>CM042983.1:26495944-27761361 GCA_023678885.1 Pogostemon cablin | reverse complement strand
AGGGGGGGGGGGGAAGGACTTGAGCTTAAATTTAGGGTTAAACTTGAAAATTCAAGTTCAACTTAAATTTAAGTTGCCTACGTATCCTCGAAAGGAATCAAAGCCCACGTAGTTCTCTTAACTTACCTCAACTTACCTCTTTGGCTCGGTGGAGGTGAATGGTGATGGCCTTTTTTGTTTATTCTACCAATCTAACTCGCTTCCATATTCCGTAATTTCATCATCCGATCAGTCTTCTTCAATTTGATTTTGAATCCGTCTTTCCGCCTTTGACCAATCATTAAGCAAACACAAATTTTTTAAATTTGTCACACTTAAATTGGATCGTGTCGGATTCAAAGTGAGATTACCAAGACTAAATGCTTGTTCGACGGCAACCGTAGAGGCGGGAGATGCAAAAACCTCTTTTACAATCAATGATAAAATAGGGAATGACTTTGTTCTCCTTGACCACCACTTCAAAATATCAAAATTAGTTCCGCTTGTTTCAAACTCAAAAGTGTTAGTAAAATAAGAATCAAGTTCTTGAAAATGATTAGATATAACCCGCGCACGTTTTTGAGATCTAGCATCATAAAAACTATAAAATTTTTGAAGAGCATCATATTTCCTAGAATTATCAACACTATCACTACTATCATCACCACTAGATTGATCATCATTCGTACCATTTTGTTCTTTATACTTCTTAAAAAGATCCTTTAGTAGATTATAAGTACTTGCAACTATGTTTTTAGGATTATGAGCTTGTTGTCTAGTAGGAGAATCACAATTAGCATACAATGAATCATAGTAAAGCGTTAACAATTCTTCTAAACCATCCGTTCTAATACGTGGGTCCAAAAATTTAGCAACTAAACACAAGTCTGAGATTTGAAAAAAATATTTTAACCACTTAGATTTCATGGAAAGAATAGCATTTGACAACAATGGGTGTGCTTCATTAGCACTAAAAACCATAGCAATTTTAACACAATTATCAATAACTAAATTTAAAGTAGGATAATAAACACCGGATAGTTCTTCCGTAGCATCATTAAAAATTTGCAAAACATCACATAGAGTATAACATGTGTCCCATTGATTAGCAAACAAGATTTGACCACCCACATCTTGTGAGTAAAAAGCACAAATATGATCTTTATAATCAAAAGAGTCATGCAATATTTTATACGTCGAATTCCAACGAGTTGAAACATCTAAAGGAAATTTTTTGGGTGAATATTCATAGATTGACAATATCTTTTCCACCTTTTAGTAACGGAAGGGTTTCTCATTATATATCATATAGCACTTTTAATAGGTTGAATGTGTGTTTTCAAAGCACTTATACCATCTTGAACACATAAATTCAATATATGACAAATACATCTAACATGAAAAAATCTACCACCAATTGAGGGTTTGCAAATATCAATAAGACTTTCTAAACTAGCCGTATTAGTACTAGCATTATCAAATGAGATTGTAAAAATCTTTGTAACTAAACCATATTCTTGCAAAATAGTACTAATTTTATGAGCAATATTAACGGCGGTATAAGAAACATCAAATGATCTATAAGCAATTAATCTTTTTTGCAAATTCCATGAACTATCAATCCAATGACAAGTAATACCCATATAATCCGTCTTTTGCCAAAAATTGCTCCAAATATCCGAACATATAGACACTTTATGAGGTAATTGTTGCAAAATTTATTTTAAAATCAAACCATACTCTTTAACAACTTTAGCAACACCAAGTTTACATTTATTACGATGCAAAGGCGGGGCTTGAGGATTTAAAGTGAGATTTACCCAATCTTGAAAAAAAATATTATCGGCAAAGTTAAATGGCAAATGTTTGGTGCACATAAGTTTAAGATATAATCTCAAATAATTAGATACATCAAATTTAAAAAGAGTGTTACCCGACGCCGATGAACCTTCTCCTCCGGAAGAGGCCGTGAACCCTCGTCCTATTTGTGTTTGATCGGTTGAGATGCCAATCTTGTCCGGATACTTCGAGTTGATGTGCTTGATGAACGTTCCATATTCTCCGTCATGCTTGAATTTATACTTCGTGCCACAATAGTTGCAAATAACTTTGAATTCATTCGAATTCCCAATCGCCTCCTTCTTGAAATGAATGGAAAATATATCGGAATGTAACACTTGTGGAGAACTTCGAGTCGATCCTCCACCTCCGCTAGAGCCTCCGGCTCTGTCTTCGGTACCCGTACCACCCGAGGTTGGTTGACTTCCACTCGCCCTTTGTTGTGATTGACCTTGAATATTATCGTTGTCGTCGTCGGAGAGGAAATTATCTCCAAGTATTTCCCTAACATTCAAGTTGAACAAATGAGGGAAGATTTCTTCATCCGAAGGAATATTTTCAAGTTCAATATCTTCTAGAGTTGGTGGAAGTTGGCGTGGAGGTGGTTGAGGACAATTTAAGGTGTTGGGTATGGATTTTCCTCTAGAAGAAGAAGGTGAGGCACCGGATAAAGAAGAACCTCTTCTAGGCATTATTTTTAGATTGAAAAAATGATGAATATATAGGATTTATGAACTAAAACTAAGAGACTAGAAGTAGAAGTATACTAATTAGTAGTATATGTGTGGGAAAGAATAGAAAATGATAATGAGAGAATTGAAATGAAAGTGATAATAAGAGAATTGAAATAAAAGACTACAACTTTTTTTTTAGTTTGATATATATGAACTAAAAAAAGAAACTTGAGACTTGAGAGTTGAGATGAGATGAGATTGAAAACTTGAGTAGTTGAGTAGAAATGTAGAATCAATCAAGAATGTGGAATAGAAGAAGTAGTGTAGAGAAGAGAGTGTAGTAGTAGTAGAAGTAGTAGATTAAATGTGAATGTTGTGTGCCCAAATTGATCACACTTGGGGGTATTTATAGAGGATTGAAAGTGATCTCATCCATCCATTTCAAATTTTAAACACAAAAAATCTCAACCCTTGAATTTAAAAAAAAAATCGATCGGAACCGCCGGTTCAAACCGAAATCGCCGGTTTCGCCGTCCATCTCAACCGTTGATCTTCAACGGTCACATGATCTCGGCCGCAAGTTTGAATTTTCAAAATTCAAAAATTCCCGCCCAAAAAAAAATAAAAATAAAAATAAAGGAACCGTCGGTTTTAACCGTGAACCGGTGAACTGGCGGTTTCGATTCGTGCACGGCTGGAACCGAAACCGAATCGTGTTCTACCAGTTTCGGTTTCCTTTTTTCCGGTTCTGGAACCGGCAATTTCGATTCCGATTAAAATTGGCGGTTCCCCGGTTCGAACAGCCGGTTCCAGTTTTTTTTGTGCATGTCTACTTGGAACCATACTCCCACATTAAACACACCCATTTTTTTTTTTAATTTTTTGGCTTAGTGTTCATCCTTGGAATGTGGAGTGTAAAGTGCAAAGAAACACAAAAATTTTTTCTAAATTTTATTCTAAATCTAATGTAAACAATCTTTCTAAGTAAAATTCACCTATGTTTGTAAATACTATATAATTATAATAATGAAATTAATAATATGATATGATATTTTGTACAGTAATATAGTACTCTGCGAAATTCATATCAGCGTACAATACATTATCATATACTCCCTCCGTCCCATTTTAGATGATATACTTTCTATTTTGGGCTGTCCCACAAAAGTTTGCACCTTTCTAAAAAAAAGTAAAAAGTCAAACACAATCACTTTTCACATACACTTTATTTACAAAAGAACTACCCTTACTCAACACACCTAACATACTTTATCATTTATTTATTACCAAAAATATTATTATATCTCTAAAAATTATCAATTTTCTTAATATCGTGCATAAAGTAAGGTGTAAATATTTGTGGGAGGATGGAGTACTTATTATATGTGATGACTTCGTACTCGAATTGAGCCCAGCTTTCATATATTGAGAGAATTTAATGGATTTGAGTCAAGTCGGATTCAATTACATGAAGACTAATTAAATCCGTGTTTGCGTGCAAGAATAATGACTTTCATGGTATTGGTAGTTCCTATAAATTGTATGACTTTCATGCTATTTTACTCATTTATTCCCCACGTTAAACTTGCCATAATAATTAACGTATGATGTTTGAACAAATGTGCATATAAACTCACCAATAATGGGTCAAAAAGCTTCAGTAAATAAATACACAATACACATGAATATACAGTGAAGTAGCAGATTAAATAAATAAATAATTAAATTAACCTAAATTTCAACTCTTGAACATTCTCAGAATATGACAACAAATTCAATCCCCTTCTTGCACGATGGATATATGTGTTCTAAATTTATTCTTTCTTGGTGGTCGGCAAATCCAACTTTACTGACTATGACTTCCAAAGCATGATCTTCATGATATATATATATATATTGCCAAGAGAGAGAATGGAGGCATACATACACACACATGCGCATAGAATTAGCCATACATATATGTATGGGTAAAAACTCGTCTAACACCGTCTCACAAAATGAGCTTTTTGAGATGAATGAAAAGTGACAACCATTTTTGAATTGGAAGGAATATAATTACTTTCAGTTCTCTTGATCTTGAGCTTATTAAAATCTTAATTTCTAGAGTTCTTTAAAGTATAGAGTTCTAACGTCATTTGTTATTCCTGTTACTTGTGGTGTGTATTGCTTATGTTTCCTTAGTTGTTTTTGTTTAGGTGAATCTGTTTCCCGTTCTTTTTATTCTTTACGTTGTTAGGGACGAGCAACACTTTTAGTTCGTGGGGTTTGATCGGTGTCATTTTTACCTAAATTTAATGGTGTTATTTTGATTATTTTTGTGTATTTTTTAGTTCTCGTTTTTGCAACTTTGATGGTGTTAAGTCATGAACTATTTCCTAAACAATTCTTAATATAGTAAATCGTAAGCGACAACACCTTTAACAAAAAAAAGTGACTAACTGATTAAAAAAAGTAAAACGATCTCATATAAGTGTTGCTCGTACGTATAATCAAGAGGGGTGGATGAATTATACAGAGACAATGGAGAAAGAACCAGAGGTGGTGAGGAAACTTTTTGGGAAGTGGGGTATCAAAAGCACTGAGAACTACAAGTCCAGGGGGGTTGTCTACTGTGGTTCACATAAAACACACAGACAATTCATACATACCATCCATACATTCTTTTGGCAATTACCATTCCATGTTCCAGATTCCCTTTTCTCTCACCATCTCTACCTTCCCACTTCAATATATCAACATCTCCTTTTTCTATTTTCCTTAATTAATTTCTTTCACTAAAGATTAATCTTAGAATGTTTTAATTACGTACTAAAGCAATACAACTCTTCTAACCTACTTTAAATCATGGGGTTGATATTATGTGAGGGGCACGTAATATAGTTTCGTTAATCCATTTAATTTTGAATGAATGGTCAATAATACACGAGTGTTTGGTTCATTAGAGTTATTAGGTGGATTGATAAAACTTAAATTTATCATAAACAATGAATAAGCATGAGAATCACTTTAATACTTTACTAATTTCATGGGATATTGTAATTTATCTTCTCCTAAAATAGTAATATATACCTTAACGGGCTTAAAATGAAATTTAGCCTGTTTTAGTGTAATTAGTGAGTGCAAACTCCCTTGTATTTTTGAAAAAATTTAAAAGTTTATGGAGTATAATATTAACTCAATATGAACCAAACAATCCCTTAACAAAATGCAATAAATTGTAAGAGAACAGATAAACCATAAATCATAAAGTAAAAAAATAATATTACATTTTCGTAGATTATGCACGGATTTAATTGCTGGTTAGTAGTCAAACTATATATATATATATATGAATTTAAAAGATCAAATATAATTAAAATAAAATAAATTATATAAATCATTAATGATAGTGTGATTGATTACATTACATTATTTTAATTACGGCTAAAACTTGTGTGTCCTCGGAACACTGTGCACCCTTATATTAAATGATAAAGTATACCCTTTAATATAAAGACATGTACCCTTTATTTTCTTAAAAAAAATGAAAGTGGCTCTTTAAAATAAAATATTATACCTTTATTAATTAAAGTGTATACCCTTTAAAATAAAATATTACACCACCCTTGCATAAGCACATGAGTACACAAGATACCTAACTCTTTAATTACATGTTCATTCTAATTAATACTTTCTCGGAATGCACTTTTACGGTTTATACGTATTTTAGAAAAAAATAGTTTTCAATTTATTTTACTGGTGTGAGTGTAATTTAGTTTTTTTTAAATAATAAAAAAATGTAAAATATAGCAATAATTTTAAAATTAAGGTGTAGTTTATAAATTGCAATATTGTATTAATATTCTTATTTGGAGTGCATATAGTAAAGGAGAAGGGATAATATTAAATATTAATTAACTCATGATAATTCAACACAAGGTTATTTCATTAACAATTTATAATATAAATAAAAAGTGATAATATTTTATAACGAAAGTAATAATATTTTATAGCGACATTGATAATTAATTTACGTATCGGATACTGATACATAAAAAAATAAATAAAAAGTGATAATATATTAAAGACAAGTGATAACATTTTATAAAAAAAAATGATAACTAATTACCAAAATAGTATATTTCACATATAATTTACAGAATGAACGTGATAATATTTTTATGAAGAGTGATTCAAAATCAAATAAAAATTATATCCATATAAATTGAATTATTTCACGAATAATTTATTAGAATAATAAAAAGTGATATTATTTTTAATAAAAATGACACATAATAAAGAAAAAGTGATGACCGTTTAATCAAATTATTTTATTAACCATTTGTAGAATTAATACAAAGTAGTAATAACTTTTTTAACATAAAGTGATATGCGATTAAAATAAAGTGATAATAGAATAGTTAAACTATCTAAAAAATAATTAAGAATAATAATATTAATTACCATCCATTGATAAGATATTATTTTGCCATTTTGATCGTCCATTTTAAGGTATCTATTTTCACTTTTTAGTAAAAATGTCTCATACATACCAACCACTCACTACTAATACAAATACTCACTCTATATAAAATAGTAATATTTCTTAAGTCACGTGTAAAAAGCAAATGTGTACATTATTGATGGACGGAGGATTAAGAATACCCTTTAATCCATTTGTTTTCTAATGTGGATTAAGAATTATTATTCTCTCCGTCTCATATATAAATAAATTCACACTTAATATTTTTGTTCATTCTATAAACAAATTCACATTTATTATTTTTATCCGTCTTATAAACAAGTTCTCATTCCCAAATAAGGAAATATACACAAACCAACAATCTCAAAACACACTTTAAATTCAAAATTGTCATCCGTTTGCAACTCATATAACTTACTTTATAATTTATTTATTACCTTATAATATCAAACTATTCCTAAGAGCAAGTCAAAAAATAATTTTTCTAAAACTTCATATCTATAATAAATGTGAACTTCTTTAATAACTTAATTAAAATTTCGTATCTACATTAACTGAAAACTTTTTTATGGGACGTAGGAAATATTTATATAAAATGGATAATTGTATTAATGGTAAATAATGGGTTAGTAGGTTCTTAATTTTGATAAAATGGAAAAGTGAATATATTTAATGCGTAAGATGAAAATGAAAAAATTGATAACTTATTAAATAATGGTGGACTAGATAATTATGTGTTAAACTAACAATACTAGTATTAGTATTTAATTTAAACCATATGTTCATTTAAGAATAAAATTGCAAATATCTCAAAAGAAAAAAACAGGAAAAAAAAGGGGCTAAAAGAGTCACCCTAGAACGTTCCACCCATAAATGGGATAGACCTAATCCCTACCAAGCAATGATCTGTCTCAACCTGGTGTTGGAGGGCCATTTAATTATTATCCATCACACACACCAGATTAAACCCCTTTGCCTATAAATACCTACTAACATTCCTCACACATTCAACCTGCACTCTCACTTGGAATTAAGAATATACACAATACGTCCTCTTATATAGCTTTCTTACAAACTTCTCTTCATCTCTTCTTCACCAACTTTTATTATTATTGCCTACAAATCAACAACACATCAAGAAGATCAATGGTTAGTCTCTTGTTACGACGACCGTTTATATTCAAAACGAGTCGTGTTTGATCGGATTGAACCCTCTCACAATGCTTGTTTTCGTGCAGGCGGAGAAAATGAGCTTGACAGTCGCTGATGCTGTGGATTACAAAGGATTCCCAGCTGAAAGGTCCAAAACTGGTGGTTGGATTCCAGCTGCACTCATCCTAGGTTTGTTTGTCTTCATATAAATAATGTTGGAAATATCCAACTCATTTTTTCATGAATTTAACTTGTAGCAATTATGTTAGTTCCACCATGCAAACATACAAACTTATGTATGCTAGAATAATATTACATGCATTGATAATTTAGGAGTTGATTGTAGTATTATTTTCATGCAAATCATGGAGAGATAATTTCCAGGTCCACAACCACAGAAGACAGCATGGAGCATAAACTGTTACAGAGAAAACAAATATTATTAGCTATAATTATATATATTCCATTACCTTTTGGACCATCTCTCACATGTGAAATTATTATTATTATTATTATTATTATTATTTATTTAAAAAGCATATGATTTAATTGACAAGTTTAAATTTGTTACACACACTGATCATCTGATATTTTACTTTCTTCAATTTAATTAAAATTTATTAATTTGATCTCCCATGGTTTTGGGAGTGGAGATGAACTGAGGTACCATCAGAAAATATTTAATTTACTGTCTTAATTAATTGCAGTAACTATAATAAAGAAAGTATATCCCAAAAGAAATAATAAAGCAATAAAAGTGATTATGTGTGATTCAGGGATAGAAATCATTGAGAGGCTTTCAACCATGGGGATTGCAGTAAACCTGGTGACCTACCTTGGTGGTGTTATGCATCTCCCTAGCTCTTCTTCTGCTAACATCGTCACCGATTTCATGGGCACTTGCTTTCTCCTGTGTTTGTTGGGAGGTTTTCTTGCTGATTCTTTCCTCGGAAGATATAAAACCATCGCCATCTTCGCCATCGTTCAAACACTGGTAATTTTGCTTCACGATTCGTTTTCTGCACCTGCACACGATCCTGCCGTACAGATTCCATTGTACTGTGTGAAATCTGCACGTCAGGTGATCTGACTGCAGTGCAGAGAGTGCAGAGTCATCCTGCTGTGCAAATTCCAAAGCGTTATGTGGAATATGCAGGCAGATGGTCTGATCTGCTGCAGATGCATGTTAATCCTGCAACTCAATTTGAATAAAATCAGTTGAGCAGACAAAATATGTAATCCAGGGAACTGGAATGCTAGCAATAGTAACGGAGCTGCCACAGCTGAGGCCACCCCCTTGCCATCGCCACGACGTCGACTGCAAGGAAGCCACTGGTTTCCAAATGGCCGCGCTGTACATTGCTTTGTATCTGATCGCGCTAGGCACGGGGGGCCTTAAATCGAGCATCTCAGGCTTCGGAACAGATCAGTTCGACGAGAAAGACGAGAGGGAGAAAGCACAGATGGCGTATTTCTTCAACAGGTTCTTCTTCTTCATCAGCATCGGCACGCTGACAGCAGTGACTGTGCTGGTGTACATTCAAGACGAGGTGGGACGAAGCCTGGCCTACGGCATATGTTCCATCTCCATGCTAGTCGCCATAGTCATCTTCTTCTCCGGAACCAAAAGATACAGATACAAGAAGAGCTCTGGCAGCCCCATGGTCCAGATTTTCCAAGTCATTGCAGCAGCCATGAGGAAACGAAACACGAGCCTTCCTTATGATGTCGAGATGCTGTACGAGGACACCCCGGAGCCTGCAAGAATCTGCCACACCGACCAGTTCAGGTTGGTTATTACACAATCACAACACACCCACACAAATATGTATGTATATGAAATAATTAATTGAAACTGATGGAGTCCAAACTTGTAGATTCTTGGACAAGGCTGCCATTGTCGGCGAAGGCGACATGGAGAGCCACTGCGCCGGGCCTAATCCATGGAAGCTGTGCTCAGTAACAAAGGTAGAAGAGGTGAAAATGATGGGGAGATTGCTGCCAATATGGGCAACCACAATTATATTTTGGACAACCTACGCACAGATGATCACATTTTCAGTCGAACAGGCTTCTACTATGAACAGAGTGATTGGAAGCTTCCAGATCCCAGCTGGCTCACTCACTGTCTTCTTCGTCGCAGCAATTCTCATCACACTAGCTGTCTACGATCGAGTAATCATGCCACTCTGGAAGAAATTCAAAGGCAAACCAGGTAATTAACTAATTCTAAACCCATATCCATGTTATCATATAACAAATCCTGATCAGCTATGCATTAGGATTCTCGAGCTTACAGAGAATCGCCATCGGGCTGGTCCTGTCGACAATAGGCATGGCGGTGGCAGCACTGGCGGAGACGAGGAGGTTGTCGGTGGCGAAGAGTGTAAGCCAGTCATCAACCAATCTCCCCATCAGTGTGTTTCTCCTGATCCCACAGTTCTTCCTTGTGGGAGCAGGGGAAGCGTTCATATACACAGGGCAGTTGGATTTCTTCATCACTCAATCGCCCAAAGGGATGAAAACAATGAGCACGGGGTTGTTCCTGACGACCCTTTCGCTCGGTTTCTTCGTCAGTAGCTTCTTGGTGTCCGTCGTCAAGAAGGTGACCACCAGTCGAGGTGGCCAGGGTTGGTTGGCGGACAACATAAACTATGGCCGCCTCGACTGCTTCTACTGGCTGCTGGCGGTTCTGGGAGTGGTGAACTTTGTGATATACCTCATCTGTGCAGCCTGGTACAAACCTCAGAAACCAAAACCTGCAGCTATGCAGGTGGACAAGTTTAATAGCAATGGTGAAGAGAAATGCTAGCTAGCTAGTGTATGATGATGATCATCACTGCTGTAATTTTTTGATGTTTTTCTTTTTTGTTTATGCGAAGCATCCTCGTGTGCCTGTAGAATGATTGTGTGTGTTGAATCGAAGTTCTATTATTTCTATACATAATTAACGGCTCACATTTCATTTTATTTTACCGCCTCGAATTCTCTGTGTCATTTTGGTACATCATCTCCTGTGTCAAATCGTTGGATGAACGACACTTAGGAGAGAGAATACTATACCCTAATCCTTAAATCCTAGGGGCAATGGTTGGATTTAATTCCCCTCTTACGTGTCAATCACTTAACGTGTGACACATGAGATGATGTACGAAAATGGCGCAGAAGATTCGATGTGTTATTTTACCATAACATTTTTTTACCGCCTGACACGAATGAAAACAAAAAAATTATCAAAACAAAAAATTATTAATGGATCACCTATTTCATTTTCATATTTTATTAATTTTTCATATTTCATTAATTAGATTATTGTCATTTATCATAACCAATGTCCAAATTTTATCCCATGATCCAAGGGTTCAATAGTCATTTATGGGTATAGTTTTTTATATTGTGAAACACAAATGTAAAATATGAAATTCTTTCCGAAAAAAATTATACACAATTCATCGTGTGTAACTAGGGGTGGGTAATATCGGTATACCGAAAATACCGATACCGTACCGAAAATTTCGGTATGGAAAAATCCATACCGATACCGAAATTTCGGTATACCGATTTTTCGGTATACCGAAATTTCGGTAAATTAAATTGGATACCGATACCATACAGAAATTTACACCATACCGATTTTTTGATAAATACCAATTAATATCGAAATATTGACATACCGTTTCATACCGAAAATTCAACATACCGAAAAATACCGATTTACCGAAACCATACCGAAAAATAATATTTAATTTTAATCAAAATAATAAAATTAATATAAAAATATTTCAAAATAATTAAATTTTCTAATCTCAAACATTATACTTATGTTATTTTTAATTTATTCATGATTAAATAACAAATTTTTTATTATTATATTTTTATACTCCTATATTTTTATTTAGATGTGTATTATATTTTTATTTATTTTAATTAGAGCATATTTTAAATTTTAAAAAATATATATGAATAAATGTAATACATAATAAAATAAAAATAATTTAAATATATTTATAATATAAAATATACTTAAATATTGTATTATGTATAATTAAATTTAAAAAAATATATATATAAAATTTTCGGTATTTCGGTATCGGTATACCGATACCGAAATGCCGAAATACCGAAAATAATTTCGGTATACCGAAATACCGAAAATTTTAATATCCTATACCGATACCGTACCGAAATTATCGGTACGGCAACCATACCGTACCGAAAATTTCGGTATGTTGAATTTTCGATATTTTTCGGCATTTTTCGATACGGCGAGCGCGGTATACCGAGTTTTCGGTATTTTTTCCCACCCCTATGTGTAACACCCCCAGAAAAAATAAAATAGGAGTAGATAATTCAAGTTTATGTAGTTGGCCCAAAATTATGAAAGCCCAAAATATTCGTTTCCTCAAAATTTTATTCAAAAAGCCCATAATAAACCCTGCAATTTTATTTTAATTTTTAAATTTTCCTAGTATATAAAGAGTCTAATTCCTAAATCCTAATCCATTCTTAGAGAAGAATCAGTTGAACAGTCAATTATCTTTATTTTGGCTGTTACACATTTAAGGAGGGAGAGTGAACCAATTTTTCCATTAAATTCCTGCCAATGAACAGCTTAATTACGCTGAATTTAGGAAGTGTAGGATCTAAGAAGTCTACTAATCATTTTCTCCTTGCACTATGATTGAAGGTGGGAATTTACCAAATGTATGTTATGGATAAAGAGTGATGATGGCTAATGGACCGAAATGTATCTTATCATCATGTCAAGATTAAATGGGTAAGAACTTAATTTTTCACATATGAAATTATTTAGTTTATAACCGTAGTTTAATATTAACGGGTATAACAATAATTTAATATAGTATAATTCACGGCTCACATTTAATATATTCCCTCCATCCCATCGAAAGATCACTATTTTACTATATTGGGCGTCCCATCCAAATGTCACTATTTCCCACTTTTAGTAAAAAGGTACAACATATGGCCCACCACTCACTACTAACACAACTACCTACTACATATAAAATAATAATAATCCTTAATCTATGCACAAAAAACAACCGATGACATTTGGGCAGGACGGAGTAATATCTTCGGTGCCACTAGATGTATAATACTCTAGAGAGAGGAAAAATTTTACATAAAAAGGAAAACATCAATCGACACAAATAATTGAATTTTCTTCCTTTTTTACGAGTTAAGATAATGCACAGTATATAAGAGCAACTCCAAAAGACTCTCTAAAATGACAAATAATGTAAATTTTGAAGAGCCATACACATAAATATATCTTCAATAGCCTCTTTATAACAATTTTTTTTTACATAATGGTTTTGTCTCTTTAAATTTGAAGAGCCAAATCAACTCTTTAAAATTTAATAATTGAAATTTTCACCAATTCCAACACTTTAATTTCTTGATATTTTCAATTGAGTATTTAATATTTATAATGCATAATGGTTCTTTCATTTTGATTTTATACTCTAAAAATATATGGAAAAAACAAATGTAATAAATAAGTATTGGGAAGAGAAAAAATATAAAGAAGTTGTTGGAGATTAATAAAATTACATCACTCTAAATTTTAAAAATTCTTTATATTACTTAAAATCCTATTCAAATTATACATAATCTTTTCAAAAGATGTTCTAAGATTGTATAGCTAGCCTCCAAAAATATTAAGCTTTAATCTTTATAGGCCAAATAATTAAGATCTCACATGTTCAATTATATTTTGGGTGCATATTTATTACAAGCGTTAATTGAGTTAAAGAGAGGAAAATTCAGAATTACACGCATGTGCAGAGGAAAATCTGGACCAAATAATTAGATCATGAACTATCAATTGAAAACGTATAAAAAAATTAGTAATAATAAAAAAATTGACCTCAATTATAGAAAAGTATGAATCTAAGAACTACTCCCTTCGTCCAATCCAAAATATAGTTTTTCTTTTTACACGTACATTAAGAAATATTATTATTTAATATGTAGTGAATAATTATATTAGTGAGAGTGTGGACTCTATATTTTAGTGTGGGTGGGTGTACACCAAAATGAAAAAAATAAAACTATTTGAGTGGGATGGAGAAATATTATTATTTAATATGTAGTGAATAGTTATTTTAATGGGAGTGTGGATCCCATATTTTAATTGTATTAGTTAGAGTGTAGGTGGGTGTACGCCAAAATAAAAAAATAAAACTATTTTATTTACTCCCTCCGTCCATCATCAATGTATTCATTTGCTTTTTGCACGTGGATTAAGGAGTATTATTATTTTATGTGTAGTAAGTAGTTGTATTAGTGGAGGGTGTGAGTCTCATATTTTATTTGTATTAGTGGAAGGTGTGGGTCCCATAGTCCAAAAAGGAAAATGAATAGATTAAGGATGGACGACCCAAAATAGTAAAATGAATAGATTGACAGTGGACCCGAGTAATATGTAGTGAATAGTTATATTAGTGGGATAGTGGATCCCATATTTTAATTGTATTAGTGGGAGTGTGGGTGGGTGTATCCCAAAATGAAAAAATAAAACTATTTGAGTGAGTCAATATTTTTTTAGTTCACCAAGTCTCTATACACTTTTATTTCTCCAAGCCTCCTTATTTCTTCCCCCTATTTGTTTCCAAAGGAAATTGAAACTGGGTCACTACCCAGGCTAGTGAGGAGCCTAATGGCCAGGTGAGCTAGCCCACTGATAGTCAATATTCATCTTCTATTTTTTTTAATTATTGTAGTATATATCATTCATGAAATTGGAAGACATTACATGAATGCATCATTTCCCATTTAAGAAAGAGATTATAAAAAATAATTAATTTTTTTTATCTAAATCTTAATTGAAAAAGCACGAACATTTTTGGGTTTCTTTATATTATTACTACTCCATTTTCTAAGAAAAATTTGCTATTAAACAAGATAAACTTAGCGATTAAAGGCAAAAGCTTATGCGTGTCCGGGCATACTGAGCATATTTCGTGTGCCTTTAAAATTTTGTGCTAAATTATATATCCTTTAGTATAAAGATGTGTACCATTTATTTTACAAGGCGAAAACTTGTGTGCGCCTGGGCGCACGGAAGTACACTCCATGTACCTTTAGAATTTTGTGTTAAATTGTATATCCTTTAGTATAAAGATGTGTACCCTTTATTTCCAGAAGAAAAATAAAAAATATAATGAAAAGTGTATACCCTTTAGAACAAAATGGTGTACCCTTATTAATTAAAGTATATACTCTTTAGAACAAAATAATGTACTCTTATCCATAATACTAAATTCTAAAGACGCAAACCTCACTCGCGATTTAATAGTACAATTTAGTGAAAATGTAGAATCCCAACAATTTTCACATTGTTCACATTGAGTTAGGCAAAGTATTCCTTTATTGAGTTATTCTATAGTTCACATTGAGAAACATTTATAAAATATTATTATCAAAAATATCGATATTATTATAAAGTTATAATATAAACTTTTTAAAGAAAATTATAGAATTAATGATATATAAATTAAAAAATAATAATACGTAAAAAAAAGAAAATAATTGGATGTGGGTTAACACCCAGTACTGGATCCAAAAACATCACAAATTCTTGTTGGCCCTATTTCGACAGTGTTAGAGTTTTGGTATTGTTGGTGCGGGTTAGGGTTTTTGTACTGGGTGATGTTGGTGCAGGTTAGGGTTTTGGTGGTGTTGACAAAATGGTTTTTAAGAATTAGAAGATAAAATTATCGAATTAACAGAATTTATATATATACTATTTTTAAAATCTTAGTTTTTCAAATTCAATTTAGAAAGAACATAAAATTCCAAATATCTAAAGAAATATATATAAATAAAGAACTTTCTCAAAAAGTTAAAAAATGAAAAAAATGAGAAAAAAAGTGCAAAAGAGTCGTAAAAAGAAAATATGTAAATACAAAGAAATAATAAATTATTTTGTGTACATAATACTAATCACCTTTATATTTTTAACTATATACTATTTGCCAAAATAAAATAACAGGAAACTAATTATAAATTGAAAATTAAATACTAGCATATAGTATAAGATAGTATATCATACTAAGTCATTAAAAAAAATAAAAAAAGCCATTAATAAAAATCTCATCATTACTATTATATCATACTAATAATTAACATCTTAAATTTATAAAATATTATTATTAAAAATATCGATATTATTATAAAAATATAATATAACTTTTTAAAGAAAATCATAGAATTAAATGATATATAAATTAAAAAATACTAACCTGCACTGGATTAATAGCAGGATCTAGGATTCACAGCAAGTATTTAGGATGCACTGGATTAATAACAGGGGCGGCCCTGGGGTGGTGCCGGAGGTGCCGCCGCACAGGGTCCCACCCCGACAAGGGCCCCTAATTTTTCTTTATACATATGTATATATATTTTAGTCTATATATTTCAAAGCTAATTAATGTATTAAATTCTTGGTTGGCTCATTTGGAATCAAGCCTCTTTTGTTTTGCCTCCCACACAGGATCGAATCCTGGAAGGAAAGTATTACGGAATTTTTGCTCGCAATTTATTTATTCTCTTTATTCTCTATATCAGCAATTAATCTGCTAGTTGCGGAACCGCAATTTGTTCTCCTAATTAGCAATTCCAATTAATCTGCCACTTTTATAAAAAAAAAAACTTTATTTCTTTTTTAATCTTTTAAATATCGTCATTTTTTTTTTCTTAATTATTTTCAATTCATTATGAGCAAAACCTTTATTTTCTTTCTATAATATTTTCTTAAATCTTTATTGAATCCTGGAAGGAAAGTATTACGGAATTTTTGCTCGCAATTTATTTATTCTCTATATCAGCAATTAATCTGCTAGTTGCGGAACCGCAATTTGTTCTCCTAATTAGCAATTCCAATTAATCTTCCACTTTTATAAAAAAAAATTTTTATTTCTTTTTTAATCTTTTAAATATCGTCATTTTCTTTTCTTAATTATTTTCAATTCATTATGAGCAAAACCTTTATTTTTTTTCTTAAATCTTTATTTTCTTTCTATAATCTTTTCTTAAATCTTTATTTTCGGTTGGTGAGCAAAAACGTTTGGCAACATCTTTTGAGAAGAATCGTTCATTGTTATCCTTTTCGAATAAGGCATTTTAATTTTACAATAGCACTTTTTACTCTATGTATTTTTCTATTCAAATTTGTTTTATAATTTCATTGAATTGATTTTATTTTATAAATTATTTTTAATAGTTAATTGATAATTTGAGATGTCTCCCCATCCAAAATACCCATCATAAGAAAAAGAAGAAAGAAAAGGAATTTATTAAAACTTAAAGAGGAGCTATAGATAAATTTTTTGTTACGTTAAAACAAAATAGTTTATCACTTAAAGATTCAGAAAAAGAACAAATTGATACATACGACTTGCAAGAAAAAAATTCAGATAATTTATGCTTTGAATAAAAATAAGAGGCCCAAACATAATTTCGCACCATGCCCCTCAAATTCCTGGGCCGGCCCTGATTAATAACAGAGGATTCATATACAGTGAAGTTAAAAATGTTATATACAGTATATATTAATTTTGGGTGAACTGGTCAGTTAGATATGAGACAGTTACAAACCTCATAAACAGAATCTTCCAGAAGGAGTAAGGAAGAACTTGTCATCAGAAAATGAGAACCGGTGAGACGAAGATCGTGCAGGAATTCGGACTCAAGCAACTCGACCCCAATCGCCGCGAAGCAGGGCCGGCCCTGAGATTTTGGGGCCCTAGGTGAATTAAAAAAAAGGCCCCAATCATTGAGGCCTTCATACCCTAATAAGTCTTATTATTCATCGATTTAAACAACTTGTAATAAAAACAATACATTGGGTTTGCACTTTTTGAATACACAAGCCATTTTTTTTAATACACAAACAATTTTTCATCTTTAGAAAATTTGAAATCATTTTCTCTTCTAGAACATTCTCCATCAATATATCTTTAATTTTATTATCAATGTTATTCCAAGCTCTAAAATCACATATATCTACACATAATTTTCATCCTCTAGAATATTTTCATTAATAGCTAGCTATATAACTTTTGTCAGCGACAATACTAAAAAAGAGAAAATGATTGAATTGTTCATGACATTCGATAAGAAAGAAAATTAAGAAAGATAGAAATTCGATAAGAATAGCTATATAACTTTTGTAAGCGACAATACTACAAAAGAAAATGATTGAATATTGAATTGTTGATGAAATTCGATAAGAAAGAAAATTCAGTGTGATAGAAATTCGATAAGAATGAGAATTGTAAAAATGTTTAAATATAGGCTGACTAATAAAATAAATTAACAAAAAATAAATTAAGATTAAGATTATAACATTGAAAAGAGAAATATATTATATATATAATACGGGTATAATTTGGGGCCGCCCTTCTTGATTATGCTCAGGGCCGGCCCTGCCGCGAAGCCACAAAAGAGCCTAGAACATAAAAAGGAAATTGCCAAGCGTTTAGGGCGACCTCTTATTCAAACCAATTCGTATGAGGTTTCTAATTTAGTTTTTCTTATATATTGATGTCAAATTAGGTCTTAATTTTTTATATTTTTTAATTCGAAACGTATTGGAATTTTTGTGTTAAATAGTTAGTTTCGTGTTTTGCTTTTTTGATTGAATGGAGAAGTGAAGTTTGAACGACTCAAATACCTGCTGTTAGGTTAGGGTATTATGCGCTTATTGATGAATTTGGCGGTGATTATCTGATGTATCCTTCTGTTTCACTTGATTCAGTTGATTCAGTCAAGTTGAACATGGTGGTCTGAACTTTCTTAACAATGTCAAAATTATTGGCTGTGGAAGTGGTGAAGCTATAGTTAAGGTGTAGAGTATGACAACTACGGGGATTATCATTATAAATTATTCTGAAAGTTAACATAAAAAAAAAAAAGAGACGGTTACCCGTACAATCACTCATAAACAACATATGCACTATGCGTCTCACGTGAGACCATTTTACACATTTTTAAATTGTTATCACTTTCGTTATAAAACGTTATTACTCTTACTATAAAATGTTATCACTTCTTTATATATATATTAAGATTAATTATATTATATTCTAAAATTACATAATTAATATTTTCTTTTTTCTTTTTTTCAAAATTTTCGTAAATTTTTTAGATTTTGCCAATATCACGCGTTAATAAATTCTACCAAAACGAATTTTAAGAGTAATACGTCTATTCACATAAGGGAGGAAAGAAATCTAATTATCACTAGGGATGTAACCAACTCAAACTGTTCGCGAACTATTCGAGTCTCGGTTTGATTAAATGTTCGTTCGAACTCGTTCGTTAACCTTAACGAGCCAAACCAAACTTGAATTTTGGGTTCGAATAGTTTATCAAACCAAACTCAAGCCTAAGGGTGTTCGGCTCGAAAGCTCGCGAACATATTCGTTTATAGGCTCGCTAATGGCTCGCGTAAATTTTATAGTTATTCTTTAGAATTATATATTATTATTTATTAATTAATATTCAATAATTAAATATTTTATATTAAACCACACAAATATGATAATAACTTAAGTGATTATTTAAATACTTTTTATCGTTTATTATTATATTTTGTTAGTTTATTTATTTAATATTATGAGTAACATTAAATGTTTATAAACGAAACATCCTTTTAATATCCAGGCACAAAATTATTTAAATGTTCATGAAATATATTCATAAACAAGTTACTTTATGTGTTCGTGAACATGTTCGCGAGTCTTAACAAATAGTTTGAGTTCGAGCTCGAGTTCGATATTTTTTTTCTTGACGAGTTCGAGCTCGGGCTCGAGTTCGATAATTTCTTAATAAACGATCCTCAAACCTAGTAGTGTTCGACTCGACTTGGTTCGATTACATCCCTAATTATCACCCCAACATGGAGTATTCTAATTTACAGATGCTTCGGAAATAAAACTATGTTTGCGTGTTAATAAATTAGAGAGTTATACGTATATTGCTACATTAAATCATTATTTTATAAATAATTCGTAGTATAAATAAAAAAATGATAATAATTTTAATTAAAATGAGTAATATTTTGATAGGAGTTGATAACTATTTATCAAAACCTAAAAATAATATCACCTCGAACACTAGTTTTCCCGACTAATAAAAACTCCACTTCTGTCTTGGATTCAATTTTAATATTATAATTTAGGGCATTAAAAAGAAAATGGTTATATTTATTTGGGCATTTAAAATAACCCGAATATTTTTGTTGGTGTTTGATGATGTGACGTCTCACGTGAGACCATTTTACACATTTTTAAATTGTTATCACTTTCGTTATAAAATGTTATCACTCTTACTATAAAATGTCACTTTTCATTTATACTGTAAATTGCGCATGAAATAACATTATTACTTTTTATTAATTTAGTATAACTTCAGTATACAAGTTATTACTTTCTGACCGTCTCACGTAAGTACTTATGTGAGACGATCTCACACAAGTCTTTGCCTTAAAATATTTATATTTATAAGATTACAGGAAATACAGGAAATAATCTGGGTAATAGATGACTAGGTCACCCAAGTAATCCTCTTAATTTTAAGTTATTTTATCTTTAATATGATATATGGGCTTTTATCAATTCAAGGCTCGAATTATGGGTAAACTATTAATTAGGGGCCTGAATTATTTTTTCTATCAATCCAAGGCCTGGAATATATAAAACTATCGATCCAAGGCCTGAATTTATCAAATATTATTATCTATTTTATCAATTTAGGGCCTAAGTTTAGGCCCTGAATTGATAGTTTTACATAATTCAGGCCCTTAATCGATAGTATACATAATTCAAGCCCCGAATTGATAGATTACTCATTTTTCAAGCCCTGTTCCTATAATGTATCATGTCAATGGGCAAAAACAGGAACTAAAAATTCATCAATGAGTAATGACAGGAACTAAAGAATTATCTCTTCGATAGTCGACATATTATTTTAAGTGTTGATCGAAAAAATTCAAAAAATAAACAAATAAATATATAAAAAGCATTAAACTAAAACAGAACACAACCATATATGAAAGCAAAACACTTTGCTTTAAGCATTATTAAAAGACTACGCGTACATTTTGTTTTTGTCGCGTAGAATATAATACAATTAAGAGTGAGGTTTGTGTACACCCGGTCGCACGGGCACACTTCATGCCCCTTTGCAATTTTCGTGCCCTTTTACAATTTAAAACCCTTATATAGGTTTAAATAGAATATAGAGGGGGAGTGTTGTGTTCACATGAGGACACGGCGTGTCCCGGAGGCGCAGGAGCTTTTGCCTACAATTAAATTAGAAATTTCTTATAATAGTAACGTCATGATATTGAAATTAGAGTTAATTCCTCAAAACCCCTTACGAATTAATGATGGAAGATGATAAAGAAATTGAATATATGAAATTTAACATATAATTTCTTCAAATTTGACGAAAGAAATATCAGATGATTTGTTGTTTTCGGAATTCAAAAATAAAATTTGTAATTTTCCAAACAAACTCACTAAAAATGTAGTAAAGTAAGTACGGGTAATAGAATTTAAATTGAATTAATTATGTTTTCAAAAGTAACCGGAGGAGGAGATTAAACTACCCTCAAGCGACCTAAAGATGTTCGAACCTAAGGGTGCATTAGGTTTAGATATTATGACTGACTATGAAAATGAACTACGAATCATACAATCTAGATTTCGTGATTTCAAGAGGTACTCCCTCACTTTGTTACTTGATTTTTGTAATATTATAGCAATTACGGATTATAACATGCAAAATAATTATTGACAAATCAATCACATATTGAGATACCCAGTCTAAACAAGCAATTTATTACTTGATTTGTAATATTATAACAATTACAGATTATAACATGAAAAATAACTATTGACAAATCAATCACATATTGAGATACTCACTGTAAACAAATAATTGAAAATAAAAATTAACATCAAAGCCACAAAATAAATTCATAAATCGAATTGGTAATTTTAGTCTTAAAAAAATTATAAATAATTATACGGAGGTTCACAATCTTCAAACTAGAAACGAAATTATATTATTTTAAAACTAAATTAAAAATATAAAATTATAAAACACAATGTTCTTGATAGATGGGGCTCTCAAGCCGTCCTTATGCTTCCCAACGTGAGTGATGCAATGAATTGTGTGGAAATCAGTTGATAGGGATAAAATAAGCGGTCTAAAAATCCTAATTCATTAATTAATTCATTGACCTTCCTTCCTAGCAGAGTGTCCAGATTCATTGTATTTTTCAATTTTTGGTATGATTTTTTTTTGTCTTCAAATCAAATCTCTTCTTATTATGGCTTGGTCAACTTTTTATGTCCTTTTGACAAGAATCTAAATAATTAAAGTACAAGTGTGAAAAATAAAAATAAGTTGTAATTAGTATTTAATAAACCACAATTCACATAAAATATATATGAATTCATCTAAAATAATGAGGTTAAATTACGATTTATCACCAGAATTCAATTCTTCATCTCGTTTCAAGTTATTCTTTCGAAAATTCTTTTGAACCAGAGAATAATTCCTATTAGACTGCTTTCTATTACCAGAAGATTTTGATAGTAGAATGATTGCGTGTAGAATGGTTGTAGATGGAAGCTGTATATTGGAGGCATACTTTTTTTTAAGGAAAATTTCATTAATAATAATTAGGGTACAAAGATACCCAATAAATACAATATTAAATTTACAGCCCCATATATGGAATCGAGCAAATTTGAATTCTTGTACTCCATTCCTTTCAATCTACCTTTATTTGTTCACCTTTCATTCCTTATCCTCAAACACAAAATTATTTATATGTCTCCATATCGTCGTACAAGCCCAGATACATTTCATCACAGAAGAAGCCAACATACCATTCAACAAATTTCCAAATTCCGTCAAATTTTGTCCAAGTTCAACACTCAGCCATCCATTTACACCCACCCATCTCAATACCTTTTTCCATACCGTATTTGCTCTCTACACCCACATCTCAATACTTTTTCCTATTGGAGGCATACTAATCTGAAAGAATAAGTATTTGTAAGTTGAAGCCTATAGTATAAGCTAATTTTGATCCATTAACAATTAACTAATGAAATTCCATCTCAAATCCCTAGTGAGGATAATCATATCATATCCCAAACTGGTCATGAAATAGAGATAGAAGGGTCTGCACAATTATCTAAAATTTCAGAGGCAATAAAGTCAAAAGGAGAAGAGAATATGTTGAAGATATTCCCGGTGGAGATTATCGAAGAAGAAGAGAGTGATTATTATGTAGAACCAAATTGGAGAAGGAAGAAAGATAAAACCAGGAGGAAAGAGCGACAAGATCTTCAGGTGAATCAAAAAAAAGTATAGTGAGAAGAAGCCCTCAAAGAAAATACTTAAGAAGATGGAGATGGAAAACCTCAAAAAATTCTTGGCAGATCTCCACTCGCCTGAAGGAAGAAAAGGCCCAAATTCTCATGAGGTAACGAAGAACAGAGAGGAAGAACATACCCAAAAAGAAGCAGAAGAAGTCTGGAATTTGGGAAAAGCGATGGGTTTGGTAGATTCGTCTTCTGACCATGACATGATTAACTCAGCAAAAAATTTGATTATTGAAAGGAATGGATTCAACAAGAATAGGTGCAAGGAGACAGTTAGATGAAGATTTTCTGTTAAAATTGTTGTGGCTTGGGGTCGATAGGTAAGAGAGAGGAAATTAGGGAGTGGCTAGAAAAAGAAAATTTTGATGTTGGTATGATACATGAAACAAATATGGAGGTAGTTGGGGAGGAGATTTGTAGAGAAATTGGTGGCAGAACTAGCTTACTTCACACTTTTAAATCATCGGAGGGAAGGTCGGGTGGAATTATGACAATATGGAATCCTAACACTGTAGCAGTAAGCAGTTGGTGGCATATGGAAAGTGCCTTGATAGTAAATGGTAGGTGGATAAGTAGAGGGACTGAAGTTTTCTTGATAAATGTCTACGGGCCTTGTTCCAGTAGAGAAAGACAGAATTATAGGAAAGGATTTTTCTTGTTATTCAGCAGGCTGGTTATTGTTGTATTTGTGTAGCAGGAGACTTCAACGCTGTTAGAAAAGAACATGAAAGAATAGGTTGTAGGACAGGCAGAAATGGTGTTGATGTTAGAAGATTTGACTATTTCATTTTAGCAACTGAGCTAATAGACCTACCTCTTGTTGGAAGAACATTCACATGCTACAGAGCCAATGGGACGTGTAAGAGTAGGCTGGACAGGTTTCTTGTGAACAGAAAATGAATGTTGGTGTGGCCAGAAATGTATTCGAGAGGGCAAAAATGGGAGTATCAGACCATGTACCGATCATTTTAGAACAAAAAATGGTTAACTAGGGTCCAAAACCATTTCGTAGATCGAATGCTTGGTTGGATCACACAAATTTCAAAAGTACAGTGGAGGAAAAATGGAAGAACTATGTAGTAACAAAATGGGGTGGTCATGTGTTAAAAGAGAAGCTGAAAAAAATTGAAAATGGACCTAAAAGAATGGAGTCAGAACATGTTTGGTAATTTAGATCAAAGGATTGAAAATCGGAAAAATGAGGTAGTGAAATTGGACTTGATTGATGATGCTATTGGATTGGAGGAGAGAGAGATTGAGGCCAGAAACAGAGAGAAACCTCTGTTATTATGCGATCTTAAAGCAAAGAGAAGGATGCTGAATCAGAAAGTAAAATTCAAATGGCTTAAATATGGGGATTTTAACTCTACGGTGTTTCATCGATATATCAAAGGTAGACAAAAGAAAAATGAGATAAGAGGTCTATATGTGAATGGCTGTTGGACTCAGGATGTGAGGCAAGTTACACTACAAGAAACTGCCGGATTACCGATGAAATTTTAATCGTAAAAATATGAAAAATTCATCGGTAACCATTTTACCGATAGAAATTGATTGTCGCTAAAACCATAGTCGGTAAATTCTTACCGATGAAATTTAATTTCCATCGATAATTACCGATGGATTTTTCGTCGGTAAATAAATTCCCCGTCGGAAATCATGCAATGTTAATTCATCAGAGGTCATAAAATAATGACGATTTTACCGACGAAATTTTTCATCACTAATTACTGACGAAAAAATCCATCGCTAAATTAGGTATTCTTGTATGATATTTTTTATTTACCGACGAATTTTCCGTCGGTAATTAATACTCCCTCCGTCCCGCAATTCTTATTACGTTTTTCATTTTTGACGTCCCACATTTATTGTTATGTTTCTATTTTTGGTAAGGATGGACCCCACCCAATATAACTTATACCCCCATATAATTTTTAAATTACAGCAATGCCATTCCTTTAATCACTTTATTAGTTGGTCAAACATTAATTAAAATGAGTCACCTTATTAATTGGCAAACATTAATTAAAATGTGACAAACCATCCCACTTGCACCATCTCACTTGCCCTATGAATCATCTGATTCATATCAGTATCTCTCTCACCTTTCATAGATGAACACTAATTTGGGTGTTTGTCTTTCTCTCTAAACTTCAAATGCCGCCCCCATCTCTCACTTGAGTCACTCAAGAACCCTAATTTCTACTCTCTCACACAAACTGTCACTCTCCATGAGTTTACCCTTCGGTGGATTCCAATTCCATGTCGGAATAGGAGAAAACATATGGTACGTTGACGTTATTGGGTACTTTACCGGATCTAGATGAATTTATGCCAGTCTCCACAGATTTAGAAGAAATGATAGTGCCGGAATCTATAGATCCTTACAAAGGGATGGTAGTACCCGACACTGAGGAGGCTATGTTGCAGTCCTCGGCGTCGATAGTGCATCATTCTGGATCTACGGTGAGGCAGCAGTTCGATGGGGTTTACTGCTCCGAATGGAGAGACGATCAATGCGCAAAGTATTCTTTGAATTTATCACGATTTTATGTCGTGCTGTTATGACCTTGCCGGAATATCAAAGGGAATATCAAGAGGGTATAGTTCTTTCTTTATATTTTTGCATATGAAGTTGTGATTTGGGATTAAATCTTACAAATATGATAAAATTATGTGATTGATAAATGTATTGCATGTTGTGTTTGTCATCATTTATTCTTGTTTGGAGACTTACTACCATGTAATGTCATCACATGATAATTAGGTGATATACACACACACACTCTGTGATGAGAATAAAATCTGAGAGTGAATCATTTATACAATGAATATTACTATGATGAGTAATCTGTGATGAGAGTGAATCTGTGATAAGAGTGAATCTCTAATGAAACTTGAATATGAGAGCAATGAATGTTTGTTTCTGTTTGACTATTTAGTATATCTAATTGGCCATGTATGGAGACTAATTCTTTGAATATGTCATCACATAGTGATTTAGACTACACATACTCTGTGGTTATAATGTCTAAGAGTATGCTAGTTGAATATGATGATAAATGCATCAATGGTTCTGAAATGTGGAAATAAAACATGCAATAATTTATATGCATATAAATTTGCCTTAGTTGGAGACTAATTCTCAGATTTAGTCATCACAAGGCCATTTGGATGACACACTCTGTGATGAGAATATAATTTGAGAGTGTTAGTTGCTTAAACCATTAATTGATTCCAATTTGGTGCATAATTCATTAGTTTAATAAGTAAAGACTATCTATATTTACTACTTAAATAATCTCTCATAAAGAGTTGTTTTAATTGTAAACATATTGATATTTCCCTGACAAAATTATCTACATCTCCAAATCTTCTAGAAATGTGCTTTGCTCCAAATTTATATCTCCAAATCTTCACAAAAAGCTTTTCTTCAAAAACTATTCTTTCAAAAACTTCCTCCATTTTCTCTTAAAAAACTTCTCAATTTTCTATCTCCATAAAAAAGCTATTCACACATTGTCTTCAAAAGTATTGACTTCAAAAAGTTATCATATACCTTTCCACCAACTTTGCATATCCTGCTACTTGCACATCGATATTTTTTATAATAATATTTTATAAATTTAATACTATAATTTTCTTTAAAAGTTTATATTATATTTTTATAATAATATCAATATTTTTTTAATAATATTTTTTATAAATTTAAGATACGAAATTTTTTGTTTAAATGTCTTTTTATTTTTTTAATGACTTAGTATGATATATATCGTACAGTATAATTGATAGATTATTTTAATGACGATTTTATGAAAATATGTATTATATAACATAATAAAGATTTACAGCAATCATAGAGAAAATTATAGTAATCATGGAGGATCTGTACATGATGATTTAATCGATGTCATATTTATCCTTTAATTATATTTATTTATTAAGTTGATTATAGAATGATTTTGTTATGTTGATTATAGAATGATTTTGTAGGTTGAATCAATCCACCCGAATCCCTTGTTTCACTTTATTCCACTCCCTATTTCATAACTTATTTTCTATTAAAAAACTATATTCTAATTAATGACTATTAAACCCTTGAGGTATGTGGAAAATTTGGGCATTGATTACGAAATGTAGCGAGATTATAATACTTGGAATATGAGATGAAATATAGAATGGAATTGGTAAAATCTCATCTGAAATCAAACTTCAATTATTTTGTTACATAATTAACCCCTCATGTTGATTATAGAATGATGATGTTGATTATAGAATGATTTTGTATGTCGAATGAAACTTCAATTATTTTGATGCATAATTAACCCTGGCATTTAATTTCTGCATAATATTTCCTTTGACTTATCATTGAAGATATGAACAAAAATATTATATAACACATAGAGGAAAGGAAAAATTATACTCTTTAAACAAAAAAATATCAACTATAGAGACATGATTAAATTTTCTTCCCTACACAGAGGAAAGGAAAAATTATACTCTTTAAACAAAAAATATCAACTATAGAGACATGATTGAATTTTCTTCCCTCCTTACCCGCCAGTGGTTGCTTTTTACATGTAAATCATACAATGACATAGAATACGATACACGAGGATTACACATAAGATCTCG
This sequence comes from Pogostemon cablin, assembly GCA_023678885.1. Classification (NCBI taxonomy): domain Eukaryota; kingdom Viridiplantae; phylum Streptophyta; class Magnoliopsida; order Lamiales; family Lamiaceae; genus Pogostemon; species Pogostemon cablin. Next base: position 27,733,189 of record CM042983.1, on the reverse strand, counting down.
TGTGCATATCTAGTCTAACAAAAATTAAGTTATGAGTTCCACTAAATACAACCCCTTTTTTATTAAATACACCCCATAATTATATAATTATAATATATTTTTTTAAAATGTCTAAACTAGCCTTTATTAATTAAATACACTCCCCCTCTGCCAATTGCGTTCACATGTATATGGGCGTCTTCAAGTTCTCACCGGATGTATGCCAAAAAAGATGAACATATATTATACTGATATACCTGTCCTAAATACGATTTGACATTTGCTATAATAACATGAAAAGAAAACATATGATATTATTCGTGTAAAACATCTTGGAATGGAGGTTATAGGTAAAGGAGTCGAGACATGGAGAAAATATTCCAGACGCTTGAGTTGCCATTGATTTTCTAACCTAGTTGCATGCATATTATTAGTTTGTTACCATTGAATTCATAACCTTCAATCTTCACCCAATATTACTTAAATTTTCATACAGATTAATGCATAAAAGGCTAGACTGCTTCTGCACAATGTTTTTGTTTTTTTTTTTTTGCGACAGCAAGGGATCTCTTTTGAAATTGAAAACTTGAATTGTACTCTTCAATGGGTTTTAGGGGCTAGATTAATTGGGTTTTTGCAAAATCTATTTGTTGGTAGAGCGTAAAAACACGAACTTTGAGTTTTGAGAAAAGTACAGTCGATCAAAAAAAAGGGGTAGATTTGTGTTTAATAATATTGAATTTGAGGTGTTTAAATGGGGTGTGTATGATTTTAATTTTTTAAAAGAGTAGATTTGGAAGTTTAGGGGTGTGCATGTAACAAAATTAAAAAATTAAAAATTAAAGAGGAGTGTGTATTTAATGAAAGGTGTGTTTTTATTAAAATGAGGTGCGTATATAATAACACTCTTAAGTTATTATCAATTGAATAATTATTTTAAAAAAAATTGTTATTCACACCCCTTTTTTTTTCACATACACTCATTTAATTTTGAGTTAATTATTAAAAAATTTACTACTTTATTGAAAATTTTTTCAAATTTATCTTAACATTTTATTGTTGTCACATTCAATACACTATCTATTTAATATTTTTAATTCTATCATCATAACTTTTATTTTTACAATTTAATACACCACTTATTTCATATTTTCAATTCAATTTATTATTATTATTAAAATCTTCAATAATAATAATAATAATTTTATTTGATGAAATTAACCCTTTTAAAGTTCATCATGCACACCTTATAATGTCTTGTCTGGGATGAGTTATATTCCAATATTTCACCCTCACCGTTAAAATTTTCTACTTTGATACATGAATGAAATTTGAAAACGTGCATTTATTACCAATCACTACAAACCTTCCAAATTTAATGTAATAAATTAATTGAAACCGTAACGTAGAGGACGAATTTATTTACTTCTCAGTTTTCATTTGATTTATCTAATTAATTTAATTCTTCAAAAGATAATCAATATTTACACGATAAACCAAGAAGGCAGCACATAGACACCTAGTTGAAATTTGCGTAATGAACAAAATTGACGGCGAGTAACCTCCAATGTTCTAAAAGTAGTCTACTTTTATAAGTGAGCATTGAGCAACTATACTATACACCCGGTTAAATCCAACAACTAACACCTCGTTAAATAAAAGTCCTTTCTCATCATGTTGAAATACTCCCTCCATCATGCTTTAATGATTAAGTTTGTTTTTCGTAAGAGAATTAAAAAATATACTCGTATTTTAATATATATTGAAATAAGTGATATAATATTTTGTTGTATAGTGGATAGTTATATTAGTATTGTAGGTGAATTCATCTTATATATACTAAAAAGAGAAATGCAACCATTAAAATAAAATGTCAAAATTGGAATTATGTAACAATTAGAATAGAACGAAGGGAATATAGTATTTCAATTTGTAGTGGGTTGAAAGAGATATTTCCTCCATTCGATTTAAAGAGTCAATTTTGCTTCTTTTTTTCACATGAATAAAGAGTTCATTTTGCTTTTTTTTTTTTTTCACACGAAGTAAGAAGTATACTCCAATTTAATTTGTAGTGAATAATTGTATTAGTGGGTAAATGAACTCTATTATATTTTAATTGTATTAGTGGGTGTATGCATATCTCATGTGTTTAAAAAGAAAAAAAATGAGATTTTCAGAATAGACACTTATAAAAATATAGATAATGGCAAAAACTTGTGTGCTCCCGAGGCACACCGTATGCCTTTATAATTTGGTATTAAAGGGTATACCTTTTTTAAAAAAAATGAGATTTTCAAAACAAACACTTATAAAAGATATAGATATTGGCAAAAACTTGTGTGCTCTCGGGGCAAACCGTGTGCCTTTATAATTTGATATTAAAGGGTATATCTTTTAATACTAAATCTTTAATACCAAATTGTAAAGGCACAGTTTTGCAACTTTTGTAGTTGCTGGAACATATGTGTGCACCGGATACAAGAGACCAACTCATAGATATTTATATTAATGTTGTGAGTTATATTAATTGTTTTGAGTTATTACATATAACAAAAAGAAAAAATATAAAAATTTAAATGGAACGCATATATTAAAATTATGCAAAGATTGAAATTTATTAAAATTATGTAAAGATTAAAATTGGGTGAATGGAGTATATCCTTTTAGGCTAGAGAAACATCAGCATATGTAAATTGTAAATAACTAAATTCAAGTTTAAATATGTCCTAGGTATGGAAAACATAAACCAGGTTCACATGAAATACCTCTAGTCCTCATTACAATCTTATAACCGTGTAATCCCTTTAATTCCCCTTACAATCTTATATATTCTATGTATTGTTAGAGTGTTTAAATTAAGGGGGGGACCACAATATTTAAACTGAAGGAAACCGCATGATTTACAAAGATTTATGATTCGGTTTACAAGAGACCAACTCAAACACTAGATTTATGATCCGATTTACAAAAGACTAACTCAAACACTAGAACCGGTGGCAACAGTAACATTTCCCACATTTAGCCCGTAGATGACCTGACCATCGATCCATAATAACTATGGCTCCCACCCGGCCAACATTCTTACACGTTTGCTCTATTTTTTTACTCTGTTTTAGAAACCTAGCATATGGCCTTTAAGCCGACACCATACTCTTATCAATGCCAATCTATGGACTTCAACTGTATAACCTATTGCCAACTCATTATAGAATCAACAATATGCAACAGCATGGCATCCATCCTACTGGAATCATGGAACCCAATTAAGGATCTTAGCACTCAAAGGGATTCCAATAAAGCTAAAGTCAAATAGAGGATAACAAACTAGGGAAAACTAGCCCTAATCTGGATATATAAACCGATTTGAGTGGATCCATTGTGAACCCGATTGCACAAATCTTATTTCCATGCAAGTACATTGACCATTTTTAATTTGAAACAAACTTACCCTAAAGCCCTAAACAAACATTAAACCCTTAGGAAAAACTTAAACCCTAAGTGCAAAATAGTAATTTAGCAGAGGAGTGTACACAAGTTTTGCCAACCGATTTTCCTGATTCTAGGGAAGTTGGAATCCAGAGAGGTTTAACCCATGGAACAGCATGCACTCATATGACTAAACGAAAAGATCACTTTAGCCAACAAACTTCATTCTACTGAAAATTCCCATAATGAACATATGAAATAACTAACTTCATTCTACTGAAAATTCCCATAATGAACATATGAAATAACTAAGAGAGAAACAGAGGAACCCAAAAACAGCTCACTTGCATCACATGAGATATAATTAGACAAAACACAACACATTCAGAGAAGGAATCTCATTAGCATTACTGTTTAGTAAAAACTTAAAGAAAATTATAGTCATCTTACAAAGATGTCTCAGAATATCTGAGATAGCGTCAAGAATCCCAGCATGAACTGAAAAATAGGTCGACCAACAAATAAACATATACCAGAAATCCTCCCTACCACTACCACCTCTAGAATAAACACCCTAAACAAACCCAAAAAATCATCTTGTTGGATATGGAAAACCAAGCAATCAATTTTGGGACTCGTTTTTCTTAACTCCATTATCAATCCCCCCCTCCCTTTCCCTTTCCTCCAACAACCTCCCAGCTTCCTCATCTTGCTGCTGAGACCTCTTCTGGGCTTCCTTCGCCTTAAGAGCCTGCAGCTTTGAGTGATTGTAATAGGCAACACCCAAGAAAGCCAATCCATAACCAAAGAGATTGATGGGAGTGACAGTGTCCATAATAACAGACCAAGAGAAGGCAATCAAGAGCCAATCCTTCACCACCCCAGCCACATTCATAGTCAGAGCAGAGGTCTTCCCAACAAGCAAGAACACAGCTAGATTCAACGCAAACGCACACAGTGAATTGGTCCCGAAAATGAGGTAATCGAAATGGAAACTAGAGGTCTCTTTAAGCATAGGGTACTCCACCCACACCCACGGCAAAAACAGGAAGACCAAGCAACAAGGAGCAACGTAATAAAGAGAAGTAATCGGATTGAGAGTAATACCCTTGGAAGTAAGCAAGATCTGAATTAAAACAAGCCGAGTCGCCTCGAACGCCACCGCACCGAGCTGAAGAAGAACTCCCCACGAATCGAATTTCGCCTCGCCATAAGCCGCGATCCCCACCCCGATCGAGATCGACACCATGTTCGCCATCGTCTCCGAGCTGAATGCCTCCTTCTTAAACATCACTCCGATGGTGTACACAGCCACCGGCATTAGCGCCTTCAGCATTTGAATAAACGAAACGGAGAGATAGATGTAGGCGGAATTGGAGAGCCAGAGAGAGAGTGAGTACAGGAGGCCGATGGGGACGACGGACTTCAGGTAAAGCTCCCACGACATTGACACCGGATCGACGACCTTGAAGACGCGGACGAGGAGGTAAGCCAGGGAAGAACAGAAGGCCATGTGAATCATGGTGAGGGAGATCGGGTAGGGCCAATTGTACAACTTCCGATCCAGAATGTACTTGTTGTAGACGATGACGGTGAAGGAGAGGAAGATCCATATGGCGACGTAGGCGTAGGATAGCACGATCTTCTTCACCACGCCTTCGCTCAGAGCTCCGCCTTTCCCCATTGATGAGTGTGAGTTTCTCGCTGCAACTCTCTCTCTCTCTCCTCCGTTGGCGATAAGAGGAGAAAAGCGGGGAAGAGAGAGATTTCAGGCGTTGTAGATTTTGTTGGATTTTGATTATAGGAATAATGAGGTTACTGTAATTTCATAATTAAATAGAATCTGAAAATGAAATTGTGAGATTAAATCCGATTTGGTAACAAATTTGGGAATTCTGTTTCGATAAGATTACCTTTTAATCAAATCAGACTTTTTTTTGATTAAATTGTTTCTTATTGTTGATCATTTGCTCGATAATTACTCTAAAAAAATTTTATTTTAAAATCGATCAGACTATTTTTTGATTAAATTGTTTCTTATTGTTGATCATTTGCTCGATAATTACTCTAAAAAAAATTTATTTTAAAATCCATCATTACTTAAAATTTGCAACTAACTTGTCTTGTGTGATCTTTTAATGGGAAATTGAGATAGTCTCAATAAATATATATATATATATATATTCGATTGCTATCAAATACTATCAATCATTTAATTAAGAAATTTAAAAATTAATTACATAAGAAAATTAAGAGTCTTACTTAGCTGACTCAGGCTCACACATAACCCATGTAAATTATGATTGTTGGATCAATCACGATTGAATTCTATCCATTGGATTCGAAATTATTTTTTATTTTTTCATAAGATACCTGAGGAGGTTTCCACACTGCAAATGAGCTGGAGTGTGCAATCCCGAGACGGTCTGCACGAACATCCAGTAAAGCTGACAACTGTATAGCTTTTGATTTTGGTGATTGATAAACAATGCAGTGATTTCCTTTCAACGCCATACCCTCATGCAGCTATTACTCTAGCGGGGTACGCACCGCATTCCACAGAGCACCACCTACGCACTGAAAAGAACAAACTCTGCAGTGTTTAACACAATATCGGGGTACGCAGCATACACCAGCACATGAACCTATGTACTGGAAAATGCATAGTCTGCAGTGCATCAAGTTTTTCGATATTTACACTATCCGCACGACGTTAAGGCTGTTTCAGACAAAACCAAATATGAGTATGCAGCACTTAATAACCTTCATTTTACGTCTAATAAAATTAATTACTATTTGTTAAATATGCAAAAAAAATTAAAACAACGCTGAATTATATTATATATAAATGTAAGAATAATGATCAATAATTAAAAGTGTAATCTATTGAGTGTATTTTTTATCTAAAAAACTTCGAACAATATATATATATATATATATATATATATATATATATATATATAACTACACTTAGGATAATATATAAACCGCATATTAAAACTTATAGACTATAATATTAGAAGCTATTAGAATAGAAGTGAGATGTAATAGTAAACTTTGGTTGACTTTCGGGTTTTAGTAATTAGCTTGTATTTATTTTTTAGACATGAACGACAGACACATGAAAAAAAAAATAAAACGTAATTGTATTATATTTTCATGATGTAATGGTCAATTATATTCATAATAAGAATTCAAATACCTGGTAGGCAATTATTCGAATTGTGTCTATTTTTATAGTACTTAAAACCAATAAACATGTCTATTAACTATTTTAGTTAATAAACACGGCACTTCTTATCTTTAAAAAAAACAAAAAAAACAACGTTTCTTGTATATGATGAACTGAACTGAATTAGGAATTGAAACATCGATTCAATAAACCCTATCGACGCAACCTTTCAACTGATTTCTAAACCCCAACAGATTAGGTGTTATAAATACCATCACATACTCGGTTGCTCATCCTTGTCATATTCCATCCTCTTCACAACATATCTTCAATAAAAAATAAAAACCATGCAGAACGGAGAGTACGCAATATGGTTCTCTGATGTAGAGCGGTTGTACATCCTGGGTTTCCTTCTTAGCGCAGCGGACACCGCTAACCAACAACACCTGTCAGACACTCGAAAGGTGTTAGCCCTCGTGATGGACAGCGCACACCAAATGGGGAAAGATCTTCATTTTTTCTATCCTCCGATGTTCATTGCGCTGGAACTGGAGCTGATGATGTCTAGTCTAAGGGGATTCATCTGGTTCAAAGCACTTCCAGGCGTCCATTATTTTATCCCAACCAATATCATTACCACCACGTACTTATACGACATACCCATAGAAGAGGTAATCTTAATTGTTGTTAAGTGCATGATTTATTTATAACAATGAATTTTATCTTCCCATTTACTCCTATAGTATATGTCTACATTCAGCAGTATCTAACACCCCTATCGTGAACAGGAGTCGCATGAGCACACAAGCTTTCAACTGAACGGATATCCACTGTACGTGATTTTAATGAGAGTGTTCAAACATCACGGCCTACAAAGGATAGACTTCGGCTGGCTCTTGCACAGGATCCAGTTTGAAGGGGACGACGATTGGCCTGGTGAGCCTGTGGAGTGCGGTGCACATGAATGGCTTTCAGTTAATTAATATGATGGCATTCACCAACCCCATCCCCCACCTTCAATTTATATATTGTAGTCCTTCTGCAAAGGATAATGATACTACTGTTTAAGTATATTCTAATAATGGAAAAAATAAAATAAAATAATACCATTGATTTTCCTTATTTCCTTATGCCAACCAGTGCAATGCTTACAGTTTTACAACCAGTGCAATGCTCACAGTCTTACAAATACAGATGCACTGCTTACTTAAACATGCAAATAAGTATATAGGAATTATCTTTTATTTAATACTCTACAATATTTAATTTAGAGAATTAAGTGTAATAATAAATTGGAAAATGTGAAATATACACAACCAATGTATATTTCGACACATCTTTTTTGAGGACAATATACACTTAATGCCGAAATCATATATAGAATAAGTAATAGTTAATATATAAAGAAATTTTTCTTAATATTTTTTAGCCTAGTCTATCTTATTTGTTCTTATTCCTTAATAAGATTTTTGCCAAAAAGTAACCGCAACAATTAGTAGTAGATCAAAAGATATCATAAATAAAGTTTGGATTAATAGCTAGGGGGACTTTCACCTTTCTACTCAGTTTTACGTTTTTTTACTCTAATTATTTTAAAATAAAAGATACGAAAGGTCATATATTATTGTATCTAACTGTAGAGTTCAACTATTGTGCACCTGTTACCACCACTAAATCTCTACCATCTTAATTGTTATAATAATAAAAGAATAACATTGTGTTTTTTTTTATCATAGCTAAACTAAGAGCATCTCCTAAAGCCTCTTTATATGAGAAATTATCTTTAATTAAAGAATCATACAACAAAAAGTACCTCAAACATGCTCTTTAAACTAACAATAATTTTTACATATTAAAATATTTATTATTTCATATATTTAATAAATAAATTAGGAGGAAACACAAAAAATAAAAGAAAGAATAAATACTATAATAAATAAGCATTGAAAAGAGAACAAACTAAATAAAATATAATAAGTTTGTTGGAGAGGATTGAAAATATAATTATCTATAATTTGCATACTCTTTATATAATAGAAAATACTCTCTACACTATAAAGAACCTATCGGAGATGCTCTAACACTTTTAAAAATCACCGTTGAACTATATGCTATCTAAGCTGACTCTTTGTAAGATGCAAAGTTTATTTGACTGAGTCGTCCAAAAATTGGTATGCTATTTAATATGCAAAGTTTATTTGACTATATGCTACTTAAGCTGACTCTTTTTAAAAAAAGACCGTTGAACTATACACTTTTAAATTGTTTGAATAATCTTTTTACAAACAACTGAGCGGCGTGCAATTGAGTATATCTTATGGAGTTCATAACACAAAATGTCAACAAGAAGCTTATAAAAAATTAAGTACAGTAGGAAAGTAAAGAACGTTAGCAATATGACCAATGGAAGCAATAAAAAATAACAATACATATATAACCCCTCCTACTCAATATAATTGAGCCAAATATCCAATGACAACCCGATTCGTCACCTTTCAAAACATTCTTGGAATGCGATCAGTTTATTCATTTATTCTTATTAATATTATTATTATTTAAAAAAATTCTGAATAATTTTGTGTATTCCAAGGGGTTCTCTAGAAGGGAATTGAAACATAAATGAAATTTAAGTGTGAAAAATGCTCCCTGTTGAACTCCCAGCCTCTAATTCTCTTCTTTCAGGTAAAAAAATCAACTGCACTTCTCACGACGGCAGGGGCATCCGCCACGGGAATCGATCTCCAGCAAGTGACACTTTATGAGTTCGCGAGGTCAAATGTAAGACTGTTGAGGCAGCATCCTATCGCCTGGTAATCTCTCTCAGTGTTTTATTTCTGTTACCTAGGGTAAATGTTATCTAATCTCACCTATTATTGTTGTATGTAACTCATCCCAAAAGCTATCGGTACCCTATTGGGAAATCAGACAGAGGAATGGGTATGCCAGGTCGGCACTGCGGGAGGAAAACATAATGTTTGTTTCAAATGTCATTTGGTTAGATCTGGAGAATCTCCGATTTACAGGCTAACCAGGGGATGGGTTGGGGTCACCCGCGAGCTCGAACTAGATCAGAGTGACAGCGTCTATTTTGGAAGAAATATCACCCACAACGACATTGATTGGCATTTCTTTTGCAAGCGACCAGACTGTTTGTCGGAGATCATCCCGGTGAAGGAAGAAAAAGAATGATCTGTTTTAGTACGTTTCATATTATTATAACAATCATATTTATATTTTAGTGTTTTAATTCTATCTTTGGTCCTGTTTAACTTAGTAGTTTAAAACTGATAAATGTTAAATTATGTGTTCTGCCATTGTTAATTAATTATGCAAGTTAATATTAATCAGTCTCCTCCTATTTGGAGTCACTCTGATTGAATTACACGTGTTTAGATGATGGGTAGGATATGGAAGGCCTTTGTGTGATACTGAAAGCGTACGGTGTTTGAGGTGTGCTAACAGAGTTTATTTAAAAGCAGGGGAGTGCTTGATTATCCATTGGCAATTTATTTATTCTTGGTGAGTTTGATCAGCATGCCCCTGCTTGACTTAGCATGTGGAATGTTCCTATATTTATCCATAATTGTTTATACTAATTTGAATGCACCCAGATCGGACATCTATTAAAATACCATTGTCTTGTCCTTTCACAGTTTATCTTCCACTAATTGAACAAGCCAACCATTCTTTATGCTGAAACCAAGTTAGACTATTATAATGTACCTCTAATATGTTATGTTTTTCAGCAAATGACTCATTTTTTAGGATAAGTCCTGGTTCTTATTATTATTATTTTTTTAGGGTGTTAACATGATTTTTATTGTACATGTATTGAATACCGATGTTATAACCTGAACTTGTGTAGTTATGCAAATCTTATGCAAATTGGTCTAAAACACATCCCATTATACTACAACATACGTGAATATATGAACATTGTCTTGTTCATACAAACCTCTGGGTTTGGGAATTGGTTTGTTATGATTGCAGATAGGTTGCTTACTCTCCTTGCGAATCACATGTTCTGAATCACTAGTACTCCGCAGTCATACCTGCACACAACAATGCGGATGTGTTGTTAGCCCTTAATTCCATCACGGGGCCACTAAAAGTTCAAATACCCGTTTATGCTGCTTCTGCCCATTCACTTTCCGGATAATAAAGAATCTTGGCAATGGCCTTACCCCGGCTAATGCTACATCCAGGCCGAACAACTCATCTAATCCGAGCAACTGTGTGAATATATATTTTAATCAATTAAAATATATTGCGAGGTTAACAAGTGTTTACTGTACTTGATGTTGGTTCATACCAGGACTTTGATTTGTTCGATCTGTACCTCGTTAATGAATGTATTTCCTGGATTCGAATCCATTAGCTCAACGCTCTCCGTGTTGCAACCTACTATGAGCAAGCTATAATGGCCTGGGTTGCTTGAGAATAATGGGATATACATCTGCAAATAGATGAAGTATTTATAATCAAGCCTCCTGATTGTCATCAAATCCAATTCTTATATGTTCAATATGCATGTAAACCCACCCAATTTCACGATCTCATATGTTCACTTCCTTCACCGTCATCTATCCCCATCAATTTGTAGTATTCCACGCATTTCTTCTTATCAGTGAGAGAGATGCCCTGCAAACAACGGTAATGAAATAATATATATAAATAATCTTCACCCTAGCACGCTGCGGAACTGACAAGGAAAAAATGTGATTCCTCATACCACATCAAACACAGGTAGAAACCAATTCTTCGAGAGTGAGGAGCAACGCGACTGTATTCAACACCTGAAAACTCAATGTCACTAAAATTTCACTATATTTGGCATATGAAAAATATTATCTAACACGTAGCCTAAGTTATTCGATCCATACTGCGCTGATAGCCATTCGGTAGGGAACAAGGTCTGCATTTCTGGTCACATTAGGTGCCTGTTGTTACTTGCAACTAATATCTCACTGAAAATATTGTGACAACGAATGTTGATATGTTAGGACAGTCGGTACAAAAATTTTTAATTTTTGCCGGTAAGGACAACTATAAATACCTTTGAGGAAGTGATTTTGCCACCGAGTACATGATAAGTCCTATGCAGTCTTCACTCTTCAGCCTTCCACATGCGTTGTAAGGAAATCTTGTCACACCGTTCTGGATTTGTGTTCCACACTGATCGATGGACAGTATTTCGACACTGTTGGACACACTGCGGGCTCTTTGTATAGGTGTATCCATATCATCACCATAGTTCTTCTTGATTGAAGTTTGTGATGACTCTTCAAAATGAAGCTACCACATACACACGACACGTTGATTAGGAATAGGGATGAAATTATTCATTAAGGTCGTGTCCCATCTATTAAGCATACAACACTTACCTTTCTTTCTGGTCCAGTCTTTTTCGGTCGAGGAAGTTTATGCACTCGCCTGTTATTTATCGAGAGTCCATGTCCATCAGATTGTGCATGCGCTTTTTCTTTTGCATCATCGAAGAGCTTACTAATTACATCATCGTATTTCAATATCTCTACTAATGATTGGCCTCTTTTATCGAGATCACCAATTAGAACATTTCGCAAGAGCATCCACACTACATTGGGTATTTTAGTCTGCATAGCAGTGATAGTTCCAGATAGATCACGCATATCCTCTCTCATCGTGTGCACCTCCTTAGAAAAGTCATTAATCACATCCAATAGACTGCTCAATGATTTGCTTACTCCTCTGTCTTCAATCCCATTATTGTTTGTTGTGTCTACAGTTGTTGGGGATGGTCGGTCTGCCATGTAATCTATGACTGGGGTATGCTGTGTGCACACAGTAAACAATTCACATGTAATATTCAAACTAAATCAGCAAAAACAAGCAGTACAATGTAACACAAGGCACACGCATAACCCTAAAAAGGTGCACACCATCTTCCTTCTGGACCATCTGTCATGCTTTATTGCCCTAGCAATGTCCTAGCGAGTCTGCTCCCCCTACGACCCCAATCTCCGCCAGTTGCCTCTCTACATTTGGCTCTCTCGGTAGCTGAATCGTGATGTAGTAGTTCTGCACATTTATAATCAGGAATCAGCTTAGTTAGAACTGTAAAGGGTATATTACACAACCGGCGTAGCTACCAACCTACAGAAAAAAGGGCGCATCCCATTAGGTAGGCATTTTTTTCATACAACACCAGTGCCGCACGATTCCCTGCACCATGCTGTCACAGAAATACCCGGCCCAGTTCGCCTGTAGAATATTTTCAACATTCTTCACGGAAAATAGATAATTATATTTAAGATCGCTACTATTGGACGCATCCAGTACACTAGCGGCAGCGAACAACACAAATGCCCTTGCAAAGTCACACTACATTCATCGTCTGCGTGAAGGATCTCCTCCAAGTTAACTCCCTTGACTACCGTTCTACCTCCCACATTTATGGTGAATCTACCCCGTATATCTTCTATTTCAAACAGTCTCCCACCAGTGACTACTCTAAGCCAGCCTATGTTCCAGGGAATTCACAGTAAGTGGTCGAGAAAACTAAAGGAACAAATACACATAGCATAATGTATAATTTCCAAACTATATGTGAGATGTCATACCTTTGGGGACACCCATTATGCTGCTAAAGTCGGTTGCCGTAGGGTGGTGTGTGACACCTCCCACTGTTAGGGTACAGTTGTCAGTGTCAAAGGCTTCAACGAGATAATAAATAAGTTGCTTGTTTATGGTACATTCCTTCAACTCTAATAGTCTTCCAAACCCGATTGCCTGTATGACGGCAATCTTTCTGTTGATAAACGTTGACACGTCGCTAGAAAACTTTTTTTGTGATATCCACGTCCGAATTGCTGGAGATTCAACTTTCTTACCTAAATAATTTCCTTTCGGCTTACTGGCTGCGTCTTGATGAGAATGGAATATATCTTGACGCCCAACACCATGATCGCCCGAGGCTAATCGATCGGGACAGGTCCTCTGTGAAATTTTTAGCTTGTTTCCAATGGCTTTAGATGGCACTGATTGGGTTGGATCATCAACGAGGCTCAACACACTATCGAGGTGGTTTTCCTCTCTATGATCAGCCAAGTAATAAGCATAATCGTTATAAATTCCGTAATGGGAAACATATGATGGGGAATCCATAATTTGACTAGATTCTATTTTTTGGGCTCCGTTGAAAGCTTTGGTGGCGCAGAGGGGTGATTAGACACTTGGTATTTCTTTATCTATGGTTTGAGGTCGATTAATGTTGTTTCACTGACGTTACCTAGAGCATATAATACTGAGGAAGGACCACATATGCTGTACTAATGGCTATTTTAGGGTTTTAGGGTTTAATGGGTTTTAGGGTTTAATCAATAACAAACAACACGCATAGTAGGCCATAGATTTCGAACAGACCAATACGTGATACACTGGTGTTGTACCATGCGTGTCACACTTTTCTCATCGTATATTGCACCGCCCAATCAGTGAATTCTACATGTTGGTACGTTGCATGCATATATCTTATGTATTCGACTCTATTGGCTTATTTCGGCACACATACACCTACTATAGATCAAATTATTCGCAGAGTCTTCTCAAGAAAAAAATAACTCATGCGTCAGCCCTATATTCAATGCATCACTTTATTTATCTTTTACCGTTGGCCCAATTAATGGTTAAGCTATGTCTGAAAATTTAATGCAGTTTGGTACTAGTACTGATCCTATAGATATTATAGGTGATGAGTTACCCAAGAATGCTTGCGGTAACCATGCTTAACCCTATCATGCTGCAACCATCATATGCTTTAGACACCAAAATGCAATTATCATGCCTAACCAGCATAATCAGCTCATCTATGGTTATGAGCTTAGTGCCGAATTAATGTATTGTTAATATGATCTAAGCACACTAGGGTTAATGTTATTGTCTACTGAAATATCCGACATAATGCCAAGAGGCTACAAATATATATGCCACAATGAAGATGCCAGTTTGGGTTGTAGTTTATCTAGCGTTATAACCAAAAAAATTTAAAAAAAAATTGTACTCTATGAATACAATCTATGGAAAACAGATTAGTTGTAGGTATATAATACCCAATTATTTTAGCATCACTCACTCAAGCTTTATAATATCGATATCGGTAAAAATATTGGTACCATTAAATGTATGGATATATCAATGGATATATCGAATAGCGATATCGATGATCGATATTAGTAAGCCAATGAATTACAGCATATTTAAATAGTCTTAAGTCATACAATGCGTAACAACTAATACCAAAATGATAATATATGATACTCAAATATAAGATATGTGATGCTACCTTGATCTAGACAATATTTGTATCAACTCATCGAATTAGAGAAATTCTGAATATAATTATGAATGTGCCAGTATTGTTGTTTTATACCAATACAAAACTCCATCCGTCCCGATCCGATTGTATATATTAAAATAATTGTATTTTAAATCAGTGAAGGACTATCACATATTGTACATGAATGGAAACTCTTCATTTACTTAGTAGTAATAATATTAACAAGGAGTGATAATAAGTGAGAGTTAATTTAATAAAATAAAAGTCTTAAGAATTTCATACAAAAGTTGCTCTATTTGATTTTTTTTAAATTGATCAAATTAATTAAAAAAATATCATCTAGTTGGTAACAATAAAAAAAAATCACATATATGTCATCACATTAGTAAAACCAATACTATAATACACATGCGGGAGTAGAATAGTATGACACGACAATACTGCTTAATCAAACCTTGATATAACAATAATATCAGCCTGTTGTTATAAGAATGATATAACGTTAGAAAAGCCAAATAACCATAATTAATGTCCATTGCTGTTCCATTAGGGAGTCATGAAAAATAAAAATAATAGAACAATTGGTATCATTGTGGTTCATTAATAATTTGCCAACTTACATTTCACATTACACAAGATACATGTTGTAAAGTTTGTCATTGAAAAATGGGAGAATCTGGGTGAGCAGTGCATTCCACTAGGTGACTCTTCGTATTCGATGCTGAGATTTGATGGAGCACCGATGCCCAACCTTTTGCCAGTCCACATTTGTCACCTAGTTCACTCTGCTTCATTGCATTTCACATACAATGACATTGGTTATATAACTATGCTCACTTCACATAGATGATTGATATCGGCGATGCCAATATTATATCTCACAAGCACCTCCCATTATCTCTTATTCTCCCTAACCATCAGAAAATAAGCCGCATACATGGATCCTCAACTCAATCCAGAGAGCTTCTTACCAATTGAACGGGGGTACATCCTATGTTTCCTCCTGATAAATCCAGAGAGCGACGATCCAAAAGATCTCTTCGATACCCGAGAAGTCGTTAATCTGGTACTAGATGCTACTTGCTATATAAGTATTGATTTGATGTTATTCCGCAGTGCAGAGGATGTGGGCGTTGAACTCAAACAGATGTTTGAGTGTCTTTTGGGGTTCATTTGGTTCCTAAGGCAACCGGGTGTATGACATCCTAACTAACTTAGTTTTCGTCAAGAGAGATTATCAAGGCTTGCTGGTAGGGGTATGAATTCTACTTTTATATGTATGTTCCACTCTTCGCCTCAGTCGATGGCCATTGACTTTTCAAATCCATGATCGAAACAGGAAAACATACAACAAGCCATGTATCGTATCCACGGATGTCCGGACTTCGCTCTACTAATGATGGTGTTCAAGTTTTATGATATGCCATGCATAGACTTCAATTGGATGTTTAGAAGGATCACCGCCGTTGATGAGAGTGACTGGATAGGGGAACCCAATGAACTAGGAGAAGACGACTAGCTTCCCATACATTGACATTGTTTTATAAGATCATAGCCCTTGATTTTCTTCGTATTAAATATTGATTTTATTGTACTTCACTTTTTGATGGTTTTAGCCATAGTGCATTGCATTTTGGCTTTGTCTGAAATATTTTTTTATAATGCAATTGCTATCATTTTTCATATCATCTATTGAAATGAGAGTAAGTATATGGTCCCGTGCTAGTGTATATAAAAAAAAAATAAAAACTCATATAACATAATGCTACGTTGACATTAAAGGTTGAAGATTATATATTTATTTCATGCAAAAAGTCCACAGATTGCGGCACACAAGACCGATTTTTAAAATAGTTCATTTGGGCTTAGGTGCCGAAGTTAAATTAAGGCCGGTTTATTATTGGGATTTTTAAAATTTTATTTTTTATTTCTTCCAATGATAATTTCTAGTATTTTTATTTTTTTTTGTGGTCTTCCATCATGGAAATTTTGAATTTTTAACAAATAATTTTTGGAACAATCTTCTCTTTTTTTTCTCTTTTTTTAAAAAATTTTTGGTACACTTCTGCACCTGTGCAGCAAGGCACGTATGGTGAATATATATATATATATATATATATATATATATATATATATATATATATATATATATATATATTAACCGTTTTTACTTATACAACTATTTTTTCTATCTAAATGTGTATGTTAACTACTAATTTTTTGAATCTTACCGAACAAAAAAACTACTACTTTTTGAAACAGTATCAAATCTCATAAAAAAGTTAAAAGTATTGTCAGTGAAAGCATGCGGACAAGATCAGTAATATTTAAAAAATATTCACTCCTAATCGTTGATGTCACCGAATCGCCGCCAATTGTTGTGAGTTCCCCCCCCCCCCGACCACAGGATTCAAATATTGGCTCAGTAGATAAACGGTGTGGATTTAATGATGGTAAGCAGGTCTATAGGTGATTCATATTACCTGAAAAAGGTTACACGCACCCCGAAGGGTTGCACCCATTGCACTTTATGTATTAATAAATAGAGGTGAGTCGCAGTGCATACTCGTGTATATCAGCCTTCCACGGTGATGGAGAAAGGGGCATCTCCAGCAAGGGAATGGTCACTCAAAGAATATCGATTTCTCATTCAATGCCTACAAAATTCAATCGATCAAAGTGTAGACGCGACGGACGCTAGAGTGATGCATCAATGGGTCGCGGTGCAAAGTCATCTGATGAACTGCAAATTTAAAGTTCATATTTCTCCTGTGGATATAGCTGCTCTCTTATGAGACTTCTTTGCCAGGTACTGGGATTTCTACTTCTTCATAAAAATTTCTGGGGTGGAGTGCAATTTAGAGAAGGGGTCGATTACTATCGGTGATGCGTATCCGTTTGACATGGAGCTCGAATACCCAATCCATAAACTGATGCGTGAAAATGACGAGCCCTTTTTTTCACAACTTCAGTTTGTGGTCAAAGATCTACTGGACCACTTAGATCACCAATGGATCCGCCGAAGTTTTCAGGAACTATTTGATGATATCGGGACACCGCAGACTATAGATTTCGATTATTGGATATTTTTTAAATGGATGTAGATTTTACTTCAACTTTATAATAGTGCATAGTATGTTTGATTCTGAATCGTCTGCATTTCTGGTCAATTACAGAATTATGTTTACCTCACGTATGTTAAAGCCCCAACAGTCTTAAATCGAATACTGATTGATGCACCAACAAGTATACCCCATTAAACTTGAACTGATAATTATATCACGAGATGAAGACTTAACAGAATGCAACAAAAGTAGATACAAGGGATGTGCACCGCATTATACAAAGATTGAAATTCTCGTTTATTTGTCTAACCAGAATACTTAAATAAATATGGTGTATGTAGTACCTGATATACTCGTCATAATTAACTATTTATATTAATCGATTAGTCAGTTGGAATTTGAATGAGAAAGACAATTGATCTGAGAGAAAAGTGAGAGTGGGGGTTGAAGTTCATTAGTACATTTATTATAGCCAAAGTTAGCATACGTTGAACACTTGAGGCAATCGTTATATTATGAAATGTTATCACTTTACTTGCTTATGTCATTTAACTCGCACAACACACTCATCAAATAATTGAAATCCTATCAAATAATGCAGTCGCTTGATTCATATAAACCACAATAATATGTAGTCCAGCATAACAGAAAATAAAACATCGATAGCCAACTTTGAATATCCAAATCAACCAAAAAATTCCATAATTTAGAATTTAGAACACTGCACATGCAAACTATCAAGCGATTAATTCAACGAATGCACTAGGGTACACCACTATAATGATTCACCTTTTTACTCAACATTGAAATCCAACTTGAATGAGCAGGAAAGTGTGTGAGAGACACTCCTCATAATTACATTGTAGTTGGTTATTCGCGGGCAATTGGAAGAGCTCGCTTAATCCCATCTGCTACTTTCACCTCGATTGATTTAAGTATACCCTGCATACCTTCATCCTCCCACTTCAACCTTTCACTCAACATCTCCATCAACTGTTTATTATTGCACTCTAATGCACTCATCCTATCAAGAACCTCACCAAGATCATGGGACACATAATTTAACTATTTTCTGAGAACCTCGACTTCTTCATGTCCTACCGGTATGAAGACTTCAGTTGTATTCACAACAAGGGCATGTTGGCTTTCTAGGTTGTTTACCCCATGATCGTCAGATGCATCAGCAGGCTTGTTCATCTAAACATTCCCTACTTTTCCCTCTTGTGTTTCTTGTGCTTTATCAGGGATGACGCCTGATCCTGCTATTACCCCATCAATAATAAACAGGATAGACATCTCGCGGTGATCTTCACATGCATTCTTAACTTGTGCACACTCAGAGCTTACACCAACAACATCTGTCTCCATGACACTGTCGTTCCAAAGTGGTGTTTCCCCTAATGCAATGGAATCAGCACTCGGTGGAGTCACTGTGTGTGATACATCGCAGGTCAAAGGCACTTCGACCCCATCCAATGTGGTGAATACGCCTATAGGTCTGGTCGCAATCACTGCAACTTGTGATTTGTTGTGAGCATTTAATTCCCCAACTATTCCGCCAACATCCTTCTCGGTGCATAATGTGTCTTGTTTAACAGGCCCTTCCAGCACTAAACAATGATGCATAATTGCACCACTCGATAAGTCTCTAGCATCAAATGACTTAACAATTGAGAGTATATGTCCAGAGGGGGCACTATTTAGTAGATTCTATTATTGATCGACTTGAACCGGGGACGTACTATCCAAACAATCTAAGGGAATCTGAATGACATGAGCGTCAATAATATCATTTGGTGGACTCATCATACCAGAATTATCCGGAAGGGTATCATCGTCACCGCAGTCGGCTATTTTATGGGTGACAACATCAACCAATTTTATTTCAGGAGCGGTGAGATCCCCATTTGGATTTGTATTCTATGTTCTAAGCACCTCTGGATCATACACACTGCTTAGCAATAGTGAGACATCCTCGCACCCAGTCACTTCCCTGATCTATATTTTCTCATTGTTCATTATGTTCCAACGAGCTAGCTCCTCCACCCATTTCCTAAGCCTATTGGATTTCTAGCGCTGAAACCTATTTACCTTCTCTTCGCTGTCGATGTCCTTGATGACTTCACCTATTACATTGTCCACATCAAATGGCTCCGTTACAACCGCAACTTGTTTAGTTACCTTTTTCCCCAAAGATTTTCCCTTGACCTTGAAGGACTGCGCGATTGGTAACTCGTCCTCGACATCCGCCTCGACATTGACCTTCTTCGCATTTACGGCGAAAGTCACTACACTGATGAGTGATATTTTCACCTAGATTTTAATATCTTTTTATGTGTGTTTTCGTATTATTTTATCTATATTTGTATACTATTTGGTTGTGTTATGTGTGTTTTATAGAAATGTGTGTGAATGAACTTAATCATATGTAAAACATGTGAAAACGAAGCAAAAATAGAGACGGGAGATAAAACAAGGAAGAAGAAATAGGGCAGCATCAACACAGCCAGCCGTGTAGGGTATACGAGCTGTGTTGCAGTACCAACACGTCCCGTGTACCGAACACAGGCCTGTAAGGAGTAGCCGTGTAGCAGCATCAAAATATCCAACACGGCCACCCTTTGGCCGTGCGTCAGCACACGACTCGTGTGCCGTTTTGAGTTAAGTTTAACCGAGAAACCCTGACATGACTCAACTCATACTGCAGCACACGACTCATATCGGTGCCAGAACAGAATATTTTTCCTACATTTTCTAGAAGGTCTCCAAGGGGTATAAATATCAATTCATTCAATATTTTGATCATCTGGGATCCAAAATTCAGCTGCTCATACACCCCACACACCAATTCCTTTATTTTACACCACATCCTTCATCACTTCATCCATCTATTCACTCCATCATCATATCACCATAAATCCTTCATCCAAGTGAAGAGAAGAAGCAAGGAAGAGAGGAAAGTTTCAAGGAAAGAAAGGAGATAACCATTGGAGCCAATCCAAGGGAGTTTTCATCCAATTTTTATAGTAAACCTAATTGTTTATCATGACTTGTAAGGTTTTTAATGTCTACATTAATTATCTTATGATTATGGTAGGCTAATCTCCCTTGTGAGATTAGCAATATGATAGTTGTTGGTTAATTTTGGGGATCTATGTATTTTAATTCATGTGTTGATTGGATTTATGATTTTCTATCATTGATTATTAATTGCTTGATTTGTATTATTGAATTATGTGATTTATTATCATAGGCATATGGTTAGATTGAGAAATCAATTATATATTTAGGATAGTTCATTGAATCAATTCATCATACACCTTATGTGCATTATAAGTCTTAAAGAGATAGAGATATCCTTTAGGATTTAGAACCCTTTGATAAGACATCCGATTGGTTTGATTGAGAGATCGATTGATTGTGTGAGGGGAATCTCTTTTAAGCTTAGTACCTATTTGGAATTGTTTGAGTGAGAACCAGTCTATTGAGCTATTTTGGGATTTTTATTTGGATTCACATTCTATTCATTTCGAGAGAAAGTTTAAAAGAAGTTAGTGTTGCCCCTTAATCATTTATCCATGATGCATATGAATTTGTTACATAATTCCTAGAGTTATCACTTCTTAAGTGTTGTTAATTTCACTTTGTTTAACTTGGAAAACCAATCATATCATTTTAATTTCGTTTGCTAGATCATTGCTTGTTTACTTGCATTGATTAATTTTAATTACTTGTCTAACAAACAAAACTGTGATGATTTATCTGTATAAATTACAAGAAATGTGAGATCGCTTAAGTACTAGTGCCTACCTCCCTGTGGTTCGATAAATTCTTGAATTGGTCAACCCGACTACAAGTTATGGCTAATCATATACCCTTTACACTCGACGATGATAATGTGGAGTCACGTTGCCCTCGTTTGATGTTGGTCCTAAGTTTTTTAACAGACCATGGTGTGTCTTTACTATTGTCTTCCATTAGCCGCTTATGACTAACATCCCCTGACTTCTTTCTGGGGTCATTCCCAACAATAGATACTGGCGAATTCGGCTTGCGCAGGTTAGCCGCACCCATCTGCCTTGATTTTGTTATAGCTATACCATCAGCCAAAGATAACCCATGCCCTCGAAGGAATGGGTTAATTATAATTCCATAACCCCTTTTCTGAGACCCCTTTCTAGCTTCTTCGAGCAACCTATCGTAGAGGAAAGAACTCCAGTTTATATCAACACCCTTAATGATGGCCATCATCAAATTCCACATGTCGGTGGTCCCCTTGTCATGACCATAAATCCTCCCATCCACAGTCTTTGTAAGTATGTCAAACAACATAGCGTACTCCACTTTTAAATCCATGTTGCCCCATTTGGAATACCCAGAGAACTCACTCGACGACTTGGCTGATCGAACCATTTGCCAGTCTTTTTCAACAGTAGTCTGAAAATTCAATCCTCTCATTGAACTGCCTTTGTCAGATAGCCCCAAATACTTTTTAAGAGTTGCAGGAGATACAACCATCGATCTGCCTTTTGGCCGCCTCCGCCTGGATGTAATTAGCTATGCTGTCGTAGAATTCAACTGCAAGTCCCTCGTCATACTTTAAGGGATCTCTGGCGATTAAATGTCCTATTTTTATCTTTTGCAATTTATCAAGTACCTCGTGCATTACACTCGGATCTGACGTCTTTTCGATTAGTTCATTGAACAAAATCACAAGACCCGACTTCACCAGGGTTTTAGTATTTGCATGTGGAGACGATAAGTGAGAAGCATTCTATTTTGCCATCGTTATTGTTAATTTTCTGATGAAGGCGAATTAGGATTGGAATATCGGCAGCGATGAAAATTGGAAATTAGGTTTCTAAAGACGCGCCGTCAAATATCGAGGATGAATTCGAATTTCAAAACATGGGCGGTGAGATTTGTGACACGTAGCAAGTGATTTTCAGACTCACCCCGCTTAAACATGAGGGGGTGTTGGGGTTGGGGAGGGGGAGTGGGGTGATGTTGGAGGTTGTGCCTATTACAACATCTACACTGCTCGGGTGGGCAAACATCCATACACGCAAGCCCCGAAAGACATTGACATGATAGCTCAACCACACCGCCTCATGTATCGATGACCCATAGGATAAATTATGAAAGAATATAAAAGTAACGATTATTATAATATTAATTAATATGGATAACCCTATGAAAATAAAAATTAATTTTCCATCATATGCTATAGAATTGATTAATCATACATAAAACAATGATGATATATTACGGGGGACTCTTGCTTTTAGGTAGAGATTAGTATAAAATTTTGTATTAACAATTACGGGGGACACAAATGTACTTGAATCTAGTGGTGTAAATAAACAGAGCGTGCGGGGAACAGCTCGTGTCTCGGCTCGTGAACAAGCTCGTTTATGTATATATATAAATTATATATATGTAATTTATTATTATTCATTATAATATAATATAATATATTTTATATTGAGAGCATTTATACATGTTAAATTTCATTATTTTTTTTAAATAATAAAAAACAAAATATTCCATAAAATAATAAAAATGGGTTGTATTTATTGGTAATTGATGAGTATTTTTTTATTTTAGTGTAGGAGTGTGTTTATTTATCATGTTCATGAAGGAAATTATATAGGTTTACAAACAAAAGTACCATGAACACATTATTAAATATGTTCATGAACAAAAGTTCGCGAACATGTTGACAAGCATGTTCATCGGGATGTTCGTGAACAAAAAACAAGCTTTCACTAATGAGCTCGAGCACGTTTATTTCATAACAAACGGAACTCAATCTTCATAACGCTCAGCTCCTATTGGTTCGTTTAAATCCCTATTTGAAACCATTTGTATATATTAATTATTCTTGACTAATACCTACTCCTTTGAGGTAATTAACTGTATCTCTATATATTTTCATGGTACAAGTATATGGTGTAATCACATCTCTTTTATAACATCATAAATAGTACAAGAAATAAAAGAACTATGACATATAATAAAATCTAGCATTTTCAATAAAAATAAAAAATTTCTAATTCATAAATTTCTAATGCGATTAACAAGTAAGTATACAATTGAAAGTATTATTTCATAAATTTCATATAACTGATAGTGTTGCGTATGCATCTTTACAACCAGATGGTCTTCTTTCCATGTAGTTTGTTCCCGTAAGAATCCATCGGGAATAAGAATAAAAAAACAAAACAAAAATTATGTCATTGATGTATAAACGCAAATTTTTTTAGGAATTTTATCAGTCCAATGCTTGAAAAAATAGGTAAACTATAAATTAGGGGCATGAAAAATTTTTTCTATCAATTTGGGTACTGAAATACGGCAAACTATCAATTCAAGGGCTAAAATTATCAAATATTATCTCGCATTTTTTATATCACAATCAAATTTCAAGATATGCAATTCTTAGTTATACATATCTTAGGCGCCTAATAGAAAAAGAATTAAAGGCCAGAACTGGTAGATGTAAGAATTCAGGCCCCGATTGAGATTAATCTTTATTTTTTTCAGTTCTTGGATTGATAAAAATCTCATGTAAAATTACTATTAAATAATGTGAAACATAATTAATTTGGAACATATCAAATATTAAAATCCGGGTTCATTTGTATTTGTTTCAAGCAATTAAACTGTTATAACTAGTATGAATAAAGACTCTCAACTTGTTTGCTCTTGTAAACCTATATTCTTGTGCTCGGATCATTTTATGACATGGAAATTTCATAATAAAGGATGGTGAGATATATTCATTATAATTTATTATTTAAACTGTATAATGACATTTATATTCATGACTATAATAATGTACAATAAATTTAATATAAAGAAATTACTTCTTCCCATATTTTACACTAGTAAATAATTGTAGCTTTTGTAATTGTCAGCTTGGATTACTAAAATGCATTGTGAGACATGTAAAGTCTAGAATATTTAATTTCCGTATTATTTAGTATATATAATTTAATGGTACTTTATTTTTAAACCAGCAATACCAACCGTCAAACCGCTAAAAACTTAGTGATGAATTATAATTGACAGACGTGGTCGCACATTGACTAACTTCTTGAGAATTGCCCTAAAATTTATAGCATTAATAATAGTGTGGATGTAATAAAATAAAAGTGAATCAATCATATTGTAAAAAAAAATGAAACTTTAATTGATATGGAACAATTAACATCTATAATTGATATAGTGTAACATAAAATCTAAAATAATAAACAAATTATATATGTGTATATATATATATATATATATATATATATATATATATTATGATTAAATATAAGACTTTGTGAATGTCTTGCACATAACATAAATACAATTGATATTCCCACCCCCAAACAACCCCTACCTATTCCACTAAAATTCAAAAAAGCGCCGCTAGACCATCAAAAACGTAACTGCCCTAATAATAACTTCAACTTCAAATCGCCATCTAAGAACTTCATCGGAACAGGCGACACGGTTTGCAGTCCGGCCAGGAAAATTCAGTAAATCTACATCAGATTTTTGGCTATGTCAACCCCAAGCTACGCGCTCAAGGTGGAGAAACTCCGACCTAAAGAAAAACAGAGATTGTCTGCCTGGATGGAAATAAGAGTGGGTTCATGGTGGTATAAGTTTGAAGACATCATCCCATTTTTTACGACAGAGGAGAAGTGGGTTGGGTCTTTCCTTTCAATAGATGAGGTTTATGATTTGTTGTCCGATCATGTGGATAACCGACACACTCACATCAAGGAGGGGGCGATAGCCACTGGTAATGTAAGTGCTAATGTCGATAGGAGTCCATTGTCGTATATTTATGGGAGGGACTAGATATTGTAAATGACACTGAGACCGCCGTGGATGGCAGAAATGTGACTAGAAGTGGAGGTATCGGAACAACAGACGTGGTTACATCATCACTTATCAAGGGCAATACAGGCAGGGACGGAGCCACGCTGGGGCCAGTGGAGGCACTGAGCCCCCCTAAAATTTTGAAAATAATTACTATATATGTAATAATTTATAATTAGAATTTGCTGTAGCCAAGTGGTTAGACACTTTCCTAACCCATGTTTAGGTCGTGGGTTCGAATTTCGTTAGTGCATGAAGTTTGCCTTCTTTACTCCTTTTTCCTTTCTTTTTAATTTAATCTAATCCTTTCCCTTTTTAATGTTGTCATGGGTAGAATTTCTTCTGCAAATTTTAAAATTTCTCCGCACAAGTTTTGTCTATTTTTTCCCCATTTTTCTTCTTCATCTTCTAATTTTTATAACATTTTCTTTATCTATTTCTTATTGTAGGATTTAAAATAACGTGGGATTTTTTTGATTTTTTTTATAAACAAATTTATAACACTTTAAAGATTTTTTTACTTCAATCATTTAACAAAAACTCTAAAATTATCAACATAAATTTTCGTTCTTAATAATTTTCACCTAATATTAATCGAATAAACTCAAGTAATCTAATATACATAAGAGATTTTACTATTTTTTTATATTTGAAAAAAACTAGTAAATTATTTAGAAGTAACCCTTTTCTAAATTTATGTGCAAAAATAAAGATAAAATCGAGAAATCCTGGCTCCGTCACTGAATACACGTGAGGAGATGGAGAGTAGACAGTTAGCGGACATAGTTCCATCGGTTTTGATGTTGGGCTCACGGGCAGTGGGCGTCGACCATGACAATGTGTAAGGTGACAACGGGGACGGGGGCAAGGAGAATGCCATTGCAGTTTCAACACTGATCCACAGAATAATCAGGAGAGGTGGTGCAGAGGTGGCACGATTGCCTAATGAAGAGGAGATTAGAGATGGGGATCTCCACCGCACACCGGTGGATGTGGATACTGGTGCGGTAAGCACTCAATCCACTCCACCGGTATTGCATGGTCAGAAGCAGATACTATTGGGGATAGATGTGGTCGACAGCCATAGAAAGGTGCGTAGGTGTGTGCAGTGTATTGATGAGGGCACAAGCGGCAAACAAATAGATGCTATCACCGACATGAGGAAAGAGATTGGGGAGTTGCGAAGTTGTGTATCACAACCGCTAGTGAACAGCAAGCATTAATGAAACACTTCAAAGAAATTAATAATGACCAGATGGATCAGATCGCTGATGTGGTTTCAAAACGATTTAACACCAAGTTTGCAAAATCACTGGTAACCCGAACTACAGAACCTGGAGATTGTGAAGTTGATAAATGAAAGAAGGATTATCAAAACTGAGTCCAGTCTACTGATGCAGAAAACTATAAATGAGAACCTGGCCATAACAAAGGCTATGGATATTAAGAATGACGCTAACCTTGTGGCCACCGCAAAAAAATTGGATCACATCGCCGAGGAGCTAGTAAGCAAAAAAAATTATTCGTTCTTGATGGAGAAAATATGGAAAATTTTAACAGAGGTCAGGGGAATAGACAGATCCAGAAGAACTACTGCAAAAAGCATAGTGGCCGCAATCGATTACATAGAGTAATATGATGCCGGTGCAGACATATTGCATAAATTACTCCAACAATCGGGTGGAAAAGAAGTGATTTCACCAACTAGTCAAGACCAGCGAGGTTTGAATCATAGGAATCCAGACCAATCTTCATGGACACAGAAGCAACAACATGATAGCAGGATTGCAATGAGGGAACATGATAAGGTCGAAACCCATGTAAACCTGCGGGGGTGAAAATTTTCAATGAACTGAAAAGCCTTTTCGAGGAAGATTTGAGACAATGAGGATGGGTTTATAGAGAGAAATACTTTGACACATTTTGGATGACGACTCGTGCCATGGCCAAAGCTAGCAGGGAAACCGCAAGGAAGGCTTTTGGATAATGAAAGGGCACGATGCTAATTTGCTAGGATCAGCCAGGACTCCACTGGATTGGTATGCTGGTATTGGAGGTAGTGTTAGGGTTTGGGTAATGGCGGAAGCAATCATGTATAGGGCTAAGGGGGGACGGAAGTAGGCGGCCATCCTTAAGTGGAACATCATAGGGTATGTGTAACAACAAATTTTGTATTAAAATACAAAATAAATTACAAAGAAAATCCAATATGGATTGAACTTGAGAATTAAGGTAAACAGCTTCTATTTGTCCTCTGATTCCTCTCTTGAGTTGACTTCTTGACTTTATCAACTTTCGGAGCCGGATCTTCGGATGAAGCTTGTCCGAGCTCTGACTATGTAGTCTTGACGTTGACCCGGAGACGTCGAGCCTTTGTTCGGATTGAACGTTGACTTGAAGACTTTTCTGTGAAAGAAGTTGTTGATTGAAAGATCGCCGGATCGGAGGGGCTTGGCACCTTGATCTCTGACCAGAGGCGGATGACTGGAAGAACGCCGGATCGGAGGGCTTGGCAGCTTAATCTCTGATCGAAGGCGGATAGCTGGAAGAACGCCGGATCGGAGGGCTTGTCAGCTTGATCTCTGATCGGAGGCGGATGGCTGGAAGAATGCCGGATCGGAGGGCTTGGCAGCTTGATCTCTGATGGGAGGCGGTTGGCTGGAATAACGCCGGATCGGAGGGCTTGGCAGCTTGATCTCTGATCGGAGGCGGTTGGCTGGAATAACGCCGGATCAGAGGGCTTGGCAGCTTGATCTCTGATTGCAGACCATTCTTGAC
Source organism: Pogostemon cablin (assembly GCA_023678885.1). Taxonomy (NCBI): domain Eukaryota; kingdom Viridiplantae; phylum Streptophyta; class Magnoliopsida; order Lamiales; family Lamiaceae; genus Pogostemon; species Pogostemon cablin. Next base: position 27,704,574 of record CM042983.1, on the reverse strand, counting down.
TTGAAGATGCTTGAAGATCTCAAGTCTTGACTTGAAGATGCTTGAAGATCTCAAGGGAGCACTGCTCGTATTCTTGATCTCTTCAGAAGCGCGTCTTCAGATGTTTTTGGTGTGTCTGGAATGAGGACTGAAAACCCTTATTTATATGTAGAGAAAATAACTACTTAAGAGATATTTTCTCCTTTAAAAGATATGTTGGACTTATCTCCTTTAATTAAGCCTGCTGGATTGGATAAGGCTCAATTATCAATTATTTACTCATTTATTTTAGGAATTAATTTATTTAAATTCCTTAATAAATAAATAATTAATTGATAATTACTGCATTAATTTGCCATATATTTTATTTAATAAGCAATAAAATTCGGGTGCCTACAGTATGCACTGCACATAATTTGAAAACATACCAAAATTCAATCCAATATCTAATGTAATATTAGCTGTTGTTATGGGGCTCTGACCCTGCTCCATAGAGGTTGCAGGTGGTATGGTGAAGGGTGCAGGATGTGTCGGGTTCACTGCATTGGATGGCGGTGCGAAGTTTGTTATATCTCAAATCGTCGCAACTATACTTTTCTATATATATAGTTGTCGGAATATGATGATTAATATGCCAATCAATCTATAAATGTTGTGAATATTTTGTAATTGCTGAGCCATGGTTTGACTGGCTGGCCAGTTTCATCATTTGTTTTTATTATATTCGAATGTTGTTTAGAATGAGTGTGGTGACCCCCCTGAAATGCATACGAAACTTGTTTTTGACATACATGATGGAGAGAGAGGCGAAAGAAAAGATAAAAAAATTAAAAAGGGTAACCTTCTTCCAAACATTATGTAGTGGTTTTAATCTAAATAAAAATAATATTGCATCTAGCATAGCAGTGGGTGTTCAAAGTATGATAGAGTAATTGATTACAAACTTACAGTACATGTTTCCAGCAGAACATTATAATGTAATTATAAATAAGATACGATTATATTATGATTGTAACAGATAAACAAACATACTAGAGTATATACTAAAATTGGAATATTAAAAACCCTAAACACTCAAATAGAAACCTAGATATAAGGTTTGGAATATTATGACTGTATTAGAAGTTTGTGAACTCACCAATTAAATATTATAAGGAATCATTGCATTGATATTGTGGACTAACCAATTACATTAACTGACAACAGCAACCTTACTACTATAAGTAAAGTATAAGGAAAACAAAATACTAATACGTTGCGCTGGTTGGCTCATTTTGGATTTTAATACAGCCTTTTGAAATACTAATAGCACGCCTGTTGACCATGATTGGCATGTATGGGCGGTTTGTTTATGAAATCGATGACTGGACATTATCTTATGCAACAAGGGGGGTCTAACATACCATGGACTCTCTAGGTCTATAGAGTTAGTCAACCACCCACTAACATTGGAGAACGAATTTGAGTATATTTCAAGGAACGAATAATAAATTAGTTTTCGTCGCTGTCAGGCTAACTTCCAGTGGGTATGGGGTTAGAGTCATTGGAGGTTGTTCCCGGTAAAGCAATGTCGACGAATGTAATACAACGGAGTGGATCATTTCACCTGGGTGATGATCCCAGTATTGAGCAGATATCACCACTCGGAATTACCAAGTACTTGGTAGACGCCGGTGAACTGACCGATAAGGATCTGGTGACATGGTCACCTGCATGTTTGCTGGGAAAGTGCTTTCAAAACATCGGTAATGCGGAGTCGTTCTACCGTGCGTATGCAATCTATATGGGATTTGGAATCAGACGTCGAGGAACGGATTGTTACAAGGGAACTAGGATAATATCACGACGAAGATGGGTGTGTTCTCGCGAGGGGATAAGATCGGTTAAGAGTCCTTTACCGGTGGATAAGAGAATAGCATATAGGTTGTCTTCTAGGTGTAAATGCCGAGCAATATTTGGTGTTAGAAAACATAAGACCGATGATGCATATGTGGTCTACGCATTTGTACCTGGTCACTCCCACCACCTTGCAAAACCAGATGAGGTACATTTTTTTCCCTTCCATAGAAAGATAGAGGACGGACATGCTATGGAGATACGAACAATAAAGGATTATGGAATCAGAACTTGGAAAATTATGGATTTTTTGGTAACAGCCCATGGCGGATTCCAGGGCGTAGGTTTCACAGTGAAGGACTTGTATAATTTTGTAGGATCGGATAACCAAAGAACACAGCAGCTTGGCACTGACGCGGAGTCTACGATTGCCTATTTTGCAGCATTGGTGGAGAATGACAGGGGGCTCTATGTGAGATTCGCCGTGGGCAGTGATAACAGATTAAGTCGTATTTTCTGGGCTGACTCCAGATCTCAGTTCAACTACAGCATTTTTGGTGATGTGATTGTTGTTGTTCAACGTACAAGACCAATCATTTTAAAATGCCTTTTGTTCAGATCGTCGAGGTCAATAATCATTACAATACAAGTGTTTTTCCTGTGGAGTAAGTGAGGAGACAACTGAGTCGTACACCTGGATGTTTCAGGTTTTTATTCATGCAATGGATGGGAAGCACCCATTATCAATGATAAGTGATGGTGATAGGGTAATTGGGGTCTCTCTGTCAGTGGTAATGCCATAAACAAGACACGGGCTATGTTATTGGCAATTGATGAGAAATGCTCGAGCAGTTTCGATGAGGTTGGAATTTTTAACGGTGCTGAAGAAGTGTATGCTGCATAGACAATTGGAGGAGGAGTTCCAAGATTGCTGGGAGAAAATGGTCCGTGAATTCGAATTGACAGGAAATGATTTTATCACTGATATGCATGCTAGGAAGGAGAAGTGGGCAGAACCATATTTCAGTAATGTTTTCTTAGCGGGTATGACCACGAGCCAGATATGTGAGAGTGCACATTCGTACATGAAGGTGTTTTTGCAGAGTGATCTAAGTCTATACCAATTCGTGAAACAATGCTGGCGAGAAATGATACGCATGAGGGAAAACACTCTTCGTCAAGAGTTTGTGGATAGCTAAAAGAAGTTGTGCTGCGGACACACCTCAAGGGCCTGAAAAATTCTGCTCGAGCATTCTATACGACAAAAATGTTCATGAAGGTGAGCAAACTCTGTATACTTGTACAATTGTTTGATATGTATTTTGAACCCACGTGTTAGGGGGCTGACTTACATTGATTATGCAAGTACGTGATGAGATTGAAAACGAATGCAAGCATACACCTGTTAGTATTATTAATGAGAATGGTGTAAAGAAGTTTGAACTTTGTAAATATGGGAGTAGAGATGGTACGGTAACTACGGTGATGATAGATAAATCAGTTAAATATTCAAATGTACATGTCAGATGTTTGAGTCTTATTACTTGCCCTGTAGTCACATCTTTTGTGCGATGAAAGCTTCTAATATGTCCTGTATTCCGAAAGAATTGCTTCACAAAAGATGGGGAAAGACATGCAATGAAGTATCCATGGATCTCAGTGAGTTATCAGCCAATCCGAATGATCTGAGATTTGGATCACTACACACCAAGATATAACAGCTATGAAACATCTGGTCCAGTTCTGAGGCTCTGTACCGGGCAGCCATAGATGGACTCAATTCAGTGTTAAACAACTTATAGGTAAGGACAGAAAGTTTAGATCACGATAGCATCACAGACAAGGAGGTCGAATGTTCAAAAATGCCAATCAAAACTGTGGTGAAGGACCCTGTTATTGTTAGGACAAAGGGCACACAGGGTGAGTCAAAATAAAATAAGGGAAAAACGAGGCGTTGTGGTCTATACAGAGAAGCTGGGCATTATAAATCAAATTGTCCGCGTGTGATGGAGGGTTATGATGTGAATTATGGCTCTGAACAACCCAACGAGTACCTCAGTAACAATGAAAACGATGATGATATTTTTATCTAAGGTGGTGACAATGGATATGGTACAATGGCGTGGACTGCAAAGACGAAAGCCTCTAACACTTGTATTAGAAACTGCCTATTGCTTTTTATGATGCTGTGATGTATTGATGATCTAACTGTGGATTGTACTTAACATTTTGAGGATTGGAAGTCATCTAAGTAATTGCAAGTTATTGTTTTAACAAATTATATAATTAGAATATGATTGGTAATTTTTTAGTATTACAGCCTACAAAAATTATATGCGTTGCTTGGAATTTGAAATCGTCTTCGTTTGTTGGACTTTTATACATTACAAATCATCTTCATTTGTTAGACTTTTTGACTTTGCAACCAAAAACAGATCATACATAAATCCATATGGATGGGGTAGCAATGCCTAGAGAGATAGAGCACATTTGTCATTATAGCAATTAATAATATCTGGGAGAGCAGTAAATAAGCGAAATGAGGGCACAAACAACAACGCCGCTACAAAATCTAAAGTGATTAGTAACAAAATTATTGTGAAGGTTGTAACATGCGAGAGTGGATATGCCATGATAGAAGTAAAATGTCAGTTCACAACTTGTAAGATAAATGCTCTGGTGCAATCAGATAAATGAACATTTTATTTAATGTATGATACAAGTTAAACTTGGGTAAAATATGAAAACGAATGGGTTTCTGGGTAGGGATGGTGTTGAAGGGACTTTAATCAACCTTCAGAATATGGTTGATGGTTAAGATGGGAAGATGTGTTGATGGATTTTTATTCGACTAAGGTGGCTTGTAAGATAAGTGAAAAGTGTACTAAGGAATATATACTGTATGAGCTTGCTGGAAAGGAAACATTAGTAGAGGGAGCTAGGATGGTACTAAGTGCAGTGTTGTGGGCTGTGGGGTGATGAGGATTCTTACAAGGAACCGGAGCTAGTGCGCAGTGCAAAGGGGGCGAAAAGACATTGGAGTTTGCAGTGCGGATATGATCTCACATGTGATTGAGTCTACGGTGATGAGAAAAAGTGGCTGGAATTGAATGTGAAGTAATGTAGTGCAATTGTCACACAATGTCATCAGAGTAAGGCAGATTAAATCAAATGAAATCAGAAATATCTAGCATTATGTTGGGAAACACAAAAAAGCTGCCAGTGATGAGACCAGCATTGAGTGGGTGACCGGGAACTTGAATTGACATGGGTCATGTGTGAGCCCAGGTCAGCTAAGAATTGCCCGAAAATTAAATAGCCTTTCTACCTTGGAGGTGTCTATTCGCGCCCCCAAATTTACTAAACATACCCCAAAATTATTAACATTAAGATATTTTTAATTAATATAACTTAAATATCCTCGTAATTACTAAATATACCCCATACATTACATTTTTTATTTTTGAGGATTATATCCATGAACCCTAATTTCATTGCTTGAAACCCCGATTTAAGAAATATCATCGTAGTCCTTGAAAGCCAATAAGACCTACACTCTTTTGTGATGATCAACTACCTATTGCTGTTATTAGGTCTGTCTTCCAACCTTATTTCCAAATATCACTTTGTCCACAGTGATTCCAGAACATGGGTTTCCACGTAGTTTTAATCTACTGGTTTCCCTCTTCTTCATCGTCATGTGTATCTCCCTTTTTATCACTTCAAATCCACTGGACATCCTTTTTTGGGGTTTACGAGGAAACTTTTGATGTTGTCGGTGTGGTGGTCGGATTTTTTGGATGTCAACAATCTGCGGTTTTCATGGGGGAATCCATACCTCCTTGTTTCAATTAATTCGCGTGAACCACAAAATAATAAACAAAAAGGAAACAAAAAGGGAAGGAATACGTTGTGTAAACTTATCAATTATTAGTGCTCTGTTTGCAAACTTCATCTGCTGGAGTCTTGTTTATGATGTTGTGGTTTTAGTTCGGAAATGTCATTCCGCCATATTGGATCTTTAGATGATTTTCTTGTTATTTAAATTTTAGTTACAAATTTAGGTGAAATGTTGTGATATAAACTTTGATTCTATAAGTAATCTAGGGTTCGTGGAGGAATAATTCTCAATACATCTAATAAAGAGTATAATGTAGGGGGTAGATTTAGAAAATATATATAATAATATATTTTTTAAAAGGGTAATTAAGTCCTATTAAATAAAAATATCTTAATTTTAATAATTTTGTAGTATATTTAGTAAATTTGGGGTGCGAATAGTGGCCCCTTCTACCTTAATACAATAATTTTTACGTGACACAAAACTCTTCACACTTTTCTTGTTTATTTGTCTTACAAAATCCTTTACTATAGAAGGAAATATCAATTTATCCAATAATCTCAAAAGTTATTTTAATTTCAAATTTGACAATCTTTTTCACACACATATTATTATTTTATATTCTTTTATTAGTTAAAAATACTACAATAGTCCTAAAGTCAATAAAATTGAAAAAAGAAAAAAATAATTTTTCTTAAACAAAGTGAAACAGTAAACGTGAAGCGGGACGGAGGAAGTAGTATTTTTTTAACGTTTTTACTTAATTTATACTCCATCTTTTCAGTTCTAAGGTATCCATTTGTCTTTTACACGTGGATTAAAGAGTATTATTATTATATGTAAAGTGTGTAGTTGTATTAGAAGGAAGTGGTGGGACCTATTGTGTACTTTTTTACTAAATAGGATAAATTAGTACCTTTGAAGCGGACGCCAAAAATAGTAAAATGGATATCTTAGAAGCGGACGGAGGGAATATTTTTTATTATTTAAAAATATAATAATTTAAATTTTATTATCTATTTAATTTATTTTTTAATTTAAATATTATATAAATTTATAAAATAAGGGGTGATTGGTATGATGGAATGAAATGAAATTCTCATTCCTATTTTAATCATTTCAAATAAGGAATAGTGATTTCTCACCATCCATAAGGTTGTGTATTTTCCATCAATCCATGTATCAAAGGAATCACTCTTTTACTTTTATTTTTATTTATTTTTATTTATGTAACTAATTAAAATTAATTAAAATTTATAAATAAATATTATTTTTAATTTATGTCACATCTCTATTTATATGATTACAAAAATTACAAACAAATTAATATTTTTCTAATTTAACATATACTCCCTTCGTTCCACTCAAAGAGATGCATTTGATTTTTTCACGTAAATTAAATAGTATTATTATTTTAAATAAAGTGGGTAGGTGTATTAGAGAGATGTGATGGGTAGTGGTGGGCCATTTGTGGGCCCATTTTTACTAAAAGAAGAAAATATTGCAATTTGGATGAGACGCCCAATATAGTAAAATGATGTTATTTGGGTGGGACGGAGGGAGTAGTTATAAGGATTTTAATTATAAATTATCATAAAAAATAAAATATTAAATAATTGAAAATTTAAATAAAGATAAACTTTCTTGTGAGACGGATGTGAGATGGGTCGACCTTTAGTATGCTTATTGTATACTTAAAGTGTGCTTATTTGTAGTTAAAGTATGTTAATAATAAATCATATTGTAACACATTAAAATCATAATTTAATGCATAATTCAGCATACTTTAGAAACATACTTTAACAATCATTTAACATAATTTATCTATACAATAAGCATACTTTAGTGATGGATAGACCCGTCTCTTAAGAGACTTTGTTTAAAATAAAATAATCAAATACAGTATTTTAATATTCATTTCAATAAAAAAATTAGAGAGGATTACTACTAGATACACTAAAAAAATCCTTAATTACCATGAGATACAAACATATAAAAATATTACTACTAACTACATAAATATATAGTGGTATTCCAATATTACCTTTACAATGTGCTGCACATAAATGTTTGTGACAGCAGAAATTCGTGTGCAGCAAAAGTGTGTACAGTAAAAAAGTGTGTGCAGCAAAAAAGTGTTGTGGTTCGGCGAAGCTCCGGCGATCGGCCGGCGGCAATCCGACGATTTTCTTGCGGTCCGGCGGTGTATTAGTGTGGTAGGTGAATCCCATGGAGATATATTAATTGTTTTGTGTGGATCCCCTTTACTGAAAAGGAAAATGCACCTCTTGTGTTGGGACGAACGAAAATGACAAAATGCACTCCTTGTGGTCGGACGAAGAGAATATTATTTTTAATAATTTTTTCTCATCTATATTCCATTCGTGACTCCATTCCATTTTATAGTAATTTTATTCAATCATATCAATCTATCAGTAAATGACTCTAGGTTTTTGGAGGGAGAAGACCTTAAATGACATATAATACGACTAAAATTTGTTAAATACTAACACCCAAATTCCTATTTTTATTAGTACTTTCCCACCCTATTAATTTCAAATATATTATCCGAGTATGGTGCAGATATTGTCAATTGATTAGGTGGATAATCCATGAATAAAAAGTTATCCACAATTTAAAAAAAGTAAAGACTTGTGTAAGACCATCTTATATAAGAGTTTATATAAGTTGAATAAAAAGTGATAACTTTTAAATTAAAAAGTGATACTCAATTAATAAAAAGTGATAATGTTATTCATTAATAATTTATAATATAAATAAAAAGTGATAATATTTTATAACGAAAATGATAACCATTACAAACCATAAAATAATTTCACTGTGAATCTCACACAAGACTTCCACTTTAAAAAAGTAATGCGAATGGTCAACGTCGAACCTACCTTAGCCGCTAGTTTGGTAAGCAGTAATAAGGACAAACCTTGTACATAATATGCCATTTTATAGCGTTTGGTGGCCCATAAACATTCGAAGGGGGAGCCTGTGTAATATATTTGACCCATTAGAAATTGCTGTTCCCTTTTACATATAAATATTAAGGGTCAACTAAAAAAAATATTCATTTATTTAACTAAATTAATAATATCACCTACAAATAATTTTGTAACAAAATTAACTAATACACTTTTTAGATTTTAATATACATACTATTCAACTAATAATACTCAATGTCTCCTATATTAGTATGTATATCGGTGACTGTCAGTGACCATATCAACGATCGAAGGCAGTGACTGATCGGCGGCGGTAGGCTATGGTAGGAGGGGGAGGTAAGAGGAATGGAGGGTATTTTGAATCTTATGGATACAATTGGTTAGAATTGTTATAAAAGTTACTCTTTCCGTCTCATAATCAAATTCACATTTTCTATTTTTGTTCGTCCCATAAACAAGTTCACACACCCCCAAATAAGAAAATATGCACAAATCAATATTCTAATAAGACACTTTAATTTCAAAATTATCACCCCTTTAAAACTCACATAACTTACTTTATAGTAATTTATTTATTACCTAAAAATACTAAACTACCCTAAAAATAAAGCAAAAATTAATTTTTTCTTAAACTCTGTATCTATCGTGAGCTTCTCTTTATGACGAAGGTAATATTTAATATGGAGCGGTTATTTGCACCCCGAATATACTAAACTAGCCCCATTAATTTATGAATTTAGAATATATGTGAGCTTCTCTTTGGGGCGAAGGTGTATTTAATAAGGGATGGTTATTTGCACCCCGAATTCACTAAACAAGCCCCATTAATTTATAAATTTAGAATATATTTATGCGAGAAAACGTAAATACTCTTATCGGATACCAGCATCCACGGATAAAATTCACAGCCCTACTTCCCTACTTCCTTGTTCTCAATTGTTTGCCTATCGTTAAGACATTCTTACCCATGATTTGATGTACATGGAAACAGTGGTAAAAATAAATGTATTTTGTCACATATCACAAACATGAATGCAAAAGCAGAATTCTTTCCCAACAATGACTATTCTATCATCGGATTGCCAATGGAAACGAAACAAATTAATAAAAAAAAACCTGAACACGGCAACTGAACTAGGATCTAACAACTGACACACTCAAATTGAGGAATCTCATATTCACTAGAAATGAATTAAGAATGCATGAAAATCCTAATAAATGGCAATAGGATGATGTTATCTTGGCTGATTGACGCAGGGTGTTTAGTAGTTTCCAACTGCAGATCCCTCGTTCGGGCCAGCAAGCGTAATCTGTTAAAATAAGGTTGGGTTTATTTAGATCTCCAGTCGTATTTTCAAACAAAATGCAGAATGTTTGACAAGAAGAAACTATTGGACTGAACAATTTTGCTTCTCCCACCCAAGATTATCGTACTTACATTGCAGTCAAATGCAAATCTTCTTGCCAGCATGATAGCTGCGTTCCTTTCTCGTTCTGATTCAAATGCTAATATGAAGGATAGTTCTGTCTTTGCTTGCCAATAAACTGCCTGAGCTGAAGCATTCCCACTGCCTCTCATTCCACAAAGCTGAGGAAACAATACACTTGCTTTTTCCTCATTTGTAACCATCACAAACAAATGCATGCATAATATTCCTATGGTTTAGATGAATACCTGCATTGAATTGGAATAAAACTCTTTCGCAATTGTTGTTCTCCCTTTACGAAGTTTTATTCTCATCTTCCCTATATGCAGTACATGGATAGACTCTGAAGGATGATCCACACCATTCACCTGGATAAGGATGACCTACAAAGCATTTCTTTTTTATCACAATTGTGAACACGTATATTCAAAGGTTGTGCAGTAAGATGTATGCACCTCGTACAGCGTAAGATAAAGGTCAAATGTTCTTTCACGAGGTGGAAAAGGTGATTTATACAATTATCAATATGTACATATATAAAATTTTGGTTAAGTATCTCAAAAAAGAGCATATGTATGTTGAAACTTCAAAGTGAAGATAAAATATAAATATAACATACAGTGAACTCATTGTCATGCCTTCGCACCAATGCTTCTACATAGTTTCCCAATCCTGGAGCTGAATTAGAAAAAACTAATTTAGTTCTAAGGAAAATAAAAAAAGAGAAGATTTACTGCATACCCTGATCAATAGGAGCAGAAGTCGTAACGGTTTCAGTATGGTTGTCAGTTGAAATATCTGCTTGCAGGATTCGTCCAACGTCAATGGGCTCAGGAGCATATGAAGGTTTTGTAGCCCCTGGAATGATGTAAAAGCCAGTCAGAGTGGAACCCAATAAAAGTTGAAGATATGACCACGAGAAATATCTGATATATTTCCTGCATGAGCATGAAGCGAGCATTGTATTCAGTGTGATAATACCAATGCTACGCAGCACAATAACATGAGAAATAATAGGATACATTCATGGTGGGAAGGAATCTTATATTTCACCAATAGCAATAAAGAGGTTTGCTATCTGCAGGCATGTTCACACCTTGGCAATATCCATATATCCTGAATGAGCCTATCAATGTACAAGTTGATTACGGCATGGTGATAGAGGGAATTACTCATTCATACAGATACCTGATATAAGCTCTCTCTCAGCACCATCAGATGTTGACCAGTACCATTGGATAGTGCATTCTGAAAGTTCTGGAGCACTATCAGAACACGGATATATCCGCAGATATGAACCCAATGCCTCAACAGCATCCATTTCGTACAGATAATGCATGTTTTTGTCACCCTTCTTGCTTATTGACAACTGAACATATTTATATAATGAAGGTATTAGTGCTAGATTATGTTTCACAAATAATACTACTCTATATGAGCACATTCCATCTGTATATTACTGAAGTCCTAGCATCTAGGTGAATATTTTATTCTTCCTCGTGACATTAAGACATATAATTACAAGTATCAGCAAGTTTCTTAAAGGGGTATCCTAGGAACAATCCAAGGTGTATATCCGCAATCACACACATTACCTTCGCTGAGTTATCTAATGTAAACCACTAGGATGGCATTTAAATATTAATTTCACAATATTCTTTCTTGCAGCTTAGATACCATAGGTTGGTTAGGATGTGGTGATGTTTATTTTAGGTTTAAGTAGATTTAATAAATCATGAATAGTAATGTGTATGTTCGTTTTAGGTTTGGCCAAGTATTTCTAGAAACGGGTACACAAATTAATTATGTAAACCCTAGTGGCTTATGTGGAGTATTTATTATTTATTCTTAGGATTTAGATTATTTAAGGGTATTATTGTAGGGAGGGTTTACATGAAATAGGGTTCAAGAGAGACCCTCTTTAGGTTTTGGTAGTGTGGATTTAAACTTTATAACAAATCAATGTGCAAAAGAGGAAGGAGGTGGGTAGTAATATATGAAATAGGGTATTATTTCATGCGAGAGAAGAGATGAGAGAAGATAGAGAAAGGAAGGAAAAATATTAATTAATGAGAGAAAATATATGGTACGTGGGTGGGTAGAGGATTTATATGGTTTGTAGGTGTATATAGGGGAGGTCTATAAATATAGGCGTGGATTTTGTAAACCTAAACCTGGTTTAATAAACCAGAAACAAAAGTGAAACATGCTATAATGACAGCTAAACAATAAGAAGGCAGAGATGACATTGGATATAGGATCCTAACAAGAGTGACCTCTTTCTGGAGCTGCAAAGAATGCTTTGACTTTTCAACAAATTGAATCCTTAATGCACGAAGTTCGTGTTCCATGTCCATTACCTGTAAAAACAATGTCTCTAACAATTGAAGTGGCATGTGGAACAAAATGCTGTTATCAAAAAACTTAAAAAGAAATGCTCTGTGTTTATAAAGAGATTTCAGAAGATCAAGAGGTCTTGACAAAAATTCCTTTCAGATGAAAAGGTAATGTTACCGAAAATTGGAATATATACAAAGTAACACAATAATATTCCACTTATCACTCACACAAAGCCATATATATCGATAAAAATATCGCAGTGCCATGTTTAGAATATAGGTTGCAGATTAAATTACCCTACTAGGCTGATGAAGCATTTTGATTCGTCTAGCCTCTTGAACCTCTTTCATCAATTCATCCAAGTCCTGATTATGCACAGAAGGGCATATATCACATGTCAAGACCACAGGTAGAATTCATGAGTTCTGGTGCACAAATTTGGACGTACTGCACAAAAGAAAAGTGTAGCCTGATGGCATTTTCAGATGTATAAATAATGGCCTTAAGACTCAAATACAATCATTCCAAATACCAAAGATGATTCTGGTCCAATTAGATGCAGTAATATATGATAACCAATTATATATTTGAGAAGAATGATCACATTGGCCATATCTCTAAGATGAAATGAAATTGTGAACCACAGGAAAACAAGTTAAAAATTACTAAAAGCACTTTCCATCTTCATTTGAGGTCCATACAAAGTAACGTAAATAAAAGTAAAGAATGAATTATGACTATTCTACATGTGTAACTACAAATCTTAAGGAAGTTTCATGTGGAAGTTATTTGATTGAACATTAAAAGGAAGACACCTTACAGCAAAAAATTTGAATTGGAATAGATTCATGTGGAAAAAAATATGCATTTCCCTCCCCCGCCCCAATAAATGAAAACATAAATTTTCAATTGGACCTGCTTTCCTAAGGCTCTGGACATTCGTTCATGTTCTTCAAGAGCCTCTTCCACTATCTGCACTGCTGCTCTCGCATTTTCAATTTCAGACCGTGAAAAAGCTCTTTCTTCATCAACAAATTTTTTAGCATCTTCAGAAGCCTGACAGAAAAGTGTAGCCTCGTAAAGTGGATAAAAGGAAAAGAAAGAAAATTTTATACAGAAGAAGTCCTCATCCAATATTTACAACAAGCATTTACAAGTATAAATGAGAGGAAAACTCTAAGTTTCACAATCAGCCCTTACAAAGTCATGCCATCCACATTGAATATCAACCTGTGTGCAGCATTTATAATCAATGCACTGGTCCGACTAAGTGAGGGGAAATGCTCAAGTAATGAAACCAGTAAAGTATTATAAATTTCTTCAAAAAGATATTGAATGAAAATGGAGAAAGCTGGGAAAAGATTTAGGGGGCCGTTTATTCTAAGAAACGGGAATGAGAATGGTAATGACAGTAGAGGAGAATGATAATGGGTTTGTCTTTAGAGTATTGTTTGGTTGCGGGAACGACTATCATCCCTGATAATTTTGTTTGGTATGCTTGTAATCTTTGAAAAAAAAAAGAAAAAAAAACTTATGTTATAATTTTACTTTTTTTGAAGAATAGATTATTTTAATATTTTTAGATTCTTTAAGAAAAAATTTATCTTGCAAAAACAAATGAGTCGGGATTATTTGATAAAGGAATGAAAGTCAGAGTGGACAATATATCAATGAGTGATTCACTCAGTTCTTGGGAATTAAAAAATTGCAGCAGTAGACAAACACCTCTTTTAATCCCATTCCTGTTCATTTTTTTTTAAAAGCCTCCGTACAAACATCCCCTTAATACTATAATGATTTAACAGTTAAACTGCCGTCAAATATCTTTGCACAAGCTTTAGCATGGGAAAAAAATTCACATGTCTGACTGAATAAATATAATATTGCACGAAATTATTTCAAATTTTCTGATATTGCAACAAGAAAATGACAACAATGATTAGTAACAGAATCAACATCAGGAAAAAAAAAAAAAAGGAAGATAAAACAATTGCATCTCCATAATCATCAAATGTGAATCACACCCATGCTAAAAATATGAAGTGTTTGTTCCTTGTAGCACTATAATTTAACAGTATTTTTCCTTTCTAGTATGTTCACCTGGAGAGATAAGGAAGCAAAAACATCACAAAGTGAGCATATACAGTGGCTAAACCTGCTTTAGAAACGTTGCAAGCTTTTTCACTTCAGCCTTCTGTTGAATTAGCTCTCCTTCCCTTTGAGTCAACTGGACTGCTAGAGACTCGACCTGCAAATATTGAAAAATGAAAGGACAAGTGGTAAACAAAAAAAGCACATAGATAGATTTAACTTTTTTATGAATAAAGCGAAAAATCATTATAAAAAAAAATCCATACAATCTTACCTATAGGACACTCCCACAAAAACTTAAACATAAAACATCAAGGACAGCAGTACCTAATCTTAGACAAACACCATGTCGACTTACAGGTAATAATAGTAAGATACAATGCAATGAGATTAACTGTGTAATATTACCGAACTCTAGCATACAGCAATATTTTTGTTATGCCTATGTTTTTGTTAAAATAAAACTTGTTTCAAAGGGAATGTCATATTAAGATTAATAAGTTTACCCTCACAATCATTTATAATTCACCTTTCAGGTGTTAAAAGGAAATGGAATAGTTGCCATCTCTCTTTTTCCTTAATATAGTCCATGCATATATAGTCTATAAAAATCATGCAAACTGAATGACATCTTTATACAGGAAAACAAAATTCCCAAAGACGATTGAATTTTTCCATAAGTAGCTTCCAGCCTTACAGTAACAGTTCATCATCTTCCTCCCAACCTGACCGGTAAAGCATCAACATTCAACAGTTTAGTTCAGCATTAATTTACTAATCTATATAGTATTGAGAAGTATTGGATAATCAAACATGCATTTTCAGAAGAGGAGAAACTCAAAGTACATCTGCAGTACCTATTATTATATTTCGAAAGGACCTAGTTCTTACTTCCTTGTTTTCTTTTATCTTTTTATTTTGTTACTTTTTTACACCTTTCTTTTCTTCTTCCATTCTTTTTGGTGCTAGAGGGAGCAATGAGATGGATAGTAATTTTTAGGTAAGATACATGGATACATAAGGAGTTGAAAATAACTAACAATAGCAATAGCTTCCACAACATCATCTTCGCTCTTGGCAGCTACTCGGCCTCTTAAGGCTTCAAGTGCATCCCTTAGTTTCTTAAGAAGCACATGTTTCTCCAATGAAGCTGCCTCTTTTAGTCTTGCCTGGGAACCATAATAAGGAAAATGATATTTAACAAGTGCATACAATATATACATACACATGCATGATATCTCCAGCTTTTGAGTGAACAGCAATAGAGACACAGCTTTACAAAATACCAAATTGTACTTCTTAACGTCAACTTAAGGAAAATGCTTTTTTTCCCCTTAATTTTACCCTATTATGCTTTCAGTCACCTTAAGTTTTTCCTTTTGATTTTAGTTCCTTAACTTTGACTTTTTTATTTCTTAGTCCTTTAACCTTTTAAAGACAGTTATATTTGAAATTTAAAAAAAACAAAAAATGTTTTATTAACTTAAGGTATACGAATTTTAAAAATAAAAAATAATGTAACTATGTTTATAATATGTTAATAATAAAATTTTCACCAAAGATTTATGAGTATCAACTTAAGGATTAAAAAATCAAAAAATCAAAGTTAAGAGACTAAAATCAAAACTAAAAACTTAAGGCAACTAAAAGCAGAAAAGGGTAAATTAATCGACAAAAAAATGCATTTTCCCTCAATTTAACATTAAATTTTCAGATGGAGAATCACTCAAGATACTTCATAAAAAAACTTGATTGTGAGGGAAAACCATCTCAAGGAACTTTAACAACAAAATTAGCCTAAACTTTGCAATTTCTGAAAGTATGAGAAGCAAACTTCAAAACATGTGGGGAGTTAACAAGACCAGACTTCATCAGATAGCTTTGCAGCAGCTGCCAAACCCTTCTCAAATTTGCTAGCAAGATCCCGTACTAAAAGACGTTGCTGCTGCTCCACCAGCAAAGCAGTTTCTCTCACAACCATTTCTTTGGTAGCTGTCACATTGGAATCCTCTTTTATCTCCACGATTTGATTGTTTGCTCCAATTCTATATCTTGGGAAATGACTAGAGGCAAAAATTACATCAGCTGACACAGGTGAGACTGCATCTTTTTGCACTGTGTAACTAAATCCCCGGCCTAATCTCGTCATATTGCAAGTTCCTGAACATCAGCCAACGCATGTAACCATCATTACCCTAGCTTATATAAGTTCATGACACCTATATTCTCGAGCGATAATATTAAAGCAAGCAATTTCTAACAGCTTCTCAAGTGATCAGATTTACATACTACCTTCAGTTACCTAGAGCAGCTTCGCTAGAAAACAGCTTACATAAAGAATATATGTCATTTTCCCACTTATCTATCCTTATTATATGAGCTAGATAAACAGGGGAACATTGAATAGTAATGTGAAGTCATTGCTCCTAACCACCTTCTTCACTCATCCCACATATGACTAGATTAAGAAAGTAATAGAAGATTCATCAATAAAACCCCAATGTCAGGCCAGTTAATGAAAAAGTAGCTATTACCACCCACAAACTTCAACAATTTCTTGTAGGTAGGTGCGTATAACATAATGACATTTGCACTAAAATCAAGCAATTATCTGAGAACAGTAATCTCGTTCCTTCTACCCCAACAAAAAAAACCCTAGACAGGATTTTAGGCCAATTGAATTGAGTAAATCGTAATCAAGCCTAATAAAACAAAGATTAACAAGAGACGAATATCAGTAGCAGTATCTAGTCCAGAAAAGTTACAAATGACGGCCAAAAACAAAAATCAAACTGAAATTAACATCAAAAATCTTAATCAAATTAAACAAAAAGAAAATCAAGGAGAAAGCAACATTTGGAATGAAGTAACTCAAGAAACTAAAAAACTCACGGCTTTAGACTTCGCGGATCACGAATGTAAGAACTTTAATGGAAGATTTAAGCGCGTGTGAACAGAAAGCAGGTATATGGAAATGCAGAGGGAGGGATGGAAGGTAAAGTTTGTTTGCTCGTTTAAAGCCAATCCAATGGAAGGAAAGGAACTCTGCTTCAATGATTTCACTGTGTATCAGCAGTTGGTTGAAATTTTTTGATTGACAGTAGCTCTGTTTTTATTTTTACATGCAATGCACGGGATTAATTAAATTATTTAATTTTTAATAATTATTTTTTATTTTTTATTTTTTTTGAAAAATATTTATATTTAAAATTTATTTTATTTACTAATTTAATATGAGGAAACATTTAATATATATCATAGTAGTATTTTTTTTTTATAAAATTTACATTGTAAATTTATATACTCCTTATTTTATATATTTTCATAAATTGTATTTTTTTTGTCTCTTTTTGGAAGACATACTTTTTATTTTAGGTTATCTTACAAAAGTTTAGCCTTCCTAAAATGGTGAAAATTCAAACAAAATTACCCTTTTCCCCATACACTTTATTAAAAAAGAAAAAAAAGCAATCTCTATCTAGCACATTTAACATATTTTATAATTTATTCATTACAAAAAAAATCATAATATCTCTAAAAGTTATCATTTTTCTTAATATCTGTGTCGGATGAAGGGTGCAAACATAAATGGTACAGGGGGAGTATATGAGTATTAATTTGTGGGTTAATTGCAAAAAAAGCCAAGAACATTACTCCGATTACAAATTAATTCCCTCTTTTGAAAAATTTCAAAAAAAAAAAAGACACTTTTAAGTATTGTTGCAAAATGCACTCAATTTATAACTAAAAAATGGTGTTTTTTTTTGTAATTTCTTAAAAGTGAGAATTAATTTGCTATAGGAGTAAAGTTTGTGGTTTTTTTAATTAATCATTAATTTTTTAGTTATCATCATGAATTGTCAATAATAAAATTTGATTCCACATATAGTAATAATGTACTCAAAATTAATTTAATAAAAAATTCCTAAATCAGGATAATTATGTTTTAAATGGAATATATATAGACTAAAACAATTGCATATGCAAATGTATGAAGAACAATATCATATTTTATTGATTTAATGTGTGAAATGTATGTAATTGTTTAAAGCATAATCATATTTTATTAATTAAATCTTATAAATATTTATAAAAAATTAATTTTAAATAAGGAAATAACATGTTATTTCCAACACCAATTTATATAAATCACTAATTTTTATAGCAAAGAAAAGAGTGAGGCTCTTGTGCACCCGGGCGCACGGAGCATATTCCGTGCGCCTTTACAATTTTCATGCCCCTTTACAATTTAAACCCCTAGCAATACATAGTTTAAATAGGATTGGAGGGGAGGGTTGTGTTCACATGGGGACACGGAGCATCTTTCCGTGTCCCCGGGCGCACGGGAGCTTTTGCCCAAAGAAAAATCATATTATCAACTACTCCCTTCGTCCCACGTTAAGGTTTATGTTTTTCATTTTGGGTTGTCACACGTTAAGGTTTACATTTCTTTTTTTGTCAAATTGGACCCACACAAAACAATTAATTATTCTGTGTAAGGATCGCACACAACACCAATACAACTACCAAGTTTATATTAAATATTATTTCTCTCACCTCACAATACATTAAAATATTATATCTCTTAATCTCCATGCAAAAAGTAAACGTCAATGTTAAATCGGCACGGAGAGTATATAAACAAAATTTTCACAATCACATCTATTAGATATTATTTCTCTCACCTCATTACACATTAAAATATTACTGTATATCTTTTAATCTCCGTGCAAAAAGCAAATATCAACGTTAACGCGGCACAGAGAGTATATAAATAAAATTTTTACAATCACATCTATAAAGAAAAATATAAAAGAATAAAAGTATGTAAGACATTTAATTTAATAAAAATTAAAATTATTAAAAGATCATATCTCTATACATATTCTATCAAAATAAGCCTTTAGCCTTCTAATAGAATAAAATTAACATACATTGATTGAATTTAGTAAAGAAAAAAGAAACTAAAATTATGCAAATTAATAAATTTTGTTATAAGAAAAATTCAAATCAATATAAAAATAACAGTTCATCAAGAATGATGTATAGAGTGTCACGTCAGTAGAAAAAAGAACTTTCAAATATGTATATAAAGATATATGAAAATATAAATTATATTAATTTAAGATGAATGATTAAATCTAAAATGAACATCATAATAAATAATATTATTTAAACACTAATGAGTTGATTACTGTGTATCTGAACCATGTATATGTGCATTCAAATATAAATAATTTTTTATTTAATAATGTATACTCTCTCCGTCTCATTTTAGATGATAGACTTTTCATTTTGGGCTATCCCAAAAAGTTTGCACATTTCCAAAAAAAAAAAAAAAAACAATCACCCTTCCCATACACTTTATTTAAAAAAAAAAGATCATCTCTACCTAATATACTTTATCATTTTAAAAAAAAAATACTATTATACCCCTAAAAGTTATCACTTTTTTAATCTCCTTGCTGAAATTAGGGGTGCAATCTTTTGTAGGACAGAGGGAGTATATGTTTCTTAAATTTTGTATAATAATTTTTAACACTTAATTTTTTATTAAAAAAAATTACTTAGTTTTTTATTTAAAAAAATTAATTGAAAATTTGGTCCATTACTATTAGGTACAATCTAGGTACCTATATTACTACTAGATACACAAATCAAATTATATTACTGAACAATACAGATTGAATACGTGAAATACTACTATTATCCCTATTTTAAGTGTGTTCAAAGATTAATTAAAAGGTATTATGTGTAATTTAATAATTGAAAGATAATGAATCCCATTAATTTCTCATAAAATTTGGGAAGATTGCCGTTTCAAAATTCTCACGTAGAGATTAAATTCAAAACTCAAAATTATTTGACTTGTGTTCAATAATAATAATTTAAAAGGATAAAATATATAATTTTAATATTAAAAGAAAATATAATTTCATTATTTACTCACATTAAAAATCGGTGGAGATTGGATTCAAATTTTATTTTTTAAATTTTTGTGTTCAATAATAAAAATTTAAAAGGATAAGACATTATTTTAATATTTAAAAAAATTCATAATTTAATCCTAAATCGATGTTTAATCTGTGACATGGATCAGATTAATTTAGCATTCATCATTTCTGAATACATCGTTATTGAACATTAAATATTCTGAATACTTACTGATACTAAATACAAAAAAAAATTAATGAATGAAATATATATAATCATTATAAATACATCATGGAATACTGTAAAAATAAATAATATACTGAATACATTTTAAATACTTCATGGAACATAGAGAAAGTATTTTTGAATACATTAATATTGAACATTAAATATTTTGAATACATCATTATTGAATATTAACATGGATCAGATTGATGTTCATCATTTTTTAATACATATTTATTGATTATCAAATATTTTGAATACTTACTAATATTGAATACAAAATATTTCAATAAATGAATCTAAAATATATATAATCATTATAAATATTTCATGGAATATTAAGATAAGAAAATAAATAATATATTGAATACATTTTGAATATTTAGTGGAACATTGAGAAAATATTTTTAAATATATTGATATTGAATATTAAATATTTTGAATACTTAATATTTTTAATATAAAAGTATTTTAATAAATGAATTGATCTAAAATGTATTGAATAATTAATATTTCATGGAATTGGAAACAACCCTGAATAATAATTCAATTCTTAATGAAATCTAGATTTTGACAGCCTTTAATTAATGGAGACATATTAAATAAGATAAGAAATTATTATAATTTGTCGAGATGGGAGAGAATTATTGCATGTATATAATTATAAATATAAAAATGGTGTACCCCATCATTAGGGGTCCCCACCATCCCTGCCTTGGGGATTGGTGAAATATATTGATATTGAATATTAAATATTTTGAATACTTAATATTTTTAATATAAAAGTATTTTAATAAATGAATTAATCTAAAATGTATTGAATAATTAATATTTCATGGAATTGGAAACAACCCTGAATAATAATTCAATTCTTAATGAAATCTAGATTTTGACAGCCTTTAATTAATGGAGACATATTAAATAAGATAAGAAATTATTATAATTTGTCGAGATGGGAGAGAATTATTGCATGTATATAATTATAAATATAAAAATGGTGTACCCCATCATTAGGGGTCCCCACCATCCCTGCCTTGGGGATTGGTGGAGGAGGTAAATCGCAGGATGTGTCTCAAGTGGCTTATAGGGAGGGCTCACTGTTAAACTTGTGTTTGCAACCATCCCTGCCTTGGGGATTGGTGGAGGAGGTAAATCGCAGGATGTGCCTCAAGTGGCTTATAGGGAGGGCTCACTGTTAAACTTGTGTTTGCAAGGGGCCAAATCCATGCCAAAGGTTGGTGGAGGAGGTAAATCGCAGGATGTGCCTCAAGTGGCTTATAGGGAGGGCTCACTGTTAAATTTGTGCTTGCAATTGACCAAATTCATGCCAAAGGCAGGATTCGAACCCCCAAACCCCCCACCCTGCAGCAACCAAGCTCAGCTGAAAGGTCTTTCCACAATTCCCTCTACCACTTGAGCTATGAATGATTTAGTTGCGTGAATTATGGAAGATTCATTATTATTATTATGGAAATATTTTTAAGTCAAATTTTACCGATCAGTTATATAATGGGCATAATAGGAAAATAATCATTAATTTTTGTATCAAATAGTAGTTTTAAATGCGCCATTAAAATGGAGTATGTCCACTTCCGACTGCCATATAGACAAAGGAATAAGAACTTCATGCATGTATCGAACATATTTGAACTTTGGTAATAGTCTTAGGAAGCTTCGGTCAACTATATCCATATAGAGACTATGCAACATTGGACAGAGAGTGTCTACTGGTGGTAGTCCTATGCCATCCTTCGATAAGACAATGGACTCTTAGTTCTTCTTCTTCTAGATTTGAATAAGGTATCTAGTAGTAATTGATGTTTAAAATGTGTACTTATTAGTAATAATTCCTTGAAAATTTGCTCACAAATTATATACATTTTTATTTGTTAGTATATATTTTATCCATAGGTGTTTAAGCTTCTTAAAGTGGGTAGAATAACTTGCAAACACTAATAGTATAATTAGACTTATCAGCGAAATAATTAAATAATACATCATTTTTAATTAAAATATAACTAAATTTTATCTAAGATTCAAAATATTGAATTATCGCCCTTACTAAATATTTCCTCTATTTCACAATAATGGATATGTATTTTTAATTTGGGCGTCTCAATTCAATAGTTACGTTTTTCTTTTTAGTAAAAGGGACCCACATAAAATAATTTATATATCTCTATGTGGTTCACACACAATATTAATACAATTATTCACTTTACATTAAAATATTATTTCTCTAAAATATTATTCTCTCATCTCATTATATATTAAAATATTATATTCATCAATTTACATAAAAAAACAAATGTAATCATTATTCGGAAAGGAGGGAGTACTAATTGATTTATAATTATATTAAAGAAAATTTAACATTCACATTTTTACGTATTCATTAGTATTTCCTTATCAACATCTAAATTAAATTATAAGAGTAATTCTTTTAATTTAAATTCACAATATTTAATTTTTAAACTGATAGTTTCAAAAGATAAAATCGTGAAATCTAAATCACTTCTTCAAAACACATCAATATTCTTAATGCTCTTAAAGAAAAAAAAATTCTTAAATGTCAAAATAAAAAAAGTAATTAATATCGAAACCAAATTCTTAATTGATAAATTATGAGTGCAAAATAATAATGTGAGGAATAGTTACTAAAATGTAAATGAATTAAATTTTTAAAGTAAAATAAAAAAAAATAATTCATTATTTCTCTATCCTCCTTAAACTAACAAATCAAAGTTGGGACCAATAAATTAATATTAATAAATGAATATAAATAATTAAAAATTAATGTAATTTAAATTTTATTAAAGATGATTGAAAACTAATAAATTGAGTAATTAATTAAAATTAATGTAATATTTATTTAGCATTGATTGATGATTATTGAAATTTAATGATTAAAAAGATTAAGTATAACTGAAACAAAAGATAACACTCATAATTCGGCATTGAATTGATAAAACTTCAATAAATATTTTATGGAATAGAGTTAGAACTTAAACAAAGAAAACCATTCAATTTTATATTAAAATAAGATAAAAGAAGATACGGTATGAAAGTTAAATTATGGAATATTATTAAATAACTTAATTTCATACAATTAACATAAATCATGGAATAGGGTAAAAAATAATTTTTTTAATTTTTTTAAAAATCATGGAATAAATGAAGGCCAATTGTTTTTTTTTTTCATTATCATTGTAATAATTATTGGATAATCAAGTATTTAAATAATGTATAAAATGTTTTATCCTTTATTCTGTTTGAATATTTTATGCTTGATTTATGTTTATGGTAGTTTTTTTTCTTTAATGCAAGATTTAATGTGGTCCTTAACTAAAATCTAGATAAAATATATTGCATGTTCACTTATTTCAATCAATTAAGATAAATTATAACCAAACAATCTGTGTAATGCAACAATAATAATAATTCAAAGCATTTATCCATATTTAATTGATAATAATCATTAATTGAAAAAAAGGAAGGAAATGTTATAATTAATTTTTATGAAATTTAATTTTTTAATTTTAATTATAAAATATTAATTATAAAGGGATTTAACCTAACTATGCTTGAATTCATTTTGATTTATAGTTCTTTATATCGAAGTAATGGATAGTAGGGGTGTGCACGGATATTGGATTTAACCGAAACCGAACCGAAATCGCACCGAATTAATCCCGAACCGAAAAAAACCGTTGACTTTTTGACTTTTTCCGAACCGAACCGAATCGATTTTTCGTTTGGTATGGACTTGGATTTTTTCCGTTTTCCCGTACCGAACATTGGATATAACCGAACCGTACCGAACCGAACCGTACCGAAAAACCGAATTGAAATTATGCATTAAAATTATATATAATATATTTATCTTATTATTTATAGTTTATACTTTATAAGTCATGAATTAATTAATTTTAATTTATTAATTATGATTACATTATATTATAATAATTAATTATAATATAATTATAAATAATAATTTAAAATTATATCTAATTCTCTAAATATTTATTTGTTACTATATATTAAAAAATATATATTTCATAAAGTAAAATGAATTTCTAAAAAAATTGAAAATAAATAAAATAATATGTTCAAAGTTCAAATTATTATTTAAAAGAACATAATAAATAAAAGTAAATGGTATCTCTAAAGTGTAAATTCAATTGTACACTTAATAAATAGTTATCATAGTTTATATTTATTTAATGAAGATAAAATACAAAATTTAAATGATAATCCATATTTGTGTTTAAAATATTATTAGATGGACTTTAATTGAAATAAACATTAAATTTAAAGTTAAAGGTTTAAAGAAAAAATTTAAAATTATTAAGTTTTTTTAATCTTAGACTATTATTTTTTTAGGGAACACATGAGGTCGTCTTATGTAAGACTATTTATATTTTTTAAATAATTATCAATTTTTATTAAATATATTTTTACTTTTCATTAAAAGTTTATCATTCTTTATTTATAATATGAATTGTTTATGAAATAATGCAATGCATCACTCTCGTTTTTCATCAATTCGAGTATAAATTTTATTCAAATATTATCTCTTCTTATATGTCTCATGAAAGTGAAATTCTTAATGTGAATTTATTCTTAAAGTCAATTTTTATTCAAATATTAAAACTTCGAATTTGTTTGATGAATATTTTGGTTGTGTATTTATTCTTATTTGGATTTGGAAAATTTAGTTTTTTTTTTATTGTTTAATTGATATTTTTCTAAGTATTTATGTGTGCAAAAATCAATTTATCATGAGAAATTCGATCTGATCCGCTCCGATCCGTCAAAATCCGTTTTCCCGAAAATCCATTCCGAACGAAACTGAAATTTGGTACGGATTCAATATTGGATTTTTATTTATGGATTCAATATTGGATTTTTTTTTTTTAAATCCGTACCGAAAATTTAGAACTGATTTTTTTAAAATCCGTATCGAATCCCGATCCGCACACCCCTAATGGATAGAAGTTATAAAATAATTGAAAGTAATTAATTTTGATATTGAAAGGCCTTCCAACTGAGCTTGGTTGCTGCAGGGTGGGGGTTCGAATCCTGCCTTTGGCATGGATTTGGCCCCTTGCAAGCACAAGTTTAACAGTGAGCCCTCTCTATAAGCCACTTGAGGCACATCCTGCGATTTACCTCCTCCACCAATCCTCAGGGCAGGGGCGGTGGGGGCCCCTAATGGTGGGGTACACTATTTGATTATATACCTTTATATATGAAAGATAATTAATAAAAGGTAATTGATAAGACGTTTAAAGGAATTAAGTATAATATATATGAATCAATAAATAAGATGCTAAAATTTAATTTTAAATATAGCTCTATATTTGTTTTTTTTTCTTTAAATGAAAATGAGTACTGTGTACTAAATTGTGTCCCATTTTTTTAATTTTATTATTAATTAAAAAGAAAATGTAAATATGTAGGTCTATACACTATCATACAAAATTGATCATATAAATTCTGAACAATTCTTATAAATAATCATGGGTAAATGTAATACAGTCATACTAAAAAATACATTAATTTATTTTAGTTTAAATTAAAATATATATGATCTATTTTAACATGCACTTCATATTCTAATTAACCACTTCATAAATATGACATTATATTTTAATAAAAAAAATTTAAATTTTGGAATCAATACAATTTGGAAACTTATATTATATATATATATATATATATATATATATATATATATATATATATATATAATTAAATAAAGTATATTCTTTAAAATAAAACATACTATAATATGAAAACATTAATTTGAACGTTAGAATGAACTTTTAATAAAAATGATTTTGTTGAATTTGTTAAGATATGTAATTACATAATTTAGATGGGAGATCAAATTTATTTACAATGCATACATATATTTAATTATGTTTACTTATTCATAAAAAAAAACTTAAAAAAACTTTTTAAAAAATTGTTTTGAGTTGATACCGTAAAATATAAATAAGTAATTAAGCATTCTCCAAGAATCTTAATTCATAATAAATTATTCATAAGTAATTTATTTAATTATTTAATCACAAAACCATTATCATTCATAATAAATTATAATGATAGACGTAACTTACAATTACATCTGTTCTTACATTTAATCTTTCTCTTCCACACTTTTTGTAATCATCACAACACAATTAATTATTAAAAAAACACATAACAAAAAAATAAAATACGGATCTACGATTATTTTAATTCCTTGTTCCTCCATATTCAATCACATCAAACGAATAGTCTTTCGATACGGATCTACAGTTGAAGGGAAGAAAGATTATAACTTTTCCACAACAAATCTTATTCATTAAAATAAAATAGAGAATAGAGAGAGAGAATGAAAGTACAAAATTACAGAAAACGTGTCTTACCTCATACTTATGTTATTCTATGTCCTTGTTTGTTGTCCACCACTTAATCAATTCGTTGTCTACCACTCTATTTCATCGTCCATCAAACATATCATCTTTTTTTCGATACCGCTCACAAAATTAAATATTTTTGATGAAGGAGGAGAGAAACATAAGATTGAAAAATGAATGAGCAAATAAGGTTTATATAAAAAGGGATGCAATTCTTTATTTAATGAGATTTAATGCCACAAATAATAAAAACAAAAAATAAGTATGGAAGGTTAGAAAAAGTAGGCAGAATTAAAAAAAATAACGCATGAAAGATTAAGAATCTTCTTATATATTAAAACAAAATAACTTTCCCAATTTAGATTTTATAAAATGTGAGGTGTCAAATTGTGGTGAGTTATCATTTATTATTTTTATGAATTTGTGAGGTGGCATAATATGATTTGTTGGATAGTTTTGAGGGGGTCACAGGTTCAAACCTCAATGAGTGTATTTATTTTAAATTATTTATTTATGTATTTTCTTAAATGATAATATTAAAGTGGGCTATGACTGTGTGATAGGTTGGACTGAAAATTTAACTAATAAAATAATAATAAATGGACTTATTTTTTTAAAAAATTTAACATTAGCCCAATTTTTATAATTACAAAATAAGTTGGGTTGAAATCTTAAATAACAAAATGATGCATGTGCTTTTTATTTAATTTGAAACATCAAATATTGAATATATATTTTATGTTACAATTTGTTAAATTATGATTAACTTTTGCTTTTAAGTTTACACGTATCATTCTCAAATTAATTTACATTTTTAGTAAGTTTTAAAAGACTAATAGCTACGTAGATTACAAGTTTATTTTTTTATTTTTTTCTAATGACAAATTAATAGATTGAATTTTATTATTAATTTAAAAAGATAATTTTAATTAAATTCAATAGGTATATAAATTAATGTTTAAATTAAAATTATTACAAATAATCATATTATATTAAATAAATTAATATTGCATATCACCGTATTTATATCATTATTTTGCTATTATATAATTTATTTATTAATTAATTAATCAAATTTTATTAAATATGTATTAAAATTTTATGAAATAAAAAATGCATCTTTTTGCTTTTTCTTTAATTAAAGAAATTAATTAATAGAAGCCCGTAATTTAATCATGGTTGTTTTTAAAAATTATTTTGGAAAATTCATATCTCATATAAATAATAATAATAATAATAATAATAATAATAATAATAATAATCAATTAATTAAAAAGGATAATATATAGTCTTAGAATTTCTAATATTTCAAACGTTAACTGATGATTTACTAATTGAATTACTAATTGAAATGTAACTAATTGAAACGGATAATATATAGTCTTAAAATTTCTAATCTTTCAAATATTAACTGATGATTTGATTTTTTTTTCCTTTACTTTTCATGTAAACCAAATATTTTAGTTTTAACAATATATAAATAAAGAATAGTAATCAAACTTATTCAGTTCAAATTAATATAACTTTGTAAATTAGATTTTTTAAAAAAATCATGATCAATTAGGCATTTACATCAACAATAAGATTGATTCTTTATTTTTATTATAATTATTATAATTTTGATCGGTGAATTGACTGGATACTTAATTTTCTATTTTTAATACGTACTGCTAAATTAGATAAAAAAAAATATGACCAATTAAATAATAATAAATAGACATATTTTTTAAAAAAAATTTAACATTAGCCCAATTTTTATAAGAGTAACTCTCTTGTGAGACGGGTTACTTGTGAGACGGGTATGAGACGGGTCAGCCCATTACTAAAGTATACTTATTGTATAGTTAAAGTATGGTTATTTGTAGTTAAAGTATGTTAATAATAAATTATATTATAACACACTACATTCATACTTTAATGCATAATCCAGCCTACTTTAGAAAACATACTTTAACAACATTTAAACATACTTTATGTATACAATAAGCATACTTTAGTGATGGGTCGACCCGTCTCACTAAATAACCCGTCTCACAAGAGAATTTGTCTTTTTATAATTACAAAATGAGTTGGGTTGAAATCTTAAATAACAAAATGATGCATGTACTTTTTATTTTTATTTTATGTCAATAAAAATCTAAACTTTGCATTTATTCAAATTTAATAGTACATATCCATGATTTATTTGACACATCAAACATTGAATATATTTTATGTTGCAATTTGTTAAATTATGATTATCTTTTGTTTTTAAGCTCACACGTATCATTCTCAAATTAATAAATATTTTTAGTAAGTTTTAAAAGACTAATAGCTACGTAGATTACATGTTTATTTTTTTTATTTTTTCCTAATGACAAATTAATAGATTAAATTTTATTATTAATTTAAAAAGATAATTTTAATTAAATTCAATAAGTATATAAATTAATGTTTAAATTAAAATTATTACAAATAATCATATTATATTAAATAAATTAATATTGCATATCACCGTATTTATATTATTATTTTGCTAATATATAATTTATTTATTTATTAATTAATCAAATTTTATTAAATATGTATTAAAATTTATGAAATAAAAAATGCATCTTTTTTGCTTTTTCTTTAATTAAAGAAATTAATTAATAGAAGCCCCTAATTTAATCATGGTTGTTTTTAAAAATTACTTTGGAAAATTCATATCTCATATAAATAATAATAATTAATTAATTAATTAATTAATTGAAAAGGATAATATATAGTCTTAGAATTTTTAATATTGCAAATGTTAACTGATGATTAATTGAATTACTAATGGAAATGTAACTAATTGAAACGGATAATATATAGTTTTAAAATTTCTAATCTTTCAAATATTAACTGATAATTTGATTTTTTTTCTTTACTTTTCATGTAAACCAAATATTTTAGTTTTAACAATATATAAATAAAGAATAGTAATCAAACTTATTCAGTTCAAATTAATATAACGTTGTAAATTAGATTTAAAAAAAAAACATGATCAATTAGGCATTTACATCAACAATAAGATTGATTTATTATTATTATTATTATAATTATTACAATTTTAATCGGTGAATTGATTGGACACTTAATTTTTTATTTTTCTTTACGTACAAACCATATATTATTTTAGTTATAATCAAATTACAATGAGACACTCTCTTGTGAGATGGATTTTGTGAGACGGGTGTGAGACGGGTCGATCCATTACTAAAGTATGCTTAGTATATAGATAAAGTATGCCTATTTGTAGTTAAAGTATGTCAATAATGAATCATGTTATAACACATTAAAATCATATTTTAATTCATCATCCATCATAATTTAGAAAACATAATTTAACACCCATTAAACATACTTTATCTATATAATTGACATACTTTAACACGTCTCACAAACCGTCTCACATAACTAACGTCTCTCAAGAGACTTTGTCAATTACAATAACTTAATATTTTTCTTTACGTACAAACCATTATTAATTTTAATTATAATCAAATTACATAACTTAATACGTACTGCTAAATTAGATCAAAAACATGATCAATAAAGCATTGAATCAACCAAAAAAAAATTAAAAAATGATTTTTTTCTTTTATTATCATTATTATTTTTTTTTTATTTTAATGGTGCATACCAATTCTTAAATTATTCTTATTAGTACGATTACTCAATTATGAGTTTTATATATCCTAATCATAATAAGTTATGATTCTAATAAATATTAGATGTTCCAATGCTCTTTTACAAAAAATTAAAAAAAAAATTAAAAAACTTTCATTATCATAAATTAATATGTTTGATTTCTATTAAAAATAAAAATTTTAAAATAATAAATAAATAATAAGACACAATTACCCGCGTCGCACGCGGGCATCGTACTAATTATAATGAAAGCAAAAAAGAAAAGAAAAAAAACGTAGAAAAAATAAAGCTAGAATGGAATGTACTGTGGATTATCCCCTTCTGTCATGTCACTAAGGAAGAAGCATACCCACATATGCAAAAAAAAAAAACCATAAAATAGATGTTTTAAGATTTTATTTATTTTATAATTTTTAATGGCTTTTTCAATGTCTTGAAAGATATTATTACTCATTTAGTCAACTTCGATAAATGACATATTTCCTTATCATTATCTCTCATATGAATCTTTGAATTAGTTATGATAATTTATATAAACAAATTTTATTTTTATTTTTAGAAAACAAAACAATGAAGTAAGATATTAGTACAAGAATATTTTGTCAATTTTTAATATAAATATCATTATTATGATTATTACATTTCACAAGTCACGTGTGATTATGGAACCTCTAAATCCTTGATCAAATCTCTTAATATCATTATCTCTCATCATATCTTTGAAGTTATGATAATTTACATAAAATTTTCACTCTTTGAATTAGTTATGATAATTTACATAAACAAAATTTTCACCCTAAAGTTTGTAAATTCAGGTACTTTTCGTTAAATTTGAGCTATATTAGATCTTGTGTCACCTGTGTATATTAAATAAAAAAAAATCTAATGACATTAATTATTGAGATTGATTAGAAGTAATTATATTTTTAATAGAAAAGTTACTCTTAATTAATAAAAAATTATAGTCATTTTATAAAATTATGTTATCAATAAGGTTCTTTTAAATACACACCCCTTTCTATTACACACCTCTATTATTATTTTATTAAAATATATATTTAGAAAAAGTCAAAATTACCCTTAATTTATTTAATACACACCCTACATATTTAAAATTAAATTATCTCTAAACCTATCTTATCTTATCTTATAAAACCTAAATATCTCCATTCTTAAAATCAGTTAATGTTTTAAGTTCAATTCTTCATCACGCTTTCAATCGCTGCCCATTAATTTTGTATGTGGTTTTGCTTATCTTCTAATTTCAATTGACATTTATTAGTATGGTGAAATCATATAATCGAATCAATTTTAAAGTAGGAATTTCTGCAAATAAAAATATGACTGAACTGCGTTCAGCATAAGGAAGTTTTTTTTTAATAAAATCCAAAATGAAAATCAATATTTTGATTTTGAGAAGATGTTTGTGAAAAGAGAGACTCCCTGTAAGTGGAAGAAGAACCTCTCTTAATTATGTAAGTCATCGAGCAACACTATGAAGAAATGATCATAGCCGTATCATTTTTCTGCTTCCTTACAGTGGGCACACTTCACGCATATATAATTAATATGCTTAGATGATTATATTGATAAAGACAATTTAACTCATGCCATTTAATTTCTTTTTTGCTCTTGGATAATTGGATTTATGAAATATTTTAAAGAACTTTTAGAGGTCGACTTCAATCAACTAATGAACATCAATTGTGTAAAGTTACTTGAATAAGAAGAGGATTTTTGAACACATCGATCAAATAAGATGGATGTGTATTTTTGAGCGGGTGTGTATTGTTTTAATTTTATAAGGGTATTTTTGAAAATTTGAGGGGTGTGTATACAATAAAATTAAAAAATAAAAAATTTAAAAGGGGTGTGTATTCAATAAGGAGTGTTTATTCAATAAAAAGGGGTGTGTATTTAACAATACTCTATGAATAATTGGTAAGACACATGAAAAATAATACTCTCCCATAATAAACTTCATAATTTCCATTTTTGTTTGTGCTACGTTAACTTCACCATCCAAAAAATAAATATCACATCAATCCTCACCCCTAAAAGTTCATTTTAATTACAAATTTAGCACTTCCACCTAACACACATAATATACTTTAAGATTTATTTATTACCTAAAAATACTATATTACACTTTAAAAGTCAATAAAGTTGGCCAAAAAGTAACTTTTCTTAAACTCTGTGTCTACAGTAACGGTGAAGATTATTATGGACGGAGGGAGAAATATTTTTATTATTAAAAAGAAACCAATATTTTAATAAAAGGGAGATTTTTTGTGAGATGGGTATTTGTGAGACGTGTTAACTCATTATTAAAGTATAACTAATATATACATACATAAAATATATTTATTGGTACTTAAAGTATGTTTGTAGTTAATCATATTATAACACTTTAAAAACATACTCCCTCCGTCCGGTTTTAAGGTGTCCGTTTATTTTTTTCACGTAAATTAAGGAGTACTATTATTAAAAGCATGTGAATTAAGGAGTATTATTATTAGAGCATCCCAAAGAGACTCTTCAAAATTTGAAAAACATTTTCATAATATAAAGAGTAATTTTAAGTTTAAAGAGTTATAATTTTTTTATGCTCCAACAAATTCTTTAAATTTTGTTTTCCAATTTTAATTTATTACATTATTTTCTCTTTTATTTATTGATTGTTTAAACTACTTTCAATGGGTGAAACAATACATTTAATGAAGTAATAAATTATGAAGAGTGATTAGTGCTCTTCAAAATTGAAGAAAGAAGATGACTCTTTAAATTAAAATTTTAAAATAAAGAGTGTGTTGGAGCTTGTTTTTCGTGTATTTCTCTTTAAAATATGCATATTCTTCATTTTAGATGAGCTTTAGGAGATGCTCTTATATGTAAAGTGGGTAGTTGTATTAGAGGGGAGCGGTGGACCATATTGTGTACTTTTTACTAAATAAAAGAAATGAATACCTTTGAACCGAACACTAAAAACAATAAATTGGACACCTTAAAAGCGAACGGATAGAGTATTTTAATTCATTATTCATCGTACTTTAAAGAGCATACTATTTTAACTACGAATTGACATAATTAACCTATATAACAAGTACGGAGTATACTTTAATAATGAGTCGACTCATCTCACAACACATCTCACATAATTACCGTTTTACAAAAAACTTTATCTTTTAAAAATAATTTCACAAAAAGAAAAAAAATTAGAGGAAGAGATTATATATTTGACGCAAGTCTTTATAAAATGGGGCGTTGGAATTGTAGCATGTGGAATGTAGGCTTGTAATAAAAAAAATGACATGGAAAAGAAAAAAAAATGATAAGTTGTAAAATGGGGCCACTAATCGTTATGATGTGATGTCTTGTTTTGCTTGGACTTCAATTTTCTTTTTTATTATTATTTTTTTATTTTTTACTTTACTAGTAACTAACCCGTGCGTTGCACGATATGGGTTAGTATTAAGGCTATAACTTCATTCGTTTTATGATGTTTAAGTCGAATAATATTTCTTTGTATATTATCTAACCTAATATTTTAATATTAAAGTCTGCTAATACGACAAATTAAAATGCAACAATAAAATTTATATTTTAAAATTATAGAATCAGATTTTATATTACTACTTACACAATTGAAAACCATTTATTGTTAACACATTAAGTGAATTGACAAACCCTTTCGAGCGCAACATTGGTTATAATATAAATAAAAGAATGCTTCATCTGAAACATCTAGACATTCTATGTTTATTACAGAATAAATCGATAATATTTATTGTTTCGAAGAACTAATATATTATTGAGTTCAACTTAAAAAAATCTATACCATATTTTTTTTAAGTGGACAAACATTGCCACAAAGTATTGGTTGGTTAATTTAGCAAAGATGATATGAAAATGTCAAGTATTGAATTCAGAATAATTATATCATCCTTGTTTACATAAAAAATAACCAGATTGCAAAATACTAAATTAAACATTTCTGAAGACTTCTCTGAAAATATAATTCTTATATACTGCGCTCGAGCCATCCTTATTTTTTTCAATAGTATTTTCAAACTTTTTTTGGTCGTCGATCTCGACACCACTACATACAATTGACCATGACTAAAAATGGGCCTTTTTAAGAATAAACTAACATTCTCCAACGAGTGTCCCTAACTCTTATTAATTGTCATCGCATAGGACACAATCAATGGAAACTGTCTTCTTTGGAATTAAAAGGCAATCTAATATCTGTAGGTGTCAACGAAAGTCTCGGTATCAAAATAATATTATTGGCATTATTACTAGTTAATACCTTAGCTTGAAGACACGTTCTCCCAACTTTGTTATGAGGAGCCTCGTTCGGTTGCATAAATCTCTTGAATGGTCATGTAGCGGAGCAACATTATCGGTGTTCCTACTTTGATGTTCAGATTATGGTTGGGTACTCCAGAACATTTGAGAGAATTAAGGAACTCCGGCGTGTGAACATCCGCCAGTATGTCAACATTTGCATTTGACTTGCAGGCTGAATCCGAGCTCACACATGTCGTCAGTGCAATCTCATTCATTCATATCATGTACTCATTTATTGAATCAACGACATCAAGGATCGGTGCAAGAATAGCTCTGTTCTGCAAATACGTCGGATCATCTATAACATCCACAAAGTTAGGATATGTGCTTTCCACAATTGCTCCTATAGGGTCATCTCCGTACTCGAGCATAATATCATTCGATATCTCTACATCAGTTTCATAATCTGTGGAATATCCTATATTACTATAGCCAATATTCGCAACCCACTCTGCGAACTTTTTTATTTCTACCCTCTCACAGTTCTAATGAGAGTGAAAATAAGCATGTTTTAGTGTCCAATTTATCACTTATTATAGAAATTATTGTTATATATTATCACAAGTATCTTATTGAATATGTGAGAAAAATGTGCATTTGAGGTGTTTTATTGTGTTTTAGGTGGAAAATTGATCAAAAGTGCAAAGTTGGAGAAAATGTGCAACTTGTGCAAGAATAGTGAAAAATGCATGTCCCACTTGTGTAATTTTTTATATTCTTGTGGAGCTCTGAACTAGAAGTGTGATACATGGTTGAAAGCCACAGAAGAGAGGATCGTTTTCGCATAAGAAACAGCTCAATCGGAATTCAAACGAGAAAGTTATGATCAAAATGGTGACGTCGCGCAAGCTATTTCTATTGAGCACAAGTATTCCACTTTACATGACTTTTTACATCTTTAAATGTTGGAATTTTGGAGAGATCTTTATATGGATAGAAAGCCAAGGAAAAAAGAATCATATGAGCGCAAGAATCACTAAAATTGGAGATCGGACGAAGAAGTTACGCTCAAAATCGTGAGGTCACACAGCTGCCGGCAAGAAATTTCGAGAATTTTCGAAAATTTTCGAAAATTACCTATATCTTGGATCACAATTAATCCCCTTATCACATAATCCTCCATGATTCACCCATATATTTTATTTTCTTATTTAGTTCCCTTCTCGCACCTATAAATATTTCACATCATCATTCATATGAGGATTGGAACACAATCATCCTACACCCTACAAGGGGATCACCCCCAACCATCATCCACATCATTTCCTTCATCTATCCATCACTTTGAAGATTTGTCTGTGGAATCAAGAGGAAAATCAAGAGGAGGATTCAAGACGGAGAAGGACGCAACGACTCCCGCATCTAGGATTTTATTCGTTTTATAATTTATCTTGTATTTTCTGGACTACGGGTAAGATCTATCCAACCCCCATGATTGTTCTTCAAAACATCATGGGCTAGAACTATTTTGGTAGATCTAGAATTTTGAAGGCTTTATGAATTAATTGAACTTTCGTGTGTATACTCCGTACAACACTACTTGTGGTTTAGTTTATATATGACTATGCGTTTTTAATTCATACTCTGAGTTATTTTATACATCACTAAATAGAGTCTGAATATATATATATTAGTTATTGATTGAGTGCGTTTACTGCTGAGCAGTTATGATTCTAAGTGAGAGGACTCCGAAGCTTCATTAGAACTATCTTATATAAATACTTGTTAATTGAATTGAATTCGGGTTATTAAGTAGGATAAAGAAGATGATTTTATAGTACATATAAAGAGAGATCATATCGAGTTAGAGTACCAATCGTAGGAGGAAATAATTGATACTGATAATACCTAAAAGGGGTGTGAAATTATATCTCTTGCTCCAAGGTTATTCACACATATTACACGCTTATTTACTTGTGTCTATAGAGTAGATTTGCATAGATTAGTGATGCGTCCATATTCCACAAGGCAGAGTCGGACATTGATATACGAAAGGGAGATTAATGAGTGAAACTGATTATCCTAGAACTACATATTCTCCTACTTGATCCACTTTCGTATTCTTCCAGTGCTTTTATTTTATTTGTTATTTTATATTTTTGATAGTAGATTAATAATTCAAACCTCAAACTTAATTTCCATCTTGTCTTAATTAATTTAGTTAATAATTAAATTGATAATATGCCGTCTTTTGGGTTCGATATTTAACTTGGTCGCTTGCTTAAGCTGCAATTGATATCCTTCATACTTGGGGATTAATTGTGTGTTGAGAAAACGCCCATCAAATTCTCTGGGGTGTTCATCAATCATGTTTTTGGTCAGTCTGAGCACTTTTATTTCTTCCCACAAATAAGATGAGTTGATGGTTGCTTCGATGATGTTTTGCCTAGATCCCTTTAAAATTATCGAAAGTATCTAGCGAAAGTCACCACCAAATATCACCGTTTTTTCTCCAAATGGCTTCGAAGCACACAATGGATCCTTAAGCTGCATTATATCTCTAATCGTTCTGTCAAGAGCCTCAACGCATAACCTGTTCACTATAGGAGCTTCATCCCATATTATGAGTTTGCACATTGATATTAGTTTTGCCAGATGAATACCTTGCCGAACATTGCATGTCGAATCTTCGTGAATGTTAATTGGTATCGCAAACCTTGAATGAGTTGTTCTGCCTCCCAGCAAAAGAAGGGATGCAATACCCGCTCGAAGTAACATTCAGCACTGTTAGAGTGATTTGATTTGATTAAGTATTAAACGATTCAACTTTCTATCAGCTTAAGCTTTTAGATGAAGTGGTCGTTTAATATAGTATCAGAGCCCATGGTTAACAAATGTCCAGGGTTCGAACCTCACCACCACCCATTTATGAAAAAATTGCACATGCAAGGCTTGAGGCTGTTGGCGTTCGATCGTTTGGTTAACGTGAACCGTTAGCATACCATGCGTTTCTAACACAGCGGAAGCAATAAATCATAGAAACGATTACCGTTCACCATGGTATATTGATGAAGATTAATTCTCGCAGGCAGCCTGTGCAGTCCCACGAGAATGGCCATAACTTCCTCGTCTGATATCAGAATTGAATGATCTTTGCGTTCAGACGATCCTCTCTTCGATGGCTTTCCGTCAGTATATTGATCATCAAATTCTGAGTACTGTACGAATTTATACAAATTTCACAAGGTCGCAGACAGCAGCAGCAAACTACCTTCTGATCTTCTGCTGTATGTCCCAAGTCCGATCTCGACGTCGTGTGGGCGACGATCTACGAGACCTCCTCAATCTGCTCTAAACCCTCATCACATGTGAATAATCAATTAGATTAGATTAGGGTTCCAGATAAGCTGAGGTGACTTATATACATGGGCTACAACAGGGACTAGGAGGAGAAATTGGGTTGGGCCTCCATTGGGCTTAAGTATCCAAGCTTAGCCCAAACCTTATACTTAAGTCCAATAATAATAATATATTCCACTAAAATATTATTATTGCACTACCGTACCAATCCCAAAATTACGTTTTGGGTTCCTTCTTATTATGAGCCCGTTAGTCTCCCCATGTTTAAGAAATACAATGTCCATTAATTAATTAAGTTACTGACAACCCAATTAATTAATATCTCATCCAAGAGTAGTACCACTCAACCTCATTATCATGCCGGAATAAATTCCACCTGCAGGGTTTACATGATAATCCTTATGAGCTCCTCAAGGGGACATCATCAACCTATGACGGACACGGATTCCTTCTACAATCAACAGCACACCATAGAGACAGCACTACTTCCCAACTCATCGAGTTTGTTGATTTAATTACATGTAAATCTCACCCATTGATGAATCAAAGAAATACATACTGCCCTACGTATCGAGGTTATTGTATAGGGATTAAGAGCACGAACTTCCATAATAACTGAGATCAAGTTCTCCTATAAGTCAGTATAAGTCGAACGATCTCAAGCGGTCCTGCTCAATACACACAAGTGCACTAATGTGATTCTATAGCAAAGACAAGCTAATACCAAACCACACTACAACCATCCTGATAGAGAGTCCCTGTCTATCTCGGTTGTGAGCATCTGTTTATACTTTATAAGGAAACCGATAATATGATCTTCCGCGTGTTGTCGCACAACATATTATCTACAGTATAAAGTAAGTGGACTATTGCATCGAACATATAAATAAATTATAAGATGCAATCATTTGATCATATGATTCTCATTTCAAATTAATTGTTATAACATTGTTCATACAAAAATCTAGACTTTTAGTATACAATCCAACAATCTCCCACTTATACTAAAAGACTATGCTGTCATGTCTTCTGCCATACATCTGATTTCCACTCTCACTACACGACCATCAAAAGCTCTCGCCTTAAGGTCCTTGTAAATGGATTTACTAGGTCATCATCCGATGCAATCTAGGCGACAACAACCTTCCACTCATCATACGATTTCTCGTAATAGGTGGTACTTGCACTCCATGTGTTTAATTGCCTTATGGGCTCGTGATTCCTTCAAGTTTGCAACTGCACCAATATCATCAATATAAATTGTGATATCCTTGGGCAAACTTAGAAACACTTCGAAGTCCATCTTGAAGTTTCTAGAGTCATACAGATACTTTGGCTGCCTCATAGGCTCCAATTTATCATCTTTCCATGATGGAGTCCGGAGTCTGAAATATATTTCTATATAACACTCCTCCACATTATGACTCAACTTCCTAAAATTAAACGCATAACCTTTGAGGTAGATTTACTGTCGTCCCTATCTGATTTGAAAAATCTGAATCTATGTAACTCATAAGAATCAGTGAATCTGTTCGGTAAGCCCACATATAGTTTCTAGTCCTTTTCAGGTACATAAGTATATGTCTTACCACAGTTCATCATTCTTATTCCGGGTTACGTTGATACCCACTGTTCATGCCATCGGCAAAACAGATATCCAATCTCGTGCATAGCATTCCTTAGATTAAGCTTCCTCATTTGCCGAAGCATAAGGAACCACTTTCATCTTCTTTATCTACTTTTGTGTCACAAGACACATTCACTTAGATAAATTCACATGCTAAACGAGTAAGGATCGTATCATTATATGAAAATTGAGATAAGCATAACATCCTTTCTTGTGATCCGTATTACCGTGAACAAAAGGATATTTTTGCTCTTCTTAAGTCCTTCATCTCATACCGCTTTATCAACCATACCCATACGCCCGACAATACTCTTTCATTGTCTCCAATGAGCAAGATACTATCTATGTATAGTACAAGAAATACCACCACGTTTCCATCACTCTTTTCAATACACAAGACCCATCCGATCATTGATTAGATCCATGTCACTGGATTACCTCATCAAAATGGATGTTTCATGATCTTGAAGCTTGTTTTAGTCCATTAATGGACACTTTTAAGCTCACTATCACAATGCTCTTAGCTCTTTGCAATGAATCACTCTGGTTGCTTCATATAGATGTTTCCCTTAAGACTTCCAATCAGGAAAGCTGTCTCGACATGTATTTGCTATCCCTTATATTTTATATGAGTAGCAACAAATAAAAGAGTCCGGATCAACTTAGGCATAGCTACCGGCGAACAGGTTTTCTCATAATCGAACTCTTTCTTTCTGAGTATACCTTTTCGCAACAAGCTTGCTTCCAAGGTTTTCACCTTATTCTATGATCCTCTTATATTCTTGCATGCCCGCTTCCAATGGCTTTTACGCCATTTAGCGGTTCAACAAGCATCCAGACCTAATTTAAAATCCATCGATTCTATTTTAATATTCATTGCACTTACTAAGATTCCGCATTTTAATTTTGTAGTGCAACGTCGTATCCCTGGGATAATACCATGTTTACTAAAGATCAAGTCTTACGACTTTCCCAAAACATGTATCTCACGGGTTGTCAAATAATCCTCCCACTGCGACAAGGCACTACATGTAATTGTGTATCAGACGTGACACGCATTGCAGTTTACCTTGTGGTATATCCTCTTGTACACTTGGTACTTATACTTTGTGTTTTCTTCTCACTACCTTTAGAACAACTTATACATGGGTTTGTGATTTATTACATAGTCCCTTTCCAAAAATCTAGTGTTTGTGTTAACAATCACCCTTCGATCTTTTAGACTAAATAAATCAACTTCATTTTTATAGCATATCCCACAAACAGACAAACATTTAAATGAATTACTGTTTCTAGGGCTTATCCATAAAATGAATTAAGTGATTCCAAATAATTCATCATCTATCTAATCATTACCATAAGAGTCTTATTCCTTCTATCCACCACACCATTCAGCTGGGGCATGCCTGTGTAGACCACTTGAGATTTAATCTCAACCTCTGATTAATAGTTCCTAATTATCCTAAGAGATACTCGTAATGACGATTAAATCGTCATTATTTGATATATTTTCTATGATGCTTTACTGTACCAACCTTGTAATTCTTGAATAAATCAAAGAATTTAGACATGCAGTGCATCAAATAAATATATCGGTATCTAAAATAATCTTCGATTATTCATAACCACCTCTCGCCTAGATAATATTAGGTCCACTTGAATCAGAATGAACCAATTCCAACATATATATCTTTGGCTCTACACCCTTTACCTTGAAAATGTAATTAATCATTTTTACTTCCAATTAAGACTCGTAAGTCCGATAGTTTCCACTTCAGATAAACCTTACGGTCCATCTGCTATCAACTTTTGAGTCCTACTCAAGTAAAATGATCTAGTCTTAGACGCCAAATGCATGTTTAGTTCATCTCCGAAGGTTACTTTCTCTTACTAAGATCAGAAGATGCATTATTAATTACTATTTGTTGCATCTGTGGAATATACATGATTTAAGAGTATACAAATTGTCCATCAACGTACCATAACAGATTACAACTCTATCCTTCATTATAATGACCATGTCATTTAAATGAAATGGAGTATCCATCTATTAATGCATAGAAACCGAAATCAAATTCTTTCTATGAAAACGTAAGTAAAGACAATTTT
The DNA here is from genome assembly GCA_023678885.1 of Pogostemon cablin. Lineage (NCBI taxonomy): Eukaryota > Viridiplantae > Streptophyta > Magnoliopsida > Lamiales > Lamiaceae > Pogostemon > Pogostemon cablin. The sequence goes on along the minus strand of CM042983.1, from coordinate 27,662,497 downwards.
ACAAAATCAAATGTTTATTCATATCGTAAGATAAATAAACAACTCACACTGCAATAGCCACTAGTCTTGTAGTTTTACCCATGTCATAACAATCTTATCCTCACTTAGTAATGAACATTCAGTGATTCCAGTATCTACACACTTCGTGTCAGTAGATGCCATCACTAATCATGTTTAAACAACTAGTAAGTAAGATTCTATCCTTGTTCACTCCTTTTATGAAATTGAATTTTCTTTACCACATGTTTTGTCAGAAGTTTCCCACCATATACAACCTCTTGTAATTCATGAGAAACTTACTCAAAACATCTAGGCAATTATGAAGAATAAAATTGACTTAGGTTTCCCCTTCAACTTCTATTCCATGTATTTCCAATTCATTCATCAAATTCAATCATGACCTACCGCCTTTTAAATTACTCAAGTATCCGAAGAGTTACATGAGACCATCATATTTCTATGAACCTCTCATCTCTTCACTAGAGACTTTAATAGGCATCATGAGACGTCCTTTGTGAGAACACACATGTATTTTCTTAAGCAGTAAAATTCAAAACTAAGATTCTTTTCTAATCATCTAATTTGGACAAGTAAATATAATTTCTTTTAGTTAATAATAAGTGAGATAAAACCATTTGAAAATCAGAGAATCACAAATAAATATACCGATCAAAACTTCAAATTTTATCCTTTTATATTGATTCCCTCAAAACAATATAAAAATAAAATTCACCGATATCTCAAGCACCGTGAGTCTGCAAGCCACGATAGTGTGGACGTTTACAAACCCGAACATTTACAAGAGAAGGTTTTACCCATTAATTTCATTTGTCAACCTAACTTTATGACAAAATAATTAATAGTCGGTTCCTCTTTAGCCATGCAAATAAAAGCAGTGACTCCGATGGGGAGGATACTTATTATTTACACCTAAGTGTACACCATTATTTGACTCCAAGTTCGCGGCCCAAGCTTATGGCCTTACAGATGGAGAAGTACACACGCGCTCGGATAACTCCCTACAGTCATCAATTATAAGTCTGTACAGTGATCCGTACATGAACTCATCCGATAGGGAGGAAGGTCTATGCCAACGCGCAAGTTCATATGCATCACATTACAAACATAATTATTTAAAGAAGTCTGTCCCAGCAATCCATGAATAAACTCATCCGATGGGGAGGAAGGCTCTAATGCCGACGCGCAAGTTTATTCACATTGCTAACAAACCAATAATGGAGGCCGCGGGAATTTTTACCAATCCCCTCTCCCACTTATTTATTCAACACCGAGGGTTTTTACATGCATATAATATTTAAAAATAAAATACGCAACCTAGCATGCTCATACTTCCAAATATATAACAATAATTGACCAATAAAACAATTATAGCAGTTATATATAAGGAAATAAATTGCCAAAAATAAGTTGACTTGATCAACACTCCAACATACATGCATATAATATACAAATATAATACGCAATCTAGCATGCTTCTATTTAAGGCAATAAATCATAGAGAATCATACATACATATATAACAATAATCAATTAATAAATCAATTATAACAGTTATATAACAGCGAATTCGATTGTTCGCCACCAATCACGAATGCGGACAACTGCGATGGGGATCGACCTCCCCGCAGCTTGCTCCACAACTCTGGCATCCTGCCCGATCATATTGTGAAGACTCACGCGGAACCTGATGCAGACCAGTCGAACTTGATGCAAACCCGCTCGAACCTGGTGCAGAGTCGATCAAACCTGATGCAGACCAATCGAACCTGATGTGAATCCGCTCGAACCTGGTGCAGCATTGATCGAACCTGATGCAGACCAATCGAACCTGATGCAAATCCGCTCAAACCTGGTGCAGCATCGATCGAACCTGATGCAGACCAATCGAACCTGATACAAATCCGTTCGAACCTGGTGCAGCATCGATCGAACTTGATGCAGACCAATCGAACCTAATGCAAATCCGTTCGAACCTGGTGCAGCATCGATCGAACCTGATGCAGACCAATCGAACCTGATGCAAATCTGCTCGAACCTGGTGCAGCATCGATCGAACCTGATGCAGACCAATCGAACCTGATGCAAATCCGTTCAAACCTGGTGCAGCATCGATCGAACTTGATGCAGACCAATCGAACCTGATGCAAATCCATTCGAACCTGGTGCAGCATCGATCGAACCTGATGCAGACCAATCGAACCTGATGCAAATCTGCTCGAACTTGGTGCAACATCGATCGAACCTGATGCAGACCAATCGAACCTGATGCAAATCCGCTCGAACCTGGTGTGGCATCGATCGAACCTGATGCAAATCCGCTCGTCCAAGGGCCTACTTGCACGGAACCAAGTTCAGCCAACGCGCAACATCAAACTACACCAACTGTCGTTCAGGATTCGCAACTTTAAGAACCTGGGAATCCAATCTTCACCGTCCAGAATCTACATCTGTGAGTTTTGAACATGCTGTCCAAATTACAGGTCGATCCAACGGTTAGATTGTGAGAAACAACTCTTTTCCCTCGACTGCGCAGAACAGAATCGCCCAAAAAACTGCTTCTGTTTTCGGCGTATTCCCGACAATACAAAACTCCAAATACGATCTCCACCGTTCAGAATGTACACCACAAAATCTGAACGTGCTGACCAAAAATCAGCCTGATCCGACGGTTGAAACTCCGGTTATTGTCTCTGCAATATCACTGCGCTGGATTTTCTCTCAATTTCTTCCTTCCATGTGAAATTGACGAACAGTTTTCGTCGAATCCTCTCACACACAACCATCAACGAACAGATATGATATAGGGTATATTTCACATAGGGATATTCATGGTTTGCGCAGTAAAACCAAAACCCTATATATGCGATCCTAATTTCGAAAAATTAACCACATATACCCTAGTCTAACGTGTCACGCTTCACCACGAAACCGAAGCTCTGATACCAATTGTTGGCGTTCGATCATTTGGTTAACGTGAACCGTTAGCATACCATGCGTTTCTAACACAGCGGAAGCAATAAATCATAGAAACGATTACCGTTCACCATGGTATGTTGATGAAGATTAATTCTCGCAGGCAGCCTGTGCAGTCCCACGAGAATGGCCATAATTTCCTCGTCTGATATCGGAATTGAATGATCTTTGCGTTCAGACGATCCTCTCTTCGATGGATTTCCGTCACTATATTGATCATCAAATTCTGAGTACTGTACGAATTTATACAAATTTCACAAGGTCGCAGACAGCAGCAGCAAACTACCTTCTGATCTTCTGCTGTATGTCCCAAGTCTGATCTCGACGTCGTGTGGGCGATGATCTACGAGACCTCCTCAATCTGCTCTAAACCCTCATCACACGTGAATAATCAATTAGATTAGATTAGGATTCCAGATAAGTTGAGGTGACTTATATACATGGGCTACAACAGGGACCAGGAGGAGAAATTGGGTTGGGCCTCCATTGGGCTTAAGTATCCAAGCTTAGCCCAAAGCTTATACTTAAGTCCAATAATAATAAAATATTCCACTAAAATATTATTATTGCACTACCGTACCAATCCCAAAATTACGTTTTGGGCTCCTTCTTATTATGAGCCCGTTAGTCTCCCCATGTTTAAGATATACAATGTCCATTAATTAATTAAGTTACTGACAACCCAATTAATTAATATCTCATCCAAGAGTAGTACCACTCAACCTCATTATCATGACGGAATAAATTCCACCTGCAGGGTTTACATGATAACCCTTATGAGCTCCTCAAGGGGACATCATCAACCTATGACGGACACGGATTCCTTCTACAATCAACAGCACACCATAGAGACAGCACTACTTCCCAACTCATCGAGTTTGTTGATTTAATTACATGTAAATCTCACCCATTGATGAATCAAAGAAATACATACTGCCCTACGTGTCGAGGTTATTGTATAGGGATTAAGAGCACGAACTTCCATAATAACTGAGATCAAGTTCTCCTATAAGTCAGTATAAGTCGAACGACCTCAAGCGGTCCTGCTCAATACACACAAGTGCACTAATGTGATTCTATAGCCAAGACAAGCTAATACCAAACCACACTACAACCATCCTGATAGAGAGTCCTTGTCTATCTCGGTTGTGAGCATCTGTTTATACTTATAAGGAAACCGATAATATGATCTTCCGCGTGTTGTCGCACAACATATTATCTACAGTATAAAGTAAGTGGACTATTGCATCGAACATATAAATAAATTATAAGATGCAATCATTTGATCATATGATTCTCATTTCAAATTAATTGTTATAACATTGTTCATACAAAAATCTAGACTTTTAGTATACAATCCAACAGAGGCAATTTCCCCGCCTGCATGTGAGGGGGCGTGTTAGAGTGATTTGATTTGATTAAGTATTAAACGATTCAACTCTCTATCAGCTTAAACTTTTAGATGAGGTGGTCGTTTAACAAGCACTATCACCCCTTTTGATCTCATTGCTGCCAATAGAATTCTCCATAGGAATATTTTTCCAGTCTCGCCATAGCCATAAACAAAATAAATCGTACCATCGTGGCGTTAAGAGATCCCGATGTCGTATCATACACGCTGGGTTGCTCCTCATTTAGCATAGTTAGTAAATTTGAGTGTTCGTGTCTCAACTCATGCTTATTGTACATAACTCATTCATTAACATTCTATTGAGGCAATGTATCTCTCTATCGAAAGTTGGCATATATTTATTTTTTTACTTTTATGAGATTATATTAACAATTTTATTTCATAATTTGAAAAGGTCATAATTATAATTATTGAATAATCTTAATGGGTGGCTGAGATTTGTTTAAGAAATAGATTGTCAGGATTTGGCTCTCTGAAAACATTATGCCATAAATTCTAAAATCCTAAAACCCTAAACCTTTTGGAAACATTAAATTAAATAATTATTTTAATGTGTGACTGATAGATACCCTTTGAAAATATTAAATTAAATAATTATTTTAATGGGTGGCTGATAGATGGTCAAGATTGAATTAATATTATTATTTTTTTAATAAATAATACTCTCCCCGTCCCGACCAAAGGTCACCATTTGCTTTTTGCATGTGGATTAAGGAGTATTATTATTTTATGTAAAGTGGGTAATTGTATTAGTAGTGAGTGGTGGCCATATGTAGGGCATTTTTACTAAAAAGGAAAAATGAGGACATTTGAATGGGACATCCAATATAGTAAAATGGTGATCTTTCGATAGGAAGGAGGGAGTATCTTATTTTGTTTGAGAAATAGACGGCATGATTGACATTATTTACTAATTTGAAAAAGTCATAATTATAATTACCCTTTGGAAACATTAAATTAAATAGTTATTTTAATGGGTGGCTGATAGATGGTCATGATTTGATTAATATTATTAATTTTTTAAATTAATAATATCTTATTTTCTATTTTGAAAATGTCATAATTATAATTATTGAATTATTTTAATAGGTGGTTAATAGATGGTCAGGATTAAATTAATATTATTAATTTTTTAATAAATAATATCTTATTTCCTAATTTGAAAAAGACATAATTATAATTATTTAATTTCACGAAATAATGTGTACGTGTGTATTGTTGCCATATAGTTAATAATTATTTAAAACTTGGCATATATATATTTTTTTATTTTTATGAGATTATTAACAATTTTATTTCCTAATTTGAAAATGTCATAATTATAATTGTTGAATTATTTTAAGGGGTGACTGAGATTTGTTTAAAAAATAGATGGTTAGGATTTGGACATCTGAAAACATTATGTCATAAATCCTTAAACCCTAAAACCTTAAACCCTAAACCCAAAATCTTAAAACCCAAAACCCCTAAAACCTAAATCCTTTGGAAACATTAAATTAAATAAATATTTTAATGGGTGGCTGATAGATGATCAGGATTTGATTAATATTATTAATTTTTTTAAGGTCGGGATTAAAATTATTAATTTTTAATAAATAATACTTCATCCGTCCCACAACTAGGTATACATTTTTCTATTTTGATCCGTCCCAAAACAAAGTATACGTTTCCTTTTTTGGTTGATGTGACCTACATAAAACCATTATTATATCCACATGGCCCCACACACTACACTAATACAACTACACACTACACATTAAAATATCATTTCTCTCACTTCACTAAACATTAAAATATTATACTCCTTAATCTCCGTGCAAAAAGTAAACGTATACCTTGTTTCGGGACGAAGGGAGTATCTTATTTCCTAATTTGAAAAAGTCATAATTAGCATTATTTAATTGTTTTAATGGTTGACTGAGATTTTTGTTTGAGAAATAGATGGTTAGGATTGATGTTATTTCCTAATTTGAAAAGTCATAATTACAATTATTTAATTATTTTAATGGGTGATTGAGATTTGTTTGAGTAATAGATGGCCAGTTGGAAACATTAAATTAAATAATTATTTTAATGGATGGGTGATAGATGATTTGGATTGGATTAATATTATTAATTTTTTAATTGAGAAATAGATGGTTAGGATTGATATTAATTCCTAATTTAAAAAAGTCATAATTAAAATTATTTAATTATTTTAATGGGTGGCTGAAATTTATTTGAGAAATAGAGGGTTAAGATTGGATTTATTCTACTTTTTATATATTAAGATTAAGATTAAGATTACTCATTCTTTGCTTCATACACAATTTGAATTTTCCTATATTCAAATTACCATGTATAAATAATATGTTCTTAATTACACAATTTCTCCATTAATTAATCATGTCACAGTAAAACTGGTATGTAATGCAGCCCAAATTAAGTTGAATGAGTGAAGTGCACACATGTGGTTTGGTCCATTAAGCAGTGTGGTGGGCTCAGGCTACTCAGCTAAGCAAAGCTACCACTTACTGCGGCTAACCACTTCGATCACTATCACAACCAATTTGATTGACACTACCATGCAGTTCGTGAGAGTAAAATAAGTAAGCCATCATTAGCCCATCGGCCATCACCCCTTGTAGAATTAGGGGTGCAAAATTCGATTTTAACTCGATTAACCGATCAAAATCGAATCAAAATGTTAATTCCGATCAATTATTTTTAATACAGTTTTCGATTATCAATTCTGAAATTTTAAATTTCAGTATTCGGTTTGATTTTTAAATAAAAAAATTAAAATTCGGATCATTTAATTATTATTCTTATTTATATCATTAAATAATCTGTGTTATATAACGATTCAACATTAATTAGGCAGTTTTTTTTATAACTAGACAATTTCTAATACTCCCTCCGTCCCACACTAAGGGTAGTTTTTACTTTTTGACATGTGGATTAAGAAATATTATTATTTAATGTGTAGTGGGTAGTTGTATTAGTGGGAGTATGCATCCCATATTTTAATTGTATTAGTGGGTGTGTGTAAGTCCCATGTGTGTAAAAAAAGAAAGTGAACTCTGTGAATGGGATGACCAAAATGAAAAAAAGAAACTCTTTGGGTGGGACGAAGGGAGTATATATATACATATATTCTAATTTTTTTAAAGAATCTTGACTTGTAATTTTTTAAAAATGTTACATTATAATATAATCCAATTAAAAACTATTTATTATTATTTTCTTTCTCTAAAAAAATGTGAAACCACATATGGGCAATTTTGTCTCTTTGTTGTATATTTATGCAGTTGATAGTATTTTATTTTTTTCCATTGTATTTAAGTGCAATTATGATCAAAGTATGTATTTGTTAGTAATAAATTCTTAATTTTTATTAGTTGTCTAAAATAAATATCAATTATAAAAAAATTCAATTTATTCTTTTTTAATATATTATTTGATTTGATACTAATTAATTTATTTATATTAAATAATTTATTTATTAATTATTTAATAATACTAAAGTAAATAAGCATAATAGATGTATTAAAAATAATAAAAAAATATATGTCATTTTAGAGCGTTTAAGAGATGACAACATTAGCAAAAAATACTTTGATATACTATATATATATATATATAAAATAATACTCCACTTAACTATTATTTATAATGACAGATATATTATAATATATATATATATATATATATATTATAATATATCTGTCATTATAAATAATAGTTAAGTGGAGTATTATTTTTTACTCATAATTATGATTAAGTATTTTCTTAATTAACTATATAATAGTAATTCTATTTTCATTAATTGTTATTTTTAAGAAACTAATGTAAAAAATATATAAAATATACATAAAAATAATTTATAAATAATACTCTTCTAAATATTCATAAATTCGTAATTAATTCATTATCTTTAATGTTTAACTTAATTTTATTAATTTTAAATTATATAAACAACTAAAGAAAAAAATTCAATAATTCATATGTCATAATTAAGATATATGTAAATAAATATATAAATATTAATATACTAAATTTAAAAAATTAACAAATATTTACAAACTCGATTTTAATATTATTTGATATGAAATTGTAAATCTATTCAAGAATACTTAAATCGATCATCTTCCTCTTAAAGAATCGATTCTTAAGATGTAAATCGATTAAAAAAATACTTGAATCGATCATCGATTCTTAAGAGATAAATCATTTAAAAATATTTGAATCAGTTCTCTTTCTTTTGAAGAATACTTGAATCGATTCACAAAAAATCAATTCTTAATAGGTAAATCAATTCAACAATACTTGATTCAATTCTATTCCTCTTGAAAAATACTTGAATTAATATTTTAGAAGTAGATCAAATCTCTACTTGATTCGTTCCATCGAAATAAACTTTTATACTTTCATAAATCAATTCTCTAGAGGAACTTGAAGAAAGCTCATATTCCTCTTGAAGAATCGAACGTGTGTATTTAGAATGAATAAGCAAAAAGTCTTATTTATTGATAGGGTGAGGGAGAATATTATATGAAATATTCTTTTTCTCTTTATACACTACAAGAAAAAGGAGATATATCGACCAAAAATTTGCTATGAATTCAGATTTCATCGTCGAATTAATTCTATTAGCGACGAATTGTTGTTTTTCATTGCTAAATCAATAATTATTAATAAATTTAAATAATTATTTATTTTGGTGACATAAAATAAATTTCATGGCTAAAATTTGCAATGAACTCTAAATATTTTATCGCTAATATTAACATTTGCGACTAAGCTGATGGCGATCTCTAAATTTTGCCATAAAATTAATATTTTATCGCTAAAATAATTATTTATTAAAAAAATAATAAATGAATTTATTTTAGAGACAAAAAATAAAAATTTATCGCAAATATTAGCAAAAAAAGTTGTGGATTTTCGTTGCTAAATTAATAATTAGTAATAAAGGCAACATAAATAAATTTCATGGCTATTATTTGCGTTAAGCTTTTAATATTTTGTTGCTAATATTATCATTTGCGACTAAATTGATGATCATCACTAAATTTTCTATAAAAATTAATATTTTGTTGCTAGAATAATTATTTATTAAAAAAATAATAAATGAATTTATTTTTTAGCAACGTTAAATAATCGCAAATATTAGTGACAAATCTTTATACTTTGTTGCTAATTTTTTAATTTGTGATCAAATTAATTTTTCATGGCTAATAATTATCTTTTAAAAAATAAAAAAAAATACTTTCATATTAACGACTTCAAATTAAGATATTATTTCTCTCACCTTAACGTACACTAAAATAATATATTTCTTAATTTACGTATACAAAGTAAACATAAACATTTCTATGGGATAGAGGGAGTATTATTTTTTTAACTAATTTTAATACTGAAAAATAAGTGGGTAGAAAATTCAACCCTTATGCCATCTCCAGCAATTTTAGACTCCAGCGTGGATTTCCGCTATTTTAATTCGAAATTTACAATACAACTCCAGAACACTTATATTTTTGCACTACATGAAATCCGTATTTTTAGAATGTTTTTAAATTAAAATTTATAGGGTATTTTAATTTAATAAATTATATATACATTTATTAGTAGTAGTTTAATAAATGTAATATATGTATTAAATTATATATCCTGAATTTACAAATTTATTTAAAATAAAAAAATAAAAAGTAAATTTGGATTAAATTAAACTAGATTCATATTTATGGGTAATTCTTGGGTGACCCGTGATCACCCATTATCTTCTCAAAAATTACAAAATGACATAATGATGCTCTTCGAAAATAATAATAATAATAATATAATATTTAAAGTTAAAATTATATTAAAAAAAATGAAATAAGGTAAAGCATTATAGTGCACGCCACGGTTTGCAGCAGATGTGGAGTGGTTCTGTTCATTACTCTCAAATGAAGTGAAGATCTAGCGTATTGCTGGAGACAATTTTCACTCCAAATTGTTGATTTAGAGTGATTGCTGGAGATCCTCTTAAAATTTTTCACGAACACAGGTACAAATTTCGACTAGGAAAACTAGGGTTCTTCGAGGCTTATGGTTCTCACCGTCATCAAAAGAAAGAAAGAAAACTGGGGTTCTTAGAGAAATCCTCACAGGTTCGTAGGACAAAACCTCTATTTCGACTGAGATTCTAAAAAAAAGTGAACAGAAATCTTCATCATCGAATTCCGACCTCTGCCGTTAATCCACCCACTATTCTCATTGCAACCTCGCAGGCGCTACCGTCGCGGCGAACACAGGTAAGAATTCTGTATCTTCATATTTTTGAACAATCGATTTGCCTTATGAGTATGTGAAATTGCTTTCCCAAACTTGGGTTTGTGTTCTTGCGCACAATCTGTTCGACAAATTATTTGAACTATTTTCCATTCTTGAATTACGCATTCTCTACATTTCAAAGCCTTTTTAATTTTTGTGCGATTATTAATTTCTCTACACAATCGAGAACCTCCAACGCACACAGTATTTTCTTGATGCACAATCAACCTTAATTCCACAAAATCAACGGTTCTGATTAACTTAAAAACTACTACAAATACAAGGCCTAATTTCCTCACTCGCCTCTCTTTCTCACTGCACCTTCTCTGTTCTTTCTCGCTCTAACCCCTCCCATCTCTCACCAGATCTTGTAGTTTCTCTCTGATATGGCGTCTATTAAGTCCATCAAGGCCCGTCAGATCTTCGACAGCCGTGGAAATCCTACGGTTGAGGTACGTTATCGATTATCTTTCTCTTGCATGCTCTTTATTTTATAGCGATCTGATTTATATTTATTGCTGAAGTAATCGTAGTTTGAATTAGACTTCTTACTTCAAGTATGAGGCTTTGTAGACTTCTTACTCCATGGCAAGACGCTTCCCATGTCGACTTCCTTCAACGCTCCGCTCTACTCCTCCGTGTAACTCCTTCTGCAGCTGCTCCTCTCCGGACCCGACAATCCAAACCCTGCTCGTAGAAAGCCTCCGAAAGATTCGGGTCCTTATTCAACAGAACCGAATAGAAACGGCGAAAGTTCATCTGCGAAGCCTGATTTCGATGCACTCAGCTTCGCAACTGTATACTGTATTCGCGCAGTCTTCGCCTCCACCGAGTACTAAACCAGTGTTTGTCGACACACTTTTTGCAGTTTATACGGAGTTCAAGCTCCACAATGAGGCCACCGGGTTGTACAGTTTGGTTAGGGGTGACAGCAATTTCCGCACGATTTCGACTTTTAATGTGCTTCTTGAATCTTTGGTGAACGCGAACCAATTCGATGCAACTCTGAAGATTTTTTCTGATGCTTTGGATTCTGGCGTTTGGTTGGATACGTTCAGTTATGGGAAAGCGATACAATCAGCAGTCAAGTTGGGGGATTTGAGCAAAGGTTTCGACTTGTTGAATCAGATGAAAAAAATCGGAGTGAGGCCAAATGGGTTTGTATACAATGTTTTAATCGGTGGGTGTTGTAAGGAGAGGAGAATGAATGATGCCCATAAGTTGTTCGACGAAATGCTTGTGAGGAATGTGGCACCGAATAGAGTGACGTACAATAGTTTGATTGACGGGTATTGCAAAGAGGGGGATATAGAGGGGGCGTTTCGTATTAAGGAAAAGATGAAAATTGATAATGTGGAGCCAAATGTAGTGACGTATAACGCATTACTTGGTGGACTTTGTAAAATGGGGAGAATAGGAGAAGCTGACAGAATTCTGGAGGAGATGTCTGTGTATGGTTATGTCCCTGATGGATTTACTTATTGTATTCTTTTTGATGGGCACTCAAGGAGTGGAAATGTGCAGGCTTCAATGGCATTGTACGAAGATGCAATCAAGAAAGGGTTGAATTTTAATGCCTATACTTGTAGCATTTTAGTGAATGGATTGTGCAAGGAAGGCAAAATGGATATAGCAGAGGAGTTTTTGAACAAGATAAAAGAACATGGAGTTGTGTTGACTGAGGTGATACTTAACACCATGGTAAAAGGTTATTCCAAAGTGGGCCGTCTCGACAAGGCAGCTCTGCTCATTGATGAAATGGGAAATTTAGGTGTGAAACCTAGCTGCATTACGTATAATACGATGATTAGCAGTTTCTGTGAATTGGGTCAGATGGATGATGCAAATGAGTGGTTAAGAAAGATGAAGGTGAAGGGTCTTTCTCCGAGTGTACAGACTTATAATATCTTGATAGGTGGCTTTTCTAGGACTTGCCAGTTTCAGAAGTGCTTAGAGATTCTTGAGGAAATGGAAAACAATAGATTAAAGCCTACTGTTGTGACTTATGGATCTCTGATAAATGGTTTCTGCAAGAAGGGGCGCCTTCTTGAAGCTGAAGTTATGCTTAAAGACATGTCGAACAGAAATGTTTCACCTAATGTTCAGATATACAATATGCTTATAGACGGGCACTGCATGGGAACACATATGGAGAATGCTTTCAAAGTTTTTGATGAGATGTTAAGTAAAGGCATATCACCAACTCTTGTGACGTATAACACCCTCGTGAATGGGCTCAGCAAGAAGGGAAAGGTCGAAGAAGCCGAAGAATTAGCTTTCAGTATCACTAGTAAAGGATTGAATCTTGATGTCATCACGTACAATAGCTTGATCTCTGGCTTCTCAAATGCATGCAACCTAGAGAAGTGTTTAGAATTGTATGAGAAGATGAAAAGCTCGGGCATCAAGCCTACTTTAAATACATTCCATCCTTTGATAAGCATATTTGAGAAGGACAGATTGGATCTTGTGGAAAAAACTGTTGAAGAAATGTTTCAACTGAACTTGATACCTGATAGAGTTCTGTATAACGAGCTCATTCAGTGCTTTGTACGTCATGGAGACGTTGGGAGAGCACGTTTCCTGTGTACTGATATGTTGAATAAGGGATTCTCTCTTGACAAGATGACATATAACAGCTTGATTACTGGATGTTTAACGGAGGGGGATCTGAAGGGAGCAAGGGATCTTTTCGACGAAATGGTTTCTAAAGGATTGGCCCCCAATGATGCGACGCATAACATACTAATTCAAGGGCATTGCAAACTAAAGGATTTTGATGGTGCTCTCATATGGTACAAAGAAATGTCCAAGAATGGATTCCTACCAAGTGTCTCTGTTTGTAATGAGCTTCTTTCTGGCCTTAGAGAGGAAGGAAGATACGAGGAGGCAGAGATCATCGCCTCGGAGATGGCTGTTAAAGGATTTGGTAAACTGAGCTTACATGATGATCTTTCAGCTTCTCATGCATTGTAGTGACTGTCTTTAAATTAGTGTTTTTCCCGTGCAGTGTACGAGCCATACTATATATAGCGAGTAGGGATTGCTTAACAAGGTTGCATTTTTCACTTATATCAAGATAATTTGCTGGAGCAGCAGTGTGTGGCCAGTCGCCATGGGAGAAGCTATGGAGCACAGTCTGCCTGAAAACGTGCGAGCAACGGTGTTAAAGAAATCCGAGTCTTTAGATGATTCATGTTGCAAAATCGAGGGCTATGATTTCAACAAGGGCGTCAACTATCAAGAGCTTTTGCAGTCCATGGCCGTAACCGGATTACAAGCCTCCAATCTCGGCGAAGCCATTCAGCTTGTTAACGAAATGGTTTGTCATTCTTGTTTGCTAAATTTGGTCGGAAACTTTCTAATTTGTTCCTTTAAATTTTTTACTTATTTTTCTTGCTTAGAATTTCATTAAGATAGGATGAGATTCCCTTTGGCTGTCAATTTATCTCATGGGTGTTGGTGTTTTGAAATTAGGGTTCCGAGCTGTTAGTTGAAATCATGAAAATGTGTTCTCGATTTTGTCTATGTTGGCTTATGAAGAGCTATGCTATTTGAAGGGAGAGTGAACATGTTGGAAAATGCCATGTGTTTTAATGGAGTATGTGACAGTTCTTGAGATAATTGAAGATTTCCATCTTTATTGTGTTCATATGCCGAGGGTTTTACTATTTGTTATATTAGTACTTAATGATTATGGGATTTTGAAATATGCTTTTTCTTTGGTGATTCCATGTTTAACTGTGGATGAAGCTAGATTGGAGGCTCTCCGATGAGATCCCAGGAGAAGATTGCAGCGAGGAGGAGAAAGACTTAGCTTATCGAGAATCTGTGAGGTGTAAAGTATTTATTGGTTTTACATCGAATCTGATTTCCTCTGGCATTCGAGATATAATCTGTTATCTTGTGCAACATCATATGGTGAGTGGTGTTTGGAAGCCATTTTTTTATGGCTTTTATATAATTGTATTTACCTCACTCTTTAGATACTGATCGTACTGCTTCGTATATGATGTGTTTCAAATGGAAGATTCATGTGGTGGAATCATGTATGAAAATTAAAATACCATTGTGGGGCTAAATTATTTTGATTCTCTATTGGTGCTTAATTAGTTGCCTTAATCCCTGAACATTCTGAAGTCTTGATGAAATAGCTATCGAAACCATTTTGTTATTATGTGCTAATATCATGCAATATTATCTGAACTTGGAGATGGGTTTAACATTTTTCGAACTTGTGGTTCCCAAGTTAAATGTTGGGTTAAGTGTTGATGTGTCTGCAGGTTGATGTAGTGGTAACTATGGCAGGTGGTGTAGAGGAGGATCTTGTGAAATGTCTTGCACCCACTTACCGGGGTGACTTTTCCTTGCCTGGCGCTCTTCTTCGTTCAAAGGGTTTGAACCGCATTGGCAACTTGTTGGTTCCTAATGATAATTACTGTAAATTTGAGGATTGGATCATACCCATATTTGATCAGATGCTGGATGAGCAAAATTCGCAGGTAATACTTTCTCTGGTTTCTTATTTCAATCTATCTTCTTCTGTTCAAATAGTAATTAGTACTTTTTGCATCAATTAGTTGTCCTTATACTCTCTCAAGTCTCATCTGTGTTCATTGATTAGATGGTACTAGGTAATTGAAGTCTCTCTTAACAAAGACTGTGCTTCTTTACTTCTGTTTATTTGATTCAAAGAATTGAAGCTCCAAAGGCTTGCAACTTATCAGAGGTACTTTAGTGTGCACTTGATGGTGGTGATCCATGACATGTTATGGTTTGCTGCCGTTGTAATTGTATTTTGGACTAGGAAAACTGAAAAAATTATTTTGCTTGATCGAGGCTTTTTTTGCTAAATCCAAAGCATGCATATAATAATACTTTATTTAATCTATTCAGAAGAAAAATGCATTGTGGATCTTAATGTAATCTGGACATGCTTAGAACTTGGTTCAATGGAATTATTGTCTAAATACCTGAGCATCGGTTAATATTAAATTTGCCAAAAAAAGATTTCGAGTATTTATTTTTGCTTATGTTATGATATCTCGCATCGGTTCCACGCAAAAGTGTGGAAGGGCATATTAGTGGTGGTCAGCCCTTTATCTTGCCCTTATTTGGCTGCTAGATTGTTGGTGAATCCAAGACCTTGTGCCAACACTTTTCTCAACAACATCCGGGATGCTACAAGAAATTCAGCTTCGGAGATATGTTCTTCATCTATCTATGCAAAACTGAGAAGCATGTTTTTCTTTGAGATAAAATACTCGGAGCGCAAGTTTTGTGAATGTTGTTTGTGTTAATCCTTCCTCGGAGCATCATTTCTAATGTGAGCTTACAGCAACTAATTGACAGCGCTCCATCACGCTAAAAGCCTTTGCTGATTTCATGCCAAAATGGACCGCACAAACTTAAAACGGCAAAACTATGGTTGAAGGTAAAGGGTTGACCCCCACTTATAAGCCCTTTTACACTGTGTGGAATCGATGTGGGATATTGTAACTGTTTCTGTGTGTTAGTGTGCATCTGCTGTGCTGCTTGCTTTTTTTTTTTTTTTGGTATATTTCCAGTTTTTTTTACTATTCACTTTCAAGTTATTCATGTGTGCTTCTTAGGCTTACATTTATATAACAAGATAGCCATCTGGTTTTCATGACAAACAGTTCTCATTCCATACTTTCCTTAATTTAATTTTGCAGAATGTGTTGTGGACTCCTTCCAAAGTAATTGGTCGACTGGGAAAATAAATCAACAATGAAACTTCATACATGTACTGGGCATACAAGGTATATGATTCTGCAAGTACTTTGAGTTAAGCACAATTTTCTGTCCAACTTCTATTTTGTGTTGTTTATGTGTTCCTAACAGTTATTGGTCCTTGTAAAACAGCTAAGTAGCTATCAGCCTTTGGTGCACTTTTGCATTGTACCTTGTTTCATGCTGTGGACATAATCCTTTTAAATTCTACCCCTACTTTCCCCTGGGTTTGCCAATTAACAATATATTTATCCACACCCCACCCCAATTTAAGGGCGACAGTTTATCTTAAATGGCTGTCTCATGTTGCAATATTGTATGTGTTTCCATGAGTGGTGAATTATTAGAAGAATGTGTGTTCCCTCCAATATTGTTAAAATGCTAGGTTTTTAGGTTTAAACATTTAAAAAGCTGGTTATTTTTGTTATCCCACTTAGATTTAGCATACTGGGGGAATCAAGATTTGATTTATCAAGATCAAGTTCTTTAATATGTGATATTCTCATCTATCCCTCCCATGCAGAACAATATTCCTGTTTTCTGCCCTGGCTTAACAGATGGTTCACTTGGTGACATGCTGTACTTCCACTCGTACAAGAATCCTGGTTTAGTAGTTGACATTGTACAAGGTGGAGTTCTACTTCCAATTACATCCTTTGCTGATTATATATATCTCTAGTCTAGGGTGATCGACAGTGCATGCATGTACAGATATTAGAGCGATGAATGGTGAGGCTGTCCATGCTGGGCCAAGGAAGACTGGGTTGATAATTCTTGGCGGGGGGCTTCCAAAGCATCACATCTGCAATGCTAATATGATGCGGAATGGTGCTGATTATGCGGTGTTTGTTAACACGGCACAATAGTTCGATGGAAGTGATTCTGGTGCCCGTCCAGACGAAGCTGTGTCTTGGGGCAAAATTCGAGGTTCTGCTAAGACCTTGAAGGTTTGAGCCCCCTTTCCCTCCCTTTCTCCCTTGTGTATATGAAAAGGTTGTGATTAATTCGTAGGCGGCTTTAATTTTCTTTTGTTTAAGCAGGTGCATTGCGATGCTACCATTGCCTTCCCTCTGCTGGTTGCTGAAACATTCGCAGCACTGAAAAAGATAGGTGCTGAAACAAGCTCTTGATTATGATTAAGATGCATGATGATAGGTTAAAATCAACACGATGCACTACAAAACCAACCTAGCTATACAATTCCAAGTTCCAACATTGAAAACATGTTTTCTACCTCTTGACATGTGAAAAAACTACTGGGACCTCATAATTTAAAAAAAAAAAAATCTCATCTTAGCTCCATTTTACCCTACGGCCATAGTTGGAACCCCATTAAACATCCTAAGCCTTCTTACTGATCCTAGAACCACATAGAATTAAACCCTAATTTTTAAATCTCAAGGGAGTTGTGTTCATTTTACCCATAAAAAGGTAAATTAAATCCTTTTAATGTTTGGAGATGAAATAATTTGTTTGTTCGTTTGTTTGATGCATACTGTATTGGTTGCAGATGAAATCCCAAACATTAGATTGTATATTTTGTATTTTATCTCCTGTAGCATGTACTATTTTAACTTGTGTGATTTATTGTATTATTTTATCCCATTAATTTAATTTTTACCCTCAAGTTTCAATGTTAATTCAAGAGTATAATTGTCGTTTCAGTCCATGTTTGTCTTCTTTTAATTCAGCCGTGTGTTTTTGGTTCCACAGAATACTCCTTACTATACTTATTATGATTTTTCGAAATGAAAAAACTTCATTTTTGTCTTCTTTCAGTTCAGTTATTTGTGGTATCGGTTCCACGGAATACTCCTTACTATACTTTTTACTCTATTTTTTTGGAAATAAAAAAACTTGTGCGTTCCGGTTACATGTGTTTAGTTTCCTTGTGTCTTAACACTTTATTCCATGACGGCTCCGCTGCTACTTGTGTAATGGATAACGCTCTACCCGTCTTTTGATTTCTACCCATGTAGTAAGGAAGTATGTAAAGGTACATGGTTTTGATCTTATCTCAAAGAAAGCATGTGGGATTATCTTCTTGGTGTTTTGTTTGGGTGTTAATTAAACATATCTTCTCCAATGATTCTTTGGAACTCTTTGCTGGGCCATTTGGAGAGCTATCTGTAGTTCAAATTTGGTTCTTTAAAAAATTGGAAGCAGATGAATGTGGGTTGGGTTGAAAGTAATACTCTTAATTGATACAAATCAGTGTAAAGGGCAGTCACATTAGCCCAAGTAGGCAGTGTGATTGTGGTATAACCAAGGTGGATATGTGGATGGTGATGAGAGGGTGAATGCTTTTTGTGTGGACTTTGTTCCTTGTGATGATTAGAGAATTATAACATCGGCCATGTCAGCATAAATTTCTTGGTCTGAGAGCATTGGAAAGTTAGCAACATCAATATTTTGATTCATTTGGGATTATTATTATTACTAGAGTTTACCCGGCCTCGCGTTGCGCGGACATGAAAATTTTTGAAATATTTTTATATATATAATTTTCTTTTTCTTATAGTCTTATAAGATTAATAGAATTTCCTTAAAATGCGAGGAGTATTTTTTTTTATACTCGGCCGTGGTTTTTTTTTATGTTGTAATTTTTTTAAAAATCATTCAACGTATGTTTTTTTTATTATGTTGCACGGGCATGAATTTTGTTAAACTTTTTTTTATCTAAATTTGGACCGTGCTTGGTTTGTGTAGGGATGACAACGGGTAGGGTTCCCACTTATTTTAGGGTAGCCGTGCTCATATCCGATTAAAAAACAACAACCTGTACCCATTCCATTTAAAAAATTTATTCTGGTCGCCATACCCTTTTAATATTAATTTATTTTATACATATTTATATTTTTCATTGTTTAAATAAATACATTATTATTAATTTAAAAAAATGCATTATTATTAATTTTATTAAAAATTAAAAATAATATAAATTCTATTAATTTAAATAAATATTTAATAAATATGATAAAATAAAACATATAACTATTAATTAAGTATATAAAATATCTTATAATATATAAATTACAATATAATATATGCGTACCCATCCCAAATTCTAATGGGATTTTTTGTAATTATCCGTACTCGTCCCAAATCCGTTTACAACTACACATATCCTTCCTGTTAGGGTATCCGAAAATATTTAAAATCAATATTGGTTTTATGGATATCCATAACCCGTATTCTTTTGAATGCCAAATACTAATGCACGTATGCCCTGTTTAAAAAATTCATTATAAAATTTATACTCATTTCAAACTTTCTTTTGTCAATATCCACCGTTTTTCATACATGTTTAATACTAATTTATCTTACCTATATTTATATTTTTTAGTGTTTAAATCTATACATATATCAACTGAACATAAAATAAATATCAGTAGGAAAGTTTATTGATATTATCTCATAATATAAATAAGGGTTAATTCCTAAAAAAATTACAACCTTATTATGAATTTTCAATTTTATCACGACCTTTTTTTTGTCAATTCAATACACGATCTATTTAATATTTTCAATTCTATCACAACTTTTTATTTTTGTCAATTCAATACACAATCTATTTAACATTTTCAATTCTATCACAACTTTTATTTTTCTATTTAATACACCACTTATTTTATATTTTCAATTCAATTTATTATTATTATTATTATTATTATTCCATTATGCCAAAAAAAAAAGGCTTAAAATGAACGAACTTTAACTTACAAATTTTAAAGTTGTGAATAATTAAACAAATTTAAAAAATGACTTCAAAAAAATTAAATCAAATAAAATTTGTACTCCAATGTTGAATACACTAACAAAAACTGAAAACAATTTAATAACATTTAACTGCCAAATTTTTAAAAGTTAACATGAAATAAATAAAAAAAGATCGAACCTACGACTTTCTGCTTACCAGACGCTATTATTATTTTTATTCTTAATTTAATTCATAGTGTATATAATTCCTTTTGTAAGAATATAATTTTAAAACGATTAAAACTATTATTTTCTTATATATTATTATTATTATTATTATATATATATATATATATATATATATATATATATATATATATATATATATATATATATATATATATTTAGAGTTAGTCTCTTGTGAGACGGGTCATTATAAAGACGGGTCGTGAGACGGTTTAACCCACTATATTATCTATAATTTAATATTATAATATATATTATAATTATGGTTAGTCAACCCACTATCTTAATTAGTTCCTAATTTTGAGAGATTAATATTTATGATTTCTGTGTGCATCACATATGATCGAAAATAACATCCCCATTCAGCTAATCATCTCATCCAGCAAATCTGATGTATCGTTGTTGGCTGTCCACATTCGTTTGACTCTAGCGAATCGTCACAAAATCATCTTCAAGTTTTGTACAAGAAAAAGATAAAACCATGGATATGTTCCGTATTACGAGGTCGAAGGAAATTTCGTTGAAGGTTCGTATATGCTGATTTTCTTATAGTATGTCGTCCAATGGTTAAAGTATGTTATTTTGATGTTATTGTATATAACATGTGAGTATATCACGTTGATGTTATTGTATGTTATTTCCATGTTACAGTATGCAATGCCGGTGTTATAGTGTACTAAGTGAAAGTGTTTTCTGTTTAGCTTAAAGTATGTCGTTGCCGTGTTTTAGTATTTGAACTTTATTAAGTGTCATGTCGACGATTAAATGAGGAAGTTAATAAAAAAATATTAAAATTTCTCTAGTATGCCGGTGATCAGTTATAGTATGTTATGTCGGTTTTATTGCATGTTCAATGAAAGTATATGATGGTGATGTTATAGTACGTTGTGTTTGTCTCATATTATGTATGAAAATATTATAGTATATTAAATAAAAGTGCATTCTTTTTCTCTTATGGTATGTCATATCAGTATTATAGTAGGTGAAACTTTGTTGAAAAGTGTATTACTATGATCGATTAAAGCATGTTATTTCAGTGTACTTAAAGAATATTGTTATAGCATATCAAGGCGATGGTATGGTACGTCATTTCATTTTTATAGTATATAATGTCAGTTGTGTACCGTTTATCTTACGGTATGTCATTTTAGTCTTATAATTAATATATGTGAAACTTTATTGTAATGTTTCATGACTAGGATTAAATTAGTAAGGTAGAGTAAAAAAGTAAAAAGGTTATAGTATTTAATGGATCGATTAAAGTATGTTATGTCAGTGAATGTTAGCTAAAAGTATATAAAATTGATGATATAGTAGTAACTTTGTTGTTATAGTATGTCATGGATAGGTGTAGTATGCTAATTCAAAATTGTTATAGTTTGTTAACTTGAAATTGTTATAGTATTTCAAGGATTGATTAAAGTATGCTATTTAGGTGTTATTGTATGTTAGCTTATAGTCTATAACGTTGATGTTATAGTATGTTGTTTTCGTCTTATAATATGTAATAAAAGTGTTATAGTATATGAAGTAAAATTATATTTCATTTCTCTTATAGTATGTCTTTTTTTGTTGTAGTAGGTGAAACTTTGATGAAAAGTTTTATTAATATGATCGATTAAAGCATGTTATTTTAGTATTATTGTATGTTAACTTAAAGTATATCAGGGTGATGGTATAGTACGCCGTTTCATTGTTATAGTATATATTGTCGATCTCTTATATTATATTAGGTATTAAGCAATGAAAGAGTTATAGATTCGTCTAATGTCGGCTTATAGTCTATGACGTCGATGTTATAGTATATATGTTGTTTTCGTCTAAGAGTATGTAATGAAAGTTTTATATTATATTAAGTAAAAGTGCATTTCATTTCTCTTATAGTATGTCGTTTCATTGTTGTAGTAGGTGAAACCTTATTAAAAAGTGTCATAGAAGATGCCAATAATGGAGCTTCAGAGATGATACATGAGCTAGTTGCTGGGGAAGCAAAGTCAGATTGTTGTGAATGTGATAATATTGTAGTTGCAGCAATCAAGGATCCTATGAATGCCACAACCAAGGGTAGGAGCAAGAGAAAGAAAGGGAACCTAGAGATAAAACGGAAAGCACGAATTGAGCGGTCGAGATCCCTATTAAAACGTTCAAGTGGTTCTACTCATATAACAAAATTACTCTGAATCACTTTGTTTATGTTAATATTTTTCTTTTATTTTTTAGACTTTTACTGGTATTTATGTGACTTGACAATGCTTAAAGGATTATCATCTAGTTTGATTTTATTATCATTAAACTATCCATGCTTAAAGTAATTTGGTAAAAGTTTTTTCCCTAAAGTGTAACATATGTGGAGAAGAGTATCACGTCAAATTTGTTATATGAATGTCTGGTGCCAGGTTAATGTTGTAATAATAATATGAAACTTTGAAGGTCGTACAGTTTTTTAGATTGTATGGTATAGTATGTGGAGTACGCATTTTAATGTTGAGGTTATTTTAAAGTATTATTTCTTTACATAATAGAGATTCTATTCAACGATTTAAGCCTTGCAATATATAACACAAAATCATATTACTTTTTTTCTACATCGAGTGTTTTGATTAGATTACGTTTTAGTATATGTTGCAATGATTATAGTGTTAGATTATATTATAAGTTTATAACTTGCAAAAAGAATGTGTTAAAGTATCATCAATATATTCTATTATATGACGTTTATTCTTTATAGTATATGGCTGATTATGTTTATAATAGTATGCTAGGTTTTGGTAATAGAGTATTTAATAAATGTTAAAGTGGTACAATCTATCTTGCACCCGAAAACCTATTAAAGTATCAAAATTTTATATAATAGTATTACGTTTATGACTTGCAATATGTTAAGCGTAACTATGTAACTCTTTCTGGTCTTCTACAATGAAATTGAGAAATAAACTTTCTGTTGATTGATCATGTGTAAATAGATGAAAATAGCTTCATAATATAATATTAATAGTTCCTTGCATAACAGGCGCATCTAAGTTCAAATGATCCAACATTACTGTCTTAATAAAAAAAGAATAATGCTAAGTTTTTCCTAATAATTCACAAATCTAACACATTGAAACCAATTGAAAAAAAAAACTTTTAAAACTTCAAATCTATTTTTTCCTTTATTTCTTCCCTAGCATCTCCAGTTTGCTTTCATAGAAGCCGTAGATTTTCTTCAATGATTCATTCTTCAACAGATTTTGATCAACAATGACCAACGTAGCATAAATCTGCGCTCTTAATGCATTTCGAATTGATACCTTGAACACAAAAACATGAAAACAAGACAAATCAAAATCACAGCAATTAAACTTACTTCAACAAAACACTCCAACATAAAATTGCATTACACCAGAAATGACACCCAATAAATATGTATACATAAAGAATACATAAGAACAACAACTCTTTCAATATTAGATGTGTGTAAACCATTATATAAATATGCATCCAAGCTTTATGAAGTTTACAACATTATACCCCTATAGATCTGGGTATAACATTATTAATACTATAATCCATTTTGCATGATTTCTTATGCAGAATATTAACTTTCATTGGGCTTATTTGCCTCAGAGTTCTTATAAGTTGGTTCATTTCCAAATTTCCCATAGACAAGTGATTATGTGGGTAGCCTTCATACGACAGATTCCCTAAATGAAGGCAGTACTTAATATGGCTCTACTTGTTCCCCATTTTCTTCATCGGTAAAACCAAGAATCACAAAAATATGACTAATAAAATAATACATTGTAGAAAAGAAATTGTGTGAGGAAGGTACAGTTCATTTGGCACTGTTTTCCACCACAGAACACCATCTACAAGCTAAGGGAAAAGATACAGTAAATCAATCAAATAGGGGTCGTACCAAGAAAACAATAAGATACAAATATTAGCCTAATAAGATCAGTAACCCCAAAATGAAAGCGTAGATACACAATGCCTAATAGTCTCACTTGAAATCACCAAGATTTACTAAAAGCATATTTTGATTAAGATATGAATACTAACAGAAATTGACCAGCATGTAATTTTAGTTGTCTGACGAAAACCACATCCCTTTACAAAAGAGCTATGAACATCGCTAATTAATAGCATCAGAAAATCTCCAAGATTTTCAAGGATAATGATAAGGAAAACCAAGAACAAAGAGTAACAGAACACCATTACACAAACCCAACATGTAAAAAATGAAACAAACACTGCCTCCTTCCAAACCCTCACTTAAACCCTCCCACCGCCACTCCCAATCCGACCACCATCGTGCCACCCTCCACCACCGCCACCAGCCCGACTGCTACTCCTAATATTTCAGCCACTACACCAACCACACACACTCCCCCAGCCTACACCCCGAATGCTAATCCCTATAATTCAGCCACCACTCCGGCCGCATGTAATCCCCTCGCCCCCACCATGAATGCTACCCTATCCATTCCAGCCGAATTAGGGGCTTCACTACCCACAATAATACACTAGGAAATTAAATGAAAACAACATTACCTATGATATTGGAGGAGATTCATTCCCAAGCTTTTCAAAACGCGAATGGAGAAATGGAGATGACAAGTTTTTGGAGTAAACAATAGAGGAAACAAACCTTGGGAAAAAATTGATCACTCCTTGGACTCCCCAACATCAAAATGGATACTCTCTTCTCTTTTCCATTTTGCCATTTCTCTGTTTCTCATTGTCGTCGATGGAGGCGTGTTGTAATTTGGATAAATTTTTCTCTCTCCTACATTGTCGTCGATGGAGATGGAGGTGTATTCAATTTGGAAAAACTTTTCTGTTTCCTAAATCTATATTAATGGGGCAGAATTATAAGGGATTTGAAAAAACTAATCAATTTAAAATAAAAATGGATAACGGGTTAAATAAAAAATAGTATCCGTCTAAGATCCGTCTCACATAAATTAAGTCTCACAAGAGAATTTGTCATATATTTAAAGAGACCCACAATTAAATAATAATAATAAATTGAATTGAAAATATAAAATAAATGGTGTATCAAATTAAAAAAATAAAAGTTGTGATAAATTGAAAATATTAAATAGATCGCGTATTGAATTGACAAAATTAAAAGGTCGTGATAGAATTGAAAAAAGTATTAAATAGATTGTATATTGAATTGACAAAAATAAATGGTGGTGATAGATTTGAAAACCCCCCAATAAAGGGGTGAATTTTTTAGGAATTAATCATATAAATAACTAAATTTACTATACTTAAAAAACAATTGTACCCTAAATCTTAGAAGTAAATACACCCTAAACTAAAAAGGTGGAATTACAATTATACCTTAAACCTTAAATCATAGAGTGAAATATACCCTAAACCACAAAGGTAAAATTATACCCTAAACCCTAACCTTAAGGATGAAATATGCCCTAAGCCATAATGATAAATACAATTACACCCTAAACCCTAGGAGTGTATATACCCTTAACCACAAAGATGAATTTACAATTATACTCTAAACCCTAAACCTTATGGGTGAATATACCCTAACCACAAGAGTGAAAAATTAATAAAACAGCGAAATTGAACAATTTACCCATGGTTATCATTCAGTTTGGAACGGGCCCCACGGTTTCATAAATTTGGAAAAAAAAAAGCACACTCTATGCTAGTCATTGACTCTTTGCCTTTAAGAACATTAGATATACTTCAATTCTCACTTATTGTTCAGCGATTGAAGTCATATGAGTATTACTAAATTATTATATATAATAGAAGTAGTAGGGATGACTAACAAAATTACCCAAAGAACCCCACGCAAGAAAATCTACAATCCATAACGCAAACTAATGATTAAGAACACATCATCAGTTGAATGAAACTTTCAATCAATTGGTCAAGAAATTAAGTTCTTCCTAGAAACAAATGACAACATTGTTAACAATGTTGAAACAAAATAAAGTAAAAATATATATAGAACTCTTATTTCTGACAATCAAGACTATTAAGTAACAAACAATATTGATGTGGTTAAAATAAGTTAACCGAATGGTTACCATTCCAGACTCCCAATCTTGCCTTCATGTTGCTGAAAAGGAAAAAAAAAACTATGAGGTCTATATTTGAGCTTGCATCTATTCATGGTCGTCAATGTGAAGTTTGAGTAAAAGTTGAATTGAAAAATAAAATAAAATTATACAGCTATCTCTTCATATATAATTCGCAACATAATAAACACAATTATAGCTTCTAAAGTTATTACTTAAACTCTTATAACTTACTAAAACACAATTATAGCTTCTAAAGTTATTACTTAAACTCTTATAACTTATTGGAAAGACAATTATAACTTCTCTCCAGTTTTTAATCCATTTATCGTGGTAACTCTAAAAAGTGTCATTTACAATTGAACATGTCTAAATATTGGTCTTTTTAAGTACAAAACAACATACATCAGTAACTGCCAATCAACCAAACTCCTTTGGATATGGCAAATTTAGATGGACAATTTAAATGATCTAAAGTCTAGCAGCAAACTTTGAACCAAAGGTTAAGACTTACATTTTCATTTAGAGCAGAGCAGAGCAGGCAAAATATAAAATGTAGAAAGAAAATAAATAAAATAAAAATAAAATACACCAAAATAACAATGAAATCCCAATTTGGAAACATAAAAAAATCCAACAGGTTTTGGTGTATTCCCACGTGAGGCATCAAATTCGTCACTACTAATCAATCTGTTTCATGTCCTTCCTACAAAATTACCAACCCTTTCAATGGAAACCCAACCAAAAACCCATAACTAAGAAACCTTCATTCACAACTAATACTAATAATATTCGAAAAGGAATAATTAAGTGTTATCGAGAAAAGAGGAAGACTTTTATGTCATTCGCAATGAGGCAGGCAACATCTATATTTTTCGTTGATGTACTATCAATACAGGCTCAAGGACCCAAATCAAATAAAAATATTATCAATAAACAAATGATTCCACAGACCAAAAATTCATAATCAATAGCTTAACATCACGTTTAAATTCAAGCAAATACGGGCTTGCATTCCTGAATATAAAACAATAATATTATCATTAAGCAATTAAGGCCTCCGGCTATGAATTTGGAATTAGTAGCTCAACAACACTTCCAAACAATAACATTAGTCATACAATTAAAAGTATGTAATCATCACCTCCGATAGATCCAATTAACTATAAATGCAGCAGATAGACAATCTCCCAATGAGAACTGCATCAAGTAAAGAAAGTCATGATTTCAATGAACTATATGCTTATCCAACAGAGCATGATGAAGAAAAAATAGAAAACTCACCAAGTTAATACCTTAAAAAATGAATCAACATTTATGGTGACTTTATGATATAATCAGGTTTGTTAAAATTTGCAACACCAATGTAATTAATAGAAAGACAAATTCATACACATTGCTTTTCACTTTCTCGCACACTATCTACAAAAAAAATACAAAATGAGAAGTTACCATGGGGTAACTCTTAAACTGAAACTTCATTGCACTTGTAACACAGATTGCGTTACTTGAATTCTATGAAATCCTGCCAAGGTGCATTAATAGGTATGTTGATTGTAGACCATTATACCAACTGCAGCTAGAAAAGCCCGTGACTCATGTACTTTTAAAATAAGTAATAGTCCATTAACAAATAGTAAAACAGGAAGTTGATTAATTTTGTATTCATGATGCAACTGCCATGTAGAAAATTTAGTCTTCCTCAGCTCTTTCTTAAAATGCGAAAACTGTGCGTGTGTAAACAATATATAAATTACGTAAAAATTAAAATGGAACATAGAGTGCATCAAAACAGAATTCTGGAATTACCTAGTCCCAAATCTAAACCTTCAAAATGAGAAAATAAAGCCATAAACCTTAAATATAAATTCAGTAGCTCAAGTGCTCAACAACAATCCATAAATTATATTTTTCATTTTTTAACTGCATTTTAGTAAATAAATTTTTTATAGACATATACATATGCAGTCCTCAACTCTTTCATAAAATGTGAAAGCTGTGAGAGTGGAAACAATATATAAATTATGTCCAAAATTTAAATGAAATATAGATTGCATCAAAACAGAATTCTGGAATTTTTTTAAAACATAGATTCATAAATGGAAGTATGAAATATTTAAATTTAATATTACTGTTATTCCATTAACCTCGGTATCATTGCTTGCACCGGTAAAAATCACATTGTAAGAAAAAGCATGCTAGTTGATGGACATGAATACAATATTACCTTCACAAATGAGTAATGAATGAAAAGACCATTACTGAACCTCCATATCACGAAGATTGATAATATATCCATAATCATTTCTAATGTAATATAAAGAGAGAAAACACTTATGTTTATTTAAAGATTCTAGAACATTGAATTCCAAATTCAATACACAGTAAGCCACATATTGTAGTTCAACTCAATTGACACAACTCAACAAAACTTTACGCATATATATCCATATATCACTGGCTAATCTACCAAGGCTCTAGTAATAGACTGGATTATCATAGACAAATTTATGCATTAGGTATTCATTATAATCTTTGCCAAATATGTGTTCTCAAAGCAAAGTTGCTTGTACATAATCAAATTTGCAAGGATAAACTAATTTCAAAGCAATCCCATTGAATCTTACTTACCAATGTTGTAAGATTCAGGATTGGAACTCCTAAAAATGAAGCAAGCAAAAATAATCATCAACATTATGTATCAGGTAGGCTAAGATATCTAACTCCTCCAAAATATTAAAAAATATAGTTCAATATAATGAAGATATGTAGTGTAAAATGCCTGACTGCTGCAACTGGCCATTGGTTTGTGGCTAATTCGTCTAATAACTTTACCTAAATACAAAAATAAAAGACACTTAACAAAATGACATTGAAATACAATCTCCCACCAAACACAATTACATTGCAGAAAAAGGAATGTCGCCTATTTCTAATAATTTAGACCAAACACGTGAGAGTTGTATATTTAATTACTCAAGAAAATAATGAAAGAATAGAAAATGAATAGAGTTCGAAAATAAACCAGATAAATTGGGCCAAAAGTAAAAAAAGTTTTCCCCTTACGAACGCATGTACACTGCAACAATAAGGAAAAAAAATATTTCAATTTGATTTTAAAGATAAATACATCAAATCAAATTGATTTTAAACGTAAAACTATTTTTCCATAATATGGCATGGCAAATATATATATAATGTCTGTTTAAATCCACATAAACATGTTTTAATTACATAACTTCTTCTCTACACATCCTCTATTGTATAAGGAAATTATATATATAAATTCTAATACAATTGGGAAAGCAGAAAGAATATAATTATTATGATCATTTTGAAAAAGAAAGAGCACTAAAACGAAATAACAAATACCTAATTTAGTTGGAAGCTTTCATATATTGCAAATTCATTTAGCAAAATTACTCAACTCGAGAAATAAATCCAGTTTACATGCATTGCAACACCTTCTTCTATTGATTTGGGAGAAATGTAAATACAAAAGTGGTTTCAACTTTAGCTGCCAATTAGAGGACCCCAGGAGTTGTTCAAGCCACAAGCAATGGCATCAATTATAGCAAATTCCGGCGTTGATACTGAAGAAATAAACATATTTTAAAATGGATATTTATGCGCGTAAATAAATAAATACGAATCGTGATAGGTGTGGAGAAGGAAGAGGAGTACCTGTGCCAGAGCTTTCGCCATGAAATATGAAATTCCCATGAATAATAAAATTTGAGATATATCACTTGCCTGCAGAAATTTAATATGAAGCACCCAAGTAAAATAGATTCTCTTTTGTTTATGATAGAGAAACAAAGAAATTGAATGCACACTGATTTATAAAAATGGGAGAAAGGTAATGTCTACAGTGGGGAGGCTACGAAGATCATAGAGGAGGTATCGAGGGCGGTGTGGCAACGGATGCGGTGGCAGTGGAAGAAGTGAATTAGGGCTTGTCACAAATGAAAAGATGTGGGAAATGTAATAATGAGAATAAGACTATAAAGATTGATAACAGGAAAACACTTGTAAAAGAATTAAGAACAATGGATTAATTTCCGTAATTTAAGATTATATTAAAAGGAGGCCAAACAAACCAAAATTAGTTAAGAACTAATTAGAGCAAAACAAATGGGATATGACAGACAAAGAACTTTCAATATCTTCATACTCGGAAAAGCTGATGGTGCATCCTTAACCGTAAATTACCATTTATGACACCTTCTGTTTCATATGAAAAAAAATCAATGCAGGTAATAGAAACAAATTAAACATGTGTGTGAGTTTTAAGTTTCCTATCTACTAAAAAGATTTACATTTCATAAAATAAAGGAACAATGAACATGAGAAAAAAAGAATTTGAAATATATTATATCTTCTACTATTGAAGCTTCTCTAAATCCCACAACATCTAAAGATTTAAACTATTTAAAAAGTCTAGCAAATAGAGAACTCAAGTAATGTCAAGTTTGCTTCAGGATTGGAAGATAAAAACACACTATGATTTCCCAAAAATACATATAACTAAAATACTGGTAATTCTCTAAAACTTGTAAATACTCCAACCTGCAGAATTGAAGCTTGTAACTGTAGTGCTCCCAGCTTTCTTTAAAGGCACAATAGTTCTAGAATATGAAGGAGGCGGATAAGGGTTATGAGTACTTATTTTTATTGCTTTTCAAGAAATTGAAAACAAATGTTGTAAGGTCATATGTAATACAATTTTCATGAGCACATGTGTTCTTGAAGTTTCATTCAGGTCATTGCCACCGTACATCGACTGGTTGTAAATTTTTCCAAATATTTCTGAAAACTGGAAAAGTGTAAGGAATCAAAAGATTAAAAGTCCAATTTTGTCTTAAACATGTTTCTCAAATAAAACTATTATTTGGCATCCTTATAAAATGCAAGTAAGATTTTCAGCTAACTTTGGTAAATGAGTATATGTTATAGGTAGTGGACAATCAAGATTGTATTTTATATGGGACATAAATGCAACAACTGCTATCAAACTACAAAGAAGCAGAGTATGTTAATTAGATACCTTTGAACCATATTTCGCACCAGAAGATTGTTTCCTCTCATCAAGAAACCTCAGAAAACCCTGCAGATTACAAAACAATTAGTGAACTAAATTGATAAAAGTATTAAAAGCATACTTTTGATGCTGTTTTTTTTAATTATTATATACATGCAAATTAGCACATATTAAAAAGATTTAATTTGTATTGTGAATAAGTTAACTGTCACAGTGTTACAAAATCAACACATATCAGACTGTATAACAAATAGAAACGTTAAAATATGCATAATATATGGGCATAATACAACATAAAAGGTTAGGTTAAACCATTCTGAATCGAAATACTCCAATGATTGTCCCTTTGAATGCATGATCAATAGGCAGGATACACTTGTCATTTCCATGAGGTTAAGAGCAAAACCAGTAAGTTAAAGTTTAGAAGTTACCTCCTACTCTGAGGGGATATTATCAAAATTGATCAAAATCAATTTCAGACACCAAACAAACACCAAGAGATCAAATATGTGTGACCGTCCTATATAGGTGATGACAAATCATAAACATTATTGATTTAAGAAAAAATTACATATTACAACTGTAGTCGTGGTGATGATATCTAATGTCATGAAACAAAAGAAATTGATTTTGAAACTAAATTACACAAAGACGGCTCACAGTCCATAAATAATAAAATAAAGGGCATAGCATTGCATTCAAATCAAAGATCATACGGCCTCACAGTTCCAAATCAAAACAAAAATACTACCAATATGCAAATTCAAATTTTTAGCTCAAGAACACTTCCAAATCTAACCAAATACGGGTTTATATTCCAAAATGAGAATCAATAATATTATCATATAGTTAAGGTCTCAATTAAGCACTATCATTGCCATTACTTTTGACTGATTTTTCCACCATCTTTAAGTACTTGAACCTTCAAACTTCCACTTGTTCATTATATCCTCTTTTATTATGACATTTTGCAAAATCTATTATGCTAATTAAAACCTAGAAGCCAAAAATAAATAAATAACAGAAGAAGTTAGAAAACATACATAACAGGTAATTTCAATATCATACAAAAAACTATACATCAAGAATAAAATAAAATCTAATAGAACTTCATGAAAGAAAATATGACTAAAATTTCAATTAGATCAAATATAAAAGAATTTTTAGCGATTCATGTTTTAACCCACACACATAATCGAGCATGCTATAGTAAAAATGAATAAAATTGTATCAAGAAAATTGTCAAAGTTAGAATTCCTTAAAACTGATAATTTATAACCATAAAGAGGACTTTACCTTTGAATATATATCCATGAATAGGATTATAGAAAAACTGAGGAGAATACGTACCAATGGGAGTGATCGTTGTGATGGTGATGTAATGAAAGTTATAATTCTCAATATTAAAATCAAAATCCATTCATACTCAAAGCAAGATCAAATAGCTTAATAAATTGTCAAAGTCAATTAATAGTAGGTAAGAGTTATGCCACCAAAACAAATAAAACAAAAAAAAGATAAGAAACATATCATTATGAACCTATACAATCTTGATGAGTTAATCAAAGAGAAACATATAAACAAATTATGGCAAATGAGGCATGTAATTATCGTTGGTTGAAGGACCTACCATAAACAAACATATTACATGCAACAATCCCAAATGAATAACAAATTTTAATTAGATTGTCAAGATTAAATATTTAGAAGGTTATTAATCATTAAGAACAATATATAAAAGCACTCGCACACACACACACACACACATAAATTCAAATATATATCATAAGAAAATACATATACGAATTTGTGTAGGCAGGAATATAGTAAGAACTCACTTTTCAAGTGCCAATGGAGATGAGACAGCATTTTACAGTCAATAATCCTATTCCATTCAACTAAATCTGCATAAGAAAAAAGAAAATTCATAATGGACATAGCAAGTTAGAGAACTCAAGTAAAGTCAAGTTTGCTTCAGGATTGGAAGATAAAAGTCAAGTTAATCATATACCCGTAAACCATACTTTGCACTTTCCTCTCATCAAGAAACCTCAGCAACCTTGCAGATTACAAATCAATTAGTGAACTAAACTGCTAACCGTGTTAAAGGCATACTTTTGATGCTAGTTTTATTTCTTTCTCTTTTTTTTTCTAATTATATACATGTAAATTAGAACCTATTGATCATTCAACAGTTTTTATTTTTTATTTTTTTAACTGAGGAGAAAGAAATAAAAAATGGGTGTTTCAATCCACCAAGCAATGTTGTTCTTGTGTTAAAAAAATAAGAGAAAAAGCACCAACGAAAATTTCAATTAGAAATAAAAATAACTTACCATATTCCACTTTCATCTGTAGTGAATATCGTGGGATTGCAATCAAATCTCAGTCCCAATAACCATTTATTCAGAAATGAACAATACCTAAACCAAATGAAGATTTAAAAGCAATTGATTTTTTCACATCATCATGTCCTATTTCTTTAGTTTAGAATACAAACCTGAGAAGAGTTCTTCTTCAATTTTTTCACATTCGAAGATGACGACGCGGACACCGTCAAATTGATCTCCATATGAATTCAGTTTTGTGTATGAAGATAATCAATCAGTTGTATATTTGGGTGAATTGATAAAATAGTGAAGAATTAGAGAAGAAAAATGAAAGACTTATGATATTAGACTCCTCAAAGAAAAATGCCCTAATTTAATCGCTAAACTGCCAACCTTTGCAAACGGATGGCCGGATGAAGAATGAGTGTACGGAAGAAACAACAGCGAAGCCAGCCTTTTACTTTGGATTCAAGAGGGCTGAATTGAAATTGAGATTCTCACAGCACAATGTCGCACCATCCTCTCGCTTTCTTTTCCCCCTACTGGATTTTGAGAAGCAATGTGCAATTAGGATTTGAAAATTAATTTTGTTCAAAAAGTTTATTGTAATTATAAAAGAGTCCAAAATTTTGGTGAATTTAGTGAAATGGCACTGAATTCACAAATTAGTCAAGATAAAAGGTCAAGATCAGTTTATATAATAATTAATGGCCAAGATTAAAATTGAATTTGGTCAAAATTGGTCAAAATTTGGGGAATTCATTTTTCTTTTATATTAGTATAGAAGATAGATAGATAGATATTGAAGACATATGGAAGTTGCTTTAAACGATTGTTTTCTTGGTATTTCACATGAAGGGTTTTTGAGGAGATCTGATGTGTATTGATGATGGTAAATGTCCTCATCATCTCATCATAAATTATTTAACGATTCATTCTTAAATTTATATATATGACTGTAAAATTAGATATGAAGTTATACTCGTCATTAGTTAATATATATATGAAAATCTCTTGTAAATATTAACATTATATATATAATTATATATATATATAATTATATTAAGAGATCTTTATTACTCCCTCTATTCCGATCAAACTGCATAGTTTGACTGCATAAAGCTCTCACAAAAGTTACAGTAAACGTAGCTGTTTGACCGGGACGGAGGGAGTATTAGGTATAACGCATATTGTGTAGTGCCATTTAATAGTTTATTTTGAAAAAATGCCAACTATTATAATTTTTTTGAGAAAGTGTAATTTTTTTAAAAAAAAATAATTAATCTTAGTCAGCGATTGACTAGGCCCGCAATCCTATGTGCGACATTACATAAAATTATATATGTGACCCTATTGTGAGAATCACCCTTGAAATCAAAGGGTAATTATCGAAACTTTGGCTCAGGCCAGGAGTTACGACGATTAAGAACCGAGACTCTGACTCAGGTAAGCAAGTCAACGGGTTTGCAAACAATGTTGCTAAAGAATTAACTTTGTTTTTCTTATTTTTTTCCATTCTTACGCTTAAACTAATCACTAAAAATAAATACTGGGAAAAAGAAATAATTCTGCAGAAAGTAAATATTCTAAATAATAATCTAATATCTAAATATTGATAAAAAAAATCTAAATACTCATTATTCTCGTCTCCTTCAAGAAGATCCTTGTCCTCAAGGATAAACTTGAAAATGCACTTCTTCAATCAAATGTAATCGTTTGGTTCGACTAGTTTTTTGTTTGCTCTAATCAACCATGCTTGCTTGGAAATTTTTTGTAGAATAGCGTTTTCCTCGTAGACAAATGATGGGTCTGTTGTATTATCTTTTTCATCGAATTTTTTTTCGTCAAAAATTGGTGGGCCATCATAAACGTCGTCATCCTCCCCAATAATGATCGGTGACTCAGCAGCATAAGAAAATTCATCAATTTCATCATAAAAATCGGTAACACAATATCATATTCACTAGAAGATAAACCGGAGTCTTCCATCGATGAAATATCTTCTATAGATGAAACGGATGAAGAGGTGAAATCTGCCACTAATTGATCAAATCAAACCTCCAATAATCGAATCCTTAGATCCTTCAACAATCTCTCTCAACAATGACCTCTCAACGAGAGCATCAATAATCTAATCACTAAAAGATAAATAAAAATCTAAATACTCATCACCTACCCATGATTTATTTATTAATTACAATATAATAAAAAGGGGCAAAAGAAGTTAAAGAATAATATTTTTCAAAAAAATTATATTAGGCGGTATTTTCTCAAAATCAATTATTAAAAATGACAATTTTCACAATTTATCATGCATTTTTTTATTATTATTACTTAGACTAGATATATAAATCTCAAATTAATAGTACGGGCTACCCCTTCACTCCATTTTATAATAATAATAAATACTCCCTCCGTTCATCTTCAATGTATTCATTTGCTTTTTGCACGTGAATTAAGAAGTTTTATTATTTTATGTGTAGTAAGTAGTTGTATTAGTGGAGGGTGCATGTCTCATATTTTATTTGTATTTGTGGAGGTTGTGTGTCTCATAATCCAAAAAAGAAAATGGATAAGTTAAGGATGGACGACCCAAAATGATAAAATGGATAGATTGACAGTGGACTGAGGGAGTATTATTTTAATATTCCTAACATTTTCGTGTAATGCAGAATTATAAAATTATACTCCCTCCGTCCCATAATACTTTTTTCACACTTTTCTTATTTATCTGTCCCACAAAACCTTTCACAGTTATTTTATTTTCAAATTTGCTACTACTTTTTCACACACATATCATTACTTTATACTTTTTTATTACCTAAAAATATTACAATGCCCTCTAAAGTTAATAAAGTTGGTCAAAAAGTGCAACTTTTCTTAAACAACGTGGAACAGTAAACGTGAAAGGTTTTTCGAGACGGAGGGAGTATCATTTTTCCAAAATTTTTGTATTTCTAAATCCTTCGTTCGATAATATTATTGGAAAACTGGTGCTGCGCAACTAATAAAGAAAAAATTGAAAATCAATCAAAACCACACATCACATGATATTTAACCCCGTAATTTATACAGTAGCGACATAGTCTCCAAACTCATGTGCATTTGAGTACACGAAGTATTCATATTCAAAATTTATATATTAATAAATAAATTATTAATTAATGAATAAAAAATGATATACTTTATTAGTATTTTTTTTTAAATTTTTAATACTAAAAAAATTAAGTGCAAATGGTGAAAAATACCCATTTTGATTTTCACACTTCTAGTACCAACATTTTCATTACAACATTATCAATTTGTCCTTTTATTAAAATTTTGGACAAAAAAGTCTCTACTGATGTTTTATTAAATTTACCAGTGTTAGTAGAACCCCCTTCCCCTCCACACCCACCCTACCCCAATCTAAAAACGCACATTACCTTCTATTCCTACACCCTACCCCGATCTCCTTCATCCGACCCCAAACTCTGCTCCAATCCATTCGTCAATCTCCTTCATTCGGTTTGCCATCTCCCCGAATCTGTTAGTTAGTGGCGGACTAATCACACGACGGGTAGTGAATGAGGCGCAAAAAGGCTGTCGTTGCTGGCATCCCTGATCAGCTAGCTTCGTAGCATTGGCTCAGGAGCCAAGGCTTGAACCATCGGCTCACTGCTTCAACATATCCAACCACTGCCGACTTGTGTTATTATCACTTCCATCTTAAGTGGAAGAATCACCTTCCCTTTTCCCGGCCTGCAGTTTAACCCAAGTCTATTCATTCGTAAGTTTCCGACATCCTCCAGCGGCCGTTGAACCCACAATTGGTCAGTAATCATTCCTAACCTTAATACTTTAGTTTAAATTCTTCAAATGGATATGCACTGTGTGTTTGATGGATCGAGTTAAAGCCCTAAATTTTGTATTGCAAGTTCTTAAATTTTTCCCATAATGTATAATGAATTTTGGTAACTCGTTATAATGTATACCTACTAAACTTTGGATGAATGTTTTCCCGTTATCATTTTTTTCCGTTATAATTGTAAGTGCAATTGAATTTCAACTGTATTCATTATTTGTGGAGGTAATTGATGCATATTTGTAAAGGAAAATTTCGTTTAATATGATCTAAAATGGGTCGTTTGAGAGAAGAAGAGTACTGAATTTTGATCATAATTTATGACAGAAAGACTCAAATTCTGATGCACTTGGAGTTTTTCATACATAATCGATTCAACATTTAACTTTCAAATTCTGTTAAAAGTTTGTAAAAACACTGCAGGCTCCATTTTAGTTGTATTAGTAGGTGTGGGTCTTATATGTGTTAAAAATAAAATGTGACTGCGTGCGCTCAAAATGAAATAGAATGGACTCTTTAAAGAAGACGGAAAGAGTATAATTTTTTAATGTATTATGAGTAGTTATATTAATGCTGTATGCAAATCAATTAAAAAAATTACTTATTTTATCCGGTTCCAGTCTTCTATATACTACAACGGAGAGTGTAACTATTGAAGTGAGATACCTAAATTGAAAAGGGCAAGTCTTATGTGAGATCGTCTCACGTGAAATCATTTTACACTTTTTAAATTTATTATTACTTTCACTATAAAATGTTATCACTTTTTATTTATATTAAAAATTGTTATTGAAATATCATTATCACTTTTTATTAATTGAGAATCACTTTTATTATAGAAATTATCATTTTTTATCGGTCACATAAGCCTTAGGTAAGACGGTCTAATATAAATCTTTGCTAATTAAAAATATATAATCTATTGAAGGGAGTATATAATATTATGTGTTACTTTAACCTATAAAATGTGATATATTTATTTATATGAAATGAAATGTGCAATTTTAAGGTAACAAGTATTCATTTTGGATTTTAATAGGAATAAAAATGTTAAATTTAGAATTATATAAATTTAATAAATCTAATACATAGTGTTAATTTATATATGTTATAAAATTTAAGTAAAATAAATTTTAATTATATATTAGATTAATGAGTAAGAATAAAAAGTGATGTTTGAAAGAGTAAAAAGTCACATTTATATATTTAGTTTTACTTAACCCTAAAAAGCTAAAAACAATCATAGCCTATCGTAGGATGATTTTTCCATGAAATTCATAGCAAGACAAAATGGTCATACCTTTACAAATAAGTTACGATAATGCTTTAAATCTCGAGAATGCACACATGAAATCATTTCACATAAAACTATTTTACATATTTTTTTATAAGGGAGGATTACTACTATGTACACAAAAAACCCTAAATTACTATGAGATACAAACATACAAAAGTATTACTACTAGGTACAAAAATATATAGTGATATTCCAATATTACCCCTATTAATGTGCTGCACATAAATATTGTGTGCAACAAAAGTTCATGTGCAGCAAAGTGTGTGCAACAAAAAAAGTGTGTGCAGGAAAAAAAAAGTGTGTGCAGCAAAAAAATGTGGTGGTCCGGTGGCGGCGGTCCGGCAGCTTTTCCGGCGGCGGCAGTTTTTCCGGCGACCCGTTTTTTTTTTTTTCTTTTTTTTTTTTGACGAACAGTTTTTCCGGCGACCGGCTGCCGGAGCTCCGGCGGCGGCGGCGCGGCAGCTTTCCGCCGACCAGTTTTTTTTTTTCTGACGAACAGATTTTCCGGCGACCGGCCGCCGGCGGCGGCGGTGGTCCGGTGGTGGGTGGAGGTTGGGGTTAGTGTTTTAAAGGTATATGAGTTTAGGGGTATATTTGGTATTTTACTTTAATATTTTGTATTAAATAATAATTATTTTAAATCAATGTATCTAGTAGTAATTAGGGGTACAAAGTGTGTACCTATCAGTAATTATTTCTTTTTATAAATAGTTATAATTTTTTATTAAATATATTATCTATTTTTATTTATACTATTAATTATTTTAAAATAATATACTACATGTGATTATTACTTCTCATAAATCCAATATTATTTCCTTTTCAAATATTACAACTTTTTATTCGTCTCACTAAACTTTTTTCGTGAGATGTCTGAGTTTTTGCCTTAAATATTTTATGAAAATTATGTGGAGTATTATTTATTTGTAACTTATAAAATTAAAATTTAATTCAATTTCTAAAACATTGTTGATTTAATTTAAAATATGGTCACTTCTCTGCAAAATTCCTAATAGATGTATAGGACCAAGAGGGATCTTGATATCTTGGGCCATATGGGTCTATCTTTTTTGGGTTCTAGATAATGGGCCTGATATACGAGTCCAATTAAGGCCCAAAAGTGAACTCCATCTTCCTGTTACATAAATTATTGGAAAAATAGATTTTTTCGTCCGTTAACTTTCACTCATTTTGAAATTAGTCCATTAACTTTTTCAAATTTGAAATTAGTCCGTTAATGTTAATTTTATAACAATTTTAAAATAGTCCATTAACTTCATAAAATTCAACATTTTGGTCATTTGACCTGCTATGGACTATGGTAGGTCATTTGAATATTTTCACTCCAATTAATTTATATCATATTTTTATTTAACCAATTTTATCTCACTTTTCATTTTTCACTTCCATATACCAAACAAATAATATTAATCTCAATACTAAAGTGGAGCAAATTTAACTAAATATTGATACTTCCTCCATCCGCTCGAAAGAGGGTCTTTTTTTCCATTTTGGTCGTCCGTTTCAAAGAGGGTCACTTCATTTTTTACACAGATAGGATCCACACACACCCACTAATACAATTAAAATATGGGGTCCACACTCCCACTAATACAACTACCCACTACATATTAAATAACAATACTTCTTAATCAACGTGCACAAAAGCAAAATGCCCTCTTTCGGACGGACGGAGGGAGTATAATATAAATTCTTAGTGGGGTCTATTTTTTGTAAAATAGTAGTATATATATATTTTACATATTTTTTATTTTTATCTTTTAGAATAATCTGCTAATGACCTATTGAAACGGACGATTTTGTTGAACTTGATAAACATGATGGACCATTTTCAAAATTTTCAAATATAATGGACGATTTTCAAAATTTTGCAAATATAATGGACGATTTTCAAAAAGTGAAAAATTTATGGATTAAATTCAAAATTAAACAAAGTTAAACGAAAAAATTTATTTTCCCTAAATTATTTACTGTTTCTTGACAGATATCTTGGAGCCACTCACTGCCGAAGACACCCTTCTTGTCGGCGCTCATTTGAATCAAGTTAGTCGACGATCTTTGTTTTAATTCATATTTTCTGCGTTTCTTAGAAATTATAATCATCAATGGGTGTATTTGTAATGCGAATGGATGCTGATAGAGTCGTTGCGTCTAATTTTTGAGATTATTTAGGGTTCTATAGACTTTCTGTTTTTCTTTCATTGCGTTAGATGAATTTCATATTTTGGTGATGAATGTTGTATAACCGCCTTCTAATCAAGAAAATTTAATGATGGATTAGTGAATTGTAAAAATGATTTGTGAAAAAGAAAGATGATTAGGACTTATAGTTCGTCTTAGTAACGCTCCTTGGTTCTAGGGTTTATATGTAGTGTTCAGGAGACTACAACATCCTCTTCTGACTTCTCTGAATCTCGATATTCGCCTCCACCACCAGCCACCAGATAGCCTCCATTGTTGTTCCGCCTCCATCTCTGCACTCTTCCTTCTTTTCTCTTTCTTATTTTTGTGAATTTTGTCTTTTCGCTGTACTGTGAGACCTGCTACTCCTAGGGGTTAGGATTTTAATTTGTTTGATTTACCATGTAGATAATTTCTTATTTCAAGGCATTCAATCATGTTACATTGCGATTAAATAATTGAAATGTTATTTTCCCCTTTGATCTCTGGGATTGATGGGTAATGTTTGGGAAGAAATACTTCGTACGATTTTATTCATATATGAGAATGAATACTTTAATATCCTTTAGAGAGTGCTGATAAATTGTGTATTTTATGGTTTATTTTTAGGTATGAATTTCGTTATATTAAATTTCGACATGTAATAAACTTTTGGCATTTCGATAAATTTTCGGTATTTCAGTATATACCGAAAAAAATCAACACGGTATAATTTTTGGTTTGGCAACGGTATGCGTTTTTCAGATACCGAAGTTTTGGTATGCCGAAATCTCGGTTTGCTGAAATTTCGGTATTGACATCTGTATGCAAAATAACATACCGAAAATTTCAGTACGGTATTGGTATTTTCGGTATACTGTGTTTTCCCACCCCCACTTTTGAGTTTGTGATAAACAACTTGCTAATTTTGTCGGAAATCATAATATTCAACCTTTTTTGCACCGTCGTTTTTTTTCTTAGCAAGGATGATTTCTTACATATTTCATCGGTTCCTTCCTAATAGAAAAATTCGAGCGAAAACAATAGAGACCCAATTACCAGGGTACAAAGTTGGACAGAATAGCCTAGAGAGAGTAAACCCCAAATTCAAGTAAAATGGCGTCAGGATGGGGAATAACGGGGAACAAGGGTCGATGCTACGATTTCTGGGTAGACTTTAGCGAGTGTATGTCTCGCTGCAAGGAGCCTAAGGACTGTGTGCTGCTACGTGAAGATTATTTTGAGTGTCTACACCACTCTAAAGAGGTATATCCATTTATTCTACTTATCCCATCTCTTCGACTCGATTATTGGTAAAAGAAACATCTAATCAGCTTCGGAGCTGCAAATTACAAGGGGATTCTTTGTTTGCGTGCTTGAAATTTATAGAAATTGAG
Organism: Pogostemon cablin; assembly: GCA_023678885.1. Classification (NCBI taxonomy): domain Eukaryota; kingdom Viridiplantae; phylum Streptophyta; class Magnoliopsida; order Lamiales; family Lamiaceae; genus Pogostemon; species Pogostemon cablin. Next base: position 27,619,968 of record CM042983.1, on the reverse strand, counting down.
GTTTATATCGAGTATATGATACTGGGATTAAAATAGAAAATGATTGTGATTACATGTATAAAAAGTATCAAGTGTTTGCATTTAAATGTGATTATTTGTTTTGATCCGTAAATTGAATTAGAAAATGTTCAGTTCTTAGGATCTTGATGCAATGACATTGGATTGTTTATTTTCTTCTATTAGTAATGATTTAGGGTTATGAAAGTAATGTGGATTTGCATTTGATGAATCTAAAAGTCACTGAGAGTGAATTTTTTATAACCCTTTAATTAAATGTGCAATTTGCTAGATTACTTGTCTTGGAATTTTTTCATTTCAGTTTCCAGCGTGCAATGTGTTATAGGTTGAAATGTTTGCTGTTAAGAGTGGTAAGGTTTCCTTTTTTACCTTTATCTGTTAGGATCTTATTTGAGAAATTGTTGGAGCTTGCTTGTTAAGGGTACTTATATAATTGTTAATATGTATTTTTTCCAATCTTATTTGTGAGATTCAAATACAATCTATACTGCCATTGTTATTTGCATTCTGAATCCAAAAATACAAAATGACCGAACTTCTGAGCTACTTAAATTGCTTCTTTAAATAGATGAAGCCTTTAAACGGGAAAAAAGTGGAAGCTTATCCCTTAAACTTCTCTAGAAATCGATCAAGCTTAAAACCACTCCAAGTGTTTGAAGGTGTTGCTCTTTCATCTTAGTCTCAAACCTCTCTATAATATGTTCACTAGCCAAGTCATTAATTTGTTTGTTTGTTTGTTTTTTTTTTTTTTTTTTGAGAATTAAGTCTTTAATTTGTTTAGTCCAAACAAGTTTAGAGTTTTTAGAATGTTGCTTATTTCTTTTGAATCTGAATCTGTTATCATGTTGGATGAGGTGTTGCTAGTCTTTAAGAAAATTGTCATGAAAGGTCTTTTTGATAGTATTTGAGATGGAACATTAGATCATATTCTCATAGAGTCTCACATTGCATCTTGTCAAAGCTTTCAAAGGGAGGGAAATAAATGCTTCCAGATTTTAAATCTATAGGATACTGTATCCATCAAACGTTTTTTATATGTTGCACCAATAATTTACCTGACCTGAATAATCATCAGTTGAAATTTTAATGTGCTTAGAACTACTAAATGTCTGCAATTTTTATTGGCACTGAAGGCTAGTGTCAATGAATTTATAGTGGGTGTACATATGCGTGCTTCCTTCCAGTTGCTTGCTTTACATATTGAGACTTCAATTATCGTAAGCATTTAATCTTAAGAAAACGATTCAACGAGTTGGTGTAGTACTGACCTTATGTATTGATTTGATTGATTCCTTATGATATCAATCCCTAATGTTTATCTTTTGTGGTGATAGTTTAGCAATATCACTATGAAATAAGGTAGCATCTTGTTAGATTTAAATAAGATGACATAATTGATCATTCCTAAAAGTATGCCTGCAGAATGACTGGATGAGCGAGGATTATGAAAAAAATTATGAAGGCCCCATATCTCTTAAAATCTGGCCTTGCTCTAGAAACAGCTTTGTTCTGCCAACAAAGCTTTTAGCCTTTTAGAATAAGCTAACACTCACAATTTATAACTGAGCCTATAATCTCCATATCCACCTTGTTTTTTCATTTCTCCCTTTTATGAAGTGGAAATTGTATTATATCATGATAATTACTTCGGATGAAGTATTAACTCATGAGAGATGTAAATATGCTGAAACAAGATTTATATCCTCCCCAATCAACTTGAACACCAGCACATGGTAGCCTGTAGTTTCTATATTTGACAATATTGGTTTTATTGCAGTTCCAAAGGAGGAACCGAATGTACAAGGAGGAGCAGCGTCAGCTGAGAGCTGCTGCGGAGAAGGCCAAGGGAGGTGGAGGTGGAGGCAGTGGTCATCACTGAGAATCAATATTGTTCCCCCTTCGGTTTGAAGACAGATGAGTGAAAAGAGAACTTGATTTTCTTTAATAAAACGGTTGCGCTTTTATTTGTTCAAATGCATGATCATGATCCATCAGATACCTTCAAAATGGAATTATTACAATGACATGCCTGTTTCGTCGCACTTGAAATGTGTTCAAACATTATTTTGTTTCATATGAACTTGCTTTTTTGTATTAGTATTATTTTGATCTCTTCTCTGGGTTTTATGCATTCTCTCCGGTGTCGCAGTTTTCAACATTCTCTTGTTTCTTATAAAAAGTGAAACTGGCTCGTTCGATGAGGACTGATGGTATCACCCCTTGCTATTCAATTTGGTCTAGCATTTGGGAATTAAGTTGTGTTGCACGTGATGGTCCATTTGCTGGATTTCCTATTTGTGTTGTGTTTTCTAGAGATAATTGCTATTCAATTCTACTTTATGTTTCTCCAGGAACCAAGAAAAAACTTGAGTATTTTTCTATAGTTGGAATACTGTAATCATATACTTTCTTTATGACTCCAAGAACTAGTTACATCTTTCTGTCTGCACTCATCCTGTCTTGTTTACTTGGTCTATGTTGAGCGGTTACTCAGAGTTGAAGCTTTTGTAGACCATTGCTGTAAGATGGAGTTTGAATTGTTTTTGCTCTCGTGTGCTATGTTTATTGCCAAGATATAACCACTCATCTTGCTAAAACGAGCACTAAAGCGGTTGAATGTTAGCGTATGGTCACAGTTTCAAACGAAATGGCTGAAAGCGTGTTCTCAAAGCTCACAGACGACGTTATTCTCAATATACTCGATAAACTAGAAGAAGATCCCCGTAATTGGGCCCGAATCGCCTGCGTCTCGCCGAAATTCTCTTTAATCCGAACCGTCTGTTGCAAGACGAAATGCTGTGAGTTGATCCCCGCCGTCGTTTCGGAACTCTATCCGCTGCCGCCACCGATGTTTGGGCGTCGCTCTACAAAATCAGCGTCTGCTGCCCCAAGCTTCTCAACGCCGGCGTCCTCCTCGAGAACTCAGATTTCGGGCTTGAGCGCGAACTCGGGCCCGATGAGAATTACCGATTACCCGAAGAAGTTCCAGAATCGTGACCACGAGCCCGCTGATTCCGTACCGGACTCCGTATGGTCGCTGTACGACGACTTGCTATTCGATACCTTGGTACACCGATTCAGAGACATCGAGAGAGCCCGAATTTGTGGAGAAGCCCGATTTGCCGGTGTGTAAAAGGAGGAAGATCTGCAGGCCACATAGATCTCATCTGGCATCTGGAATTTGGAATTTGAGCCGAGAGCAGGGCAACAAATTGCTTGCGAGCAGATTCAAGAGGGATTGTCTGTACATTTGTGATTGGCCCGGATGTGTTCATGTTGAGGAGAAGAGGAATTACATGTTATTCAGAGGGATTTTCAAGAACTTCAAACAATCTAGGGTTTGGAGAACCATCAATGATGGGAGTCGGAGCAAAACTGATGTAAATTGTGCATTCTGCTCTTCGAAACAAACTTGGGATTTGCATTCTTCCTTCTGTTTGAGGCGGTATTTTGGGTTCCACGATGATGGTGAGCCCGTAGTTCGGGCTTACGTTTGCGAGAACGGCCATTTTTCCGGAGCATGGACTGATTGGCCATTATACACTTGAACCGGGTAAATAAATCTTGTTATTCCCAGTTTGTTTAATTTGCTTCAAGAATTGAAACACTCGTTTGATTTGAATATTATGTCCTATTTTCAGAGCATGGGATTTTTGCATTGGCTTCTTTATGAAATGAATTGAACGATGAATCATCTTGAGAAGGTAAACCATCAACATGAGAGACCTTACATTTGGCATTCTGCTTTAAAAAAAAAAATTAATTCAAGTTCATGTACTATTTCTGTTCGCCTTAATTTGTTACATCCTCTGCCACTTGTCTGGGATTCTTATAACCGATATTGGGTGTAAACAAACAAGTCTAAAACATGTATTCACTGCAATGAATAGGACCACCACTAGTAGTCCTTTAAAGAGGTTAATGGTTTCTTTTTAAAGCTAAGTTTACGGAGTATCTTTTTGCTTATTGAGGCTTGGTGATTCTTGTTTATGTATAATTTGAATTGAATTATTATTGGATCATCTAAAGTGTCTTTGAATTTATTTGTATATTTGCAATCAGCTATTTAAGTGATTTCATATTTAACATTTTAATAATATTAATAAATTTAAAATTTTGAACCGATTTTCATTGTGACATTGTGATTAAGGATGTGAAGACGCTGAGAGGGGAACACAAGTCACGTGCGATTGGGCGGTTGAGTGGGAAGGGAGGACGAACGAAATTCGCGATTGAGAACTCAACAAGATCGAGGATCGTAATTGCTGATACGAAGATTCATATACTTGGATCATTTTCGAATATCTAGGTCGCAAGGGACTCGTTGTGCAGCTTAATTTTGGGTTCACCTGCTGCTAAAGTTCATTCCAAGCTGAGAGCTGTGTCTGCACGCCTCTCCGAAAGGTTTTGAAATTTTCTTTAGCTGTTTAAAATCATAGGTACAGTGAGATGAGTTACTGAAATTTTGTCATACAAATTTGATAAGAAATGGCTTTGTTACTCTTAGATTACTTTTATGCTTTGTCAGTTTCTTTTCTTTCTTGAAAAGAATTGAATTCCAGTTGAAGGTTGTTGGTCAGCAAGCCTTTTCTTGGTGACAGGAGTGAATCTTGATTCCCCTACTTGAGAACTGATGTTTGTTTGGATTCAATTATTCAAACATAAGGCTTTAAATTACCAATTACTACTACTTTTTTTCACTTAGCTTGATTGAACATTAAGGCTATCAACAATGAAGCCATATTCAAAGCTTTCTGTGTGTTGGTATTCAGAGCACCAAGTGTCCATTTCTACTCCTATCTGCTATCAGTGCAACTGAAAATGGACAAAGCCCCAAATGTTACCCATCTTTTATATTCATTGTTGTCCTGACTTTCAGTTTTCTATACTCCATTGCTCCCAAGTCTACTCAAAGCAATATTTTTTTAAAATACATATATTTCCCCCAGCAATGTGTATTTGTTTATGAGTTGTTCACATAAACCCTATCATCTTCCTTAATTTTAAAACACTATTATTAATTTAACACCTAGTTAAATACTCCCTCCGTTCCATACCATAGTTATGTTCACCGTAGATATGGAGTTTAAGAAAATGTATTTTTTGACCAACTTTATTGACTTTTTAGGGGTATTGTGATATTTTTAGGTAATGAATAAATTATAAAATATTTTATGTGTTAGGTGTGAGTGGTATTTTTGAAATTAAGATAACTTTTGAGGTTGTTAGTTAATGTGAACTTTCCTTTTTGGATGGTGAAAATAAGTATGAGACGGACGAATACGAAAAGTATGAACATAAATATGAGACGAAAAGAGTACTTATGATACAATTTGACTCACTTCCCAAGTTAAGAAAGGTTGCTTTTCAAATTCAAATATTATAATGTAAGAAAAAGTATATTAATAGATGTAGTTTTTTAAATATTATAAGTTGGTAATTTAAAGTAAAGAAATAAATAAGTTATTATAAATGATGAATAAAATGTAAAAAAATAAATAAAATTGTTGAGGTTGATAAATAAAATGCAAAAATAGGTAAAATGTATAGTTTGGTTTTACAAAACTCAAAAAAATATTTAGATCGATAAAATAAAAAATGTGCAAAAATACCTTGGACTACGGATGGAGTACTGTATATCAATTTGTCTTTGAGATAAAATAGTTTTTAATCCATTATCCTCTGCTAAATTTGAAGGAGTTTCCATTGACATCTGCTAAACCCGAATCCATCATGTTACTGCCTTAATTTGCATATAAATAAATAAATAAATAAATAACTCTCTCTGTCTCTCTTCATATGCATGCAACTTGCTTCGCTGCCACGATTTACAGGGTCAATGAAATATTTAGCTAAAATTTGAAATTTTATTTGAAAACAAAATACCTGAAATCATTAGAATTAAATTTTAATGTCAAGTGCATCTTGAAAATATCATTTAATATTTCCATTACAAAAGGGTGTGCGAAAAATCGAAAAGAACTTTCCATTGGCACGCAGATAATCGAAACAGGGAGACTTCTGAAATAGAAAACAGAAGTTTAAAGATTGAATAACTTAAGGCAATAAGGGATTGATGGAGCATTAAAAATGGTGCAAAAAGCTAAGTAGAATTGAGAATACAATAAACTAGATAAGGCATCAGAAAATATATAGATTTATGTAAGCGTGTGTATTCCATTATCTCATTCACACTTTTTATGAAAAATCCATGTGAATAGTGACACCCTCTTTCCCTTTTCTCATCCTCTAATCGTGAGTTTCAATGGTCTTCTTAATCGGACATTTGTGGAGAAGTAATGATAAAATGAAATTCTGTAATAAATACGAGGAGTTGCTTGGGCAGAAGAAGTTACCTCTGCCACAATCTCAAAAATATCTTAGACAGTTGCAAAGAACAGCTTCATTCTCAGGATCATAGTATCAACATTAATGGTGATGGAACCTCAACTGACCAACAACACTTCCTAAGTTCAACTCTTGCCAATTTTCACGATTTTCTATTTTTGATTGTTTTTCTCAAAGCTTTCTTGTTTTATGGAATCTCTAAGATTAATTCTGGGATTTAACGTGATTCAATTCTATTTTGTTTATTGGGTTCTGGGATTTATGGGTTTTGCAACATCATGCCCAATTACCATTAATTGTTATAATGTCTTCAGATGATAAAGTTTGAAAATTCTAATGTTATTGAATAAACAGTCATCAATTATTAGGTTCGTTTCACTCATACCATTTATCCTAATTTTTGAACCTCCTAAGCTTTTCGTCTGTAGCAGACAACGAACAATTTTTACTAATCAGACATTTGTTGCGTCTGCAACTTTTCTTTCATAGTTGATAATATACAGTATCTCAGTATATTTAGTTTGAACATTATTTTGATGCAAACTTACCATATATTTAGTTTGAACATTATTTTGATGCAAACTTACCTTAATGTGGTGTGTAGTGTGTGATGGGACATTTTTCCCTCTTCTTCTCAAGGAAATGTCTGCAGTGGTAAGATTCTTCAATAAAAGAGCTCAAGTGTTGCTTGATCACCACCTAGCATCTGGTTGCACAAAGTGTTTTATCTGTTTAGGAGACAGATTTCTAGGAAATAATGTTACCCTGATTCAAGAATTCGAGAACCTGGTCGCGTATGCCACCATTAGTACCATTGCTATGCGTAGAATACTCAAGAAATACGACAAGGTACCTTCATTCGTTTATAAACATAAGCATGTACCTTATAATTTTGAGTACGTCTAACTTTGATTCACTATTCTAAGCAAGGTCAAGCTTTCAAATCGCAAGCCCAAAACATGCAAATAGAGATCCTTCAATCACCTTGGCTCTATGAACTCATGGTTTTCCACATAAACTTGAGACAGTCCAACATTGATAAAGTAAATGCTTCTTCACTACAGGGGTGTTCTCTCGTATTCAACGTAGGAAAACCATCCGTCTATTGAGCTCGTTGATTTAGTCAAGCTTGACATTGACTTGACCTGTTCCATATGTTTGGTGAGTCTGAAAGCCAATTGTATTATGCATTCTTGGTACACATCTCCGGTGGAGCACACTAAAGAATTAAATCTTTGATCCTACAAAGATAAGAGGTACCCCTTTTCAAAGAAAGATTTTTCTCTACTAGTAGAATACAAGGAAGATGGAACAGTACAGAAACTTGTTATTTCTCACATACATTCATCTTGATGGAATTCTGTTATTCTCTGTTCATCAGTGATAAGAGTCAATCAAGCCTTCTTACCTTACCGAGTGTATACACGCAGAAATAAAAGGGGGATCCTTGCTGCCAACGGTCATCACTCCAATTAGAGGAATAAGGGGCTGTCATAACTCCAATTAGAGGAATAAGGGGATATGTCGGGGGGCAATAAATTAGGTATTACATTATTATAAATAAAGGATTGGAGAAGGGGGATAGGTGTGCATTGTGTAAGAATCCTTAGTGGAGGCAGCTTTGAGCTGACGGGAATTATCCCGTGTACTTTCATTTCATCTATATCATCTTTCAATCCATATAAAACATTCTTCCTACTCTTCACTCTATCAATTTGGTCCGACCTGCCGGATGCCCCAAACACGCATGGAGGCTCGTGTGGATATGATGGAGAAGAGCTTCGAAATGATCACCGAAACGATGGCCTTTCAACAGAAGCAGTTGGACCATCAACAAAAGAAGTTGGAGAAATTGGACAAAATTGAAGAGATGCTGTCCTCATTGCTTAAAGGGAAAGTGGTTGAAGAAGCCAGAGGAGACACGCAGTCTGGCCAAACCAGTTGTGTCACCACAAATTGCTTACATCAAGAACACACCCCGATTACGTTTGCAGCCACGAAAGAATTTTAACTCGGAGCCAAACGAGTTGAACTTCCAAGTTTTAATGGACACGATCCCGTTGCCTGGATCACAAGGGCAGAACAATACTTCCGCATCCATGGCACAAAAGACGATGTGAAGATAGAATTGGCTCTTATGAGCATGGAAGGTAAGAAGGCTTGATTGACTCTATCAATCAGGATACGTTGTTTGATCCGGTATCACTTAGCTGCGGCCATTTCTTTTGCTACATGTGCGCATGTAAAGCCGGTGCAGTGAGCATAGTGGATGGGCTGAAGATGGCATATCCCCATAAGAAGTGCCCTGTTTGTCGAGAGGTATCTGCAGCTTTCTTTTTTCCCTTAGTTTGATAAATCCATGGGTGAAACATGTCATCACATCTCAAAATTTTGACTATTGACACCAGAAAGGAGTATATGAATCTGCAGTTAATTTGGAAGAACTACACATCCTTTTAAAGCGAAGGTACCTCCGAGTTGCTGAACCCCTCTTGCTTATGGAACAATACACTCTGTTTTTCGCTCGTTTTTTGCCATTAACTTTGTGATTCGTTTATCAGTTGCCCCGAGTACTGGGAAGAAAGGCGAAAGTCAGAAAAAGCAGAGAGAATTCAGCAGGCAAAGGAACACTGGCAGTCCCAGGCTGCACGATTCATGGGAATCTGAACTGAAATTCCCTCATTACCATATGTAAATAATTATGTGCTAGTTGTGTATCAATTGAACAAAATTCTTGAGAAAAAATCTGAACTAGTTGATGAAAATTCATGAAACAAACATTTTCCCTCTTCACATGTGAAATACTTTATCCACCATCCATACCACAAAAAATAGGCAGTGTATCAACACTATTTTAGCTTTAAATATAATATATATATGGATTACCAGTGAAATAGAACACAAGTTCAAACAACTAACTTGTCTTCCTCTAAACTGGGTACTACAACATCTTCTCTCATCATTCCCCAATAGTGCTCTCCAACTTTGGCTCCAGCTTGTGCAAACAGTTCAACCAGTGCAGGTAACTTTCCGTAGTATCTCTTTAGATCGTGTACGAGAAGTGCATTGTGTGTTTTTGGGACATGCCAAACATAAACTGGAGGAACAAGATCGTCAAAGGTTACCTCTTGCCAAGCGTGTTGGCCGTCTCTCATCTGGTGCTTGAACGCCTGGCAGTCCCTCATTCTGTGCCCTTTAGGCCCTACTTGCACCTCACCACAATACCCGCATGTTTGCACCGCGTATCCTCATTAGTCGAACAACTCCACGACGCAACTTTTCCAATGCCCCCATACCTTGATCAGCAAAATCTGCTCAACCATTATCAACATTATGTTTGAACAACGTATCATGCTAGTGAGAGCATAATTAAGTGATTTTGGATCATTTAAGAAATCAGATATCTATTACAAACCTTTGAGATCGTCACCTGGCAAATTCAAAGACATCTGATCATCATTCGACCTCTTCTTCTTCTGCCAAAAGCCACTGGGGTTAATGTCGTTACCTGACAAATCATTTTTTGAGAACCTCTTCTCAAAATCGATGATCCTTCCAGCTACACGATAAACTGGGAAGTCTCGTCGGATACTCGGGAATGTCCACACCCGCCTGAATGCATAGCTCCACAAGGGCTAGGATCCGGTCCACTTGTAGGCGCTCATTATGGGAAACTGCTCGTTCCAACCGATCATACAGATGAAAAGATTCCACTACAGGAAAAACATGATTCATGCCACCCATCTGCCATGTATGCTCTTTGTTCTTTGGGCTACCACTCACATCACAAGTTCTGATCTTATGTGGTGGATCACCTGCATGTACATCACCATAAACACTTCATTGCATGATATATTAGTGATCACAATCAGCTTGATGCTGATTTGCTCATTGTCAATTGCAATCAAATAACAAACAAATGGATAGACAACATTTGGTCACCTGCAAACGAAAACTCTGATGTCCTGAAAAGCTCGTGAAACGCAAGAGAGCAATCGTGTTCTAGCAGCTAAAACATCATGAGCAACTGGGATTAGTTCTTTCACTAATAACCCATTTAACTTTGCCTCTTTGACAGTGAGCCTCTCTTGCTTTTCTGACCTTGCTTTACGCTTGAGTTCATTGATGTCAGTTACCCAAGGCTTCCTCTCAGACTTTTTAAGCTTTCTTGGTAGCTCTATAAAATCTGGCACCACAGAGTATAATGCACAACTATAACTTTTTAAATCTGCTATGACTTTGAAATCCTCCAATACGTGATCGGGATTGTCTGAAGAACATGACTTCAGTTGATGGGTGATCAATTCAGATTATAATTATATAACTAAAGTTGCTTCATTGCGGAAATTCATCGAACATGTAGCAAGCAATGTACCATCGGCCTCCATTAGAGGATTAAACACATCTCAGCAGAATCTGTGTCGGATAGCATGAATAGTCGATTCAAGAACATGATGCGAATGCAGCTCACAGTTGCTCCAACGAACTAATCGACACCAAATTTGGAATAGAAAATGCTAATGGAGAGGAATAACCAGTCGATATATGATACAATGATGGGCGGCGGATTTGATCACGTTTGGGCCGCCATCAACTATTAAAAACAATCAGTTTAGTTGGGAATGGACTGGAAAGCCCACGAATCCATTTTCTTATTTTATGAATATTTGCATTTTCACAATATATTTTTATTTGAATGGATTATTCATATACAACTTTAAGATATTACTCCAATGATATATACTTTATCACTTTAAAATAATACTGTAATTGTTGGAATAACTCGTATTACTAAAACACAAACCCTATTCATACATAGAGAGAAATACGGATTATGAAGTAGCAGAAAAATACAGATGAACCCGTTGATACTCACGTTAGTATCTCTGGATCAAATCTTCAACACGGGGTGTAAAGATTAATTTTCACGAATGTGTATTAATTGTGAAATGGATTTTGGGTTGTGATTTCGGGAGATGAAAGAACCACACCGAGAGAATACGCTAAGCCTTCTGTATGTTGTGTTCTGCGTTCTCAAAAACGTTTCAATGTATGAGCGTGTGTTAACTGCCTCCGTGCAGTAAGATATATCTCCAAGGAGATAGGAGTTGAGAATCGTCTCATAACTCCCTCTCTCTCTATTATTTCATATGTGGAATATAATTAATTAATATTAATTATTATTTACATCTCCCATTCACATATGAAGTCAAAAAGTCACCTTACTCATTTTCTTCATGAATCATATTCTCGTACAGATTAACACATCGTGTGATCCATGAGATATGAGTTTTAATCACTATACACTCGTTAGAGATATATAACAACTCAATCAGTTTATCATAGAAACTCAACAAGCTCGCTATATCCCAGAACTCTTGAACATTCAACATAAGTTGACATATCTCTTTTCAATCCCTGAATTTTTTAGAGCATATTCAACCTTTTTGCAAAAATTATGTATTCATAATCAAGACCCTGCTTGATTAACTAGTTAATGAATCACAATAGTATATGTTAAATTAAGACGTTCTTCCCATCTCACTAAGTATCTATAGTCTCCCACTATAACTGCTTTCCTAGACATGCACCATATTGCCGTTATTAATCATAGCTCTTTTGGTAACATGCTAAAGTAGCAACACTAAAGTGAAGACTTAGAATATAGTAGAAAGTCATAAGGGTAACAAATAGATAATGACTCATACTTTTGAGAAAATCAGGATAATTTTCTCAATCTTGTTGGGGTCAACTTAGCACAAGTCGTTTTTCTAAAACACTTGTCATAATGCCTTTATCCTTCCATGAAAGCGTATGTCTTATTTCATTTTAATTTAGACATCGTGTAAATCAAAGTTCAAGTGTGTCCCATACACTTAACCTGGATATCCTCCCTCCAACGTATAAGATCTCCGTCGATTTAGCTTTACAACAAGTTGGATTAAATTCGTGGCAATCTATCCCGATTATATTAATTATCGTAATCTCATCTCTGCGCTCCCACTTAGCCAGAGATAATTGCTCGTATAAGAGAGTCAATCATAACTTGCCGACATACTATTATATATGAACCATCACATATAATTTATAATATATATATATATAGTTAAGCCGTTAACCATTCAATTAACATACATAAACATATTCAATACATCATTTTAAATCCTACGCAAACCTAATCCTTTTACATGTCCTATGAAAATATCTTTAGGAATCGGTTTGGTAAAGGGATCTGCTAACATCAAATGAGTAAAAATGTATCTAAGAATTACTTTCTTCTTGTTTACAATATCTCTAACAAAGTTGAATTTCATATCAATGTGTTTGGTCTTTCCATGATATTTAGGGTCTTTTGTATAAGCAATGACTGCTTGATTATCACAATTAATTAAAATAGCTCCCACTGGAGTGTTTAAGACCTCCAAGTGTTTCATGAATCTTCTCAACTAAATAGCCTCTTGAACTACAGATGCACATGCCACAAACTTAGCTTCCATAGTGGACAATGCTATGCAAGTCTGTTTCTTGCTACACCATCATATTGCTCCATTGTTGAGCAAGAACACATAACCAGAAGTTGATTTAAGTTCATCTAAATCTTCACTCCAGCCAGCGTCTGAATACCCATTCAGTGTACTGTTATTCCCTTGATAATAAAGAGAATAATCTGCAGTCCCTTTCAGGTATCTGAAAATTCTTTTTACAGCCATCCAATGCTTCTTTCCCGAATTGGATTGATACCTGCTTACCAGACCAACAGCATAGCAAATGTCTGGTCTTGTACACTGCATTGCGTACATAAGACTTCCAATTGCATTGGCATATGGCACTTTGGATATTTCATTCTTTTCATCTCGAGTCTTGGGATACATTTGTTGACTTAATGATTCGCTTTTTACAATGGGAGTATTTATGGGCTTGCAAGTTTCCATCTTGAATCATTCTAAAAGTTTCTTGATGTAAGTCTCTTGTGACAGACCCAATAATTTCTTTGAACAATCCTATGGATCTTTATACTAAGTATGTATTCTACCTTACCCATATCTTTCATTTTGAAATTTGAAGATAACCACCTTTTTATGGTTTCAAGATACTCTTTGCTATTACCCACTAGTAGTATGTCATCCACATACAAGGATAGAACCACAAAACAACTACTGGACCATTTAACGTGAAAACAGTGGTCTTCATTTATCATAATAAAATTATATGAGATGATCGTAGTGTGAAACCTCAAATATCACTATCTAGAGGATTGTTTGAGTCCGTAGATTGACTTCTTCAATCTACAAACTTTATCCTCTTGACCTTGAAGAATAAATCCTACAAGCTATTGCATGTAGATTTCTTCTTCTAATTCTCCATTGAGAAATGCGGTCTTAACATTCATTTGGTGTAATTCTAAATCCACACTAGCCACTATAGCCAACAGTAGACGAATCGAGGCAAACCTCACTACAGGTGAAAAGATTTCTTCGTAGTCTATACTCTCTTATTGAGTATAACATTTTGCCACCAAGCGAGCTTTATACCTCTTTATTGAGCCATCAGCCTTCATTTTAATTTTTAGAATCCATTTATTCTCAATTGCCTTTTGTCCCTTCGGAAGATATACAAGTTCCCAAACTTGATTTGATTTCATAAACTCCATCTCCTCTTTCATCGCTTTCATCTATTTCTCCTTTGCTGGACAAGTCAGAGCTTCTTTAACATTTCTGGGCTCTTCCTCATCAACAGGAGAAACATCTCCATTTTCTGATGAAACAATGAAGGCACGTCCTTCAATATCATAATGCTTCTTGGGCACATATTTTTTAGAACTTTTTTGAGATAGCTGTTGATGGTCTTCTGTAGATAAAATGCTCTCATTAGGAATCGCCTGATCCTCAATTAGCAAATATCTATCAAGATCCACACCATCACCCACACCATCACCTAAACTACTACTCCCACTTGGATCTTCTAGATACTTAATGAGATAGGAAAAACGTCTTAATTTAATATATATTATTGTGATTCATTGACTAGTCAATCAAGCAGAGTCTTGATTATGAATACATAGTTTTTGCAAAAAGGTTGAATATGCTCTGAAAAATCAGGGATTGAAAAGAGATATGTCAACTTATGTTGAATGTTCAAGAGTTCTTGGATATAGCGAGCTTATTGAGTTTCTTTGATAAACTGGTTGAGTTGCTATATATCTCTAACGAGGGTATAGTGATTAAAACTCATATCTCGTGGGTCACACGATGTATTAATCTATACGAGAATATGATTCATGAAGAAAATGAGTCAAGTGACTTTTTGACTTCATATGTGAGTGGGAGATGTAAATAATAATTAATATTAATTAATTATATTCCACATATGAAAGTGGATAATAGAGAGAGAGAGAGAGTTATGAGACGGTTCTCAACTCCTATCTCCTTGGAGATATATGTTACTGCACGGAGGCAGTTAACACACGCTCATACATTGAAATATTTTTGAGAACGTAGAACACAACATACAGAAGGCTTAACGTATTTTCTCTGTGTGGTTCTTTCCTCTCCCGAAATCACAACCCAAAATCCATTCCACAATTAATACACTTCGTGAAAATTAATCTTTCAACCCCATATTGAAGATTTGATCCAGAGATACTAACGTGAGTATCAACAGATTTGTCTGTATTTTTTCGCTACTTCATAATCCTACGGTGAGAGGTATGAGATTAATCTCTATGCTAATATTATATATTATTTACATCTCTCACTCATATATGAAGTCAAAAGTCTCTTGACTCAATTTCTTCATGAGTCATTTTCTCGTACAGATTAATACATCGTGTGACCCACGAGATATGAGTTTTAATCGCTATACACTTGTTAGAGATATATAACAACTCAATCAGTTTATCAAAGAAACTCAACAAGCTCGCTATACCCCAGAACTCTTGAACATTTTGACATATCTCTTTTCAATCCCTGAACTTATCAGAGCATATTCAACCTTTTTGCAAAATCTATGTATTCATAATCAAGACCTTACTTGATTGACTAGTCAATGAATCATAATAGTATATGTTAAATTAAGACGTTCTTCTCATCTCAATAAGTATCTACAGTCTCCTACTGCTACTACCTTAAAAATAGGTTCGACATCCCTGATGCCCCATCTACTAGGAAATTACGTTTTTAGAAAACGAGCATTACGTGATTTAGTCTCAGTTAAACTCCCATCCTGATCTCCTATGAACACGTAACCCTTAGAATGTTCGCAGTATCTTATGAAGATACACTTCTTTCCTCTGGGACCCAACATTCCATACTGACTCGATGAATCATGTACGTAAGCTGTTGATCCCCAATCTCTAAGATTACATAAGTCAGGTTTTTTACTCGTTCAAAGTTCATATGAAGTCGAAGCAACTGATTTGGAAGGCACACGATCAAGCGACACATCTCCCCAAAAAGAGATTTGTAGATTAGCTTGTGCCATCATGGATCTCACCATCTCCAACAAAATCTTATTCCTTCTTTTAGCAATACCATTTTGTTGAGGCGTATAAGGAATGGTTAATTGTCGAATTATACCCTTTTTATTATAAAATTTCTTGAATTATTCTGATAGATATTTACGTCCTTTATCAGTTCTTAAAACTTTAATAGATTTGTCCTTTTAATTTTCAACTTCACTCAAGAATCGTCTAAAATAATCCAATGCTTCAGACTTATGAGATATCAAATAGACATATCCAAAACCTGAATAATCATCAATGAACGTAATGAAATAGTGAGCTTCATGTCGTGCTCTCACATTTACAGGACCACATATATCGGAATGGATTACTTCTAATGGAGATTCAGCTCTAATGGCTTTACCAAAAGGTTTTCTGGTCATTTTTCTAGCAAGACAATGTTTGCATTTGGATAATTCAACTTTTGAAGAAAGACTTAACAATCCTTCTTTTACAAGTCTATCCATCATATCTTACCTAATATGACCCAATCTAGCATGTCAAATATTATCATTCACATTTGCATTACTAGAAGAACAAACATTTAGTAAATATGAATAATCATCATAATAACTAAAGATCATTCTATTACAATTTAAAACCATCATTCATATGTCCAGATGCATAACAAGTATCACCAATGCTAATTACCATAGTATTTTTAGTAAATAATACATCATAACCCAAATTAAGTAAAATTAAAACAGAGATTAGATTCCGCGTGATTTCTGGAGCATAGAGAACATCATGTAGAATAAAGGCCTGACCATTGTCAAGGTCTAGTTTGTAAGTCCCAAGTCCTTTGACTTCGACTCGAGCATTGTTTTCCACATATATCCAACTAGTCCCCTTTGGAACACGACGAAAATTTACAAAAGCTCCCCTGTCTCTCGTCACGTGGTCCGTTGCTCCTGAGTCTATAATCTACAAAGGATAAGAATCAGTTAGCAAGATAATACTTGAGACATTAATTTCACACAAAATAGAATAAGATGAATCTACCTTATCCCTCCTGGGCTCAGGACATTAACGTGCAAAGTGACAAAGCTTACCACAATTGTAACATGACATTTTGCTCTTATCCTTCTTATTCTTTTTGTTATGCTTCTTTTTCTTCTTCTGTTCATCAGTTTTGGTCGCTGGATTGTTGTCATGCTTTTCACCATCAGATCGTTTTTCCTTCTTTCCCTTCTTCCAATTCCTTTTCTTTTTGAAGTCCGAAGCTCCTTTGGAGGTAGAACCGACATAGAAGGCCCCAGAAGTTGGCTTTGAGGCTTCGAGCCTTTCATCTTCCAACTCAACATGAGGAGCAGCATCGTTGAAAGTTTTAATACTTTTATTATGAGTCAAGTTGACCTTTAGATGTTCCCAACGATCAGGTAAAGAGCGGATCAGTGCTTGGATTTGTTGCTCATCAGAGAGAATGTGACCAGCAGTCTTAAGTTCGATTATCATATTAGACATCTCCCTGAGATGTTGTCTAATGTTATGATCAGTTTTCTTTTTGTAGGTGTCAAACTTAATAATCAACTGGCTAAGCCTTGTAACCGATGTACCACCATACTTCTCACGCAGATACACTTAGATATCATTTGCGGTGGGATGTTGCTCACATTCATGGATCATCGGATCGATTACTGAACTCACAAGGATACCACGTGTAACGTAATTTTTCTTTTTCTATGCCTAGTATGCATCTTGGTCACGCCTCCATTGACTTCTATTTCCCGCACCTGGATCGGCCATGACTTGATTTATAGCATCCAATGCATCTTGTTCATCCAACACGTACCAAATCTTATGATGTCATGTGTCATAATTATCTCTATTGAGGTTCTCACCTTTGTTCAACTCAGCGACAATTAATTTCGACGCCATGATCTTTATTAGAGATTAAAGTGATTCAGTATGTTAATAATATTTTATCAAATTTTACGTTAAGCTAAACAGAGACATCTCAATCAATGACACAAGACTTAATCTTGAAATATAGTTTGGAGACTACTAATCATCAACATCATCAAGTGTCATAATACTAGATTTTTGTTTCAAAGCGTAAACACATTTAAGGTTCAAGTAATCAACAATAACATTGTATTGCCACTTATAAATAGAACATCAATAACCATCCATAATAGTAAATTAATCAAGTCTGACAACACATAAATTCTACTGTACTCTTTGAGTTTCCAATTAGAAAATACAATTAAGAATATCTACGGATAGAACCTTTAAATTCGTTACTTGAATCCCAATGACGAACATAATCAAAATCTCTAGTAGATTGCTCGTGCCAAAGGATTTATAAGATGATTCTTTATCTGATTCTTTCTTCGACTTGATCAGTCTTAAAAAATCAGAGCGTCGAACTCCACCCATACTTAAGCAAGCTGATCTTAGTGTCTATCTTTTATCTTCTTCTAAAAAAGCAATCATCAAATCATGCATCATATGACGACCATTTGGCTCCACACAATAAGTCTCCCTATGAGCCCAAAACTCCTTTTGTAAGTAGGGAGGTAAAGTGTTAGCCCAGGTCTTAGATCTAGAAATCTGAACATACACTTTAGTTGAAAAATTTTTATTTGTGATCAAGAACAACAATCGGTTGTAAAGTTCAAATAGTTCCAATGCGTGGTGGTCCCTAACGTTGTGTGTTGGCTTCATTTTGTAGTTCAGAATTCATGAAGGACTTCATCTTTGGTCATGATGTCCTTTGTTGAATTATTCTCCTCCTTGAAACCATGCTTATGAGAAAATGAGCAACCAAAACAAAACACACCAATGTTAGTCGAACTATATCACATGAACTTTCTCTCCATATAATACATATGGAAACAAATTTCCAAGATGCAAAAGGCATATTCATAAGTGAATGAGTTCAACTCTCTTTGGCTCCAACTTTCATAGGCTAAGTTTGAACAATTCAACATCACAATGAATTTATAACTAAATGACATATTAAGGTGCATAATCAACATAAAATGCAACCAAATAGCTACCACATAGGTTTGTATTCAACAACTATGTCATAAAATAAGGTAAATCCATACATACACACTAAAGATGACGTCAAACGCTCTCGAAAACATCACTATTGGACTCCACACGTCGAAACACGTCAGAATACGTCAGACAGTCACTGGAAAATGCCATGACGCGCCGCCTGGAGCCACCACGCGCTGGCTGCCGGTAGGCTGCTGGCCGACGCATGTACCACAAGCACCATCGCCGGAGAAGGTGTCAATCGGTATGTGAAACCCACGCGCCACCGCCAGAGTCGCCGGCCACCGACGCGTGGGAGTCACGCACCGCCGTTGGTGCCGCTCTCTGCCGGCGCATGACCTTCACGCGCCGCCGTTAGTCGCCCGATCTCCAGTGGGCTGTGGTCCCGGTCTGGTTCACTCCTGGTCCGACCCGATTCAGCCTGGTCTGACCCGGTCTAACCCAATTCAGAGACAATTATGTTTTAATTATGGAAAGGTCCCTGAACTTTCTCTAATTTTCGAAAACACACCTCTAAAGTCTTTGAAACTTTGCAGTGGCCCAAGTACCAAAAAAACTTCAAAAAATCATAATTTGAGTTTTAGAATGACAAAAAATGCATAAAAAATACTGACAGACTCCTCTCAACAAGGCCTATCCAGTGCTATAACTAAAACATGCTTTTTCTTGCACAAAAAAATAATGAAAAAATAACACCCTTTAACAATTAATGGTGAAAAGTGAACGTCATACACACAGCCACTGGAAAAACCATAATCCGCCTCATACCCACATAAATGGCTCATAAATGTCACACAATACAATAATCATATAACATTTAACTAGAATCATGTGAGAACGTTTAAATCATAAAAGTAGAAAACTTAAACCCATGATATTCCAGAGAAAAAAATACGGAGTACCAACCATTGACTCTAATACCAATGTTAGAATAACTCACGTTCCTAAAACATAAACCTTATTCATACATAGAGAGAAATCTCATACCTCTCATTGTAGGATTATGAAGTAGCGGAAAAATACAGATGAACCGGTTGATACTCATGTTAGTATCTTTGGATCAAATCTTCAACACGGGGTTAAAAAATTAATTTCACGAATGTGTTAATTGTGGAATGAATTTTGGGTTGTAATTTAGGGAGAGGAAAGAACCACACAGAGAGAATACGCTAAGCCTTCTGTATGTTGTGTCCTGCGTTCTAAAAAATGTTTCAACGTATGAGCGTGTGTTAACTGCCTCTGTGCAGTAACATATATCTCCAAGGAGATAGGAGTTGAGAATAGTCTCATAACTTCCTCTCTCTCTATTATCCACTTTCATATGTGGAATATAATTATTTAATATTAATTATTATTTACTGTAATAAATTACTCATTTTATTTTAATTGTCTTTAAATAATATATATTTAGGCAAAGACTTGCATGAGATCGTCACGGATCTTAATTCGTGACACGGATTTAAAAGAACCCGTTTAACACTCGTAGTAATTTTAAAACTTAATTAGGCAACAATCACCGGCCACTGCATGCATTTCAACCTTTTCCTTTTACGTATTATATATTATTTCTGTTTTATTATTATTATTATTATTATTAAATGTGGCAACAAATTTTATTGTCTTTTAATTTAAATATTATAAATTTATAAAAAGTGATAATACCTTTTAAAAAAAGTGTAACATTTTTAGTAAAAATGATACTCGATTAAAGAAAAGTGATCCATAAATAATTCGTAGAACAAACAGAAAATCATAACTAATATTTAATAAAGAGTGACATTTAAATAAGGAGATGTGATTTAAAGGAGGTAAAAAAGTTATAACATTCTTAATAAAATGTGATATCTAATATCATATTTGTTCAATTGAACTATTTAATGAATAATTTGTAGGATATAAAAAAAAAAGGACAAACTCTTTTGTGAGACGGGTATTTCTCACTGCATTTTTACTAAAATTTGATAAATTTCACCCTCCTATTTTTATTAGTAATATCCTACCCAATTACCTTCAACTATATCGCTGGGTATGGTGCACACAAGGTTTAAAATTTTCGGATATTACCTCGATATATCCGTATTTGGAGAGTATCGATATCAATATTGGGGAAAAAGATATATCTTTTCTGATGTCGAGGATATATAGAGAAATATCGGTAACAATATCGATATTGGTTTGCCATAGTTCAATTTTTTCAGATGTCGAGATATATCAAGGAAATATCGCTAAAATATCGAGGATAAATCGAAAATATCGAAAAATTATTCATATTTTTAAGAAAAATTTTATGACTTTTTATATTACTTTTACCAACTAAATACAAATTTTTTTATTAATTTGTTCAATTTTAAAAATAAAATAAAATAAAATAGAGCAAGACTTGCATGAAATTATTAAGACTGTTTCATTTTATTTAATTAATTATCACTTATTATCACTCTTCATTAAAATTATTACTATTAAGTAAATGAGGAGTTTCCTTTCATGTATACGGTGTGATAGTATAATCTGATTAAAAATACAATTATTTTGGTACATGTAATCGGATTGGGACGAGTAGAGCATTTTATTGATACATAACAATACTACTCGCACATTCAGAACTATATTCAATTTTTTTTCTAATTTGATGAGTCAATACCAATATTGTTTAGATCAAGATGACATCACATGTTTTATAATTGAGCATTATAAATTATCATTTTTGTATTAGTTATTAAGTATTGTATGACTTTAGACTATTTAAATATATTATAATTGATTTTCTTATCATATGCTACGAGATTTTAAATTATATTTATATATTAAAATTAGTTAAAATATATTGAAAAGTTAAATAATTAATTTTTTTTTCAAGTTTTCATGATTTTTTTAATTTTTATCAATATCGATATCGATATTCGATATATCCATCGATATATCCATAAATTGAGGTACCGATATTTTTATCGATATCGATATTTTAAACCTTGGTGTGCACATAGCATAGGTGGATAATCCACTAATAAAAGATTAATCGGGTATACTATTACCATTTTCTTGCGGGTAGTGTACTACCCAAAACCTGAAATACCCCACTCTACCCGCACCCAATGCCAATAGATTATTATCAATCAAATACCCACATCCACACGTAAAATTCACAGCCCTACTTCCCTACTACTGTGTTCTCAATTGTTTGCCTATCGTTAAGACATTCTTACCCATGATTTTCCATGTACATGAAAACAGTGGTAAAAAATAAATGTATCTTGTCACATACATCACAAACATGAATGCAAAAACATAATTCTTTCCCAACAATGACTACTATTTTATCATCAGATTGCCAATGGAAACGAAACAAATTAATAAAAGAAAACCTGAACAAGGCAACTGAACTAGAATCTAACAACTGACACTCAAATTGAGGAATCTCATATTCACTAGAAATGAATTAAGAATGCATGAAAATCCTAATAAATGGCAATAGGATGATGTTATCTTGGCTGATTGACGCAGTGTGTTTAGTAGTTTCCAACTGCAGATCCCCGTTCGGGCCAGCAAGCATAATCTGTTAAGATAAGGTCGGGTTTATTTAGATCTCCAGTCGTATTTTCAAACAAAATGCAAAATGTTTGACAAGAACAAACTATTGGACTGAACAATTTTGCTTCTCCAACCCAAGATTATCGTACTTACATTGCAGTCAAATGCAAATCTTCTTGCCAGCATGATAGCTGCGTTCCTTTCTCGTTCTGATTCAAATGCTAATATGAAGGATAGTTCCGTCTTTGCTTGCCAATAAACTGCCTGAGCTGAAGCATTCCCACTGCCTCTCATCCCACAAAGCTGAGGAAAAATATATACTTGCTTCTTACTCATTTGTAACCATCACAAACAAATGCATGCATAGTATTCCTTTGGTTTAGATGAATACCTGCATTGAATTGGAATAAAACTCTTTCGCAATTGTTGTTTTCCCTTTACGAAGTTTTATTCTCATCTTCCCTATATGCAGTACATGGATAGACTCTGAAGGATGATCTACACCATTCATCTGGATAAGGATGACCTACAAAGCATTTCTTTTTTATCACAATTGTGAACATGTATATTCAAAGGTTGTGCAGTAAGACGTATGCACCTCGTACAGCGTAAGATAAAGGTCAAATGTAAAAGAACAGAAACTTCACGAGGGGGAAAAGGTGATTTATATAATTATCAATTATGTACACAAAATTTTGGTTCTCTCAAAAAAGAGCATGTATGTTGAAACTTCAAAGTAAAGATTTGTGTAAAGAAAAAAATATATACTATAACATACTGTGAACTCAGTGTCATGCCTTCGCACCAATGCTTCTACATAGTTTCCCAATCCTGGAGCTGAACTAGAAAAAAACTAATTTAGTTCTAAGGAAAATAAAAAAAGAGAAATTTTACTGCATACCCGGATCAATAGGAGCAGAAGTTGTAACTGTTTCAGTATGGTTGTCAGTTGAAATATCTGCTTGCAGGATTTGTCCAACGTCAATGGGCTCAGGAGCATATGAAGGTTTTGTAGCCCCTGGAATGATGTAAAAGCCAGTCAGTGTGGAACCCTATAAAAGTTGAAGATATGACCAAGTGAAATATCGGATATATTTCCTGCATGAGCATGAAGCGAGCATTGTATTCAGTGTGATAATACGAATGATACGCAGCACAATAACATGAGAAATAACAGGATATATTCATGGTGGGAAGGAATCTTATGTTTCACCAATAGCAATAAAGAGGTTTGCTATCTGCAGGCATGTTCACACCTTGGCAATTTCCATATATCCTGAATGAGCCTATAAATGTACAAGTTGATTACAGCATGGTGATAGAGGGAATTACTCATTCATACAGATACCTGATATAAGCTCTCTCTCAGCACCATCAGATGTTGACCAGTACCATTGGATAGTGCATTCTGAAAGATCTGGAGCACTATCAGAACACGGATATATCCGCAGATATGAACCCAATGCCTCAACACCATCCATTTCATACAGATAATGCATGTTTTTGTCACCCTTCTTGCTTATTGACAACTGAACATATTTATATAATGAAGATATTAGTGCTAGATTATGTTTCACAAATAATACTACTCTATATGAACACATTCCATCTGTATATGTATTGAAGTCCTAGCATCTAGCTGAATATTTTATTCTTCCTCCTGACATTAAGACATATATTACAAGTATCACCAAGTTTCTTAAAGGGGTATCCTAGGAACAATCCAAGGTGTATATCCGCAAAATCACACACATTACCTTCGCTGAGTTATCTAATGTAAACTACTAGGATGACATTTAAATATTTAAATAATAAAAATATTATCACCCAACCCAACCCACCCCCTCCACCACCCCCACCCCACCCAAAAAAAAAATTTAATAAAATTTTAGATTTTATTTTTTAAATATTAAAATTTAAATTTTTTTTAAAAAAAAATTTGGTGGGGGGGGGGGGGGGGTGGTGAGTGGGGGTGGCGTGGGTGGATGGATAGTTGGTAGGATTGGTTGGTAATATTTTTATTATTTAAATATTAAAATCTAAAGTTTTGTATAAAAAATTTTTTTTTGGGTAGGTAGGGGCAGGGTTGGGTGGTAATATTTTTATTATTCAAATATTAAAAATCTAAAATTTTATAAAAAAATATATTTTTTTTGGTGGGGGGTGGAGGGGTGGGTGGGTGGATAGGGGGTAGGTTGGATGGTAGAGTTCCCTTCCAAAAAAATTATTTTTAATAAAATTTTAGATTTTAATATTTGACAAAGTCTCTTGTGAGACGTTATTTACATGAGACGCTTTGTAAGACGTGTTAAAGCATGTCTATAATTTAAATAAAGTAAGTTTAATGGTTGTTAAAGTATGTTTTTTAAAGTATGCAACATTATTATACATTAAAGTATGATTTTAGAATGTTATAATATAATTTATTATTGATATACTTTAACTACAAATTAGCATATTTTATCTATACAATAAGCATACTATAGGGATGGGTTGACCCGTCTCACACCCATCTCACAAATAACCCGTCTCACAAGAGAGTCTCTCTTAATATTTAATATAATAAAATTTTATTATTTTTATTTATTATATATAAAATTCTATTTTAAAAATAATTTTTGAATTATGGATTTGAAATCCTTTCAAAGATCCATAATTTATCCAAACAGTGGAATTCAAATGAATTGATTTAAAATCCACTCATTTTCAAATCCATTGGATTTAAAATGACTCAATCCAAACACAACCTAAGGGTATCTTTGTAGGGAGGGTTTACGTGAAATAGGGTTCATGAGAGACTCTATTTAGGTTTTGGTAGGGTGGATTTAAACTTTATGTCAAATCAATATGCAAAAGAGGGAAGAGGTGGATAGTAATATGTGTAATAGGGTATTATTTCATGCGAGAGGAGATGAGAGAAGATAGAGAAAGGAAGGAAAAATATTAATTAACGAGAAATAAAATATATGGTACGTGGGTGGGTTGAGGATTTATATGGTTTGTAGGTGTATATAGGGGAGATCTATAAATTAGGGGTGGATTTTGAAAAACTAAACCTGGTTTAATAAACCAGAAACAAACATAGCTGTGAAATGGAGAGAGAAGACACAATCAACAGAACAAAAGTAAGTGAAACATGCTATAAGACGCCTAAACAATAAGAAGGCAGAGATGACATTGGATATAGGATCGGAACAAGAGTGACCTCTTTCTGGAGCTGCAAAGAATGCTTTGACTTTTCAACAAATTGAATCCTTAATGCACGAAGTTCGTGTTCCATGTCCATTACCTGTAAAAACAATGTCTCTAACAATTGAAGTGGCATGTGGAACAAAAATGCTGTTATCAAAAAACTTAAAAAGAATGCTCTGTATTTATAAAGAGATTTCAGAAGATCAAGAGGTCTTGACAAATATTCCTTTCAGATGAAAATGTAATGTTACCGAAAATTGGAATATATACAAAGTAACACAATAATATTCCACTTATCACTCACACAGAGCCATATACGTCGATAAAAATATCACAGTGCCATGTTTAGAATATAGGTTACAGATTAAATTACCCTACTAGGCTGATGAAGCATTTTGATTCGTCTAGCCTCTTGAACCTCTTTCATCAATTCATCCAAGTCCTGATTATTCATAGAAGGGCATATATCACATGTCAAGACCACAGGTAGAATTCATGAGTTCTGGTGCACAAATTTGGACGTACTGTACAAAAGAAAAGTGTAGCCTGATGGCATATTCAGATGTATAAATAATGGCCTCAAGACTCATATACAATCATTCCAAATAACAAAGATGATTCCAGTCCAATTAGATGCAGTAATATATGATAACCAATTATACATTTGAGAAGAATGATCAAATTGGCCATCTCTAAGGTGAAATGAATTCGTGAACCATGGGAAAACAAGTTAAAAATTACTAAAAGCACTTTCCATCTTCATTTGAGGTCCATACAAAGTGACGCAATTAAATGTAAAGAATGGCTTATGATTATTCTACATGTGTGATTACAAATCTTAAAGAAGTTTGTTGTGGTAGTTATTTAATTGAACATTAAAAAGAAGAGACCTTGCAGCATAAAATTTGAATTGGAATAGATTCACATGGAAAAAAATATGCATTTCACCCCCTGCCCCAATAAATGAAAACATAAATTTTCAATTGGACCTGCTTTCCTAAGGCTCTGGACATTCGTTCATGTTCTTCAAGAGCCTCTTCCACTCTCTGCACTGCTGCTCTCGCATTTTCAATTTCAGACCGTGAAAAAGCTCTTTCTTCATCAACAAGTTTTTTAGCATCTTCAGAAGCCTGACAGAAAAGTGTAGTCTCGTAAAGAGGATAAAAAGAACAAGAAAATGCTAAAAATATGAAGTATTTGTTCCTTGTGGCACTGTAATTTAACAGTACTTTTCCTTTTCTAGTATGTGCACCTGGAGACAGAAGGAAGTAAAAACATCACAAAGCGAGCATATATAGTAGGTAGACCTGCTTTAGAAACGTTGCAAGCTTTTTCACTTCAGCCTTCTGTTGAATTAGTTCTCCTTCCCTTTGAGTCAACTGGACTGCTAGAGACTCGACCTGCAAATATTGAAAAATGAAAGAAGGACAAGTGGCAAACAAAAAAAGCGCATAGATATATTCAACTTTATTATGAATAAAGTGAAAAATCATAAGAAAAACATTCATACAATCTTACCTATAGACACTCCCACAAAAGTTTAAATATAAAACATCAAGGACAGTAGCACCTAATCATGGATAAACACCATGTCGACTTACAGGTAATAATAATAAGATACAATGCAATGAGATTAACTGTGTGAAATATTACAGAACTCTAGCATACAGCAATATTTTTGTTATACCTATGCTTTTGTTAAAATAAAACTTGTTTCAAGGGGAATGTCATATTTACAATTTATAAGTTTACGCCCACAATCATTTATAATTCACCTTTCAGGTGTTAAAAAGGGAATGGAATAGTTACCATCTCTCTTTTTCCTTAATATAGTCCATACATATATAGTCTATAAAAATCATGTTAGGAAGCAAACTGAATGACATCTTAATACAAGAAAAAAAAAACTTCCAAAGACGATTGTATTTTTCCATAAGTAGCTTCCAGCCTTACAGTGACAGTACATCATCTTCCTCCTAACCTGACAGGTAAAGCATCAACAACTCAACAGTTTAGTTCAGCATCAATTTACTAATCTACTGAGAAGGTACTGGATAATCAAACATGCATTTTATGAAAAGGAGAAACTCAAAGTACATCTGCAGTACCTATTATTAGATTTTGAAAGGACCGAGTTCTTACTTCCTTGTTTTCTTTTATCTTTTTATTTTGTTACTTTTTTACACCTTTCTTTTCTTCTTCCATTCTTTTTGGTGCTAGAGGAAGCAATGAGATGGATAGCGTTTTTTAGGTACGTGGATACATTAGGAGTTGAAAATAACTAACAATAGCAATAGCTTCCACAACATCATCTTTGCTCTTGACAGCTACTCGGCCTCTCAAGGCTTCAAGTGCATCCCTTAGTTTCTTAAGAAGCACATGTTTCTCCAGTGAAGCTGCCTCTTTTAGTCTTGCCTGGGAAACATAATAAGGAAAATGAAATTTAACAAATGCATACCGTATATACATACACATGCACGATATATCTAGCTTTTGAGTGAAAGACAACAATAGAGACGCAGCTTTACAAAATACCAAATTCTACTTCTTAACGTCAACTTAAGGAAAATGCATTTTTTTGTCCCTTGATTTTACCCCTATTATGCTTTCAGTCACCTTAAGTTTTTTGTTTTGATTTTAGTTCCTTAACTTTGATTTTTTTTTTCTTAGTCCTTTAACCTTTTTTAGACGGTTATATTTGAGTTTTAAAAAAAAAAATTATTAATTTAAGGTGTAGGGAAAAAAATGCAACTATATTTATAATATGTTTATTATAAAAATTTTCACCAAAGATTTATACTCCTACTAACTTAAGGATTAAAAGATCAAAAAATCAAAGTTAAGAGACTCAAATCAAAACAAAAAACTTAAGGCGACTAAAGGATAAAAGGGTAAATTAAGTGACAAAAAAATGCATTTTCCCTCAATTTAACATCAAATTTTCAGATGGAGAATCGCTCAAGATACTTCATAAGAAAACTTGATTGTAAGGAAAAACCATCTCAAGGAACATTAACAACAAAATTAGCCTAAACTTTGCACTTTCTGAAAGTATGAGAAGCAAACTTCAAAAACATGTGGGGAGTTAACAAGACCAGACTTCATCAGATAGCTTTGCAGCAGCTGCCAAACCCTTCTCAAATTTGCTAGCAAGATCCCGTACTGAAAGACGTTGCTGCTGCTCCACCAGCAAAGCAGTTTCTCGCGCAACCATTTCTTTGGTAGCTGTCACATTGGAATTCTCTATCTCCACGATTTGATTGTTTGCTCCAATTCTATATCTTGGGAAACGACTAGAGGCAAAAATTACATCAGCTGAAACTGGTGAGACTGCATCTTTTTGCACTGTGTAACTAAATCCTCGGCCTAATCTCGTCATATTGCAAGTTCCTGAACATCATCCAAAGCATGTAACCATCATTACTCAGGCTTATATAAGTTCATGACACCTATATTCTCGAGAGATAATATTAAAGCAAGCAATTTCTAACAACTTCTCAAGTGATCAGATTTACATACTACCTTCAGTTACTAGAGCAGCTTGGCTAGAAAACAGCTTACATACAGAATATATGTCATTTTCCCACTTATCTATCCTTATTATATGAGCTAGATAAACACGGTAACATTGAATTAGTAATTGAAGTCATTGCTCCTAACCACCTAATTCACTCATCCCACATATGACTAGATTAAGAAAGTACTAGAAGATTCATCAGTAAAAAACTCAATGTCAGGCCAGTTAATGAAAAAGAAATTATTACCACCCCCAAACTTCAACAATTTCTTGTAGGTAGGTGTTAATTGTTGTAACATAATGACATTTGCACTAAAATCAAGCAATTATCTGAGAACAGTAATTTTGTTCCTTCTACCCCCAACAAACAAACCCTAGACATGAATTTAGCCCAATTGAATTGAGTAAATCGTAATCAAACCTAATAAAACAAAGATTAACAAGAGACGAAAATCAGTAGCAGTATCTAGTCCAGAAAAGTAGCAAATGACGGCCAAAAACAAAAATCAAACTGAAACATCAAAAACCTTAATCAAATAAAACACAAAGAAAATCAAGGAGAAAGCAACAATTGGAATGAAGTAACAGCAGAAAGTAAAAAACTCACGGCTTTAGTCTTCGTGGATCACTAATGTAGGAACTTCAATGGAAGAAATAAGCGCGTGTTAACGTAGAGAGAGAAAGCAGGTATGTGGAAATGCAAAGAGAGAGAGGGGGAAGGAAGGTAAATGTTGTTTGCTTGTTTAAAGCCAAGCCAATGGAAGGAAAGGAACTCTGCTTCAATGATTTGTAACAGCAGTTTGTTGAATTTTTTTGGCCGACAGTAGCTCTTTGTTTTTATTTTTATTTTAATTTTTAATGGCTTTTTAAATGTTTTGAAAGATACTCCCTCCGTCACACGGAGTATTTCACACTTTCCTTTTTTATCCGTCCCTCAAAGTATTTCACACTTTACTTTTACTAAATTTGGTAAAAAATACATTATAACAATACTCACTTTTTACACACATCCCAATATAATTATTACTTTTACTTACTTTTTCACATCTCCCAACAACTTTACACACATTTTTCATTAAATCAACTAAAATATATATTCTCTTTCTTACTTTATACATAAAAATACAAAATTTTCTTAAACTCCGCCCACATTAATACGTGAAATATTTGTTGGGAAGGAGGGAGTATAGTTTAACGAAACTCATGTGAAATATACTACTCATTTAGCCAACTTCGATAAATGACATATTTCCTTATTATTATCTCTCATCATATCTTTGAATTAGTTAAGATAATTTTTTACATAAACAAAACAATTAAGATATTAGCCCAAGAATATTTTGTCAATTTTTATATAAATATCATATTATAAAGTGATTATTACATTTCACAAGTCACGTGTGATTATGGAACCTCTAAAAATCCTTGGATCAAATCACTTAATTAATATCATTTTCTCTCATCATATCTTTATTTACACATAAACAAAATTTTCACCTTAAAGTTTGTCAATTCAAGTACTTTTCATTAAATTTGAGCTACATTAGATCTTGTGTCACTAATCTATGTATATTAAATAAAAAATAAAAATAAAAATAATAAAAAACTTCAAATGAAATTAATTATTGAGATTGATTATAGAAGTAATTATATTTTTAATAGAAAAGTTACTCTTAATTAATGAAAAATTATAATCATTTTATAAAATTATGTTATTAATAATTGGTAAGACACATGAAAAATAATACTATCCCATAATAAACATCACACATCCCATTTTCGTTTGTCCCACATTAAATTTTAACATTCAAAAAAGTAATATCACATCAATTTCTACCCCTAAAAGTTTATCTTAATTACGAATTTACCACTCCCACCAAACACACATAATATACTTTATAATTTATTTATTACCTAAAAATACTACATTACCCTCCAAAAGTCAATAAAGTTGGTCAAAAAATAACTTTTCTTAAACTTCGTATCTACGTAACGATAAAGTTGATTATGAACGGAAGGAGTAATATTTTATTATTAAAAAGATACCAATATTTATAAAAGGGAGATTTTTTTGTGAGATGGATATTTGTGAGACAGATTATGCGACAGCTCAACTCATTATTAAAGTATAGTTAATATATAAATAAAATATGTTTATTGCTACTTAAAATTAGTGAATCATATTATATTACTTTAGAAACATATTTTAATTCATTATTCATCATACTTTGAAGAACATACTACTTTAACTACGAATTGACATACTTCACCTATTTAATAAGTATACCTAATAATGGTCGACACATCTCACAACACGTCTCACATAATTATCGTTTTATAAGAAACTTTGTCTTTTTAAAATGTTTTCACAATAAAATAAATAATTGATTAAAAGAAAAAAAACTAAAGGAAGAGATTATATATTTGACGCAAGTCTTCATAAAATGGGGTGTTGGAATTATAGCATGTGGAAGGTAGGATTGCAATAAAGAAACGAAAATAACATGGAAAAGAACAAAAAATGATAAGTTGTAAAATGGGGCCACTAATCGTTATGATGTGTTGGTTTTGCTTAGACTTTAATTTTCTTTTTCATTATTATTTTATTATTTTTAATTTATTACTCATTCTTTGCTTCATACACAATTTGAATTTCCCCACATTCAAATTACCATGTATAAATAATGTGTTCTTAATTACACAAGTTCTCCATTAATCATGAAAAAATTAATCACAGTAAAATAGGAATATAATGCAGCCCAAATTAAGTTTACACACTTAGTGCGGCTAGCACTTCGGATACTATCATAACCAATTTGATTGACATTGCCATGCAGTTCGTAAGTATAAATCAGTAATTTTCACTTCAGTTCATGAGCCATCATTGGCCCATCACCCACTCCAACACCTCATAGAATCCTTTTAAGCTATCTTATTTTTTTTCTAAAGGCAAAAAGTTTTAATAAATTATTTTAATGGATATAAAGAATACCCATGAGTGTTACATTTCACATCACATCAATACCAACTTCAAACACGAATTTGAAGCTTCTTTGCTAAATTTCCTACTTCAATTTTCTCATTTGGAAACAGAAAATCATTCCTAATTTTCTATATTAACCAAATAAGGCATTTCCAAATGTAGACAATGATCTTTTTTCCTTTACTCCCTCTCAAAATCATACTAAAATATAGTAAATTCGTTGAGGGATTCAAGGACATAACAGTTGATATCTCAAACCACTTGTAAATGTGCATTCAAATACTATAAGCAAACGAGCATTCAAAAAAATATGACGTACTGTTTTCGGTTTCAATCCCCATAGAGGACATAAGACACTCACATTAGCGTGTAGTGCCTTTATCGAACAAGCATAGTTATTGTAGGAATGCATTCCCATATAACACGCCAAGCATGCACTCGAACCTTTATTGGAGAATAAGTATTCCACATCAATTTGAACTTCTCTTTTTTCACATTTGACACACTTGTATTATTCATCAGTATCCATTCATAAGCTGTCTTTATAGTGTATGCTCCATCTTTCGCCTTGTTCCACCTCCAAGTTATTAAGGAAAGTAATTAATATATAAATCAATTCCTAAAATTAAGGGATTCTAATTACTTAATTTCCTCAATTGTACAGCTTGTATATCTTATATATATCCTTGTATCCCTTCTGTAAAATCATGATCAATACACACATTTTATTTTTTCTATATGGTATCAGTATAGGTTTCGTTTGGGACGTAAACCTTATTTCCTCTTCCTTTCTCATAGGCCACCACCATGTCTGACATTTCTATTACTACCACACAAACACAACCACCCATCATTACTGCTACTGCAGAAATACAACCATTTATTATTCTATTAACAGTCCACCACCACCTCCCTATAAAACTCACCCACTCAAACTACCCTTCTTGGAGAGCACACTTTCTAGCCCTCCTCAAAGGTCATGATCTACTCCATTTCATAGATGGAAAGCAGGCATGCCCATCCCTTTATACAACTGGATCCAACTCCGCTGCAGTTACGAATTGGGTTCGTTAAGATTCGTTGCTTCTTGCTGCAATCTTCGGCTCTCTTGCACCGGATGTATTGCCACTAGTGTTCTCCGCCACCACCTCTGCTGAGGCTTGGGCAATCCTTAATCGACTTTTTGCAATCCGATCTCGCTCTCGAGTAAATCAACTCAAGAGCGAACTTTATCGCATCTCTATTGGTGCACGTTCGATCATTGAATATCTTTATCATGTCAAATGAAAGGCTAATGAGTTGGCACTAATTGATTAATCGATAAGTATTGATGATCTCACCCTCTTTATCATCAATGGTCTTGGTCCAGAATATGGCAATATCGTATGACCCATTCGCACCGGGGAGACAGCTCTAAGGTTTGAAGAGCTTCACAATCTACTCGTTGAGCATGAGTTATCTCTTAAATCTCATGAAATCGCTACGACACAACTAGTAGCTACAGCTAATAATGTCTCTGCTTCAAATAATTCCCATCAAAGCAACTCCCATCCAAACAAAGGTCGTGGTGGAAGCAATCGCCAGAACCATGGCCAGCAGTCACACAGAGGCGGCAATCTTCAGTCTCGAGGTGGAAATCACAACTCTCACCGTCCACAAATGACTTGTCAATTGTGTGGTATTTTTTGACATTCAGTCCTGACTTGTCGATGGATCCTGGTTCATTCCAACATGGCGTTCTCTCCCTTTAATAGTTCATCGCCAACCCAATGGCTTATTGATTCGGGAGCCTCTCACAATATCACTGTTGATTTAGGGAACATGTCTATACACTCTGAGTATAATGGTACAAATGAAGTCCACATCACTGATGGCTCTAGCCTACCTATTTCACACACTAGTACTTCCCTATTAAAATTCCCGAATCGTACTTTTATATTACCTGATGTGCTTTGTGTTCCAAATGCTAGCTGGAATTTACTATTTGCGAGTCAGTTTACAAGGGCTAATAATGTTTCTATGGAATTCTTTCCATCTTATTTTCTAGTAAAGGATCGAAACATGGGGGCGCCTCTCGTTAAGGGCTCATGCAGTGATGGTATTCATCACATCTCTTCGAGTTTGGTGGTTTCTCTTCAAATACGATTTCCTTAGGCGTTCGTACTTCCTCACCAAATTGGCATGTGCAACTGGGTCACTCGTCTTTGGAGATGACAAATTTTATTATTAATATTTTTTAATTACCTGTTTTGAATAAATCGGTTGGTTCAAACAATGATTGTGTTTTTTGTCATTTGAACAAATCAAGGATACTACCATTTAACACAAGTTCTTTTAATGTTTTACATCCACTTCTCTACATTTATGTTGATCTTTGGGGACCTACTTTTGTTATTTCGTTAGATGGTTCTAAGTATTTTCTGCTTTTGGTTGATCTATTTACAAGATACTGTTGGCTATATCCTATCAATGCTAAATCACAGGTGGCTGTTATATTTCCACAATTTCGCAAACTTGTGGAAACTCAATTTGGGCATCAAATACGTAATGTATTTTCAGACTACGGTGAGGAATTTGTATCACTGCGTTCCTTCTTTGTTTCTTATGGAATCAGTTAGCTATCTACTGATCCTCATACACCTCAACAAAATGGGATTTTAGAGCGTTGGAATCAGCATATCTTGGAAATTGGACGGGCTCTGCTTCATCAATCCAAACTTCCTCCAAAATTTTGGTCACTTGCTTTGCAGACTGCTGTTTACCTCATATACAGAATGCCAACTCCATTGCTTGATAGATGCAGTCCTTTTCAAAAATTATTAGGGTATGCTCCTAATTATACTAAATTGCGCATTTTTGGGTGTCTATGTTTTCCTTGGTTGCGGCCTTACATCTCAGAAAAATTAGCAAATCCTTCAAAACCATGCATTTTTGTGGGCTACTCAACTACTCAGAGTGCATATTGCTGTTATGAAATTGTGACAGGTCGAATATATATTTCCAGACATGTTCAGTTTATTGAGTCTACCATACCTGGAGTCACTGAAAAACTAACCTCGACTTCCTCAGATGAGCCGAGCTTCATATCTTTACCATTTCATAGTGTGTCTGGGTCCTCTGAGCACCCAGTTCATCGCCGCAACCTTCGAATATTCCAGCAACAACTAAAAATCCAATCTCAACCTCAGGTCTGTTGTCTGCTTCATCACAAACCTCACCACCTCGCACTCACACTATGCGAACTCGAAGTCAGAATAATATTTATAAGCCAAAAAGGTTCTATGCAGCCACAAAACATCCACTCCCCACAGATATTAAACCAACCATGGTGAAACAAGCACTTAGTATTCCTCCTTGGCGTTCTGCTATGGATGAGGAGTTTACACTTTACAGTACTTCAGCGTCATGGAACATGGGATTTGGTTGCTCAACCTCCTAACTGTATTGTCATTGGTTGTAAGTGGGTTTTCAGAACTAAGCGTAAGCCCAATAGAACTATTGATAAATATAAGGCTCGTCTGGTTGCTAAAGGTTTTCATCAAAGACCTGTGATAGATTTCAAGAAAACATTCAATCCTGTTATCAAGCCTGCTACTATCAGAATTGTTCTGACTCTGGCCACCAAATTTAATTGGCCACATCGCCAATTAGATATCTATAATGCCTTTTTGCATGGTGATCTTGATGTCCCCATCTATATGCCGCATCATCCGGGATTTAAGGACCCTTTGCATCCATCTCATGTCTGTCTTCTGCGTCGGTCTCTCTATGACCTCTTGCAAGCTCCTAGGGTGTGGTACAACTCACTTTGTGCTTCTCTTCAGTCCTTTGGTCTTAAACAATCCCAAACATATTCATCCCTTTTCACGCTCTATAGAGGTACTGATCGCTTATATGTTCTCGCATATGTTGATGATCTTATCATTACAGAATCAAATTCAGACTCTATTTTGCCTCTTACTATGCATCTCCGCTCAAAATTTGCTGTCAAAGATTTTGGACCATTTTCTTACTTTTTGGAAGTTGAAGTTGCACACTGCAAAGAAGGTTTATTTCTTTCCCAGCATAAATACATAATTGATCTCCTCCAGCGACACAAAATGGATGGTGTAAAACCACTCTACACTCCTTGCTCCAAATATGAAACAGAATCGACAGGTTCGATTGATGCCACTATGTATCGTAGTGCTATTGGGGGTCTGCAATATCTTATGATCACTTGCCCTGATATTACCTTCGTTGTTAATAAGCTTGCTCAGTTTATGTCCTCCCCCTCCTTGTCTCATCGGTGTACTGTCAAACGTCTATTTCATTACTTGAAAGGCATCTTGCATCATGGGTTGTTGGTTCGTCGCTCCGACAACCTCACTCTGAAAGCATACTCTGATTCAGATTTTAATGGGGACTTATCAGATTGCAAATCCACATCAGCGTACATTGTCTTTCTTGGCTCAACCCCCCATCTCATGGCGCTCTCGTAAACAACAAGGGGTTGCACGATCATCCGCTAAATCAGAATATCGTGTTCTAGCAACAACTGCCTCAGAGGTGTGTTGGGTTCATCATCTCTTTCGTGATCTGTGTATCCCGTGTCCAAGTCCCCCTATTATATTTTGTGACAATATGGGTGCTACTCGTTTGACCTTAAATCCAGTTCAACACTCATGAATGAAACACATAGCCATTGATCTTCACTTTTTTCGTGATCTAGCATCTAAAGGTCTCCTGACTGTCTCCTACATAAACACGCAAGATCAACTAGCAGCTTTGTTAACAAAACCTCTTTCTAAGTCGCGTTTTCAGCTACTTCATTCCAAAATCTCTATGGCTGATGGCACGTCGCTTTTGCAGGGGTGTATAAAGAAAAGTAATTGATGGATAAATCAAATCCTAAAATTATGAGATTCTAATTACTTAATTTCCTCAATTGTACAGCTTGTATAGCTTATATATATCCTTTTATCCCTTCTGTAAAATCACGATCAATACATACATTTTATATTTTCTATACAAGTGTCTTTAGCTACTTGTTTTGGAATGTACCTGTTAATCATATTAGTAAAATTATCAAGTATCGTTAATTCTCTTTCTCTAAGCTCCCTTCTCCACCTCCACTCCCATGTCCTTCCATTATCCCCCAACTCCTAAAACTTGCCACTGAATCATTCTTACTAAGGCATAAATTGTAGAGTTTAAAAAATTTATTCTTCAACTTAACACCTTCTACCCATACATCTTCCCAGAACAAAGTATCTTCACCATCTCCAATAACCCTCTCTAAACCCCCAAAAAGCCACCCATCTAGTTGCCCCACAACCTTTATAATCTCCCCCACCATTCTACTGTTAAGCTATCTTGTTTAAACTAATGGAAACTCCCAGATGCTGGAAAGTATAAATATATTTTTCTAAAATATTATGAATGATGCATTAAAGTAGTGATGTCAAAACCAGAACCGAAGTTGGAATCGGTTCGAAATACCCAAAAAATTACTCCATCCGTCTCAGGCTAAAGGGATCATTTTATCATTTTTGTTGTCCCACTTAAAAGGGGTCGTTTCTATTTTAGGAATGTGGGGGGCCCATCACTAACACTTCAAACAATATTTTATATTTCAAAAGATAAAAATACCCCACTACAATTAATGGATTAATTAGGTGGAATGGTAGAAAGGTAATTCACAAATTTCACATACCCACTACATATTAAACAATAACACTCCTTAATCTACATACACAAAAGCATTTGGCCCTCTTAACCTGGGATGGAGGGAGTATTTTTTAAGGTTGAATCGAGTTAAACCGAAAAATCGGTTGCACATGTTCATTTTTTATGATGTTTTTCTTTTATATTATTTCAGAACATAATATTAAAATTTTGAATTAAATTATAAATTATTGTATTAAATTGACATATTATAAATTATATGAAGTATGAATTATGCACTATAAATATTTTATTTTAATTGATTATTTAACTTTGTAAAATAATTTGTGGTGATTTTATAAATGATGATTCTATAAAATATAATTGAAAACATGTAAAATTAATTTTCCGGTAAAAATTGGTTTAATTGGTTGAATCTCGAATTGTTGCCTCTATTAGTTCAACCTCTAGTCTGGTTAAAAAAATACTGCATTAAAATATGAGTAGATCTACTATACAACACTTGTACACTAATAACACAACCCATATTTTAAAAATGGATCACATATATAACTCAAAACATCTAAATGGGTCTTTCATAGTCATAGACGATGGCAATCCCCTTTCCTCTCTTTTCTTCCTGCCGCCCCTCGGTCTCTTCTCTGTTCCATCTCCACCTTCCGTCCCTCCGTCTCTTCTCTACTCTATCTCCACTGTTCGTCGTCACTTTTCTTCTGTAGCAGATCTTACTCTGTCGTTGTCTAATTCTTTTTCAC
Source organism: Pogostemon cablin (assembly GCA_023678885.1). Taxonomy (NCBI): domain Eukaryota; kingdom Viridiplantae; phylum Streptophyta; class Magnoliopsida; order Lamiales; family Lamiaceae; genus Pogostemon; species Pogostemon cablin. The sequence goes on along the minus strand of CM042983.1, from coordinate 27,581,455 downwards.
TCTCTCCGCATCATCATCGCCTCCACCTTCCATCACTTCAGATCTGTATCATCTGATCTCCCGGTGACATCTCTGATCATTTCAGCTTCCTCATATATTAGATCGCCCTCCATGCTTCAGATTGATATCATTGGATCTCCCTCATTTGCATCATCGAATCAAGACACGACACTTTTTAGAGTTTTGCCTTCTTCGCATATTCATCAGATCACGTTCAGTGCGACACTTCTGAGAGTTTTGACTTATTCGCATATTCATCGAATCACGTTCAGTGCTTCAGATCTGCATCATCACACATCTACCGCTCAGATATCTACAACTGTCGTCGTTTCAAATCTGCATACGACGACTCATATAAGTTGTGATTTCTTCGAGTTTTATTTTATTATTCAATTCAAATTGATATCCATTGACTTCCAAAATAACTGTATTGTTTTTAATTTGTTAATTTATGTGTTTGTATTTATATGTGTATTACTTTTTTATAGTAGTGTACAAAATTAAAAATATTAAAAAAAAAATTTAGTTTACTATTAATGTATGTATTTATACTTATAATTATATTACTTTTTAACCGTATGAAATTAATAATATTAAAAAATATTTTTAATTTATTAATATATGAATTCGTATTTATAATTATATCTCTTTTTTACAATAATGTATAAAATTAAAAATGTTAAAAAAAAGTAATATACTAATTAAAATTTTAAGTTACTGAATCACAATCAATATAATTTCTGATGAGGAAAGAAATAGAGCACCCAAGATCTCAAACCATCCAAAAGCAGTGATAGGCAAATTGGTGATAATATAAAGAAAACCAAAAGAAAGTACAGAAGGAGAAAAAGATGTTCAAAAGTCAAGCCAAAAGCGGCAGAAGCCACGCAGGGCTTAAACTACTTAAAACGAAAGTATTCAGAATTCATATCATTAAAGATGTGATGTTGAACGAACTGCGGAGCGGTGCTGTGCCAATCAAAGTCACCACCAATATCTGACAGGGCATCTGCAACAGTGTTTCTCTCACGGTAAATATGAGAGACATGAACATTCATATGCGCCACTTTTAGCTCTACTCCACCTAGACAACAATCTCCAAGGAATCTTAGGAGTAAGATCTGTTAGTGCGTACACAACATATGTTGAATCTGTTTCTAGCCACAGAGTGTGCCAACCCTTATCGTATGCCACTTTGATTGTTGTAAAAGCTGTGAATAATTCAGCCTCAAAAGCATGGCCAATGCCATAACCATACGTAAAGCAACCTCGCGCCAAACCCATGCTGTTTCGAAGATACCAGTGCTTAATATGCACCCCGAGACTCCTGCAGCGTGGCCATCGGTGTTACATTTCATCCAGCCAAGTAGTGGTGGATGTCATCTTAGTGAAGTAATAGTATGAGCTTTCTTGGGTACTCCTTTTACTCCAAAGTGTCGAAGTATGATTAATTCCCCCACAGTATTGTGCATCGTTCCAATTGATAGCCTGCCCATTTCCTTGATTAACACTGCCAACACTGAGATCATTCCTGAAATTCATAAAGGTTTGTGATGTCCTTCCGAATCTAGCTCCATATTCATCATCTCATTTCTAGTACTCCAAATGATCCAGAAATAGGAGACAATTGCAGCTCTCCACAGATTGTTCAGTTGAGTACTTCCTGTCATGCGCATAACATGCAAAAGGAAAACTGTGAAATCCTTATCCAAAGGAACCTCAAATTCAAAACCAGCTAACACAAAACGTAATACTTGCTGAGACTTTGCAATGTATGAATAGATGATCTAAAGTCTCTGAATCCTCCTCGCACAAGTAGCAGCGTGAGGGTCCAAAAAAGCCTCTGTGAGTCAGCACGTCCCATGTAGTCAGAATGCCCCTGATGGCCTTTCAAAGGGTGATGGATCGACGAGTTGGAATGAAGCTCGCCCATATCCAGGAGCCCCAGTTTGTGGAGGGAAAACTCGGCAGTTTATGATTATAAGCAAGCTTCGATGTGACTTTTCCATAAATGGCTTTGGTCCAAAACCTTTGATCTCGTAGGTTTGGAGACATACAAGTTGAGAAGATGGCATCAACAATAAAAGGAAAAACATTAGTAAACTCAATTGTAAAATGCTAGTTTCCATCATATAGGTAGTCCCCAATCTTTTGTTCATAATGATGCATGTATTCTAGGAGGATGCCAACCATGTCTGCTATGGGTTTACCAATCCAATTGTCTAGCTAAAAAAGCACATTGGAGTCGTGTCCCACTATCCAAATATCCTTGGTCATAAGCTGTTTGATGTGAGAACTGCAAGCTGATTTTATTGAAGATGGGAAATAGGAATCCTTGAGTTTGGTACCTTCAAACTAGTGGTTCCTAATGAGCTGCAAACATGCCTCATCTCCACGTATATCCCAGGATAGTTTCATGCCTCGTTAGCTGCCTTGATAGAACAAATACCCAGTTCGCTCTCCTCCATAGGGCAGCAAATGCGACTCCAAGCAGCTGTGAAATAATGAGTTTTCGAAACCTCTCCAGTCCATATGAAGTTTCTGCATGATCTCTCAATCTTTCCAATATGGTGTTTGGGCCATCTATATATTATCATGAGATGCACTGTAGATGATATAATCACTGAATTTACAAGATAAATTCGACCTGCCATTGATAGGGAGTTCCCCTTCAACCTCTGAAATTTGGAAAGAATATTGTCTGTTGCTTCTTTGAAAAATATAAGTTTCTTGGAGCACCTTTAAAAATAGGAACACCAAGATATTTGAAAGGCATGCTGTCCTCTGAGATCATCAAACCTCCTTTTATTCGCCGTTTGATATCCTCCCTCACATGCTTTCTGAAGAATACCTTTGATTTCTGCGGGTTGAAGAATTGTCCAGAAATATTAGCATAACTGGACAGAGCTGTCTTCAATACATTGATGGAGGTCCTATCTGCTTTAAAAAACAACATTATATCATTAGCATAAAAACAAGTATGATGGTAATTAAAATCCACGATCACCATTGGCCCTCGAGATAAGCCCCTCATTGGTAAGTTTGATAATCCATAGGCCAAGAACCTCCTCTGCAATGCAGAATAACAGTGGAGATAGAGGATTTCCCTGACGAACCCCTCTGCCACAACCAAAGAAACCCTTGGGCACGCCATTAATCAAAACTGAGATTCTAGCAGAGTAGAAGACAGCTTTTATCATATTGATAAAATGACTAGAAAATCCCATACGACGAAGAACTTCTAAAAGAAAATCCCATCGAATTGTGTCAAATGCTTTCTTAATATCGATCTTATACACCACACTGCCATTCTTCGAGTTGTCCAGACAATTCAAGCTCTCTGATGCCAAAGCGATACAATGATGTATGCTCCTTCCAGGTACAAAACCAAACTGAAAGATTCCCAGCTTCCTATGCAAAATAGGACTAAGTCTGTTGGAAATAATCTTTGTATAGATTTTGAAGTAGAAATTGCAAAGATTGATAGGTCAAAAGTCTTCAACTTTGGTAGCTCCATCAACCTTAGGAATCAACACCAAAAAGTTGCAATTTATCCCCAACGGAATATTTGCATGAGTGAAAAAATATTGCACAAACCTACATAGATCCTCTCTAATAATGTGCCAACATTTGTGATAGAAACTTTCCCCAAAACCATCCGGACCAGGCGAGCTATCAGTTGATAGCTCCATAACTGCAGCTTTGATTTCCTCCTGAAAAGGAAGTCTGGTAAGAATTTGGTTGTCTGAAATATCTATGGACTTATCCACAAAATCTAATACTTCAAAATCCGGGGTATCCTTAGGCTGTCGAAAAAGGTTGGTATAGTAATCAACCACATGTTCGCCAATTGCATCTATATCTTCCGATCTGACCCCCTCAATAATCATCGACTTGATATTAGCTTTTATTTTAATAACAAGTTGGCTTCGATGAAAGAAATCCTAGTTCCTATCCCCTTCCTTTAACCAAGTAGTTATGTGTTTTTGTGCAAAGAAACAATGTTGGTCCAGTAACTTATCACTGAGGTTAAGATGAGCATCAACTTCCTCTGAGAAAAGATCAGGATTATCTCCCTCACAATCAATACGGCGCTAAACATCCTGGAGACGAGTTAAAGCTGTCTCCACCCCATAAAAAATATTCCCAAATTCCCTCGAGTTCCAATTTTTTATATCAAGCTTTAACCTGCGTAGTTTAGAAGCAAACATAGAAATCGGGTTATTGGAATGTATGTACCTTTGCCAAGATGTAGCAGCGAGCACATAAAAACCTATGTCCGCGAGCCACATGGATTGAAAACGAAATGGCCTTGGAGTGTGTATGCTAAGACTAAAATTCATGACTATAGGATTATGATCAGAACTATGTCTAGCATATGCAGTGGCGGTGACTGAATCCCATCCATCAGTGGTCAAGATTCTGTCAATACGAGAGGCTCTCATGCCTCGAGTGGATGACCTGCTCACCCAGGTATACTTAGAACCATGCATATCAAGTTCACGCAGTCCTGTAACTTTCAAAAATTCTAAAAATTCAGCTGAACTCAAGATTGTCATGTCTGGTGGCATTCATTCTCTCATGAGCTCCCATAGTGACGTTAAAATCACCTATGATGAACATAGATTGCTCAATATGAAGAGAGATATCAAACCACAATTCCCTTCGACGAGTGTAATCATTATTAGCATGGAAAAAACCACACCTGAAATCCTTTGTATCAAAAGTGAAATCATATATGATGATTTGAGAGGAGCTAAACACCCTTCTAATGTTGGTGATGAACTTAGGATTGCAGAAAATCCTTAAGTTAGGCCTAAGATCATCATGTTCATTAGTTCCCACAAACGAGAGGCGCAGGCTGCGCCAATAGTGTGATGGAATTGAAGAAAATAAAATCTTTGGTTCGATAATGCCTAACCACAACGGGTTGTGGCCTAAGCAAAGTTCTTTAAGAACCGCTTGAGAATCATCATTCCCAATCCCTCTGATATTCCAGAAGAGAACCTTCATTATTTACGATTCATCTTCCCGTGCTTCGGCGGGTTTTTCAAATTTTTCCAACCCTTGAAGGCTGTGGATGTCATGTTTTTGTGCTCCGTGATTTTAAGATTAACAATCTTCACTCCCGAATTGCGTGATCTGGTGGTGGGTGCCTCATTTTTAATAAAACGGGAAGCACTATGTTCAGTTCCAATCACCGAGGTAGGAGGCTCAGTAGTGGCCAAAGTTAAGTCCCCAACACTTGTAGGACTCTCATGTGGAAATGGGTCGTCCCCTCCATCCTTTGCAGGACTAGCGACGGCGTGCGGAATAGGTTCTTCCTCTTGAATCATAATAGCCAATTCCTTATTAGAGTCCTCCTCATTCAATCCACTATCATCAAAGTTCTCATGTTCTGAGCCCTCATTGATATCACTAAGGCTGTTCCTATCATCATCATCAGTCTCCTCCTTGTCATCAGTAGCAGCCTCATTATTCTCAGCATCCTCACTATCCACTGTTGTTCTACTCTTACCATCAGTGTCATGCATGTCAGAAATTTCATTAACTTCACCTTCCTTCTCGCCTAGGTCATGGAAAGAGTTAGAAACATTCACAGAAGCAGGTGGGGGATCTCTCCTTATCCAGGTTTTCTTTGGAACCGTGAAGCCATCCTGATCAATAGGCCTCTTGTTTTTTCGGCTTTCCTGTCTCCTCTTTCTTTGTGCTTGTTTGTTCCTTTTTTTCAGACATAACTCCACATCATGTCCAAGTATTTGACATTACTTGTAATATTCTAGAATATTTTCGTAACCGAAAGATATATGAATTATAGCCTCTGAGGTATCTATATTCATTGATTTCGCGAGCTCCTCCAAAATGTCTGCCTCGACCAATACACGTGCAAAATACCAGTAGAGCCATTCAAATCTCTTTCATCTATAAGTATCGGAACACCAACCACAAAAGCAATTTTGCAAATTACTTCCTCATTCCATAATTCCATCGAGAGTTCATAGATACGTAACCATGTAGACACCAAAGACGATTTAATTTTGAATGGGTTAAATATAGGTGTCCATTGCTGTACACGCAGCTGCATATTACCCTCCTCAAAAAACCTTTTCTTAAGGAGCTTAACCTTAACTTCATCATACGGAATATATACATTAAAGTATCCCCTTCCAAGAGGTATGACAAGTACCTCTTTGAGCAAGAACACCTTCCCAAATAATGCTTCAATCTCCTTCTGCAAGTGTGGCTTGGATCCCTTTGAATTAAGAACCCTATTAATCACAAATCGTGAGAACAATTTTTTACAACTCTCATAAAACTCATTAGAAATAGATAAAATAGGGATATCACCTCTTTTGTCGATTGGCCTCGCCACAGGACCACGAAATGGTCTCTTGCATATGGCTGCTTTGATGTGAGAAAATGGGTCAGCAGAACTGCCAACTTTAGATGCATATGACCTGGGGTCGGTGCAGTTTTTGATCGGAGATGTACGATCAGTAGCAGGCTTCCCAGTTTGATGATCAGACGATGCGTGATCAATGAGAACTCCATGCATATTAGGGTTAAGGGAAATCCCATGAGAACTAGGGTTTCCTGTTTGCTTGCCGAAAAGGTTAGGGCTTAATGGTTGCGTGCCTGCTGGTAAAGAACTAGGGAGCCTCTGCCGCGTGGAATCCGTGTGCGATCCCAGGTTCAACTGATCTGGGCCACCGCTGGGAGGGGGCTGAATATCAGCATACTATTGATTATGGTTCAACAATTCATCAAATCAAGGGTTTGAGACGAAAGCCATCTGATCAGTGGACCGTTCAGACGAGGAGGAAGGAGGCCGGGAGGTGCCCTCGCCAGGCGGAGCCCCCATGCTAGAGAAAGATCGTTTAAAAAATAAAAAAAAAATTAGAGAGAAGGCAGAGAAAAAACCTAGAGAGAGAAACATCTTTTTTTAGAAGAAGTATTGAAATATAGGTGGGGAGCATATTTTTTTCTAAAAGCAGTGATAGATAGGATGAGAAAAATGAGGATAGAAAGTGCATCAGAATAAAGTCAGGTGAATAAGGAGAGATAGTACAAAGTCAGGATGAGAGTGAAATAAGAGAATGAAATACCAAAATGAAATTGAGGAGACCGGGATAAAATTACTTTTATATAATGGTTCATTGAATTTGGATCATCTATTGTACCTTAAAAACTACTGCCTCCATCCCATTGAAATGTGGGCGTTTACTTTTTGTTCGTTGATTAAAGAGTATAATATTTTAATGTGTAGTGAGGTTAGAGAAATAATATATTAATGTAAAGTGGTAGATGTATTAGTATGATATATGGGCCTATAGAGAGAGAGTAATTAATATATGTGGGTTCTCTTTACCAAAAAAGAAAATGCACACTTTGTATTGGGACTGACCAAAATGAAAAAATGCGTACATTTCAATGGGATGAAGGGAGTATTATATATTAGTATTTGCCTTAAAATATAATTCTAGTTTATAATATGGCAAAAAAATTTGTATGAGACTGCCTCGCGTAATGACTTACGTAAGACGGATAAAAAATGATAATTTTTATAATGAAAAGTAATAATGTTATTACATGAACAATTTATAGTATAAAAGAAAAGTGATAATTTTGTATAACGAAAGTGATAACATTTTATAGTGAAAATTATAACTAATTACGAAAGCGTAAAATTATCTCACCGTGAGATGGTCTCACAAAAGACTTGCCCTAATATAATTAAGGGTTAATTACATGAAAAGTCCCAACTTTTTTCGCTAATTGAGAATTAGTCTAAACTTTTGAATATTTAGAAATAAGTACCCAACTTTAATCCTATATTGCAACTTGAACCATCGGGCAGCTGGAGGCTGCTCGAACGCTGATGTGTCATATTTGACTATCAAGTATCACTGCCATGTGTATAAAATGACACCATTTATGTATATAAGGAAATAACTATAAGTGGGATAAATTTTTTTTCCATCTATACATATATAAAAGCAAACCTAAACTTCTACTTTTATTTTCAATTTTTTTTCAATTTTACTTTATTTAGAAATAATTCAATTTTAATCTTAACCGTCCAATTAATATATTTGATTTCAATCATAAAATCTAATTATACTAATAATAGATTTTATTATTTAAATTTTACTTTTTTATTTAACAATATTAATTTAGTAAATATGAGAGATATGTTTGGCATATTTAACTAATTTTTATTCAATATTTGCTTAATTTAAATTAATTTATCAATCAATATTCATATATTATAATTATAATTTAATTTAATATACATAGGGCATATGATTTTTCTTTGATTTCAATCATAAAATTTAATTATACTAATAATGTATTTTATATTTAAATTCATTTTTTTATTTATTTAATTTAACATTATAAAATTGATTTATTTTTAATCAATATATTCTTAATTTTAATTAATATATGAATTTTATTTTCATTAGGATCGTCTCTATAAATATTTGCTTTCAATCATGGTCGTTCATTTATTAAAATCGTTCTATATAAATCTTTTCATTACCTAATCAAATTCTTACTCTATCCCTCTTTTTGTTTTTGTTTTTGTTTTTGCTTTTCTCTCTATTGCTTCTTCTTTTTCTTCTTTTTTTACAGATTCTACTTTCATATTATTTATAATCTACTCTAATTTTTTTTGTCTTTTATACTTTTATTTGATCTTATATGCAGGTTCAATCGTTCTCCTTAAAGGTATCATTATACTTTTTTAATTTTTTGTTATCTCTTTTTTTTCTTCTTTTTCTTCTCTTTTACAGATTCTATTTTCATATTATTTATATACTACTCTAATTTGTTTTGATTTGTTTTGTCTTTTATACTTTATTTGATCTTATATGCAAGTTCAATCATTCTCCTTAAATGTATCATTACACTTTATTAATTTTTCGTTATCTTATTTATTTTTTCTCTTTGATTTTTGTGTTTTTTTAATAATTCTATAAACTCTATTTTTATAATTTCATTTCATTTATTTTCTTTTCTTTTATACTTTTATTTTATATTATTTTTAGGTTCAATTATTCTCATATTTGATCTTATTTGTAGGTCCAATCATTTTCATATGAGGTATCATTCTTTTTTTTTTATAATTCTATAACCCATTTATATGCTTTAATTTACTTTATCTTTTATACTTTTATTTGATCTTATTTTAATGCTCAATCATTCTCATATTTGATCCTTTAATTTATTTTATCATTTATACATTTATGTGATCTTATTTTTATGGTCAATCATTCTCATATTTGATCTTAAGTGTAGGTACAATCATTCTAATTTGAAGTATCATTCTTCTTTTTTAGTTTTTGTTATATTATTTTTGTTTCTCTACGATTTTTGTATTTACTTTATAATAATTAAATAAACCTTATTTATATGCTTTAATCTATTTTACCTTTTATACTTTTATTTGATCTTATTTTCAGGTCCAATCATTCCATTTAAGGTATCATTTTTCTTTTTTATTTTTCGTTTGTCTTATGATTTATGTTTTTTCTTCGTTTTTTATGTATTCTTCATATTCTGTAAACTATGTTTTATATATTTTTTTGATTTTATTGATTTTATTTTTATTTGATATTATTTTTAGGTTCAATCATTCTTATATTTGATCTTATTTATAGGTCCAAGCATACTCATTTGAGGTATCATTCTCTTTTTTATGTCTATATTTTTTTCTTCAATTTTTGTATTTGCTTTATAATAATTCTATGAATCTTATTTTATATTTTAATATTCTATCTTTTATTCTTCTTTTTAATCTTATTTTCAGGTTCAAACATTATCATTTGAGGCATCATTTTTTTTCTGTTTATCTTATGATTTATGTATTTTCTTCTTTTTTATGTTTTCTTTATATTCCATAAACTCTATTTTTAAAGTTTTTTTTTTATTTTATTGTTCTTATTTTTATTTGATTTTATTTGCAGTTTCAGTCATTAACAAAAGTTATCAGTGTACGTATCTTATATGCAGGTTCAATTATTCTCCTTAAAGGCATCACTATACTTTTTAATTTTTTGTTATCTTATTTTTTTCTCTTCGGTTTTTTTATTTTTTTAATAATTCTATAAACCTTATTTTTATAATTTAATTTATTTTTATCTTCTTTTATACTTTTATTTGATATTATTTTTATATTCAATCATTCTAATACTTGATTTTATTTGTAGGTCCAATCATTCTCATTTGAGGTATCATTCTTTTTTTCTATCTTTTTTTTCTTCAATTTTTGTGTTTGCTTTATAATAATTCTATGAACCCTATTTTTATATTTTAATATTCTATCTTTTGTTCTTCTTTTTAATTTTATTTTCAGGTTCAAACATTATCATTTGAGGTATCATTATTTTTTTTCGTTTATATCTTATAATTTATGTTTTTCTTCTTCTTCTTTTTTTGTATTTTCTTTATATTCCATAAACTCTACTTTTAAAGTTTTTTTAACTTTATTGTTCTTATTTTTATTCGATCTTATTTGTAGTTTCGATCATTAAAAAAATCATTATCCAAAATTAGCTTCAGAAATTTTAGAGTTAGAAAATCCAAAACACATGTCAACTATATTTTTTATTTAATCTTTAAGATTAATTTATGAAATCTATTTTTGAAGTATTGTAATTTATTCTAAGTTTTTATTTAATTTTATTTTTATTAGGATAATATCTCTATATATTCTTTTAATTTGATTTTTTGGATTAATTTATGAAATCTATTTTTTTAAGTTCTGTAATTTATTTTAAGGCTAATTATACTTTGCACCCAGGTGCACCCTAAGATACGGTGCACCAATTTTAAAAATCGTATATACAATTATGAACAAAAATGTATACAATTTAATTGTTAGTTTTTTTAATAAAAAATTGAGTGTAAAAAAATATACAATTATTAAAAAATATGTATACATTATTGAATAAAAAGTTATACACATATGGATGCTAATTTTTTTAATGAAAAACGTAGTGTGAAAAAAGTATACAATTATTAAGAAACGCATACACAAAATAAAATAAAAGCATATACAAAATAAAATAAAAAGTTATACACATATGGGTGCACCTTGCACTCGGGTGCACTTAATATCAACTCTTATTTTAATTGTTCATTAAATTTTATTTTCATTAGTATTGTCTCTATAAATATTTTTTTTAATATTTGTAATTTATTATATTAAATAATATTTTATATTTTATTTTATTCATATATTATTTAATTAGAAATATATATTATAGTAAAATATATCTTTATTTTAAAACAAAATAAGAATTGAGTTTTATAGAGAAATTATATCTACTTTTTTATAAGATAAATTTAAATTAAAATAGAATAACTTTAATATAATTATTTATACAAAGTTAATATTTATATTAAATTCTGAATCAAATCAATAAATGAAATTATCTAAAGATAAATAATGTACTTACCTATTATATAAAGCGAATATGATATATGTTTTTTTATATTAATTGCAACCAATTTAAATATGAGAGATTCTCTTGTGAGACGGATTTTATGTGAGACGGGTTGACCCATTATTAAAGTATGCTTATCATATAGGTAAAGTACGTTTATTAGTAGTTAAAGTATGTAAATAATAAATCATATAATAACATCCTAAAATTATACTTTAATTCATTATCCATCATACTTTACAAAACATACTTTAACAACCATTAAACATACTTTATCTATATAATAGACATATTTTAACACGTTTCACAAATGGTCTCACATAAGTAGCGTCTCACAAGAGAATTTGTCTTTAAATATTGTTTGATGCAATTAATTAGATAATGTTTCAATTTTATTTTAATAAATTAAAAAAATATTAATTAATTTCTTAATAATGAATATAGTCAAATATTATACATAATTTAAGTTGTATTTATATATTAAGTATACTTAGATCACCATTAAAATTTTTATAGGATATTATAATAAAGACTCCAAGGTGCTTTAACCTAAATATATTGAGTGCCCCCAAAATCACTCTATAATTAATATATCATTATATTTATTTTGGACGTATCATAAATTATCTACCTATCTATACATACATATATAAAAACAAACCTAAATTTTTTTTATCTTCAATTTTTTTTTCTCATTTCAATTTTATTATTATATTTATAAACCATGCCATTTTATTTATGACAGTCCATTTAAAAGATTAAATCTTAACCATTAATATTATTTATGCTAATAATAATTTTTTATTATTTTTTAATTAACAATATAATAATTTAGTAAATATGAGTGATATTTTTGGCATATTCTATTAATTATCAAATTTATATCCATTCGCTCCAAAGAGTCTTATTTTTTTATTTTGGGGCTCCGTCCCTAAAGGTCTAATTTCTCTTTTTATACACATGGGACCCACTCATATCCACTAATATAATTAAAATATGGAATTCATACACACTAATATAACTACCCATTACAAATTAAATAATAATACTCCTTAATTCACGTGCAAAAAGTAAATGCACCCATTTGGGGCAGACGGAGGGAGTAGTATTAAATGGACCTTTAAGATTAAAATTGAATAAAAATAAAAAACTGTAAAATTATGGATACGAGTAGTAGATATTTGAACGGATACGATATCTCTACATAAGCGTGTAACTTATACGTTGTCATTCCTAATATAAGTAAAAATTTATGTTATGAAAAAACAACACGAGAGAATGGGTGAAAAGAAAAATTTGTAATTGGCTATTTGTAGGAATTTCTATGTTCCACCTGATAGAATGATGGGCAGTCGAATTTTTTTTGGCTAATCTAAAAAAATTGGATTATACCCTCATTAAATTATATTACTACAACTACACAATACACAAAAAATAATAATAGTCCCTCTGTCCTGTTCTAATGGTTACATTTGCTTCTTGCACGGTGATTAAGAAATATAGTATTTTAATGTATAATGGATAGTTGTATTAGAATGATAGGTGGGTCACGTGATGATGGTTTAATCGTTTTGTGTGGGTTCCATATATAAAAAAGGGTAATAAAACTATTAGGAACTGATCCTCAAATTGAGGATATGTAACTATAAGGGCTGGAGGACATAGGAAGTATAAGAAAGAAAACCAATTATAAAGAAAAATATTTATAATTATTTTCGTGCAAAACACAAGAGATATTTATAAACATAAATAAAAAATAATACTACAACAAAATTCTAACCAGATCAAAATTGGACGAGACAAGCTCAAACATATTCGTAGAGATAAAACTATTAAAACTAAAAAATAATTAACAATAATCCTAAAATAAAATATTTAAATATTATTCTCAAAATATAATTATTTCCGTGCAAAACACATATGGGATTATTAAAACATAAATAAAATAATAATACTGCAACAAAATTCAAACTAAACAAAAATCGGATGAACAAAGCTTAAAATATTCATACAAATACATAACACTATTAGAAAAAAATTAACCAAAAATCCTAAAATAAAATGTTTTCTGTGCAGCGCACGGACAGAAAATACTAGTTATTATTAAAATAAAAAACTTATAAACATTAAAATTGGAAATAAAAATGAGATGGGCAAGTCGTCTTCTTCATCCTTTCTCTCCTTGATATCTTCAATGGTTGTCTTCTCCATAGTAGCTTTCTCTTCTCTGCATACATAATACGTGGCGGCGGCGGGAAATTCTTAATTTTCCGGCAATCGAAAACCTCATTGTTTCTGGGTTTGGGTCTCCAGTCGTCGTGTTCGGCGAGATAAAGAGAGGTTGGAAACTTGCCGGAGGGACTGAATGGTGGCGAGGATGAGAAAATGCTACCGCTATCAGAGACGGTGTCGGCGGCGAATTCGCTGTCGAGATTCTATGTGCATAATTCTAGAGATTTGGAGCTGAGCTTCTAGAACGACGATGTATTCGTTTCATAATAACTGGTTTTTTTTAACATCCCTTGAATTCCTAGTATTCGTTTGGAGGAAACCCCAATTTTTGAATTCAAGAACCACGTGATAAACGACCGCCACAGGTGGCGGTGGCGGCGGCCGCGGCGCCACTTTGAGCTTAAGGTGGTGGTGGTTTCTGATGCCTCAAAACACACATGAAGTTTTGGCAAACCATATGGATATGTTATTACAAGGGACGATAAAGAGGCTGTTGTTGACTTTGTTATTTATTGTAGAGAGAGTGGAGGGAAGTGGAGGGGAAGGAACGAGGGATAAGCGAGGGTTTCCATGTATACATTTAATTAATTTTGTACACATGGCAGTGCTACTTGACAGTCAAATATGACACATCAGCATTCGGGCAGCAGTGGTTCAAGTTGCAATACGGGATTAAAGTCGGGTACTTATTTGTAAATAATCAAAAGTTTAGATTAATTCGCAATTGGCGTAAAGGTCAGGACTTTTGGTGTAATTAACCTTATAATTAACTACAAATATAATTTATTTAACTACTAATAAACATACTTTACATATATATAATAATAATAATAATATATTTTAATATTATGAGTCTACTCATTCCATAATCCATCACACACACACACATCAGACCCAAGGCATAACTCAAGTGGTAGAGGAGAAGTTGGAAAGGTCTTCCAACTGAGTTGGCAGATGCAGGGTGGGGTTACGAATCCTACTTTCGGCCTCTCTATAAGCCATTTGAGACACATCCACACCATTTTTTTAACTCCTTCCGGCCACTAACAATTTATCCGTTTACTTTTTACGGGTGGATTAAAGAATATTGTTATTATATGTGTTGGGTAGTTGAAGTGAGTAATTTTACCTATTTATCATCTATATAAACAAAGGATTTTCAAATTTGCTCATCACATCTACTGCACTAATCTAAATGAAATCACAATATATTTACATCCAAGTCAAAATAACTTGTTAAAATTATTATCACTCACACATCAAATAATTAAATTATACGCCTTAATTAATACAAAAACAAATTAATCCCTTTCATAACTAGGGTTGGACAAAATTATTGATTTTTCGGTATACCGCAGTTACCGAATCCAAATTTAATGAATTTAACAAAAATTTTAGTATACCAAAATTTTTGATACGGTAACGATAAATAATTTAGAGAATTTTTGGTATTTTGGTATATACCGAAATACTGTAAAAATTTTAATAAGACGGTATTATCGGTATATACCGATATAATGTACCAATTTATATTAAATATATAATAATATTAATTATGTATTTAAAAAATATATTAGTTTATTTAGTGTAGACAGTATACTGTATACAAACATGACACAAATAATTTGAGAAACCTAGACGCTTTTCTCTTCTCTCCCTTTTCCCCCGTAACCTCGTTCTGTTCTCTCCAATCTCAAGATCTATCGGAGACTCACCACCCATCCGTCTTTCCTCTTCCCATCGGCTTCATCAACTTTATGTAAAACCTTTATTTTACCTATCACCTATCACCTCTTTTCTCTTTCTAATCTCTCACATACCATTTCCTGTTCGCTTCTAAGGTTAGTCTCCTTCGATTAATCTCTTACTCGCATTTGAAATAATTTTGTACTTATTTTGATGGATTTTTGTGTTCTTAGTTTAATTATTTGTTTGATTTCTGTTTTGCAGGGATTGGAGGCGGAAACTTTGATGAGGCATTCTCTCGTCTCCTACGCGAACAGATGAATATCTCTCGTGTCTTTATTTAAATATTTTTTATTGTTCTGTGTAACTGTGTTCACCCACCTTCCTGAATACGTATTTATTTTATCCTTTGCTAAGGTTTTGCACTCACACTATGCCTTTTGGGGGTTTATTTAATTATTCCAGAAAGAAATTTTTGTGGAACACCAAAACTGGATGTCTTCCTGTTCATGTTTTCTTAGACAATACATCAATGATATTTTTTTGCAATCTCAATCTCTTCTGATTGGTTGATAGCCAATTGTAGCCTTGAATATCTATAGTTGTTGGAAATTTATATACCACAAACTGTGAATAAGCATTCAATTTTCAAGTTCTGTTGGACATGTAATGTGTATAAAATACAATTTTAAGTGAAAATGTACATTAATTTTCTTTGTGCGTGACAATCACTACATTTCTGTACATGAAATTATTTGATTAGTTACACATTTTTGTGAACAGAACATCAAAATTTCTTTTTATGTATTGACCCTTCATATCCTCTACTTTGGGATGGAGTATATGTAGTCTACTAATTGCATGATAGATCAGCAAATTGAAATCACATGTTGTATTGGATTTTAGGATTTCTGCTACCATAAAAGAGAAATTTAACTATCTTCGTATGTGCTAAGAAATTAGTATATATATATTTATTGGATTCAATGAATTTGTGTTTTGTGATGTCCACTTATCCTTCTGTCATAGTTGCATTAGGTTTCTTTGGCTTTTCTTTTTTCTTGCTGGGCCTCGTGATGTTGCCTTGTAGATTCAGAGCACAGAATAATAAAGTCACGACTTAGAATTCAGAAATTCAAAACCAGCTTTTTAAGTTTATAGTGGGGCATTATAATATAAGAATATAATAAGGTAAAAGCTCATCACTGAGGGTATAACTATCATAGTAGGTCTTGATTTTTATTTACTCATGTGTTTCGTTTATCTTTTAAGAAGTGATTAGTTGTTTAGATAATTTTCTGTCTTTTCATTCTGCAATTTTATAGTAGCCTTATTACCATCAGTATACTAGAAAACTCATATGATGATATCATCAGAGTTATATGATATAAATTTTGCCTTGTGCTTCAAATTGGTACCATTTTATGTTTTTAATGAAATTTACACTTACCAGACTTTTTTTAAATCTTGAAAAGGTATATAGCACTTGCAAACTAATAAGTAATTTCCTATGGATACACAATTTCCGATGATGACCATTTTTTTAAAAATATAAAAAAGATGATTCACTCTCTTTAGAAAATATTTGAGCTATTACTTACTTCATTTCTATTTTTATTCTTTTTAGAATGGAATCTGAATCTTCTCATTCATTGCCAAGTCCATCTGAAACTCAAGAGCTATCCGACTCTGAAGCACTTGAAGAGTCTTCTTGTCGAAAACGATCAAAAATTGGTTCAACAAGGCCTCCAATTCCTAAGTCATTGATGAGTGATATTTTCACCTAGATTTTAGTATCTTTTTATGTGAGTTTTCATATATTTTTATTCGTATTTTATGTGTTATTTGGTTGTGTTTTGTGTTTTTAGGAAAATATGTGTGAATGAGCTTAAATATGATAAGGAAGACGTAGGAAAAAGTGGATCTCAATTCGGGGTTGAAACGAGGGAGAACGAGCCAAAACAGTGAAGAAATACAGGAGTCAGCACCAACACGGGCCGTGTAGCCAACACGGCCCTGTAAGAGGTGGCCGTGTGGCGACACCAATTCATTCAACACGGGCAACTTAAGGCCGTGTCCAGTCGTGTTGGCAGCACGAGCCGTGTCATCAACACGGCCCTGTAAGAAAAGGCCGTGCGGGAGCATCAGTTCACACGACACGGCCACCTTATGGCCGTGTGATAGAGCACGACTCGTCCTGTGTAAAATCCTGGAAAAAAATCAGAATCCTTCTAGAAACCTCCCAAGGGGTATAAATACCCAATACTACAATATGTGAGGGAGATCCGAATTCCAACCCTTCTACACACACCTCACACACCATTTCCTCCATTCTTCACCTTCACCTTCATCCATTCTTCATCCTTTGGATCTACCTTGATCCAACCATCACATTCTCCATCCAAGTAGTAGAGAAGCAAGGAAGAGAGGTGAATTGTAAGGGGAAGAAGAAATTCATCATTGGAGACATCCAAGGGAGTTTTCATCTAAACTTTGTATTGAAACCTATTGTTTATCATGTTTTGTAAGAAATTTAATGTCTATGTTAATTTTCTTATGGATATGAGAGGCTAATCTCCCTTGTGAGATTAGCAATATGAATTGTGTTGGATAATTTTTGGTATTTTGCAATGGAATGATTATGTTGAATGGGTTAATTGATTTTCTATCATTGATGCTTTAGATCTTGAGGTTTATGATGATTTGTGTGTTTAATTGTTTTAAGCATGTGATTAGATTGAGAAGTCAATTGCATATTTAGAATAATTAAGTGAATCATTTCATCAAACACTTCATGTGCATTATAGATTGTGAAGAGATTGAGAAGTCCTTCATAGTTTAGAACCCTTTGATAGAACATATCATTTATTAGATTGAGAAGTCAATAGATTATGTGAAGGGACTCTCATTTCAAGCTTAGTACCTAGTTGGAATTGTTTGAGTGAGAACCAATCCAATGAATGCCATTCCATATCCTATTCATTCCGAGAGGGAGTTTAGGTGATCTTAGTGTTGGCCCTTAGCCTTTTTCCCATGACACATATGAATTCATTGCATGATACCTAGATTTTCCATGCTTTAAGTATTGTCAATCTCATCTTTGTCTACTTGGCTCATTCATCCATCTCCCATTGATCTATCCATTTATTGTCATTTATTGATTATCTTCCCTTTATGATCATCTCTATAATACTATGGTGAACACGAGATCGCTTAGACCCTAGTACCTTCCTCCCTGTGGTTCGATAATTTCTTTAATTGATCATGCCCACTATATTATGGCTAATCAGTCATCTAGAAGTCCATATTGGGGGCATTGTGAAAAGTGAACAAGAAAGTTGAATGATGGGAGCTTGCAACAAATAGGGATATGCAATTATTATAAGGTTGAAATCCCGATGAATTATGAAAGTACTAGTGTTAAAAAATCACTTAGAGGTGAAAGTCAAGTCCATTATATGAGGCGATTGGGAGTGAGAAAATCAGCCTATATTGACGAATGAGATCATGGGGCAAGGGAGTGCTTTAGTTCCTCATACATTTAATCAAACGAGGTGTGAATTGAAGCTCACTGAGTACGTGATTACTGATGAAATGTCATCCCAGGCTATTGAAGGAAAGGGTTTTCTAAGTCTCGTACGTGAATTACAGCCACGATTCAGAATCCCCGGTCGAAAGAAAATTGCAGGTATGGTGTATGATTTATTTCTTGTTGAGAAAGCTAAGATAAAAAGTGCACTTCATGATCAAAGAGTAAGTATCACGACTGATACTTGGACATCCATTCAAAACATAAATTATACGGTCATCACGGCTCATTTTTTGGATAGTGATTGGAACTTGCATAAAAGAATAATCAATTTCATAAAAATAACAAGTCATGTTGGGGAAGAAATTGGAAAATTGATTGAGGTTTGTTTGATAGAATGGGGGATAAAAAAAAGTATTCTCAATAGTAATGGATAATGCATCTTCTAATAATAGTGCTATTGATTACTTGAAGAAAAAGATGAAAACTGAAAATAGATTATTGTTTGAAGGGAAATATTTACATTTGAGGTGTGCATGTCATATACTTAGCTTAATTGTTAAGGAAGGTTTGAAGGAGATTAATGCATCTATTAAATCCATAAGAAATGTTATAGTTTTCATCCATTATTCCCCTTCAAGGTTGAGTAAGTTTAGGGATTTTGCTGTGTTAGCCAATTTTCCTAGTGGATCAACAGTACCCATGGATGTCAAAACTCGGTGGAATGCAACTTATAAAATGCTTGAAGCCTCTCCTGCCAAATGATCCATACGTATGATACAATGGCCAACCTCCATAAAGATATGATCTGTTTACTCCCCTCAATTCCAATGGCTTGAATTAGAAATCCAATAAAAGAGTGATCATCTCGCATTCTTCCTAAAAAAGCAAACCTGCAAGTATTTTTTTAAGCACAGCAAAAGATATAGGACATGTAAGAAACAAGTGCTCCAAGCTTTCCTCTCCTTCCTTGCACAAATAACATCGAGAGGGGTGTTTGTATCCCTAATGCACCATGAGGTCCCAAGTAGTAAGAATACCATGTATCGCTTTTCATGCCGTGATAGACCTCCTTGGAGGAATAAAACATGCCCAAAACCAAGTCCTCCAGCTGGTTTTTAAGAATGTGGTGATTTTGGGTGTAGGCCACACTCGACATCACATTACCATGTAAATACTTGCTCCAATACATGCCATCTTCCATATTATCCGACATTCAGACTATCAAAATAGCCTGCACAATATTCGGGAACATAGTAGTGAAACTATCAGTGAAGTGCCAGTCGCCATCAAATAAGTAATCTCCAATTACATCATCTTGTAGGTAACGAAACTCTTGGGGATTTTTACCAAATCAGCAATGGGACTCCCTATCCAATTATCAAGCCAAAAGCGAACATTAAAGTTGTATCCTGCAACCCATATCTCCTTATTTTTCAGCTTTTTAATGTGAAACATGCATGGCTTGTGAATAGAAGAAACAAGATAGTTTTCCTTAAGATACTCTCCATCAAACCATCTTCCATTGATCAAAGATAGCGCACCTTCCCCTTGTAAGATTTCCCAAGATAGCTTCATAATGTATGCCTCGTTTGCAGCCCTTATCAATCTAATACCCAGTCTACCTTGTGATGTTGGACATCAAACTCTTTTTCATCCTACTGTAACTCTGTGCTGTCTATGAACATCTCCAGTCCATATAAAATTTCTACAAGCCACATCAATATTTTTCAACAACAATCTAGGTCGATTTATAAATCATCATGACATGAACTATCAAAGGGATAACAACTTAATTAACTAAGCATATCCTACCCGCCATCGAGATGGTATTACCCTTCAAATGTTGAAATTTGCTTAAAACACTGTCCGTCGCTTGTTGAAAATACTCTCTCTTTGGTGATCCAATAAAAATAGGAACACCAAGATAAGTAAATGAAAACTTACCCTCCTGGATCCCAAGATCTTACAGCACCCTTCTTTTCACCACCGACTTAACATGAACACCAAAGAAGACCTTTGATTTACTAGGATTAAAGACTTGCCCAGAAACCCTTGCATATTCTTCCAGAACCATTCTCAACGTATTCATAGACTGCATATCACCCTGACAAAATAATAAAATATCATCCGCATAAAATAAATATGGCGGCATCATTGTAAACCTGGTTGCTTTTGCTTGTAGAATATCCCCTGAAGAAATCCGAGACTCTATCCACCTGCCCAATACCTCTTCAACAATGCTGTAATACCTGGAAAAATTTCTTATTTTATAATTTGTATTTTACGTATTTTTATAATAATGTGGCAATTATGTGATAATTATTTCTACATTTTATTTATCTTTACATTTTATTTGAGATATCTGTGATAATAATGGTGACAATATGTGAACATATGTGTGCATAAATATTTATGTGTATTAATTTAGATTATAATAATAATAATATAATAATAATATTATTATTAAAAAAAATTAAAAAATGAAAAAGAGAAAAGTCAAAAAGTTGCTGCATGATTAGCAGCCAAATTGAGTTTTTGCATGCATGAAGACAAATTGGAATTTGCATGCATATTTTAATAAAAAAAAATAAAAAATTTCGCCCACCTTTTTCCCCCCAACCCCTTTTGTGTATATATATATGGGGTGTTGAGGAATTCATCACCTCACACCCAGATCAATCGACAGGAAGAGAAAAAAAGTGTGTCGGAACGGAAAGAAATGAATTAATTACAGTTCTTCACGGGTCTATAGTATTACTGTTGTCGGAGTCCAAGTAAGTAGAAATCCAACTACAATGCATAAACATGTTATGTGTGAATTATTTATGATTATTATGTCATGAATTATTTGTGATTAGTTTAATTATGTCATGAATTATTTAGGGTTAATTGATGATACAAGTTGTGAATTTATGTGATTTGAAATAATATCATTGTCTTATATATATCTATATAATTGAGGAAGATATTGGTTATAAGGATCTGTATGATTCGAGATGAAGTTATTATTCCAAAAGGGGATCCGTGTGATCAAGATGAAGTGGTTATTCTATAAATGGATTTATGTTATTGAGGTGAAGTATTATTCCAGAAGTGGATTGGTGTGAATTGAAATTAAGTTGTTGTTTTTGTATTGACTAAATGTTGATAATGGTGTAGTAAATAGTTTGTGATGCATATTTAATTACCATGATTGCATACCATGCATAATCATGAAAAGTATTTTTTCCAAAATTAATAAGATATTAATGGTGTGTGCGGCCACTATATATGCACTGAGTGGCGGAATGGGCGACCTAGGTAGGAGCGACCTGGGAAAACCAGAGTAGGCTACCTAGAGTGGGCCACCGTCTTGAATTATTGTGAGAAAGAGAGTGGTGTTTAGTGAGGGGACTTCCGAGCAGTAGGGGGTCAGTTGGTGATGGACCCTAGCAGGCTGTAAGGAAAGGTGGATCATCGGACTGCACCACGTGGGACTCTGTGGAGGGAGATGATTCTTGGTGGCGGGACAAGTGACGAGCGGCAGGAAGCTTGTTGGGTCACGAGATGATAGTCCTCACAGCAGTTCTATATTTATATTATAAAATTGATAAATCGAGTGATGAGCTCATTTTCGGTGCATATCATAAGTGTGTCGTGGGGATCTCGCAACGTGAACAGTTTTCATAATAAAAGAGACCAACTAGAAAGATTAGAAAATAAATACATTTTATGCACTATCATGCATGATTTCTATTTATCGAGATTTTATCTCACTAGTTTATGCATTGTAGATAAAATCATACACGATACTGGTGGTTGGAGTTCCATCCGATCCTAAGAGTTGTATACATAGATGATGACCTGTTGGCCGGGCCAGTGTAATGTGCTGTCTTGTGAAAATTATATTGTATAAAAATGAAGAAAAAGAAATATTTATTATTGATTATTATTGTGAAAAATAATCGGGGCGTGACAGAATGGTATCAGAGCACGGTCATGGTCCTGTAGACTGTCCATGTATACAATCTCGGAATCTTTGGTACACCATCAGACCAGTAAGTTCTATGATATGTTACATATGTGATTTTGTATGAACATAATTGTGGTCTCGTTTATTTCAAATGTGATGATTATAAAATACTGAAGTAGAGTGAGACTAAATTTTGAGGACGAAATTCTTATAAGGTGGGGAGATTGTAATACTCAGAAAATTTTTTTATTTTATAATTTGTATTTTACGCATTTTTATAATAATGTGGTAATTATGAGATAATTATTTCTACATTTTATTTATCTTTACATTTTATTTGAGACTTCTGTGATAATAATGGTGACAATATATGAACATATGTGTGCATAAATATTTACGTGTATTAATTTGGATAATAATAATAATATATTAATATTAATATTATTAAAAAAATTAAAAAAATGAAAAAGAGAAAAGTCAAAAAGTTGCTGCATGATTAGCAGCCAAATTGAATTTTTGCATGCATGAAGACAAATTGAAATTTGCATGCATATTTTAATAAAAACAAATTGAATATATATATATATATATATATATATATATATATATATATATATATATATATATATATGGGGTGTTGAGGAATTCATCACCTCACACCCAGATCAATCAACAGGAGGAGGGAAAAAAGTGTGTCAGAACGGGAAGGAATGAATTAATTACAGTTCTTCACGGGTCTATAGTATTACTGTTGTCGAAGTCCAAGTAAGTAGAAGTCCAACTACAATGCATAAATATATTATGTGTGAATTATTTATGATTATTATGTCATAATTATGTCATGAATTATTTATAATTAGTTTAATTATGTCATGAATTATTTGGGGTTAATTGATGATACAAGTTGTAGATTTATGTGATTTGAAATAATATCATTGTCTTATATATATCTATATGATTGAGGAAGATATTGGTTATTAGGATCTGTGTGATTCGAGATGAAATTATTATTCCAAAAGGGGATCCGTGTGATCAAGATGAAGTGGTTATTCTATAAATGGATTTATGTTATTGAGGTGAAGTTGTTATTCTAGAAGTGGATTAGTGTGAATTGAAATTAAGTTGTTGTTTTTATATTGATTAAATGTTGATAATGGTGTAGTAAATGGTTTATGATGCATATTTAATTGCCCTGGTTGCATACCATGCATAATCATGAAAAGTATTTTCCCCAAAATTAATAAGATAATAATGGTGTGTGCGGCCACTATATATGCACTGAGTGGCGGAAGGGGCGACCTAGGAAGGAGCGACCTGGGAAAATCCAGAGTAGGCTACCTAGAGTGGGCCATCGTCTTGAATTATTGTGAGAAAGAGAGTAGTGTTCAGTGAGGGGACTTCCGAGCAGTAGGGGGACAGTTGGTGATGGACCCTAGCAGGCTGTAAGGAAAGGTGGATCCTCGGACTGCACCATGTGGAACTCTGTGGAGGGAGATGATTCTTGGTGGCGGGACAAGTGAAGAGCGGCAGGAAGCTTGTTGGGCCACGAGATGATAGTCCTCACAGCAGTTCCATATTTATATTATGAAATTGATAAATCGAGTGATGAGCTCATTTCCGGTGCATATCTTAAGTGTATCGTGGGGATCCCGCAACGTGAACAGTTTTCGTAATAAAAGAGACCAATTAGAAAGATTAGAAAATAAATGCATTTTATGTACTATCATGCATGATTTCTACTTACCGAGATTTTATTTCACTAGTTTATGCATTGTAGGTAAAATCGTACACGATACTGATGGTTTGAGTTCTGTCAGATCCTGAGAGTTGTATGCATGGATGACGACCTGTTGGTCGGGCCGGTGTAATTAGCTATCTTGTGAAAATTGTATTGTATAAAAATGAAGGAAAATAAATATTTATTATTGATTATTATTGGTGAAAAATAATCGGGGCGTGACAAATGCAAAAAAGAATGGGAGACAAAGGATCTCCCTACCGAACACCCCTTCCACACCCAAAGAAGCCCGCAGGGCTTCCATTTACCAAAACAGAAACCTTTGCTAATTGAAAATACACGGATTCAGCCAATAAACATATCATCAAAACCCATTTTTTGCAAACCATATAGGATGAAGTCCCATCGAAGAGTATCAAATACTTTCCTTATGTCAATTTTAAATCCCACAAAACCTCGTGTAGATCTGTTTAAGCTGTTGAAACACCGAAGCCACAGCAATACAATTGTATATGCTCCTCCCTGGGATAAAGCCAAATTGGTTCCCACTAAGATATTTATCAAGCACCGGCCCAACTCTAGTAGCTAAAATTTTTGTAATAACTTTAAAAAAATAATTACAAAGAGTAATAGGCCTATACTCCTCCACCCTCGTTGCTTCCACCACTTTAGGAATGAGAACAATGAAATTGTAATTTATTCCATGCAGAATAACAGAGAACCTGAAGAAGTGTTGCACTGCTTTGAATAAATCCTTCTCGATGATGTGACAACATTTCTGAAAAAATGATCCTCTAAAGCCATCTGGTCCAGGAGCACTATTTGGAGAAAGCTCCATCACTGCATCCTTGATTTCCTCCATTGAATGGATTCTCGATAGTGAAGCATTCTGTTTCACAGTCACAAAGCTGTTAAGAAAATCGATATTTGAGAAGTCAGCCTCCTCCAGTTGTTCAAACTGATTAGAGTAATACTGCACCACATATTGCGCGATAACTTGGGGGTCATCTGTAAGATTTCCATTGATATTCATGTAGCTAATACTCGCCTTCGTGCGCTGCACTCGTTATACTTGTGAAAAAATTCCGATTTTGCCAAGATATACGATTTTTCTGGGATAGAAATTCATGCTTCTCCATCAGTTTCTTATTTAGCTCCGCATGAGCATCAATCTCCTCCAAAAACAACTCTTCACTGTCCCCTTCTACCCCAATTCTGATCTAAACATCATCAAGACTTCTCATTGCCCTAGCCACTCCTTCAAAAATGTCCGCATAATGTTCCAGGTTTTTAGCTTTAGCTTCAAGCGCTTGAGCTTAGCTGCAAAAGAAGCTATCGGATTACCAGCATCAATGGACTCATTCTAAGATGTTTCTGTCATGATATAAAATCCAGTGTCGAGCACCACATTGATTGAAATCTAAATGGTCTTGGCAGTTGGTTCCTTTGTTTACAAGTAACTAGTATCGGTGAGTGATCCGATCTATGTCTCGTAAGAGCAGAAGCAAGGCAAGAATCCCAGTCATCAATAAAATCATCATCAGCTATCACTCTGTCAATTCTGGAAGCCCTCATTCCTCTAGTGGCTGAGCGACTTACCCAAGTAAACTTCGCTCCATGCATGTTAAGGTCATGGAGTCCTATTGTATCCAGAAATTCCCTAAACTCCAAAGGGCTCAAATTATCCCTACCAGAGCTATGCAATCTTTCATGTGAACCAAGAGTAGCATTAAAATCTCCAATCATCATCATTCGATTTCTAAGATGCATAGTGATGTCCCCCTAGAAGGCTCTACGAATTATGCGATCCGTGTGAGCATTTACAAATCCAAATCTATAATTTGTAGCATTGTAAATGAAATCAAATATCATGATTTGAGCAAATGAGTAAGCAATATGAAACTGAGAAATCCATGCTGCATTGTAGAAGACCCATAGACTAGGACTAAGCCCATCTCTTTCATTTTGACCAGCAAAATGGCATCCCATGCTAGTCCAAGTATACTCCGGTATTGAGTTGAAATTAACTTTGGGCTCTGCAATATCTAACCGTACTGGTTTATGTATATGACATAGCTCCTTAAGGGCCATCTGGGTTGGATCACGCCCAATACCTCTAACATTCCAGAAGAGTACCTTCATTTACGATTTCCTTTTGTACCGTGCTTCGGCGGTTTGTCAGATCCCCATTCTTTTGTTGCGGTAGCATGCATATTCTTAGAGTATTTCTTTTCTGGTAAAACATGCACTACCCAGGAGCTTCCGGAGTGCGTGACCTCGTGAGAGGTGGATCAAGCCGATTATAATGAGTTGCACTATTAAAAGTGCCCCTTACGGTGGATTTCTGCCCTGTATCTTGAACGAACTCTACAATCCCCTATTTAG
The DNA here is from genome assembly GCA_023678885.1 of Pogostemon cablin. Lineage (NCBI taxonomy): Eukaryota > Viridiplantae > Streptophyta > Magnoliopsida > Lamiales > Lamiaceae > Pogostemon > Pogostemon cablin. The sequence goes on along the minus strand of CM042983.1, from coordinate 27,554,480 downwards.
AATTTTCAGATTCCATAGTTATCTCGGGGCTAAGAACATCCAAAGGAATCAGCTCTGTAACTACAGAAAGTGCCAGTCCTGTCCTTTTAGCACTAGGTGTTTGACTTCTGGGTTCATGCTGATTATTATCATCATACTTCTTTTTCTCATTCTTTTGATCCATCTCCTCATCAGAACGAGATTCTCCCTTCTCATCATGTTCAGATTCATCATTATCCTCCTCCCCTATATCACTTTCTGATTCAATCTTCTGATCATCATCAAGAACAGTGGTATCATCCTCCTTATCCTTCTCAATATTCTCCTTATCGACCTCAGCTCCAACATCCTCATCCATGCTTTCCAAATTCCCAAACATATTGTGTTGCTCCACTGATGTTTGATTCTCCTTTTTATCCCTCCAAACCTTCCTTGGAGCCTGAAAGTTATCCTTCTTAACTCTGTCTTCTTTGTTTTTGAGTGCGAGCCTCCACTCTTCTTTGTTTTTTCATGCAAGTCTCCGAAGAGTGTCCCATAATACTGCAAGACTTACAATATTCGGGGATATTTTCATTGCTGAAAGCTATTAGAATTTTGGCCTCAGGGGTGTCAATGTATAAATCCTGAGGCAGCTCTTTCAAAATATCTAAATCGATAAGCAATCTAGCAAAGTTCCCAGTTGATGCATCCAAAGTTTTTTCGTCTATTCGAATAAGCATCCCAATAACTTTTGCAATATGCTTGAGTCTTCCTTATGCCACAACTCCAGTGGAAGTTCATACACCCGAACCCATACAGAGACCAATGAAGATTTAATCTTATATAGGTTGAAAGTAGGAGTCCACTTTTAAACCATAATCTGCATAACTCCAACTCAAACACTCGCTTCTTCAACAACTGTACCTATTTCGCCTCATTTGGATTGAACACTGAGAAATATCCCCTTCCGAGGGATATTGAATAAACATCATTGAGTTGCCATGTCTTTTTCAACATGCTGTCAGTCTCTGATTGATTGTTTGGCCTGGATCCTCTTGGAGTTAGAACCCTAGTAATCACAAATTGTGAAAAAGATTTACTCTTTTATCATAAAAGAATTTGTTAATTTGTAATGTAATACTATCACCTATTTTTTCAAGCGGCCTCGCCACGGGGCCAGAGATAGGCCCTTTGCATATGGCCGAATGGATGCGATGGAATGTGTCTGCATCTGATGAAACCCTTGCAGCGAAGGATTTCGGATCCAAATTGCTTCGGATGGGAGGGACATGCAAAGAACCATTGTCCTTGGGGTTTTGATTGATCGCAGGATAATCTTGTCCCAAAGTAGAACGATCATGCTCCGATGATCGTGATCCAATGTTCAAACGATTAGATTCTGTTTGGGAGGCTATAGAAGCGCCCACAAAGGCTTTATATTTTTCAAGGAGATCATCAAAAGCAAGTAAACCCGATGAAGCCTTGGGTGGAGCATGAGGCTGATCAGACGCAGCCTTGGAATTCTGCGAACTGGCAAAAGATCCATCAACCATGGAAAGCGTTCACAAGCATCATCCAATTTCTTGAATTGGACAAAGGGATCAGAGGACTCAAAAGCATCAACAGAGGGTCCGCCAGGCAGCGACGGAGCCTCCATGGCGGACGGCAACAAAAAATGCCTAAAAAATTTTAGAGAGAGGGAGGAGATAATTTTTTAGAGAGAGAAAAACATCTTTTTTTAATATCTAGGTATCATTTTGTATTGGTGGGACCATACATTTTCTAAATGGAAACGAATCTATTTCAAACACACAATATAATAAAAAAGATACTTTTAAGTGGCCGGAGGGATATATTTCTGCCATTTGTTACCATGTCATAAGAGAGACTACATAGTTATCTAAAATTTTATGAAAAAGACTTGTGTGAGACCTTCACGTTAGGGCTTACATGAGATGGACAGAAAGTGATAACTTTTATAATGGAAAATGATAGTACTAAATAAATGAAAAGTGAATGCTATTTCATGAACAATTTAAGTATAAATGAAGAGTGATAACAATTTATAGCAAAAGTGATAACATTTTATAGCGAAAGTGATAACCATTTTAAAAAGTGTAAAATGCTCTCCCGTGAGACGGTCTAATGCAAGACCTATCCAAATTTTATACTCCCTCCGTCCGTTCGAAAGAGAATATTTTTTCCATTTTGATTATCCATCCTAAGGAGGATTATTTCATTTTTTACACATATGTGACCCACAAACACCCACTAGTATAATTAAAATATGGGGCTAATACCCCCTACTAATATAAGAGTACCAATTTAATTTAAAATTAATATTTTTCCATGTACAAACCATACTATATATTGCACAGGCCATGCAATAATATGAATTTTTATCCCATTTTTTTTATCTTATCAAACAATTCCATTTTGGGTAATTTTATAGTGTACTCGGTCCACCGGTACACTTGAGGGTTAAAGGGTGGTTAAAAGTAGGGAGTAGTGGATAGTTATTTGGAAAAAAATAATTATTATTTTATTTTATTTGATGGTGGAGATTGAATTAAAATATAATCTACTATTAAGGTCATTCATGTGCACCGGTGCATAGTACTATCAAAATGGGTTGAGCCCATTGGGCCAACCCGCCCCAATCCACCAAAACCCAACAATTACTCAACCCAAAATTGACCCACCCCATAAAAGTCCGCCCCAAAAATAACACGCTCCACTCAAACTCACCAAAGTGTGGGCTGTGGTGGGTTGCGGGCTAACCCGCACCGCCCCACTAACCCAATATCAACCCTTTTTATACATTAAATTTTAAAAAATATTGGAAAAATTAATCTAAAAAAAATTAATTTAGGATTAGGTTATTTCTTAGGCGCCGGCTATTCACACATATCAAATTACTTCCATACACCCATTTTAATTTTGAAATAATAAATATATACCCTAAATTACTAAAATAACCTTTTGGCATGTACCACACATATTACAACATTAAACCCAAAATAATAAATACTACATACACACACCAAACACTACAACACTAACATTTCACAATCATAAATACACACACAAACACATTCACATATAAACTTTTGAGCAAAAATCTTAAAATTAAACACACACCCACTTCTTCCTCCAATATTCTAAAAATTTTAGATTTTCTTTCCACCTTTAAACACTCACATTTGCTCACACGGGCATCATGTCGGAAGAAGAAACACCTAAAGACGTTAAGATATATATATATATATATATATATATATATATATATATATATATATATATATATATATATATATATATATATATATATATATATATATATATATTTATGTGTTTACACCGATTAAAAAGTTTTTTTCGCATTTTTTGTTTTCCCGACAATGCATGTTCGACCAACCAGGGCCGAAAACATCATAAAATTTTGACCAATGGTGGCCGAAAATTGAGGATTTGGTCGACCACCTATGGTCGAAATTTTTTAATATTTTCGACCAACGACGATCGAAATTTTTTAATATTTTTGACCAACGACGGTTGATAGCTTTGAGTATTCGTCGACCACGCCTGGTCGAATAAACCCAACTTTCGCGACGAACCAGGGCCGAGCCACGCTGCTCTTCATCCATCATCGATTTATCCCATTTTAAGAACTACCTATATTGATTTCCCCACCTACAACAAATATCATGCTACCCACAACATTACCCACAACTACATCTTCCATTCATCGTCGATGTTCTATGAAAGATCTTGGAAGTGAGAGTTGGTCCTTTTCTCCTCTTCTACTTTTCTTCTCTTCTCCTCTTCTTCTCTCTTTCTTTTTTGATTCAATCGTGAAGTGTGTGTTGGGGTGGGTGTATGCTTTAATATTATGTTAAATGTAGGATTTGTAGAAGGGGAGGGATTGAATATTTGGGTGTATTTCATTAAGGGTAATTTAGTATTTTCTAAGTGTGTGTATATATAATTTTTGTGTGTGTAGATATAATTGGGTATATAGAGTAATTCGGTGTGTGCGAATAGCCGGCGCCTATTTCTTATTCCTCAATTTCAGCCTGTCTTACGTGAATAGTGAGAAGCGCATTTCCTCAGGTACGGGAGAGGATCTGCATCCCAGTCACACTCACTGAATTGTACTTAAGATTCATCCTTGTAAGAAAATGATAGCTATTTTTTTATTTATCCAATATATGTCTAAATAAAGTTGGAATAAATTGTAATAATGCTTTTTATTTATCCAATGTATGTCTAAATAAAGTTGGAATAAGTTGTAATAATGGTTAAAATTCATTCAAATAAATTTCTCATTATGTTTAATCCCACGTAAAATTGAGTATTCTTTCATTGTTAAGATTCAATTGATTTTCTAAGAAAATTGCGAAATGTGTATTTACTGAGGAAGATACAAATTCTATTCTTATTTTATACTGACGAGATATTTGGGCCACTGGAGAAGGCATGCAGCCCATTATAATGGTCTTATATCAACGGCCTAATTTCATTTTTTGGGCCGACTCTAGCCCATTATAACGGTCTTATATCTGGCCCAATTTCATTTTTTGGGACTTGTAACGCTGGAGAGAAGCAAAGAAATATCTTGTTGCAGGTATGATTCTAGGCGTAACCCCTCTCTCTCTCAATCAAAATCTGTACGATTTCTCTCTCCCCTCTTCTCTCTCCCCTTAACCCCTCTCTCAGTCTCTCTCTCAATCAAAATCTATTTGATTTCTCTCTAGTCTCTACTCTCTACCCAACAATTGATTTTGATATATTGTAAGTTAATCTATCGAGCTATTCGATCGTGTGTTTTGATTCTGTTGGATTGGCGGAATGTTGGAATACTGTGAACAGGGAAGGGTGTAGGGCGTGTTTGGGTAACGCGAGTAGTGAGATCAGAAGCTGTTTACCGAGTACTGAGTAGGGAAGGCAGAGCGTCATACACTGGTTGCTATTTGAGATACTCCACTGAGAAATTCTATTCCAATCAGACGCAATCAGGTCAAGATTCCGGTGAGTTTATTGTCATTAATAATTCATCAGATTATCTGGGGTGATTATATCAATCTCAAGTTTTCACTGTGTTAATTTGATGTTAAATCTCATTTAATGATGATTCTCTTTTGCCTTTACTGTTTACACATCTTCTGCTTGCTTTTGATCTGTAACACACATGCTAGTTTCTTTGTTTATCAACTTTCGGTTGATAATTATAGTAACTTGTACGTATCTTTTTCCATCCTTTATTGTATTTCCCTACGCATAATAATTATGATCATTTGTGTCTTCGTCATATAGAAAGAAAGAACACTGTTTGATTCTGAAATTGTTTAGGGGTGTCTAGAAGAGGTGTTATCGTGGCCGTCGTTTTATCGGTGGTGGCGTTCTGTATGCTCTCTGTGTTTGGTGCCTGCATTTCTATGGGATTTGTTTTCGATTGAAAATTTGGGGTTTTAGAAAAATTATTCACTGAGTGGAAATAATCAGCCCAGAGTTATTTTTCGAATAAGGTGTTTTGTAAATAATCAACCCAGAATTCAAGCACGTTGGTGATGCTTGACTGTTCCACGTCAGATTACATTAGCATTGTATCAATAAAATTGGGGCATCAGAATTTGAATTGGGGCAGGTACTAGGTAGTTCTTGTTCCTGATTTTCATTCTTATTGTGGCGCCTTTAAGGCATCTGATGATTGATAATGTAATGAATATGGGATGATCTTGATCCTTGATATTATAATAATCTCTACATGTATGCTTTTTTTCCATGGAATGATCCGTTTCGTTATACCACTTGTTTCTTCATGACTGGCTCTACATTTGAATCATCTTCATATTAGAGAAAAAGAAAAATTATACTTTCATTTGCTTGCCTGAATAACTGTCCCAAAATATGCCCAAAAACAGCTTTAATGTTACGAATAACTCATCAATTAATACCTGATGAAGAAACCATTTTCAAAATAAGAAAGTAGTTGCTTCACTTGAGATAAGAATTACTAGGGCATTACATGGGAATATCAACAGAACATGTTAATGAATTTGTCCTTGACATCACTGCATTTTTATGGATGCTCTGTTTAGCTTGCGTAACTGGATGATGAATGCATCTCTTTTTTTTTTTTGTCATTTTCCTTTTCAAATAAATTTTTATCTTCATTTAAATCTCATTTATAATATTCTACCTTCTTATCTCGTGCCGCCTATCAAACGAGTAGTAAATATATAGCGAGTAGGGATTGCGTGACAAGGTTGCATTTTTCACTTATATCAAGATAATTTGCTGGAGCAGCAGAGTGTTGCCAGTCGCCATGGGAGAAGCTACGGAGCACAGTCTGCCTGAAAACGTGCGAGCAACGGTGTTAAAGAAATCCGAGTCTTTAGATGATTCATGTCGCAAAATCGAGGGCTATGATTTCAACAAGGGCGTCAACTATCAAGAGCTTTTGCAGTCCATGGCCGTAACCGGATTCCAAGCCTCCAATCTTGGCGAAGCCATTCAGCTTGTTAACGAAATGGTTTGTCATTCTTGTTTGCTGAATTTGGTCTGAAACTTTCAAATTTGTTCCTTTAAAATTCTTACTTATTTTTCTTGCTTAGAATTTCCATAAGTAAGATAGGATGAGATTCCCTTTGGCTGTCAATTTATCTCATGGGTGTTGGTGTTTTGAAATTAGGGTTCCGAGCTGTTAGTTGAAATCATGAAAATGTGTTCTCGATTTTGTCTATGTTGGCTTACTATGAGCTTTGCTATTTGAAGGCAGAGTAAACATGTTGGAAACTACCATGTGTATTAATGGAGCATGTGATACTTTTTGAGATAATTGAAGATTTCAATCTTTATTGTGTTCATGTGCCGAGGGTTTTACTATTTGTTATATGAGTACTTAATGATTATGGGATTTGAAATATGCTTTTTCTTGGTGATTCCATGTTTAACTGTGGTTGAAGCTAGATTGGAGGCTCTCCGATGATACCCCAGGAGAAGATTGCAGCGAGGAGGAGAAAGACTTGGCTTATCGAGAATCTGTGAGGTGTAAAGTATTTATTGGTTTTACATCGAATCTGATTTCTTCTGGCATTCGGGATATAATCTGTTATCTTGTGCAACATCATATGGTGAGTGGTGTTTGGAAGCCATTTTTAATGGCTTTTATATTATTGTATTTATGTCACTCTTTAGATACTGATCGTACTGCATCTTATATGATGTGTTTAAAATGGAAGATTAAGGTGGTGGAATTATGATTATGAAAATTAAAAAATCAAAAATTAAAATACCATTGTGTGGCTAAATTATTTTGATTCTCTATTGGTGCTTAATTAGTTGCCTTAATCCCTGAACATTCTGAAGCCTTGATGAAATAGCTATCGAAACCATTTTGTTATTATGTGTTAATATCATGCAATATTAACTGAACTTGGAGATGGGTTTAACATTTTTCGAACTTGTGGTTTCTCAAGTTAAATGTTGGGTTAAGTGTTGATGTGTCTGCAGGTTGATGTAGTGGTAACTACGGCAGGTGGTGTAGAGGAGGATCTTGTGAAATGTCTTGCACCCACTTACCGAGGTGACTTTTCCTTGCCTGGCACCCTTCTTCGTTCAAAGGGTTTGAACCGCATTGGCAACTTGTTGGTTCCTAATGATAATTACTGTAAATTTGAGGATTGGATCATACCCATTTTTGATCAGATGCTGGATGAACAAAATTCGCAGGTAATACTTTCTCTGGTTTCCTATTTCAATCTATCTTCTTCTGTTCAAATAGTAATTAGTACTTTTTGCATCAATTAGTTGTCCTTATACTCTCTCAAGTCTCATCTGTGTTCATTGATTAGATGGTACTAGGTAATTGAAGTCTCTCTTAACGAAGACTATGCTTCTTCACTTCTGTTTAATTGATTCTAAGAATTGAAGCTCCAAAGGCTTGCAACTTATCAAAGGTAGTTTATTGTGTGCACTTGATGGTGGTGATCCATGACATGTTATGGTTTGCTACCCTTGTAATTGTATAAGACTAGGAAAACTGAAAAAATTATTTTGCTTGATCCTTTGAGGCTTTGTTTGCTAAATCCAAAGCATGCATGTAATAAAACTTTATTTAATCTATCTATTCAGAAGAAAAATGCATTGTGGGTCTTAATGTAATCTGGACATGCTTAGAACTTGGTCCAATGGAAGTACTGTCTAAATACCTAAGCATCGGTTAATATTAAATTTGCCAAAAATATATTTCGAGTATTTATTATTGCTTATGTTATGATATCTTGCATCGGTTCCACGCAAAAGTGTGGAAGGGCATATTAGTGGGGGTCAGCCCTTTATCTTTCCCTTATTTGGCTGCTAGGTTGTTGGTGAATCCAAGACCTTGTGCCAACACTTTGCTCAACAACATCCAGGATGCTACAAGAAATTCAGCTTCGGAGATATGTTCTTCATCTATCTATGCAAAACTGAGAAGCATGTTTTTCTTTGAGGAAAAAACACACGGAGCGCTGTTTGTCTTTTATCGATCTAAATAGAGTCTTGGAAGTTTTGTGAATGTTGTTTGTGTTAATCCTTCCTCGGAGCATCATTTCTAATGTGAGCTTACAGCAACTAATGGACAGCGCTCCATCACACTAAAAGCCTTTGCTGATTTCTTGCCAAAATGGACCGCACAAACCCAAAACGGCAAAACTATGGTTGAAGGTAAAGGGTTGACCCCCACTTATAAGCCCTTTACGCTTTGTGTAGAATCGATGTGGGATATTGGAACAATTTCTGTGTGTTAGTGTGCATCTGCTGTGCTGCTTGCTTTTTTTTTTTGTTGGTATATTTCCAGTTTTGTTTACCATTCACTTTCAAGTTATTCATGTGTACTTCTTAGGCTTAAATTTATATAGCAAGATAGCCATCTGGTTTTCGTGACAAACCGTTCTCATTCCATACTTTCCTTAATTTAATTTTGCAGAATGTGTTGTGGACTCCTTCCAAAGTAATTGCTCGCCTGGGAAAAGAAATCAACAATGAAACTTCATACCTGTACTGGGCATACAAGGTATATGATTCTGCAAGTGCTTTTAGTTAAGCACAATTTTCTGTCTTTCAACATCTATTTTGTGTTGTTTATGTGTTCCTAACAGTTATTGGTCCTTGTAAAACAGCTAAGTAGCTATGAGCCTTTGGTACCTTGTTTCAAGCTGTGGGCATAATCCTTTTAAATTCTACTTACTCTCCCCTGGGTTCGCCAGTTAACAATATATTTATCCACACCCCAATTTAGGGGTGACAGTTTATCTTAAATGGCTGTGTCATGTTGCAATATTGTATGTGTTTCCGTGAATTATTAGAAGAATGTGTGTTCCCTCCAATATTGTTAAAATGCTAGGTTTTACGTTTAAACATTTAAAAGCTTGTTATTTTTGTTATCCCACTTAGATTTAGCATACTGGGGGAATCAAGATTTGATTAATCAAGATCAAGTTCTTTAATATGTGATATTCTCATCTATCCCTCCCATGCAGAACAATATTCCTGTTTTCTGCCCTGGCTTAACAGATGGTTCACTTGGTGACATGCTGTACTTCCACTCGTACAAGAATCCTGGTTTAGTAATTGACATTGTACAAGGTGGAGTTCTACTTCCAGTTACACCCTTTGCTAATTATATATATATCTCTAGTCTAGGGTGATCGCCAGTGCATGCGTGTACAGATATTAGAGCGATGAATGGTGAGGCCGTCCATGCTGGGCCAAGGAAGACTGGGATGATAATTCTTGGCGGGGGGCTTCCGAAGCATCACATCTGCAATGCTAATATGATGCGGAATGGTGCTGATTATGCGGTGTTTATTAACACGGCACAAGAATTCGATGGAAGTGATTCTGGTGCCCGTCCAGACGAAGCTGTGTCCTGGGGCAAAATTCGAGGTTCTGCTAAGACTGTGAAGGTTTGACTCCCCTCTCCCTCCCTTTCTCCCTCGTGTATATGAAAAGGGTGTGATTAATTCGTAGGCTGCTTTAATTTTCTTTTGTTTAAGCAGGTGCATTGCGATGCTACCATTGCCTTCCCTCTGCTGGTTGCAGAAACATTCGCAGCACAGAAAAAGAGAGGTGCTGAAACAAGCTCTTGATTATGATTAAGATACATGATGATAGGTTAAAATCAACACGATGCACTACGAACCAACCTAGGTATACAATTCCAAGTTCCAACATTGAAAACATGTTTTCTACCTCTTGACATGTGAAAAAACTATTGGGACCTCGTAATTAAAAAAAAAATCTCATCTTAGCTCCATTTTACCCTACGTCTAATATGCCGGCCATAGTTGGAACCCCATTAAACATCCTAAACCTTCTTACTGATCCTAGAACCACATAGAATTAAACCCTAATTTTTAAAACTCAAGGTAGTTGTATTCATTTTACCCATAAAAAGGTAAATTAAATCCTTTTAATGTTTGGAGATGAAATAATTTGTTTGTTCGTTTGTTTGATGCAAGCTGTATTGGTTGCAGATGAAATTCCAAACATTAGATCTTGTATTTTGTATTTTATCTCCTGTAGCATGTACTATTTTAACTTGTGTGATTTATGTATTATTTTATCCCATTAATTTAATTTTTACCCTCAAGTTTCAATGTTAATTCAAGAGTATAATTGTCGTTTCACTCCATGTTTGTCTTCTTTTAATTCAGTTATGTGTTTTTGGTTACATGGAATACTCCTTACAACTATTACTTTTTATATTTTTTCGAAATGAAAAAAACTTCATATTTGTCTTCTTGTAGTTCAGTTATTTGTGGTATCCGTTCCACGGAATACTCCTTACTATACTTTTTACTCTATTTTTTGGGAAATGAAAAAACTTGTGCGTTCCGGTTATGTGTTTAGTTTCCTTGTGTCTTAACACTTTATTCCATGACGTCCGCTGCTACTTGTGTAATGGATAACACGGGTCTACCCGTCTTTTGATTTCTGCCCATGTAGTAAGGAAGTATGGAAAGGTACATTGTGTTGATCTTAATCTCAAAGCAAGCATGTGGGGTTAACTTGTTGGAGTGTTGTTTGGGTGTTAATAAAACATATCTTCTCCAATGCTTCTTTGGAACTCTTTGCTGCTACTTGCTGGGCCATTTGGAGAGTTATCTGTAGTTCAAATTTGGGTCTTTAAAATAATGGAAGCAGGTGAATGTGGATTGGGTTGAAAGTAACACTCTTGAATACAAATCAGTGTAAAGGGCAGTCACCTTAGCCCAAGTAGGAAGTGTGACTGTGGTGCAACCAAGGTGGATTTGAGAATGGTGATGAGAGGATGAATGCTTTTTGTGTGGACTTTGTTCCTTGTGATGATATGAGAATTGTTATATTTGGTCACGTCAGTATAAATTTCTTGGCCAGGATCAGTGGGTAGGGTTAGAGTTGAGAGCATTGGAAAGTTAGCAACATCAATATTTTGATTCATTTGGGATTATTATTGAAGACATATGGAAGTTGCTTTGGCATACTGTTTTTTTCTTAGTATTTCACATAGGGTTTTTGAGGAGACGTTATATATAGGGCTGGGAAAAATACCGAAATTTTGGTATACCGCTCTTACCATATCGAAAAATATCGATTTTACCGAAATTATAGGTATGCCGAAATTTTTGGTAAGGTATGATACCGTATTGAAAATTTTGATACAATAAAGGCATACTATAAATTATCAATACTGTGGTATTTTGGTATATACTGAAATACCATAAAATATTTAATTTTTTTGGTTACATGATATGGTATACCATACTACTACATGATATATGCAATTATAATTTTTTTTATATATTATAATTTTTAATTAAAATATGTATATACACTATTTAATTAAAAGATTAAATTTACATTCCTACTGTATATTTCATAATTTATGAATGGGTGATAAAGTTGATTGGTTTTTATGATATCTTGTACTTCTTTTTTTATTACGTAGTTCTAATCTATATGAAAATATAAAAGTGTTGATTTTAATATAAGTTTCATATGGTTCTTGTGTAAAACTCTTGGGTACTATTTATTTAATGACAAATACTTGTGTAAACTGGGTTTACATACATTAATTATGTAAACTCTGTTACTCTTTAGTACATAAAAAATTACTCTTTAGCACATAAATTGTCACTTTTCTAAATTAAAAAAATTACTCTTCAAATTCTGGTAAATTTTGATTTATCGATTACTTTTTAGTACATGAAAAATTATTCTTTAGAGACATGAATTATTACTCTTTTATATAAAAATTATTACTCTTCAAAGAGTAATTTTTTATATACTAAAGAGTAGGAGTAATATTAAAAAAATGAGTAGGAGTAAAATTAAAAAATAGGGTTTACATGAGATCCACTCTTATTTAATTTGGTCGTCTGTGGATTGTCGTATATTTTTCTTATTATGAATTTGTTATCTATTAGAATTTGTTTTATAGCTATCTTTCACTATTCTAGTACAATTTTTAATTAGATTTATTGAATTTTAGGTGCATAACAGTATATAAAACTATTTAATAGGACGATATATATCGATATTTTAGGTATAATACGGTATACCGAAATATCGGTAAGCAGAAGGTATATTATTTTCCTATACCGAAATATCTGTATACCGAACTAAGATATACCGAAAGTTTAGGTAAGATAACGGTATGATTTTTCTAAATACCGAAAATTTCGGTACGATATTTAGTATAACAAAAAATCTTCGGTATGACATGCCGCCCACCCCTAGTTATATATACATAATACATTGATGATATATGTCCTCGTCGTAAAATATATAAGGATTCACTATTTAATTTATGAGTGCAATTGTTGCGCACCTGTTCAAATAATTTAAACGAATTTAACTGTTAGATTAAAATTTAATTTAATCTCTACTATTAAATAAAATAAAATAATTAATTTTTTAAAAAATAACTACTCACGTTTCATTTCTATTATTATTACTAGACTAAGGGGCCGTTTACTTTTGCAGTTAACTTGTGGAGTTGATATTGGGTGCACTCGGATGTAAGGGTGCACCTATATGTGTATAACTTTTTATTCTATTTTTTATACATATTATTCTATTTTGTATATATGTTTCTTAATAATTGTATACTTTTTTCACTCAATTTTTCATTAAAAAAACTAGCATCCATATGTGTGTAACTTTTTATTCAATAGTGTATACATGTTTCTTAATAATTGTATATTCTTTTACACTCAATTTTTTATTAAAAAACTAACAAATAAAGTGCATACATTTTTGTTCATAATTGTATATGTTTTTGTTTATATTTATATACGTTCTGAAGGTGGGTGCGCCGTATCCTGAGGTGCACCAGGTGCATAGTATAATTAGTCTAACTTGTGTTATTACATTTAAACCATAGAAAAAAAGTGTTTACTTATCGAGTTAAATTGGAAGGGTTAACACCCTGGCCAACAAGGGCCCGGTGTTAATTTTACTGTGTACAATGTTTATTTAACAGCCCAATTTGGGGGTTTATCTTTATCCCTAGGTTAATGAAGTCAAATTACTTAACTGTCCCCATTTTTATATTAATTTTATGTCTTTCTCAAAGAATCCGAGAACTAGGGGTGAGCATAAAATTTTTAAAATCGCTCAACCGCCCGAGCAGCACTGAATTGCAACGTCACTAACGATATTTTTGCGTAAATCGCGGTTTATTTTATTTGACAAAACCGAACCACCATAACGGTGCAATTTTAATTTTTTTCTAAAACTACACCGCACCGCATCGCCTTGTATATACTCCATATATTTACATGTTTATGTACATATATGAATGTGATTTAAACTTATTTAAATGTTAGAATCTCAACTTGTTATACTCTTTAAATATATGCTCTTTGTCAAATTTTATAATTACAAATTTTTCTAACAAATGGTGATGGTTTTAAAAAATAATTCATGATAATTTATCTTTTAAATATATAGTGACATTTTAATTTATAATTAGAATAAGATACTATAAGTATAAAATAGCAAACAAGTTATTATAATTAGGAAATATTTTTCTTAGGCTATTCTAGAATACTATATCATGTAATTATCATTATGCGCTACTAAAATAATATTTATCCATAGGTTTTATGTTATTTGTATTGTTATATATTACGTTATTAGAAAAATCGCTAAATCACCAACACCGACAGCCAAACCTTAAAAAACCGCATGATAAATTATAGTGGAAAAATCGTGGTTTAAACTAAACGTAAAACGGAACCACCTATATCAAGGCAATTTAAGAAAAACCGACCAAACCGCACCGTGATCACCCCTACCGAGAACCTCTCTCTCTACTGACTTCCTCTTTCTTCCGCCACAAGTGGTTGTGGCGCCACGCCGTCGACGGTGATGAAATTGTCGACAGCAAGGTAGCGTTCGAGACAGGGGTGAGAAACAGTGACGGCCGACAGCAGCACGATTTTGGTGGTAGTAACGATGGGCGGTCGTGTGGTGACCGGATGCGGCAGATGGCGGTCGCTGGTTAGGGAAAGGAGGGTTGGTTGTTGGCGACGCATCGGGAGCCAGATCTGCGCCGGCGGCGGCTAGTTTCGCGACAACAGCGGCGGTGCACAGTGGTATGACGATGACGATTGACGTGTTGGGAGGGGAGAGAAAGTTGTTGCATCTCTTGATATCATTCACAATACTAGGAATTTGTATGTTGCTATGATTGGGCAAATTTTGTCAGTGTAGTGCAAGAATTGAGTGAGAGAAAAAAAGGGGATGAGAGAGAAAAAGAGAGATTACGGAAGAAGACTAAAAAGTGGAGGAAATTATATCAATTTTAAGTGCAATTTTGTAAAAGTAGTTCATTGAAAACCCTCCAAGCAAACATGATCTCTAATCGTTTTAACCATTAATTGATGGTTAATTTGACCATAGGCTCTGGTAATTCTGCCACGAAAGTAACCGGCCAAATATATAAATCTCAAATTATTAGTACGGGTATATGAGTATTGTGAAATTTTAATTTTACCGCTTCACTTTTTTTTTTATCACAATAGTAATATATTTTAATATTCCTAACATCTAGTGCAATACGAGATTACAAAATTATATTATTTCACAAAAAAAAAAAATATATATATATATATATATATAGGCTAAATATAGTGTGCACCCACGTACAAATATAAGCAAAAACATATACAATTATGAGTAAAAATGTATACAATTTAATTGTTAATTTTTTTAATAAAAAATTGAATGTAAAAAAATGTACAATTATTAAAATACATGTATATACTATTGAATAAAAAGTTATACACATATGAATGTTTGTTTTTTTAATGAAAAATTTAGTGTGAAAAAAGTATACAAATATTACAAAACACGTATACAAAAGAGAATAACATGTATACAAAATAGAATAAAAAGTTATACAACTATGGGTGCAAGGGTACACCCGGGTGCACCTAATATACACTCATATATATATATATATATATATATTCTAAATCCTTCATTCCATAATAGTGGAAAACTGTTGCTGCGGCACAACTAATAAAATATAGTTATCCCTTTGTAAACTCTGTGCTTCTCTTAATATAAATACCCTAGAGACACATGGTACTGTAAACCTAATTTACAAATTGTTTATGTTAAAAAAAAATCAAAATTAATCAAAACCTCACCCCTAAGAATATTTAACCCTGTAATTCTCATTCCTCCACCGCTCTTCTTCAATTCTCAAACTTCACAGTGGAGTCACTGGTGTAGTGACGGATCCTCAAATTCTTATTACTATTTGTTTAATTTTGGATACAGTGTCACTCATATCCAAAATTTATACTCCTATGAATAAACTATTAAATGAATAAAAGTTCATATTAGGAGTACTATATTAGCAAAAATCTTGTTAGTATTTTAACAAAAAATTAAATACTCCCCCCGTCCCGGGTATTTTTACCCGTTTATACGGTCACGGAGATTAAGACGTTTTATTTTTTTAATATATAATGTAAGAGGAAGTAGGGATAAATTAGTAATTTAAAAAGAAAAAGTGAATAAAGTTATTGGAAATGATGAATAAAGTGTAAAAAAGTAATTA
The DNA here is from genome assembly GCA_023678885.1 of Pogostemon cablin. Classification (NCBI taxonomy): domain Eukaryota; kingdom Viridiplantae; phylum Streptophyta; class Magnoliopsida; order Lamiales; family Lamiaceae; genus Pogostemon; species Pogostemon cablin. The sequence goes on along the minus strand of CM042983.1, from coordinate 27,538,420 downwards.
AAGTTGTTGGGATTGTAAAAAGTAGGTAATAAAATATTATGTATTTTTGCCAAAAATGAAATGGGTAAAAATACGTGGGACACCCCAAAATGGAAAGTGGGTAAAAATACGTACGGAGGGAGTATAAAAAAATTATACCTTTCATAAAAAATATATATACCGAATAAAGAACTTAATAAACATATGAATTTACGCATACACTCAGTACACAGAATATCACTGTTTATACAGAAGGTTTTTCCTTGTTTTCTGATCGAGTGTTAGCTGGTGAAGTAAAATAATTAGAGAGAAATGGAAAGAGAAGGAGAAGATGATATTGTATGCTTGGACGAATCTTTCTTCATCAATGACAAGTATGCACTCTGCTTTTCTCTTTCCTTAACCCCTACCTTTCATTTTCATATTTATTTATTTATTTATTTATTCCCTGCTGTTTGTAGCTATCAACTTACGAGATTTACATTTGGGTCGCAAGTTCTTGAACTTTATTGCCTGCAATCTGCTTCAAGTGAGATTTCCGTTTCTCCCTAAAGGATTCTGAAACAAAAAGGGCATGTTTTTCTATATTTCACATTTGCTACTGTTTGATTTTTATGTTTTATTGTATGTTTTCTGTTACTCAATTGTGTACCATGTTACTGTCTGATTGAAAGTAGGAACCATCTAAACAAACAGTCATATAAATTGCTTCAAAATCAATTTGAGTACATGATCCTGATGTGCAAATACTGTATGCAGTGTGAGATTGGCCAGCATTCATTCAGTTCATGCTGGGAATGATCTGTGAATGGATATCTTGTAGGATATAGAGGAAGGAATTTGTAATTTGATGATCCTAATAAGATAAAGTGCAAAATGATTGTGGGAGGGATGGGGTTTAAGTCACCAGATAACTTGAGAAAATTTCCCGATGTAAAAGAGACGATCGTGGTGGTTCCAATTGAGAACATTCTGTGGCTCCAGTAGTATCTTGTGAAATATTGGGCGTTGAACATGTTATCTTGATGAAAATGCATGAATGAGTTTTTTAATATACAGGACCTTGATGTATGACTTCTGTGGACACATTTAATTGGGCCTTTTCTTCGTTCGGTTTCAACATTGATTGATTTCCATTTAATCTTTGATCCGTTGTACTATCTGCAAACAATCAGTACAAAGAGTTGAGGTTACATTAACGGTGATGCTTGATGCATCATATAGTTCATTTCATGAAGTAAACTTGATACTGGAAAAGCTAAAGATATGTTGCATAAAAAATCTATATTATACACTGCATAATGCATAATAGTTCAATTAGACTCTAACTATCCATATGGCAGCTGATTTTGATTTGACGGGGCAGTTGGTATGGCCCGGAGCGGAGCTTCTGAATGATTATCTCTCAAAAAATGCTGACATACTGCAAGGATGTTCTGTTATTGAGCTTGGCTCTGGTGTTGGTTAGTGTCAAAGATCTATCTCATTCCACTTGTTTTCTACAGTTGCTCTGAACTTGATGAGTGACCTTCAGTTTGTGCTATAGGTCATCAACTATGTCACGTAATTTGCATCTTTAGGAAATGATGAAAAGGAAGAAAAGTTTCAGTTATTTATCTAGATATTCAATCTGCCAATATACTGAATTACGTCAGCCACATAAAGCAAACTAGTAGTTTCATTTGCATATTTTTAGATGACAAGTATGCAAAAATTCTGTTGTGTATTTGGAACGCAAGTGAGTTGTTTCAATAACGTTACTTTGCAGAAAGCAAATAAAAAGAAAATTAGTGAAAGCTGTTTCTCAAAAGAAAAGAGTCAAGAAAATCTTTCCATTTCCATGTTGCTTGTTAATAGATATAGGTTTCTGCTTGATCATAGTCATGCAACCAAAAAGAGTGGTCTAATTACTCGACTATATTTCAAGCGAGTTATTTAGAATAAATGAGTAATAAGAAGTCTGAAGCATAAAATAAACCAACCTTATTTAGAATCTCCTTCTCAAACGAACTGTTTGCTGGATTGTAAAATGCAGGCATTACTGGTATTCTGTGTAGCAGATTTTGTAGTGAAGTAGTTATGACAGACCATAATGTGGAGGTTCTTAAGGCAAGGTTCTACTATATGCATAATGCTCAGATATATCTTGATTTGAGATCTGTTTCGGTTGACATGCTTAATTTATGGACTTGTTCAGATCCTAACAAAGAATATAGAGCTACACGATCCTTCAAAAACAAATACTTGTTCTGCTGGTGAGTGAACAACTTTAGGATTTGTTCTAAATTGCAAAAGTTTCATCTTATTATATTCAGTTGATTGCAGAATTGAATTCTGAGAAATTAGAATGGGGGAATCCGGAGCAGCTCAATTATATACTACAGAAGCATCCACATGGGTTTGATCTTGTTCTTGGAGCAGATATTTATATCCTCATTTTTTCTGTTAATTTATTATTTTAATCATTTTTAAATGGTTATTACACATTGTTTTCGCAAATCCCTTTACATGATTTCTAACAAAGAAAGCAGAGTGAATGATGTTCCGAGGTTTACTCCTACTTAATCTAGCCTTTAACTTATTCTGTGGTGTATGCCTTAATAGTTCTCAAGCTTTCAGCAATCCAGTGTGCCTTTGCTCTTTGATACTGTGGAAAAGCTTCTCCATTTTAGACGTGAAAGAAATTGCAGATTCATATTGGCCTATGTATCTAGAGCAAGAGTGTAAGAATTTGTATTGGAGTGATAATTTATTTTGATTTGCATCTTTGATTCCTTGGAAGAATCTGGTACTCATTTGTTGAGATGGTCTTAAATACAACGGCCGTATGTATGCATCCTGGTCTATTTGAAATCAATTCTAAAAGGAGTAGGCATGAAAATAAAACATACACGTATACAAGCTTACACCTTTTGCACATCAGACTTTGCCTATTTTGTTTGGATTAGTACCTTTGATTCCTTGCTCTTAAAGAATCAACCATATTTTCATGAATGAATTTCTTTTTCGCGTCTTGCAGGATGGATGATTTAGTTATCCAAGAGGCCGTTCGACATGGGTTGGTTGTGAAGGAAGTTGCAGGAACACGTGCTACCGTAAGAAATCTTGGAGGTGTTATATATGAGATCACCTGTGCATGAAATTGGTGGTGGCATAAACACTTAAAACTCCAAATTTAATTGTATTGTTTAGCGGCATTGATCAGAAATATTCTTTCAGTTTTATTCTTCCTGTTTCTCTCTTCCTTCTATCTTTCAACATGTGTGCAACAACAATCTTCGCTAATGCTTCATTTGATACAAGAGATTTAAAGGGAAGAAGAAATTAAGTTGATTAATTTTCTTTTCTGCTGAAGTATACTCAATCCATGGATCAATCAAGTACAATGTAATATGATCAAATGTTACAAAAGCTTAATTACCAATTAGGCTTTTAGCTTTATATGAGGAGATAGCTGATATCCTTCAAAACTGAGATGCTTAACGCATTTTTGCTCTTGCAAAAAGCACTCCTGCCAACAAACCTGAGAGAGAGAGAGAGGGAGAAATTAGCTGGTTTGTTGGGATCACATTACAGCTACTTAATTCAGAAGAGTTCTCAGAAATTTACCAAAAAAGATGCTAGCAGAATTTTCTAAGCTTGTGGGTACTTTGAAAAGAAGGATACCAGCAACGGAAAGTGGTATCTTGTTTAGAGACCCCACTAGACTGCAAGATTGAAAAACAATAAGCAACAAGCTGTTTAAAATCATTTTAGCAGTAGTAAAATACAGATGAATCAAACAACTCCAGAAAAGGAGTGTCTCGTCTCGTCCAAGTAGAAGTAGATACATGGTCACCCCTCCGTTTCATTATCTCTAAGTCTTTACTGATTTATAAACGTAATTCTTATTAACCAAACACATGAATACACTTCTTAATCATATTAACCAATAACCAATAACCAATGACAGATGACATCTCTATAAACTAGAAGCACATAAAAAATTGAGATCACTAGGATCACGCAAGTATCCATTCTCATATAGAGGGATTTGTCTGCATAAAAAACTAGTTGTGAATTTTTCACATTCTTGTTGAGATGAGTAATAGTTTGTTATTTAGAAGAGTAATAGTTCATCATTCTAAAGAGTAATTTTTCATGTTCTATATACTAAAATTCAAGTGTATTGTGTACAAGCTCCATTTTTATTTGTACCACTATTATGATAATGGCTAAAAAGTTTTAATATATAATACAACTATTTCCAAAGTGGTTGTGCCCTTGTATTTCTTAATTCAGAAGAAGAGTTTACCTGTATGTAGTAGCTCCTGTTTGATGGAGAAACCACATGGAAGTGAAGCTGATTGCAAGGCCCAAGAATCCACTAAAAGTGATAATCAGCCAGAAGGAAGGGATCCTCAATAAAGGTCTACAATTGGCGACAAAAGATCAGAGGTAACATGGTTAGCATAGAGGATGAGTATATTTATGCTCACTTTTAACACGAGGTGAACAAGCCACTACATTCTATTGTATATAGCAACTTGTCATTGTACCTCAGCTCTCAAGACAAAAACACTGGCATTATAGTTTTTAATATAATCAGAATAGTTTGGAGGAAAATTTTAGTATTTTCAAAGTATCATGGTTATTGTGAACATAAATGTTGGGGAAGAGAGAGGTTTGTTAGCAACATTCAGTGGCACTTTTTCTAACTGATTCAACCAAACTGGATATCAAAAGGCTTTACTTTTACACTTGCATTTCTGAAAATGTTTCTTAAAACTTATCAAGTATGAGCAGTTTTTGCTCAGCCAGACATAGAGCATGAAATATATAATAAATCCTTACGTCTGTAAAAGATAATCAACCTCATTGAACACAAAAATAAGCAAAATTCCTAGAGGCAGTGAAAGGCTGTTGTTTAGCATCACCATTGAGAATTCATTCAACTCTCCAGATTTTGTGACCTGTTTGGCAGTATCCATGACTCTACGTAAAGTCAGCTGCCACAGAAGGAGATTTCTACGTCAATAATCAAGGCCATACAGTAAAACAGATGAACATTCATTAGCTAGAAGTTCCAAGAAAATATAACAGCCCTTTCTTGAAAATTTTCGATGAGCTTTTAATATTAAATTGCATGCGCTATCTTAGGATTAATTAATCAGCAAACAATAGGACCAGGACACTTAGACATTTCTGATGGTAATAAATGTAGAAAATATAAACAAGACAAATGTAAATGGGATTGATACAAGCATAATTCTTAGTGCTGCTGAGATTTCACTACATACAACCCTAATAAATTCAGAAATGATAAGCATGGTCAACCAAGATATACAAACATTAGATTTTTTGCAATATAAACAAATGGATTACAACCAGTGTGGCAGTGTCTGCTGTGAGGAAAAACCACCAAGTAGGTAAACAAATAACTGTAGGCTATAGCAAGTACAAGCGAGATTTGGCATATGAAACATAATAACTTACGGAATATGATGCTGTCATAAAACAATTCATAAACTGCCATGCATATCCAAAGGCATGAAATGAGAGATCCGTAAATCCTCCTGATATTGCAGAAATGATCTGCATAAGATTAACATGAATCAAAAACTTCACACCAATTTTAAATGAAGACAAACTTAATACGTAACTTGTAACAAATGATATTCGGAACCTAGGAAACTTTTCACCACGTTACAATGGGAAGTACAGCAAAAGTAAACATTTAAAATACGCAAAGGACTTGGGTCTCTCTTCTGGGCGTATACATGCTTTTATGTTCTCAACAAAAACGAACTCCTTTAATCTCAGTAGTATGGGGTAAACTGATTATCAGTACTAATTTCAAATATACAATTTTCTAGAGCATAGGGTAGCTGATGACCTATTTAGATATGCCTCTGAAAATTTAATAGTAATAAACAAGTGCATTAGAAACTACAAGTTTACCCAACATGCACTCAAGGCATGACGCACCTTCGGGATTCCTCAAAAGAGTTTTTATTAATTTAGGAATTATCAATGGGAAGTATAAGCTTTACTAAAATATGTTATTTGCCATAACATACCATTAAGAAAAGGGCTGCCCAAACTCTGTTATCATGTTGCTTGTTGAAAAGATACATTTCACCAACAGCAGTTATCACATTTGTTACGTTCTTCAGAACAGTAACCATTGCAACATTTATGTATTTTAAACTGCAGTAAACATGAAAAAGTTGTCAGGCAACATGTTTCAGGATGAAAGCAATCTGGATGCATGTGTCTGAGAGATGAATTTTATTTTTTATTTTAATTTTTTTAGATGAGCACTCTGACAAATGTTGGTAATGTTGAACTTAGGCAAATGGATACAGTAAATAAATCCAAAAGCAGGAAATATTTTAACAAAAGAAGCACCAAGAAATTAGAATGATGAGATAGTTCGCCACAAGAATAATTAAATTATAAGATCAACAAAGCCCTTTTAAATTAATCCTTTCATGCATAGGATATTTACTGGATGAGATCATCCACCAATGATGGCATTCAAGAAATCAGTCCATGAATACCACACTCTGCAAAGTCAAGTAAAATTATATTCTCCAAAACCACGCTCCCTCTGTTTCAAGTTATGGAACTACTAACCCATCATCATGATTATCGTTTATACTATATTAAAACAATGCTCATCACTCACATTTCAACTTTTATATAAAACTTGATAATGTCAACTCCAAAATTTATATTTGGATGGAGAGTAATATAGCAAATAAAAAGAAGAAACAACATTGAAGTATGCCAGTTCATAACTTAAATTTTTAATAGTATTTCCTAAATAAGAAGAGAACTAATGATAATCATAACTGACATAAAACCTTCACAGAAACAACCAGTCATCCAGGTAAGACATGAAAAAAAATTGGATGAGTAGAGAACCTAAATTGAGGTCTTGAGCGAGTAAAATTAGCAGACCTAGAGCACATATATGAAATTCATATATGCTGCATTGATGTATTGTAAGATTATTCATACTATACATCAATAGAAAAAAAAATCATGACTTTCTCAAGAACTGTAGTACAACGATCATGAAGAAGGCAGCTTATAACCAATCAAGAATATGCCAACAAGTGATGACTCTATACCAAAATAAAGAAAATCACTTTGGACATTGAGAAAAGAGATAAGAAAATTAAAAAAAGTAGTACCTAAACATGCTTGTGACCAGCATCCCAACAAATATAAAATTGACAGGCAACCAAACTCTGATTAATCTCCATGTGAGTGGCTCCGTCGTGACTATCCCAAAAAAACTCAAAATGGATACAACAACTACAGATACAAAATTCTGCAAGTATGTACTAATATTTGTCAGTTGATAGAATATAGAAATTATTTTAAATCAACTAAAGTGAGGTCGCTGTAAATAGTTTCTGAAATGTTATTATAGCGAGTACAATGGGAACTAGTATGGAAAAGGTACCTGGTATAGCATCAATGATATTCCAGCATTAAAGTCATAACTGGAGAGGACATACTTGTTAACCAATATCATCCCACAGGAAGACAAACAGTAAGCCAGACCAGATAATAAGGCCGGATTATGCAATGTAAGTCTTCTTTTACTTCGAACTATCTTGTCTCTGTCTTTTTCGAACCTTCCACTCTCCACATCAGCCTCCTCGTAATTAATTGGATTCTTCATCGACAATGTAGCTCTGGAAAAGTACATAAAGTTGTAACAAATACTTACTCCAATGGCAGAAAGGGAATTTTTAAATATTAATAATCAATTGCAGGAAGTAACAAGTATTAATTAATTCATTTAATTTAGCCACATTTCCAAATTAGAAAAAGCTGTATTCAATATGTTCAAAATGGAAGCAGGAATAATGTCAGAACTCTTATGTATGTATATTATCCAATCACTAGCAGTGTAGTTATGAGATGATGGATTAAACATACAGTTCAATAAAACGAATTATGTGAAGGTAATAAAGAAAAAAAACTTAAATTCTTGGACTGTGGACACCATTTTCAGGTCACCACAAGTTCCAAAAATTTCTGAGGAATTATGTGCGGAAGTATATAGAAGAACAAGTTATCAATTTCAAACTGAAATTTAGTACTTCTGTCTGGAATTGGGTTACATATAAAAAGGCTGGAATTTACAGAAAAGGGTTGATTTAAACAGCTGAAGGCACTACCTACATAAAATGGAGGAGGGTCTATGGGTGAGTGGAAAAAGAGAGCTCCAAGAGATTCATATATGTAGCAAGGACAGATTCATAAATTAAAATAAAATAACTATTGGTGTTTGGTCATTGGATCTTCACTTTTAACAGATAGACAAAGTTTTCATCATTACTTCAGAACTGATCTTTATGATATGATTTTAGGACAAGATAAACGCAGAACATGTACACTACTTACATTACTGCAATCATAGAGGATTCATTGGGGTGGCAAAATGCTAACAGAATTAGAATGCTGAATGCTTATCTATCTCTGCAACTGAGGCCTCTAAGGGAAAGATCTTTAGAGTGAAGGAAACAGAAAATCATACCTGCTCGCAACTTCTCTTCTAACTGGACTTGAGACTGGATCTACAGTGCTGTTAAACTGATGATTTATAAGGCTTCTTTCTCCATGCGTGGATTCCATACCATAACCCAATGTTATGTTTCTCTAAAACGGTCAGGCAAATCTAGAGCAACACACCTCTTGAAAATGATCAATCATACAGAACAAACTGATATGGCATGTGCTGCATAAAGTAGTTAGTAGTTAAAAATAATATCAATGAATTAAAAGTTAAATACATATTGCTAGAAGTACAGTTTTCAGGACTAGTCATTATCCTAAGAAATCAATCCCTAGTATAAAAATCCTGCAGAGAATTCTACTCTAAACATTAAACAGGAAGAGCACAAAATAGTTGCTTAGAAATTATCGTGCTAAATCTGGCTGCCATTAAATATGCCACAAAGAAAATTAATACCACACCAACCCAACCTCTCAACATTACATGGGGGTCTATATTTACCTTTTGTTAACTTTATACATATTGGCAGAGGCTATATACTTCCTAGAGGAATATTCTTCATCATGCTACATAAAATGGAATATGGTTTCATATGCTACTCATCTCATTTATGCCTTTGCCACAATTCCAGCTTCCAACCATGGACAGACAACTAGTTCTTTTCATTCTCCCTTTAGAAAGTTGATATACTCTTCTTACCCACTCTCTCTTACAAAAAATTGAAGCATCAAAGTATTTTTCAGCAAAAAGCAGGTTCCCAGTATTAATGTCAAAGGAACAAAAGATGAATTAAACTCAATCAACTAAAATTACCGAACACAGAGAGAATCTAATAAATTAAGCAGTAATTCAAGTAAGTAGCAAACACATTCTTCAATTGATGATCCAACGTCTCATATCATACTCGTGAATATACAGCTGCATCAGCAAGATTTAAGAGCAAAACCAGGAAAAAAGTAAGTCTAACTTCGCAGGATTTCCATCAGTGAGAGGAATCTACTAGGGAAAACAATCAAAATACTAGAAGAAAAATGGTTACCTAGGGAATTATTTGCAGTATGAAGAATGAGAGAAAGTGAGGAGAGGGTGTGAATTATTGTGAAGTGAATCTCCGGTGGAAACCCAGATGAGATGAGCTACTTTATGTGAAATGAACGTTGAGTACAGTTTACAAACCGTGATTATGACGCTTAGGCCCTCACCAATCCTTGACCCTTTTGCCAAACCAATACTTGGCTCTTTTACCCAAATTTTTAGGTTGTACCCTTTTTATCCAAAAAATTTGGGTAAAAAGATTTTGTGACCCAAATTTAGATAAATTTAGGTGTTATCTAAATTTGTTACCCAAATATTTTTTTTTATAATTGTTTTTAATGCTCAATTTAAATATAATTATATTTATATATATTTTTAACCACTCTTAATAATTATTTTTAATTGTTAAATATATATTTATGTTTTTATATTTTATATAATTAGTATAGAATAAATTATGTGTCATTAAAATAATTTAAAAAATTACTTCTTGCACAATTAAAATTGCATATTACATTAAAAAAATTACATTGAATATTAAAAAAGATAGACATACAAATACATTAGACACTAGACATATAAATAAATATCCTAAAACTTAAACACGACGAAAAATAAAAATACAAATACAAACACAAACACAAATACTTAAAAAATAAAACAACATAATTTTTGTTCACAACCCACCAACCAGTCTCAACGGCTAGGATTGAAAGCCACCAACCAGTCTCAACGGCTAGGATTGAAAACCACCAACCAGTCTCAACGGCTGAGATTGAAAGCCACCAACCAATCTCAACGGCTAGGATTAAAAGCCACCAACCAGTCTCAACGGCTGAGATTGAAAGTCACCAACTAATCTTAACGGCTAGTATTGAAAATCACCAACCAAAATTGGATAGTTGAGATCGAAAGCCATCAACCACAATTAAGGGTTGAGATCAAAACCTACCAATAAATTTTTTATTATATAATGGGTGCATTGCTCATTAATCATACACATCATTTCCCATATTCTTCTCATTATTTACAATTCTCTTATTTCTTTTGTCACAAAAAGCTTTTTAAGATGAACCCACAAAATTCAACTGGCCCCTTCACACATATTATCCTCATCATCAGACTCTTCTAATGATGATGAGTTTGAAGCATTTCGTATTAGTGTCATCAATCAGCAACGATTGGCTCAGCAAGCAATGCATAATAACGTTCGTTGGATGCAAATGATGAGGCAAAGTCGAACCAACAATTCTTTTGTTGGTGGTTCAGCCTTTGGGCATAAAATGGTCAATCGTGATCGAGAGACTGCGGCTCAAAATTTGTATAACGACTATTTTTCTGAAAATCCCACCTTCGATGAAACAATATTTCGTCGGAGATTTCGAATGTCTCGAAGTTTGTTCATTCATATTTTTAATGCAGTCCAAGATCATGATGGCTATTTTATTCAACGAATGGATGTCATAAAGAGACGTGGGTTATCAACACTTCAAAAGGTAACAACTGCTTTTCGTATTTTGGCCTATGCAGTGCCAGCTAATGCAACTGATGAATATATCAAAATCGGAGAATCAACAGCTATTGAGTGTATGAAAAGATTCTGTCGTGCAATTATGGAGATCTTTGGAGAGCGTTACTTAAGATCTCCCACTGAAGAAGACGTTGCTAGACTCTTGTATATTGGTGAGCAGCGTGGTTTTCCAGGTATGTTAGGTAGCCTTGATTGTATGCATTAGAAATGGAACAATTGTCCGACCGGATGGGCGGAACAATATGCAGGTCGCAATGGATACCCAACTATTATTCTTGAAGCTGTTGCTGACTATGATCTTTGGATATGGTATGCTTATTTTGGTATGCCGGATCCAACAATGATATCAACGTACTAGATTCCTCTTCTATTTTCTCTAATCTTGCTAAAGGTGTTGCTCTTCCCGCGCGTTATGTCATTAAAGAAAAAGAATATGATATGGGGTACTATTTAGCTGATAGTATATACCCCAAATGGGCAACTATTGTGCAAATCATTCATGAACCACGTGGTCGTAAAAAAAAACTTTTTGCACAAAGACAAGAAGCATGTAGAAAAGATGTGGAACGCGCATTTGGGGTTCTCCAAAGTCAATTTGCTATCGTCACAAATCCAGCACGATTCTGGAGCAAAGAAGTTTTAGGAGATATAATGACAGCATGCATAATTATGCACAATATGATAATTGAAGATGAACGTGATCTTGATGCACCTATTATTGACCACATAGAATCACCTGCTATAAATATTGAAATGGGGGTGGTGGAAGTCAATTGAGAGGGGGAGAGAGAGAGTGAATTGAAAAACTTCCACAGCATTGCAGTCTCTTTCACTTATCCACTGACTCCACTGCTACATCTCCCAAAGTATTTTGTTCCACATTCAATGAAGCTTATTTATTATCCTATTCGATTAAATTGTAATGTTACAAGACAAATTCTCGACATTATATCTATGTAGGACGGTCTGTGAGACGTGTTAAAATATGCTTATTATATACATAATGTATGCTTAACGTTGTTAAAGTATATTTTTTAAAATATGATAAATGATGAATTAAAGTATAATTTTAGAGTATTATAATATGATTCATATTGGCATACTTTAACTATAAATAAACATATTTTACATATATAATAAGCATACTTTAGTAATGGGTCAACCCATCTCACAAAAATCTCGTCTCACAAGAGAGTTTCTCATGTTACAAAATAAAATGATTTTATGATTAATTTTTTTACTTATTTGGTTTTGAATACAAAATAAAATACTTAAGGATTAAAGAGTTTTTTTTTATTTAAAGTTAATTAATTATTATAGTACAGGACAGAATACGTATGAAGTTAGTAATTATGAAAAGAAATTACTCATGTAGGAGAAGTATTTTTATCACCGTGAATGTTTGGTGATATCAATTTTGATATAAATAATTAGAGTACGATAATTAAAATGTAATAGGATCACAACAAATCTTTACAAATATTTTCATCAATTTAGAAGAATTAAATTAATTCTATTTTATTATTTCCTTTTTTATCTAATATATCTTCAATCTTGGTATTATATTCCATATTACCCTCCCTCAAGTAAAGTTTAGTGTTCTTAACAATATACTCCTTTTTTATCTAATATTTATCTAATATATCTTCCATCTTAGTATTGTATTCCTTATTACCCTCCCTCAAGTAAAGTTTAGTGTTCTTAACAATACGAAGTTTGAAACGTAAAAGCTCAAACAAGGATCGAGCAAGATTTTTAGTAAATAATTCTGCCACCTGAAGATTGTAGGCACAAAAAGTGTATCCAACTGTTAGCTTGTGACAAGCTCACATATAAAATGGTAGTCTATGTCAATATGCTTAGCTAGCTTATATGCAATAAGATTTTGACTTAGAAACAATGCACTCTTATTATCACAAAGCAGTAAAATTCGAGCAGCATGTAGGGCACGAAGTTCACAGAGAAGGTATGTAAGCCAAATTAATTCTTGTGCGGTGTTGGCAAGGGCACGATATTCAAATTCAAAACTTGAGCGAGTTACGATAGGTTGTTTCGTAGCACTCCATGAAAAAGTTACCGCTTAAGAAAATGGAATAGTCATAAGTTGAGCGACGTGTTTCTATGCAACAAGCCCAATCCGCATCAGAAAAACTTAAAATTGTATAATCTGGTGAATAAGAGAATTGAAGGCCATGATGGATGGTTCCCTTAACATAATGTAGGACACATTTAACAACTGTGTAGTGTTCAATAGTAAGAGATTGAAGAAACTGGTAGATGTGATTAAAAGTATAAGATAAGTCCGGACAAGTGATCATGAGATGTTGAAGAGTACCGACGATAGAGCGATAAAGTGTGGGATCTTGAAAGGGTTCTCCAGTACTAGAAGACAATTCCCCGGTGCTAGCAGAGTGGAAATAGGTTTGGAGTCAAGCAATGAAGCATGAGTAAAAATGCATGAGCATTAGCTTGTCCTAATAATAAACCATTTTCAGAGTGAGTTACTTCAAGACTAAAATAGGTGTATTATGAAGGAAAAAGAGAGATGCATCCGCCTTGCTGCAGATAAAGCCCAAACTAATTAAAAAAGTACTAAAGCGGTCAAACCACGTACTAGGAGCTTGACGAAGGCCATATGAGGCAACAAACATGCTGTGGAAAGCGAGGATCTAAAAAACCCGGAGTTAGGCCATGAAAACTGGCTTATCAAGAACACCATGTAAGAATACATTCTTCACATCAAGCTGATGTAATGGCCAATGGCATTGCATCGCGATAGCCAAAATTACACGAACTGTGGCAGCTCGAACGACCTGATTGAAAGTATAAGAAAAATCAAAACCAAGAATTTGAGTAAAGCCCTGCCTTACCTAGCGAGTTTTGTAGCGATAAATTGAACCATCTGATTTATTTGGTGCGAAATACCCACTTCGAACCAAAAAAATATTTGGCATTCATAGGACGAGGCATTAAGTCTCAAGTGTTATTTGAATGCAGTGCATCCATTTCCTCATGCATTGCGTTGAGCCAATGAGGCATTTTGAGAACAGACTTAAAACCCTTTGATTCTTGAGAGACGAATAAGGAAGATGATAAAGTAATGGATGGAATGTCCACAAAGTATTTTGTTTTAACAATTCCTGATTTTGAACGAGTACGCATGGGATGAGTATTATTAGGAGCCACAATTGTTAGAGGTGGTGAAATGATAGAAGGTGGTTGTTGCGGGGAACTAATGGAGGGAGCAAGTGCATCTGACTGCGTATGAGCATAATATTTGTGGTTGGGGTTTAGGGAGCTAAAGTATGCAATTGATGCAAAAAATCTGATTGGACATCAGTCTCAGAAACATGCGGATAAAGGGTAAAAAGTGGACAAAAATTATTATTATTATTTTTTTTGTTGATCATAGTAGCAGTCAGGGATGGCGCCACCTGAAAATTTAAAAATAATTAATGTATACGTAATAAGTTATTACTCCCTCCGTCCAACACTTATATTCATATTTTTCGTTTTCGTCCGTCCCACACTTATGTTCACCACCGAAAAAAGGAAACTTCACATTAACCAAAAACTTTAAAAGTTATCTTAATTTCAAAAATACCACTCACACCTAACATACTAACATACTTTATAATTTATTTATTATCTAAAAATACTATAATACCTCTAAAAAGTCAATAAAGTTGGTCATAAAATGAATTTTCTTAAACTCCGTATCTACAGTATTGGTAAACTTAACTATGGGACTAAAGGAGTATAGTATATTGATGTAGCTTAGTGGTTGGCGCCTATCTCTCATACATGAAGGTCGCTTGTTTGAGCAGAAACCCATCTTTGTTTTTCTAATTTTAATTCTTTTTTCTTTCACCTTTCTCTTTTATCTAAAAAATTTCTCCCCCTATTTTCTTAGGTTTTATCTTTCTTTTTCCATTTTTATTACATAGAATTCTTTTCTTCTTCTAATTTTAATTCTTTTTTCTTTTACATGTTCTCTTTTATCTATAAAATATCTTCCCCTATTTTCTTATGTTTTATCTATATTTCTTTTTTTATGACATAGAATTCTTTTCTTCTTCTAATTTTTATATATTTATAAATTGTTATCTTTTAATACTTCTATAATTTTTTTTTGAAAATTTCTAAATAAATGGAGCATTTATTTAAAAAATATATATTATCATTTGTTTCTTTTAATTATTTTTATGTGTAAAATAAATTTTACTCTTTTCTTTTATTAAAAATACTAAATTATCAAAAAAAAAATATTTCTCTAAATTTATGAGCAAAAATAAAAGTGAAAATTTTTATAAGATAAAGAGAAATTGGACCCTATCGAAAAATCCTGGCATCGTCCATGTCCCTGGTAGCAGTCACAAGATATTTCTAGGTTGGGGGTTTTGTTCTCGAAGATATTAGCTTGATCTCAAACTCTCTTCATGTTTAGGTTCAGACATGTTCCATGCAACTCAAAGAATGTGGTATGCAAAATGTGCTTGTCAGGTTTTCTTTATCCTCCTCTTCTTCTCGTGATGGGTCAAGAGAATTTGAAAAAAAATTTAAAAAAAGCAAAAACTTTATGCTAACACATTATAAGTGCAATGTTTACATAAAACCATCTCAAGTGAAACTGTTTTTTACATTTTCTAAAATAATTATCATTTTTTATTAAAGAGATTATCATTTTTATTAAAATAGTATTAATTTTTTATTTATACTAAGAATTGTTCATTAAATATAACACTACACCACTATCACTTTTTATTAAAATGTTATTATTATTTTTATTTGTCTCACAAAAAGTTTTCTCGTAAGACAGTTTTGCCTGTAGTAAAAAGATTTATTAGAGTGTATTTTTAAGAGAGAATTATACTTTAACTAATATAATTTATAAGTAATATTTTACTTTTATAGTTCATAAAGTATGTTTGTTTAAGGCTTATGTCATGTTTGTTTTGGATTTTTTTGAGATAGATTATAGTTTTATGTCAAATTAACATATAAGAATTGAGAGGTGATGTGTTTAAAAAAGTATTAATTAATGCGAGTAAGAATAGAGAGAAAAAGAGAATGTATTAATTGAGGAGTGGACATGTGAATGAATTAAGAATTAATAGAATTGTAATCCAAACCAAATACTGTCAACCCATAATTTAAGAGAATAGTTGTACACAAGACAAGCTCTTGAATAAAATCCTCTTTTTCCTTTTCAAAAATACAGTAAAAAACTACATTGTGTAATACCTACAACAATCCTACACTGATCCCAAATTCTATTGAATATGCTCCTATATCATATGGATTATGACATGCTTTATATTAAATTATGACATTATCTATCAGTGACACAACTCCAAGATAAGGCAGATTGATCTTGTGAGATTTGGTTTTTGATACAGAAAGAGTTCCTATTCCAGTACCTGAGCAGGCCACAGCTTGTTCCAACTGGAAATTTCTTCTTCTCCACGAAGCTTTCGAATTCCCCCATAAAACCCATCAACTTCGTTCCCCTCTTCCCGGTGATCTTTCCTGTTAACAATCGTTCTTCTCCAACGAGAGCCATGTGTGTACTGCTTGAACTCCAGCACCACAGTGTCTGCACCACATTTTCCGATGTTACAAGAAAAACAGGATTAATTGAATAGACGTCATACCTTTGTCATCAAATCACAGCTTTTGGTGTTCTTTCTAAAAAGCTTTTTTTTTTGTTCAATCAATCATACATGCTTAGGATGAAAGGAAATGCAAGTTGAATGGTCGGGGGCTTTCACTTGGGCCAGTAGAGTTGGGAGGAAAAAGAGAAGTGGAGGTGATAATTGTACTCCATAAGGATTATCATGGCAAGAAAACGGACACGTAAATAACCAAAGAAGGAATAAACAAACTGGAAAGTAATATCAAACAGTTCAAGCATAGAACCATTTTCAATTAAAAAAACCAAAAAATGCGAAAGGGGAAAAGTAGGTCCTTTTCAGCTTGGTTGGCCATAAGTGTACCCTTGAGACAGCACTTATGGTTGTGTTGGTCGAATATACGACAAAAAATGAGTTACAAGTTTATGGGAGGACCACTTCTATGAGAAGGGATACCTAGATGAAGAAAAGAATGACTAGTTTTCTGTTGGAATTCAATATTTACCACAACACATGCACACATAAACAACGTGGTGGAAACTCACCACTATCGCGGCAACTGCAGTAATTGGCATCCCCATCACACGTTTCCAAGTGGCCTACAATACCATACCACCAACCTGTACACATAAACATTCATTTTAATTCAACTTGACGGTGTGCTCGAAAAGGACATGATCATGTCATAAAGGATGCAATTCAATTGAGTTACGTCTATGTAGCATACAGATAATATAATACTTGATGAAACTCTCAACCAAACAGAATAACAAAAATTTCTACACTCAAGCAGGGTTGAATTTCCAACACAAAACAGACATAACAAGTCAATTAAGACAACTTAAACGCGTGTGGAAACTTTTGAGAAAAGAATAATTTATTTCCATTTAGTTCAAACTTTTTGGATAGTGTTTCTTTTGTGAAGTTTCTTAGCAGACTTTCATTCATTCCAAAAGCAATGTAACGATACCACCACCTACCACCCCGTAGGTCACAAAGAGCACTTCAGGACACAGTTAAAAAATGGCAAAAACAGGTATGAGACGAGTATCACATTTTCTTGACAAGATATCATTTTTCATTTTTAGTACGTAATAGGGTATCACTTTTATAATAAGAGTATTACTTCTCATCTGCCTCACATAACGGTCTCACCAAAGGACTTGCCTAAAAGAATAGATTCATGTTTCATTACATGCATCTGTAACCTTATGTTAATACAGTGGAACAGATAATCAAGCTCTATAAGCATAAATCGAGCAATACCATACGGGAATTCTTTGTTTCGCCTCCATTGTATCTCCATCTGATCACCAGGTTGCAGATCATGTAAACAATCAGAGATGTGAAGATTGTGTGGAAAAGTATCAACAGGGGGGGCTCTTATTCTGTCCCATGTTACACCACTCTCTACTGCACAGAGTCTTGTTCCATGTGCTGGATATCTACTAGCATTAATAGGAAATAACACATTCTTAATATGGCACTTCAAAAATCATTACAGAATCTAAACACAGATACTAAAATTGCAGCAAATTCATTCCAGATTCATATATCCATTCAATCACTCACCTTGCAAGAAAAGTATCAGTTCTTTTATCATAGCTGAGCATAGCATCATAACAAGATAACACAAATCCAACATGGCCATTCTGCATATCAAACACAACCCACACACACACCTTCAATTTCCAGCAAGAAAGCAGAAATGGAAAATCAGAGATAAAACAATCATTACCTCACGGTTATACACCTGAGCAGGGAACCAGAAGTTGCCAGATTCAAGAGCAAGATACCAAGACATTATGGAATCAACTGGGGTTAAATCACTCTGCTTACTAAAACTAGGTTTGATAAACATAAAGTGCCAAAGATGAATGATATTATCCATCAATCCCTTCTGTTTACCATGGTTAAACAGGAGTGAACCTTTTCTGGTAGCCACATAAGACTTATATGCATAAGAGCCAACAATTCTACCCCACTTCCTGTTCATGTGTTTCTCCCAAAGATGATCACATAAACACCTATCTTTCAAAGAAGTACACACACTAGCCATTCTGCAAAGCCCCTCTGGAGGAAGCTTCTCAAGAATGCATTCCAAAACAAGGTCAGGCAAATCCAACAGAGACATCTCTGAATTCACCCCAACATTCTTATCTGCAATGGAATTCTCATTCCTAGGTGACTTTCTTGGACTTAAAAATGAGAAATCTACCCCTAAAAGAGTGTTGCCCACACACTTGGTGATGGGGTAAAAGGAAAGATCTTTCCAAAACCAGAGGGATAGCAATCTCATCTCTGAAGCCCAGAAGGAAATAGGGTTGACGGAGAGAGAGAAGAGGAGGAGAGAGAGAGAGAGAGAGAGAGAGAGCAAGTGATCAAGAAGACGAGCATTTGACACGAAGATTGACTCTACTCAACACCTCATTTATATGGCGATTGTAATAAAAAAAAAGTTAGGCAATCAACAGTGTAAAGCATGAGAAATTAATAAATAAACTACAAATCATCTGCTGATAAATTATGGAAAAGGGATTTTCCAAATCTTTTCAAGATCAATGGCTTTAATTGGCTAAAGCATTAGATGAAGCCACCTAACCCAAATTGTGGGCCTCGCCTAAACAAGATTAAAATAGGATTATCTTTAGACACGCATCCAAGATTCTTGAGATAAAATCTTGCTTTAAGAAGCCATTGTGTTTGAATGAAAAGAAAGAAGGAACAATACATTGACACTCCGGGGGGTAGGGTTGGATGGGGTGAGGTAGGGTGAAGCTGGATATGAAAAAGAACAGAGCAGGTGTCTGAATCTTGCTATTAACAAAGATTATGAGAATTAAGCAAGTTTTTTGCTGAAAAACACACATTTGGATCACTTAGAAAAGCAACTGCGTTGAGAAAGGGAAGCTTGTTTCATATGATCTTGTTCACAGTCTCCCTCAATTGAAACACTCAATACAGAAATCAAGAAAAAAAACTGCTCCAATTTAATTATATAGTTATTCAATATTTAATGGATGGAGATCTTGTGGAATTTCTTGCTTGATTGCATATAATAAACAACCTTGCCGTAGGCGGTAGGACTACTTGTTAGATGGACTCTTAACACAGTTTAAACTTATTAGCTCATTACAGTGACAAAAACTTGACTTGGATTATTTCACAAAATAAATTTTGTGGGCAAACTATTCGAATTATTTCATCCATTGAACTTTTATTTATTTATTTATTTATTTTATTTGGTCTATCACATATTTTGCTCCTATGATTTGATATTTATGCCTAGAATACCACTATCCTATCAATTACAAAATATACAACCCCTTTCTCCATGGTCGGAGTGTTTTCCTCTTTTTTTTTCTTCTTTTTTTTTTAAACTATTGTTGTTACTATTTTTTTCTTTTTTTTATTTATTTAATTTTAGGGATATAATTGTAATTTTACCCTTTGGTTTAAGATACTCCCTCCATCCCACCGAAAGGTCACCATTTTATTATATTGGGCGTCTCATCCAAATGTTCCCATTTCCCACTTTTAGTAAAAAGGTATCACATGTGGCCTACCACTCACTACTAATACAACTACTCACTACACATAAAATAATAATACTCTTTAATCTACGCGCAAAAAGCAATCGGTGACGTTTGGGCGGAACGGAGGAAGTATAATTTATCCCTAGGGTTTAGGGTATAATTATAATTTTACCCTTGTGGACTTGTGGTTTATGGTATAATTTATCCCTAGGGTTAGGGTTTAGGGTATAATTGTAATGTGGTTTAGGGTATAATTTATCCCAATAGTTTAGGGTATAATTATAATTTTACCTTTGTGATTTATGGTATAATTTATCCCTAGGATTTAGGGTATAATAGTAATTTAAATAAAATAAATTTAAAAATAAAATAAAAAACAACATTAATGAAGGAATAGAATTAATTAAGAAGAGTGGGGCAAGTGTGTATCAATTCCTAGTCCCTCTCTAATATTTATTTATATATAATGCTATGTTTGTTTCTATTTTTTTTCTAGATTTAAGAATATTTACTTAATTTTTTGTTTTAGTTGGGATGTGTAAAACCATCTTACACACATCAACATATACTCTTTTACAAACCTCACTACTATCTTTTACATATTAATTTGATATAAAAGTTAAAATACAATTTACTTAAATCCCTCAAAACATAAATTAACATTATTCGTTTGATTTATTAAATTCAACTAATTTTAGATTTACATTCTTTACTCATACTTAAATCCAAAATGAACATAACTTTAAAATTTAATACTAATTTTAAGAGAATAATTATAAGGCTGCAGCTATTCGCACCCACCGTTTTACTACATACACTCATTTATATTCACACACACTAAAATTATATATACACATATATAAAAGACTAAAATACCCTTAATTTAATAAATCCACACATCCACTCCATTCATCCCTCAAACTAAAACACACACACCCACCATAAAAAAGAAAAAGAAAGGAAGAAAGGGAAAAGAAAGAGAATAAGAGGAAGAAGAGAAGAAATCCAATCCTTCCAAATATTTTTTTAAAATTTAGGGTTCTAGTTTTAGGATTCAAATTAAGCCAAATAAGTTGTGTTTTGTTTAGGAAAGGTTGTGGGTAGCATGATTGTTCATTTTGTTAGGAAAATAGAACTGGACAGTGAGTGTCGAAAAAAAACCACATATGTTCGATCTTGGTCTACCGTGAATTGGAGATTTTTTCGGTCGGTGATGGATGAATTTTATGGATATGTTCAACTAGTCCTGGTCGAACACAATACAAATTTTCGGTCAGGACTAGTCAAACAGTTTGCATTTCGTCAGCTCTGGTTGGTTGAACAGCCTGAAGTCAAGGAAACAAAGAACCCACGAAACACAACATTTAATTAGTATAAATGCATAAATATATATACTTTTAGGTTCTTAGGTGCATTTTCTCTCGACATTATGTTCATTTGAGCAAATGAGAGGATTTATAGAGTGTGAGAAAAATTAGGGTTCTTCACAATATTGTTGGAGAAGGGGTTGGTGGATGTTTTGGTTTTTTGGAGCAAAATCATCTTTTATTCAGGTCGATTATGTTTCTTTTTATTAGACACGGATAGCATCGTCAAACTTCATTTATAATTTAATCTTGATATCCAAGATTAATAAGATGATAAGAGTGTGAAAATATGGTGTAACAGTGTGTTTCCTGATCTAGAAAATGAAAAAAACATTCAAAATAATGTAAGAGTAATTTACTCCCTCCATCCGCCCTTAAGATATACATTTGCTTTTTGCACGTGGATTAAGAAGTATTATTATTTAATGTGTAGTAGGTAGTTAGTTTAGTGGGGGTGTGTGGGTCCCATGTGTGTAAAAAGGGAAATGTATACCTTTAGTGCGGACTAAAATAGAAAAATGTATACCTTTTTGGCGGACAGATAGAGTATGTAAATTGGGGGAAGATTCCCGATTTTGACAATTGGTAAATGCACAAAACTTCAATTGAGTTTTCCTGATTTGGTCGAAGTTTCGTGCATTTCACGATTCTTCAAGTGCACCTTACTTTTTCCTTCCCACTTCTTCATAAATCTTCAACCGAGTTTCTATGCGTAGGTCGAGTTTTTCTGAAAAAACTAGGAAATCTGTAGATGGTTCAGTTAGAAAACTTTAGGCGAGTTTTTCAGTGTTTCCCAAGTTTTTATGCAATATACCAAAATGTGCAGAAAGTTTTGTTAGAGAAACTCGACCGAGTTTTAGAACTTTGATTGAGTTTTCGTTCATTTTCTCCATTTTTGACTCGATTTTCCACCTAAAACACATGTTCACCAACAATGTTACCTCATTTCCATAATCACCATCATTTCTACAATTAACAATTAAAACACGATATAAAACGAACAAACAAGCACAAAATAGTAAAAAAAACACTAAAAAAAAGTAGGTGAATTAATTACACGACAGATCAGTTACACTTGGTGTTCTAAAGAGTAACCCTTCCCTGGAAGGTGCATCAAACATTCGGTTCTACTCTAACATTTCTCATATTTTAATGTAGAGTGAGTTGAAAGATACTATAATAATTATAATGTGTAGATAGTATTTGCATTAATGTTGTATGTTGGCCTTATAAAGAAATATTAATTGTTTTATGTGGGTCTTATCTAAAAAAACACTTTATTTTAAGACAAACCAAAATGACAAAACATATATCTTATTTTGGGACTATGAGAATATTTATTATCTAAAAAGAATTACATTATCCCTAAAAAGTAAGAAAAGAAAAAGGAAAAGAAAAAATAATAATAATACACCTTTTTAATTTTGTGTCAAGTAGTGCAAGAAGAGAATATTATTTTTCTTTGTTAAAAATCCTTTGATGTTGTCATGTTGAGATAATTCATGATCTGGTCGGCGAAAACATCAAAGATATAGAATTAAAAAAAGCAGGTGCCCCCGGATCGGGGTGGACAAGGGCATAGACGTATCTAATAAACTATACTACTTCACTTTATGGCTGTCCAAATTCAATGTTTATTAAATGTAGCTTAATTGATTTGATTCCTCTATATATAACCCCTTATAAAACAAAAGTAGAGATCGTCACTGCCCTAAAAATTGAGTAAATTGTTTAATGTTTATAAAGAGCGTTTTCTTCATGTTTCTTTGTATTTTGTGCATGTACACTTAAGTTATTTATCTCTATTTTATTTTTAGAATGGGAACCAACGATATTCTCCAATTGGAACCGTGGATGTCTACATTAAATACTTCTTCGTTGCGGTACTTTGGAATCATCCAAAGTTAAGTCACAGTTGCATATTCTATAATGCATAAATTTATTTGGCTTGTGACAAATGAGTTTTATTTGACTTGTGATAAATGAGTTTATGCATGCGTTGTTATTGTTTGCGTGCGCCTAGACACTCGGATCTAAATTTTGTGTCTAGGTCCAATTTGGTTCAGAATCAATAAAGAATTTATTGAATGTTATATTCTTATAGTATAAAAAGTTATTCCCTTAATTTTTTTGTAAAAAAAAAGTCAAACATTAATATTCTTAATATTTCAATTTACCTATCAATCTAATGAAATAACAAAATCCTTAGTAATTAAAATGAATATATCCTTTGAAATAATACTCCCTCCATTTCATTTAAGAGTGAGTCCCCATCCCGACACGTAGATTAAGAAAAGTGATAACTTTAGGGATATAATAGTATTTTTTTGTAATAAATACTTAAATGATAAAGTGTTTTAGGTGTGTTAGGTTTTTTTTTGTTTTTTTGTAAATAAAGGGTGTTGGGAAAGATTATTGTGTTTGACTTTTTGCCTTCTTATGTATGTTCAAATTTTTGTGAAACAACTCAAAATGAAAAATATGTCATTTGAAATGAGACGAAAAGAGTATATCATACAATTGAACATTTTGAGCATCCAAATACATAAGAGAATAACTCTAAGGGAGTGTATGGTTTATATTAAGTTAATATGTGACTAGTAAAGCTTGTACATATAATTAACAAAACGTGAAAATGAAAATTTTCTTAATATATTATTAGTTTTAAGAGATATTGTAACTCACCTCACATCTATGTTGTATTCCATTGGCCTTCTTATTTTTCACTAACAATATGTATGTAAGTCCATACAACTTCAATTAACATACTTATAAACTTTCTTATTTTTCGCAAATCTTCAAGGGACGTCATGCTAATAATAATTCAATTTGAAACAAACACTGACACTCTCTTAACAGAGTGATTATTTGTGGGAGGGTCAACCCATCACTAAAGTATGTTTGTTGTATAAATAATGTATGTTTATTTGTAGTTAAAGTATGTTAGTAATAAATCATATTATAACACGCTAAAATTATAGTACTTTAATATTTTAGAAAATATACTTTAATAACCATTAAATACTCCCTCCGTCCCTCTAATATGTATCAATTTACTTTATTCACGTGGATTAAGGAGTATAATATTTTAATGTGTAATGAGGTGAGAGAAATAATATTTTTATGTGTAGTGGGTAGTTGTATTAGTGTTGAGTGTGGGTCCCTTATGTGTCACATCAATTCAAAAAAGGAAATGGATACTTTGTATTGGGACGGACCAAAATGACAAAATGGATACGTATCAAGGGGACGAAGGGAGTATATTTTATCTATACAATAAACATACTTTATTGATAGGCCGACCTGTCTCACGAGAGACTTTGTAATAATAATAATAATAATAATAATAATAATAATTATTATTATTATTATTATTATTATTATTATTATATAAATATACAGACCAAAAATATCCAAATAGTCAGGCCAATGTAGTCTATCCCAGTTGTCTGGTGGGTTGTTTATTAATGATTACGCCGGGCCAAATATGTCTGGTTTAATTTGGGCCCCTCCATTTTAAAGCCTAATCTTACTTAACTTTATAATTTTCTAGGAAGCTCATTGACGGCTCTATAGAATTAGGGAAATATGGAAAAAATATTATTTTTACTTAATACTTATTTTAGAAAAATATCATTCAGTATAAATATTTTTTTAATTTTTATTTTATTAAAAATTTTAGACATTGACTGCATAACTTACCTGCGATTACATACATAATTTTTTCTGCGACCTTACACACGATTATAATGCGATTATATACATTTTTTTAGCTAATATATGTTTGACTCTACATGCAGCTATCATGTATATTAATTATTATGTATATAATAAAGAGGGAAAAAATTAGAAGATATCATTTTTAAAAAATAATTATATTAAGTGAGAATTTTCAAAATCAATAATAAAAAGGCATTTTTCACCATTTCTTCACGAAGTTATTAACTGCTATATAATGTACCTTATTAACAATTAACGTTGAGAGTGAATTAGTTGAAAAATACACATTTTATTATTGAAGAATTAAAGAAAATATTCCATCCGTCCCACTAAAAGAACTCTATGTTATTTCTTTTTAAAATACAAGTATACCCTAGTTAATGACCATTAAATCCTTGGGACATGTGACGAAAATTTGGGCATTGATTACGACACGTAGCAAGACTATAATACATGGAATAGGAGATAAATATAGAATGGAATAGGTGTTCCCATTTGCCTAGAGGATTCTTTTTTTTTTTTTTTTTCATTTTGGACGTCCCACCAAAGAGTTTCATTTCTTTTTTAACATATATGGAACTCACACACACCTACTAATATAATTAAAATATGGAGCCTACCAATACATTATAAATCTTACATACTTTTTACACTTTCATCATTCCCAACAACTTTATTTACCTTTTTTTCACTTTATTCACCATTCCCTACAACTTTATTCACTTTTTCTCTTTAAATTATCAACTTACCCTTACTTTTTCTTACATTATATTATATATTAAGAAAACAACACTTCTTAATATTCGTGCCCGTATAAGCATGAACAAATACGTGGGACTGAGGGAGTAATAACATTCAAAGAACTCCCTTTATCCCATCGAAAGGTCCCAATTTTACTATATTGGGCGTCTCATTCAAAAGTCCTCATTTTTCACTTTTAGTAAAAGGATATGGCCCACTACTCACTACTAATACAACTACCCACTAAACATAAAATAATAATAATATTCCTTAATTTACGCACAAAAAACAACCGGTAACATTCGAGCGGGACGGAGGGAGTAACATTTTAAGTAAAATAAAAATAATTAATTACAAAAATATAAAATTGTCTTGCCGGCTATCTCATGGTCTCTAAGTCTAAATTCAAACACTTTGAACATTCTCATTATGAATAAGAAGATCTGCGAGTACAAAGCTATACTGGACTAGTACACATCAGGGCCGGCCCTGAGCATAGTCAAGAAGGGCGACCGCCCAGGGCCCCCAAATCTTAAGGGCCCCAAATTATTACCACCTAATATATATATATATATATATATATATATATATATATATATATATATATATATATAATAACATATTATTAAATTTTTTTCTTATTAAATTTATTAAATTAATTTAACTATTATCTTTTCTTTTAAATTTTAACAATTGTAATATTAACGTTGTAATCTTAATTATTACTACAATATTGTAATCTTAATTATTATGAGTTAATTATTATTATGATTGTTCAACTAACCCAGCCTACTGTTGTAAATTGTAATCATAAAAATACTCAGCCTACTCAACCTATTACCTATACAAATCTCACTTTTACTATACACTTTTTAAGTTCTCTTCCAGTCCTCCGTATTGAACTTCAATGTCTTTGAATTCTCTCTCTTATCGATTGATTTTCTTTCATATCGAACTTCTATCTCTCTAAATTCTCTCATAGAATTTCATCAACAATTCAATATTCAATCCTATTATTTCTCTGTTTTATTCAATATTCAATCCTCTTAATTTTCTGTTTTAATATTGTCACAGACTTACAGAAGTTTACTAGCAGCAGAGGGTGATGGTGCTCTAATTTTATATCTAAATCAATCATTCTTCAAATCAGGTTTTATCATTCTTTCATTGTTATTTTATTGATTTTGTTAATTAGATTTGTTATTTATTTGCTTATAATCATCAAGTCATGTTTTCTAGAAAATATGCATCGGGTAGTCAGAAAAGAAACAAAAGAAAAAGACTTGAAAATGAAGTTAATTCTCAAAGGGTGTACTTGATAAATTTATAAAGGTGGGTTCTTCAAAAGAAAATGATGAACATGTTGGAAATGAGCAAGAAGAATTAAAAGATAGTGATGAGTTACATGATATGAATACGGTGGAAGTTGAGAATAAAAATGAGTTAAATGAGAATGATGAAGAGAATATTAATAGAGTAATTGAAAATGAAATAGTCTTAAATAATGAGGAGGAGTTACAAAACAAAGAAATAGATGATGAAAATGTTGATAATGAAATTGAGAAACATGAAAATATTCTAGAGAATGAAAGTTATGCGTGGGATATATATGATCCTAGGGCATGGGATAATATCGATAATAAAATTAGAGATATATTAGTGGAAAAATGTCCTAGAAGAGAAAATAATCTCACATTTCCTAAAGATGAACTTTCTAGACACTTTTCATACATACATTACACAAGAAAATTACCAAATGGTGAGAATCAAGATAGAATTATTAAATTTATGTTTGATTTTATATATATATATATATATATATATATATATATATATATATATATATATATTTTAGGGGCCCCTTTTTTTAATTTCGCCTAGGGCCCCCAAAATCTCAGGGCCGGCACTGGTACACATTCAAGGGTATCATGTACACTCTCATTCCAAAGTACCAAAATTTAGTACAATCAAACTTATTCAACACTTTCTATATACTAATTCTCTAACTCAGACACATTCGTTCATGCAAATCTACCAATATTTCGTGAAAACAGTCCAACATGGGTGTCATGAGATCACACGTAATTTTTATTTTATAAGTTAGAATATTCGTGTGTTCTCAGGTCGCCCCTGTAAGATTTTTTTTCACCTCATTTGATTCATTCATTATATAAATTTTCTATGTTGTAATGTGGAATAATATATTAATTAATTTAATTACTGAAATAGGTGAAGTGAATTTGGACCACTTATTACAAACATTGGAAAATGCTAGTATTCCTCTTCTCCTCCCATTTCCAACAATAAAAATTGGTGGTTTTGAAACCTTTTTTTTGGTAGACTTGTTATCTTAAATACACCATATATTCTCAAATTAGGTTGAGTTGGATTATTTGGTTATTTATTATATTAACTCATACTGTAGTTCCTATCCCCTTTTCTCCTCCCATGGGGGTAAGTAGTGCTTGTATATGATTAATCAACTACCTTTTCTTCTATGCATAGTATTAGATTCGTAGACCGATTAACTTGCGAAGGTTAGAATTCACCATCCACAGCTTTGCATTCTGTATGGATTCATCCCATAATTGTTGATTGCACAAATGGGTTTCGAATTTGAGACCTTGGAAAATTTCATCCTAGACACCCAAGTCCTTGGCCAATTTCTGGATTGATCAACTACCTATATATCTAATCCATCCCAAGGGTTAATTCTAAAAATCTCTACCTACTTAGAAAATTATATGTGGAGATTAGAGAAATCATAACAAGGAATTTCTACCTAGGGTTCCTTATAACAGAGTGCAGCTTCATATTAAGGCAATGTAAATTAATATTTTATTTCTTATGTAAATATATTACATTTGACATTAAGAAGTCTCAAGGGAATAGGGACAAAGTGCATAGAACTATCTCTTGACCAGATAGGTTTTGGCTTATATTATGCATACAATGTACATATGAATTTATGTATCTATGTGCATTAATGACAAGATGATGATGCTCACTTCTTAGGGGAGACTAAAGTTAATGAATTTTTTTAAATTATATTTTTAATTTATACGTATATAATTTAGTTATGTGTGCTTGCGAGTAGATTTAATTTCTTCATAATTTAGTTATGAGCACATAAAGTATCAACGGCTTCCGTTTTGATTTCTTGTAAAAAAATGCGTAACATCTTCTATGCACGTAGCAAAAGGATAGAAATTAAAATTTAAAAGAAAAATATAAATTTTAAGAGCATTGGTTAGATTTCTCCTTTTTCTTTACAGCTTCTCATTTATATAATTAATGATACAAGAGATAATTTACGAAAACTAAGGAGGAAATCATGTGTGCAAAGGCATTAGCTAACGTGCTTCTCTCGACCAAGGGGGTGTTGGCTAATGCTCTATGTACACTATTTAAACCTATCAAAATACATGATAATCTAGTTTATGAATGAATATGTATGCATAAATTGCAGAAAAGCAAGGCGTCGGGGTCATCGGTGCCAGAATTTGGAGGGTGGGATGGAAAAAACGCAGACGAAACAAATTATTCTGTAGTGTTTTCAGAGGCTCGCACGAACAAGAAGAAGCAGAGTCAGAATAGCCTTGAAGGCAACTTCAATCTCAACAAACCACCATCTCATTCAATTACTACTCCAGACCATTCATCTCCATCTTATGTGGTACGCTTTAATATTATAAAATTTGTGTAGAACTGGTTCATATAATGAGTTAAAAGAAATAATAACATTTCTAATAAAAAATGATATTCGATCAATTAAAAATGACAGCCATTTAATTGAACTATTTTATAAAACAATTCGTAAGATAAATGAAAATTAATGAATAGTAAAAAAAATTAAACGATTTTATTGTGAAACAATCTCACACAAGACTTGCTCAAGTTAATTTGATTATTTGATAAGATGATAGAAAGATACAAACATGACATGCAGAAAAGCAGAGTGTCATCGTCATCGGTGCCACAATTCGGAGGGTGGGATGGTAATAACACCGACGAAACAAATTATTCTGTGGTGTTTTCAGATGCTCGTGCGAACAAGAAGAAACAGAGTCAGCATAGCCTTGGCAATGAAGGGGAATTCATCCTCAACAAACCACCGTGTCATTTAATCAATACTCCGGACCCTTCATCTCCATCTTCTGTGGTACATTTTAATTACAAAGTTTATATGAGACCGTCTCATGAAATAAGTTTTGCAAGACATATAAAAAATAAAAACAATATTAATAAAAAAGTGATAGTATATTATGAAAAGTAATAACTATCCAATTGAATTATTTCATAAACAATTTATAAGATAAATAAAAAATAATAATATTATTAATAATAAATAATACCAGATTTGAAAGGGAAAAAAAAAGTTCTCACTATACAACGATCTTGTTCAAGTTAATTTAATTATGTGCAGAAAAGTAGGGTGTCATCATCATCGGTGCCACAATTTGGAGGGTGGGATGGAAAAAGTACAGACGAAACGAATTACTCGGTAGTGTTTTCAGAAGCTCGCGCAAACAAGAAGATTAATAAGCACTCCATTCCAACTCACCACAGCCTTGGCAATGAACGTGAATTCATTCTCAACAAACCACCTAATTCATCCTCTGATTCTCATGTGGTAACAACATTTCTATTTCTATTTATTTTTATTTACATTTTACTTTCAGCTACTTTTTCTATTGGATAATGGCTAGCTTTGTCTGGATCCATACCCCCTTGGTCAAAATATATATTAAGCACTAGGATCTTGACAAGCTGGGCAGCCACACTAATTATATTGAATTGTGATATTCATATAGACTATAGAGGTGGTGGTTGTGTGAGAATTAAACACCACCATTAGTATACATCATGATATTAGAAATTAGATTTGCTTTTGAATAAATGGTTTAATTAGATTAACTTAATTACATATGATCTTCTCTAATCACCAAAATCATTTCACTAATCAGACATTTTAATGGGTATGAAGATTGTCCAACAAATTTATATAATGATTAAAAAGAAATTCAAAAAGTAAGACAAGAAAATTGAATCGAAAATTTATGATAGGAAAAGAAAAAGTATACAAGTAATTACTAATTAAAATGCCGAATTTATATAACTCAGCTTCATAAAAAAAAGTAACAATTTATCATAAACAATAATAATATATTTGACATTCGTTTATGCACTAAAAATGCTATTACTCTTTATTTTAAGGAGTGACAATTTGCTACATAGAAAAGTAACATTTTATTTATAGAAGAGAATAAAAGTGGGCATAGTAAGTAATCGATTTCCGTGCCCCTAGGGCATACATGTATGTGCGTTTATTTAATTAGTTGACATTCGATTATATAATGTATTTAAATGTAGGAATTTTATCCATTCAAGTCCTGAAAAATAGATAAATTATCAATTTGATGTCAAAATTATTTTTTCTATCAATTCGGGGCATGAAATATGTAAAACTAATAATCCGGGGCTTGAATTTATCAAATATTATCTCATATTTTATCAATTTCAGGCTTAAGTTCAGGCTCCAAATTGATAATTATACATATTTCAGGCCCCAAATTAATAGTTTATCAATTTTTCAGGCATTGGATTAATAATATATGTTAAATGTATTATTGTATTTTATTTAAAAGAATACTCCTTTCGTCTGACAATAATAGTTACATTTGCTCTTTTTTTTATGCACCGGTATCTGATTCATTGACCGACTAAGGAATATAATATTTTAGCTTGTAGTGAAGTGAGGTAAAGTGGGTAGTTGTATTAGTATTGTCTGTGGACCACATAAAAATATATTAATTGTTTTGCGTGAGTCCCATTTATCATAAAGAGAATTGTAACTATTGAAATGAGATGCTCAATTTAGAAATATAAAGCTAGTATTGTGGTATTCATTTTAATTAATAGATATTTTTTTTATTAAAAGTGTCGGTCGAAATTTCAAAGGTATTAATGGTTAATTAAGAATTTCTTTTTTCCAGTAAACAAGGGTATTAATTTTTATATTAAAGGGTATTATATAAAATTTTTCATAGGAATGACACGTTTAACCCTGGAAAATTGTAGGAATAGGTTTGTATAAATGTGACCCGTTGAAATAAGGTCATTTTTTTCTCGAATCGATTAACCCGCAACCCTATAGAGCTAGTTAAAAGGGTTACTCTATTAGCTCAATTAAAAAATTTAGTTAAAATAATTAATTATGCACCCTTCGGCAAGACAAACACCCTCATTTTATCATTTTGGGCATCCAAGTCAAAGGTACTCATTTTTCCTTTTAAATAAAATGACCCACATTGGTCCATCACTCATTACTAATTATACTATAAAATAATAATGTTTCTTAACACACGTGAAAAAAAAGACAAATGAGGATGTCTGCACTAACCAAGGGAGTAATATATTAAATTATTAATATTAATGACTATTATTAATATGTTAACAAATGGCAAACAACAAGAAATATATCAAATTCCAACAAAAAAATTCCAACAAAAATTAAATTCATTGGAAATTTTAGAGTTCTAAAATTTTTTTCAATGAAACCTGAAACCATTTGAAAATTTCCATGGAAATTTAAACAGTTGAAAATTTCGAATGAAAATTCCTATAAAACTTAAAGCTGTTGGAAAATTACGACGATAATTCACATATAAATTTAAATCGTTGGAAAATTTCAATGCTAGTTCCAATAGCTTTATAAAGATTCAAAATTTTCAATAAAAATTCCAATTAAACTTAAGTCGTGAAAAAATTCCAATGAAAGTTCCTTCGTAAATTGAAAACCACTGAAAAATTCCAATTCAAATTCTAATGGACCAATGAACCATTGAAAATTTCAGTAGAAAAATCTATTTTTAAAAAATAAAATAAATAGATCTTCAAATAATAAATTTTCCATTAGAGAATTTAAGTAGAAAAATTTATTGAAAAAAAAGAAAGAAAAAAAAAGCATAATATGATAGTTTAATAAATTAAAATGTAAATTTATAACACAAGTTATACATTATCTAAGTTGTTAGAGGATATACTAATATACTCAATAGATCATGAAAAATTTCAATGTAGTTGGTCCATTGGAAGATCAGTTGGAATAAGTTCCAATTAGGGCTGGGGAAAAATATCGAAATTTCAATATACCACCCTTACCATATCGAAAAATACCGATTTTATCGAAATTTTAAGTATGTCGAAATTTTTGGTAAGGTATGATACTGTATTGAAAATTTTGGTACAATTAAGGTATATAAATTATCAATACCGCGGTATTTATTCAACTTTTGGGTAATATGATACGGTATACCATACTACATGGTATATGCAATTATAATTATTATTTATAAATAATTTTTAATTAAATTATATATATACACTATTTAATTAAAAATTAAATCTAAAATGTGTTTATTACTCTCAGATACACACTTTTAAGCATATTTACTATTAGATACATGGAATTTAAATAATTAATCTCACATACAAAATATTAAAGTAAAATACCAAATATAACCTTATACTCCATACACTTTTAAACAAACAACCCTACCCCTCACCCACCCACCGGTGTTGACCGGCCGTTGATCGGTGTTGACCGACCATTGACCGGCATTGACTGACCTTTGACCATTCGTTGACCGGCATTGACCGATCGTTGATCGGTGTTGACTGGTCGTTGACCGCCGCCGCCTGCTGCCAGAATTTAAAATGTGCAAACAAAATGTGCAAAAACCAAATTGTGCAGAATAATTGTGCAAAACCAAATTGTGCAGAACCAAATTGTGCAGAACAATTGTGCAAATACATAGGGTTATTTATGGTATCACAATCATAATTATGTAGTTATAAGTAATAGTGTTTTGAGTCATGTAGTATATAGCAATTATGCATTTTTTTGTGTATCTCCTAGTAAGTGTCCCATCTAAATCCTACTGTATATTTCATAATTATAAATGGGTGATAAAGTTGACTGTCTTTCATGATATATTGTACTTCTTTTTTAATTACGTAGTTCTATCCTATATGAAAATTTAAAAGTGTTGATTTTAATATAAGTTCCATATAGTTCTTGTGTAGATCTCTTGGGTACTATTTATTTAATGACAAACACTTGTGTAAATTGAGTTTACATACATTAATTATGTAAACCCTGTCACTCTTTAATACATAAAAATTTGCTCTTCAGCTAATAAATTGTTATTATTCTAAATTAAAAAATTACTCTTCAAATTCTTATAAATCCTGATTTATAGGATACTTTTTAGTATATGAAAAATTACTCTTTAGAGACATGAATTATTACTCTTCTGTATAAAAATTATTACTCTTCAAAGAGTAATTTTAAAAAATAGGGTTTACATGTAAACCCGGTTTACATGAGACTCACTCTTATTTAATTTAGTCGTTTGTGAATTGTAATATATTTTTCTTATTATAAATTTGTTATCTATTAGAATTTGTTTTAGAGCTATATTTCACTTTTCTAGTTAGTTTTTAATTTGATTTATTGAATTTTAGGTGCATAACGGTGTAGCAAACTATCTAATAGGACAGTATATACCGATATTTTAGGTATGATACGGTATATCGAAATATCGGTAAGCAGAAGGTATACTATTTTCATATACCGAAATATCGGTATACCGAACTATGGTATACCAAAAGTTTAGGTAAGGTAACAGTATGATTTTTAATATACTAAAAATTTCGACACGGTATTTGGTATGATCAAAAATTTTTGGTATGCCATACCGCCCACCCCTAGTTCCAATTGTAATTCCAAAAGAAAATTATGTTGAAAAAATATTTGAATCACTTTTCCATAAAAAAAATTCAATACAAAAATGTCATGGTTGTACCGTTGAATTTTAGAAACTGTTGGAAATATTGTTTGGAAAAATAACATTTCAACGATCACTTTTTCAACGTAAATAATTCATTGGAATATAAGTTGATTCATTAATTCCAACGATATTTTTGCATATTCCAATAATTTTTCGTGTTGGAGGTTGGCAGTTTTTCAAATTCAAGTAAATGCATTTTTTTATCCATGGAAAACTCCAATGAAATTGTTCCATTAAAAGATCAATTGGAATAAATTCTAATGGTAATTCCAAAAGAAAATTATGTTGGAAAAATTCCAATATAAAAATGTTGTTGGTTGTACCGTTGAATTTTAAAAACGGTTGGAAATGTTGGTTGGAAAAATGATATTTCAACAGTCACTTTTTCAACAGAAATAATTCAATAGAATATCAGTTGGATTCATGAATTCCAATGATATTTTTGCATATTCCAACAGTTTATCGCCGTTGGAACAAATTTTCAAATCCAAATAAATGCTTTTTTTTATCCATGGAAAATTTCAATAGAGTTGGTCTGTTGGAAGATCAGTTAGAATTTATTTCAATTCAAACTGTAATTCCAAAAGAAAATTATATTAGAAAAACTTTTGTACCATTTTTTGATAAAATAAAATTCCAATACAAAAGTGTCATTGGATGTACTGTTGGATTTTAGAAACCGATGAAAATAATGTTTGGAAAAATGACATTTCGAAGGCCCCTTTTCCAATGAAAGTAATTCATTAGAATATCAGTTGGAATTATGAATTCCAATGTTATTTTTGCATAATCCAATAATTTTTCGTCGTTGGAATTCGGCAGTTTTCATGTAGTTTAAAGTCTCAACTCCATGGAATTTATTCCAACTGTAATTCCAATAAAAAATTACGTTAGAAAAATATTTGAATCAATTTTGGATTAAAAAAATTCAATACAAAAATGTCATTGGATTTACTGTTTGATTTTAAAAACCGTTAGAAATGTTGTTTAGAAAAATGACATTCCAACGGCCACTTTTTCAATGGTAATAATTCATTGGAATACCAGTTGAAATCATGAATTCTAATGATATTTTTGCATATTCCAATAATTTTTCACTGTTGGAGGCAGTTCTCTTGTAGTGAAAGTCTCTTTGAGACGTCACTTATGTGAGACGAGTTAAAGTATGATTATTATATTGGTAAAATATAGTTACTAGCAGTTAATGTATGTTTTTCTAAACTATGATGAATGATCATTAAATTATGATTTTAGAATGTCATAATATGATTCACTATTAACATGCTTTAACTATCAATAAATATATTTTACATATACAGTAAGCATATTTTAAGTAATGGGATAAGCCGTTTCACAAGAGAGTGTTCTTAACAAATATTTTCTATTGATAATTATATCATTAATAATTTAATGTCCGATTTACTATACGTTTTGTTATTTTACAATAGAATAATTTAAAAATGACGTATAAAAGACACTTTAAAAGATGCACAAAGTCTCTTGTGAAACGGTACTTATGTGAGACATGTTAAAGTATTCTTGTTATTTAGTTAAAGTATGTATATTGATAGTTAAAATATGTTTTCCTAAAGTATGATAATGATGCATTAAAGTATGATTTTAAGGTGTTATAATATGATTCACTACAAATTTACTTTAACTACTAATAAGCATACTTTACCTATATAATAAACATATTTTAATAATATGTTGACCCGTCTCATAACCCGTCTAAAAAATATTCGTCTCACAAGAGACGGGTATAGAGAGACAGGTCAATCCAATGTTATATTATCTATTAATTCAATAATAATTTTTAATGTATTTATGATTAGTCAACTCATTAGTTTTAGGAATTTTTAATTTTGAGGGATCATCCAAATAATTTCTTTCTCATCTGCATGTAAATCATCTTTTCCGTCATTCAATTGTCGCCGTAAATACACTTTAAAACAAAACTGTCATATTTTAACATAAACTAAATAACTTTTCCTATAATATTGTAATACAATATAAATGTCTACTTTACAGGGTTGAACAACATACTCTGACGCAAAATCAAAATACTTTATATTATTTGATAAAGTATTATTTTAAACGTTTATCAAGTATTATATGCTAAAGTATATTTGTTTCGTATTAGATTACGTTGCTCAATAATTTTTACCAACATTTTCTCTCACACACAAAAAATAAAAAATCATACTTAGCATACACAAAAAACTTACTTTTACACATAATTGTCATTCATTATCATAAAATAGAGAATCTTTCTACATAACATTGTTATACAATACACGTCTACTTTAAGCATTTAACAATATACTTTAACACAAAATTGACATATTTTTACTTAAAACAACCATAAACACATTTTCATCCATAACAGTGGATTTCCGATCACACTAAATCATGAATAGTATATTTACGGCGAGGTCGAACGATGAAATAGATAATGACTTTCGTCCGATGTTCGGACGTAAACATACACGTCGAAGGTTTAATGATGGCATAGATGGTGAGGTTTAAGAAAATTTTATTTGCGTGGTTACGTAAGAATACATGTTCGTTCACATCCATAAGTGTCAACAAACTGCAGAAATAAATTTAATTAAATTAGGGAGTTATGCAGTTCTTATAATTATGGAGTTGACCAACGTAAATTAATTTATATTATTATTTAATTAAAGGATAAATATACCGATTTAATCTGTCTCACATAAGAAAGTCTTAGAAGAGACTTCGTCTAAAAAATAATATTCCATCCGTCCACACGAAAGGTCTTCGTTTATTTTTTGGATGTAAATTAATAAGTATTATTATTTTATTTATAGTGTGTATTTGTATTAGTAGCGAGTGGTGGGCCATATGTGGGGTTATTTTACTAAAAATAGAAAATGAATACCTTTGGAGTAGACATCATAATTAATAAAATGGGGACATTTGAGGTGGACGGAGGGAGTATTCAAAATTGATTATCTTAATTCACAAATATAATTAACATATTTGAAATCTTAAAATTCTCTTTGAATTTTTATGTTTAAATTTATAAATTAGTACTCCCTTCATCCACTCCAAAGGGTCATTTATTTATTTCACGTGAATTAAAAAAATATTATTATTTTGTATATAGTGAATAGTTATATTAATATTGAGTAATGAATCATATATAGGCCCTTTAAAAAAAGGAAATTGATATATTTGATTGGACGTCCAAAATACTAAAATGGAAACTTTTGAAATGGACGAAGAAAGTAGTTATTTCTTAATAGGGTTAATTCCTAAAAAATTCACCCCCTTATTGGGGATTTTCAAATCTATCACGATTTTTTATTTTTGTCAATACAATACATGATTTGTTTAATATTTTCAATTCTATCATTATCTTTAATTTTTATCAATTCAATATACGATCTATTTAATATTTTCAATTATATCACAACTTTTATTTTGTAATTTAATACACCACTTATTTTATATTTTCAATTCAATTCATTATTATTATTATTATTATATTAAAAATGATAGTTGTACTGGTTTTACAAAATTATATTCTTAATAAAAAAATGATATACACGATATATGAACTAAAAATTTTCGTCCATTATAACTTTATATATTCAGTATATACACATTTATTTAAAAAAAAAGTTGTACAAAGAACGAAACAAAGATAATAATAATAATATAGTGTATTGGTTGTTATTAAAAAAAATTAAATCCCAAATCCAAATAATTTTAATTACCAGTATAATAAATAATAATAATAATAATAATAATAATAATAATAATAATGATGTCGGTTTCTTGAGCAGAAAGTCTGTACGTTGGACCCCTATTTTTTTTTGGGATTATATGTTAAATTTTTAAAAATTTGACAGTCAAATTTTATTAAAAATTTTAATTATTTTTTGTTTTTGTTAGTGTGTTTAATATTGGAGTAACAAATTTTATTTGATTTATTTAATTTGTTTAGTTATTTTCAATTTTAAAAATTGTAAGTTAAAGTTGGTTAATTTTTAGATATTTTTCTGTTGCAAAATATAATAATAATAATAATAATAATAATAATAATAATAATAAATTGAATTGAAAATATAAAAAAGTGGTGTATGAAATTGACAAATAAAAGTTGTGCTAAAATTGAAAATATTAAATAGATTGCGTATTGAATTAATAAAAATAAAAGGTCGTGATAGATTTGAAAATATTAAATAGATCGTACATTAAATTGACAAAAATAAAAGGTCGTGATAGATTTAAAAACCTCAAGGCGGTGAACTTTTTAAGAATTAACGCTTCTTAATATTAGGACAATATTTGATGTATTACATACTTATTTAATTACTATGTTTCAAATTGTATTAATATTTGGCAAAAGCTTGTGTGTGCCCGGGCACACGGGAGCACATTCCGTGTGCCTTTAGAATTTTATGCTAAATTGTATACCCTTTGGTATAAAGATATGCACCCTTTATTTTACAAGACAAAAACTTGTGTGCGCCCGAGCGCACGGAAGCACATTCCGTGTGCCTTTAGAATTTTGTGTTAAATTGTATATCCTTTAGTATAAAGATGTGTACCCTTTATTTTTTGAAGAAAAATAAAAAATATAATGAAAAGTGTATACCCTTTATAACAAAATGGTGTACCCTTATTAATTAAAATGTATACCCTTTAGAACAAAATAATGTACCATTATCCATAATACTAAATCCTTATTAATTAAAATGTATACCCTTTAAAACAAAATAATGTACCTTTATCCATAATACTAAATTCTGAAGGCGCACGCCACGCAACCTCACTCTTAATATTTTTTCGTTATTTTCCATCCCGGCCCTTAGTGGCCTGTTTTGGTTTTACTTAATATTAGGTTTTATTTGTAAGCTCATTCAACATCTCTGTTAATGGTTATGGAGCGTTGCAGGTTGGCACATGCTTGCCAAACGTCGTTTTCATATTATAAAAATGGATAACAAAAACCTATAATAAACATGTGAACATAAGAACAAAATTAATTGGAGAGCATTAACAAAATGTTCAAAAGTAATTCATTCCATATTGAATTGCCCAGCTATTGTAGTCCGTAGATAAATATTTTAATAAAACCTTTTTTTAAATTAATTTTATTGATTTTGAGAGGATAACCTAGTCTTCTTAGGTAATAAATAAATTTTAAAATATGTTATGTGTGTTAGATAAAAATAATAAATTTGTAATTAAAATGCAATTTTAAAGTTGAGAATTGATGTGATCCTTTTTTAGAATTGTGAAATTTACTGTGGGACAAAATGTATATTTATTTAAATTAGATATGATAGATTATTGATATGGCAAGTCATATATGAGTAGTGATGTTAAATTGGTCAGCCCTAACGAGCTTCAAACTAATCGGTTCGAGTCAAAAGGCCCAAAAATGGCTATTAAAAGGTGAACTTAATCCTAACTCTAACGAAGTTAAACGGACCCGAAAGTTTGTACTAAAAAAAGTATTAAAATAATTATAAATATAAATTTGTTATACACAATACAAAAAATTTAAAATTAACTCATACATTATTTAGAATTACAAAAAAATTAAAATTAATACATACTAAATATTGTTAAAATATATAACTTAATAGAATGTGTGAGATTTAAATTAATTTTAATATATATACTTAAGTATTATTTTATTTATTACAGAAAATGGTAAATTAGAGTGAAAAAAAAAGAGAGAGATGAAAATTAAAGATGATTTGTTCCACGATGCAGCTTGGGTGAGAGGGGGTGATTGATGGGTAGGTGATGAATGTTAATAATAATAAAAATAATTATAACTTTTAACGGTTGGCACGGTTAGTTCACGAGACAGCCCTATTAACCTGTGGATTAATCGTTTCTAGACAAAATATCTAGATTTTAAACGAACAACAAAATTAAAGCTATAATCCTAGTTTTTTTTTTTTTTTTTAAGATTAATCAGGCATGACATATGGGCTACATACTTTTTTTAATAATTCTATATTCGAGGTGTTCCATTTGCGAATTAAACAAGGTCAAATGCTATAGTGGGCAGACACTTTTAATTTTTTTTTATTGCCAACTTTTTAAATAAAAATTTAAAGGGGCCCAAAATAACTAGAAAACCCCTTAATATTAACACGATTATGATTTTTGAAAAAGTCATTATCGAGTCAAGTTGTACTTTGACTCGATTGTAATTTTTTTAAAAAAAAAGTCACAATCGACTTAAAATATAACTTGACTCAATAATTACTTTTTCAAAAATTACAATCATATCAATATTAAGTTAAAGTTTTTTCCGTCATTTTAGTATTTTTACACCTCCCTCTATAATGTGGGCAATAAAGAATTTTAAAAATTCAAACTGCCCATTGTAATCACTTATATCATTAAACTATTAGGGGATGCTTGTTTTAGATTTAAGTTGATTTAATAAATTAGTGAATAGTATTATTCTATATTTGTTAGGTTTGTTTTTGGTTTTAGTAGGGTAAGCTTAAACTTTATATTAAATTGAGTATTAATTGAGGTGAAAGAAGATGAGAGAGAAAGAAAGAAAAAGTATTGATTGAGAAGATATAATGTAGTGTAGTGGATGAATAAATGTTAATAGGGTATATATGTATATATAGAAAAGATTTATTAAATTTAAACCAGAAAAATTACATAGAATCAAACATCACCGCGGATTTTTTTGTGGTTGTGATGTAATAGAGCGTGTACGCATTGCGACATCTGACTTAAATGTAAACTAATCTTCGTAACCCAATTTAATCACGTGAAACTATACTACGATGACTAATTGGCAAACATACATACACATGTCAGCTGCTTACAAATGATAAAAGGGAAAAAAAATTAATAATGCCTAAAATCATATTTGATATACATCTTTGTTCACAATTTCTAACTTTTTTTCTCCAGAATTGAGTATTTTTGTTTTGCCTTCAAAATTGTCATGTCTTTTTTCTTTTTTTAATCAATTAATATAGTCATATAAGTCTTTGAATTTTTATTTATTTATTTATTATTATTATATTATTTAACATGAGCCTCTTATTCAATCTATTTTTTAATTAAAAAATTTTAATTAATTTTTTTATTGATCCAACATATATTTACAATATCTTTATTCATCCTATTTTTCAATTGTCAGTGTATTTTTGCAATGGATTTACATTGTACGTATGTGGTTTAAAATTATATTTTTTTAGTGTTTGGTTAACATTAAATTAATACTTTTATATGAATCTTAAAATTGTTATATGTATCTTAAAATTGTTAACAATAAATAAAAAAGGTTGTACACTAATTGCATTTATTAACTTTATTATCTTTTAATTTAATGCCGTTAGCAAAAAATAAAGGGTCTAATAATAGAATGTAACAAATTCAAAGGATTTAAATATGAAGCGATTTAAATATAAGGGATTTGAAATGAACCCATTTAAATTACTTTATTAGATGTATTATAAATTTATAAATGGAATTTCAAATCAATACATTTTAAATTCATTATTTTTTTTTAAAAAAATAATTTTCTAATTAATAAATTAAAGTATTTTAAATAATAGTAATATGATTTTAGAATTACACTATATAAAAATATTATATATATATATTAATTTTTTTAATTATATAAAAGGTAATTTAGTTATAAAATGTATACGCCCTCCATCCCATAAATGTTTGTACACCTCATTCGGCACGAAAATTAAGAAAAGTGATACTTCCTACATCCCAAAGAGAAGTTCACGATTACTGTAGATACGAAATTTAAGAAAAACTTGCTTTTTACTTTCCTTTTAGGAGTAGTTTGACATTTTTAGGTAATAAATAAATTATAAAGTAAGTTATGTGAGTTGTAAAGGGGTGACAATTTTGAAATTAAAGTGTGTTGCGGGGTTATTGATTCGTGTGTATTTTCTTATTTAGGTGTGTGAACTTATTTATAAGACGGAAAAAAATAGAAAATGTGAATTTATTTATGGGACGGAGGTATTAACTTTTAAGGGTATTATGGTGAAATTAAAGTGTATTACGAGGTTATTAATTTGTGTGTATTTCCTTATTTGGGGGTATGAACCTGTTTATAGGACGAATAAAAATAGAAAGTGTGACTTTGTGTATGAGATGAAGTTAATAACTTTTAAGGGTATTATGATATTTTTTTTATAATAAATAAATGATAAAGTACGTTAGATATGTTAGGTATGAGTGATTTTTTTGTAAATAAAGTGTACGAAAAAAATTGATTGTATTTGACATTTTATTTTTTAGGAAGATAAAAAAACATTTTGTAAAGCAACAAAAAATAAAAAGTAGGTATTGAGATGAGACATAAAGAGTAGTATCGGGGAAGGGGGGAATGGGGAGCGAGGTGAGTAATAGGAGGACTTGGAGGCATGGGTCAATAAAATACTCTTTTCATGCGGTTCTAAGGTATTCATTTATTTTTTGCACGTGAATTAAAAAATATTATTATTATATGTAAAGTGAGTAGTTGTATTAGAGGAAAATGATGAGCCATATTGTGTACTTTTTTTTTACTAAATAGGGGAAATGGATAAGCGGATGGAGGGAATATTTTATTTTATATTTTTATAAGTTAGAATATTTTTTTATATTAATTGAAAATTTTCAAATTACGAGATTTGGAAATCCTTTAAAATCAACTAAAAAATATTAAATTCAAATTTATAAATTTAAAATTTAAAATTTATTTATTTAAAATCATAAATTTATATATCTGTAAATTTAATAATGAATCAAAACATAACAAGGTGATTTAAAAGAGATGTTTAGTCATTTAAAATTCAAAGATATTTTAAATGAATTCATATAAAATACTTTATTGGGATATATTATGAAATTATAAATGGAATTTCAAATTAAAAAATTTTAAATTCATTATTTCATAAATATTTTATTTTTTCTAATTATTAAAATTAAAATACTTATTTATAATTAATAAATACTCCTAATAATAAAATTTTAGAGTTGAGACCATCTCACGGTAAGACTATTTTACGTTTTCGTAATTAGTTATCACTTTCGCTATAAAATGTTATTGCTTTCATTATAAATGTTATCACTTTTTATTTATGAGTGAGGCTTGCGTGCGCCCGGCGCACGGAAACACATTCCGTGCACCTTTAGAAATTTAGTATTATGAGTAAGGTTACATTGCTTTGGTCTAAAGGACATACACTTTAATTAATAAAATGTACACTATTTTATTCTAAAGGGTATACACTTTTCATTAATATTTTTTTCTTTAGAAAATAAA
The DNA here is from genome assembly GCA_023678885.1 of Pogostemon cablin. NCBI lineage: Eukaryota > Viridiplantae > Streptophyta > Magnoliopsida > Lamiales > Lamiaceae > Pogostemon > Pogostemon cablin. The sequence continues at coordinate 27,494,207 of CM042983.1, read as the reverse complement.
GGGTACATATTTTTATACTAAAGGGTATACAATTTAACATAAAAATTCTAAAGGCGCACGGAGTGTTGTTCATGTGCCCAGATACACACAATATTTTTCTTTAGAAAATAAAGGGTACACTTCAGTATACTAAAAGATATACAATTTAACACAAAATTCTAAAGGCGCACGGAATGTGGTCTGTGCGCCCAGGTGTACATGAGTTTTTGCCTTTATTTATATCGTTTCATGAAATAATTTACTGCACCATTATCAATTTTCATTGATTAAATATCACTTTTCATTAATAATATTATCATTTTTTATCCGTAAAGGCTTACTTAGATGGTTTCTTATAAGTCTTTACTTAAATTTATAATAAATTAAAGTTATTAGATAATATAAATTAATGAATTAAAATTGGCATAACTTATTTAATATCTCATTTTAAAATTTTGGGGAATAATTTATATTGAATATATAGAATTATGAGCATAATTGTCCCGTGTAACATGAATTACCTCCATTCTCCCACTAAAAATATAACAAAAACATACATGTAATTCAAACTTATATAGATTTATATGTAAATCCTATTTTCATATATTATTTTTTAATAAATAAAAAATTATTTGATAGAGACATTAATTATTACTACTATTTTAAATTAATAAATTACTCTTCAAATTTATGTACACTCTGATTTATCGATACTCTTTAATATATGAAAAATTATTCTTTAGAGACATGAATTATAACTCTTTTATATAAAAATTATTACTCTTCAAAGAGTAATTTTTTATATATTAAAGAGTAATTTTTGTAATTTTTAAAAATATTATTTATATATAAACTCAGTTTAAGGAAACTAACTCAAAATATAATTATACCATAATATATAATGAATTATGGGTTAAAATAGGGGTGTTATATGGGATGCACATTAATTATGGGTTAAAATATGGGGTGTTATATAGGATTTACATATTGTATCGATACACTATGGTTTATATAGATTTAAAATAGAGCGTCTTGGGTAGCTAATTTTTTTAAATTTTTATTATTTTATTATATTTATTAATGGAGAATAAATTAAAATTTAATTTAACGGTTAAAATCGTCCAATTATATTTTAATTGGACTCTAAAATATACTCCTTCCGTCCCATAATACTTTTCACATTTACTGTTCCACGTTTAATAAAAGTTGTGCTTTTTGACCAACTTTATTGACTTTGGAGGGTATTGAAGTATTTTTAGTTAATAAAAAGTATAAAGTAATGAGATGTGTGTGAAAAAGGAGTGTCAATTTTGAAATTAAAGTACTCCCTTCGTCCCGTCCTAATAATTACGTTTGTTTTTTGTACGGAGATTAAGGAGTATAGTATTTTAATGGGTCCATTACTATTAGGTACATTCTATGTATCAATATTACTACTAGATACAAAAGGCAAAAACTATTACTAATCAATACAAAATAAATACATGAAATACCACTCTTATCCCTCTTTTAATTGTATTCAAAATTAATGTAATAATGAAACGATAAGACTCCCACTAATTTCTCCATAAAGATCGGTGGAAGATTACTCCAGTCTCTCCAACATACATAACTTGTTGATGGTGAGCGCATACATGTCATCTTGCATATATGAACTATTTTGATATTCTAATTTTTAAAAGACAAATTAGTTAATAAATTATTTAAGAAATTACAAATGATATTACTTTAATATTCAGAAATTACTTTTAAAAAAAAAGTTTCCAAGCCGTATTAAAAATATTTAGAAATATTTAAATTTTAGGGTTTGTATTGTATTCAAAATCAATTTAATTTAAAAATATTCAGATTTTTTTTAAATAAGGATTTGTAATGTATTCAAAATCAATTTAATTTAGAAATATTCAAATTTTAGGTTTGTAATGTATTCAGAATCAATTTTATTAATAAATTACATAAGAGATCACCATAATTAATCAGATGTATTCAAAATGAATTTAATTTATAAATTACGTAAGAAATTACTACAATTGATGATCAGATGTATTCATAATTGATTAGATGTATTCAGAATCAATATAATTTATAAATTACGTGAGAAATTATTGTGATCAATATATATTTAGAAATATTTAGATACAATTGATGATAAGATGTATTCATAATTGATTAGATGTATTCTGAATCAATATAATTTATAAATTACGTGAGAAATTATTGTGATCAATATATATTCAGAAATATTTAGATACAATTAATGATCAGATGTATTCAGAATCAATTTGATTTATAAATTACGTAAGAGATTACCGGTCATCAAATGTATTCTGAACTATTTAGAAATATTCATAAATATTTCTGAACACAAATTTCGTATTATATTGTCACACCGACTCCGAAGATCTAATTCATATTCTACGATTGGCGATTACCATGGTAGGAATAGGTAGCGGCGGAAGGTTCAAAGAGTTTGACAAGTCTAACGCTGTATCTCGATCTTCAATGGGTATGGTGTGAAATGGATTGGTTATGGAAATTAGAAAGAGAATTAAAATTTAGGAAATGTATTGATTTATAAACGTAGGTTATTTTGATAAGGGTAATTAAGACTTTTTAATATATATTTTTGTAATGGATGATAATAAAATTTATACTATGTATTTAGTAGTAATAGTAGTGTATATTTTGTAGTGGTTAGTAATAATCCTATTTTAATGTGTATTGAGGTGAGGGAAATAATATTTTAATATAAAGTGGGTAGGTGTATTAGTGTGATATGTGGGTCCATGGAGAGAGAAGTAATTAATTTGTGTGAGTCTCATATACCAAAAAGGATAATGTAACCATTAGGATGTGACGCCCAAAAAAGAAATATGTAACTATTAGGATGAGACAGGGGGAGTAACTTTTAAGATTGTTAGATAAAGTGATTTCTTTTTTTGGGGTGTGGAATATTTTGTGGGACAAACAAATGATATATGAAAGGTATTACGGGACGGGAGAGTATCATAAATTACAATGATAAAATTAAAATTCTATCTTGAGAATTAGTGCTGAACTTTAAAGATAAACATTTAACTCTAGAATAAAAAACAACATGAATCACTAGTGTGTGCATGCAATAGGGTGTTATAAGGAATAATTTTCCTAAAATCGTGCATAATGTTTCTAACATTGTTATATATTTTGGCAATGCAGAGAAAAAAGAAAAGTCATCAGAAGAAGGAGAAGACAGTGACATGCCTTGGTTGTTTTTTCTAGGATTTGATATCCATAGTTTGTTATTTCCTTCTCCACATCAAAGAATGTCTCATTTAACCACTCGTTGAGAGGAAATTTGCTCTCTCAATTACATCTATAGAGAGAAGAGAAGATAAGAAAGTTGTAATCATCTCTGATCCATAATGAAATAGTGCAATTTTAAATTTTAATTTAAAATGCTCGTATAATAGATTCTACACAATTAATGTGTGTGATTTTCTAAGATGATTTTTGATTTAAAGGCATTTGGTTTATTATAAAGAATAGAAATAGAAATGGTAATGATGATAATAATAAGGCAAAGTAGTGGGATACCATCTCACTTTTTATTTAAAAGAGTAAGGGTTAGTGTTTTGTGTCCAGGTGTACAAAGTGTGTAAGGGTACTATTTTATTTTAAAGGATATATATTTTTATTTTAATTAATAAGATTACAACATCTTATTATAAAGGGTATATACTTTTATTAATTTTTTTTCAGAAAATAAAGGGTAAACGTCCTTTTACTAAAGGGTATACAAATTAATACTAAAAAGTATTTGGGCTCATGGAGCCCTCGGGCACAGAAGTTTTAGCCAAAGAGTAATAGATCATCTACCTAAAAAGTAATTTTAATATGCTAAAGAGTAATCGATTAATTAGGGTGTTCAAGTTTTTAAAGGGTAAATTTTTTTCATTTAGAAGAGTAATAATTCATCTCTTTAAAAAATAATTTTCCAACGGTCTTACTAATTACAAAAGTGAGAAATGATCTTACTGTGAGACGGTCTCACACAAGACTGCCACTGATAATAATAGTGTAAAATGGTATATGATCTTTAGGCAAACACTTGTGTAAATCGAGTTCACATATAAATCTTGTTTTTAACGATTACTCTTTAATACATGAAAATTACTCTTTAGACAGATAAATTATTTTTCTTCTAAATGAAAAAATTATTATTCAAACATGCTCTGATTTATCGATTACTCTTTATTAAATGAAAAATAAGATGAACTATTACTCTTTTAAATAAAAAAACTTACTTTTCAAAGAATAATTTTTTAAAATAATAAGGAATAATTTCAAAAAATCAATGTTCACGTATGAACTGATTCACACCATACTCTCTCATGATCTTAATTGTTACTCCATCCGTCCCATAAAAATATTTACGCATTTTTATTTTATACGTCCCATAGAAAGGTTTACATTTCCCTTTATAATAATAAGGACCCACACAAAATATTTAAATATATCACCATAGGCCCACAACACTACAGTAATACAACTACTCACTATTGATCATTGTCATTTTTACCTAGATTTTAGTGTCTTTGTTTGTGGATTTTTGGATGTTTTCATCCGTATTTGCATGATTTTTGGTGGAGTTTATGTAATTATGAGAAATGTAGTATAGATTGATATAAATGTGTAAATGAGTTTAAATATGTGCAAAACAGGTCAAGAAATGGAGAAAAAGGGAATCGGGAGCAAAACAGAGAAGGAAGAACAGGGCACGATCTGACACGTCCTGTGTGCAGAACACTGACCTGTCCGAGGTGGCCGTGTTCGAGCATCAGAATGCAGGACTCGCCCAGAAGAAGGCCATGTTCCGGCACACGAGTCGTGCGTCAGCACACGCCCCGTGTGTGGAATACGGGCCTGTTCGAGAAGGCCATGCGCAGTCGTCAGAAAATGTTACACGCCCATGGGAGAGGCTGTGCGCTGCTGCATGAGCCATGTTTGGAAAACGCGCAGTACACGCCGAACTGCGTGTGCACTACACGAGCCGTGTGCTACTACACAGCCCGTGTAGGTACAAAAGGCAGTTTAAATTTCAGAATATTCCGGAAGCTTATAGAAGGTCCCCAAGTGATATAAAAGACTGATTTGTGTGAAATTGAAGAAAAAATACAGATTTGAAGCAGTTACACACAATCCCACACCACATTCTCACACACTAGGTCCATTTGATTCATCTCCACACATTTACTCCATCCAATTCACTTGATCTTCAATAATCCATCCATCAATTCGCCCTTCCATCACTTTAAGAAGAGAAAATCATCAATGGTGAAGATTCTAGCATGAAGAGAGGAAGAGAGGCTACCTTCAAAAAAGGGAAGCCGATCTACTTTTCAATTATTATTTTTTTCATATTTTGGCTCAAATGGAGCAAGCCTTTGAATGTATTGATCTAAGCACAATGTGTAGTGGCTAGTCCTATAGTAGGAGCTAATCATATGATTGGTTGAGAAGAATGCTAGATAGGTAGGATTTGTGATATTGAATTGAGTTAATTTTGGACTTCCTTTTATGATTAATGAATCATGTTTCATTTCAATACTTGTGTGATTAAATTCTCTATTCATAGTGTTAGGATGACCATTCCAATATTATGATTAGTGTTTAATTGAATCATATATTAAGATGTGCATGCATGTTAGTGTGAGGGGAGGTAAGCCACACCCTTCTTATGCTTAGAACATTCATAGGGGGACACTTAAGGAATTGAGTAAAAAGAACCAAACTTACGATCATAGTACCTTAAGAGAATTGAGAGTAAGAATAATCCTAGGAGATTTAGACTTGTCAAAGAGTCGAGAACCTAATTGGCTTGGCCATAGGGATTAGGGGTAAAAACGTGATTGCTTTTAGTTCAAAATTAATAAAGTTCAATATCAAGCACTACAAGAAACTGCCAGATTACCGACGGAAATTTCCGTCGCTAAAATATGAAAAATTCGTCGGTAAACATTTTACCGACGAATTACCGACGGAAATGGAATTGTCACTAAAACCATGGTCGGTAAATTTTTAACGACGGAATTTAATTTCCGTCGGTAATTACCGACGGATTTTTTCGTCGGTAGATAAATTCTCCGTCGGCAATCTTCATATGTCAGTTCGTCGGAGGTTATAATATAGTGACGAATTTACCGACGGAATTTTCCGTCGCTAATTACCGACGAAAAAAATCCGTCGGTATTAATTTATTCTTGTATGATTTTTTTTAATTTACCGACGGAAAATCCGTCGCTAATTAATATATTTTTTAATATTATTTTTTTAAATATTAATATTAATACTAATTAAAAAATTGTAAATTTTAATTAAATAAAGATTCAAAACACCACGTCCTAATATAAATCATCATCTAATATAATATTTAAATTCTAAAATTTCCACAATTTCAAATTCAAAGGGATACAAAAAATTGAAAAACTAAAGAATATGTCATTCAAACATATGCTATTCAATTATTCTACAATTCAAGAGTCAAGACATTCGATTGCAGCTCGATCTGTGCACGATTGTTCTTGAATCTATGAGATGGTACTTCTCGTTAATCCTTTTGCTGCTCAACACATCTACTAGGTTGATATCCAAACAGCAACTGTATACATAAAATATTTAATCAATTTAGATTAGGTAAATTATCTCCTTAATAATGTAATACTGATCAACAAAAGACCAGTTAAAAGAAAGAAAGAACACACAATACTCACCAGTAAGTAACAAATAATTATTTCATCTCCATATTCGGAATAAGAAATTGCCTGCCCCAGAAGAAAAAACTGAAAGTACAAATAAAATGTACATTAGCAACAATTATAATTAGACTTAAAAAATTTTTTAGTACTTGCTTTCTTTAAAGCCCATTGCTTGTAAATATGAACTATAGGTGGCACTCTATCACACTTTCACCAAAATAGCTCCTTAATTGTAACTATGGTTTACAACACATTATAATCAAAATTTGAATGACTAAATTATTAGAAAAAAATCAGACCTCCTCTAATTTCCAAGCACTCAATTTCTAATAATCAAGAGATTAATGAACATAAATTTCAAATTGAATGTGTAAGGAGTAGCAGCAAGATAAAATTAACAAGATAAAGTAAACAAGGTAGATGAACAAGTTCGTAAGTAGAGGGCATGCAAAATTTCCATGCAACTGAATGAAAGAAATGGGAACCCACTAAGGAAGCAAGAACAATTTCACCGGGAAGAAGACTGAAGAACTTCTGCCCCACTTTGGAGTTTGCTACAGAGGTTGTAAAGAACCCTGAAACCTTCACTACTCCAGAGAGTATCCCCGTCGCCACTTTCTCCGACATCTTTGTCAGCTGCTTAACCCTGGAAACGTTTAAGAAAAATCAAACTAGTTAAGACAATTTGGATAATGTATCACTGCATCCCCTTGTAGTGCAACAACAAGATAAAGCCAAACAACATAGGATTACCTTTTCATCCTCTTTAGGGCCTGAGGACTGATTTCAGAGTTGGAGCCATTCCCCATTCTTTTCTTCAAGAACTCATTCCCCCATTTCAGCCTACCCACTGTAACATCTCCACACCACAATATACATCGTACAACCTGTCCTGATCCGGCAGCAATCATCCTCGCAACGCTTCCACTGTAATCCTCCACATTAGGAGCAAGCGTCGTCCAGTAAGCGGCGTCGCTCTTCTCCACCTCCTCCTTCTTCTTCTCCATCTCCTCCGTAGAAACTTCCCTCGCCACCGATCCCCACCACCCCTGCTCCGCCCCGGCCGCCGCCTTCTCCACCCTAAACACACTGAATTTCTCAAGTACCGAATCGAAATATCTGAGCAACCTGCCCCTTCGCAGCAACCGTCAATCCATAGTTTAAGATACTGTCGCCATTGGCGTCGCCGTCTTCCGGCGGAACCCTAAGGCTGAAGAAATAATGGGAATCGTCGAGCTTGACGGCGGCCTCGTCTTTGGCCAACGGCCACTGGATGTCGTCCCCAACACGCGCCAACGCTGCCACGACGTTGCCCCCCTATTTCAACTGAACCACCATGAAATCCCCATTCGCAAGCTCCACGCTCTGTTGCTTGTCGATCAGATGAACGATTGCTCCCGGGATCCTAATTATTACTTCCTCGGATGACTCGAAGGAAGCATCCCGATCGGCAATCGGGATCTCTTCTTCGGTTTCTGGGAACAGATCTTCGGCTAAATCGTTCATCTGAACAGTTGGGTAGAGAGAAGAAGGCCTGGCGGTAGGGTTGGAGAGGAAGGAAGAAGTTGATTCAGGGTTCGATTGGTCGACCTGTGGATACATAGAAGAGGGCTTTTTAGGACTGTTGGAAGACATAGCTTCGATTCAGCGTTGATTCAAATGTTTGATGTCCTAATCTTCGATTCAGCGTTGATTCGGCTAGAGAGGGTTGCGAGCCAGCGGAGCAGAATGAAATCGAAGCGACAAGTTGGAAGAAGAAGCCCTGTTCGTCGGATTCCAGCAGCGGCGGCGAAAAATGGTGGCGGGTTCTTCGATTTCGTCGACGGGAAGCCTTCGATCTCACATTGAGTTCTTCATTTGGGGAAGATATTTTGATTTCTGTTCTTAGGGTTACAAATACAAACGATTCACTTAAAAAAAAAGAAAAAAACGTGTTTTGTTTATATAAATAATAAAAGAGTTGTGTCATATTTACCGACGGATTTTATTCCGTCAGTAATTAAAGATTAAAATAATTATTTTTAAAAATAAAGATATATTTATCGACGGATTTAATTCGTCAGTAAAATAAAGACTAAAGTTATTTTTTTTAAATAAAATTTAATATACTTACCGACGGATTAATTCCGTCGGTAACTTAAAGACTAAAATTAATTTTCTTTAAATAAAAATTTATATATTTACCGACGGATTATTCCGTCGGTAAATTAAAACTAAAATTAATTTTTTAAAAGATAAAATTTCAGATATTTACCGACGAAAAATATCCGTCGGTAAATTAAAGACTAAAATTATTTTTTTTTAAATTAAAATTTAATATAATTACCGACGGATAAATCCGTCGCTAAATTAAAAATTGAAATTAATTTTCTATAAATAAAAATTTATATATTTACCGACGGATTTAATCCGTCGGTAATCTTCTGGGATTTATTCCCTCCAAAATACCGACGGATTTACCGACGGAAAAAAATTCCGTCGCTAATTCCGTCGGTAATCCGTCGCAAAAACTGTCGGAAATTTTTATTGATGATTTTTTAAAAATAAATCCTATTAAATCAATAAACCGTCGGTAATTCGTCGGTAAATCGTCGGTAATTACCGACGATTTTTTTCCGTCGGTAAATCCGTCGTTATTCCGGCAGTTTCTTGTAGTGAAGAGTTATGCATATCTAGCTAAATTCTTAACCATGAGTTTGATTAGCCTTGCTCTTTTCTTAAGTGCGCTCTATCCACATTCCATCCATCTTATCATTTGTTTGATACTTGTTACATTTAGTTGTTAATTGATTTCTTAGTTAATTGATTAGAATAATAAGTAGTTTTCATACAAACCTTTAATCTTGTCACTCTTACAAAGCATAAATCAATGACAAATTAGGATATAACCATGAGTTTACTTTCCCTTGGGAAGACATACTTATAAATTTTGTTACTTGGTCACACGTGTACAACAACGATAGAGTCTCTTACTTTAAAATATTTTACTAGAAATGCGACTAAGAACACACATTAAAATATTATTTCTATCACCTCAATACACATAAAAATACTATATTTCTTAATTTCCGTGCAAAAAGCAAACGTAAATATTTCCACGGGACGGTGGGAGTATATTGTTTTTTTAATTGATAATTAATCATTATAATAAGATTTGATATCCGCTGCACATGTTCATCTACATGTATATAAATTTTTTTCAATAGTGTATATATATTTTTTAATAATTGTATAGTTTTTATACATTCAATTTTTTATTAAAAAAACTAATAAAAAATTCACTAACAAAGTGTATAAATTTTTATTCATAAATATGTACTCTCTCTGTCCGGTTCTAAGGTATCCATTTGCTTTTTGCACGTGGATTAAGGAGTATTATTATTATATGTAAAGTGAGTAGTTGTATTAGAGAAAAGTGGTGAGCCATATTATGTACCTTTTTACTATATAAGGGAAATGAATACATTTGAAGCGGACGTAAAAAATAATAAAATGGATACCTTTGAAGCGGACGGAAGAAGTATGCTTTTATTCTTAATTATATACGTTTTCTAAGTGGGTGCACGGTGCACCGGGTGCACAGAATAATTAACTATATAATAAATAGGACTGTGTTTGGTTTATCCAACTTCTTTTGAAATGGAACCAATTTTTTTTTAATTTAAAAAATAATAATATTTTACTGTTTAAAATCTTTACCAATAAATTAATAATTTTTCTATTAATTTTATTAAATTATACTTTAATGCCCTTTATTTATACAGATATATGTAGGTCTTTAAGTCGGTGACCTTGTCGGTTGCCATGTCGGTATACACACCTTTAAGGATATTTTGGGCTATCATTTGGATAATTTGATAAATAGTTAGGTGTTATGGTGATAATGATTTTTGATATGTTCATTTTGAACATTTTTGTATATTGGCAGAAATATTTTTAATTTATTTTTTAAGTTTATTATTTCAGAAAAATTGTGTTGTACTCCCTCCTTAATAAGTACTATTATTATTTTACATAAAATGAATACTTATATTTGTGGTGAGTGGTGGGCCATATATGAGTCCCTTTTACTAAAAATGAAAAATTGATATATTTAGAGTGGACGATAAAAATATAAAATCGATACACTCCGATTCTACTAAACATACCCCCACAAATACATAAGACTAAAATAACATTATCTATTAAAACATAAATACCCTTAGCATCTATATTCATACCCAAATTATTCTAAATACACCCCATAAAAATTAATTTGAATATTTAAATTAATAAGACCTAATTACTATTCTTCTTCACCTTCAATAGATTTCTCCCTACGCTTCCATTTGTAACCTGAGCTTCTTCTAATTATGCCAATCGCGCTCATTTCGATCTTCCCAATTTTCCACCTTTTGTTAGGAATGTTAATATATTCCTCACTAAAAGTAAGTAACCCAGGTTCGATTCCTTCTGGGAATAAATTGGAGTAGGGAGATATAAGGAGGTTAGGAGAATAATCTTGGAGTATGGAGTATGGATGTACAATGTACTAACCACTAACAAACTAACTTTGTCCGATAAAAAAAAAATCTTTGAAATTCATTTTAAAATTTTTTATGGTGTTTGTTTGAATTCCAGTTGAATCTTTTAGATGGGCTCATGGCATGATTCAATATTTACATATTTCTTCTTCAATTCTTCGAAAAATCCTTCATGAATCAGAGGAAGTGCAGAAGCTTTCTGGTTTTAGTGTGTGGGTACGACTCACAAGATTGAAACTATTGTAGTCGAAAGATTGATTATGGGTTATAACCCTTTCTATTGGGCGTGCAGATAATTGGTGTACACCACTAATTACATTCTCTGGTTTATAAAAAGGCTTTCTCTGGTTTGTAGTAAAAGGATTCGTATGGAGGGTTTCAACCCTCTCTTGAATGATATTAACAATATGATCCACAAATGGTCTTCAAAGTCCTCTCCTTTACGGGTAGACTTGAGCTCTCACCTCAGACATCTATGAAGTCCTATCCTTTTGGTGTACCATGGTAAAAATACCGACAGTGGTCATTGGAAGAGTTGAGGGCCTGAGGCATTGATTAGGCGGTACCTTTGGGGCACGAAGGCAAGTGCAGTGAGCTGGAAGGATGTCACCCAACCTAAGCACAATGGAGGGTTGGGGTTGAAGGATATATCCACTTGGAATAAGACCCTCATGGCAGCGATACTATGGGATATACAAAGGGAAGCCACCTTCCTTTGGGTAAAGTGGATCCATACAGTATACCTCATGGAGCATGATTGGATAATGGTTACCCCAACTACGAACTCTTCATACGTTTGGAGAACCATGATCCAACTAAGAAACAGGATATCACGTGTGGAGGTGAGGGAGATACAGTGGATCAGATTATGAATGGTTGTGTTCATGGGAGATTTCTACCCTCACTACTGTATCATAAGACGAGGAAGGAGGAGATTGATGACACCTTGTTTGTGTATAACCAAATCTGGCATAAGTGGATTGTGAGGAAGCACAGCTTCAGGTTATGGCTTTTACATAGAGGAAGAGTGTACATCAAGGACAGGGCGTGGAATTGCAATGGAGATATCACTTGTGAGTTTTGTGTAGGGTGTGTAGAGACGCAGACACATTTTTTCTTCCAATGTCCATATACACTGCGCATATGGGACATAGTGAGGAGCAAGATTGGATGGAGCGACGATTCACATCCGTAACTGATGGATTTCAGAAGATTCATGCAGATACAAGAGGCGATAAGAAAGTACGGAGACTCTTCATCATATCATTCTCAACCATGATCTACAATATATAGATGGAACGAAATGCTCTTCAGTTTGGTTCGAGGATGCTTTCTCCTGCACACATTGCTGACAAAGTTATTTCTCAGATTGTTAATTTGTATTTGAATTATGTCATTATAACGTCCCAAGTGTCCAACTTAGGACATATGGATAGGATTTTGATTTTCGCATTGTGCTTATATACTTCATAACCGTTGGATTTGAAATAACATTTACCCATTAAAAAAAAAGGCTGAGATTGATTATAGTTTGTGGGTTTTGGAATGATTGAGATTGATTACTGTGGCCATCAAATGAAGTGAGTGAAAGATTTCATTTCTTAATAAAAGAGCAAAAATGCTATAAATGAGGTATATTTAATAAATATGTTATAAATTATAATATTTATTGGGTTTATTTATTTTATGAGGTAAGTTTAGAAGATTTTGGGTATTAATAGTTGTGCCCATCAAAATATTTGGGTTTAATTAATTAAAAGGATAAAAAGTTTATAATGGGGTATATTAAATAAATAAACTCCCTAATTAGAAATTTTATCCATCCAGAATCTGAAAAATATGTAAACTATCCATTCAGAATATGTTTAGTAATAATGATATATTAATAAAATTGAGGGTACAAATAGCGGGCTCTTATTTTTATCATTATTCTATTTTTAATTTTTTAGGAAAACGTTTAAAAGAAAGATAAGAAAAGGTCAACACTCATTAAAGTAAGTAATTATAGTTATAGTATCTTAAACTTTTTTTTCATGATGTGTTTTTTTTTCAAAACCCTAAATATTCTAAAGTCAATCCGCAATAGTTAGCCCGAGTGAAACTATTACCACAGTTTACATTAATTTTTGGGGATAGTTCATCTACAAAGATTTATAACCCTAGTTCAACAAATTGATCCAGCCATGGCAGCAATCAGCCTCCGCAAAGGGAACACTCGCCTTCCGCCTGAGGTCAATCGTGTTTTGTACGTCCGCAATTTGCCCTTCAACATTACCAGCGAAGAGATGTACGATATATTCGGCAAGTATGGCGCCATTCGCCAGATTCGCATCGGAACCAATAAGGACACAAGGGGCACTGCCTTCGTCGTCTATGAGGACATCTACGACGCCAAGACCGCCGTCGACCACCTCTCAGGGTTCAACGTGGCTAACAGGTATTTGATTGTTCTGTATTATCAACAGGCCAAGATGGGCAAGAAATTTGACCAGAGGAAGAAGGAAGAAGAGATTCAAAAGCTCCAGGAGAAGTACGGGATTGCTACTCCTAAAGATAAGTAGTCTGGCTATGATGATTGTGAAGTAGTTTGATGAAAAGTTTATGGTTGATCTCGACAAGTTGATCTGTATTAGGTTTATGGTTTAAAATTAGGGTTACTCAGAATTTTAATGTACTTGTGTGAGATGATCCCTTGCTTTTGCTACTTTTTCTTGTATTTGTTCAAATATTTACTTTTGGTATAGGAAATTTCTAATTTCTATTGCTGGCTAGTTTATTGCTAAATCATTGACTATGAATCATTCTTGACTGAGCTCTCAAATCTAATCACTGCAATTTTTGAATTGTTTAACTTTGTTGTTTCTGTGTGGATTAATTTCTTGGAATGCATCATCTCCAAGCAATGAAGTAATTTTCAGTTCAGGATTGCCTTGTTTAACTTGGATACGCTGGGAATTGACTGCGTCTGCTTAGCCAGTTAATGAGCATATGCTTAAGAATTGCAGATTTGAACAGTCTTTTCCTGCTTTCCCTTCTTGTAGTTGTTGATTTCTCGAGCTTCTGGGAGATTTGGCATTTGTTTAATTGTTCACTGCAATTTGTGGTTGAAAGCATCGTAATATAATCTTTTGATGTTTATTTGCTTTGAGTATGGCTTTTCTTATCAGTCCTTTTCATCTTATTAGTCAATTATCTTCACTAATTGTCTCACTTGCTAGTTTGTAGTAGTGATGTGTGCTAACAATATTTGTCATCTATAAAGCTCAATTTATGCATCTGATCATTATCCACCTAGGAATTTTTTGTTTTGTTTTTTCCTTTTTTGGGATAACTGTGCCTAGAGCGTGCCTGGAGCAAGTCATCTTGCTAGCATCTTTGTGGGCAAAGCATCAGGGCTAGTTGCAGTAAGCTGGATTAAAACCCTGGATGTTGAATCCCCTTCCTAAGCTCCCCTATAACTGGGTAACACCAAGTAATGTCAACTACTTCCTGAACTGGGATGAGACCTTGTGTTTATGTACTTATCATTTTCTCTACTTTGTGTTAAATATTCTGTATTTGTGGGCTAGAAGTTCCAAGTTTACTTAAGATTATATTCAAATGCAAACAACTCCAGTTATATGATAACTTGTTGTCTGTTTAATCTGTGATCATTATGTTCGTACGCAGCTGTTCAACTTGTATTATGTGAATGAAGCATAAAACTAATAGGTAAATGTACATATCTTTATCATTTTGTTTGGAGTTAGTATGTTGTACTTTTCAATTGTAAATGTTGGGGTTTGTTCTTACAAATTTGTTTTATGGGTCCTTGTACCAAATTTTATGTAAATGAAGAAGTTTATTCGGCCAGCCCGAACATTTTGATACCCCCCCAACCCCCCCCCCCCCCCCCCCCCCCCCCTCTCTTTTGCAGACAACCCTTGCTAAAAGCCCAAAACCCTCCCCTCTTCCTCAGCCACTCATCAGCTGCTCCACAAACCCTCCTCTCACCATTCCTTTGGGCTTTCTTTCTCTTCCTTTCTCACCTCATTTGTCACCCCATTTACTCAGTGGTGATGAGTGTGTTTAGGGTTTAGGTGATTTTGATTGAAATTTAGGAAGGTGATTGAGCTTTCAATAGTTTTGATCTCAAGGTGTGTTTTAGCTTCTGCTCATCTTGTTATTGTGGTCTTTTTTGTTTTGCTTTATTGTACCTCCTATTACATGTCTCCTTTGTTACAGTGGTTCTTCTTCCTTTCCGGAGTGCTTTTGTTTATAGACAAGTGTTTGTCTTCCTCGATTAAAATGCACTTTGAAGAACAAGGTACCTAAATTTAAGACAAAACCGAAGCAGATAACCAATTAAATAAAATATGTGAAAGCAAGTCAATTATTAAATGTAATCCAGCATGAATAAGATATTCAAGAAATAAAATGAAATAGTCTAACCATGGAAGATAATTAAACTAAATAAATCAAAACTTAAAATGTTACATCAGAAGGGGAATCCTGTATTGTACTTCTTTTTGGAGGAGTGGGCTAATCTTGGGACAGATTTAGCAGTCTGATATGCAGCCAACAACTCTTCAGCCACACCCTGGGGGTGACAAGTGATAAACGCCGAGGCGAATCTCTTATCCGACATCCTGAAGGCTCTCAACAGTACAGGTCCTTTAATTTGAGGAACGAGTCCCATTTCCTCAATTTTGCACGCTATCTGAAAACGGGGTTTTAAGACGGTCTCCAAGTTGAAGAAGATCAAGAATGGGTTGCGGAGTACCACCCCAGCCGGCAGCTTCATCGTTCCAATTACAAAAGTCATGTTTCTCTGAACTTTATCTATGGATAGAGTCAACACAAGGGGGGAACGTCCAATGAGACCAAGAAACTCCTCCTCTGAGACCCCATATTTCTCCATGTTGGTCACCTTTTCTCTAATGGTCTCCGTGCGTGATATGGCGAATAGGGAAACCACGTGTTTGTACATCTTTGATTCCTTTGAAACTCCAGTTCTACGAATATAATTGATCTTCTCGTCATCCAAGTTAGTTCGTGGAATCAAGGTAGGGCGAGCTTGAAGCACACTGATCAAGTCCTGTTTGGTTATGCCCAGGGACTCATAGATAGCAATGACAGGCTTGATTTTATTGTGAAAGTCGTAGGTAAGTAGAGATGGATTGCGCACAATAGCCTTCACCACAACCTCCCTGGAGCCAAACACCGTCTCCATGTATCCAAGACGTTCCCTCAGCTCTATATTTATTTTGGAGTGTAGAAGGCGGGGGCGACAGTGTATCATTTTCACAAGTTGAGCTGATTTGATGCCTAACTCGGAAAATATTTCAAGCTTCGACTCAAGGATCTGAGCATCTGCTCTACGTAGAGATGGACATCGCTTGAAAATTTTGGCTATATCACTCTCACAACAACCCCATTCTCTAAAAACGTCGGCTGAATCTTTAGTCTTGAGTCCATTGCATGCTAACTCACAAGCTGTGTCATGATAAAGACTAGGACATGAGCGGAACGGGAGTGACTGAGTTGCAGCATTGCTACTACTCTTAAGCAGATGCAGGCCCTGAAAACCACAAAAAATTATCCTTCATAATATTTCATTTTTGAGCAAGCATCATGATGTCCTATAAATGGACTCAAGTAGCTAGGTTATATTCTCTGAGGATTAACTTAATAAGGTTTGGGCTTGGGGCATGGGGATATCGAGGAGAACATACAGTAACTCCATTTTATGAACTTAATATTGAGGGTTATACAATACAATACTACTCAACTGATACCACATTCTCCGGTAATTACAACTTTAATTCATATAAGGCATATGCAAAATGTAAAATTGGAAAGCAGAAAATGGGAAACGATAAAGAAATTATAGGTGATTGCCATAGCTGCAGTAGAAGAAAACTCACCGTAGTTAGACAAGTGGAGAAATGAGAGGTGCGGTGGGGGGAAGAAAGAGCAGCACATCTAGTAAGAGCACGGAACAATACCATTTATATTCGGAGACACAAGTTGGCCACTGTCGAGTCACAACTTACAGTAATCTATCTCTGCGGAGAAGACAATATATGTGAACTTATCAGTTTGGGGCTGTTGGGCTCACTTTTAGTTAGGCCCCCAACAGGGATATATAATTTTCTTGGCAAAATGAATATGGAATCCAAAGCTACTAAATCAATTCTCTTTTGAACAAAATAACACTAATATATAGGATACTAGTAAAGAGGCACCTCAATGCTTGACGTGCAACCCAGGATCAAGTGTTTATTTAGAACTATTTCTTATAAAATAGTAACGTTATATTGGGGTGTTAAATTTAGTTCTTACAAGTTGGGAAGAGGATGCAAAAACCAGTTTTGCTTCTACAAGTGAGATCACCTGTTCTAACACCCTGTTTCATCTTATGTTTCACCTTTTAAGTGGATAACATATGTCAGAAATTAACATATATACTTAGAGATCAAGGTTTTGAATATTTTTCACTCGGGATTTAGAAAAGAAATTTGCTATCGTTTAGTTTGATTTACTCCATATATACAAACTGACTGCACTCCATGATATTTTCCAACATATAAAATACAAGCTGAAATCTAGAACAATTATATGGCATCATCAGTTTATGTCAGTTTATGTCAGTCTATATCAGTATCCGGGCATATCTCTGGAACATATTTTGCTTCCAAAGAAAACATGAGAGCTACAGATGATGATGTTAATGAAGTAGGCCAGTGAGAGAATATTGGCAACAGTAACCTGTTAGTAGTTATTAATGCTCCAGAGTTGATCAAAGTTGGGGCACGAACTGTAAAACTAATGAAAATATATAGCAACGGGTGGGGTTATGCTGCAGTCAAATTATAAAGAACTCTAGCTAACATCATGGGTCCACTTTGAACACAGTGATGTAATGTACTTTAATCGGATGGAGGACCTGGAATGTCTATGTTCACCTTATATATATTTAAGGTTTAAACGCATTATATATGCATGTAAAAAGAAGTTCTGCTAACAGATTCAAGTCCTACTATATGACTCTTTATGGCATCACAAGACAGATTGATGGTGTGTGGTAACCAGAAAGTTGTTGTAGCCATAGCCATCAAGTATCTAGCAGGGCCAGCCCTCATGGTTGAAAGTAGCAAATGTGCAGGTGAATAAGGTACCAAGTAGCCAGAGAAAATATTACTCATATGTGACCAAATGCTTAGACAACATGAAACTTAATGGAGGAACCGAAGATGGAGCATTTCAGTTAAGACAGTCAATGACACTGTTATGTGACAAGCGGTTCTCAGGTGACACGCTCACATTTGACGATACAGCCAATAAAGTCCCCTTCTTGCAGAAGTAACATTTACCATATACATACAACAGTAAATTATTTCAGTATCAATGTAATGCCTGAAATCTACTTATGTACGTTGCACTAATTTTCATTATGATGCATAATTATCTGACAATCAGGAGAGAACTTGGTACAACCTCTGAAATCCATAGACGCCATAATTTGGTCAAGCTTTCTAATTGGTTATCATGTGGGAAAAAGTAAGGTGGCGTGCAGCTTTTAGAGAAGGTGTATACGAAATTTTGAGTGAGGCTTTTCATCGAATGGGTTGTGAGCAGAGAGCATAAGACAGGAACTGAAGTGTGTAGTCCTAACAATTGCCTAAAATCAACTAAACTAAACATAGTACACTAACATAATTTGAAAATAAGAAAATGGTTCATTCAACGACAAGCAAAGTGAGAAGTAATAAAGAAAAAAGAAAAAAAAATGGTGAGCAGTTAAGTGAGAGGTTCGTGTGTACCGTAGATGTTGCAGCGACCCAGGTGAGGCAGTTGAGGAATGAGGCTTCGTATGTTTTTTGGTATGGGAAGAGGAAGAGGTGGACAACCAAACTCCGTTTTTATATTTAGGCAAACCCCCTGTTTAATAATATAAACACAGAAGAATCTAATCAACTGTAATATAAATTACAAACCGTCTTGTGAATTCAGAGCAGAGAAGAATGAGTTTAGGGAAAGACCCAATACGAGAAAAAGTTGGGAGGAAAGACAGCGTTTCACCGGCAAAGGTATAGAGATGCTGGGGAGTGAACAGCGGTGGAGAAGGAGACGAGCAAGAGTATGAAGTAGAGCAGTTACAGTTGGGGAATAGAATAGGAAGGTTCAGAGATGGGCAACCGGAAGGATACCGGCCCCATTTTGCACTTTGAATTCATCCATCTACATCAAATTAAAAAAAAATCATGGAAACTTAAAAAAAAAGAAGAGAAAATTCATTATTTAACCTTGCAATATATTTTAACTAATTTTAATATATAATATATATTAAAATTAGTTAAAATATATTGCAAAGTTAAAATATATATAAAATTTAAAATCTCAATAAAACTCATAACATATGATAAGCAAATCAAATGCAACATATTTAACTAGTTTAAAGTCGTACAATACTTAATAACTAATACCAAAATTATAATCTATGATACTCAAATGTAAAACATGTGATGTCATATTGATCTAAACAATATTGGTATTAACTCATCAAATTAGAGAAATGAACATAGTTTTGAATGTGTTATTATTTTATGTATTACTCCAATAAAATACTACCTCCATCTCCATCCCCGTTCGATTGAATGTACCAAAATAATCGTATTTTTAATTAGAGTATACTATCACATTGTGTACATAAAAAGGAAACTCATTCATTTACTTAGTATTAATAATTTTTATTTAGAGTGATAATAAGTGATAATTAAATAAATAAAATAAAATAGTCTTAATAATTTCATGCAAGTGTTGCTCTATTTTTTTTAAAAAAAAATTGATCAAATTAATGAAAATTTTGTATTTACTTGGTAAAAGTAATATAAAAATTTGTTAAAATTTTCTTTAAAATATGTATAATTTTTTTATATTTTCGATATATTCTCAATATTTTATCGATATTTTAGCGATATTTCTTCGATATATCTCGACATATGATAAAAATTGAACTGTAGCAAACTGATATCGATATTTCTTGATATATCCTCGATATTAAAAAAGATATATCTTTTTCCCCAATATCGATATCGGTACTCTCCAAATACGGATATATCGTGGAAATATCGTGGATATTTTCGGAAATTTTAAACCTTGATCCCATTCAACCAGAGAGATGGGCTGCAACCTCTCCTTCTCTGTATCTTTGTGATGGTATTTAGGATATGGGATATGAGGTTGGTGGTATTGGGATGGAAGGTTTGTATGTGAGTGGTTAGTGATTTAGGCAAGAGGTTTGGATTAGTGAATGTAGAGAATAGGGGAGTTGAAAGGCTTAGAATTTAGGAAGAATGTTTGTAGTTATTCATTCACATATGGAGTTACAATGTCCCCTATTTATAGGTACAACATGATGGTTCTAGATCCTCTAATGGATCACTCATCACAATTCTAGATAATTAAGTGTTCTAGACAATTCCATACTATTCTAGAATATTTGGAGTTTTTATGCTATAATCTAGATTACTCCACTTAATTCTATCTTTTTCTTAATTTTGCTAGAGATTTCTAGAATTGTTATAAGAATTGTGCACCATATTATTTAATACTCCTCCTTGGTGCATATTTCTTGTACTCCGATAAGCTCTCGTAATGTCTCGAACTTTCCTCGTGGTAGTGCTTTTGTGAATATATCTGCAAGCTGCTCTTCCGTCTTGCAATGCTTCAGCTCGATTTCTTTGTTGGCTTCTGCTTCTCTTATGAAGTGATACTTTATCTTGATGTGCTTAGTTCTGTGGAACACTGAATTTTTTGTCATAGCTATTGCTGATTTCCTGTCGCAGTAGATGTTTGTAGCTTCTTCTTGTGGCTCTCCCATATCTTCAAGTATTCGCTTCAGCCATATTGCTTGGCTCGTGGTCATTGCAGCTGCTATATACTCAGCTTCGGCTGATGATTGTGCAACTGTAGCTTGCTTCTTAGATGCCCAGGAAAATATTCCTGAACCCATTGTGAATGCGTAGCAAGATGTGCTTCGCATGTCATCAACTGATCCTGCCCAATCACTGTCCGTATAGCCTGTTAGTTTAGAGTCAGGAGTTGATGCGTACCAGATGCCGAAATTCTTCGTTCCTTGAAGATATCGGAGTATTCTCTTTGCTGCTCCGTAGTGAGTTTGTCTTAGATCTTGCATGAATCTTGAGAGGAAGCTCGTTGCATACATTATGTCTGGTCGAGTCACCGTCAAATAGAGTAGGCTTCCAACTAGGCTTCGAAATTTTGAGTTGTCTGCTTTTGGTGAGCCATCTTCCTTTTGTAGAGCTTTGTTGTTGTCGATTGGGGTTGCTACGGTCTTGCAACCCTCCATCTTGAACTTCTTCAATAGGCTTTCTGTGTACTTCTTTTGAGAGATGAAGATACCATCTTCTCGTTGATCTATCTCGATGCCGAGAAAATATTGCATCAAGCCCAAATCCGTCATCTCGAACTTCTTCATCATGTCTTCTTTGAACTCCTTAATCATTGTCTCGTTGTTCCCTGTATATATTAGATCATCAACATATAGAGAGACAATGAGTGTGCCTTCCGTAACTTGGGTCTTGATGTAGAGTGTTGGCTCACTCATGCTCCTCCTGAATCCAAGTTCAGTAAAGTAGTCATCAATTCTGCTGTACCAAGCTCGTGGGGCTTGCTTTAACCCATAGAGAGCTTTCTTTAGTTTGAGGACTTTGTCTTCGTGCCCTTGTATTACGAACCCTTGAGGTTGCTCCACATAGATCTCTTCATCGAGATATCCATTGAGAAATGCTGATTTGAAGTCGAGCTGGTAGATTTTTCACCTCTTTTGTGCTGCTAGCGCGATCAATGCTCGAACTGTGTCAAGTCTGGCAACTGGAGCGAATGTCTCATTGTAGTCGACTCCATATTGTTGAGCGTATCCCTTAGCGACAAGCCTTGCCTTGTGTTTTTGTATTGAACCATCAGAGTTAAGTTTTGTTTTGTAGACCCACTTAACTCCTATGGCCTCTTTGTCTTTGGGAAGATCTGTGAGCTCCCACGTCTTATTCTTCTCGATCATGCGTATCTCCTCCTCCATTGCTTTTCTACAAATGTCTTCTCTGGAAGCTTCTTCATAGGTGTTTGGCTCCACAGTTGTGAAATTGCATCTTTCGTAGATCTCTGTCAAAGATCGAAACTTCCTTGGAATGGATTCTGGAGATGCGGCTCCGTCTTCAGTTGTGGCTTGTCTCGGCGCGTCCTGTGGGTCGGCTTTATCTTCTTGTTATTGGGTTGGCGCTGGAAAATAGATGTTTTTTCTTTTAATTTGATCTGTCTCCCAGTTGTAAGCTGCGTCTTCATCGAACATTACGTCCCGACTGATGATTAGCTTTTTATTTTCCAAGCTATAGACTCGATAACCTTTTGATTGAGTACTATAGCCCAGAAATATTCCCTTCTCTGTCTTCTCGTCGAGCTTGCTCTTTTTCTCTTTGGGGATGTGGACATAGCAGATACACCCGAAGACTCTTAAATGCTTCGCCGATGGTTTCCGTCCACTCCATGCTTCAACTGGTGTCTTGTCTTGTACTGCCTTAGTTGGACATATGTTGAGGAGATAGATAGTAGTACTCACAGCCTCTGCCCAATACGTTTTTGGAAGACCCTTCTCCGTTAGCATAGATCTTGCCATCTCCATCACAGTCCTGTTCTTTCTTTCTGATACGCCATTTAGTTCAGGAGCGTATCCTACTGTGAGTTGGTGCTCAATGCCTTCATCTTCACAGAACTTTGTGAATTGGTTGGAAGTATATTCCTTTTCACGATCACTCTGTATAGTCTTGATCTTGTAGCCACTTTGTTTTTCGACATAGGTCTTGAATTTTTTGAAAATATCGAAAACTTGCGATTTTTCTCACAGAAAATAGACCCATGTCATTCTTGTAAAATCATCAATAAATAGGATGAAGTACCTATTTTTATCGTGTGATAGAGTGCGCATCGGATCACAGATGTCGGTGTGCACGAGCTCCAACGGCTTCTTTGCTCTCCAAGATTTTTCGGATGGGAATGGTAGTCGATGTTGTTTCCCGAGCATGCACCCTTCACAGACTCTGTTGAGCTCTTTTATTGATGGTAAATCCCGCATCATATTCTTCAGTTTTAGAAACTTCAATCCTTGTAGATTGAAATGCCCGAACCTTCTATGCCACAGCCAGACATCATCCACTTGAGCTTTCATCGCAACGTTGTTTGCATATCTCCATTGGATGGGGAAACATCTATTGTCGCTCATTTGGACTTTAGTGATTATGAGGGATTTATCCTTCTTTAACATAGATTGTGCAAGTATTTCCCTCAAAATGTAGCGAGTAACTTTTCTCGATCATTTGTCCCACACTTAGTAGGTTTTGATCTATTGTTGGGACTAGGAGGACTTCACTAATGTACCTTTTCCCTTTATTAGTGTCTATGACAATGGTTCCCTTACCAGTTACCTCCATAAAAGCACCATTTCCAAGTTTTACTTTTGTGTTAACTTTTTCAAGTTCACAAAAGATATTCTTATTTTTAGTCATGTGGTTGCTACAACCACTATCCAAATACCAAGTGTCTTTCTCTTCTTTAGATGAAGCTTGGCAGACATAAAACATATAATCTCCATTTTCTGAACTTTCGGAGAAATTAGCTTGGTGCCTACGATTAAATCGATTAAGTTTTCCTCCTCGTCCAAATTTCTTTTGATTTTGTGGTTTATCCTTAAACCAACAATCTTTTTCTAAATGGTTTCTTCTTTTACAAACACGACATGGTGGGAACTTATTATTGTCCTCCTTAGTTTTTTCATCATTCTTCTTATTATTCTGAGACTGCAAATTTACTTTAGATTGAAAGGCATTATCAATGTCCTTTTCATAACGCCTTTCTAATATTTTTTCATGAGCTTCTAAAGATCCCATTAATTCTGTGGCTGTTAATTTTGTTAGGTCCTTAGACTCCTCAATAGCTGCTACTATGCGATCATATTTTTCTGTGCAAGTTATTAATATTTTAGCAACTATTTTATTGTCAGGAATATCTTCTCCATAGGATCGTAGTTGAGTAACTACTTAATTTACTCTAGCATAATAATCCTTAGCAGTCTCAGAATCTAACATCTTCAAATTCTCAAACTTTCTTCTTAAAGTTTGAAGTTTAGTAGCGCGTACCTTTTCGTTGCCTTGGAACTCCTCCTTCAACTTATCCCACGCTTTTTTAGATATTTTTGCTCCCATTATCCTCGGAAAGTATTCGTCTGCCAAGCTCATCTGTAGAGCTAGAAGTGCTTGAGAATCCCTCTTTTGATTCTCCTTAATTTTCTTTCTTTGTAACTCATTCAATGTGGAGATATCCTTAGGTGTTGTATATCCAACAACAACAATATCTCACAAATCTTGAGCACAAAGATAGGTCTTCATTTTGATCTCCCAAAAATCGTAGTTGTCACCACGAAAGATTGGAATTGGAATAGTGCGGAATGTGTCGGCCATATTGACGCCCGATTATATCAAACGAGGCTCTGATACCACTGATGATATTTAGGATATGGGATATGAGGTTGGTGGTATTGGGATGGAAGGTTTGTATGTGAGTGGTTAGTGATTTAGGCTAGAGGTTTGGATTAGTGAATGTAGAGAATAGGGGAGTTGAAAGACTTAGAATTTAGGAAGAATGTTTGTAGTTATTCATTCACATATGGAGTTACAATGTCCCCTATTTATAGGTACAACATCATGGTTCTAGATCCTCCAATGGATCACTCATCACAATTCTAGATAATTAAGTGTTCTAGATAATTCCATACTATTCTACAATATTTGGAGTTTTTATGCTATAATCTAGATTACTCCACTTAATTCTATCTTTTTCTTAATTTTGCTAGAGATTTCTAGAATTGTTATAAGAATTGTGCACCATATTATTTAATACTTTGCACTGATCATACAATGGCTAATTTATTTCGACACAAAAATCTAATTCTATGTTGCAATTACCCTCCAATTCCCCCCTCAATTCACAACATGTAGCAAGAAAAAAGGAGTACCATCATCTCCATGATCGATTCTTTAAAGAAAGGCCAGAGCTGAAAAACCCTTTCACTAAGATTCACTTCACTTCATTTCAGAAGGGTTGATGATGTTCTTGATGCTTGTGAATTTGTGTTTGATCATGGGATTTCATCTACTTTCAATTGTTCCCTACATTAAGAAGATAATGTATTCTTATAATCATTCTTCGGCTTTTTTATATGTGCAATTTGGATCTCTACGCTGTTGCTTTTTTCAACTCAGCTTAATCTTTATATCTACTTGATGAGCTTGTGAAAGATCGAAGTTGCATTCGACAACCTCAATTTGCTGTTTTGTGATGTCATATTTGCCGCTCCTACCAATGTATTGCTACTTACATTTGTTTTTCTTTTTTTGCTTAACAAATCATCCAATAGAGAATGAGCTGGAGAAGCTTCACAAATGAAGTTCATATTATGTACTTGTGCGTATGTTGCAACTAGCTTCTTGGGTTTCTACTCTTTGGTAAACAAACAATTGGATGATGTTCTTGCCAATTTTGATGGAGATCTTGGTATCCCATATAGCTCATTGCTTAATGACATAGTAAGAGTAAGCTATTCCGTCCATCTTATGCTTGTATTTCCAATCGTCTTCTACTCCCTTCGGCTGCAACCTTTTACTACATGCAATCTCTCTTGTCTATGATGATAGGAGATTCCTTTCTGTTACTGTAGCTCTTGTGAGTTTTATCTTCTTGGGAGCGAATTTCGACCCAAGCATATGGGACGCTTTCCAGTTCACAGCTATGCCTCAGGTATGACTTGCGTTTTTGTGGACTTAATGGATATCAGCTAAGCTGATCATTCTCTCATGAGAATCTTAATGTCTCTCACTTCGTTGCAAGTATTCTTGTCAAAAGGACTAAAGATGGGACATAGTTGAAAATTTTGTAATCTGAGTTGGCTCAATCTTTCAAGCTGTTTTGTTTTAGTAGACACACCCATTATCAAACCCCTTATTATAGAAGATAGGAACAGATAGCTGCAACATGTGAAGTAACAATTTTGCAAAATGTTCATCAACAAACATATCATTTCAGTAGCGGTAAACTGATTCTTTAGATAATTTAGCCTACTATTTTTTCATTCTTCGTGTTAAATTATTTATTTATTTCGTATTAAAGTTAGATGGAATGTGTTTTGATTTATTATTATTATTATTATCATTATTATACCGATGAAGACTACCCAATAGTTGGTGAGGTTAATGCGAGGTTTTCGGATAGTATATAAATTATTGTGGAAATAAAAAATGTAAAGATAATCTTCTTATATATTAAAACAAAATAAGTTTTCCAATTTAGTTTTTACAAAGTGTGAAGGGGCATACTTAGGTTTATTCAATATTTATGTCATAACTCCCCTCTTTATTATATAATTAATAAGTAAAATATTTTTTTAAAATATAATTAAAATATGTGAGGTATCAAGTTTAGGTGTATTTGATATTTATGATTACTTAATTCCTTTTTATAGTACTAGAAATTAATAAATTAAAATATAAATTAAGTAATATCAAAATTTGAACCACTAAAATAAAATAATATATTATTATAATTTTATTTAAAAGAAATTTTAATTTATTTAATTTTTTATATTAAAACAATAATTTTAAGTAATAATATTTGATAAATACATGCTTCATATATTAATAAAATTATTAATTATAAGAACGTTAGATATTTTCTATATCTATTTACACAAAATGAATTTTATATTTGTAATATCATTTAAAATATTAACTATATATATATATATATATATATATATATATATATATATATATATATATATATATATATATATATATATATATAGTTATTAATTAGGTTCTTATATATTAAAACAAAATGAGTTTTTCAATTTAAATTTTGAAATAAAAAAGTTGAGATTTTTATGACATTTTAAAAAATATGAGATGAATTATTATTGATTTGGGAAATTTATCATTTTATAACTCATTTCTTTAGTATTTTTAATAATTAAGTAAAATAAGTTTCTTGAAATAGAATTAAAATATGTAAGGTATCAAGTTTAGGTGTGTTTGATATTTATAATTTCTCTTCATTTATAAAGTCACAACATTTAACTGGTTAGTTGATTCTAAGGAATTTGTAAGTTTGAACCTAGCTAATATATTATTTTAAATTCTTTATATATATATATATATATATATATATATATATATATATATATATATATATATATATATATATATATATATATATAACTTTAATTTGAAATGGATCGAAATTTTAATTAAAGTTGGAAATTATACTTGGGCTTTTTTTTATGTTAGTATAAGTCTAAAATTATCATCAACCCAATTTATATTGGTGCATCAAAATAATATGCTTGACTCAATTATCATCTTATTTAATTTTTTTATAAATTAGATCACTCAATTTAAAAATTGATGGGGTAAATGGAGGTAAAAAATATTTGTACTATTTTTAGAATGACTAACGTAAACTATAAATATTGTTACTAAAAAAATTATAGCTACACATTTAAAGAATATATTTTATCGTTGTTCCGTAGCAAAGTGAGTATTATCATTTCTTAATTTTTATTTAGTATGAAACAATTTTTATTTAAAAAAAAAGATCGATAAACTGTGAATTTATATTTATATTTTTCACTTCATTATTTTTGAAAGTGTGTTTATTTTATTTTATTTTGAATTTTAATTAGGTGATGGTTGCTTCAAAAATAAGTTTACTTTAATTATAGATGATGATAACTATCTTGATCAATTAGATATTGTACTCTACGCACTAAGTTTTCGTTTTGATATCATAATTTAAATAAAATATGATATCCTTAAAATATATGTACAATGTAATTATTTTTTTTACATATTTTATATTTTATAAGATTAAGGATTACATTTATCGATTTGAAAATAACTCCTCACGGTTGGTTAAAATTGGTTAAATATGAATGTTCTTTCACTTATACTACAGTTACTACGGGTTTTATTAGAGAATGGAAGTACGTGGTTGAAGAACTTGAAATTTTTTAAGGAGATTAAGTGGTTTTTAAATTTTCAAATTTGAATTTTACCAGATATTCATTATGGTCTCCAGGATATTTGCCACATCAATTAGTATAACTATTTTGATATCATCTTATGATTCTAAGGAAGAGGAGAATTACTTCAACTTCTGCGATAACAATATTTTTCTATTTATATGAAATAAATAGAGAATGTATGTTTTTCACTTGATTGAATTTATATACCTTAAACATTTTTTCTTTGTCAAACAACAAGTTATTCTTTCAATGATTCTAAATCGACATGATTATTTTCTTTTTAAAAATATAGATTTATACATAATAAATAAATAAAAATATGATAACCCGCGTCGAACGCTGGTACTGTACTAGTATAATATTAAAAGAAAAACATGATCCTAATATAAAAAGTATAATTGTAAATTAAAGAGATAAAATATTCTGTAAATAATTTATTTTCATGATTGAATAACAAATAAAATTTATATGAAAATACAATGAATTTTAATTTTTATTTAAAAAAAAATATTGAACAGAAAATATAAAATTATATAAACATATAAAAATGAGTATTATATAAGATAAAATCTAAAAGCAAAAACTCCTACGCCCCGGGACATGAAGGGATACCTCCCCCTCTATATTCTATTTAAACTTATGTATTGTTAGGGGTTTAAATTATAAAGGGGCACGGATCTAAATCCGTGTGCCGAGCGCACAAAAGACTCACTCAAACTCTAAAAGAATTAGGTACGCTGTTCTTTGTACCTCTATAACCCGCAACCTCTCAATGAGACATCGAGAGTCTCACCGCTATGCCATTATCAATTATAGATAAAATATAGAAAAAATTGAAATAATATACTAAATTTAATATACAAAATCTACAATCTGTTTGTTATCATTTATATACATTTGCACATTTTATGATACTATTACTCCTCTCCCACACCCACACACCCAAGTTGAATCACGGTGTAGGTCAGGGTGTAGGTCACCCACACCGACGGCGGCGGCTGGCGGTGGTTGCCGACGGTAGTGGGTGTGTGGGTGAGTGGGTTTGCTTGAAATTTTTTTTAATTTTGAGTGAGGGGTATAATGGTCCTTTTAGGTAGGTTTTTGTTAAAAAAGAAAGAAAAATTTTGAGTTGTTGATAATGATATTTGTATATGGAGAGCTGGGTATATTTGCCTATTGACACTAAAAATACTATGTGTATATATATATACTCCCTCCGTCTCACTCAAAGAGTCTAGTTTTTTTCATTTTTGTCGTCCCACCAAAGAGTCCACTTTTATTTTTTACACACATGGGACTCACACACACCCACTAATACAATTAAAATATGGGACCCACACTCCCACTAATACAACTACCCACTACACATTAAATAATAATACTCCTTAATCCGCGTGTCAAAAAGTAAAAATTACCTCTAGTGTGGGACGGAAGGAGTATATATATATATATAAATATTTCAAAATTTTCAGGGGATCAGTGCTCTCGATACTAGTGTAGGTCCTCCACCACTGCTTGTGTCCTAGGTGCACAAGTTGGGTAGGAGTATAAATTTTTTTTTTTTTTGTGTAAGAGTATAGTTTATTTTGGGTAAGATTATAATATTTTGTTTTAAAGTGTATACAATTTAACTAATAAAGATATAATTTTTTTCATTCATAAGATCGACTGAAATATGAATAGTATAAATATTTAATTAAAAAAATAAAAAAAATTAATAAATAAAAAGTACAAGTTTTTATAATAAAGAGTATATACCATTTAATAATTCTAGATTTTAGTTTTAGCCTCAATGATATCATACATAGTGAAAATTCTGAAATTTTCATCAATTTTGATATATGTTTGATTAATTTTATAATGAAATAATATGCCAATATGTTAGGTTATTTAATTTAATAAAATATTTGTGAAATGTGGGAACCTATTCGTTATGGTTCCAACCTCCAAGAATTAAAAATGCTAAAATTGCAATGGTTTAGATATCTTAGGATACAAAATGGGGTTAGTTTAGAATTATAGAGTTATAGAAATTTACATATGAATTTTAAAAATTTAGAGGTAAGTTTTAAAATTAAAGTCTGATTTTCAAAATTGAAAATTAACAACCAACATTGACAGTTATTTTTAGTTTTCAAATTCAAATTTTATTAAAAAAATTTAATTTTATTTCAATTTACCTAAAATTTTTAAATAATAATATGTAATGATCCCGCAAAATATGCGTGTTTCGTACTAAGTTCATTTATAGAGAGATGTGTTAAGGTTTATAAATGAACTCTCACATCTTACAGTGTACACTCACTTTTGAAGATGTTAGTTCAAAATATATAGGATTATCATTTGAGAAATTATCACAATTGATCCCTTAATTATTTGAGAACACAATTTTAATCCTTTAACTATTTGTATTTTAAATTTTGGTCCTTTTAAATCCTATTATAATCAAAATAAAGGAGGGATAAAATAAGAAAAAAAAATCTCAAAAGCAAAACATTTTTAATATATTAAGATAAGATAAAGTATATTGAAAAAAATATTTGTATTAAAACTTTTACTAATTTGATAAAACATTCGTAAAAAAAAAAATAAAATAAAATAGTCAGTCCTTGTTTCAATTTATATTGATTTTATCTATTTTTATTTATACTCAAAATTTTATTATTACTAATTGTTATTCATGATTTTAAAAGACAACTAAATTAATTAAATTATCTGGTGGTAAGAGTTCATCACTAATGCGCGACATCAAATACATGATTTGCATCAATTGATAAAATAGTCCATAAATAAATTACCCGAAACTACCCAACTGTATTTACATAAAATTTGTATATATCCATATAAATACATAAAAATAGAAAAAAATACTAGTTAATGAAAATTTCAGAATCAAATAATCATAACGATAACACCACCAAGATATCCTTTAAAAAGAATGCATGTAGTTTGTATGAAAGGGGTGGACACATGTGATTGATGTCAACAACAAAACAATATAATGAGTGTTGATTAATGTGAATTTCCTATAATAAGCCCACATACCTTAAGATAACACATCAACGAAAGCAAATGTTTAATGCTTTTCAATTCATAGACACCAAGTATCTAGTTTAAAAAGGACTTTAGGCAGCAAAACATAATATATTAGGACATGGAATAATAATAGCTGCTATTACAGTAGGCTCCCAACAAGCAGTTCGTTGTTTGGGATTTGATGGCAGGATTTTGAATATCTAATCTGCTATTAGACAGAGATAAAACCATCAGTAATTATTAAAGCATGGGAAAAATGTTCACCTTGAAATAGAATGCTCTAGGGTGGATAGCTCTTCAACCACAGGTCCGGTCTGCCCAAAATCATCTCTCCGCCATTCAAGCTTTCTCGGTGACTCTTTAGTTTATTTTGTTGGAAATTTTTAATTTCCATTATAATCTAATTATGGGCAATATATTATTATACAATTATATTAGCTATTCAATTATTTTGGACTTAATTAAGTGATCCAATTAAGGTTAAATGTTCATGGGCTATAATAATAATTAATATGGGCTTATTGAGTAGATACCCAATACTACGTGATTAGGTGATTATGGGTGGTCTAATCAAGTAGTATATAAAAGTTCCCAGGTTATGGTCCCCAATATACTAAGCCGCACATGGTCTTCCCTTCTTCCCATCGGGAGGGATTACTACGGTCCCCATAAGGAATTAGGAGGCTTAGTTGAGGAAGACCATATAACCACTGATCCTGAGTTCGTGTTCCGCCTAGAGACTCATTGGATCAGGTACGCTTCCGCTTTACAGTTTAAATCTCGTTAATCATAATAGGGTTAAGGTTAATGGATTAATTTCCAACAAGTGGTATCAGAGCCACCCTATGTATGATTTTCTGAGATCTAATGAAATTAAATATTTAATCATATATGTTTGATTATTTATTTAATATTGTGTTGCGATTAATTATTTAATTTAGTTTAATCGCATATAAGGTTGGATGTATAGTTTTGGAATTCTGGTGTTAAACTTCAGAGAATTTCATGTGCTATTCGTAATTTTCAGAAAATCGGTGGCAAACAATTGACTTTTATGTCATGAGAATTTGAATGCTCTATAAAGGTTGCAAACCAAAATATTTTGATAGTGGGAATCATTTAGTTTATTTATTTGTGTATTCCACTGGTTTGGTCTGATTACATGAGTAATTGGTAATTGATTAATATATTTCTGTTACTTAGTGTATTGTATAGATACATGCGAATTATATATTAATATCTCTACATGATTTCAAATTTTTTGTAATAATCTATTGGATTGATTAAATGGCATGTTATCGTGAATACCAATTCATTTCTTTAATAAAAGATTTGTGGAATCTATAAAAATTACGATGAAATGGGCCACAGATAGTTATCGATTTAACTAATTAATTGCTAATTTGCTATCATACGTGAATGCATAAATTCATGTTTATTTTGATTTATGTGGCTTTTCAATAATTTGAATCCAATAAGCTATTTAGCTATGTATTTTTGGTAAAGGATTTGGTGAATATTTTAGTAAAGTATATTTGCTTAATTTAATTTATATTAAATTGGGATTTTGAAATCCCTAATTAAGTAAAGAAATCTTTCATTTTTTTTAAGTTGGTATGAATCATCTAATATTCCATTTGGTTAGTGGAATAAAATAAAATTAAATTGGGGAGATAGTTAAATGTCGCTTAATTAAATTAAATATTTTAATATTTATTTAATTAGTCTAGTAAACCTTCAATCTAGTCAATCGAAGCACCATGTTGCCACAGCAATATCGTGTGTAGAGAAAAACTTTATTGAAATTACATAGATGAGTGTGTAATTATTCATGTGTTCTGTGTTCGGCCCACAGGTAGGCACAGTTTGACAGAATAATAACATACATGTGATAATAAGTATGTGATAATTATTTGGATTGTTCATGTGAACATTAGTCGGTCCACAGATAGACTCTTGTTTGACAGAACTTATTGTCAATACTTGATTATTACACCAAGATTACCCCTGCAGTTAATTTTTGTCCACAGACGAGGTTAATGTTGCACAAGGTGTCTTGTGATGGGTCCCCAATTAATAATGTTGTATGAGTGTATCTTCATGCGGGTATTGATCGGCCCACAGGTAGATTAATATTTGGCAGAAATACACAAGTACCTGTGGTGGTAAATACGTGACAATTATTTGGTTTGACATGTGAGTAATAAGTCGGCCCACAGGAAGGCTATTGCTTGACAGTTTTATTGTCAGTATTTGACTACTGCATGAGAGCATCATTTAAATTAGTATTTTTTGTCCAAAGACTTGATACTAATATTGTGCTCGAATCTTTAAGATGATTCTAATTTATTTAAATTTTGAAAGATTATAAAGTTTAGTGCAAGCATGATAATCATTTTGGATTAATTCTCTGTACAATTAAGAAGTCTGCTAATTAAGTTTTTCATATATCAACAACAAAATCATACTTGATTAGTGAACTTCCACAATAAGGATGAGACTAATAAGTCAAACTTAATCTCAATAAAGTATAAGGGCAATACAAGAAATCCCATTAAGAAAGCTGCTAAAGACAACTAAAGTATAACCTTTTGTTTTATCCTAAAGGCCTGTGGAATTGTCTTATAATACACTGCATTAAATTATTCAGTATGCATGGTGCAGTTAAAAGACATAATTGAACTCCACAATATATGGTCACTAATGTGAGAAATACTTAAGATTGCAACTTATGGTCTCAATAAATTTCCAACCAAAGTAGTTGTGAGAACTCTTTGAGTTTCACATATGGTGATATCCAACTAAGGCTAGATCATTGAGATCTAGTAAAGAAAATTGGATTCAAATAGATACAAGCTACTTTATTGGTATTAAATAAAGATAATAAGTTTATGATCTAATTGATCGGATCATATTTGAGACGGGTAATACGTTATTATGTGCGGATGTTGATTTTGGGGGAAGAATAATATTAGAGACATTGTCCTTAAGGGGGAGTCGATTCGATCCCCACTTATGCTTTAAAGAATTGGTGCAAATTCAGAATAACGATATGACAATGTCAATAATATTTAAGGTATAATAAAATCAACAACCTCAAGAATTAATGTCACTAAGAAAACCACTAGAGTTGGGAGAAAATCAATTCTGATAATTATGTAGTTTCTCCTAAATAAAGAGGACACTATGGAATTAATGGTAGAACATTCAAACAATGTTCATCAAACCATGTAAGGTCCAAATACTCGAAAGTGGGTTAATGACATAAGTTATGAGTATAAATCAATACAAGATTATTAGGTTTGCATCTTGATAAAGGATTATACTCTAAAGGGAAGGAAGACATTGTTTTAAGATAATCGTGACATTAATAGCACATTTAGATATTGAATTAAATTAGATGGATATATAGTAATTGTTCTTTGATGGTAACATTGAAATGATCTCAATGATTTTAAGAATTAAAAGAAATCAATCTATACATTCAAGTAAGTTTTTCCGTAAAGGAATCACAAGTATCATCATGAATTAATTGTCTCATTTGGTTTTGAGACAAATGTAGATAATTATGTGATTCAGTGGGAGAATGTTTAAACTAAGAGAGACAAGTGGAGTCTCAATAAGGTGCCCTAAAGTTAAATTAAAGATTTAAGAAATGTATAAACATTCTATATGTTTTGATTGTTGGAAGTTATTGTATGATGAGGTCTCTACAAGATTTAATTTGGCTTCTATTATTGGTGTATTAAGTAGACATTTAAGTTACTCTAGTATGGATCTTTACAGAGAACTAAGGATAACATGCTTTAACATTAGAGATAATCAGATTAGTAGGAGATCATAAAGTAGTCTGATTATGAGTTTGTTGGATGCCGATACGATATAAGATCCACTTCAGGCTACATCTTCTGTTGGTCTAGAGAGCTATACAAGTAAAAGTATTAAGCAAACACTTTAGCTCATTAACCATGACAACAGAATCAGTAGCACACTAAGGGGCATTCAAACATGAAATAAAGGTTGCGAAGTTTAGTCACATAAAGTTGATTGTGACAGTTAGTTCGCAGTAAAGTATTAGCAATAAGAGTTCTTATAAGTCAAGCATATTGACATAGAATTCTTGGTTGTTAAAGAAAGTGTTCTTATGGATAAATTTTGGTAGAGCATACTATGATAGACTCTAAATACGGATCCGCCAATCATGTATTCAACGCCCTGTAATTTTATGAGCTAGCTACTCATATGGGTGTTATATGATTTTAGAATACATTGGTTCAGTGGGAGTCTATATTTATTGCTCTTTAAAGTTTTAAGACACTTTGATTTTAGATAATTCGGTTTTCTGTAGAATTGAATTGATGAATTTGTGAATTCACTTAAGTTAATTTTTCATTTTGTAATATTTTACATTATGAATTGATCTCACTAAGGATTAAAGTTGGACCAGTTGGAAATAGACATGATGTTGATCACATTTGACATGTAATTTCCATGCTACTCACCATATTTGATCTATGTCATTGAGTGTATTGATATGATAATTGTCGGGGTTTAACTACGATTTATAATGTGGTGAATGCCGCGGTAGTTCCATATTAGTATATGAGATGGACCAGATTGTTAAGTATAGCTTGAAGAGGAATAGCATAAAGTTGCGCTACTAAGGACTCTTGATATAATTGTTTTCAGAAAATATATAGCCCAAGTGGGAGATTGTTGGAAATTTTTAATTTCCATTATAATCTAATTATGGGCAATATATTATTATACAATTATATTAGCTATTCAATTATTTTGGACTTAATTAAGTGATCCAATTAAGGTTAAATGTTCATGGGCTATAATAATAATTAATATGGGCTTATTGAGTAGATACCCAATACTACGTGATTAGGTGATTATGGGTGGTCTAATCAAGTAGTATATAAAAGTTCCCAGGTTATGGTCCCCAATATACTAAGCCGCACATGGTCTTCCCTTCTTCCCATCGGGAGGGATTACTACGGTCCCCATAAGGAATTAGGAGGCTTAGTTGAGGAAGACCATATAACCACTGATCCTGAGTTCGTGTTCCGCCTAGAGACTCATTGGATCAGGTACGCTTCCGCTTTACAGTTTAAATCTCGTTAATCATAATAGGGTTAAGGTTAATGGATTAATTTCCAACATATTTCTCTCCAATTTATGTGTTCTACCCTCGGATATGTTTTTAATTTCTGGTTTTCTCTCGGCTTCAGATACCACCGTCTGTTATTGGGATTAATTAATTTCTTCTTCATGGGTTGGGCTTTAGAGTGTTATTGGGCCTTAGGGTTCAAAAAAATAAAAATATTTGGGCCCAATATCTGTATTTTTAAATATAGTACTTGAAAAGTGACATACTAGCAATTTGGGGGATAAAATTTTCTTTTACCCCATAAGTTTGGCCATGTACAATTTTTGCTCCAAAAAAGATAACATTTGGGCATTTGTCTCACTATCTTTATAATTAAAAAAACACCCTCCATCAATGCACTCAATTCTCACGTGCCCTCTACGTACTTCCACCATCTTCGCAAACTCCCTCTTTTTGTCAATTAGAGGATCTCTCATGTACCCTCTCACCACCATGGGCGGCAACCATTGGATGTTCCGCTCGTACCACCCTACTCACGTCACCAAGCTCCCCATCATCATCTACTTCCACGGCGGAGGATTCGTATTCTTGAGTGCCACCACTCCATATTCTTTCACGAGTCCGTATGGTTGCTCACATTCCTTCCCTCATCGCTTCCGTCGAGTAATACCTAGCATTGGAGAGTCGTCTTCTGGAGGCGTACGACGACCTCATGGACGAAGTGCAGTAGGCTAAAACCTAAGCACTCGCCGGTCGTGACGCCAACCCTTCGATTGAAGAATTCGTTGAATTCTTTAAGATTTTCCTAATGGAAAGCAGCGTCGCCGGCAATATTGTCTACCACGTGGGGATGCGTGCACTTGATATTGATCTTCAAATCACAATTAGAATCGCGAGACTGATAATGAATCATCCATTCTTCAGTGGGGTGTGAAGGACTGAATCGGAGCTAAAAGAATGCCAAATACCCCATCCTCCTCTGCATGGCTCCGATATCATGTGGTTGCTCGCACTTTCGGAGGGTACAGATCGAGGCCATGTATACTGTGATCCGTTCGTTGGTGGTAGGCCTTTGGAGGAGAAGATCCAACAGTTGCCGCCCATGGTGGTAAGAGGGTACACATGGGATTCCTGATTGACAAGAAGAGTGAGTTTGCGTAGATGGTGGAAGCACATGGAGGGCACGTGAGAACTGAGTTCATCGATATTGAGGGTATTTTTTAAAATTAAATTACTAATAAAATATTATTATTGTTAATGTAGATGCCATTGTGTCGCTAGGTTAGGAAATTCGTCGGGAAATGCCAAATCCGATAATCACGTGACATGGACGTGATTGATTCTAGTGAAAATATCAAATTTCGGGAAAAATAGGGCAACATTGGAGCAATTATAAAGATATTGGGACAAATGCCCAAATTTTATCTTTTTTGGGGCTAAAATTGTACATGGCCAAACTTACATGGCAAAAAAAAATTCCCGCCGGAAAATGCTAAATCTGATGATCACGTGACATGCACGTGATCGATTCCAGCGAAAATGTCAAATTACGGCGAAAACGGAGCAACATTGGCACAATTGTGAAGATAGTGGGACAAATTTCCAAATGTTGTCTTTTTTAGGGCAAAAATTGTACATGGTAAAAAAAAATTTTATCCCAGCAATTTGGCCACACAAATCCAATGTCCTGATGTGCTCATTTCTTTACAGTACCAAAAACTCCTATATATACATACCCTTTGCCATATTCCCACATGCCAACATACCTTCTCTCATCTCACTCACAAACTCCCTCACCATTAACCATCTCTCTCTCTCAAATTTCACCAGATTCACCGACAGGTTTCCATCGCCTCATTCTGGTTTTCTCCCTCCCTTATTGAGTGTGAACTGTGTAAAGAGCATTCATTCATCTTCTATCCACCACCTTCACCATCACACTCGCTTCTTAATTTTACCCAACAACAGTCCGTCTGCTGCTTTTATAATTGAAGAATAATATCTTCCAACACTTGATTCAATCACCCGAGGTGCCCCAACTTCTCTTAATTTTTTTTTTCATTTTCTGCAGTATTACTAACAACTATTATCTTTTGCATAAAAATGTTTAAAGAATTTAGGAGAAAAACTCTTAAAAAGTTCAGTAAGATTCTACCCGGCCGCTCCACCCGTAGCCGCGATGCCCCCGCGGAATTGAGAGCTGCTGATACCGCTGCT
The DNA here is from genome assembly GCA_023678885.1 of Pogostemon cablin. NCBI lineage: Eukaryota > Viridiplantae > Streptophyta > Magnoliopsida > Lamiales > Lamiaceae > Pogostemon > Pogostemon cablin. The sequence goes on along the minus strand of CM042983.1, from coordinate 27,455,468 downwards.
CATGATGTCCCGGACATCCCCATTCGGCCAACGACATTAACGCGGGCCCAGAGTTATGCTTCCTGTGCTTCTGGTGGTCCTTTGCTGTTCGGGCAGCCAATAAGCCGGAGCTTCTTCGCCCGTGCTGTGCCAGACCAGGACTTACCATATAAGCTTCCTGTATCGTGCATTGAGTGTCTCAAAGAGGTGGATGATGACGAGCCCAGGGAAAGGCCAAACGTCAAACCTGACACCAATGTCCAATATAGGTTTAGGTTTGGAGATAAGGCAAAATGAATGAACACTACAAACGACATTATGGAAGAAAAAGCAAAGAATGTGGAAATATCTTAGAACCAGAAACCCCTCCACACAGATGCGTGGAAGTAGTTAAAGCTTTACTCCCTCCGTTTCAGGCTAAGAGGATTATTTTTCCATTTTGGTCGTCACACTCAAGGAATCTCATTTTCTTTTTTACACACATGAGATCCACACACCCCCTCTAATATAATTAAAATATGGGACCCACACTCCCACTAATACAACTACCTACTACTAATACAACTACCTACTACACATTAAATAATAATATTTCTTAATCTACGTGTAAAAAAGCAAATGACCCTCTTACACAGGGACGGAGGGAGTTTTTTTTTTTTTAATCAATCATAAGAATGTTTATTATTATGAAATAAATTTCATGAAATACTTCCTCTATTAAAATAAATCAAATTATTGCTAATTATCAATTACAATACAGATTTACTGGGACACACTCACTCGCATAATTCTTCCCAAAATCTCAAAACGTAAAATGTTATAATTAATTATATACTTCAACGGGTAATTGTACGATATAACAGAATAATTTGAATAATACAAATTTGAGGCTATTGCTTTGCGCAAGATTTTTTTTTACATTTTTTCAAATACCTTATAACTTTTTATCAAAGATATTATCGCTTATCATTAAGTATATTATTTAATTTTTTATATATATTATAAATTGTTAATAAAATATTTCATTACACCACTATCTATTTTCATAACTTTGAGTATCACTTTTTATTAAAATATTATTATTTCTTATCTATTTTACGAAAATCTTCGAGTGTAACAATTTTATATAATTGCTTACTTATTATAATAACTCTTTCATATTAAAAATTTTGGACACCTCATTAATAATAATATTAGTGCTAGTGGTAATTGAGTTTTTGGGTTTCCTATCATTAGTTCATGAATATTTTTAACAAAATAGTAAAATTAGTTTTAGTTATGTTGTAAAATAAGAGTTATCTTCTTGATCTATTTTTCTTTCTTTCCTCTATGCTGTAAGTAATTTAAAAAATTAACGGTTTATTTACGTTATTTCACCTCTCATATAATTTCTTTGCTCATTAGAGTATTTTGAGGGTTTTGGTGCTACTAATAAAAACTACTATTCATAATTTGTTATGAGTATTATAATTAAAATTAACACTTTCTTAAAGAAACTTATAAATGTAGTATAGAAAATTGAAAACTTTTATGAGATTGATGAAAAAATAAATAAATAAATAAATAAATGTGATTAAAAAATATACAATATTTGATAAAAAAGTTGGTATCGTCTACCCCACGTTGCTACACTTCGACCCAATATAGTAATGGAGAGATAAATTTGAGTAACTCAACAGATTAATAGAGGCTAGACCACTATTAATCGCATACAAAAATATTCATTGTTTAATTCATCCCAATAATATTAATTTCAAAAATATTGGTGAGAATTGGATTCATATAATTAGTTTCACATGTAAAGATCACTATAAATTTGTTTAGGATATAGTATTTCATATTAGCTAGCTAGACTGAAATAAAATTTTATTTCATTAATAAAATATTGAGTTGGCTCAACATTACAAGGCATTAACAATAGGACCAACACTAAACCCTAAGCTCTAAAGCTAGCATCTTTCAACTGAGTTGGCTCAAACTTCCCAAATTCACTATCACAAATGATGATGTCTGAAAAAGCCGTCGACACTTTGTTCGGAAGGCCAGAGCCCCCTCCGCCGCTCAACGAGCTCCGGACTTCGTTTAGGACACCGATGGCCTTGTTACAAGTGTCGACACATGTTTCGGCCTTTTGTTTGTTAGGGCCACGCGGCAGTGTACTGGCCACTTTGGCGGAAATGGATTGATCAACGACAATTTAACCTAATGTCCGGAGATTGGCTCCACGAGAATGTGGATCCGATCTCAAGGAATTGTTTCATAATGTTGGATTGATCGCTTTAGCACAAATGTCACCTATCAAATCGGCTTGAGAAATGCTTAGAAGAAAGGCTAATAAGAGAGAAATCAAGAGAATGAAGGTTCCCAATTTTCGTTTGTATGGATGGATCAAAGTGCATAAATACATATCGGTATATATAGTTAACAAGAATTGTGTGAGAAAGTTTCACAGGTATATATAGTTAACAAGAATTGTGTGAGAAAGTTTCACATAACTCACTGTTTTATTTTAATTTATCAATATTGATTAGTTATTATTTTTTACCTAACAACAGTGGGTGAAAATTTAAGGCAACTGCTGCTGCTTTTATAATGGAAGAAAGAAATCTTCCAACACTTGATGTTTCTCTCCCTGTGTATCTCTCTTTTCTCCGACGAATTAAATTTTTATGCTTTTGATGTATGGATATGTACTTGTGAATGCTCACTGCTACTCGTCGGGGCCCTCAACTCCATGCATGTTCTTCTATTTCCCTCTTAGATTCTGGATACCCTTTAACCTCCAATTCTGCACTGCAGTTAGATGTTTATTAACAACTATTTTCATTTGCAGGTAGATACCCCCGCCGAAATGAGCAGACCCGCAGATCCCGTTCCGCCGCCGTCATTAACCCGGAGTTATTCTTCGCAGCACGGTAGCTCCGGTGCTGCAAATGTGCGGGACAAGGACAACGACTTAACTTATAAGATGCCTTTTGGCGTATTGTGTCTCAATGAGACGAATAAAGAATCGGTTGATCCATAGCCAAACTGCATTCCGGGCACCTATAGGTAGTTTTGGTTTAGAAAAAGGAACAAATTAAAGGTCACTACAACAAATATCACAGAGAGGAAAGGAATAAAGATAAGGAGGAATGCCCTGTACATGGGAATCTCTTCCAAACACATCCCTCCACACAAGTGCCTGGGAGATAGTTAAAGTTATTTTTTTATCAATCAAAAGAATGTTTATTGAAATACAGTCATTACTTTGAAGCATATTCGCACTCATATTCCATTGGGTTTTATGATTTTTATAATAATAATAATATTATTATTATGTGATTGGGAAAATTCTTTATATAATTTGAAGAAAAGAAAATATATGGAAAGTTGTATAATTATTAGAAGATTCTTTTAAGATTTGATTTTTGAGAATAAATATGCAGATGGTATGGATATTTTGTTAGGCAATTATGCCTTTTTTTTTTTCTTTTCATGTATAGATATTTTTTAAAAATTAGAATATTGGATAAAACTTACGTCTCCCCGAAAAACCATGAATTCAACGTAATCCGAAAATTATATCATTTAATATTAAATGTTGTACTTTTTAAATATAAGATAAGAAGTTATACTTTTGATTTTCGGAGAAAAAAATTTAATTTTTAACTCAAATATTAATATACTCCCTCCGTCCCGGGCAAAGGTCATCATTTGCTTTTTGCACGTGGATTAAGTAGTATTATTATTTTATGTAAAGTTGATAGTTGTATTAGTAGTGAGTGGTGAGCCATATGTGGGGTCTTTTTACTAAAAAAAAATGATGACATTTGAATGTGACATCCAATATAGTAAAATGGTGACCTTTCGGTGGGACGGAGGGAGTACTCTAAAAGAAACTTAATTTATTTTTCTTAATTAATCTTTATTTTTTATTAATTACAAGTTTAGTCTATTTTAAAATTTATATATACAATAATTTAATTAAACGGTCGTTATTTTTTTTAATAGAGTATTACTATTTTATTAAAAATCCAATCATTTTATCCGCATCACAAAATTCACTCAATTTGATGGTGTCACTTCAATTCTACTCTCCATTATATATATATATATATATATATATATATATATATATATATTATAATCCCTCCGTCCCACAAAGATTGCACCCTCAATTTCAGTATGGAGATTAAGAAAGTAATAATTTTTAGGGGTATCATGGTATTTTTATTTAATAAATAAATGATAAAGTATGTTAAGTAGAAATGATTTTTTTATATAAATAAAGTGTATAGGGGAAAGATGATTGTTTTTTATTTTTTATTTTTTTTGAAATGTGCAAACTTTTGTGAGATGGAGGATATATATATATATATATATATATATATATATATATATATATATATATATATATATATATATATATATATATATATATATATATATATATATATATATATATATATATATATGAGTAGGTCTTGTGTGAGACCGTCTCACATGAGATCATTTTTCACTTTTTAAAATAGTTATCACTTTCGCTATAAAATGTTATCACCTATAAAATGTTATCACTTTCATTGATTAATTATCACTTTCCTTTATAAACATTATCGCTTTCTGATCGTCTCACACAAGTATTTTCATGTATATATATACTAGCTACCGAACCCGTGCGTTGCACGGGGAGATGTATTTTAAAATATCTTATATTTATTATATAATGAAAAATATTAATAAGACAAATAGTTCGTAAAATTGCATCTGTTCTGTATATAATTTATAATAATATTAATTAAATCAGGTAACATTATTATTTGTATTTTTTGCATTGTACTCACTCCCTTCCAAATTCATCTTTATGTTTACCGTAGATACAGAGTTTTTAAAAAATAAGTTTCTACTTATTTTTTAGGGTAGTATTGTATTTTTTTGTAATAATTAAATGATTAAGTATATTATGCGTGTTAAAAAAGATGATGACAAATTTAAAATTAAACTATGTTAGAGGAATATTAGTTAGTTTTTTTTTTTATAGAAGTGTGAGATGCAAAATCTTGTAATATAATCCTCTCAAAAAAATAGTTGCAAAATTTTACATAAATAATAAATTGAAAAATTAAAAGTAATTAGAGTTATATTCAAAAAGAGAACAAAATTGAGAATGCAAAAAATTATAGGTTGTAACCAAATTGATATTCTCTGTATAAGATAAACAATTATGTCAATATATATATATAGTCATATAACTTTTTTTAATTTAATTTTTTTTGTTCATGAATTTATTTGTATTATTAATTAAAAAATCAAAAGTCAATCTATGTTGATCCAATAGTGTTACCCGTGTCGTGCGTTACACAATTAATTATTTTTATCAAATAACTCTTAACTAAAAATATAACTTAAATTATCTTTTATATAATATACATACTCATTATTTTGCTTAAAGCTGTGATCTGTGCACAGAAAAGGGGATGAAGAAATCAGAGTTTTAAATTCATGTAGAGAAGGTATTGTAGTGATCTTAAAGTTAGTATTCCAAACGAAATTTATTAGAACATCCAAAGGTTCTCAGTAGAAGCAAACAACATCTTTGAGTTATAGAAATCGTTTTTCTTCCCAAAAGATCATACGACAGACAGGATAGAGTATATTTATATTGCATGTCTCCCAAAACCAATGAACCAACTAATACTTCCCAAATTTTTTCAAAGATGCACAGAAAAGCTGCAGTCATATTGAATTGTTCACACTATGAAACTGTTCTTTACTTCAATAACAATACCAAGCCAATATAGGCTAACAGGATGCAAAAATGTTAAATGAAGCAAGAACTACAACATACACACCAATATGTAGATATAGGCAAATATTTATGCACATCGATGCACAATGCAAAGATTAATAGTTTCAGGAATGGATAGGATCATTCCTACCAATGAACAAAATAAGTCACATACATATTCTAGATCATCTTCTTAAGACTTGTTGGAATACATTTGATAAAAAGAAAAAAAAAAGAAAAAAAACACTCTTAACTCAACAAATTTAATGGGCCATGGAAACACGACTCCTTCTCATGCTCACTATCCAGCTTGCTACTCTCAACCATTATTGAATGTGATATATTCCTATCATTCTTCATTATAATCTGAACAAACAAACGGATTAAGCTAAGACTCCTTTTTAATTAGTACTGATGTCATGGGCAACATGTTATCAAACCAGATTATACGATCATCATCCTACACGCATAAATGCAATGAACATACATAAACTTTGTGAAAAATTGGCTATTACATGAATAGGAGAAAGCATTAGTAGTAGTCAGAGATGGAACATAACTTTCACGAAAATATTGAGTAAAAAAAACTCTCAAGTTCGTGGTAAAAATTCTTCCATAATATAAAGTACAAAATTAACACATATTGCGTGATGTTTTGTACTTTATATTATGGAAGAATTTTTGCCACGAACTTGAGAGTTTTTTTAACCAAGAATTGCTTTGATAAATACATACATCCTACCTTTGTATATAGTATCCTCCTCATGGGATCGGTGTAGCAATGCGCATCTTGACCAACCTGAAAACTGTCAAGATACATTGGCAGCCATGGGATAAAGGATAAGACTCTGCATGCTTTCTTGAGAAGGAACAAAATTACTTAACTTGGTTTATGATAAAAATACTTTCAGTAGAGAACAAAATTACCTTATAAATTGAAAATTTTCATCGAGACATTTTTATAAACACTTATCACGCTTATGTAAGTTCAAATTTTGAAGAGCAATGCATCAACTAATCTCAAATCACTCAAAAATTCACCAAGCTCATTCAATTTTTGTTTATCATAAATGTATGACATCCTGAATACAACTTCTTACTTACCTTATTATGCTAGAAAATTATAAATCGAAGAGGAGATATTTAAAACATACCTTGTACTTGTTGAGTTGAGTATAGTAAAGAACTTGTTGACTTAATATTATGAGGTAGGGATACATGGAAGAATTTGCCACCGGTATATAATTTTATAGTGGACTTGGCCTACGATAGCCCAAAATGATTACCTAAGACCGAAAGAAAAATATAATTTTATGTTTTATTTTTGAAATAATACAGCGTAAAACAAAAAAGATTAACATAGCTTGAATAAAACTGCAGCCTTACAAAGTCATCATTGATCCTGTACATTTAAGGCTCTTCAGTTCTACTAACTTTATTGTGCCTAACATTCACAGCTTAGGAATTGAGCAAAGATGTTCCTAAATATCAAGTATATGTAATACATCTAATAAAAGAAAATTCATAAGATATGGTTGTTGGCTTGATTTCAAGATAAAATAGGAAAAATTATGGTAATGAGGGGATAGAAATTGTGAATTTAAACCCAAAATAGCTTTATGGAGAATTTCATAAAATTTTCTAATTAATTTAACTCAATGATCAATCAACAATACCTCAAACACTTATAAGAATATCCAAGTCTACACTTGCATCTGCATTTTTAACCTCTTACTAACATCTTCAGTAGGTTCTGGTACAATATCACTTTAGCTTTCCTTTTGGGAGAAGAGCGAAGACTCTTGAGGTGGCTACTTAGAGAAGGAAACAAAGACAACAAAACTTAGAGATCAGAAAATAATATCCTAGCACCGCTTTGAAACTCTACCTTTAAAGCTCACTACCTATTCTTTGCTTGACTGCATAAATTAGAAGAAATGTTCAAAGAGTTCACAAAGCAATCCAACAATTTTAATGATCAATATGCAATATTAAATTTCTTGTTAATATGCCAGTTTTTTCAGATAAGATATACTCCACCAACCAAAAGGACATGTATCGATAGCCCATGTTTCACATGAAAATTGGATACGTACCATTGCATTTTTTGGTAATACATATACCTAGGGAATATCATTCAAGAATAAAGTAAACAATTTCCTAAGTTAACATTTAGGTAGAAGGATTCACATATTAATATAATATTTTAAATATTCATAGCAAATTCCAAAATGTCATTCACAGATATATATTACTTGAGTAATACGGAAAAATACCTCTTGCAAAGTTAGTAGCTAACTTTAAAATAATACTTACATGTGCTTCCATGTCCAGGTACTTACAAACCATACTACAAAGAACAACTTCTACATCCATTAGTTCAATAGTATGATTTCTTTGCCTTGCTTTTCACGTTGGTATACATATCAGAAGTAAAATAAAGTGATCATGAAAAAATCGTTAAGCTATAAGTAAGAAATTGCAAAAAAAAAAAAATAGTACATGCCAACCCAAAACAATTTTATGATGCGACTTGCATTAAAGACCTAAAAAACCGAACAAAATTAATTGGAAACATTTACTAAAATTACAATCTGCAGATTTCTTAAGATGATTCTTATTTATATTGGACTACCAAGTCAGCAATGCAATGATAATGCAATTCACATATAAATTCTAAATCAAACTAAAAAGTAAAAAAAGAAGAAGAAATGAACAAAATGTGGTAAATTTACCTCTTGCTCTTAACATGTTGAAGGTGTTGAAAAATAGCCAATCAGATTTGTCAAGACCTCTGAATTGGTAAGTTGTTGAAGACATCAGTGAACCCATATTTCACAGGCCAAACAACCACACACAATAATTGCTAGAAAAAACCCTGTAGTAATCATTTCAGACATGAAAAAACAACACAACCTACGGAAAATATAGTCTCAAAGGCCTTATTAAATCTGCAGACCTTATCATATTTAGAGTGGAGCGGGCTTGATTGAAAGATTATGGCAACCATTTTTTTTGTAGGTGAATTGGGGGATTTCATTCCAGGGATCTAAGGGATCAAACAAAAAAGAAATATAAAGATCAATATCACCTCATACATTGTCATAAGTTGAGAAAATATCAAGCGAGAAATTATTGAGGGAGATTTATGACATGAATGATGGTGTAAAAATGTGATTAGGGTTGCTGTCATTTGGAGTAACAGAAACTGTTAAAATGATAATTAGGGAACCCATGTGGGGATAATTCAAAATGGAACCTTGGTGGGCAAGTTTGTTTTAGAATAGTATAGTAAAAAATGAACCCCTTCCAACTTACTACCTATTCAAATTTCAGGCACTCTCTGTCTCTCTGCATTTCACACACACTAACCAATACTTTAATTCTACTTTCCCTCAGAGAAACACCCTCTCGTTCATAGTGTGATGTAGGTTTAGCAAATTTGAAAACTAATATAGCGTCAACAGGTTCCATCACAAACTGATGCAGGTTCATCGCATTACAATACATATACTACACACTTTACTCATTAAAAAAAGGATCAGAGAGCAGTGTATTTAAATAAAACATTAATAGAACCTTATATCTGTTACCAGCCGTGTCTGATGCAATAGCCCATATTAAACAGTTTCTGTAGAATTTGGACAAACCGCATAAAACAGCGCAAATTAAAATAATATTTGTATAACCTACCCACCTCGCTCTCCAGGCAAACCGCCACCATCCGCCTGCACCGCGATCACAGTAACGACATCATCCACCTAGCCGCAGCGCCGTAGTGGGCTCCAACGGAGACGTGGCAGAAGAACTCAGTGGCGACTATTCCATTTGGCATAAGAACGCGGCACGGTGAATCGGGAGAAGAAATCAGACAGAGGATGTAGTGGCGATAACAGCTCCTCCACCAGATCTTCCCCGGTCACGTTACCCAATCTATCTGTCGTAGTTTGATCAATTAACGAAACGCCAGGAATCAGAAAGAATAGAACCACAAAAGAGAAACTAAAAAATGAAACTAAAAAATTAACGATGGAAAGAAGGGGGAAATTGAATCTGGAGAGTCGTGGATTTAGGAGTGCGAGATGAAGTTTGATGATTAATTTGAAAGTCGTAAATCAGGCTATTTAAGGAAATTTAGACTAAATATATTAAATGAAATTTGAAACAAATTAAACGTGAGAAATTGGAATGGTAAATTGACTATTAATATTAAAATAATTAATTCTGTTATTATTATTTTTAGAAAGATTTGAATTGGGTGTTAAAGCCCTTAGTAAGGGTATGTAGTTTTAAGCGGGAAAAGAAAATGAGACAGTTTCAACTTATATATATATATATATATATATATATATATATATATATATATATATATATATATATATATATATATTATGAAATTACAGTTGTTAATTATGAAATAAATTTCATGAAATACTTCCTCTATTAAAATTGATCAAGTTATTGCTAATTATCAATTACCATACAGATTTACTGAGACACACTCACACGCATATTTCTTCCCAAAAGCTCAAAACGTAAAATGTTATAATTAATTATATAACACATGCAAGGAATAATTTGAATAATACCCCATTCATCCCCTTAATAAGTGTCCGTTTGTTTTTTGCACGTGGATTAATGAGTGTAATATTTTAAAGTATAATGAGGTGAGAGAAATAATATTTTAGTTGTAGTGGTGTAAGTGGTTGAGTATAATAATATTATTGTGTTGTGTCACATCAATCCAAAAATGAAATGACATTTTGTATTGGGACGGACCAAAATGACAAAATGGACACTTATCAGAAGGACGGAGGGAGTAAAAATTTAAGGCCATTGCTTTACACAAGAATTTTTTTTACATTTTTTCAAATACTTATAATTTTTTATCAAAGATATTATCGCTTATCATTAAGTATATTATTATTTTTTAGGAATAATTACTTGTAGGTACAAACTTCCTATGTATAATTATGTTAAGATACATCCATAAAAATAAATTATTATTAGGTACAATTTTTAGAGTTAAAATTCCAAATTTATCCTTAATTAAAATATATCTCAATAATATCTCTTCCACTCTCAACGTATTTCACTTTAAGATTTCTTGACTTGCCATAAAGAATTATGATTAATTCCCATGAATTCCTATTCATGTTGTTAGAAACCCCTTGACTTGCCATAATGAATTATGATTAATTCCCATGAATTCCTATTCATGTTGTTAGAAACCCCCAAACAAATCTGCATTTCGTGCAGAAAAATATCATTAATTGCGAGAATTGGAAGATAAATATGCATTTCGTGTAATTTCGTGCAGAAAATTAACTACAAAAAAAATCTGCATTTCATGCAGAAAATTAACTATAAAAAAATCTGCATTTCGTGAAAAAAAAATCAACTAAACCTCCTTCAAATTGCATTTTTTTAACCGGAATTTGCATTTCGTGAAAAAAAATCAACTTAACCCCACTCAAATTTGCATTTTTAACTAAAATCTACATTTCGTGCAGAAAAATCTGCATTTAAAATCTAAATTTGGATATTAGGGCAAAAAGGGAAATACATACATAAATTTTGTAGTTAGTAGTAAGAGTTAATTTAGAATGTATCTATCAGTTAATTACGCTTAGGGAGTGTAGTGGATAGTAACCACCCCTATTTTTTATTTATACTATAAATTGTTAATGAAATATTTAATTACTTCGCTATCACTTTTCATTAACTTTGAGTATCACTTTTTATTAAAATATTATTATTTCTTATACGAAAATATTCGAGTGTAACACTTTTATATAATTGCTTACTTGATTATAATAACTCTTTCATACTAAAAATTTTGGAGACCTCATTAATAATAATATTAGTGCTAGTGGTAATTGAGTTTTTGGGTTTCCTATCATTAACTAGCTTTTTTACCCGTGCGTTGCACGGGATTGTGTGTAATAAATATTTTTTTTAATATTTGATACTAATGGTTTAATGACGAATAAAGTTATATGATCAATTTACAAAAATGTATAATCGTGAAGATTTGCTAATTAACTAAATTTGAAGATTGCTTATTTATTTTTATTTCATTTTCTTTGAATATTAGATTATTTTACCCTTAAAACGTTGAGTTTTGGGAACAAAGCTATTCATATATATATATATATATATATATATATATATATATATATATATATATATATATATATATATATATATATGTGTGTGTGTGTGTGTGTGTATGAAATATGAATAGCTTTATATTCGTCGAATTTATTTTATATCAATTTGATAAAATTATGTATTTCATGTATGTTTCTATGTCCTATTTGTTTATAAATTTTTAATACAAAATGAGTGACTGAAATTATAAAATTATAAATCAAAACTTTTATTTAATTAAATAATATATTAAGAAAAAGTATTAATCTTTGAACAATATAATATTTATAAACAAAATACGATCATTAATGTAATGAGATTCTGGCCTATCAATTTTGTCTCTCAGAATTTAAGAATAATCAGAAGCAATAGGGTTATTAGTAAGAATTGAAGTGTCTTAAAACTGCAATTCTGGCATGTTGATCTGTGACTAAGTATAGTCAAAACCAACAAAATGTTCCATCCAAATTTAACTAAAAATGAATTAACTGGAATAATGCTACAAAAATTATTATGGTACATAGAAATTGAAGCACGTAACAATATCACAATCATTCCCATTAGCACTTCCCTACATATAATCCTCTAGCAAGCATGTTTTATGAACTTAAACTACTCAACCTATATAAATGTCAACATCTCAATATGCAAAACTAAATAATAAATGGAGATGCTGAATAATGCTAAATAAAATAACTTGAAAATTTTCACTGAGGTATTTTACGAACACCTGACATACTTGGATTTTGATTGTTAAAATTTTGAAGAGCAGCAACTAAACCCAAAATACTCAACAATTTACTAAGCCCACTCAATATTGGTTCGTCATACATGAATGATTTCCTCAATACAACTTATCTTTTTGAACAAAATTTCAATCCAGGAAATAACTGTAAAATAAAATTGTGAACATGGAAATTTTCAAATATTTCTTGTCTGCTAAATCTTGAAGGTTATGAATAGCAATGTAAATAGATGAATAGCAGGAAGTTTCAAGAATCTGAACTTTTTTAGATCAATGATTGGAAAGATATAGTTTTTAATCAGTTCAAACGACAACAGTTTGTTCCTCTCTCGCAACTGCAGTATATTAATTTAATTATTCAATATAAATCGAAATAGTTAAATTTGATAAAGAAAATTAATTAGATGGAATAGTTAGGGAACAAGAATGTTAAAAATCAAATAAAATTATTAAATCAAATTAAATTCAAAGAAAGCAACCAAATCAGTCAACCTTTTACCAAAGGTCGATTTTTTCTATTATAATATAATGCATAATAAATAGTACTCCCTCTGTCTCATTAAAATTGTAATATTTATTTTGAACACGAAGATTAAGGAGTATAATATTTTAATGGATAGTGAGTTGAGAATATAATATCTTAATGTGTAGTGGGTAGGTGTATTAGCGGTGTGTATGGAGTATTTGTGGGCCCCATGTGCATATATTAATATTTTGTGTGGGTCCCATATGCTTGATAAGGAAAAGTTCAAATGTGTAGTGGGTAGGTGAAATCTCTTGCTTGAGTAAGGAAAAGTTCAAATGTGTCACATAGAACGATATTAAAACCTTGTTCTTTTCCTCCTTTTATGGAATGTGAAATAACTACTCAGAAAAAACTTCAAGATCACGTGTAAGGTTTCACTATTGCATCACAAAATTATCACTTACAAATAGGCCGCAATCTTACTTGATGATGCTTTTTTTATTTTCCTTCTCAGCTACAACATCTAAAACTCTATATAAATTTAGTGATCTCAATGGTTTGCATTGCTGTCACTCAAAACTAAGTAATTTTTCCCTATTAACCTTTGAACTTGAGAAATAGAAGGGAAAAAAAAACCACTAACCATTGCCCCATTTAGAAAAGTCATTGTGTTTCTCACTCCAAGAGATTATAGGCTCCACTGTATCATAAATAATAATCGAATATGGAATCATAAAGCGAAAGATGACATGGACATAATAATTCTATTCAAAATATAGCCCAGGCTTACATGACAGATTGCATGACAAAAGCATGAGAAAAAAAATTGTGATTTATAAATATATAAAAGAGATTGACATGTTGGAATTCAAATTTAATTCATCAAAACTAATAAGATTTCCATGTTTTTGAACTGAGCTTGTAATATCCATAGCTTTCTCTTTGTCAACCCAAACTACAACGTCATGAAGAGCATTGCTCTCAGACAAATGCTTTCATGCATGCAACTCTTTGAACAAATATCATCTAATGCTCCACAATATATGAAAAAATTTCCAAGGTAAAATAATTCTTTAAATGTAATAGAAAGTGTAAAATAGAGAAAAATGGAAAATAATTCTGCAACTCTTTATTTCTTTATATGTTTGAATATCTTAAAAAGTTGAGTTTAGCAGCAACTCTCCAAGAATAATACATGAATCAGGCATCCTCTACTGCTGCTTGCAGTGGCCATCAAGAGACACGTAATGTCGTTTCCTTGGTTATCTTCAAGAGTCATGTGCGTAGAATATTTAAAGTAGATTGTCAAAATGAAATAAGTTATGAAAGATCCTTGATATTTTTTTTACCTAATCTATAGAATTGCCCCATCAGATCTTTGATATAAAAGATAATATAAAAGAAAATACTAAAACAAACTTACATGGAATACGAATTTGTAAGGATAATATAGAATCACAACTCAATTTAAATCATTTATAAATCATGTCCACTATTTTGGAAAGTAGAAGTACTTAAAGTCCATACAGATTCTTGAAAAGCAAAATTCTGCATTATATATAAATATTACTTTCATTATGAATTATGGGAAAAACACAACAAATTTAATGACAATTTCTCTGAGAAGAATAACATCATTTGATCAATAGACGTAGAATGAATTCATTATTTATCGCTCAAGACATGACTACATAATATTATATATGACATAGCACATTTGTTGGTGTCACGGCTACATAGTTTGTCATCATTATTTTAAAAAGCTTATATTGCAAAGTAATGAATTCTTCCAAATATTGCGAATGGAAAGTATGATAACATCACTTTCTAAACACTGATGTGATGGAAGGCTTTGCTGCTTGATTATAACTAAACATGAGAAATTAAGTTAGGATAACTCAGAACTTGCAGCTTGATTGTTTTACCATCCAGCTCCACTGTCCTAACTTTCTACAAAGCAAGTACCAAAATAAATAGAGAATCCAAAGAACAACTTACAAAATCAACTCCGATTGTGCTTATGTAACTAACTATCCACATATGAATAATCCTAAAATCATCATAGAAAAAGGATTACTTCATATCTTTAATTCCCCCCATAAAGTGAACACAACAAAAATAAAAATAGAATACATGAGTAAAGATGTGAAGTTATTTCAAGAAAGTAATTAAACCCATTTAAACAAATTTAGGAACACTACAATAGGCCATCTTCCATCTGTCATGCCAATTTATAAACATAATTTAGAATATAAATATCATATATCTACATCAAAGAATTAAAACAGATGAAACTTTCTTATCAGCACTAATGGATAAATCAATGTGTTTATAAAAATATGAATAGACCGAATATTAACCAAAGAAATATTTGCAAAACACTAGAAGGAAAATTTGGTCATACTTACAAAAAGATCCCAAGTAGAAGTAATGAGATAATTTTCAAAAAAATTGAAACTATACACACGTATAATTTTCAATATAAATATGCAGATATACCAAGCGACCCACTGAAAGAAAACAAAGATTTACTAAATTTTATCAAATTTTAAATGAACCTGAAAGATTCTTTAAATTTAATTACAATCAAATTTAATACATAAATACGGATCATAGCAGATAGAGTTTGCAGCCCAATTACTCGAAGATGTTTACGATTTCATCATCTCCCTCTTCTTGAGCAATTTGACAAAGTTGGGAATTAACCTTCTAGGTTAAACAAATAAGTTACATCTTTCTGAAAAGCATGCAAGCACTAAATAAGCCTAATTTATTATCCATAAAAGGGAAGAATAATAAAGGACTTAATAGAAACTTTTGGAACAAATTATGGCTTTGAAAGATGAATAGTTAAACAATAATACTGACCTGATTATTCATAAAGTCAAAGAGAGATTAACATCTAAAAGAGAAGATACCATCATTATTTTTTATCATTAAGAACTCATTCTCGTTTTTTATGGGTCACGACAATCATCAAAGTATATTTATATCAAGCCTAAAAAGAGCTCATTCTCATTTTTTACAGGTCACGACAGTCATCAAAATATATTTTTATCATTAAATTTGGAGTTAACTGACTATAAAATATACCTTTACTTAATGGAAAAAAACTACAAATTTGGCAATTGCAAACTAAACCTTATGGCACCTACAAAGTCGAGTCAGATACACATCTACACATAATCTACGAAAAAAATATAGACAATACAATGCAACTGCATTTACAAAACATTATGTCACATAAGTTTTGATATGTTACAACAATCTTATTCTCAAAGCTAAAATGTGAGGACACACTATTCAATTCAAGATAACAACAATGTACAGATAAATTTCAGGAAACATCACACTTCAATACACTACCCTAGAATTGAGATTAGAAAAATGTAAGCTCATATTTCTACACTTCCACTTTCACTAATTTAGATTGTTGGAATGTATTCATAAGTGCAAAAGATAAGTATCCTATTAAAAGACATTATTAGTCAAACATAATGTCTTACCTCAATTCGATTGAACTGATCCCACTTGGTACACTTTATCCATAACTATGATATAATTCTTCAATATAATGTATTGTTTTTCAAATTGTTGTAGATGATCAGAAAAGATTCACCTAATAATCTAAAAATCTTTATCAACCAATAAATAACAATCATTCATCATACATGCACAAACTATTTAAAGCTTACAAAAAATGAAGGTGACAGAACATGAGAATATGTATTACTTGTGGTTACCCATTCGGAAAAAAAATAGCGTTGGAAGAAGCAAGTTTAAGGTAATAAGTAAAAAAATAAAATAAAAAATAAATTCTACAATTCGAGACTAAAACCATAAAATCTGTCATATTTTAGTGCAAATTGACAGTAATAAATATAAAAGTTTGCAGTAAATTTGCGCAAACTCTATGAATTTTAGTCAAAGTAGGACCTCTTTTGACCAAAAGATATAATATTCATCATTGCCTAGATCCATAAAACTTCTCTAATTACCTGCATACAAAAACCACATTCTCAAGATAATCAAATTGCAGCTCCCATTCCTACCCTTGTGTTTTCCTTTTTCCTGCCAATACCACCAAGTTCACCTGCAAAAATTAAACACTTAAAGCACACCAGAAAAAAAAAATCAAACTTCGACAAAGAATGTACATAAGAAGATTCAATAGTAGAATTAAGATTATGAAAAGGTAAAGCTTAGATTCAAAACCTGTCATTATGTCCAATATAATTCTACATTTATCCTTTCCCCAATGCAAAACACGTACATACCCGTAAAAAAACTCTATTACTTAAGACATAACAATGATCAGTGCATACTAAAAACTAATTCAAATAAAATTCAGTAACCAAAATCTCAAGCAAATTATTTTTATTCCACAACAATAACATCATTAATCCAATGAATGCAGATGGGGAAGAAGGCTTTTCAAATTTGAGAAGATGGAGGAAGGGGGAAAAAGGTATGAGTAAATCATTTACACACAATAATATTTGGGTGACCTGCATCACATTATACCGGAATTGCAGTAAAAAATTAATGAAGATCACCCAGTGTTAGTCAATAAAACATGCGATAAAAAGATAATTTGTAAACAGAAAACTGATGTAAAATAATGAGTGTAAATGGCAAGCGTGTATGGGGCATATGTATGTAAGTGAAGTGGGAGTTTGCATATGTATGCGGCATTTTGATGTCTCCATAAGAGTTTTTCTTTCTCTTTCTATTCTTCTTCTTATTTTTTCTCCCGTTTCTGTTTCTATTGTCTGCAAGTGTGTACAGATAATTCCTCAAGCAAACCAAGTAAATAGGACTATGAAAATTCAATAAATAGGACTATGAAAATTCAATATAATAGAAACATAACAGACCTTAAGAAATTAAATTAAGCATCACTTCAGAAATTAAATTTTAAATTCACAAACTCCAGTAACTTAAATTGTTTAATCAAGAAATATGAATAAGACATCGGCTGAATTCATATGGTTTCAACCATTAGAAATCAGAACATCAATAACATGAATACGAAGATTATATCATGTATTATTTCAATTTCGGAGTTTTCATTATGATTATAGTAATTGCATCTAGTGGTGCGATAATTCAATTGAAGAGAATTACTGAAAAAAGAACATACCTTTCCAGAACAAAGAACCAAACTTCTTATTCTCTCTTCAACAGCTTCTATGGGGAGTTGTTAATGCATTGTGCTGCTAAGTTTGGCTGGAAAGAAATAATGGGGAGTTCAAAGATTAGAACAGCTCTCTTCTTTCTAACACTGAAGATTTGTAGAGTGAGTGAAAAGAATTCAATCTCCATGAAAGCAGAAGTAAGAAACTATTGAAGAAATCATCAAATTAACTCAGGATCTGTATGCTGTAGTAGTTGTGTTGTACTTTAACATAAGATTTCACTTATATGAACACAAATGTATTGATTACATTTTTTTTTTTGTGATTTCACATAAGTTTTCACTTAAATGAACACAGAGTGCATTCTTTCACAACCATGAACATTATTTTAATGTCGAGATTTGCAGTTAATGCTAATTAGAAACGTTCATCTGAAAATTTGAAAAAAATTTCCTATGAAGTAACTTTACGAAATCCTGCAGAGAACACATTCTATATATATATATATACCTGCTGCACTTTCTTAATACGGAAGAGGAGGGTGAAGCAGCCGCTGCAGTGGCGGTAGGCTAAGAATCAACATCTTGTCATTCCCTCCCAATGGAACTTGAAAGTCCCCTTTGCACACATGTGAGATTGACGACGCATGAAACATCAATTCCTTCATCACTCCAAATGCACATGGAATGAAAACGTCATAGACGATGCAGTTCACGGGCCGGGTAGAATCCTCCAGACCTTAGAACAACTTCCTTCAAAGTTCTCATGCGAAGCCTAGAAATCTTAAAACAGAGAAATGCAATTAGAGCTTTCGTCAATTAATATCAGCATAATTCCGGTCAACTGAAATAAATAAAAAGGAGAAAATATCAAACACTGTCGATGATATCAACATCAACGTTGTTGCAGTCAAGGCTTGATAAGGTATTCATACTTGATATATGAAGAATGCAGAGAATAAAACGATCACCGAATGTGGAGATTTATTTAAAAAATAACTTTATTTAGAGTAGAACTTTACACATATAAACAACAATGGAACCACCCGTTGTTCGAAGACCTACAACCCTAATTAAATTGACAGATAATTATGCAGAAATCGACATATCGGCTCAAAATTATCATAAATTCAGATTTTTTTTTAAAAAAAAATCTTGATCCACGCATAAGGCAAAAACAAAGAGGAGAGGGATAAAAATTTTTAAAATAGAAGAATGAAAAGGCGAATTGAAACCTGATTCCATAGAGGAAAGAGATGATGCATATTTCTACTGTATAAGTAGCTTAATGAAGCAGCTGCCAGTTTGCAAGTAGAAAATATCATCATAAATATAGTAGCAACCTATCAGAATTGTATAGAATGAGAAATGGATTTTAAGAACAAAACTATAAAGAAGACTTGTAATGATACATATTCTTGTAATTCAATTCAAAGCAAGAACGTATATATGTATAATAAATACAAATGAAATGAAATGAAATGAAATGAAATTTAAATAAATTAGACTAACCTGCATGTTATTGTACCTATTGAAGGTCATGCTGCAAATATTGCAAGAAAACTGCATGAGCCCCACAAGAATCTGTGTAAAGGATGAGAAAACTCAAAAACAATATTTTTTATGTTTGCACATATGATGAACCGTGAACGTATGAGATGAATGCTGCAAAAAGAGTTCTACTTATTCAATAGTCAATTATATTTGCAAAAAAATACTTTTTTCATAAAATTAATGTGATTCCACTAATAATTTCTAAAAAAATTAAGATGAAAGCACTAATAAATTTTACTCAAAAAATTCAGTGCATTATTTTGACACCTATTGCTTGAATCTCTTTGAAGAAATTTTAATCATGAGACAAAATTTTGAAATGAAAGTTCACGTGTACAAAACTACCTTTTAGTGTACTAAAAAATCAAGACACTAACCAAAAAAATTCAAAATAACATTAGGTTCACAGGCTGAATGGAAACAACAATTAAAAATCCAAGCAATTATTTGAGGAAATTGAATCAAATTCTCGTTACAGTTATATACAATTATTTAGGCACAGGAAAATTTAAAAAAATGATGTTGTGGACTGTGGAGGGAAAATTTATTTGACGGGCCGAATGCAAAGAACAATTATCTATAGTTGACAAAATTAGAGTATTGACAATAATTAACATGCATAAAAAAACAAAGATAATATAGGCTTAATGGAAAAATTAAAACAACTTTAAATTACAATAGTCAAATAAATAGTCAATAATACCATCTTCTTGAGCAGCAGAAATCTTTAAGTCTAATATCTATCTTTGTCAACTATTAATAAGTAAAAATGAATACTCATTGTCACTTGAATAAGGTGACCCGTTGAGACTTTGGAACCCAGTTAAGGTTTTTTTTTTTGGTATATATTGTTTTTGTATTTTGAAGGTGTGAAAAAGAATGTCCTATATACAAAGAATCAACACATTAATAATTGTAATCAACATTTAAAAGAGAAAAAATATGGCAATTTCACCCATCCTAATTAAAAGAGGAAAATAATTGGGAAGAAGTTTCCCTTCAAAAATAACAGTGCAACAACTACACATCTTACAAAATCACACAGAATCGAAAGCATCCCCACTTTCAAAATTCGAAGCATATCAACTGAAAATAGTGACTGAGCATTTAGAAGTAATGGAAAGAATCATGAATTAAACATTGCATGAAAAAAGAGTATTATTCATTTTATGAAACGAACACATATAAACATTGCATAAGAAAAGGATATTATTCATTCAAATCATAATTAACGAAGTACATGATATTTTTCTCCACAAAATTGAGCACATGATATTCTATAAAAAAATTGGGTAGCATAAATAGACACGTTAAATATGCTTTGTGCAGCTGATGTAATTCTAATACTATTCCATATTCTGCTTGTTACGTAACTGATGCATTAGGAACAAAAGAAATTCCAGGAAGTTATTACAAAAAGGAATTAATTGGGAAACTAAATTATGAATAAGAAATATATACGAATTATGAGCATATATTAAGGTATGATATTTTAAGAGTGTTAAAATTTTGAAAAGATAATGATATCCCAAAGAATCAAAGAAAAAATAAACATAAGATGTATTCTAACAATGATATTCATCATCAAGGCTTGGCATAAAAAAACAGTACTTGAAGAAGAAAAATTCTAGAAATTAAAGCACTCTTAATTTGAGGTAGATATATTTATTTATCTTAGGAACTATGGTACACAATCAAAATTAATTTAATATGAAAGGACTTTACAATATGAAAGGAATTTCACAGCATCCGTAACTCTGTATAAAACATTATCCAAACAATAATCTAAGGGGTGAATGAAAATGAAAAAGCACTCACAGGTCACAGTAGCAGCTGATTAGTTGTTTGGGTGCTTTTCCTTGTATTGTTTCCTAAAATCTTCCCTGCAGACATGTAGAGCATCATATATTAGCAAAAGTTTAATATATAAATGCATTGCATCCGAAATTATGACAGGATGCAATGGGCTAGTAATGTATCTGCATACATGAAAATATAAAATCACACAGGATTAAGAAATCATCTACATAATCAATTACAGAAGGGGTTATTACAAACCTAAAGGAACTGGCATATGCAAAGCAGGAGCAGCAAGCCCATTATGCAATTGAGAAGAGATAACACCCATTGCATCAATATCACCTTCATTATTCGCAGTATATTGACTTTTTCTTGAAAAGCTCTAATAATGTATATGTGCATTAGGCAACGAAAGAAATTCCAAGGGAATCTCTTTTCTACATAACACAACATATAACCTCAGCATACCACATCTGTATAGCGTGCTTTCATCCAACGGTGGCCACTCTCTCTCCATTCACGGAATTAATTGGGAATCCCTTCTCTACATAACACAACATATAACAATTATTTGCCAAGAATTAGATTCAAAGATTTTTAGGGTTATAGGGTTAAGAAACAAATTAAAACTCGAAAACCACATGACTGCTTGCAAATACTCAATTCAAGAAATGGAGAATTTACGGGAAGTTGTGTGAATGACAGATTCTGGTGTGTAATAAAATTATGATGTATACAGAAATGTTAAAAAAATCAGGAGTTAACTGAAATCTAAATGTAAAATTCCTTCGATAAATCCTTTAACAAAAAAAAAAAAAAACACATGAGAGAAAAATGGGGCAACAAAACAGCGATGATAAAGAGTGAGAAATACAGAAAAATCGCGATGCAGAAGATTGAGAATTGCAAACAATAGATGAACGAAGTAGAGTGATTTAATTACCTATCACAGAAGAATTGGGAATCGAGATATAGTAACTCCATCACGCAATTGAGATCTCAGAGAAAGGAAAATGATAAAAGGAATAGTATAATTGAACTTATCATAATAAGCATTATAAAGTTAAATTTTTCTTGAAAAAAAACTGAGATTTTCTTCTTCTTTTATCCTGACATATTAGTAGAACAACTCTTTAAGCTTGTGTTGTACCTGCTCACCTGGCTGATATCCTTCGTCATTCCCAAAACCCATGGAATGAACGCATCATAAACGACGCAATACACGGCCGACCAGAATCTTGCAGATCGTAGAAGAAAGTAGAACAGCTTCCTTCAAAGTTCTCATGCGAAGCCTTGTAATCTTGAAACATAGAAACGAAATTAGGGCTTTCATCGATTAACATCACCGAAATTCCGCTCAATTGAAATAGAAAAGGAGAACATATCAAATACTATCAAAGCTTGAATATTTACCCATGGTGAAAAACAGAAATCGAAGACTCTACTTTGAAGAAAAAAGAAAAATAAATTCACATCCGTGATTTCGAATGACAATGGTTGATACTTCTTTTTAACACCTCCTGGCTCAAGAAATGCTTTTCTCTTTCTCAAACATCTGAACTTTCATCACATAACGCCTCATATCACTGTTTTCCGAGCCAAAAGAAAATGTGTTGTTAGAGAATTATAAGCCTAAACATGAGAACAAAATTTATGAAAAATCTAAACATAGTAAAAGCAAAATAGGAAACCTCTTGGCTAAAGATCAATTGCGTTTCTTTGTCTTGGACATTTGCACTGGCATCTTGACAACTTATATATCGTTTTGGGGGCAAAAAAAAAAAGAGAAAAGTAGCATCAGTTAAGGGACAATTCTAAGCAACGGATAATCACATACCAATGAAAAAATGTGAAATAAACTTGTAATGGTGTTTAGGGACAATACATTCTCTTAAACAAATCATGTGTTGCTAAACATGCAACTTTCAGTTTTCAAGGGAGAAAATGTAAAATTCCTTCCACACCAACAAACCTATATAAAATATTTATGACTCTTTAAATCTAACGAAATCTAAATTAAAGCATGAACACAATATTTAAAACATGTATGCAAATTCAAGTCAAACGAAAATGAATTTGAAATTGCCACCATGTGGCTGCAAGGATCTACATAAATTTTAAGCTAATAATGCTATCAAAAAACATTATATCCACAAACAGAAGAGAAACTCCTTTTATCCAGAAGAATTCAGCAACCTTAGATGATGTTACATATGATTATATTGAAGAATCCAACCCTCAAGCATAATTTGTATATACAAAAAGATATTATGAAATTATTGTATCACATGTAGCATATTCAGAAAACTCAAATACATTACAAAATGAAAACACATAATTTCAATAAAACAAACATAAGATCACCATCACAGAACACGAAAAATAATTGAAAAATCAGCAAATATTTTTTAGACTGAGAAACAAAAAATCACTCATTGAAAATAAAGTTAGTCATACACATACCTATCATATGACTGGATTGTACAATATCAATCTCTTTCAAACTTCAACAACAGCGATAGATTGGTCCTAAAGGGATTTTCTCTGCATTAGGAACAACATAATTCATTTAAATAACGGTGTAGATAATAATATGAATTCAAAATACTTGTCCTTAGAAAATAACCATGATTTTCTCATGCTCTACCCTGTAAGAGTAAATAAGAATGCATTAGGTGTTAATTATGTGTACCACTTATTAAAATAAAAATGTCATAGAAACCAGAAAGGTAAATAGAGGATATCATGTTATTTTCTGAGTAAAAAAAGTATCTGAAATCGGATTGAGAGAGAGAAAGATAATTTATACCATATCTCGCACTTTTTCTGACGCTCTTTAACTTTCTTCCCCAACTTATTTAGTCTCATGTTTATCTGCCAATGTGAAACAAAATGTTACATCTCGAGCCTCATTGAAAACGCACTAAAATGTTAACCAAAATATAGTTTGATCTAATTAACTAATTAAGTAAAATATAGTTTGATTTGATCAGATGAACCTGTATGAAAAGTATACAAAATCAGATAGTATATCTTACTTGACATAATTCTCACATCTTTACATATTTCACTAAAAGATTAATAAAAAAATTGGATTTGATTGGTTGTTCTATTGTTAGTACAAAAGGCACATCATAAGAAGTTGGAGGACAATACATGTGTTCTCTAGATGCAGTATACGCAGTATACGTGTTCTTTAGATACTATATAAACATGCTAAAGTAAGCTATGAGAAATTAGATAAATAAAGTTATATTAGCATTGAACAAAGTTTTATTTGACATGCCTCACTCCAAGTATTTGTCATTCGTATCAATTATTGTGATATCAATAATAGAAATCAAGATACACAACACTTCCAAGATTGGAAAACATAAAAAATCGATAATAAACTGCACAGAGATGAATTTGAATGAAGAGAACAAAAAATAAATAAGAGCACACATCAAATCGACTATTCACTAAGTAGGGATGAATTTCAAGCACGCAAATAGAAAATGGAGAAGAAAATGGAGTACAAAATAAACGATGAAGGAGATCGATAACTCAAAATTGCACAAAGATAGCCGCCAAAAAATGATAAATTCAATCGAGGACACCGTCTTCTCCCAACAGTGATTTTAAATGCAATGAGATTATTTTAGCGGATTGTGGACCTGGAAACAAAATTGTTGAAGAATGGTGAACAATACAACATATAAAGTAACAACCTAATTAAATCTACAAATCACCACACAGAAATTGATTAAGAAAATAAGCGGTGGTTATAAGCGAATGAGAATGGATAAAAGTATGTCACCAAGAAATTCTAATCCTTCGAAGAATATGTCAAAAGAAGTCTTGGCTAATACAAATATCTGAGATAGAGGAATCTAGTTCTAGGGTTGATATGTATTAGGAATCTAGTTCTAGGGTTGATATGTATTGGGTAGTATCGTTTTAGCAATAATTATAGAATTTAATTTTAATTTAATTAGATTAAGAACAATACAATCATCAATGCATGACTGAGATTAATTTGGATTAAATGAGTGACCATGATTAAGAATAAATTAAAGTTTCCTAATGTGGAAATCAGCTTTTAAGCAAGAAAATAAGATGTTTCTAAAATGAGACAATTACTGCTATTATATTAAGATATAGATTTAGATAATGCAATCTTTTATACATTTGCAAAATTTATCAAAGGCAATCTTATAAAAGATGCAAGATGCTTACTTTTGATGTTCTTCAAAACTCGTAAGAATAAATTAATTCAAGAACGTGTTCAAAAGAATATTTCCATCATTATTAGAATACCTTCCACTGATTATAATATTATAAATAAAACCAAGGATACTAACCTTTATCCAACTTATCAAATAATAGAATTCTGTGAATCTACAGCCATTAGAAAAATAGTAGACATACATTGTGAGTTTAACAAAATAAACTAAGGAAAAAGTTAAATAATCTAACAATCTGCAAACAAAATGAATGAATACAACAATTTGTCTCAATTGGTATATTCTTTATTGAAAGTTGTTCTCTAATTGGCCAATTATCAAAAACCAAGTTATGCACAAACATTGCAGCTATATATCTTTGATTCAGAAAAGTTCCCAAGTGTCATTATCATGCTATTATAATTATTGGAGGATGAGACCAACTTTAGCCTAAAATATCTTGACGAAAGCAACAAAGTAATATGAACCTGCAATTTATGATTTTCGCCAACAATGAGTTGTCGCTGGTTAACCCCCAAGAGAATAGACATTCACGAAAATTCCTATGCAGATACGCCCAGCTTCAGTGATCAGGTGAACACGTTCACAATGTTCAACTCTAATGGCCTGTGGGATATAAGCTCTGTACTTTGAGTACATGATATACAATGCATTGAAGTAATGAAATAAAATTGTGTTTTGATATAAAATTTTGTGTTTACAATCCATAATATAAATAGTTCATCACATTTTAAGAATTTGCAGCATATACAGTATAACATCAGACAGCTGCAAGCACATTTCCATAGTTGCAAATGTAATCATTTTAAGAATTTATCTACATCAATATCTGTACCTCGCCAACCGTGCCAATGACTATGGTTGCATCAGAGCATCCATAAACTGTAGGAGAAATATAAATTACTGATCGTGGCAAATTCACAACCTGAACAAACAAACAAAAGGATACAAAGGAGACCAAATTTGAGTGAATTTCTATCCCAAATCGTAATATATCATGAGAAAACCAATACAGGGTGAAAACATCAATTTTAAGTTAAATTAATAATTCAACAGAAGTAGTAATTCAAATAATTGTAAAACCTAAAAAAAAAAAGGTTCATGACTACAATAATTAGAAAAGAACCTATTACATTTCCTAAAAAATTCACATGAGAGATTCATCTTCACAGAATCTCAAAAATCTAATAACAGAAAACAAAATTGGAAAAGAAATTGGCATTACCTGTTGGCGTGCAGAAGTTCATCGAGACCCAAATACGACTCTGGATTCTACCAATAGCGGGAACATGATGTACTACAGCAGGAACAAATGCACTTGTACATCCTCAAGCTTCTTTAGATCCTCCTTACTCTACAAAACCTCCTTCCGCGCCTTCTCTGGTGTATTCTTCATCTCCAGCAATGACCCAATCGACCTTACATCGAAAAATACTTAATCCAAAATTGGGTTGGAGAAATAGAAAAGAAAAGAAAAGGAACGATTAAATCTAAGAAATAAGAATGAAATGAGAAACGAAAGAGAAAGGAAAAGGGAATGAAACGTAGAATGTATGCGTCGTTAGCCGCAGAAGTAAGATTTGAGATAGAAATGATGACTGTGTTGGGTTTATCTGGTGGAGAGGAGTAATGGCTGAAGCGGCGACGGGCGGCGATGGCCATCAGTCCACGGCCAGTGGTGACAGCGTGAGCACGGCGGTTGTAGGGCAGCAGCTGGACCTGCGTGGCGGTCGGGCGGTGGTCTTGCATGATGTTGGTGCGAAACAGATCCCGCGATGATCGACGACTGAGGCGGCTGCTTCGCAACACGCGGAAATGACGATGGCGGGAAACCTCGTCGCACGGTGGTCGCTCAGCGAGGGTGAACGGCGAATTCGGCTGGAGCTTTGCTCATCATTCTGAGCGGCAGCAGATGGGCGTCGTGGCCTTTGGCTTCGGAGCGATCGGCGGTAGGCGATGGCGTCCGTTGGCGAGGCCGCGATGGGAGGCAACGGCAGCTAAGCATCGGCGGAAGCGGCGAGATGCAGCGGCGGTCCAGATTGAGGGGCGCAAGTAATTAATCTGGATGGGCGGGAAGCAGGCGGTGGCTTTGAAGCAGCTGCTGATGAAGCGCGGAACAGGCGGCGGCGCATCGGATTCCTCGCTTCCGGCGGCAAGGCGGTCGGCAGGCGAAGACAACGGCGAGGATTTCTCCGTCTCGCGGCGGTGGAAGCTCCGGTGGCGGCCGCATGGTGGAAATTCCGGTGCGGCTGGACTGCGAGCAGCAGTTGATGGATTGCGGAAGAGATGATTTCCGTCGAACAGAGTTTTCTGCCTCTGGAAGAAAGAAGTCCCATTTCCACCAATTTTGACTTGTCTTCTCCAATTTTGACCCTTCAAATGGGCTCAATTTTGGATCACACAGCCCAATAAATTTTATTTAATTCGGGCCCATATTGTTTTGAACTTGAGTCTAAACTTTTAAACCATGGACTGGGCTCATATTTTAGATATTAGGCATGAAGATAATTTGGGCTTAAACCAGTTTAAGCTTTGGGCCTTTATCTTCAGCTTCTAGGGCCTAAATTAAATTTAATTCATGCTATATGCTAAGTTTAAATTAATTAAACTTACACATGAATTATTTTAATCATCCCCCAACCATCATCTTTACCTCCTTTATCGTATGTACTTAATTTATAATTTCGAATTTAATAATTAATTGACCCTATTTGTATTTTGGACATATAATTAATTAAATTCATAAATTTAAATTAATTTGTACCCTTCTCCTTTTCCTCATTAATATTTATCCATGTACTTTGCAGTTGTCTTCAACTTCAAGACGGTCTAATTTGCGAGTGAGAAGACGTCCTCTACAACACGTGAATTGGTGATTTTTAACACCGGGCGCCAGCAAGGCAAGACTCGTCTCTTGATTGAAAGACCTCTCCTGGGCAAGCTTATAGAGAAATCCTCTCATGAAAGTAGACCTCTCCTGGGCAAGCTTATAGAGAAACCCTCTCATGAAAGTGAATTTGCAATGACAGGATGGACTAGAGATATGTACTTGGATAAAATCAAGGTTTTAATTTTGAGAGGAGCTCATCAAGTCAAAGAGAATCCAAGCGCAGCTTCTTTGCACACACTTGGGCGCCAGATAATCTCTAATAATGCAGCATGTGGACAATCAGTCGAGTTCCTTGGTGACTTCCACTACATTAAAGGATACTGGGATTGGACTGAAGACGTCCTGAGCCGTTGCTATTCTGCTCTTTGGAACATAAAGCTCTACCATGCAGTCTTTGCGTCTCTGTTCATGTATGATTGCAGCTGTGAAATAATTAAAGCCTTTTGTGAGGCGTGGTGCCCTGCCACCACCACTCTGCTGACATCCTTCGGGGAAATATCAATCTCCTTATGGAATTTGCATAGCAGGGCCGGACTACCATTGGCTGGTCACTTATACGAAGAGGTGGTGCCTGACAAGCATGAACTCTTCAATGAGTTGGATGCCAATCGTGTACGTATCCCACCTAGCTGTCGACATTTACTACATGCTTATCATAAGCTTCGTAGTAATGCCGATGGTGAATATGTCTCACTTATTGAATTGGTAGAGTTTTGGTTTCGAAAAACTGCAAAACATAAGCGACCTCTACCTCGTACCGAGAAGAAAGGCAAATCACGTCTTAAGAATACTCATAATCCGAAGGGAGCCATTGGAGCTCACAAGAAATGGACTGCAGCGGAGATGGTTCATTTTACAAAACTTGGCATTGTTGAAACACAACAAGAAGAGACGTACTTAGCTGCTCATCTAGCCTGTTGGCTTTGCTCCTTGTCTTCCCTAGCGAAGAGGTAGATTTGATACGTCCTGGCACTTTCAAGGTGGCAAGCTTGTTAGCTATAAAAAGATCGGTTGGCCTTGCTGTCCTGGTCTTGACAAGCATTTATAGGGGCTTGAAAAAAATTTCAAATGCGCGTAAGCTCTCTGAAGTTAAATCAATATTCCCAATACACTTTGTGCATGCTTGGTTGGCTCAATATTTCAACACTCATCATGTGGTTCCTCATGAGTTGACTAAACCCTCCATGGTGACATATTCAGGGAAAAATGGAGCAAAGTACTTTGATCCGATCGTCGTAAAAGGCTTCAATTAGGAGATACTGCTACTTTATCCTGCAACGTCCGTCAGGCTCCACTGACATTTGTTGACCATGATAAGATATCTTGGCGCGATTGGGCCTACTTTGTTGCCATTCGCACTAATTATCTTACTCTGCAAAAAATGGAGTATTTCTTATTGAGCCCTATAGTCCTCATCGATTTAGTCGTCAGTTTGGGTTTTATCAAGATATCCCGGGGCGGATGCAAACAAACCTCCGTGAAGTCTCTTTAGAACAAGGACTTCGGTATTGGAGACAGTGCACCTTACGTAACTCTCGCTCCACAGCCTCTCTTCCATCCGCTCCTCCAAGATTCAGAAGATTCTTTGCGCCCGAATATAAAGAGTGGTCATCCCAAGTCCATGGCAATTATTTTATAGATCATGTAACAAGTTTAACTGAAGTTATCTCGGAGCATGCTTCAAAAGAAAACCTTGACGTCGGTGATGTTGTCGACAATTCCTGGAATGAACAGGATGTCTTACGGTCAGAAGCTCTTCCTCATCGAGAACCAATTGCAGGGAACTCCACGGAAGCCAGTAAAAGAAAGAGTAGGGCTTCTTATTCAATAGAGAGCGCTGCCTCAGACTGTTGCTGGAAAAGGACCAAAAAGGGCAAATCTCCAATTCATACTGAGATGAGGACTGAGGTTTAAACTCTTTTGGATTATATCTTCATGTATGCATCCTTATTTGTATATATTCTTGACATATTTTCCTTTTTATAGGCTTTTCTTGAAATCTTTGGCTCTAATCTTGAAGGACCTATACAAGATCAGTCAATCTCGATTGCGGCTCCAAAGAAAATTGCTGATGAGGACTTTGACAAACTCGACCTTTTCGTTGAGTCATCATCTCGTCAACCTATCACGGGAGTTGAAGCTCAAGAACCCTCACGTTTTGTTGGTGAGGCATTCCTCAATAATTTTGATAAGAACTATGCTTCATTGATATGGAAGCAGTTTCGAGAAAAACTTATGAAGATTCCCCTAAAGCCGTTGTCTTCTATGAGGAGCGAAGTATCTGTAATGGTGGAGAGATGGAAGGAAAAACTTCAAGGAATCAACTATTCTTTCATAGAGTCATCCTTGAATGAACTATTTAACAAAGCCGATGCTTATAATGCCATGCAGTCGAAGGCCGCTGATAATATGCCCCAACAAGACGTGGATAGATACTTAATTGAAGCAATGGACTGCATTCTTGACTGTAAAGCCAAAGAGGTTGCAGGGGCAAAGCAACTGCAAGCCATCGACACCAAGCTGGAAGAACTTGCCAGAGAAATTACTGAATTACAGAAAACGAAGGATCAAGAACTTCAACTTCTTGAGGCAGCAAGACTTGATACTCAGGCTGCTAAAGACATAATTTGTAAACTTGAGAAGACTCCTATTCTGAGCGATTCTGCTATTGAAAAGTTGGATGTGTTAGATTTGTATACTAAAAGCCTTGCTTTTGTATTAAACAATGTAATAACGATTTTATTTGGAATGAGAATCATATGATCAAACTGTTTTGCATATTATAAATTATTTATTTATATGTTTGTGCAAAAATCCATTTACTTTATACTGTAGATAATATGTTGTGCGACAACACGCGGAAGATCATATTATCAGTTTCCTTATAAAGTATAAACAGATGCTCACAACCGAGATAGACGGGGACTGTCTATCGGTATGGTTGTAGTGTGGTTTGGTATTAGTTTTTCTTGACTATAGAACCACATTAGTACACTGCTTTGTGTATTGAGTAGGACCGTCTGAGATCGTTCGACTTGTACTATCTATATAGAAGAACTTGATCTCTGTTATTATGGATGTTCGTGCTCTTAATCCCTATACAATAACCTCGACACGTAAGGCAGTATATATTTCTTTGATTCATCAATGGGTGAGATTTAAATGTATTAAATCAACAAACTCGGTGAGTTGGGAAGTAGTGTTGTCTCTATGGTGTGCTGTTGATTGTAGAAGGAATCCATGTCCTTCATAGGTTGATGATGTCCCCTTGAGGAGCTTATAAGGTTTATCATGTAAATCTTGCAAGTCGATTAATTTCCGGCATGATAATAAGGTTGAGTGGTACTACTCTCGGATGAGATATTAATTAATTTGAGTTGTCAGTAACTTAATTAATTAATGGACATTGTATATCTTAAACATGGGGAGACTATCGGGCTCATAATAAGAAGGAGCCCAGAACGTAATTTTGGGATTGGATTGTAGTGCAATAATAATATTTTAGTGGACTATATTATTATTATTGGATTTAATTAAAAGCTTTGGGCTAAGCTTGGTTAATTAAATCTGATTGAGGCCCAGCCCAATTTCTCCTCCTGGTCCCTGCAGTAGCCCAAGTATATAAGTTATCTCAGTTCCTAATAACCTAAGTCTGCGCCACTTACGTAAAGAACAGATTAGGAGCAGATTGAGAACTCTCTGGGGATTGTTGACCACACAACACCAGAGAGTCAACTTTGGGATATTCTGTAGAAGGTCAGAGGTGTTCTTCACAGATCATCATCCTCTACACCAATCCAGAAGACAGGTAATTGTTTTATGCTTCCGCTGTATCTAATTATCTGTTTTTCTTATTGAATTGCGTTCACCATAAGATCCAATTGCCAACAATTGGTATCAGAACCATGTTTCTTGGTGAAACGTGATTTGTAAGGATGTTTTTGTGATTATTTGATTAATTGTTATAATCTGGCTTTAATCACATGTTAATTGATCCTTCCGTGTGTTCCTTATTAAGAAAGATTGGATATGTGTCATTCATTCTTGTGAATGGTGTGTGGTTTTTGTTGACTGTATACACTGTACACACATATTTCATTCACGGAAACTATATATCTGTTGTCCACATCACACACGCTCACCCTGCACAATAGGTATACATCCCGACGGCGCGTGGACATCTGAAGAGGTGGCGACGTCTGACTGGTGCCGACAATTGACGACTGGAGGCTTCGACCTGACCAGTTATGTCACGGCGGTGCTGGAAAGGCGTGTGGCTTCGACTGATGGTGGCGAGTGGTGTTTTGAAATCGACACGGCGACGACTTCATTGCAAGGAGAGTCTGGGCGACGCATCGGCGTGACCTGGAGAGTCACCGACTATAGGCGGCAGCGGTGAGGGAAGTGGTCGGAGTAGCGTTGTTTTGGGCAGCGGCGGAGCACGTTTCTGGACTACCGTCGCTCAGATGGATGGCGACGACGATGAATATGGGCGGTTCAAGTCTCGGTGGGCTGACGGCACTTTAGCCGAGATCAGCAGCACCGAATCTTGGCCGATTCTGAGCAGGCGGGCAGATGGGTGGCAGCGGACTGAGAGAACAATGTTCTGGGCAGATTGTCGGAGATGAGCACCAGAGACGACTCCATGGACTCGATCCGCAGCAATTTTGCAGAGATTGGGACTCTTACCGGCTGGGAGCTGCACGGCGGGGAGTAGATCAGAGTGGATCTAGCGGAGTCTTAAAGCTGCATGTCTGTGTGCATGGTCGCGGTGGCAGCGGCGCCTGGCTGTCGGGCGTTGCGCGCGATGCGGACTGTTGGTGCCTTTCGGTGGGATGAGGCAGGCGCCGGCGTTGGCAGCGGCGGCGGATAATGCTCATCCGGCGAGGTTTCAGTCACTGTGTCGAGCGATATGTTGTCGCGGTAGGCGGATGCAGCTGAGAGGTGCACGGCGACGGGCTGACCGCACGACTCCGGCGGGCTGACGGCGTAATCGCCGAGGGCAGCGGCGCCGGTGCTTCACTCCGTGTTGATCCCTGTTTGCGGCTGGCGTGGTGTTAGGGCTCCTTTGTGTGATTTGGGCCGTCCAGACAGGGCCTAAATTTTTATTATTGTATTAATTGGCTTTTGGGCTAGGGTCTGTTGAGCCCAAATCCTGTTATTTGTTGCCTTAGCCTGTTATGTTATAGCTGCTTTTGGGCTTGATTTTATTTAGTGCATGTTGGGCCTGTATCTTATTTATTGAGATTCGTATTGGGCTTCATGGGTGGTATTTAATTATTTGTGCAGTTGGGCCCAATTTTGTTTAATTGTTTGTGGTGATGGGCCATGATTTATATTGGGCTTGTTCCAAGAAAATAAAATTGGTTGGGTAAATGGGCATTATTATTTGAATAAGGAGCTGCTCATTTTATGCTAATTATGTTTGGATAGCTGGGCCCATTATTGATCCATTATTATTAAGCAATTAATTTTTATATATAATTGATTTAATTGTTTTGCTTGACAATTAATTGTTATATATGTGAATGACATGTTCTATATGATTTATTTGATTTAAATTACTTTAATAGAAGCATGCTAGGTTGTATATTTTATTATGAAATATTATATGCATGTTAAAAACCCTCTGTGCTAAATAACTAAGTGGGAGAGGGGATTGGTAAATAAATTCCCATGGCCTCCATTATTGGTTTGTAAGTGATATGAGTAAACTTGCGCGTTGGCATTAGAGCCTTCCTCCCTAACGGATGAGTTTATTCATGGTTCACTAGTACAAACTTCTTAATGATGATTATAGAAAGTTATCCGAGCGCGTGTGGATTTCACCAACTGAAGGCACATAAGCTTGGGCAGCGGACTTGGAATCAAATAATGGTATACACTTAGGTGTAAATAATAAGTATCCTCCCCAACGGAGTCACTGCTGTTATTTGCATGGCTAAAAAGTAACCGACTATTAATTATTTTGTCATAAAGTCAGGTTGACGAATGAAATTAATGGGTAAAACCTACTCTTGTAAATGTTCAGGTTTGTATACGTCCACCCTAACGTGGCATGCAAATCCACGGTGCTTGAGATGTTGGTGAATTTTATTTTATATTGTTTTGAGGGATTCAATATAAATTGATAAATTCGAAGAGTTTGATCTGTTTATTTAATTTATGATTCTCAGGATTTTCAAATGGCACTCAACTCACTTTCTGTAATACTTAAAGAGCATAAACTTACTGGTACTAATTATGTCGACTGGAAGCGAAACATGGACATTGTTTTAACTGCTTAAGATTATATCTTTGTTCTCTCTGAGGAATGTCCTCCGTAACCTAATGATGACTCTACCGAAGAGCAAAGAAATGCTTATAATAGGTGGACCAAGGCTGATAGGATGGCTAAATGCTACATTTTGGCTTCTATGTCAAATGTGCTTCAGACTCAGCATCAAGCCATGGAGACCGCCTATGATATGATGCATAATCTTAAGGAACTCTTCGGACATCAGAGTCGTCATGCTAGGTCGAAGGGCATGTCGGTCTTGATGAATACCAAAATGGCTGAGGGCACTCCCGTAAGGGAACATGTCCTCATGATGATGGGCCAACTCAATGAGTTGGAAGTTCTTGGAGCTGAAATCGATGGGGAAACCCAGGTAGATATCATACTCCAAAGCTTGCCTAGGAGGTTTGAGCAGTTTCACCTGAACTATGGTATGAACAAACATTTGTACACATTGGCGGAACTTCTGACAGAACTTGTGGCGGCGGAAGAACTGTTTCGTAGACCTCCTCAGGTTCATGTTGCTGAATATGCTGCTCATCCTAGGCCGAAAGACGGTAGGAAGAAAAAGAAGCAAGGAAATTCAGCACCGGTGAACCAAGTGAAAGCAAAGACTGGTGCGGTCAAGAAGCCTAAAGGCAAGTGCTTCAAATGCAAGCAGCCGGGACACTACAAGGCAGACGGCCCTCTTCTGAAGGGGAACAGGAATGGTAAGTCTTATATACTAGTTGTTGAATCGTGTTTAGCGGCTGTATCTGCTGACACTTGGTGTGTAGATACGGGAGCCACTGACCATGTCTGCAATTCTTTGCAGGGGTTCCACCAAACCCGACAGCTCAGTGATGGAGAGATTACTATACTCATGGGAAATGCTACAAGAGTAGCAGCTGTTGCAGTGGGAGACGTCTATTTATCTTTTAATAAGAATAAAACTCTTGTTTTGAGGAATTGTCTTTATGTACCTCATTTTAGAAAGAATTTAATTTCAGTTTCTAAATTGTTTATGGATGGATATTCTGTTTCTTTTAATGACAAAGTTGTTTTAAGAAAAAATGGAATTTTTATCTGTGATGGTGCATTGATAGATAATTTGTATACTCTTAATCCAATTACTCCCACAGTGCAACAAATTAAAACGAATGATACATCTACTAATAAGAGAAAAGAACCTTCTAAAATGAACCAAACATATCTTTGGCATCTAAGACTAGGTCATATTAACTTAAGTAGGATTCAAAGGTTGATAGCTGATGGACCTCTGAGTTCATTAGTAGTGGAAAATTATCCAACTTGCGAATCCTGCTTGGAAGGAAAAATGACCAAGAGGCCTTTCAAGGCAAAGGGGTATAGAGCCAAGGATTTGTTGGAATTGGTTCATTCAGATTTATGTGGTCCTATGTCTGTCCAGGCAAGAGGTGGTTATGAATATTTCGTCACTTTCATTGATGATTATTCTAGATACGGGTATGTTTATTTGATGCACCGCAAGTCTGAGTGCTTTGATAAATTCAAAGAGTACAAGGCTGATGTGGAAAAGCATCTTGGAAAATATATCAAGACACTACGATCTGATCGTGGTGGCGAATACCTCTTGGGAGAGTTTAGGAATTATTTATCAGAAAATGGGATTGAATCCCAATTGTCTGCACCGGGCACACCCCAACAGAATGGTGTAGCGGAAAGAAGGAATAGGACTCTTATGGAAATGGTAAGATCTATGATGAGTTATTCGGAATTACCCAGCTCGTTTTGGGGATATGCCTTGGATACAGCGGCTTATATCCTGAATTTAGTACCGTCTAAATCAGTAGCTTCAACACCCATCGAATTATGGACAAAGAGAAAGCCTAGTCTCAAACACTTTCGGATTTGGGGTGCTCCGACACATGTGTTGAAGCAAGATGCTGATAAGTTAGAATCGCGTACGGATGTTTGTCTGTTTATAGGATATCCTAAAGGAACGAGGGGTGGTCTATTTTATGATCCTAATGACCAAAAGGTGATCGTGAGTACGAACGCCAGATTTTTGGAAGAGGATTATGTAATGAATCACAAACCCAAGAGTACAATTGTTCTAGAAGAAGTTAGAAGGAA
This sequence comes from Pogostemon cablin, assembly GCA_023678885.1. Lineage (NCBI taxonomy): Eukaryota > Viridiplantae > Streptophyta > Magnoliopsida > Lamiales > Lamiaceae > Pogostemon > Pogostemon cablin. The sequence goes on along the minus strand of CM042983.1, from coordinate 27,418,377 downwards.
AACACCAAACAATATACCAACTGTGCAAGAGGATATACCACAGGACACTGCACCGCGTGCCACACATGATACACAAATACCTGCGGAGCCTCGTCGCAGTGGGAGGGTTGCCAGACAACCGGATAGATTCATGGGATTGGGAGAGTCATCCGACTTGGTCCCAGGTGAACATGAAATTGACCCATGGAATTACAACGAGGCACTGCAGGATAAAGATGCTCAATTATGGCAAAACGCAATGAAATCTGAGATAGACTCCATGTATTCTAATCATGTCTGGGAGCTTGTAGAACCACCTAATGGTGTAAAAGCTATTGGATGCAAGTGGATCTATAAGAGAAAAAGTGGATCTGACGGTAAGGTGGAAACCTTTAAAGCAAGGCTTGTGGCTAAAGGATATACTCAGAAAGAAGGAATCGATTATGAAGAAACCTTCTCGCCCGTGGCCATGCTTAAGTCAATCCGGATTCTTTTGTCTATTGCTGCTCATATGGATTATGAGGTATGACAGATGGATGTCAAGACAGCTTTCCTGAATGGAAGTCTTGAGGAAAACATCTATATGAAGCAACCAGAGGGTTTCATTGCAAAGGGCGAAGAGCATCTTGTGTGTAAGCTTAAAAAGTCCATTTATGGATTGAAACAAGCTTCAAGATCATGGAACATCCGTTTTGATGAAGTAATCCAGTCATATGGATTTATTCAATGTCCGGATGAATCATGTGTATACAAGAAGTATGACGGAAACGTAGTGGTATTTCTTGTACTCTACGTGGATGATATTCTGCTCATTGGAAACAATGTAAAGGCATTGTCGGGCGTAAGGGTATGGCTGTCCAAGCAGTTTGAGATGAAGGACTTGGGAGAGGCCGGACACATTCTTGGGATCAAATTAATAAGGGATCGCAAGAAAAGAATGTTGTGCTTATCCCAAGCTTCATATATTGATACAATACTGACTCGTTTTAGCATGCAAGATTCCAAGAAAGGTTTTCTACCTTTCAGACATGGAATACCTCTATCTAAGGAAATGTGTCCAAAAACACAACATGAAATAGAGGCAATGAAGCTGGTCCCTTATGCTTCGGTAATGGGAAGTCTCATGTATGCTATGCTATGTACGAGACCAGATATCTGTTATGCCGTGGGCATGGTCAGTAGGTATCAAAGTAATCCAGGACAAGGGAATTGGACTGCAGTAAAGCATATTTTGAATTACCTGCGAAGGACTAGGGATTATGTGCTGGTTTACCGGGCAGATACTTTGTTACCTTTGGGTTATACTGATTCGGATTTCCAGTCAGATAGGTATACTAGTAAATCCACCTCGGGTTATGTGTATACTCTTGGAGGAGGAGCTGTAATATGGAGGAGTGTAAAGCAGAAATGCGTTGTGGACTCTACCACTGAAGCTGAATATATAGCAGCCTCTGAGGCAGCTAAAGAAGCAGTATGGCTCAGGAACTTCTTAATGGACTTGGATGTGATTCCTGGTTTGCCCAAAGCAATCACAATTTATTGTGATAACAGTGGTGCAGTAGCAAACTCGAAGGAACCACGAGCCCATAAGGCGAGTAAACACATTGAGCGCAAGTACCACCTGATACGAGACATCGTTAAAAGAGGGGAAGTCATTGTTGCAAAGATAGCATCTGAGGATAACCTAGCTGATCCTTTTACTAAGAGCCTTCCAGCGAAAGCGTTCGATGGGCATGTAGAAGGAATGGGGATTAGATGCATGTCAGCAGATAAGGCAGCGTAGTCTTTTAGTATAAGTGGGAGATTGTTAGATTTGTATACTAAAAGCCTTGCTTTTGTATTAAACATTGTAATAACGATTTTATTTGGAATGAGAATCATATGATCAAACTGTTTTGCATATTATAAATTATTTATTTATATGTTTGTGCAAAAGTCCATTTACTTTATACTGTAGATAATATGTTGTGCGAAAACACGCGGAAGATCATATTATCAGTTTCCTTATAAAGTATAAACAGATGCTCACAACCGAGATAGACGGGGACTGTCTATCGGTATGGTTGTAGTGTGGTTTGGTATTAGTTTTTCTTGACTATAGAACCACATTAGTACACTGCTTTGTGTATTGAGTAGGACCGTCTGAGATCGTTCGACTTGTACTATCTATATAGAAGAACTTGATCTCTGTTATTATGGATGTTCGTGCTCTTAATCCCTATACAATAACCTCGACACGTAAGGCAGTATATATTTCTTTGATTCATCAATGGGTGAGATTTAAATGTATTAAATCAACAAACTCGGTGAGTTGGGAAGTAGTGCTGTCTCTATGGTGTGCTGTTGATTGTAGAAGGAATCCATGTCCTTCATAGGTTGATGATGTCCCCTTGAGGAGCTCATAAGGTTTATCATGTAAATCTTGCAAGTCGATTAATTTCCGGCATGATAATAAGGTTGAGTGGTACTACTCTCGGATGAGATATTAATTAATTTGAGTTGTCAGTAACTTAATTAATTAATGGACATTGTATATCTTAAACATGGGGAGACTATCGGGCTCATAATAAGAAGGAGCCCAGAACGTAATTTTGGGATTGGATTGTAGTGCAATAATAATATTTTAGTGGACTATATTATTATTATTGGATTTAATTAAAAGCTTTGGGCTAAGCTTGGTTAATTAAATCTGATTGAGGCCCAGCCCAATTTCTCCTCCTGGTCCCTGCAGTAGCCCAAGTATATAAGTTATCTCAGTTCCTAATAACCTAAGTCTGCGCCACTTACGTAAAGAACAGATTAGGAGCAGATTGAGAACTCTCTGGGGATTGTTGACCACACAACACCAGAGAGTCAACTTTGGGATATACTGTAGAAGGTCAGAGGTGTTCTTCACAGATCATCATCCTCTACACCAATCCAGAAGACAGGTAATTGTTTTATGCTTCCGCTGTATCTAATTATCTGTTTTTCTTATTGAATTGCGTTCACCATAAGATCCAATTGCCAACAATTGGTATCAGAACCATGTTTCTTGGTGAAACGTGATTTGTAAGGATGTTTTTGTGATTATTTGATTAATTGTTATAATCTGGCTTTAATCACATGTTAATTAATCCTTCCGTGTGTTCCTTATTAAGAAAGATTGGATGTGTGTCATTCATTCTTGTGAATGGTGTGTGGTTTTTGTTGACTGTATACACTGTACACACATATTTCATTCACGGAAACTATATATCTGTTGTCCACATCACACACGCTCACCCTGCACAATAGGTATACATCCCGACGGCGCGTGGACATCTGAAGAGGTGGCGACGTCTGACTGGTGCCGACAATTGACGACTGGAGGCTTCGACCTGACCAGTTATGTCACGGCGGTACTGGAAAGGCGTGTGGCTTCGACTGATGGTGGCGAGTGGTGTTTTGAAATCGACACGGCGACGACTTCATTGCAAGGAGAGTCTGGGCGACGCATCGGCGTGACCTGGAGACTCACCGACTATAGGCGGCAGCGGTGAGGGAAGTGGTCGGAGTAGCGTTGTTTTGGGCAGCGGCGGAGCACGTTTCTGGACTACCGTCGCTCAGATGGATGGCGACGGCGATGAATATGGGCGGTTCAAGTCTCGGTGGGCTGACGGCACTTTAGCCGAGATCAGCAGCACCGAATCTTGGCCGATTCTGAGCAGGCGGGCAGATGGGTGGCAGCGGACTGAGAGAACAATGTTCTGGGCAGATTGTCGGAGATGAGCACCAGAGACGACTCCATGGACTCGATCCGCAGCAATTTTGCAGAGATTGGGACTCTTACCGGCTGGGAGCTGCACGGCGGGGAGTAGATCAGAGTGGATCTAGCGGAGTCTTAAAGCTGCATGTCTGTGTGCATGGTCGCGGTGGCAGCGGCGCCTGGCTGTCGGGCGTTGCGCACGATGCGGACTGTTGGTGCCTTTTCGGTGGGATGAGGCAGGCGCCGGCGTTGGCAGCGGCGGCGGATAATGCTCATCCGGCGAGGTTTCAGTCACTGTGTCGAGCGATATGTTGTCGCGGTAGGCGGATGCAGCTGAGAGGTGCACGGCGACGGGCTGACCGCACGACTCCGGCGGGCTGACGGCGTAATCGCCGAGGGCAGCGGCGCCGGTGCTTCACTCCGTGTTGATCCCTGTTTGCGGCTGGCGTGGTGTTAGGGCTCCTTTGTGTGATTTGGGCCGTCCAGACAGGGCCTAAATTTTTATTATTGTATTAATTGGCTTTTGGGCTAGGGTCTGTTGAGCCCAAATCCTGTTATTTGTTGCCTTAGCCTGTTATGTTATAGCTGCTTTTGGGCTTGATTTTATTTAGTGCATGTTGGGCCTGTATCTTATTTATTGAGATTCGTATTGGGCTTCATGGGTGGTATTTAATTATTTGTGCAGCTGGGCCCAATTTTGTTTAATTGTTTGTGGTGATGGGCCATGATTTATATTGGGCTTGTTCCAAGAAAATAAAATTGGTTGGGTAAATGGGCATTATTATTTGAATAAGGAGCTGCTCATTTTATGCTAATTATGTTTGGATAGCTGGGCCCATTATTGATCCATTATTATTAAGCAATTAATTTTTATATATAATTGATTTAATTGTTTTGCTTGACAATTAATTGTTATATATGTGAATGGCATGTTCTATATGATTTATTTGATTTAAATTACTTTAATAGAAGCATGCTAGGTTGTATATTTTATTATGAAATATTATATGCATGTTAAAAACCCTCTGTGCTAAATAACTAAGTGGGAGAGGGGATTGGTAAATAAATTCCCATGGCCTCCATTATTGGTTTGTAAGTGATATGAGTAAACTTGCGCGTTGGCATTAGAGCCTTCCTCCCTAACGGATGAGTTTATTCATGGTTCACTAGTACAAACTTCTTAATGATGATTATAGAAAGTTATCCGAGCGCGTGTGGATTTCACCAACTGAAGGCACATAAGCTTGGGCAGCGGACTTGGAATCAAATAATGGTATACACTTAGGTGTAAATAATAAGTATCCTCCCCAACGGAGTCACTGCTGTTATTTGCATGGCTAAAAAGTAACCGACTATTAATTATTTTGTCATAAAGTCAGGTTGACGAATGAAATTAATGGGTAAAACCTACTCTTGTAAATGTTCGGGTTTGTATACGTCCACCCTAACGTGGCATGCAAATCCACGGTGCTTGAGATGTTGGTGAATTTTATTTTATATTGTTTTGAGGGATTCAATATAAATTGATAAATTCGAAGAGTTTGATCTGTTTATTTAATTTATGATTCTCAGGATTTTCAAATGGCACTCAACTCACTTTCTGTAATACTTAAAGAGCATAAACTTACTGGTACTAATTATGTCGACTGGAAGCGAAACATGGACATTGTTTTAACTGCTTAAGATTATATCTTTGTTCTCTCTGAGGAATGTCCTCCGGAACCTAATGATGACTCTACCGAAGAGCAAAGAAATGCTTATAATAGGTGGACCAAGGCTGATAGGATGGCTAAATGCTACATTTTGGCTTCTATGTCAAATGTGCTTCAGACTCAGCATCAAGCCATGGAGACCGCCTATGATATGATGCATAATCTTAAGGAACTCTTCGGACATCAGAGTCGTCATGCTAGGTCGAAGGGCATGTCGGTCTTGATGAATACCAAAATGGCTGAGGGCACTCCCGTAAGGGAACATGTCCTCATGATGATGGGCCAACTCAATGAGTTGGAAGTTCTTGGAGCTGAAATCGATGGGGAAACCCAGGTAGATATCATACTCCAAAGCTTGCCTAGGAGGTTTGAGCAGTTTCACCTGAACTATGGTATGAACAAACATTTGTACACATTGGCGGAACTTCTGACAGAACTTGTGGCGGCGGAAGAACTGTTTCGTAGACCTCCTCAGGTTCATGTTGCTGAATATGCTGCTCATCCTAGGCCGAAAGACGGTAGGAAGAAAAAGAAGCAAGGAAATTCAGCACCGGTGAACCAAGTGAAAGCAAAGACTGGTGCGGTCAAGAAGCCTAAAGGCAAGTGCTTCAAATGCAAGCAGCCGGGACACTACAAGGCAGACGGCCCTCTTCTGAAGGGGAACAGGAATGGTAAGTCTTATATACTAGTTGTTGAATCGTGTTTAGCGGCTGTATCTGCTGACACTTGGTGTGTAGATACGGGAGCCACTGACCATGTCTGCAATTCTTTGCAGGGGTTCCACCAAACCCGACAGCTCAGTGATGGAGAGATTACTATACTCATGGGAAATGCTACAAGAGTAGCAGCTGTTGCAGTGGGAGACGTCTATTTATCTTTTAATAAGAATAAAACTCTTGTTTTGAGGAATTGTCTTTATGTACCTCATTTTAGAAAGAATTTAATTTCAGTTTCTAAATTGTTTATGGATGGATATTCTGTTTCTTTTAATGACAAAGTTGTTTTAAGAAAAAATGGAATTTTTATCTGTGATGGTGCATTGATAGATAATTTGTATACTCTTAATCCAATTACTCCCACAGTGCAACAAATTAAAACGAATGATACATCTAATAAGAGAAAAGAACCTTCTAAAATGAACCAAACATATCTTTGGCATCTAAGACTAGGTCATATTAACTTAAGTAGGATTCAAAGGTTGATAGCTGATGGACCTCTGAGTTCATTAGTAGTGGAAAATTATCCAACTTGCGAATCCTGCTTGGAAGGAAAAATGACCAAGAGGCCTTTCAAGGCAAAGGGGTATAGAGCCAAGGATTTGTTGGAATTGGTTCATATAGATTTATGTGGTCCTATGTCTGTCCAGGCAAGAGGTGGTTATGAATATTTCGTCACTTTCATTGATGATTATTCTAGATACGGGTATGTTTATTTGATGCATCGCAAGTCTGAGTGCTTTGATAAATTCAAAGAGTACAAGGCTGATGTGGAAAAGCATCTTGGAAAATATATCAAGACACTACGATCTGATCGTGGTGGCGAATACCTCTTGGGAGAGTTTAGGAATTATTTATCAGAAAATGGGATTGAATCCCAATTGTCTGCATCGGGCACACCCCAACAGAATGGTGTAGCGGAAAGAAGGAATAGGACTCTTATGGAAATGGTAAGATCTATGATGAGTTATTCGGAATTACCCAGCTCGTTTTGGGGATATGCCTTGGATACAGCGGCTTATATCCTGAATTTAGTACCATCTAAATCAGTAGCTTCAACACCCATCGAATTATGGACAAAGAGAAAGCCTAGTCTCAAACACTTTCGGATTTGGGGTGCTCCGACACATGTGTTGAAGCAAGATGCTGATAAGTTAGAATCGAGTACGGATGTTTGTCTGTTTATAGGATATCCTAAAGGAACGAGGGGTGGTCTATTTTATGATCCTAATGACCAAAAGGTGATCGTGAGTACGAACGCCAGATTTTTGGAAGAGGATTATGTAATGAATCACAAACCCAAGAGTACAATTGTTCTAGAAGAAGTTAGAAGGAAAACACCAAACAATATACCAACTGTGCAAGAGGATATACCACAGGACACTGCACCGCGTGCCACACATGATACACAAATACCTGCGGAGCCTCGTCGCAGTGGGAGGGTTGCCAGACAACCGGATAGATTCATGGGATTGGGAGAGTCATCCGACTTGGTCCCAGGTGAACATGAAATTGACCCATGGAATTACAACGAGGCACTGCAGGATAAAGATGCTCAATTATGGCAAAACGCAATGAAATCTGAGATAGTCTCCATGTATTCTAATCATGTCTGGGAGCTTGTAGAACCACCTAATGGTGTAAAAGCTATTGGATGCAAGTGGATCTATAAAAGAAAAAGTGGATCTGACGGTAAGGTGGAAACCTTTAAAGCAAGGCTTGTGGCTAAAGGATATACTCAGAAAGAAGGAATCGATTATGAAGAAACCTTCTCGCCCGTGGCCATGCTTAAGTCAATCCGGATTCTTTTGTCTATTGCTGCTCATATGGATTATGAGGTATGACAGATGGATGTCAATACAGCTTTCCTGAATGGAAGTCTTGAGGAAAACATCTATATGAAGCAACCAGAGGGTTTCATTGCAAAGGGCGAAGAGCATCTTGTGTGTAAGCTTAAAAAGTCCATTTATGGATTGAAACAAGCTTCAAGATCATGGAACATCCGTTTTGATGAAGTAATCCAGTCATATGGATTTATTCAATGTCCGGATGAATCATGTGTATACAAGAAGTATGACGGAAACGTAGTGGTATTTCTTGTACTCTACGTGGATGATATTCTGCTCATTGGAAACAATGTAAAGGCATTGTCGGGCGTAAGGGTATGGCTGTCCAAGCAGTTTGAGATGAAGGACTTGGGAGAGGCCGGACACATTCTTGGGATCAAATTAATAAGGGATCGCAAGAAAAGAATGTTGTGCTTATCCCAAGCTTCATATATTGATACAATACTGACTCGTTTTAGCATGCAAGATTCCAAGAAAGGTTTTCTACCTTTCAGACATGGAATACCTCTATCTAAGGAAATGTGTCCAAAAACACAACATGAAATAGAGGCAATGAAGCTGGTCCCTTATGCTTCGGTAATGGGAAGTCTCATGTATGCTATGCTATGTACGAGACCAGATATCTGTTATGCCGTGGGCATGGTCAGTAGGTATCAAAGTAATCCAGGACAAGGGAATTGGACTGCAGTAAAGCATATTTTGAATTACCTGCGAAGGACTAGGGATTATGTGCTGGTTTACCGGGCAGATACTTTGTTACCTTTGGGTTATACTGATTCGGATTTCCAGTCAGATAGGTATACTAGTAAATCCACCTCGGGTTATGTGTATACTCTTGGAGGAGGAGCTGTAATATGGAGGAGTGTAAAGCAGAAATGCGTTGTGGACTCTACCACTGAAGCTGAATATATAGCAGCCTCTGAGGCAGCTAAAGAAGCAGTATGGCTCAGGAACTTCTTAATGGACTTGGATGTGATTCCTGGTTTGCCCAAAGCAATCACAATTTATTGTGATAACAGTGGTGCAGTAGCAAACTCGAAGGAACCACGAGCCCATAAGGCGAGTAAACACATTGAGCGCAAGTACCACCTGATACGAGACATCGTTAAAAGAGGGGAAGTCATTGTTGCAAAGATAGCATCTGAGGATAACCTAGCTGATCCTTTTACTAAGAGCCTTCCAGCGAAAGCGTTCGATGGGCATGTAGAAGGAATGGGGATTAGATGCATGTCAGCAGATAAGGCAGCGTAGTCTTTTAGTATAAGTGGGAGATTGTTAGATTTGTATACTAAAAGCCTTGCTTTTGTATTAAACATTGTAATAACGATTTTATTTGGAATGAGAATCATATGATCAAACTGTTTTGCATATTATAAATTATTTATTTATATGTTTGTGCAAAAGTCCATTTACTTTATACTGTAGATAATATGTTGTGCGAAAACACGCGGAAGATCATATTATCAGTTTCCTTATAAAGTATAAACAGATGCTCACAACCGAGATAGACGGGGACTGTCTATCGGTATGGTTGTAGTGTGGTTTGGTATTAGTTTTTCTTGACTATAGAACCACATTAGTACACTGCTTTGTGTATTGAGTAGGACCGTCTGAGATCGTTCGACTTGTACTATCTATATAGAAGAACTTGATCTTTGTTATTATGGATGTTCGTGCTCTTAATCCCTATACAATAACCTCGACACGTAAGGCAGTATATATTTCTTTGATTCATCAATGGGTGAGATTTAAATGTATTAAATCAACAAACTCGGTGAGTTGGGAAGTAGTGCTGTCTCTATGGTGTGCTGTTGATTGTAGAAGGAATCCATGTCCTTCATAGGTTGATGATGTCCCCTTGAGGAGCTCATAAGGTTTATCATGTAAATCTTGCAAGTCGATTAATTTCCGGCATGATAATAAGGTTGAGTGGTACTACTCTCGGATGAGATATTAATTAATTTGAGTTGTCAGTAACTTAATTAATTAATGGACATTGTATATCTTAAACATGGGGAGACTATCGGGCTCATAATAAGAAGGAGCCCAGAACGTAATTTTGGGATTGGATTGTAGTGCAATAATAATATTTTAGTGGACTATATTATTATTATTGGATTTAATTAAAAGCTTTGGGCTAAGCTTGGTTAATTAAATCTGATTGAGGCCCAGCCCAATTTCTCCTCCTGGTCCCTGCAGTAGCCCAAGTATATAAGTTATCTCAGTTCCTAATAACCTAAGTCTGCGCCACTTACGTAAAGAACAGATTAGGAGCAGATTGAGAACTCTCTGGGGATTGTTGACCACACAACACCAGAGAGTCAACTTTGGGATATACTGTAGAAGGTCAGAGGTGTTCTTCACAGATCATCATCCTCTACACCAATCCAGAAGACAGGTAATTGTTTTATGCTTCCGCTGTATCTAATTATCTGTTTTTCTTATTGAATTGCGTTCACCATAAGATCCAATTGCCAACAATTGGTATCAGAACCATGTTTCTTGGTGAAACGTGATTTGTAAGGATGTTTTTGTGATTATTTGATTAATTGTTATAATCTGGCTTTAATCACATGTTAATTGATCCTTCCGTGTGTTCCTTATTAAGAAAGATTGGATGTGTGTCATTCATTCTTGTGAATGGTGTGTGGTTTTTGTTGACTGTATACACTGTACACACATATTTCATTCACGGAAACTATATATCTGTTGTCCACATCACACACGCTCACCCTGCACAATAGGTATACATCCCGACGGCGCGTGGACATCTGAAGAGGTGGCGACGTCTGACTGGTGCCGACAATTGACGATTGGAGGCTTCGACCTGACCAGTTATGTCACGGCGGTGCTGGAAAGGCGTGTGGCTTTGACTGATGGTGGCGAGTGGTGTTTTGAAATCGACACGGCGACGACTTCATTGCAAGGAGAGTCTGGGCGATGCATCGGCGTGACCTGGAGACTCACCGACTATAGGCGGCAGCGGTGAGGGAAGTGGTCGGAGTAGCGTTGTTTTGGGCAGCGGCGGAGCACGTTTCTGGACTACCGTCGCTCAGATGGATGGCGACGGCGATGAATATGGGCGGTTCAAGTCTCGGTGGGCTGACGGCACTTTAGCCGAGATCAGCAGCACCGAATCTTGGCCGATTCTGAGCAGGCGGGCAGATGGGTGGCAGCGGACTGAGAGAACAATGTTCTGGGCAGATTGTCGGAGATGAGCACCAGAGACGACTCCATGGACTCGATCCGCAGCAATTTTGCAGAGATTGGGACTCTTACCGGCTGGGAGCTGCACGGCGGGGAGTAGATCAGAGTGGATCTAGCGGAGTCTTAAAGCTGCATGTCTGTGTGCATGGTCGCGGTGGCAGCGGCGCCTGGCTGTCGGGCGTTGCGCGCGATGCGGACTGTTGGTGCCTTTCGGTGGGATGAGGCAGGCGCTGGCGTTGGCAGCGGCGGCGGATAATGCTCATCCGGCGAGGTTTCAGTCACTGTGTCGAGCGATATGTTGTCACGGTAGGCGGATGCAGCTGAGAGGTGCACGGCGACGGGCTGACCGCACGACTCCGGCGGGCTGACGGCGTAATCGCCGAGGGCAGCGGCGCCGGTGCTTCACTCCGTGTTGATCCCTGTTTGCGGCTGGCGTGGTGTTAGGGCTCCTTTGTGTGATTTGGGCCGTCCAGACAGGGCCTAAATTTTTATTATTGTATTAATTGGCTTTTGGGCTAGGGTCTGTTGAGCCCAAATCCTGTTATTTGTTGCCTTAGCCTGTTATGTTATAGCTGCTTTTGGGCTTGATTTTATTTAGTGCATGTTGGGCCTGTATCTTATTTATTGAGATTCGTATTGGGCTTCATGGGTGGTATTTAATTATTTGTGCAGTTGGGCCCAATTTTGTTTAATTGTTTGTGGTGATGGGCCATGATTTATATTGGGCTTGTTCCAAGAAAATAAAATTGGTTGGGTAAATGGGCATTATTATTTGAATAAGGAGCTGCTCATTTTATGCTAATTATGTTTGGATAGCTGGGCCCATTATTGATCCATTATTATTAAGCAATTAATTTTTATATATAATTGATTTAATTGTTTTGCTTGACAATTAATTGTTATATATGTGAATGGCATGTTCTATATGATTTATTTGATTTAAATTACTTTAATAGAAGCATGCTAGGTTGTATATTTTATTATGAAATATTATATGCATGTTAAAAACCCTCTGTGCTAAATAACTAAGTGGGAGAGGGGATTGGTAAATAAATTCCCATGGCCTCCATTATTGGTTTGTAAGTGATATGAGTAAACTTGCGTGTTGGCATTAGAGCCTTCCTCCCTAACGGATGAGTTTATTCATGGTTCACTAGTACAAACTTCTTAATGATGATTATAGAAAGTTATCCGAGCGCGTGTGGATTTCACCAACTGAAGGCACATAAGCTTGGGCAGCGGACTTGGAATCAAATAATGGTATACACTTAGGTGTAAATAATAAGTATCCTCCCCAACGGAGTCACTGCTGTTATTTGCATGGCTAAAAAGTAACCGACTATTAATTATTTTGTCATAAAGTCAGGTTGACGAATGAAATTAATGGGTAAAACCTACTCTTGTAAATGTTCGGGTTTGTATACGTCCACCCTAACGTGGCATGCAAATCCACGGTGCTTGAGATGTTGGTGAATTTTATTTTATATTGTTTTGAGGGATTCAATATAAATTGATAAATTCGAAGAGTTTGATCTGTTTATTTAATTTATGATTCTCAGGATTTTCAAATGGCACTCAACTCACTTTCTGTAATACTTAAAGAGCATAAACTTACTGGTACTAATTATGTCGACTGGAAGCGAAACATGGACATTGTTTTAACTGCTTAAGATTATATCTTTGTTCTCTCTGAGGAATGTCCTCCGGAACCTAATGATGACTCTACCGAAGAGCAAAGAAATGCTTATAATAGGTGGACCAAGGCTGATAGGATGGCTAAATGCTACATTTTGGCTTCTATGTCAAATGTGCTTCAGACTCAGCATCAAGCCATGGAGACCGCCTATGATATGATGCATAATCGTAAGGAACTCTTCGGACATCAGAGTCGTCATGCTAGGTCGAAGGGCATGTCGGTCTTGATGAATACCAAAATGGCTGAGGGCACTCCCGTAAGGGAACATGTCCTCAGGATGATGGGCCAACTCAATGAGTTGGAAGTTCTTGGAGCTGAAATCGATGGGGAAACCCAGGTAGATATCATACTCCAAAGCTTGCCTAGGAGGTTTGAGCAGTTTCACCTGAACTATGGTATGAACAAACATTTGTACACATTGGCGGAACTTCTGACAGAACTTGTGGCGGCGGAAGAACTGTTTCGTAGACCTCCTCAGGTTCATGTTGCTGAATATGCTGCTCATCCTAGGCCGAAAGACGGTAGGAAGAAAAAGAAGCAAGGAAATTCAGCACCGGTGAACCAAGTGAAAGCAAAACTGGTGCGGTCAAGAAGCCTAAAGGCAAGTGCTTCAAATGCAAGCAGCCGGGACACTACAAGGCAGACGACCCTCTTCTGAAGGGGAACAGGAATGGTAAGTCTTATATACTAGTTGTTGAATCGTGTTTAGCGGCTGTATCTGCTGACACTTGGTGTGTAGATACGGGAGCCACTGACCATGTCTGCAATTCTTTGCAGGGGTTCCACCAAACCCGACAGCTCAGTGATGGAGAGATTACTATACTCATGGGAAATGCTACAAGAGTAGCAGCTGTTGCAGTGGGAGACGTCTATTTATCTTTTAATAAGAATAAAACTCTTGTTTTGAGGAATTGTCTTTATGTACCTCATTTTAGAAAGAATTTAATTTCAGTTTCTAAATTGTTTATGGATGGATATTCTGTTTCTTTTAATGACAAAGTTGTTTTAAGAAAAAATGGAATTTTTATCTGTGATGGTGCATTGATAGATAATTTGTATACTCTTAATCCAATTACTCCCACAGTGCAACAAATTAAAACGAATGATACATCTACTAATAAGAGAAAAGAACCTTCTAAAATGAACCAAACATATCTTTGGCATCTAAGACTAGGTCATATTAACTTAAGTAGGATTCAAAGGTTGATAGCTGATGGACCTCTGAGTTCATTAGTAGTGGAAAATTATCCAACTTGCGAATCCTGCTTGGAAGGAAAAATGACCAAGAGGCCTTTCAAGGCAAAGGGGTATAGAGCCAAGGATTTGTTGGAATTGGTTCATTCAGATTTATGTGGTCTTATGTCTGTCCAGGCAAGAGGTGGTTATGAATATTTCGTCACTTTCATTGATGATTATTCTAGATACGGGTATGTTTATTTGATGCACCGCAAGTCTGAGTGCTTTGATAAATTCAAAGAGTACAAGGCTGATGTGGAAAAGCATCTTGGAAAATATATCAAGACACTACGATCTGATCGTGGTGGCGAATACCTCTTGGGAGAGTTTAGGAATTATTTATCAGAAAATGGGATTGAATCCCAATTGTCTGCACCGGGCACACCCCAACAGAATGGTGTAGCGGAAAGAAGGAATAGGACTCTTATGGAAATGGTAAGATCTATGATGAGTTATTCGGAATTACCCAGCTCGTTTTGGGGATATGCCTTGGATACAGCGGCTTATATCCTGAATTTAGTACCGTCTAAATCAGTAGCTTCAACACCCATCGAATTATGGACAAAGAGAAAGCCTAGTCTCAAACACTTTCGGATTTGGGGTGCTCCGACACATGTGTTGAAGCAAGATGCTGATAAGTTAGAATCGCGTACGGATGTTTGTCTGTTTATAGGATATCCTAAAGGAACGAGGGGTGGTCTATTTTATGATCCTAATGACCAAAAGGTGATCGTGAGTACGAACGCCAGATTTTTGGAAGAGGATTATGTAATGAATCACAAGCCCAAGAGTACAATTGTTCTAGAAGAAGTTAGAAGGAAAACACCAAACAATATACCAACTGTGCAAGAGGATATACCACAGGACACTGCACCGCGTGCCACACATGATACACAAATACCTGCGGAGCCTCGTCGCAGTGGGAGGGTTGCCAGACAACCGGATAGATTCATGGGATTGGGAGAGTCATCCGACTTGGTCCCAGGTGAACATGAAATTGACCCATGGAATTACAACGAGGCACTGCAGGATAAAGATGCTCAATTATGGCAAAACGCAATGAAATTTGAGATAGAATCCATGTATTCTAATCATGTCTGGGAGCTTGTAGAGCCACCTAATGGTGTAAAAGCTATTGGATGCAAGTGGATCTATAAGAGAAAAAGTGGATCTGACGGTAAGGTGGAAACCTTTAAAGCAAGGCTTGTGGCTAAAGGATATACTCAGAAAGAAGGAATCGATTATGAAGAAACCTTCTCGGCCGTGGCCATGCTTAAGTCAATCCGGATTCTTTTGTCTATTGCTGCTCATATGGATTATGAGGTATGACAGATGGATGTCAATACAGCTTTCCTGAATGGAAGTCTTGAGGAAAACATCTATATGAAGCAACCAGAGGGTTTCATTGCAAAGGGCGAAGAGCATCTTGTGTGTAAGCTTAAAAAGTCCATTTATGGATTGAAACAAGCTTCAAGATCATGGAACATCCGTTTTGATGAAGTAATCCAGTCATATGGATTTATTCAATGTCCGGATGAATCATGTGTATACAAGAAGTATGACGGAAACGTAGTGGTATTTCTTGTACTCTACGTGGATGATATTCTGCTCATTGGAAACAATGTAAAGGCATTGTCGGGCGTAAGGGTATGGCTGTCCAAGCAGTTTGAGATGAAGGACTTGGGAGAGGCCGGACACATTCTTGGGATCAAATTAATAAGGGATCGCAAGAAAAGAATGTTGTGCTTATCCCAAGCTTCATATATTGATACAATACTGACTCGTTTTAGCATGCAAGATTCCAAGAAAGGTTTTCTACCTTTCAGACATGGAATACCTCTATCTAAGGAAATGTGTCCAAAAACACAACATGAAATAGAGGCAATGAAGCTGGTCCCTTATGCTTCGGTAATGGGAAGTCTCATGTATGCTATGCTATGTACGAGACCAGATATCTGTTATGCCGTGGGCATGGTCAGTAGGTATCAAAGTAATCCAGGACAAGGGAATTGGACTGCAGTAAAGCATATTTTGAATTACCTGCGAAGGACTAGGGATTATGTGCTGGTTTACCGGGCAGATACTTTGTTACCTTTGGGTTATACTGATTCGGATTTCCAGTCAGATAGGTATACTAGTAAATCCACCTCGGGTTATGTGTATACTCTTGGAGGAGGAGCTGTAATATGGAGGAGTGTAAAGCAGAAATGCGTTGTGGACTCTACCACGAAAGCTGAATATATAGCAGCCTCTGAGGCAGCTAAAGAAGCAGTATGGCTCAGGAACTTCTTAATGGACTTGGATGTGATTCCTGGTTTGCCCAAAGCAATCACAATTTATTGTGATAACAGTGGTGCAGTAGCAAACTCGAAGGAACCACGAGCCCATAAGGCGAGTAAACACATTGAGCGCAAGTACCACCTGATACGAGACATCATTAAAAGAGGGGAAGTCGTTGTTGCAAAGATAGCATCTGAGGATAACCTAGCTGATCCTTTTACTAAGAGCCTTCCAGCGAAAGCGTTCGATGGGCATGTAGAAGGAATGGGGATTAGATGCATGTCAGCAGATAAGGCAGCGTAGTCTTTTAGTATAAGTGGGAGATTGTTAGATTTGTATACTAAAAGCCTTGCTTTTGTATTAAACATTGTAATAACGATTTTATTTGGAATGAGAATCATATGATCAAACTGTTTTGCATATTATAAATTATTTATTTATATGTTTGTGCAAAAGTCCATTTACTTTATACTGTAGATAATATGTTGTGCGACAACACGCGGAAGATCATATTATCAGTTTCCTTATAAAGTATAAACAGATGCTCACAACCGAGATAGACGGGGACTGTCTATCGGTATGGTTGTAGTGTGGTTTGGTATTAGATTTTCTTGACTATAGAACCACATTAGTACACTGCTTTGTGTATTGAGTAGGACCGTCTGAGATCGTTCGACTTGTACTATCTATATAGAAGAACTTGATCTCTGTTATTATGGATGTTCGTGCTCTTAATCCCTATACAATAACCTCGACATGTAAGGCAGTATATATTTCTTTGATTCATCAATGGGTGAGATTTAAATGTATTAAATCAACAAACTCGGTGAGTTGGGAAGTAGTGCTGTCTCTATGGTGTGCTGTTGATTGTAGAAGGAATCCATGTCCTTCATAGGTTGATGATGTCCCCTTGAGGAGCTCATAAGGTTTATCATGTAAATCTTGCAAGTGGATTAATTTCCGGCATGATAATAAGGTTGAGTGGTACTACTCTCGGATGAGATATTAATTAATTTGAGTTGTCAGTAACTTAATTAATTAATGGACATTGTATATCTTAAACATGGGGAGACTATCAGGCTCATAATAAGAAGGAGCCCAGAACGTAATTTTGGGATTGGATTGTAGTGCAATAATAATATTTTAGTGGACTATATTATTATTATTGGATTTAATTAAAAGCTTTGGGCTAAGCTTGGTTAATTAAATCTGATTGAGGCCCAGCCCAATTTCTCCTCCTGGTCCCTGCAGTAGCCCAAGTATATAAGTTATCTCAGTTCCTAATAACCTAAGTCTGCGCCACTTACGTAGAGAACAGATTAGGAGCAGATTGAGAACTCTCTGGGGATTGTTGACCACACAACACCAGAGAGTCAACTTTGGGATATACTGTAGAAGGTCAGAGGTGTTCTTCACAGATCATCATCCTCTACACCAATCCAGAAGACAGGTAATTGTTTTATGCTTTCGCTGTATCTAATTATCTATTTTTCTTATTGAATTGCGTTCACCATAAGATCCAATTGCCAACAGGATGATGCAAAGCAAGCCCTGGGATTGGCGCGTGGAGAACTGCCACTTACCCATAGCTTTTAATTTATTCTATGTTTCCCCTTGTATTGAATCTTTTAATGACTTTATCAATAAAGTTCATTCTTTCCTTTTTTTTACTCTTCTTTGCTTGTCATTATTGGGTTTCTTCTTCAACTCCTTACATTTCATACTTTTGCCTGCTGCATTTATGCTTCAACTCTTTTATTTCTCTTATAAACTTGATAGGAATACCTTGAATTATGACTGAACTTAGTGAGCTACTATGCTGCCTACGTATCTCTTTAAAGAGAATCAAGTCATAACGTGGTTCAAAGGGACATGATGTGATTTGGATGGGGGGTCCGTGCACAGTTTATACTCATACGGGCCAAGAGTGTGTCGTACATAGTTTATACTCATGCGGACCAGGAGTTTGTCATACGCAGTTTATACTTATGCGGACCAGGAGCATGTCGTGCTCAGTTTATATTAATGCAGACTAGGAGTAACATGCAGTTTAGGCTCATGCGTCATGGAGCGTGGTGTTTGCATTTGTTTACGCGTAGTAGCGTTTCAAGAATTTTTCATTTATTAGGCCAATATTCACACCATCTTCTGATATCATCTTGTAGGCTCCATTTGTGTATACTTCCTTTACAACATGGGGGCCATCCCATTTTTGGAGAAACTTATTCCCAACACGATGTGTGACCACAATAGGCCTTCTCACAGTAAGCACCAAGTCGCCAACTTGAAAAGAACGTATTTTCACCCTTTTGTTGAACGTTCTGGATAGGCAAGATTGATAGCACTCGAGTTTTTGTTGTGCCTCTAATCTCTTCTCATCTAGTGCCTCTAACTCTTGAAGGCGCAACTTTGCATTTTCTTCTTCGGTTAAGCCTTCTTGTATGGCCATCCTCAAAGAGGGAATTTGTTTCTCGAGAGGTACCACAGCTTCAATACCATAAACCAAAGAATACGGAGTAGCCTGAGTAGGCGTTCTATAGGTGGTGCGGTACGCCCATAAAGCTTCGTTAATTTTCCCTCTTACATATTTCAACAATATTTTAATTTATTATTTATGATACTAACAATTATATTTATATTATGATTTATTTTTAATTATAATTATAATGTAGTACTAACAATTATAAGTCACTATTAAATTAGTTTATTCATTATTAACAAATTAAAATTTCCTTTACAAATTTTTTAAAACTATAATGTAGTTTTAACAATTAATTCATTATGAAATTATTTTCTTCATTATTAATAATTTTGAATTAATGCTATTAAAATTTACTTTACGAATTTTTTGAAACTATAATGTAGTTTTAACAATTAATTTATTATTAAATTATTTTCTTCATTATTAATTAATAATTTTGAATTAATATTATTGGTCCTAACATCTTAGTAATTTTAAATGGGTGTGTGTAATCGACGGGTATTGATAAACGGATTTGAGATGGGTATGAGTACCATAATATATTTTTTTAATGAAACTGTTTGAGTAATTTATATTTAAATGGATACGAGTACTTAACAATTAATTCATTATTAAATTATTTTCTTCATTATTAATAATTTTAAATTAATATTATTGGTCCTAACATATTAATAATTTTAAATGGGTATGCGTAATCAACGAGTATTGATAAACGGGATTGGGATATTCATGAGTATCATAATATATTTTTTTAATGAAACGGGTACGAATATGAATAGTTTATATTTAAATGGATACGAGTACGTACGAATGTCCCTATAGTGAATATCCTATCTTCTATCATCCATAATAACTATCGATTGTACATTAAAATATTATCTCTTAAACTATACCCCTATAAACTATACCATACCCCTATATCAATTTTCCACAAGTTAATATTTCCCTATTATATGAAGATATATTATTTTATAAAAACCCATGACTGTGCAACGCATGAAATGGGTATAACTAAACGTGCATACGTATAATTATACATGCTACAATAACGGATTATCCAGTGGTTTAGGGAATAATGTCCCCCGATGGTTAATATTTATCGGCAGGGATTAATGTTCATACTAAGGTTGAAATTAAATTTTAAGTCAAGAGATACTTATTTCATAAAAACACGTAATCGTGCAATGCTTTGGATTTAAATAACATCAGAATACTTTTATCTCATGTAACGCATGGGTTCAAACCCTAGTATATATAAAGCAAATCTAAATTTCTACCTTTATTTTCAATTTTTTTCAATTTACTTTATTTAGAATTAATTCAATTTTAATCTTGACCGTTCAATTAATATTTTTGATTTCAATTATAAAATTTAATTATAATAATAATAGTTTTATTATTTAAATTTACTTTTTTATTTTATACTATAAATTTGATAAATATGTAAGATATTTTTGGCATATTTAGCTAATTTTTAATCAAAATATGTTTATTTGATAATTTTCCACCTTTTATGGATGGGTATTATATAGCAGATTTAAAAACCACCCATAAGATGGTGAATTTTTAAAAAATTAATCTAAATTAAAATAACTTTTTTGAAATTGTGGTATACTAAATTTTATTTATTTATTTATTTTTTTTGAAAAGTTTTGAAGGGTGGGGGTGGGGAGCGCTAAAATTAGCTTTTGACCCTAAAAACCCTCTCTCTTTTTTCTTTAATATATGTCCCTCTCACCAGATCTAATGAATCCAGCGCCCGCCATGGAGTAACGATTGGGATCTCCATCACAATCGATTAGTTTTCCCCAATCAGGAAAAGTGGGAGTTTGTCGCTGGATCGCGAGCACGAGAATATCAAAGTATACGTGTTGGATCTACATCTACATGGTACCCAAGACGAGTTTAAGTACATACAGCCTACGTTTCATCTTCGACTTGGTCGAGAATATCAAACCCACGCACTCTGTGTGGAGGGTTCCACCTTGTATGTATTCAAAAGAGAAAACACTTGTAGTGTGTTACCAAATCCCAAACGTAAGACGGTAAGGAAGTTAGTTTTATCGCCAGAGATTTTACCAAATTCCAACCGTAAACAGTCTCTAGCTATCCTCTGATTCCTCTCTCGAACTAATTTGGACTTGACTTTGACTTGTTGACTTGACTTTGACTGGAGTGTGTGTGTGTTGATTGTATGTTGACTGCGCTGTCTATGTTGACAGCGTGTGTGTTGAGCTGAATCTTCGGATGAAGCTTGTTCGAGCTCGGATGTATAGTCTTGACGTTGATCCGGAGGCGTTGAGCCTTTGTTCGGATTGAACATTGACTGGAGAGCTTTCTGTGGAGAAAGCCATTGACCGGAAAATACTGGATCGGAGGGGCTTGGTACCTTTATCTCTGATCGGAGGCAGTTAGCTGGAAGAACGTCGGATTAAGGGCTTGACACCTTTATCTTTGATCGGTGGTGGTTGGCTGGAAGAACGCCGGATCAGAGGGGCTTAGAAACTTGATCTCTGATCGGAGGCTGTTCCTGACTTGAAGATGCTTGAAGATCTCAAGGGAGCAATGCTCATATTCTTGATCTCTTTCAGAAGCGTCTACGTCTTCAGATGTTTTAGTGTGATTGGAATGAGGACTGAAGGCCCTTATTTATAGGTGGAAGAAATAATCACTTGTGGGATAATTTCTCCTTGAAAAGATGTGTTGGGCTTTTCTCCTTTAATTAAGCCTGTCGGGTTAGATTTGAGCCTATTTAATTTAATTAAGCTTGCCGAATTGGATTTGATTTGCTGGGCTTATTGACTTAAGTCAGGCTCATTTGACTTGGACTTATTTGATTGGATCTGGCCAAATTATCAATAATTTATTCATTTATTTTACGAATTAATTTATTTAAATTCCTTAATAAATAAATAATTAATTGATAATTATTGTATTAATTTGCCACATATTTTTATTTAATAAGAAATAAAATTCAGGTGCCTACAAATGCCTCCTCACATTTTGTTCATGGACGCCTTTGTGTTGAAGTGAACAAATTGCGATACTCCATTATTGATCAACACGACTGAATTTTATTGCTTGCCTTACCAACTTGATATGAATAGCCTGAATTATGACTGAACTTAGCAGGGTGCTAAGTTGCCTACGTACATCTTCGCAGAGGATCAAGTCATAACGTAGTTCAAAGGGACATGATTTGGTTCGAATGGAGGTGTTGTACACAGTTTATACTCGTGGGGCCCAGGAGTGAAATGAAATTTAGGCTCGTGCGTTAAAGAGCTTTGAACTTGAATCTACTGACAATTTATACTCGTGTAAATAAGTCTTCAATTTGATTTGTAGACAGTTTATACTCTTCTCAAGGAGTCGTGAACTTGAGTTGGAAAGTTTAAGCTCGTATCAAGGAGCGTAACATGTAGAGAGTTCCATCTCTTCTCAAGGAAATTTGATTTGAGTGGGATAGTTTAAGCTCGTATCAAAGAGCATAACATATAGAGAGTTTCGTCTCTTCACAGGGAGATTTGATTTGAGGGAGATAGTTTAAGCTCGTATCAAAGGAGCATAACATGCAGATAGTTTTGTCTCTTCTCAAGGAGATTTGATTTGAGTGAGACAGTTTAAGCTTGTATCAAGGAGCATAATGTACGAACAGTTTTAGCTCATGTCAAGGAGCGTAACATGTTAATAGTTTTAGCTCATATCAAGGAGCGTAATGTGTAGATAGTTTAAGCTCGTATCAAGGAGTGTGACTTGTAGATAGTTTTAACTCGTGTCAATGAGTGTTATGTAGATAATTTTCGCTCGGGTCATGGAGCTTTGACTTGGGAGATTTTAGATAGTTTAAACTCGTATCACGGAGTGCAATGTAGACATTTTTATCTCGTGTCAAGGAGCATAACATGAACAGTTTTTACTCGTGCCTTGGAGCATTGACTCGAGATTTGAGATAGTTTATTGCCCCCTATCTTGGGATGCATTGCTTTCTCTTGCTTCATTTCTTTGAATCTTTATAGACACCGATATCTTTGACTGTGGTTCCTCCTCAAGAGGCTCATCAATAGACATCTCTTCAAATTCATAAGAGTCATTAATTGAGGGACATTTAAACTTACTTGATGATATACTCAACTCCATGTCATGTGCTCTTGTAGCTAGTTCTTCAAAAGTCTTTGGCTGGATTCCTTGGAGAATATATCGCAAGCTCCATTGCATCCCTTGAATGCATATGTTGATGGCAGAGACTTCGGACAATTGATCTTTGCAATTCAAGCTTAGACTTTCTCCACCAATTAATATAATCGATTGATGGCTCTTCTTTCCACTGGTAAGTGTTAGTCAATTCGATCATACTAACAGACCTTCGAGTGCTGTAGAAGCAATTGAGAAACTCTTTTTCCATTTGCCCCTAGCTATCCATGGAGTTAGCTTCTAGGTCGATATACCAATCAAATGCATTTCCTTTCAGCGAGCAGACAAATTGTTTGAGCATGTGATCATCAAAGGTTCAAGCATCATTGCATGTCTCAACAAAGTGCGCTATGTGTTGTCTTGATTGTCTCTGCCATTGAATTGTTGAAAGTTAGGAGGCTGGTAGTCAACTAGCATCTTCAAACGGTCAACTCTCTTTGTATATGACTTTTTATAGGCAACAGAAGATTTGGAGCTCTCCTTAAACTTGTCTATTATCGTCTCCGAGCGATTGGTCGAGGAACTGCTGGAATCGAAGAGCGATGACCCCTGCAGAGCCAACAATGATCATTGAACGCTCGCTTTTGATTTCTAATTATATATCTGATAAAAAAGTCGCCACATTTTTTCACAAAATTTGGGGATCTGAACCCTATTCTTTTTGTCAACTATCAATTTCTAATCGTGAAGAGAGAGGTGGGAGTGTGATAACTTCAGAGATTTGAAGAATTGATCATGTGATGGTCAAGAAGATGTTTGTTTTAAAAAAATTCTCAAGTGTTAGAGCAGTGGATTTCTTTTGAGTGGAAGGAATTAACAAATGAACTCTCAATGCAGGGTTCTAATCCTATGAGCGATAAAATTTTTTAAAATTAAAATATAAAATAAATAACCGATGTCTAATAGAGGATATAAATCAGGGAAAACACATCGGTTTAAAAAATCGATGTCTATCGCGCATTTTTTAAGAGTTGTAAATAGACATCGCTTGAAAGTTATCGGTTTGTAAAACCAATGTCTATCAGCGCATTTTCATGTTAACCGATGTCTAATTAGGGAAAACACATCAGGTAAAATACATCGGTTAGTTAAAACCGATGTCTATTAGCGCATTTCTTTTAGAGTTGCGAATGACATCGCTTGAAAAACATCGTTAGTGAGAAACCGATGTCTATCAGCGTAAAAGTACGCTGATAGACATAGGTTTAGGAAAAGACATCGGTTTTAATAAAAAAGACATCATATTTTGTGATGAAACGATGTCTATTCGGTGATGTCTATCCACAAATTTGGTGTAGTGATAATTCTAACAAACCTCCAAAACCGATTTCTTAACATCATCTTGTTGTTTCTGATTCAAAGACTTAATAACAGAAACAACACCCTTTGGCTGACATTGACAGTTAAATACATGTAAAAAACAAAAAGGGTACAAATATAAGTTTCAGTTAGAAAAGCAAATATCATACCAAATTATTAAAATGAGTTCAAATAAGAAAAAAATAACCTTGTTGTAGATGTAGTATGATTATCATTTGCTATAGATATAGTAGCTAGGATTATCCTTTGTTGTCTTCTTAATTGGATTAGATCTATCACAAACATGCTTTATAATTTTGTTCGCTCCACCAAGCATATTAGACTTTCTCTTTGGAGGTTGAATAGGAATATCACTCTGAAAAGAACTATCGCTCTATATTTCATGGGGGTGGCTTTTGTTTTTCATCTCAGATTATGTTCTATCATTACTCTTTTCAACTAGTATCAATGTGTTTCTTTCATCAACATCAATTGCAACAAGGGCCCGATTCATATTTTGTATCTCTAACGTTTCTAGAATAAATAACTATTAAATGGATGCAAGACATGTTAATTTTACACCTCACCTCACCTAAACCACAGTCACAAAAACTGAACAGAGCCCAGAAAACAAGTTAATCCTCTGCCATTTTGGTCTTTAATTAAAGTGGCTATACTTGAATGCATTGTTATTAATCTCTTAAACACAAAACATGACCCCTTTCAATTTTCGACACCCCACACAACCACCCACCCCACCAAGAACAATGATAGGGAAGATTTTTCGAATAATTTTTTAAAAAATCAAGAACCCTAGTTAACAAAAGATGTACTCAATTGAATTGAACAACCATAATAATGCATAGCAAGCAAGAATGCAAGATAGACGAAAACAACAACAAAATAAGAAAAATCCAAGATAGATTTCTTCAAAAATTAAAAAAAACTCACAATACCTAATTGTTAGAAGATTCAAAGTTCTTCATACCCCATACCAAAATCGAACAAAAAATTAGAAATCAAAGAAAGGAGAAGCAGCAGCGGGAAGAGAGAGAGAGAGAGAGTAGTAGCAAGAATAAAAAAAGCGTGAAGAGAGAGAGAGAGATTGCAACTTATAACCCGTAAAGTGAAGATTTAACCCATTAATTCAGAGCGACCCTGATTTACATAATCAAGTGATGTAAACCTGGTTCATATGAGTTTTTGTGTTTACTAATTACAGCGTCCAGCTACAAGAGTTACATTTCTTTTCTTTTTTTTGTAAATGAGACCCACACAAAATAATCATTTTATCTTTCTGGGCCCACAAACAACACTAATACACATACCTATTATACATTAAAATATTATATCTATCAACTCACTACACATTAAAATACAATATTCATTAATCTTCGTGCAAACAGTAAATGTAACTCTTTTCATGGGATGGAGAGAGTACATCACTGCACACTTACACCTACATGTATATAACTTTTTATTCAATAATACTCTTTTATATATCCTGTATTAACGTTTACGTTTGTTTTTTGCATGTAGATTAAGAGATATAATATTTTAATGTGTAATGAGGTGAGATAAATAATATTTAATGCAAAGTGAGTAGTTCTATTAGTGTTGTGTGTGACTCTATATAGAATAATTAATTGTTTTATGTGGCCCAACTTGACAAAAGAAGAAATATAAATCTTAACTTGGGACATACCAAAATAAAAATCATAAACCTTAACGCGGAACAGAGTGATTATATAGTACTCCCTCCATCCCGGGCAAAGAGAACCATTTTACTATATTGGGTGTCTCATCCAAATTGCACAATTTTCCTCTTTTAGTAAAAAGGGTCCAAGCCAATCACTACCCATCACATCTCTCTAATACACCTACCCACTTTACATAAAATAATAATACTCCTTAATCTATGTGTAAAAAACAAATGGACCTCTTTACCCGGAAAGGAGGGAGTATATGTTTCTTAATAATTTAATAGTTTTTTATATTCAATTTTTAATTAAAAAAATTTACACAAAATTTTCTAACAAAATGTTTATATTTTTATTCATTAATTTAATATACATATGTTCAATTTTTAATTAAAAAAATTTACAGAAGATTTGCTAATAAAAGGTAGGGTAGGTCTTTGGTGAGACCGTCTCACAGATCCTAACTCGCGAGATGGGTCATTGTTGAGAGTGAAAATAAGCGTGTTTTAGTATCAAGTTTAATATATATATGTAGAGTTTTTGAATACTCAACTCAATTGTGGTTGAGGTGTACGTGTTGTATTTATAACATATCTCAATACACAAAGATATACAAGTCCTATAACTTTGGCATAATTATCTACAACAAAGAAACTAATTTAATAACAGAAGATCATATATGTATTCTCAGCTGCTATCTTCATGTGATCGGTTCCTATCTTTACGTTCGCTATCACCCCCCCTCCCCCCCGTGCAAGCAAGACGGGGGTCGAGGACCAACGCGAAACTTGGAACGAAAGAATTCAAATAGTGGACGAACTAAACCTTTTGTAAAAATATCTGCAACAAACTGAGTTGACAATTTCCCCATGGAGATGAGCTCTCGAACAAAGTAATAATCTATGTCAATATGTTTAGCTCGTTTGTAAGCTACCGGGTTTTGGCTGAGAAACACAACACTGTTGTTATCACAAAGTAAGGTCGGACGAGTGGGCGGTAAAGCATGAAGTTCTCGCAGCAAGTTGGTGACCCATATAACTTCAGCTGCTACGTTAGCCATGGCTCTATATTCAGATTCGCAACTTGACTGGGAGATAGTTGGCTGCTTTTTTGCACTGCAAGATACTAGATTTCCCCCAAGAAATATAGAGTATCTATAAGTAGAATGTCGTGTTTCAAGGCAACGTGCCCACTCTGCATCCGAGTAGCTTAAGAGAGTGTAATCCGACGATCTGGTGAAAGAAAAACCAAAACCAAGAGTTCTTTTCACATAACGTAGGATTCTTTTAACCATACAGAAATGATCAATAGTTGGTTTTGCATAAATTGGCTCGACATGTTGACAGCAAATGAAATATCTGGACGAGTGATGGTAAGGTACTGAAGATCACCTACAAAAGAGCGATAGAGAGTTGGGTCTGCAAAAGGAGTTCCATCTGACGTGAGGGCATGTCCAGCAGCAAGAGGTGTAGCTATTGACTTTACATCGAGAAGTTCAGCTTTCTTCAAAATATCAGCAGCATATTTAGCTTGGTTAAGAAATAATCCATTATGCATGTACGTGACCTCAAGACCCAAAAAATATGTCAATCTGCCCAAGTCACGAATGGCGAATTCCCTATGCAAGCGAGCAAGGAATTTCTGAATCAACGATGGTATATTTCCCATAAGAATTATGTCATCCACATAAACAAAAATATAAATAACTGAAGACCTCTGCTTAAAGACAAATAAAGAGGTATCTGCTCGACTGCAAATGAAACCAATTTTGGTGAGAAATGAACTGAATCGCTGAAACCAGGTAAGAGGAGCCTGCTTTAGCCCGTATAATGCTTTCTTTAATCAACAGACATGATTAGGAAAAAATGGATGGACATAACCTGGAGGTTGTGCCATGAAGACTGGTTTAGTTAAAACACCATTGAGAAACGCATTTTTCACGTCAAGTTGGTGAAGAGGCCAGTTGTGTTGTACAGCAATGGCGAGAACTACATGAACTATTGAAGCTTTAACTGCCGGACTGAATGTATGAGAGTAATCAAATCCAGGTAATTGAGTGTATCCTTGAGCCACTAGACGAGCTTTATGACGATCAATGGAGCCATCTGATAGGAATTTTGTGCGAAATACCCATTTTGAGCCGACAATGTTTGTATTTGGTAGTCGAGGCACAAGATCCCAGGTATTGTTCGAATGAAGAAATGTTATTTCTTCATCCATGGCTGCCACCCATTTTGGATTTTTTGCTGCAGACTTGAATCCCTTGGGTTCTTGCGCTGTTATTAAGGCTGGAAAAATAGTGAACTGAGCTACATCCGCAACGTAATGGGGTTTAAAAATTCTAGCTTTAGATCGAGTGATCATAGAATGTCGTTCTGGCTCAAGTTCTTCCGGAATGGGTGTTGGAGGTGTAGGTGGAATTTGTGGTTGTGGAAGCCGATGCAGATTATGCTATATTGGAGGTTCAATATGTGTATGAATTTTTGGACAAAGTGAACACATACCAGGTGTCAAGGATGGTGCTGAAGGCAATGGATGTTGATGAGCAATTTTTTGGTGCAAATGTTGGTCAGATGTGGAAATTGTAGAACCACATGTGCATTCATCCTCAAAGGTAAAAATTTCCAGATTTGTTTGGGAACTTGCAGCATGAAAATTTGAGAAATGAAATATTGCTTCATCAAACTTAGCATGGCGAGATGTGTATATCCGATTAGTAGAAGGATCAAGGCACCAAAAACCCTTGTAAGTGTTGTTGTAGCCAATAAAAATACACGGCACACTGCGAGGAGTGAATTTATGTGACGCATAATCTCGCAAGCATGGATAAACTCGACAACCAAACGGATGAAAATTTCCATAAGATGGAGAACAGTGATAAAGCAATTCATAAGGTGATACTCCTTTCAAAATACTTGAAGGTACTCGATTTATGATATAAACAGCGACTGCAAATGCATCAAACCAGAATGAAGCAGGAGCATGGGCATGAAACATCATAGCCAGACCCGTTTCTGTAATGTGGCGATGTTTCCATTCAGCATGACCATTTTGAGAAGGGGTGTACGAACATGACATAGTATGTTGAACCCCATGTGTAGTAAAAAACTTCTGTACTTTTTTGTTTGTGAACTCAGTTCCTCCATCACATTGAAAGCGCTTAATGGAACGAGAAAATTGATTTGTGACCAACATTGTGAATTTTAACAGCACATAAAAAAATTTATCTTTACTATGCAGTGGATATAGCCAAGTGAAACGAGAATAATCATCCACAAAAATGACATAGTAGCGATAGCCAGAGGTTGACATGATTGGGGCAGGTCCCCACAAATCACAATGAACCAAGTCCAAAACTTGAGAAACATATTTTTCATTAACAATGAAAGATAAACGGGTACTCTTTGCAGATTGACATGAAGCATATAATGTTGGCTTCGAAAGTACAGAAGTGACTTGCCAATGTCCTAATCTTTTCAATAAAGAAATAACTTCAAATGAAATATGTCCCAATCGAGCGTGCCATAATTCAAATGATGCCCATGGATGATTGGAATTCAGACTTGTCAATAGAGCCGATTGACACTGATGCAGAATGTAGAGACCATTTTCACGCCTGCCTTTTGCCAAAATTTCCTTGGTTTGACGATTCTAAATGGTGAACATATCATCAGTAAAAAGAACTTCAACAGGCAAGTCGGATGTTAACTTGCTAATAGAGAGTAAGTTCTTAGTGATATATGGAACAACCAATACGTCAAGAAGTTTTAGATGGTCAGATAAAAATAACTGTCCAGTATGAGAGATAGGAATAGATGTACGTTACCAACCACTACGCGATCAGATCCATCATAAGGTTCATAAGAATCGAGTTTGGTGGGTTCAGAGACCATGTGCGCCAAGGCACCTGTATCAACATACCAATCCTAAGCAGAGTTAGGTGAGATGGTGCATGTAGCACTGAATGCTTGTGCCAAATTTTTGGCAGAAGGCTGAGTGGGGCGCTTGTATCGATCAGTACAGAAAGTTGCATAATAGTGTTCCTCCCTACATATTTGGTAACATGGTGTTCGTTTGAAACCACGACCTTTAACACGGGTTTGTGAATTTCCACGTCCCCTTCTAGAATTTGAATGGGGAGATTATTAGTTATTCCCATGCATGGCAGAGGCGCGAGCTGCAGTAAAAGTCACAGTAGAAGGTCCTAAAGAATCTAGTGATTCCTGAAAATTTGCAAAACTCTCAGCCTTGGAGATTAAATCTCGGAGAAGAGGCAGTGGAGAAATGGCCATTTGAGTAGCAGAGAAACTGGAGAATGAAGGTCCCAACCCACGGAGAAACCAATGAGATTTGTCTGTTTCGTCAATGGAGCGACCAATAGCTGCAAGTTGATCACACAATGCCTTGAATTGGCGACCATAATCTGTAACTGATTGAGAGTCTTTTTTCATTTGCTGCAAATCATCCTTTATACGCAGTTCGCGGGATTTCGAACTATGACTAAAGGAGGATTCAAGAGATAGCCACACATCATGAGCGGTTGTGCAGCCAATCACTTCTGCCATTGATTCTCTGTTAAAGAAGAGAGTAGTAGGATATTGAGACGTTGATCTAATGATTTCCAAGACAAGTAATCTGCGTTTGGAATAGTAGATAAGTCTTCTGGCAAAACAGTTGCGGGTGGAATCGGAGTAGACTCGATGGAGTGGACTTGATTTTGCCAGAGAAGATAGTTGGAGGAAGAGAGTTTGATGGTGATCATGTGAAGAAGGGTGGCAAATGGGAGAGCTTCCACTGGAGCAGCCATGGCGTGAGATAGAAGAAAAAAAAAAGAAAATGTGGTTTTCGGTGATGATTAGGCTGATACCATGTAGAGTTTTTGAATACTCAACTCAATTGTGGTTGAGGTGTACGTGTTGTATTTATAACATATCTCAATACACAAAGATATACAAGTCCTATAACTTTGGCATAATTATCTACAACAAAGAAACTAATTTAATAACAGAAGATCATATCTGTATTCTCAGCTACTATCTTCATGTGATCAGTTCCTATCTTTACGTTTGCTATCAATATAGTTTCATTGGAACTTGAATATATTTAGGATTCCCTATAAAAGTATGGTTAAAACTTGTGTGCTCCCGGGAGCACTGTGTGCTAAGATACTCTTTATTGTTAAGTTGTATACCCTTTAATATTAGTATAAGGACGTGAACTCCTTATTTCCTAAATAAAAAATAAAAAATTTAATAAAAGTGTATACCATTTAGAACAAAATATTGTACTATTATTTATTAAAGTGTATACTCTTTAAAATAAAATATTGTACCCGTACAAGCTTTGTGCATCTAGGGATACAAGAGACCAACTCTAAAAATATTATCTTATTATTTAAAGGACGACTATTTGCACCCCAAAATTGTTAAATGAACCTCGATTACTAAAAATACCCCACTAAAATTAAAAATTACATATTTAAATTATTAAATACACTCCATACAAAGACAATCTTACCCTTTAAATTAATTATATCCAAAATTTAATAATTTTATTATATATAAAAGGTATTACGCCTTCTCAAATTATCATATTTTAATTTTATAAATTACTGGGATTCATTTAACAATTCAGAGGTGCAAATATAGGGTTGTCAATTTTACCCGCGGGTTTGGGTACCCGCCGGGTAATACCCTATCGGGTAAGAGTAGGGTACATCATAATCGGGTATCGAGTAGGGTAGTACCCGTATCCGTTTAAAATGTTATGGGTAGGTTATGGTTTTTATAAAATACCCATCTACCCTACCCGATTACCCTACCCATTTACCCGCATACTTTATATATATATATATATATTTATATCTACTTATTTATTTATACTATATTTATTTATTTCTTTATATTAATCAAAAATACAGTATGCAAGTACTAAGTACACTACACTGTACAACATAATTTAACATCTTAAAATAATAATTGAAGTTGAGTTATTAAACATTGTTAGATTAGTTTGATAAGTTTTAATTGTGCTACTTGGGTTTTTTTAATGCTGTTAGTTTAATTGTGCTTCTTAGATTGGATAAAGTAAAATGATTCCTGCATTGGTTTATTGAAAATTAGTGGAGAAAATACCTTATTTTGTAATTTGATTCATGATTCTTGTGTGGTTGAGAATGATGATTTATTTATATGTTAGACATTTGTATTTATTTGAGGCGAATAAGATAAAGAGAGATGTCGGCATCACAGGGATAAATGGGAAGAGTGAAGACAACTAGGGTGGCCATTTTAAAATATGTGAATAACCATTTATCCGCGGATTATCCATTATCCGATGGATATTACCCGTATCCTACTCGATGATCAATTTGAGGTTAATAGGGTAGGGTAAGGATGATGGAAATATGATATAGGGTAGGGTATGGATTTGGCATACCCGTACCATACCCTACCCTACCCGTTTACACCCCTATGCAAATAGCCGCTCCTTTTATTTACTCATCTCTACATTTACGTTAAAATTTTAAATTTCGAGTCAAATTAATTCTAATTTGAATTAATTGAAATTTGAAATTCAATTTACTATTCTCATTAGTTATTTCAAATTAATGTTTAAATTTTGAAATTTTCTAGTTATGTGATATTTTTGTGCAATTGAAAATTTTGAGTAACATTATATTTTTGAGTAATGGACTTAATTAGAGTAAAATTGGGATAGAAGAATTTCGAGTTAAATATTTGTTTGGTCCCGTAACTTTTTTTCTTTTTAATTTTAGTCCCAAAAAAGATATTTGTTTATAATTAGTCCCATAACTTTAATTTTTCTTTAATTTTGGTCCAATTTTTATCGGATTTGCCACTTGTTGCCGGAAACCGACGAGCGATGCTGACGTGGCTAGTCCAATTATTTCTCAACCAACCAAAGATTGATGAAACTTAAGAAAAAGAATGAAGACAACACCAAAGATTGCAAAAACGTTTATAGTCACCCCATACATAAACATTTTGCAATTTTTTGTGTTATCCTTCTTCTTCTTCTTAAGCTTCATCAATATTTGGCTGGTTGGACTCGTCATGTCAGCATCACTTGCCAATTTCGGAAACAGGTGGCAAATTCGGCGAAAATTGGACCAAAATTAAAGAAAAATGAAAGTTATGGGACTAATTATAAACAAATATCTTTTTTGGGACTAAAATTAAAAAGAAAAAAAGTTACGGGACCAAACAAATATTTAACTCGAAGAATTTCTTACTCGAAATCATTGTTTACTCAAAAATAAAGTTAACTTGAAATTTTTAATTGCTGATATTTACTCGAATGTTTAACTCATAATGACATTACTCGGATGTGTTATATATTACTCGAAAACTCTTTTCACTTAATTACATTATTATTCATTCATATTATTCGAAAATTACATTACTCGAAAACATTAACTAGAATTTTTTGTTTACTCGAATTTTTTTCCTTTAATATTGTTCTACTCGAATAGATTACTCGAATTTTTTGTTTACTCGAATTTTTTTTTATTTTTTTTTTTATTTTTACTTGAATATATTACTCGAATGTATTCGAGTAAAGGATAATTTGGTGAATTCGAGCATAAAAAGGCATCTTTCTAAAATTGGGACAAAAAAGTTATTGCTTAATGTGTGCATGGCACTGTGATGTTGGCACTCTCTAGGCTTATTTAATTAAATATATAACGGTTTTAAATTTTTTTTTAACAAACTATATTGTGGAATTATTGTTTAGGTGGAGTTGCCAACGGCTGCGGCGCCTTTTCTATACTGTATGTATCAATTTTTTGGGACTTTATATATAGAGTCGCCAACTTAAGTGGCGACTTAGCCACGTACGCAATAAATAATAAATACTAATATAAAATAATGTGTGAAGAGATTAAATCAAAATATATTCTTTTCATCTCGTCAAAAAATAATTGTGTTTGAGTTGCCCGAAACCCTAGCTCCCTCTTTCCAGATCTAATCAATGGCCATGGAGAAACGATCGGGATCTCCATCACATTCCATTACTTTTCCCCAATCAGGAAAAGCGTCAGCCATGGAGAAACGATCGGGATCTCCATCACAATCGATTACTTTTCCCCAAAAGAAGCAGCGATCAGAAAATCCCCAATCAGGAAAAGTGGGAGTGTTTTGCTTCTCGCTGGAGCCCGAGGAGGAGGATATCAAAGTGTACGTGTTGGATCTAGATCTAGATGGTAGCCGAGACGGCGGTGACGAGTATAAGGAGATCGAACCTGCGTATCATCTTCGACTTCCTCGCGAATATGAAACCCACGCAATCTGTGTGAAGGGTTCAACGTTGTATGTATTCGAAGGGGAAACACTTTCAGTTTGTTTCCCCCGCCAAATCCCAACCGTAAGACGGTAAGGAAGCTAGTTTTACCGCCGGAGGTTTTGGCAGGCGGGAAAGTAGTAAAGGGAGTAGTGGGGGATGTTAAGAAAGTGAGTGATATGAAACACATCAAAAACGACCCTAAAGCCATCCTCACACCCGACGCCCAACAAATTCTAGTTTTCTCCACTGAGTTCTGTTCTCATCATTTTGATGATTTGGATGATGCATCCCCTCGTAATGCTTTTGAGTTGTATGATATTGGCAGTGACAGTTGGGTAACACTCCCTGGATTACCCTTATCCCCCTCCCGCGCCATCCATCCCAAGCGTACTTTAGTGACCTCATTTACTTTCACAGACCACTCTCATTTCTTACTGTGTACCGATAATAAGGGAGGCTTTCTCTTGAATTTTAAATCAAAAGAGTGGACTAAACTAGACGTTGGGGATGCTTTTCGGTGTTTTGATGATTACTTCGTAATGCTGTGTAGTGGGAGAAGTGCTCTGTTTCCTAGAAAGCTTCACCAAACCAAGGATGATAGAAAGGTCTTTGAATATCGCCGCAACTGGGATGACAGTGGATCCATTGAGACTTTTCCTTTTCCGTTGTCTAAACTTCCTCCTAACAACGACTCTCTTCTTTTGAAAGAATATCACTGGTATCATTTGTTTCCACCTTCACTCGTCCCTCTTCAACCCGATGTGTTTAGCATCCAAGAACACGAATGGTGTCTTACCTGCACTTTACAATCACAGTATTTTGCTCATCTGCCCGACGGAGAGCGTGTAATTCGCCTCTTGATTGATGTTCGTCGCATCCATCTCACCAGTCACGACACTCAAGCCCTCAACACTGTGAAAGCTAGCATTGGTCATAAAGGGATTATCAACATCCTTAAATCGTTTCCCCTTCCCCTTCCTTGAAAATATTATAGCTTAATTTTCACTACTTGCATGTTATTTTCTTTTTTTTTGTAATTATCTCCCATCCCTAAACTGTTTCCCCTTCCTAGAAAATATTATGGCTTTTCAATACTTGTTATTTTCAACTGTTACTGAATCTGGAATACCCCTGTTCATTTTGCTCTTTACTTTCAGCCTATTTAACTTCACAACATTTCATGATTCATAGAAAAGGCACAAGATGTTAAAAATGCTCTTTTCATTACTCTTAATTGAATTGGATTTAATTTTTTGTAAATTAATTTTGAATTGCTTAAAACTCTTTGCCATTACTCATGCGCCCATGGAGGAGGTTATTCTATCAATATAACAAGGTGATGCTACCCTTCATCTGTTGCTCTAACGAGGTATATTCTAGTCTCCAATCTTTTACCTATTGAAAACATCTTACATTTTGGTTTAAGAAAATGTCCGAGATTGAACATGTCCTTATCTTCTGATCTGTCTAAAGGGCCTTCGATTATTTTTTATTTTCTTGTTATGTGTATTCTATGAGTGGAAATTCTATTGCCGTGCTAGTTTTTATTGTAAACTCTTCAGCACGTGGATGATTTTATCTGCATAGCTTTAACTTTCATGACAAGGATGTTGATTCTGTTGCTTTGCTGTAAGGCTATGTTACACATAAATTGCAGTGAATCATGTAATAGACTAAGAAGCATTTTCTTTTTACAAAATTCCATCGTTGCTTGTACTGCTCATTGATTATCAGATTTGATACTTGTTATGATTCGATACTAAACTGAAATGCTATGGTTTTCCATGTTTTCATTTGGTCTTCCCTTTTAAAGCTGAGGTGATATTGTTCTCTAATATGTCTCCCTTGTACATTGTTATTATTGCATAACATATTACATTTTGTCCAGGACCATGCCTTTTCTGTCTATCCTGTAATTCATTTGTGCTTTCCATGTCGAGAACGTTACCATTTCAGTTCTCATGTTTGATGTTTTATCTCCAATTTTTGCTATTCCAATTGTGTTTATGATAGCACAAGTTCGAATTGTAAGCCATAGTCGCATTGAAAGAGCCAATTTGGATTCTTATCCTACAGGCTTGATTATGGAGAGTTGAATGAGAAGAAGTCCTTAAATATTTTACATGATTGCTGCCAATTTGCATTCAAAAGATTCTCTCGCCAATCAATGTAGGGCGACTTTAGGGTAACTGTTTCTTTGATCCCTTTGATCCCTTCTTTTAAGTTTGGACAGCATGTGAAAGAGCAAAACATAATAGCTCGGAAGGGGAAAATATATAAACGGTTAATTTGTAACTTAATTTTTTTAGCTCATTGGACTCAGAAGAATTATGAGAGCTATGTGGACATTCATTCGCTGTGTTTGTCAATCTAATATAAATTGAGCTTGATGCATCGTATAATCTTTTAGCAATTTGCTGTCTCACTGGTCTAAATCCTCGAACTTGCATTAGGTCAGACTTTCAGAGGATATATCATTCAGAAATTAATATTTCTCATGAACTTGGTGTATTTAATGTGTATTCATGGTTATGCGACTAGTTTATTTGAGGATGCTTTTTTTTTTTTCCTTTTCTTTCTGCATCTTATTTCCAAAGTGCAGTAAGATTAATAGAGATCACATGGTTGAATTGTTTGTTTTGAATGGCGCGTGTGTGACACCTGTTTTGTTTGGTTTGGAGAGAATGATGGAAAGGGCAGGCATATTACTGTTTTAAATATAGGCAAAGATAACTGTTCCACGGTAGATGAATTAGTAGTGATAATTTATATTGAAAAAGATAATAAATTGATAGAAAATAATAACATTGTTGTAAACTATTTTATAAACTAATAAAAAATTTTAATTAATTATGAAAGTGCAAAATAACTTCACTTTTCGGTAAATATGGATATGTTAGAAATGCATGCTTATTATATCTTCTAATGCACTAGTTTTTATCATTTTTATAAATTATCTGTACAATAAAATTATTTGAATTTAGATTTTCATTAATTATTTCTTGACAATATTAATATTTGTGTTCTAGTCTCAGATCTTTGCAACATAAATTAAAAAGAGTTAAAAAAAAACTAATATAAGCATCCTAGTATTATATTACTAGGGAAAGACTTGTGTGAGATCGTCTCACGATCGGGCTTACGTGAGACGGTTAGAAAGTGAAAGTGATAACTTTTACATATAAATTAATGAAAAGGGATAATGTTATTTCATGAACAATTTATAGTATAAATAAAAAGTGATAATATTTTATAGCGAAAGTGATAATGATTTATAGCGAAAGTAACGATTATTTTAAAAAGTGAAAAATGGTCTCACGTAATACCTACTCATATTAGATGAAGTATTTTAAATTAGTATTAGTTGCAAAAATTAAGGATGGTTTTCCAAATATTCCCATTACATTATTAATTAAAGTTTAAATCTTAAATAATATATCTTCCATAATTTTAGATAACATTATCAATTAAATTTTAAATTTTAAATAATATCTTCCATAATTTTAGATAGCATTATCATTTAAATTTTAAATCAAAGAATATCTTCCATAATCTTATTACATATACCATTAATTTTTTTTAATAATTCTCT
Source organism: Pogostemon cablin (assembly GCA_023678885.1). Taxonomy (NCBI): domain Eukaryota; kingdom Viridiplantae; phylum Streptophyta; class Magnoliopsida; order Lamiales; family Lamiaceae; genus Pogostemon; species Pogostemon cablin. The sequence goes on along the minus strand of CM042983.1, from coordinate 27,380,406 downwards.
ATCCCACATTGGAGGAGTCAATTCTGAGCTATTGTTTGGGCGTCAACACTGCCATCGTTTCGTCTGAACGTCGAAATATGGATATAAACTATGTTGTGCACAAGAATACACTAATTGTGCAGCAACATATAGATTGTGCAATATTTTTAAAATATTTTGTAGTAATATAATATATTTTGCATACATATTAACATGTTTTGTTGCAATATACTTCCTCCGTCCCATAATACCCTTCTCACTTTCTACATTTGGACATCCCACAATACCCTTCACACCCCATTTTTGGCAAAATAAATTTACAAATGTATCCCCAATTTAACCATCAATTACACTTTTGCCATCTCATTAACATTACTAAATTAACAAAACACAAATGATTTGGGCCCTATTAAGTACACAATTAACAACAATAATCTTAAATTTGGGCCTCACAACATTTGGACCACACCCTTTCATTCCCATTTCAATCTGCTATTTCCATATCATCCCCTATCTCCTCTCGTCCTCTTCGCCGCGACGAAATCCTAGCACTTTTTCTTACGCCGCTCACTCCTTCGATCCATGATTCCGCGGCGTGAAGAGGAATCCTAGCCCCTTCTTTTGCTCCTCTTCGCACGCTATCTACCATTTTTTTGTGAAACCTTTTCGTACTCTAAACCCTAGATGTCCGATTCAGTTCATCTTCAACCAGATAATGTTTCTAAGGTTGGAATCCTAGATCTTTGGTCGGGATCCGAGTATAGATGGAACGAGATGGGGTTTGGGGTTGACTCTATGCCATCGGTCATCGATGGAGGCGAGATCTTAATAGATCTGGACGAAAACACATGCGAAACAGTGGTTCCCGACTCCTTACAATAAGATTCAGTCGTCGATCTCTCATCTTTCATCGGGACAGTTTGCAATCTGGTGGTTCCCGACTCCCTATTTCCCGACTCCGATGAATTTGCGTATGTGGTTGAGGACTCCGACGTTGAGGACGAGTCGCCAGAAAGTTTGCCACGTCAGTCTCTGTTTCGGAGATTTCCTCGCAGATGCTGTGATTCCGACCACCAAACAGTGGTCCTGGAGTCCAACATCAGGGTATCAAATGTCGGAGCAAACTTGCCCCAAAATGAGGAATCTGTAAGATTTCAACAGTTCATCTACGAGATGATCTGTATGTTTCTTCCAGATTATCGGTACATCCCTAACTTCTCTCATATTTTAAATTCTGTTGCTTGGGATGCCCTGTGAGGCTTGGTACGTATTTTATGTGCTCTAATTGGCCCTGTGAGGCACTAGATTAACGATGAATGTACTTGAATTAGCCATGTGAGGCACTGAATTGATGAATCATGTATTTAATTAGCCCTGTGAGGCATGTATGTGGTCCTATGATGCACTGAATTATTTATACGTGTGAAACTAGTGATTAATTGGCCCTGTGCGGCATCAATTTTGGCCCTATGCGACATCTATATTAGCCTTGTGAGGCATTTGATGGGGGTTACTGCTCTATTTGCTTCTTACTTGACCCTTTGAGGCATTTGCTGGTTGATGATGGGAAAATTTGAAGAGTACTAGGCCCTGTAAGGCCCTGTAAGGCCCTGAAGTGTTTATACATATGCAACACGTGTTTAATTGGCCCTGTGAGACATCTATGTGGCCTTGTGATGCACTGAATTGTTTATACGTGTGAAACAAGTGATTAATTGGCCCTGTGAGGCATCTATTTTGGCTCTGTGAGGCATTTGATGGGTGATACTGCTCTGTTTGCTTCATACTTGACCCTTTGAGGCATTTGGTGGTTGATGATGGGAAAATTTGGAGAGTAATAGGCCATGTGAGGCACTGATGTGTTTATACATATGCAACATGTGTTTAATTGGCCCTGTGAGGCATCTATGTGGCCTTGTGATGCATTTTGTTGGTTGTTGATGCTTGGTTTGGTCTTTAGTTGGCCCTGAAAGGCATTTGGTGGCTAATAATATTTGTCCCTGATGACTGTATTGATGATGTCAAATTTATTTTGGGATTAAATGTATGTTTTAAATTAGCCCGCCCGATGACGAATCTATTCCAAGGGGTAAGGCTTAAATGATGTGGTTGTCCACTGGTGATCATGCAATATGAACCAGCCACAGTGACTAAGTATATTGAGTCACCAATAGGTATATAAAAACCTATTTAGGCGACCATGACCCAATGACGATGATATTCCGAGGGTTAAGTACCTCTCTTGATAGAACAAGCTTAGATTTGTCCCTGAAATTAGTGTTGGCAATTGGATCGTGCGGTTCAACGTGATCGTTAGGATAAACAGGCAAACAATAACAGCGGAAGCAATTAAAACTTGTTTACCGTACTTCTGGGTTGATGTAGAGGATGAACCGTTGCAGAGAACTACCTCTCAATCTTCTGTTGTATGTCCCAAGTCGAATCCTGCTGTTTTGTGGGCAACAATCCGCAGGATTCTCTCAATCTGCTCCTGTTCTTTCTAACTGTCAAATGAGGCACTGACTTAGGGTTAATAGGAGCTGAGATGACTTATATAGTGGGCTACAGCAGGGACCAGGAGGAGAAATTGGGCTGGGCCTCAATTGAATTTAATTAACCAAGCTTAGCCCAAAGCTTTTAATTAAATCCAATAATAATAATATAGTCCACTAAAATATTATTACTGCACTACCCGTCCAATCCCAAAATTATGTTCTGGGCTCCTTCTTATTATAAGCCCGACAGTCTCCCCATGTTTAAGATATACAATGCCCATTAATTAATTAAGTTACTGACAACTCAAATTAATTAATATCTCATCCGAGAGTAGTACCACTCAACCTTATTATCATGCCGGAAATTAATCCATTTGCAAGATTTACATGATAAACCTTATGAGCTCCTCAAGGGGACATCATCAACCTATGACGGACATGGATTCCTTCTACAATCAACAGCACACCATAGATACAGCACTACTTCCCAACTCACCGAGTTTATTGATTTAATACTTATAAATCTCACCCATTGATGAATCAAAGAAATACATACTGCCCTACGTGTCGAGGTTATTGTATAGGGATTAAGAGCACGAACTTCCATAATAACAGAGATCAAGTTCTTCTATAAGTCAGTATAAGTCGAACGATCTCAAGCGGTCCTGCTCAATACACACAAGTGCACTAATGTGATTCTATAGCCAAGACAAGCTAATACCAAACCACACTACAACCATAATGATAGAGAGTCCCCGTCTATCTCAGTTATGAACATCTGTTTATACTTTATAAGGAAACCGATAATATGATCTTCCGCGTGTTGTCGCACAAAATATTATCTACAGTATAAAGTAAATGGACTATTGCATCATGCATATAAAATAAATTATAAAATGCAATCATTTGATCATATGATTCTCATTTCAAATATAGTTATAACATTGTTCATACTAAAGCTAGACTTTTAGTATACAATCCAACAATTAGGTGTTCAGTGTCACCGTTAGGTTTCATACCTATTTTGGAGACGCTTGATATTCTTTAATATCTTAGCAGTCACCAATAGGTATAAGAAACCTTTTAGGAGACCATGCTCGGTGATGAAAATCTTTCTGAGAGCATTGTGAACAAAAAGGCTATACCAAACAACACATAAACAACAAAAGGACAGTGAATAGTCATATTGTTTATGCTGAAAACAACAAAAACCCATATCATTAATATAGATTGATTGTTTACAACTTAAACAACACATAAACATCAAAAGGACATTGTTCAGTCTTGTGTTTATGCTGTAAACAACAAAAAAATGGTAAGTTTCAGACTCATGGTTAATTTTTTATATGATTATTGATCCTAACAATTTATCTTAAGGTCATTTTATTTAACATTTGTCATATAAACATGCATTAACCTCATTGTTTGTATTTTTAGTAATCTTTGAACATGTATATGAAGATTTCTCTAGCTTATGTACTTGAGAAGAAATTTGTAATTTTATTTTTGTTAATGTAATTCAACCAGTTCTGTAATTAAATTTGAAGTGTAAGAATTGTCTACAATTTCTAGGGTAAGTTTATGTAATTTTATGGTACTATTGTAATTTTGATTTTTTTTTATTTTTTGTTGATTTTATGAAGCTACAGGTTTTTTAAATTCATTTTTGGAATTTTTATGAAAAAATTATTTATGTATTTTTTATCGGTAATTAGGGTTTGGATTAATTTTAATGATAAAGTTAATCCAAATCCTAAACCCAAATGTATGGACATTTTTACCCTTGAAAAAGTCAGTTGAAAAAGTCAAAAAGTAACTTTCCTTAAACAACGTGAAACAGTAAGTGTGAAGGGTCTTCCAGGACGGAGGGAGTAATAGATTTTACAACATTTTAAATTGTTGGATGGCAAACCAATTAACGCATAAAATCATAAACTGAAATCTAAATAAAATTTATTTCGAGAAAATAGATACACTTTTCAATAACAGTGTTGTGCAGCCTTATACACAAATTGTGCAGACATATATCCAGTTGTGCAGCCTTAATGCCTTATTCATAGATTGTACAGAATACAAAGTAATTTCCATCGACATAGTTTTCTTCATTGGGCAGAAGTTTTATCAGCTTTTCCTCCCTGCTTCATCAATGATCTCTCTAACGTGCTTTGGATGCACAATGAAGATGGAATGTCGGTCGTGCGGTGGGAGAGATAGACTCGGTGGTGATGACTCGACTGTGAGTGTAGCCCTAATTCATGTAACTAAGATGGACTCTAACTGTGTGATTGTGAGCTGGGAGAGATGGGCTCCAATTGTAAAATGACGGAAGGAGAAATGGAGAGATGTTGGCGGTGGGTTGTGCGGTTGAGAGATACCTCTCTTACGGTGGAGAAATGAATTTCTCAATTTGTAAAATGAATTCTTGTAATTGTGATCCAAAATATCGGGCCACAAAAGGGGATAGATAATATTTGTTGCAATTTTCATGGGTTGTAATAAGAATTATATTGGAAGGGTTTATTTGGGATTGTGAATGTAATTTAGTATCTAATAGTATTTATTTTAGTTGGACGTACCTAGAAGTAATAATACTCCCTCCGTCCGGTGCTAAGGTATCTATTTGCTTTTTGCACGTGGATTAAGGAGTATTATTATAATATGTAAAGTGGATAGTTATATTAGAAGGAATTGGTGGGTCATATTGTGTACTTTTTTACTAAATATAAGAAATGGATACCTTTGAACCGGACGCCAAAAATAGAAAATGGATACCTTAGAAGCGGACGGAGGGAGTATGATATAACTTGCACCTATAAGAAGTTTTTTTACTAATTATTTAAAACTTTAAATTTTGTCTTAAAAAAGATATTTGTATCAATTTACTACTATAACTATGAATTTACTATCAGTTTTGCCCAATTTTTGCCGAAAACCTAGTTTTACACCGGAAAAAGGTCACGTGCAATGCACGTGACCGTTCAATTTGGGGGAATCCGGGCATATTTGCTGAGGTGACAATCCAATTAAAATTCATCCAATCATAATGTGCCACATCACAATTTAAGTCAAATTGCTGATTCAACATATCAACCCAATTTATATATTTTATTACTTGAAAATATATATATTTTTAAAATAATATTACAAGAAAATATAAATAATATTTAAAAAAAAAATATCAACTAAAACATAAATTCAAAAACAGAAAAGTAAACAAATATGTCAACTCTTCTATTGACGAAATGCCATCGCCCATCACCAGTACCCGTCGGAACGAGAACCAGAACAGAGAACCCTCGACTAAGGAGCCACCGGCTGCCGCTCTCTTTCGAAGTTGGTGCAGCGACACTCATGTGCTCGAGTTCCTCTACAACCCACCAGCGTCGTGCCCCAGTCCCTTCCCCCCTGCGCATCTCTTTCCACCGAATCGAAGAACCCTAATATTATTCTTCTTACAATACCCCAAATTTGAATAGCCCAAACCCCAATTTCTGCTAATGGAGGTTTTCGATGATGGTAGCCGGTGACGGGTGAATTTTTAGTTGTGTGGTGGTGACGGAGACAGCGTCGCTGGGAATGAAGAGATTGATGATGAGGGGGAAGGCGAAGGAGTCGGCGTAGGAAGGGTGAGCAGTATGGTAGTGCTTGGATCTGGTCATCTTGTATCAGTGCATCGATGTGGTGGGGTGGGGGCGGCGAAGACGGTGGGGTAAGGTGGAGGGTGAGCAGTGCGGTGGTGGTGACTAAATTTAGATTTGGACAGATTTTTTATTAAAATTTATTTATTAAATATTATAATGATAATAAAAATATTAATTTTTTTAAAGATATTACAAGTGAGATGGACAATTTTGTTTGGATAACCACCTAAGCAAAGCTCCGCCGAATTCCCCCAAAGTGAACGGTCACGTGCAATGAACGTGACCTTTTTCCATTGAAAAACTAGGTTTCGTAAAAAATTGGGCAAAATTAAAGGTAAATTTATAATTATGGTACTAAATTAATACAAATATCTTTTTTGGGACGTAATTTAAAGTTTTAAATACATAAGGGACAAAAAAAACTTTTAACTCTAAATTAAAAACACTCACATATGCACAAACCACACTATATTTCTTAAGTATACGGAAAATATGTAGTACATCAGATGTGCAAGTTATTGAATCCAAAGGGAATGAATTAAAATCTAATTAATTAAACATTGTTCACGGATAAGGAGAATAAAATAATGTTAGAGAATTAAATAACTAAATAATAAATTAAAATAATATATAAATTATGTAATGACTGGACTCAATAACGAAGAATATGAATGAGATGTAAATCAGAATAATTAAAACTTCTCTAGTTATTCTAGGTATTTCGCTTTCATTAGGCTTGTCTTGTAATGGGTGGAACTTCTATTATTCAATTCTAGCACAACTTTCTAAAGCAATTTGAAATTTATGTAAGGGGCGGCTATTTGCACCCCTGAATTCACTAAACATACCCCTAAAAAAATTCTATTAAAAATACTCCTAGTAAGAAAGACATAATTAACCTTATAAAAATTTGCATAATCGGTTTATTCCCTCACTCCAACAGAACATCTATTTGTATGCTTTTTTATAATTGAACGAAACATTCTGTTCGCTCGGTGTTGTCGAACATATCTAAACTTTTCCAGTTGGAGGCTACGACCAACGCTTCATACAATTCACAAAAAAATTCAACAAGTATTAGAGAAAAAGGATTTGATCTACAGAATTTGGAATCTGAGTATAATGAATCTGATTATGAAAGGGCTGCGATGCAATGAGAGTAGAGATCAGGAAATTTTAGGATTTTATATATAAATAAAAAAAACAGTGGGCGATGTAAGGACATCCATTAACAAATCATGCACACAGTTTGTAACACCTTGCTTCTAAACTTTTTGTTCCCAATGTTGATCACTTCCAGCTCTCCCCTGAGGCAAGTCATGAACTTATTATAGTATAAATCTAAAACTATAGAGTTTAGTTAAGTAGGGTGATCTCCTCCGATCATATGAATATAGTCTCATGAACTTATTATAGTTTAGCAATGGGGTATGTTTAGTAATTTTGAAGTACATTATTAATGAATGTATTATTATATAAGGATATTTAAGTCATATTTGTTAGAACCTAGTGTGTGCGTACAGTGGATAAACTGACTGGGTGAGCATTGTTGTAAAGAATGTTGGATCAAATACAGAAAAGAGCACAACGGAAAAATAAAAGAGAGAGAATACAACAAGCAAATTTTCAAAACTATCTACTGGGTGTTTCACCAGTAGGGCCTTCAGGGCAAAAGGCATATCATAATAGATATGTTCATGAACAGATACAAGTAGATTCTTGACAAGAAAACTTGAACACCAACACACTTCCAGGAAGTGAACAAAACTATGAGAACAAAATCCTATCCCACAACAACAATTACCCCAACTGTTGTTAACTCCCAACTTAAGAGACAAGTCTCCCGTCTATCTACTCTTGAGTACAAACTGGATAGATCAGAACTCTCAAACTTAAACTCTTCTCACGTGTATGACAAAATTATTCTGTAATCTCTACCGAACCTCAATGCCATCGCATCTTATTTATAGACATAAATTGATGGATTTGGTTCAAGGAAGTTGTGGAAATTCATTCTTCAAATTTGAATAATCCGCGCATATTTGAATTCTCTGCCAAAAAACTCCCGAAGATCAAAACAACAGATCACAACGTTATCCTAATTTTGAAATTCGAATCCCCATGGTTATCTAACCGTTAATCCTAATCCAAAGCGTTAGCCAGATATGTTGCAACAAAATCTGAAACAAATAGAAAGACAAACAATAAGATACAAAGAAAGGCAAAAAAACATAAAAAGCGGAAGGAGAAACCATACACGTCAACAATCTCTCCCTTTTTACCTTTCTTCACAAGCACAGGAAAAAAATAAAGTAAAGAGAAAAAACACAAGTAAAAAAACAACAATAAACGATCATTAAAAAGAAAGCAACAAAACAAGGATGACAAAGAAAAAACTAAGAAAATAAGCGACAACAAACAAACAAATACACCGACTGACAAAGAAAGCAAGACAACAAGAAAATAAAATAGAACTCCCCCTGAGTTCACACCCACCAGAATAATTATTTCAAAACTACCCCTGACAGCAAGGAAATAATCAAAAGCATCTTCAACCACTTTCGTCATCATCATCAGCCTATCCAGAAGTACCCACATCAACTTCTCTATCCTCATAATCCGTGCCATTATCATCGTCAAATGCTGCTCCCCCTGCTTGAGAAGAAAGAAAATCTTCCCAATTCTTCACTAAGGTTTTAATCTGACGAATGTGAGTGCGAATGAAAACTGTAGAGATAAACACATGTCCTGAACCAGGCTCAACATGAGCAGATGCCGCAGGTGGAGTACGAGGAAAGTCATTGACCCTGTTAATACCAAACAACCTAGAAGAGATCACCATATCACGAAGAGTGTTAGAGAATAAATCCCCAGGCTTGGTCTGAAACTTCTGTTTCATCAACATACCAAACACCAAAGCTGGAAAAGGAATTGAACCAGACCGATGAACAACCCGTGACATCACACGGGAATCTATGCTTCCCAGATTAACCTTAGACTGTGCCCCCAATTTGTACAATAAGATTGTCTGTGATTAGTGCTTGTGATTAGAAATGAAAAGAAAGGAAGATAGAAATGTGAAGAAGTTGAAGAAGCTGAGCATCTCTTCGATTACTTACACTTGATAAGTCACTCTTATCCATATTTTTCCTACCATTACCAAAGAGCCTATCATTACATCCAAAAGTGAAAGTCCTTTTTGATCATTAGTTGAAGCATTGGTGGCTTGTGAATGTAGTCCGTGAGCAAGCCTATGGTGCGTTGGGTTTAATCGATTGATGAGTAAAAATTACCCTACTTTATAGAGTGTTGAGTGCATTTTGATATCCGACGTAAGATTTGGACCGGAAGGAACTTTATTACTCTTGATTTTCCTAGACTTGAACTTGTTAATTTTTTTATGTCATGATTTTAATGTTGTAGTGTGACTTGATATGATTTGTAGTCCTTGTTACTTATGATGTGTTGTTGCTTATGTTCTTTAGGTCTTACTCTAGGTGAAAATTCCCCCTCTCGTTTCCTCATTTTCATTGCTCGAGAACGAGCAACACTTTAAGTTTTGGGGGTTGATCGGTGTTATTTTCACCTAGATTTTAGTGTATTTTATTATGTATTTTTGTGTGTTTTTATTCATTTTGTATATCATTTGGTGGTATTATATGAGGATATGGAGATTTGTGCTTTGAAATGATAAATGTGTGATTTTCATGATTAAGTGCCTTAAATTGTGCTATATTTATAAATATTTAGAGAATTGGTAAAATTGGTGTAATTTGTATGATTTTTAGGTAAAAATGATTCTAGACACGATAAATAATATGTGGGAAAAAACGGAGTTCAATTCGGAGTTGAAACGGGGGAGAATGAGCCAAAGCAAAATGTTAAAAAACACACGTCCAACTTGTGTAATTTTTCTGTATTCGTGTGGAGCTCAAAACTAGATGCGTGATACATAGTTGGAAAGCCACGGAAGAGAGGATCGCGTGAGCGCAAGAATCACTCAAATCGGAGATCGAATGTAGAAGTTATACGCAAAACAGTGAGACTACGCAGAACGTGATGCTCCTACACGCCCCATGTACCAAACACGCCCCCTGTTAGAGATGGCCGTGTACTGTCATCCGAAAAAGCTACACGCCCACCCCCATGGCCGTGTTCCGCACATGACCCGTGTTCTGACAAAAGAAAGTTTTATGATTTCTAAGTGTTCTAGAAGCTTCCATGGGGGTATAAATACATGTTTTGACCACAAAATCCGAGAGGAATCATTTTGTATCAGTTTCCACACACACTAGACACCTAAATCACACACATTCATCTCCATCTCTTCCATCCTTCACTTTATCCATTCAAACCACTTGATCTCTTCAAATCCATCCATCCACCAATCTAAGAAGATGAATTCATCATTGATGAAAGATTTTAGCATGATCAAGGAGAATGAAGTTCACCATCAAAGGGGAGCCAACTTACCTTTATTTTGTTATTTTCTTCATTATCTAGCTAAATTAGAGCATGCCATGGATTATTTTGAATTTGTAATGATATGTAGTGGCTAGTCCTCATGTGAGGCTAGTAATATGATTGGTTAGGGATTATATAGATTTTGTACACCACATGTTTGATGAAATAATTTTTATGAATATTTTCTATCATGAATGCTTATTCTCATTTTATGTATGATTTGTGTGGTTAAATTCTCTACTCATAGTGTTAGGATGGCCATTCAAATATTATGTTTAGTGGTTTAATTGAATCATTGATTGCAAGAGATAACTTAGTTAGTATGAGGAGAGATAAGCCATACCCTTCAAGTGCTTAGAACCTCATGATAGGACATTAGTGATGAACTAGTGAGGAGAACCAAACTTATGATCATAGTACCTTCATGGGAATTGAGAGTAAGAACAATCCTAGGAGATTTAAAATTGTAAAAGAGTTGAGAACCTAATCACCAGGGACATAGGGGTTAGGGATACAAACGTCATTGCCCTTAATATCATAACATGAAAACCATCAATGCATGTGTGTGTGTGAGTCTATATATACCTTATCCATGAATGTTGCTTGCCTTACATACTTCTTAGATTGCTCACCTTCACCTATCATCCATCTCATTTGTACATGTTCTATCTTTAATTTCTTTTCTAGTTGTTAGTTTGTAGTATAATTCAACCCTCTCCTTTTGTTTCGTCCTATTAGAGTAAAGCATTTCTCAAACACGGCTACCCACTTTCGCCCTTGGGTTCGATATATTATAAATTTTGCACTTGGTCGCTTACGTGCTACACAAGATAGAGTACACTTGCTCTAAATCAATGTAACCAAAATTGAAATTAAGTTCATGGCGCCGTTACCGTGGCGAAAGCCTTCGGTGTAACATGTTTGAATTTGTTAGCTCTACTTAGCACATTTTTTTTTATTTTTACATCTTATATTTGTTTTGAAAAATTTGTTCTAACTTGTTCTTCTTGATAGGTACATCAACCTTGAAAGAAGGGGAGAAGGAGCAAAACCAAAAATAGCAAGTGTAGAAAAGTTTTAGAAGGTCACTTAAAGAGATGATGAACTTTGACCAATTCTACAATAATGGAGGAAATGGGGGATGGCAACGAGCTTCTAATGAGAGTACATGCCAACCATATCAAGGATACACTTACACTCCATCAAGTTCTTACAATAATTTCTTCTCTACAAGCATTAAACCAAGTCGTTCAAGCTATGAGTCTCAAAATGCTTACTCAATACCTAATTCCAACTTTAATGGGGGACAAGTGTGGAACATGCCCAATCACCAAATGGGGAATGGAACGTGTATGCAAAACGGGTATGCTCAAGGGAATTTCCAAGAAGAGTGTCCACCATATGATGATGGAAGAAGACCTTCCTTGCAAGATCAATTAAATCAAATAATGGAAATGATTAAGCAAGAAAGAGAGGCTAGAGAGAAGAGATTTGAAGCTTTGGAACGTCAAGCGAGGGAACTTGCTAATTATGAAGCAACTTTTCAAAATGAACAAAGCAAGACTCTCAAAGATGATGAAGAGTTTTTAAAGGCTAAGGAAGAAAAGAAAGAGGTAAGTTTGGTTGAAGAAGAGTGTGTAGAAGGAAAAGAGGTTGAGCGCAAGTTAAAATGGAGGATGAAGAAGGAAAGAGTGTCGAAACAAGAAATGTGTGTAGAAAAGTTTGAATGTGATTATTGGGGCATTCCGATTACTCTTAATCCTATTCCTTTTCCTCAAAGATGTGTTAAAGAAGAAAAGAGAGAAGAGTTTGAGAGTTATGTTGCTTTGAAAAATAAAAAGATGGAGGAGAGTAAGGTGAAAAATGAAGAGGTCAAATCTATGCATGAAGAGTATTCCACGAAAGTGTAGGACCATGGAAAGAATGTAATGCCTTATGAAATTGAAGGAAAAGGAACTCTTAATGCAAGGTGTGACTTAGAGTTGAATGAAAATGTGATGCCTTATTCTACTTATAGAAGCCTTAATATGGGGAAACTCAAGCCTACCACAACTTGTCTTAAGGGTAAAAATTGATCTTTTATTTTGCCTTTTGGAAAGGTTGAAGACGTGGTGGTTAAGGTGAATGAGATGGTCTTCTCGGTTGATTTTGTGGTACTTGGTGTGGAAGCGGAGCCTCGAGTCCTGCTTACTCTTGGAAAAAATTTCTTTACAACCGAAAGATCTAGTGAAGATGAAGAAAAAGAGGAGGTCTCATTGAGCTCGGTGGACGAAAGTGAATTACTATCATGCCATCAAGGAGGAAAGGATGAGTCATATCTTAAGCCCCAAAATGTGCCTCCGGATGAGTTTGAAAAGATTGAACAATCTTACTACATAGAAGCTTTGAATCCTATTGTGGAAAATATTGTAAAAATTGAAAAGAAAGAGAATGAGGAAATAAAGAGCATTGTTCAAGATGGTGAAAATATTGAAGAATTATTGGGAAGTGATGAGAAGAAGATTATTAGTGATTTCTTATCCTTGTTTGATGATGAGAATTACTGTGAAGAGGAGAAAGAGTTAGAACAAGATCATGAGGTAGAAAAAGGTGAAGCTTCGTTGAAGGCCAAAGACCAAGGAAAATTTGTACTAAAATGTGAAATCGAGAATGGGGGAGACTTCAATGCTATATGTGATCTTGGTTCAAGTGCAAATTTGATGCCTTTGGAAATTTTTTAAAAACTTGGCATTGGGAAGTTAAAGGAAACTCTTGTGAAATTTGAAAAGTCTAATCTTTCTTATGTTGAACTTGACAGGAATGAATCTCCGAATATTGAATGGAAGCTAGATAAAGAAGAAGATTGTTGCTCTTGTAAAAGGAAAAAGCGTTCGTTGCATGATTCTCCCGGAATGTCAAGTATGGTTAGTAAGAAGGGGGATACGGTCATAACGGACAATAAGAGAGCAAAAAGAAAGTTTAAAGTGAAGATGAAGGCCGATTGGCCAAAGGATTTTGTGGAGTTTAAAAGTTGAATTATGCGTCTAGCTTGAAGACGTTAAATTTGGCGCTTGATGGGAGGCAACCCATTTTTAATTGCTTTGATTTAATATTCTTGCATTTTTTGGCATGTAGGTTGATCGTGCTCATTGAGGAGAATGCATATTGGAGATACGAGAAGTGCTCGATTTGAAGTGTGAAGGTACATCTCACCACTTCTTGCAAACTTAAAGTTCAACTCTTGTTCACTTTAAGTTTGGGGGGATAGTGCGTGGTGGACGTCCCTTGAATTGTTGTGATGCAATACTTCTCCAAAAGAAGCTCATTGTGGGAAACTACAAGGGTAAGTCCCACCACGTTTTGCAAACTTAATTCTCAACTTGTTTCGATTTAAGTTTGGGGGAGAGTGCGTGGTGTGACTCACAACTTGAGTGTGCTTATTATGTTGATTGAGAGATCTTTTTTGTAAAATTGGGTCAATTTTAAAATTTTTCTCATGAGTATTGGTTTGATTTTGGATTGTTTGGTGGTGTCGAAGTGCATGCTAGTTCATATTTTGGTTAAAATTGTTGTGCTGATGGTTTTGATGAGATTTTGAGTATATATGAGGTGTATTAGAAGTGCAAAAACAGGGCACAACGAGGTGTGAATTTTGAAATTGGGAAAAACAGAGAAGTCGCTACATGAGCCGTGTTCAGTACACGGCCCTGTAAGAAGTGGCCGTGTACTGACATCAGAAGCAGCTACTCGCCCGAGGCTAAGGGCGAGTTTCAAACTCGAGCCGTGTAGGAGATAGAAGCACGGGCCGTGTGCTGCGCACGGCCCTGTAACATGAAGTCGTGCTCGAGCATCAGAAATACCTACACGACCATAACTGAGGCTGTGTTCCAAACACGGGCCGTGCAGATGTCAAGTACACGAGGCATGTAGCAGAGCACGACCCGTGTCGTGCTCAAAATTCCAGTTCGTCTTGTATGCAGCCCGTTTGTCCATGCTAGCCATTTCCATCTTCGGATGCCTTTTCAGGGAGTTCACTTTACTACTCATCATTTCCATATGCTTAGCATAGACTATTTGATTTAATTTGGATTGATTGGATTGACATGTTACTTCATTTATTATATACTTGAGAGGTTTACTTGTTTTATTTAGGTAGTTTTACTTGCTTTATTAGTTTTTCTTATTTTTGAATAAGGTGGCAAATTCTTAAGCTTACATGTTATTGGATGATTGAGGATATGTGCTTTATTTCTTTTGATGGTTGAAATTTTAGTTTTTGCATGTTATATGTATTTGTGATGTTTCTTGTTTGGTGAGTCTTTTCTTATGTGTTTTGTTTGTATTTTATTCTTATATAGGGTTGCTTGGTGGTATGTTTTAGGTTGTTGTGAGTCATTTTTGAATGTGAGTAATGACATGTTGTTTGCGATAAGTGATGGTGAACTATGTTGAGAATCTCTACTCTTTAAAATTGTGGCATGTTCTATTTAACTTGTTCAATTTTGATATGAATTGAGGTGTAATAGGTTCCTAAAGGTCCGAGCAAAAGCTTGTGAGCATTTGAGCTTCAACCGTGCCTCCACAGTTAGTTTTTCATGAGTGGATCGATTGAGCCTTGGTAAACTAGAACTTGCTCATGGACTACGGGAATGAGCCCGATTGGTGGAGATTAGTGATATGATCTCAGGCCATCCTTGTTACTTTAAAGTCATTACTATATATTTCCTTACCTTATACATCATCCCTAGTTAACCACTTTGAGCCTTAAAGCCTATTTCTTGTGATATTAGCACATTACAAGCCATGATTACCCACTTAAGCCTTCATATATACCTTTTCTGTGGGTGATTGAGGAGATGATGGTCTACAAGGTGTGATGTGAGAATTGTGCAAGAGAAAGAAGAAAATGGTAAACAAGCAAGAAAAGGATGAAAAGAGCTCAATCAAATACACATGCAACCTTCAAAGTAAAAAAGGAGCAAAACAAGAAAAATGTGCTCGAGAAATTCAAAAGTTGAAAGAAAGGAAGCATGTAAATTAAAAGAAGCTCAAGAAATCCAAGGAATGATAATGATTAGTGCTTGTGATTAGAAAAGAAAAGAAAGGAAGATAGAAACGTGAAGAAGCTGATCATCACTTCGATTACTTACACTTGATAAGTCACTCTTATCCATATTTTCTCTACCATTACCAAAGAGCCTATTATTACATCCAAAAGTGAAAGTCCTTTTTGATCATTAGTTGAAGCCTTGGGGCTTGTGAATGTAGTCCGTGAGCAAGCCTATGGTGCGTCGGGTTTAATCGATTGATGAGTGAAAATTATCCTACGTCATAGAGTGTTGAGTGCATTTTGATATCCGACGTGAGGTTTGGACCGGAAGGGACTTTATTACTCTTGATTTTCTTAGACTTGAACTTGCTAATTTTTTATGTCATGATTTTAATGTTGTAGTGTGACTTGATATGATTTTTAGTCCTTGTTATTTATGATGTGTTGTTGCTTATGTTCTTTAGGTCTTTCTCTAGGTGAAAATTCCCCCTCTCGTTTTCTCATTTTCGTTGCTCGAGGACGAGCAACACTTTAAGTTTGGGGGGTTGATCGCTGTCGTTTTCACCTAGATTTTAGTGTCTTTTATTATATATTTTTGTGTGTTTTTATTCATTTTGTATATCATTTGGTGGTGTTATATGAAGATATGGAGATTTGTGCTTTGAAATAATAAATGTGTGATTTTCATGATTAAGTGCCTTAAATTGTGCTATATTTGTAAATATTTAGAGAATTGGTAAATTGGTATAATTTGTGTGATTTTCAGGTAAAAATGTATTCTAGACACGATAAAGAAGATGTGGGAAAAACGAAATTCAATTCGGAGTTGAAACGGGGGAGAATGAGCCAAAGCAAAATGTTGAAAAATACACGTCCAACTTGTATAATTTTTTTGTATTCATGTGAAACTCAAAACTGGACATGTGATACATAGTTGAAAAGCCTCAGAAGAGAGAATCGCGTGAGCGCAAGAATCAATCAAATCGGAGATCGGATGTAGAAGTTATGCACGAAACCGTGAAACTGCGCAGCACGCGATGCTCCTACACGCCCCGTGTATCGAACACACCCTTGTTAGAGATGGCCGTGTACTGTCATCCGAAAATGCTACACGTCCACCCCCATGGCCGTGTTCCGAACACGACCCGTGTTTTGACAAAAGTCAGTTTTATGATTTCTAAGTGTTCTAGAAGCTTCCATGGGAGTATAAATACATGTTTTGACCACAAAATCCGAGAGGAATCATTTTGGATCAATTAACACACACACTAGACACCTAAATCACACACATTCATCATCATCTCATCCATCCTTCACTTCATCCATTCAAACCACTTGATCTTCTCAAATCCATCCATAATTCCATCCATCCACCAATATAAGAATAGGAATTTATCATTGATTGAAGATTTTAGCATGATCACGGAGAATGAAGTTCACCATCAAAGGGGAGCCAACTTACCTTTATTTTATTATTTTCTTCATTATCTAGCTAAATTAGAGCATGCCATAGATTATTTTGAATTTGTAATGATATGTAGTGGCTAGTCCTCATGTGAGGCTAGCAATATGATTGGTTAGGGATTATGTAGATTTTGTACACCACATGTTTGATGAAATGATTGTTATGAATATTTTCTATCATTAAAGCTTATTCTCATTTTATGTATGATTTGTGTGGTTAAATTCTCTACTCATAGTGTTAGGATGGTCATTCCAATATTATGTTTACTAGTTTAATTGAATCATTGATTGCATGAGATGACTTAGTTAGTATGAGGAGAGATAAACCATACCATTCAAGTGCTTAGAACCTCATGATAGGATATTAGTGATGAACTAGTGAGGGGAACCAAACTTACCTTCATGGGAATTGAGAGTAAGAACAATCCTAGGAGATTTAAACTTGTAAAAGAGTTGAGAACCTAATCACCTTGGCCATAGGGGTTAGGGGTACAAACGTGATTGTCCTTAATATCATAACATGAAAACCATCAATGCATGTGTGTGTGTTAGTCTATATATACCTTATCCATGAATGTTGCTTACCTTACATACTTCTTAGATTGCTCACCTTCACCCATCATCCATCTCATTTGTACATGTTCTATCTTTAATTGCTTTTCTAGTTGTTAGTTTGTAGTATAATTCAACCCCTTCCTTTTGTTTCGTCCTGCTAGAGTAAAGCATTTCTCAAACACGGCTATCAACTTTCGCCCTTGGGTTCGATATATTATAAATTTTGCCACTTGGTCGCTTACGTGCTACACACGATAGAGTACATTTGCTCTAAATCAATTTAACCAAAATTGAAACTAAGTTCACCCGTATAATTCGGCTTGGGCCCTCTTCTTACCATAATTCTTCCTGGTCTTCTAGTTCCAGAAGAGCTTGGGCCTGAAGACTTCCCTTTGGACTTACCACTACTTGAACGAGATGGACCAGAAGATTTCTCCTTAGATCTGATTACAAGAGAACTCACATTTCCTTTTTCTATGTGGACACTGCTCCGATTAGAATCTGATGGAAGATGAGCCTGCGGTGCTTCAGAAAAAACAGGGTTTGAAGGTATGACAATGTCAGAAGAACCTGGAACATACATGGCAACAGGAATAGGGCTAGGGATAGGATCATCAGTGGGTTTGGCCATGGAAGATGAAGTGATATCGGTGGAGGAAATGTAATGATGAAGAATTGAAGGGTTTGCAGAGATGGGAGAACGAAGTGAAAAAGGAAAAGAGGAAGATTACTCTTGATTGTTGGACATATTGATGGGACAACTCTGCACTCAATGATGTCAGTTACAATTTACAAGAGAGAGAGTAAAAAGAAAATACGCTAACCAATGTAAAGTGATAATTTGAATAATAAAAAAAATGATACACTATATAATAAGAAATGAGATACACTTTACAAGGATGTGGAAGTTAAGAAATACACGATCACAAACAAAAACAATTGCTAGACTACTAACATGAAGCTCACGATAAGAAAAGAAACACAAGAAAAAAAATAAAAAAAATAAAAAATATACGATGATATACATATACATATTCTTAAATTGCAGAAGATATTATTTTGTACTTTCCCCCCTTTTTTTTAAAAAAAAACGGCACACACATACCATTCGTACTTTACTAGTACGGGTGATATTTTGAAGGAAAATATTCAATCACTTAAGAGGAGAATCACGTAAAGGAGATACAGATAATAGAATTTTTTTGTGACGAATTTCAACATTCCTTGATATATATAAATTTTGTTATGCCTTTTTCATATCAATATCACCATAAAAATCTTTCTTTTTTTATAAGTCTTTTTCAAATGGGATGTGTCTAGAGAGGGAAAAAAGAATCCAGAATATTTTATGCAAGTTAAGAATAACAATATATATATCATCATATAAACAAAAACACATACTATAACAAAATACAAAAAAAAGACAACTTAGCACACACACACCGAGAGATTTTCTTAAGGAAGTAAATCTCTCAAAATCAAGGGTTTTGGTAAACATATCAGCTAATTGTTTCTCCGTAGAGATATATTCTAACTTAACCACATCTTGTTCAACTAAATCACGGATAAAATGATGGCGTATATCAATATGTTTTGTGCGAGAATGTTAAACAGGATTTTTAAAAATGTTGATCGTGCTTGAATTATCACCATACACAGTAAGCATAGTATTTTCTTACCCGTAATCATGCAACATTTATTTGAGCTAGATTAGCTGCGTGTAACAACTCCCAAGAGCCACATATTCAGATTCTGCAGTATACAAGAAAACACAATTTTGTTTTCTGCAATGCCATAACACGAGGTTATTACAAAGAAAGAAACAACCACCACTGGTACTTTTCCGATCACTCATATCAACCGCCCAGCCTGAATTGCTGAATCCAACCAACTCAACATTAGTACTTCTTGAAAAATATATTCCAAACTCCCAAGTTCCAGACACATATCTAATGATCCTTTTCACAGCTTGAAGGTGAGACATTTTGGGATCTGACTGATACCAAGCACAAACACCAACACTGTAAACTATGTCTGGACGGCTTGCTGTAAGAAACAAGAGGCTACCAATCATGGATCTGTAAAGAGTATTGTCAACCTTTACACCACCTTCATCTTTGGACAACTTTTGAGAAGACCCCATAGGTGTACGAGCAATTTTGGAGCTTTCCAAACCAAACCTCTTCACAAGATTTTTAGCATATTTGGATTGAGAGAAAATATTCCTTCTTGTGACTACCGTACTTGCATGCCAAGGAAGAAGTTTAGATCACCAACAAGACTCGTGTCAAAGATATTTGTCATTGCTATCACAAATAGTTCATTCAACCTAGATGACGTAGACCTAAAAACAATATCGTCAACATATATTTGAGCAATTAGAATATCACTACCTTCATGCTTAATGAATAACGTACGATCTACCATGCCTTTAGAAAACCCAAATTCAAGAAGAAATTCATTTAAACGACCATACCATGCACGAGGTGCTTGTTTTAAACCATAGAGAGCCTTTTTCAACCTAAAAACATGCAACGGTTTAAAAGGATCTTCAAAACCCTTAGGCTACTCAACATACACTTCTTCATTTAAAACGTCATTTAAAAAAGCACTATTGACATCCATCTGAAACAACTTGATTTTGAGAAAACACGCAATAGTAAAAACAAATCTAATAGATTCAATTCGAGCAACATGAGCAAAAGTGTCATCAAAATCAATTCCTTCAATCTGAGTATAACCTTGGGCTACCAACCTAGCCTTGTTTCGAACAATCTTACCACATTCATCAAATTTGTTTTTGAAAATCCACGTAGTGCCTATGACATTCTAATTAGTTGGTCTAGGAACTAAGTACCAAACATCATTCCTAACAAACTGATTTAATTCTTCATGCATGTCCTCTATCCAAAACTCATCTTTCAAGGCTTCATTCATATTTTTTGGTTCTTGTAAAGACACAAAACAATATATGTCTATATAATTAGTTAAGGAAGACATACCCATAAACCCAGACAGATCATCAAATTTAACTGTTGACAGACAGGATGGTCGAACCATCTTTCTGTAATCCACCAGTTCTTTTTGTCGAGTGGTAATTCCTTCATTAGAATCTCCTATGATCAGAGACGACGGATGATTCCTTAGATTCTACTTGAAGGTTCCTTTCTGGAATCCTTGGATGTGGAGTCAGAACTTTCTGGAATATTTGTAGCTGAAGATGTAGCTTCACTTGTTCCAACATCTTGATCAATATTTTGTTCCTGTACATCGTCATCAAGATTTTTCCAGGTATCTACAAGATCTGCATCAACAGTCTCCCCAGTCATACTTGTGACACTTAACATATCATCAAATATAATATTTATGCTTTCTTGGACAATACGATGCTTCAGATTGAACACCCTATATGCACGACTGTTTTGGGAATAACCAAGAAAGATACAACACTCACTTCTGGAATCAAATTTTGTCAACTGCTCACGATCATTTATAATAAAGCAAACACATCCAAAAACATGAAAGTATTTAAGATTTGGCTTTCTATCATGTAAGACTTCATAAGAAGTTTTATTTTGTCCAGACCTCAAATAAGTCCTATTGATAATATGGCATGCAGTATTGATCGCTTCAGCCCAAAAACGTTAAGACAAATTTTTTGATACCAACATAACACGAGCCATTTCTTGAAGAGTACGATTTTCCGTTCAACAATACCATTTTGCTGAGGGGTTCTTGGAGAAGAAAACTCATGTGAAATTCATGATTGATTCTCAAATTCTTTGCCATGATCACTTCTTATTCTGCTTACTTTAAGCACATATCTGTTTTCAAGACATTTTACAAGTTTCTTAAAAAAATTCGAAGGCCTCAGACTTTTTCCTTAAGAAATCAACCCATGCGAAACGTGAGAAATCATCAACACAAACCAAAATATACTTCTTACCTCCAAGGCTTGCTACTTCGATAGGACCCATCAAATCCAAATGGATAACTTCTAGACAACGAACAGTGGTACAATGTGATAATATTTTTTGTGACACGTGAGTTTGCTTACCACGCATACAAGGACCACATACATGCTTCTCTTGAAATGTCAATCTAGGAACTCCTTTTACCGCATTGTACTTAACAAGCTTTCTCAAGTTTCTAAAATTTACATGTTCAAGTTTGAAGTGCCAAATTACAGATTCATCAGAATGTGAATTTAAACAAGTAACATAAGATTGAATCAAGTAGCAATTGTCACTTGAACGCGTGCCAGTCATAATACAAACATTTTTATCATCAAACACTTTGACAAGAATTTTTATCAAACATCACATGAAGTTTGTCATCACACAATTGACTTATACTAATAAGATTAGCATACAATCCTTCGACATGAAGTACATTAGATAACTTAGGGAAACCTTCAACATTAAGACTGCCTTTTCCAATAATTTTTCCTTTCGCTCATCCTCCAAAAGTAACATTGCCACCATCTACTACTTGGTAATCCTTCAAATATTCCATGGAACCTGTCATGTGTCGTGAACATCCACTATCAAAGTACCAGCAACCTGGAACCGCAGCTTTCAAAGAAGCACAAATCATGTTACATAAAACCTTTTGATCAGCTAAACTTTCCTTGCGATGTTCCACAGAATGTTACAATTTTATAGAAAATAATTTCTTATTCTGAAAATCTTTATGAAATTTGAAACAAAAAGGTTTTATATGTCCAGGAGAGAAATAATAATGACACACAAATCTCTTTTTCCAATTTTTAGCAGAACTAGAATTTTTTGATGATCTAAATGTCTTATAAGATTCTAGACTATAGAAACCTAAACCAGAATTTCCATGCTGACCTGTCATGAGTATCTCATCTAAATCAGACGTACCCTTTTTTAGAGTGTATTAATTAAATACTAAACGACTCTCCTATCTAACAACCTAAGCTTTTAGATGAGGTGGTTGTTTAACATGGTATCAGCTTTTAGATGAGGTGGCCGTCTAACATGGTATCAGAGCCCATGGTTAACAAAGGTCCAGGGTTCGAACCTCACCGCCACCCATTTATGAGAAAATTCCACATGCTAGGCTTGAGGTAAAAATTCTCCGCCTGCATGTGAGGGGGCGTGTTAGAGTGTCTTAATTAAATATTAAACGACTCTCCTATCTAACTGATGAGTGATATTTTCACCTAGATTTTAGATCATGGATTCTACTCCCCACAAGCCAAAACCTCCGGAAACTAAGATCATGGATTCTACTCCCCACAAGCCAAAACCTTCTCATTCTATTGAAATTTCAAATTCTCTTAAGAACTTCCATGATTTCATTGATAAAAATTTATTTGGTGATTGTAGGAAAAAGGTTGCAAGAGGGCACCAACACTTGTCAATGCCCGAATTCTTACCGGGGGATGTGGTTGAAGTTCAAAATTCACATAGAGCTCCATGGAAGAAGTGGAACAAGTGGAAAGGGCCATTTCTTGTGAAGAACGCCTTCGGAGAACAATTGCTTGAGCTATTTAACAAGAAGGGAACCGTTCTAGTGGTTGAACGGGAGAGCACAAGGCACTACTTCAAGAAGAAACCTATGATAGTGCCTAAGGACTATTCAAGACCACCATGAGCTAAAGACTATCGTCCGGCTTGAAGACGTTAAACTTAGCGCTCGATGGGAGGCAACCCATCATTATCTTTATTGCTTTATTTAATGCTTTCAATAAGGATTGTGGATTTGTTATTTCTTGCATTTTTGGCATGTAGGTTGATTGTGCTTGTGAGGAATACGCGTATTGAAGACACGAAGAGTGCTTGATTTGAAATGTGATAGTAAGTCACACAACTTTTTGCAAACTTACCTCGAAACTCTTGTTTCAATTTAAGTTTGGGGGGATATGGCGTGGTGTGACATACTTTGTCTTGAAAGCATATACTTTTCGTATTTTTGAGCTAAAATTTTAAATTTTTCTCATGAGTTTGGTTTGATTTTGGTATGATTGGTCGTGTTGAAGTGCATGATAGTCCATATTTTTAATGAAATTGTTGAGCTAATGGTTTTGTTGAGCATGTATGAAGGGTATTGGAAGCACGAATTGAGCTCGGAGCTAACAACTTCCACTATCAAATGCTTATTGAGGGAGTTCATTCTACACCCTACCACTTTTATGTGCTTAGCATAATTTGATTTGATTTGTATGATGTGATTAGCATGCTACTTCATGTGTTATGTTTTTTGGGATGTTTATTTTCATTAGTTAGGATTTTCTTTTCAATCAAAGGTTGGGATGATTGTGAGCTTACATTGTTTATGGATGATTTGAATGTGTGCTTCATTGTTTAATGATAGTGATTTTTATTCTTGCATGTTATGTGTTTTTGTTTTGTTTATTGTTTGTTGAGTCTTTATTTTATGTTTTGTGTGTTTTCTTATTTTTGTCTTGGTATGTTTGGAGGTTTGTTTTGGGATGTTGTGAGTCATTTTTGAACATGAGTGGTGATATGTTGTGGTAGTAAGTGATGACAAGTTATGATTAAGAATCTCTACACTTTCGAATTGTGACATGTTTTACTTAACTTGTTCAATTTTGAGATGGATGTGGTGTAATAAGTTTCTTAAGGTCCGAGCACAAGCTTGTGAGCGTTTGAGCCTCAACCGTGCATACATGGTATTTTTCTTCATGAGTGGATTGGTTGTGTTTGATAAGCTAGAATTTGCTCAAGGACTATAGGAACGAGCCCAATTTGTGGAGATTAGTGACATGATCTAAGGCCATCCTTGTTATTATAGTCATTACCTTATATTTTCCTACCATGAACATCATCCCTAGTCAACCATTTTGAGCCTTTAAGCCTTTTTATTGTGAATATAGCACATTACAAGCCATGATTACTCACTTAAGCCTTACATATATACCATTTGTGTGGGTGATTGAGGAGATGATAACTAGAAAGGTTTGATAAGGAAGAAAAAGAAAAAGGAAATGGTAAACAAGCAAGAAAAAGGATGAAAAAGAGCATAAAAAAGAATGAACATGCAACCTCAAAACAAGAAAAATGAGTAAAGCAACAACAAGATGCTCAAGGAAATAAAAATTCAAAGAAAGGAAGCATGCATCATAAGAAGCTCAATCCAAAGGAATGTTGATGATTAGTGCTTGTGATTACCAAAGTTGAGAAAGGAAGAAAGAAAAGTGGAGAAGTTGGAGAAATTGGCCATCTCTTCGATTACTTACACTTGCTTAGTCACTATTATCCATATCTTCCTACCCTACCAAAGAGCCTATCATTACATCCTAATTAAAGACCTTTTTGATCATTGATTGAAACTTTGGTGGTTTGTGAATATAGTCCGCGGGCAAGCTTATAGCGAGTCGAGCCAATCGATTAATGAGTGTGATTTACCCTATTTCAAAAGAGTGTTGAGAGACATCAATATCCATTGTGAGGCTTGGACTTAAAAGGAACTATATTACACTTTATTCTCTTTTGATTGAACTTGTTAATTTCTCATGTCATGAGTTTAATGTTGTAGGATGCCTTAGCATAATTTGTAATTCTTGTTGCTAATGATGTGTTGTTACTTATGTTCGTTTAGTCTTTTCCTAGGTGAAAATCACTCTCCTTGGTTTATCATTTTCGTTGTGCGGGGACGCACAACACTTTAAGTTTGGGGGTGTGATAAGTGATATTTTCACCTAGATTTTAGTGTCTTTTTATATGTGTTTTCGTATATTTTCATCCGTATTTTATGTGTTATTTGGTTGTGTTTTGTGTTTTCATGGAAATGTGTGTGAATGAGCTTAAACCTACTATTTTCACTTTTATTTGATGCTAAATAGGATAAGGAAGATGTAGGAAAAAGCGGAACTCAATTTGGAGTTGAAACGAGGGAGAACGAGCCAAAACAGTGAAGGAATCAGGGCAGCAGCAACACGACTGGCCGTGTCGGTGGCACGAGCCGTGTCGCAGTACACGACTCGTGTAGCTAACACGGGCCTGTCCAGAATGGTCGTGCGGCAACATCTATTCATCCAACACGACCACCACTTGGCCGTGTTGCGGAGCTCGACTCGTGTTGCAGCACACGACCCGTGTAGCCAACACGGGCCTGTAAGCGATGGCCGTGCGGGAGCATCAGTTCACGCAACACGGGCACCTCATGGCCGTGTTGCGCCACACGACTCGTGTCGTGTCTTGGATCAGAAAAAAATCAGAATCCTTCTAGAAGGCCCAAAAGGGTATAAATACCCCTCCATTCATATTTTATAAAAAAAGGATCCGAAATTCCACCTTCCCCACACACCTCACACACCATTTCTTCCATTTTCCACCATCATCTTCATCCATTCTTCATCCACCCATCTACACTTGATCCCCTCCATCAAATCCACCATCCAAGTGATCAAGGAAGTAAGGGAGAGTGAGATCACAAGAAGAAGAAGGAGATCTCCATTGGAGCACTTCAAAGGGGGAATCTAATTCTAATTTTTGTGCATTTCTTTATAGATTGATCATGTTTTGTAAGGATCTTAATGTCTATGTTAATTTTCTTATGGATATGAGAGGCTAATCTCCTTTGTGAGATTAGCTCCATGATTGGTGTTGGATAATTTAGTTTTTATGCAAATTGATTTTAATCTTGAATGGGCTTTGTGTTATTTCTATCATTGATTGTTGATTGCTTGATGTATATGATGATTTGTGTGATTAATTGTCATAGGCATGTGATTAGATTGAGAAATCAATTATGTGTTTAGGATAGTTCATTGAATCATTTCATCATACACTTCATGTGCATTAATTTAGAATGAGATAGAGATATCCTTCTAGATTTAGAACCCTTTGATAGAACATTTGATTAGCTTAATCGAGAGGTTGGTTGATTAAATGAGGAGACCCAAACAATTAGTGAATTCATAGTACCTTAAAAGGGAATATTGCTTATGATTTAGTACCTAATTAGGGAACTCATAGAGTAATTAGTACCTAGTGGGAGGTGTTTGCTATTGTCTCGATCCTATGTGCGTTTGGGAGCTTTGTTGAGGGCCTACATCCTATCCATCTCGAGAGAGAGTTTAGGTGGAATTAGTGATCGCTTCTATACCTTGTCCATGAGAGATTAGAATTAATTGCATGATTACTTAATTATCTATGCCATGATTGTTGTTAATCTCATCCTTGCATCATTTGGAACCATCTTATCTTTGCATTCATTTTATCTTTATTTCTTGCTTTAGCATAATTGCATTCATTTGCTCCTATCCTCTCTTCCGTCGTCCTTATAAAATCACGATAAACTTGAGATCGCTTAAACTCTAGTACCTTCCTCCCTGTGGTTCGATAATTTCTTTAATTGGTCATGCCCACTATTTTATGGTTAATCAAATAGCGCCGTTGCCGGGGAGGTAACGGTCGCTAGTAGTTTGACGAAGGATTGTTTAGAGTGGTCTTAATAAGGACATTATTTTATTTTTTATTTTTTTTTTGCATCTTATATTTGCTTTGGAAAATTTTGTTCTAATTTTTTTTTCTTTTATAGGTGCATACCTTGAGAAGGAAGAAGAAGGAGAGCAACCCCAAAAATATGAGCTACATGGATACTCTTCGAGATATGGTGAATAGAAGTGTTCATTCTGCTATGAACACACAAGGAAATTTTCAAGGATTTCAAATGCCAAATTGGGAGCCTAATTTGCAACCGGATTATGGAGTACAAGATATGCAATTCCAACAACAAGGTTATGAGAATTTTGGAGTTCCTCATCAAATGCATCATCAAGTATACCCTCAAGGTGTGGAAGATGTTTTTCAAGGAAATTTTTCTAGTCATCAAGAAGGAAATCAACCACATCTATGGGGAAATTTTCAAGACTCCAACACCTCTTATTCCACCCAAAGTGACCACATAGCAATGTTTGGAGAAAAGATGTTTGAAATGGTTATGGATCGCATAGAGAAGGAGAGTAAGTTTAATGAAATGTGGATGGATCGAATCGGAAATTGGTGTGACATGGTGACAAGTGCAATAGTAGCATTCGGTGCTAGATTGGATTCCATTGAGCACCAAGTTAGTCAAGTTGTATCCACCGTTGAGAACAACAAGCCTTCTTCCTCTATTAAGGATCGGAACAAGACTAGTTTGGGGGTTGATGAGGTTATAAAGGAAAGAAGAGAAAGGATGCCTAAGTGGGTGAAAGCTAAAGAGTTGAAAGAAGAGTTGAAGGGGGAATTCGATAGATTTGTCGAGTCTCTTGAAGAGATGGTAGAGAAAGTCAAGATTCAAAATCAAAAAGAGATTCATGCCATTATGGAAGAAAGGAAACCTCCGGAAACTAAGATCATGGATTCTACTCCCCACAAGCCAAAACCTTCTCATTCTATTGAAATTTCAAATTCTCTTAAGAACTTCCATGATTTCATTGATAAAAATTTATTTGGTGATTGTAGGAAAAAGGTTGCAAGAGGGCACCAACACTTGTCAATGCCCGAATTCTTACCGGGGGATGTGGTTGAAGTTCAAAATTCACATAGAGCTCCATGGAAGAAGTGGAACAAGTGGAAAGGGCCATTTCTTGTGAAGAACGCCTTCGGAGAACAATTGCTTGAGCTATTTAACAAGAAGGGAACCGTTCTAGTGGTTGAACGGGAGAGCACAAGGCACTACTTCAAGAAGAAACCTATGATAGTGCCTAAGGACTATTCAAGACCACCATGAGCTAAAGACTATCGTCCGGCTTGAAAACGTTAAACTTAGCGCTCGATGGGAGGCAACCCATCATTATCTTTATTGCTTTATTTAATGCTTTCAATAAGGATTGTGGATTTGTTATTTCTTGCATTTTTGGCATGTAGGTTGATTGTGCTTGTGAGGAATACGCGTATTGAAGACACGAAGAGTGCTTGATTTGAAATGTGATAGTAAGTCACACAACTTTTTGCAAACTTACCTCGAAACTCTTGTTTCAATTTAAGTTTGGGGGGATATGGCGTGGTGTGACATACTTTGTCTTGAAAGCATATACTTTTCGTATTTTTGAGCTAAAATTTTAAATTTTTCTCATGAGTTTGGTTTGATTTTGGTATGATTGGTCGTGTTGAAGTGCATGATAGTCCATATTTTTAATGAAATTGTTGAGCTAATGGTTTTGTTGAGCATGTATGAAGGGTATTGGAAGCACGAATTGAGCTCGGAGCTAACAACTTCCACTATCAAATGCTTATTGAGGGAGTTCATTCTACACCCTACCACTTTTATGTGCTTAGCATAATTTGATTTGATTTGTATTGATGTGATTAGCATGCTACTTCATGTGTTATGTTTTTTGGGATGTTTATTTTCATTAGTTAGGATTTTCTTTTCAATCAAAGGTTGGGATGATTGTGAGCTTACATTGTTTATGGATGATTTGAATGTGTGCTTCTTTGTTTAATGATAGTGATTTTTATTCTTGCATGTTATGTGTTTTTGTTTTGTTTATTGTTTGTTGAGTCTTTATTTTATGTTTTGTGTGTTTTCTTATTTTTGTCTTGGTATGTTTGGAGGTTTGTTTTGGGATGTTGTGAGTCATTTTTGAACATGAGTGGTGATATGTTGTGGTAGTAAGTGATGACAAGTTATGATTAAGAATCTCTACACTTTCGAATTGTGACATGTTTTACTTAACTTGTTCAATTTTGAGATGGATGTGGTGTAATAAGTTTCTTAAGGTCCGAGCACAAGCTTGTGAGCGTTTGAGCCTCAACCGTGCATACATGGTATTTTTCTTCATGAGTGGATTGGTTGTGTTTGATAAGCTAGAATTTGCTCAAGGACTATAGGAACGAGCCCAATTTGTGGAGATTAGTGACATGATCTAAGGCCATCCTTGTTATTATAGTCATTACCTTATATTTTCCTACCATGAACATCATCCCTAGTCAACCATTTTGAGCCTTTAAGCCTTTTTATTGTGAATATAGCACATTACAAGCCATGATTACTCACTTAAGCCTTACATATATACCATTTGTGTGGGTGATTGAGGAGATGGTAACTAGAAAGGTTTGATAAGGAAGAAAAAGAAAAAGGAAATGGTAAACAAGCAAGAAAAAGGATGAAAAAGAGCATAAAAAAGAATGAACATGCAACCTCAAAACAAGAAAAATGAGTAAAGCAACAACAAGATGCTCAAGGAAATAAAAATTCAAAGAAAGGAAGCATGCATCATAAGAAGCTCAATCCAAAGGAATGTTGATGATTAGTGCTTGTGATTACCAAAGTTGAGAAAGGAAGAAAGAAAAGTGGAGAAGTTGGAGAAATTGGCCATCTCTTCGATTACTTACACTTGCTTAGTCACTATTATCCATATCTTCCTACCCTACCAAAGAGCCTATCATTACATCCTAATTAAAGACCTTTTTGATCATTGATTGAAACTTTGGTGGTTTGTGAATATAGTCCGCGGGCAAGCTTATAGCGAGTCGAGCCAATCGATTAATGAGTGTGATTTACCCTATTTCAAAAGAGTGTTGAGAGACATCAATATCCATTGTGAGGCTTGGACTTAAAAGGAACTATATTACACTTTATTCTCTTTTGATTGAACTTGTTAATTTCTCATGTCATGAGTTTAATGTTGTAGGATGCCTTAGCATAATTTGTAATTCTTGTTGCTAATGATGTGTTGTTACTTATGTTCGTTTAGTCTTTTCCTAGGTGAAAATCACTCTCCTTGGTTTATCATTTTCGTTGTGCGGGGACGCACAACACTTTAAGTTTGGGGGTGTGATGAGTGATATTTTCACCTAGATTTTAGTGTCTTTTTATATGTGTTTTCGTATATTTTTATCCGTATTTTATGTGTTATTTGGTTGTGTTTTGTGTTTTCATGGAAATGTGTATGAATGAGCTTAAACCTACTATTTTCACTTTTTATTTGATGCTAAATAGGATAAGGAAGATGTAGGAAAAAGCGGAACTCAATTTGGAGTTGAAACGAGGGAGAACGAGCCAAAACAGTGAAGGAATCAGGGCAGCAGCAACACGACTGGCCGTGTCGGTGGCACGAGCCGTGTCGCAGTACACGACTCGTGTAGCTAACACGGGCCTGTCCAGAATGGTCGTGCGGCAACATCTATTCATCCAACACGACCACCACTTGGCCGTGTTGCGGAGCTCGACTCGTGTTGCAGCACACGACCCGTGTAGCCAACACGGGCCTGTAAGCGATGGCCGTGCGGGAGCATCAGTTCACGCAACACGGGCACCTCATGGCCGTGCGGGAGCATCAGTTCACGCAACACGGGCACCTCATGGCCGTGTTGCGCCACACGACTCGTGTCGTGTCTTGGATCAGAAAAAAAT
The DNA here is from genome assembly GCA_023678885.1 of Pogostemon cablin. Classification (NCBI taxonomy): domain Eukaryota; kingdom Viridiplantae; phylum Streptophyta; class Magnoliopsida; order Lamiales; family Lamiaceae; genus Pogostemon; species Pogostemon cablin. The sequence continues at coordinate 27,349,441 of CM042983.1, read as the reverse complement.
CAGAATCCTTCTAGAAGGCCCAAAAGGGTATAAATACCCCTCCATTCATATTTTATAAAAAAAGGATCCGAAATTCCACCTTCCCCACACACCTCACACACCATTTCTTCCATTTTCCACCATCATCTTCATCCATTCTTCATCCACCCATCTACACTTGATCCCCTCCATCAAATCCACCATCCAAGTGATCAAGGAAGCAAGGGAGAGTGAGATCACAAGAAGAAGAAGGAGATCTCCATTGGAGCACTTCAAAGGGGGAATCTAATTCTAATTTTTGTGCATTTCTTTATAGATTGATCATGTTTTGTAAGGATCTTAATGTCTATGTTAATTTTCTTATGGATATGAGAGGCTAATCTCCTTTGTGAGATTAGCTCCATGATTGGTGTTGGATAATTTAGTTTTTATGCAAATTGATTTTAATCTTGAATGGGCTTTGTGTTATTTCTATCATTGATTGTTGATTGCTTGATGTATATGATGATTTGTGTGATTAATTGTCATGGGCATGTGATTAGATTGAGAAATCAATTATGTGTTTAGGATAGTTCATTGAATCATTTCATCATACACTTCATGTGCATTAATTTAGAATGAGATAGAGATATCCTTCTAGATTTAGAACCCTTTGATAGAACATTTGATTAGCTTAATCGAGAGGTTGGTTGATTAAATGAGGAGACCCAAACAATTAGTGAATTCATAGTACCTTAAAAGGGAATATTGCTTATGATTTAGTACCTAATTAGGGAACTCATAGAGTAATTAGTACCTAGTGGGAGGTGTTTGCTATTTTCTCGATCCTATGTGCGTTTGGGAGCTTTGTTGAGGGCCTACATCCTATCCATCTCGAGAGAGAGTTTAGGTGGAATTAGTGATCGCTTCTATACCTTGTCCATGAGAGATTAGAATTAATTGCATGATTACTTAATTATCTATGCCATGATTGTTGTTAATCTCATCCTTGCATCATTTGGAACCATCTTATCTTTGCATTCATTTTATCTTTATTTCTTGCTTTAGCATAATTGCATTCATTTGCTCCTATCCTCTCTTCCGTCGTCCTTATAAAATCACGATAAACTTGAGATCGCTTAAACTCTAGTACCTTCCTCCCTGTGGTTCGATAATTTCTTTAATTGGTCATGCCCACTATTTTATGGTTAATCAAATGGCGCCGTTGCCGGGGAGGTAACGGTCGCTAGTAGTTTGACGAAGGATTGTTTAGAGTGGTCTTAATAAGGACATTATTTTATTTTTTATTTTTTTTTTTGCATCTTATATTTGCTTTGGAAAATTTTGTTCTAATTTTTTTTTCTTTTATAGGTGCATACCTTGAGAAGGAAGAAGAAGGAGAGCAACCACAAAAATATGAGCTACATGGATACTCTTCGAGATATGGTGAATAGAAGTGTTCATTCTGCTATGAACACACAAGGAAATTTTCAAGGATTTCAAATGCCAAATTGGGAGCCTAATTTGCAACCGGATTATGGAGTACAAGATATGCAATTCCAACAACAAGGTTATGAGAATTTTGGAGTTCCTCATCAAATGCATCATCAAGTATACCCTCAAGGTGTGGAAGATGTTTTTCAAGGAAATTTTTCTAGTCATCAAGAAGGAAATCAACCACATCTATGGGGAAATTTTCAAGACTCCAACACCTCTTATTCCACCCAAAGTGACCACATAGCAATGTTTGGAGAAAAGATGTTTGAAATGGTTATGGATCGCATAGAGAAGGAGAGTAAGTTTAATGAAATGTGGATGGATCGAATCGGAAATTGGTGTGACATGGTGACAAGTGCAATAGTAGCATTCGGTGCTAGATTGGATTCCATTGAGCACCAAGTTAGTCAAGTTGTATCCACCATTGAGAACAACAAGCCTTCTTCCTCTATTAAGGATCGGAACAAGACTAGTTTGGGGGTTGATGAGGTTATAAAGGAAAGAAGAGAAAGGATGCCTAAGTGGGTGAAAGCTAAAGAGTTGAAAGAAGAGTTGAAGGGGGAATTCGATAGATTTGTCGAGTCTCTTGAAGAGATGGTAGAGAAAGTCAAGATTCAAAATCAAAAAGAGATTCATGCCATTATGGAAGAAAGGAAACCTCCGGAAACTAAGATCATGGATTCTACTCCCCACAAGCCAAAACCTTCTCATTCTATTAAAATTTCAAATTCTCTTAAGAACTTCCATGATTTCATTGATAAAAATTTATTTGGTGATTGTAGGAAAAAGGTTGCAAGAGGGCACCAACACTTGTCAATGCCCGAATTCTTACCGGGGGATGTGGTTGAAGTTCAAAATTCACATAGAGCTCCATGGAAGAAGTGGAACAAGTGGAAAGGGCCATTTCTTGTGAAGAACGCCTTCGGAGAACAATTGCTTGAGCTATTTAACAAGAAGGGAACCGTTCTAGTGGTTGAACGGGAGAGCACAAGGCACTACTTCAAGAAGAAACCTATGATAGTGCCTAAGGACTATTCAAGACCACCATGAGCTAAAGACTATCGTCCGGCTTGAAGACGTTAAACTTAGCGCTCGATGGGAGGCAACCCATCATTATCTTTATTGCTTTATTTAATGCTTTCAATAAGGATTGTGGATTTGTTATTTCTTGCATTTTTGGCATGTAGGTTGATTGTGCTTGTGAGGAATACGCGTATTGAAGACACGAAGAGTGCTTGATTTGAAATGTGATAGTAAGTCACACAACTTTTTGCAAACTTACCTCGAAACTCTTGTTTCAATTTAAGTTTGGGGGGATATGGCGTGGTGTGACATACTTTGTCTTGAAAGCATATACTTTTCGTATTTTTGAGCTAAAATTTTAAAATTTTTCTCATGAGTTTGGTTTGATTTTGGTATGATTGGTCGTGTTGAAGTGCATGATAGTCCATATTTTTAATGAAATTGTTGAGCTAATGGTTTTGTTGAGCATGTATGAAGGGTATTGGAAGCACGAATTGAGCTCGGAGCTAACAACTTCCACTATCAAATGCTTATTGAGGGAGTTCATTCTACACCCTACCACTTTTATGTGCTTAGCATAATTTGATTTGATTTGTATTGATGTGATTAGCATGCTACTTCATGTGTTATGTTTTTTGGGATGTTTATTTTCATTAGTTAGGATTTTCTTTTCAATCAAAGGTTGGGATGATTGTGAGCTTACATTGTTTATGGATGATTTGAATGTGTGCTTCATTGTTTAATGATAGTGATTTTTATTCTTGCATGTTATGTGTTTTTGTTTTGTTTATTGTTTGTTGAGTCTTTATTTTATGTTTTGTGTGTTTTCTTATTTTTGTCTTGGTATGTTTGGAGGTTTGTTTTGGGATGTTGTGAGTCATTTTTGAACATGAGTGGTGATATGTTGTGGTAGTAAGTGATGACAAGTTATGATTAAGAATCTCTACACTTTCGAATTGTGACATGTTTTACTTAACTTGTTCAATTTTGAGATGGATGTGGTGTAATAAGTTTCTTAAGGTCCGAGCACAAGCTTGTGAGCGTTTGAGCCTCAACCGTGCATACATGGTATTTTTCTTCATGAGTGGATTGGTTGTGTTTGATAAGCTAGAATTTGCTCAAGGACTATAGGAACGAGCCCAATTTGTGGAGATTAGTGACATGATCTAAGGCCATCCTTGTTATTATAGTCATTACCTTATATTTTCCTACCATGAACATCATCCCTAGTCAACCATTTTGAGCCTTTAAGCCTTTTTATTGTGAATATAGCACATTACAAGCCATGATTACCCACTTAAGCCTTACATATATACCATTTGTGTGGGTGATTGAGGAGATGGTAACTAGAAAGGTTTGATAAGGAAGAAAAAGAAAAAGGAAATGGTAAACAAGCAAGAAAAAGGATGAAAAAGAGCATAAAAAAGAATGAACATGCAACCTCAAAACAAGAAAAATGAGTAAAGCAACAACAAGATGCTCAAGGAAATAAAAATTCAAAGAAAGGAAGCATGCATCATAAGAAGCTCAATCCAAAGGAATGTTGATGATTAGTGCTTGTGATTACCAAAGTTGAGAAAGGAAGAAAGAAAAGTGGAGAAGTTGGAGAAATTGGCCATCTCTTCGATTACTTACACTTGCTTAGTCACTATTATCCATATCTTCCTACCCTACCAAAGAGCCTATCATTACATCCTAATTAAAGACCTTTTTGATCATTGATTGAAACTTTGGTGGTTTGTGAATATAGTCCGCGGGCAAGCTTATAGCGAGTCGAGCCAATCGATTAATGAGTGTGATTTACCCTATTTCAAAAGAGTGTTGAGAGACATCAATATCCATTGTGAGGCTTGGACTTAAAAGGAACTATATTACACTTTATTATCTTTTGATTGAACTTGTTAATTTCTCATGTCATGAGTTTAATGTTGTAGGATGCCTTAGCATAATTTGTAATTCTTGTTGCTAATGATGTGTTGTTACTTATGTTCGTTTAGTCTTTTCCTAGGTGAAAATCACTCTCCTTGGTTTATCATTTTCGTTGTGCGGGGACGCACAACACTTTAAGTTTGGGGGTGTGATGAGTGATATTTTCACCTAGATTTTAGTGTCTTTTTATATGTGTTTTCGTATATTTTTATCCGTATTTTATGTGTTATTTGGTTGTGTTTTGTGTTTTCATGGAAATGTGTGTGAATGAGCTTAAACCTACTATTTTCACTTTTTATTTGATGCTAAATAGGATAAGGAAGATGTAGGAAAAAGCGGAACTCAATTTGGAGTTGAAACGAGGGAGAACGAGCCAAAACAGTGAAGGAATCAGGGCAGCAGCAACACGACTGGCCGTGTCGGTGGCACGAGCCGTGTCGCAGTACACGACTCGTGTAGCTAACACGGGCCTGTCCAGAATGGTCGTGCGGCAACATCTATTCATCCAACACGACCACCACTTGGCCGTGTTGCGGAGCTCGACTCGTGTTGCAGCACACGACCCGTGTAGCCAACACGGGCCTGTAAGCGATGGCCGTGCGGGAGCATCAGTTCACGCAACACGGGCACCTCATGGCCGTGTTGCGCCACACGACTCGTGTCGTGTCTTGGATCAGAAAAAAATCAGAATCCTTCTAGAAGGCCCAAAAGGGTATAAATACCCCTCCATTCATATTTTATAAAAAAAGGATCCGAAATTCCACCTTCCCCACACACCTCACACACCATTTCTTCCATTTTCCACCATCATCTTCATCCATTCTTCATCCACCCATCTACACTTGATCCCCTCCATCAAATCCACCATCCAAGTGATCAAGGAAGCAAGGGAGAGTGAGATCACAAGAAGAAGAAGGAGATCTCCATTGGAGCACTTCAAAGGGGGAATCTAATTCTAATTTTTGTGCATTTCTTTATAGATTGATCATGTTTTGTAAGGATCTTAATGTCTATGTTAATTTTCTTATGGATATGAGAGGCTAATCTCCTTTGTGAGATTAGCTCCATGATTGGTGTTGGATAATTTAGTTTTTATGCAAATTGATTTTAATCTTGAATGGGCTTTGTGTTATTTCTATCATTGATTGTTGATTGCTTGATGTATATGATGATTTGTGTGATTAATTGTCATGGGCATGTGATTAGATTGAGAAATCAATTATGTGTTTAGGATAGTTCATTGAATCATTTCATCATACACTTCATGTGCATTAATTTAGAATGAGATAGAGATATCCTTCTAGATTTAGAACCCTTTGATAGAACATTTGATTAGCTTAATCGAGAGGTTGGTTGATTAAATGAGGAGACCCAAACAATTAGTGAATTCATAGTACCTTAAAAGGGAATATTGCTTATGATTTAGTACCTAATTAGGGAACTCATAGAGTAATTAGTACCTAGTGGGAGGTGTTTGCTATTGTCTCGATCCTATGTGCGTTTGGGAGCTTTGTTGAGGGCCTACATCCTATCCATCTCGAGAGAGAGTTTAGGTGGAATTAGTGATCGCTTCTATACCTTGTCCATGAGAGATTAGAATTAATTGCATGATTACTTAATTATCTATGCCATGATTGTTGTTAATCTCATCCTTGCATCATTTGGAACCATCTTATCTTTGCATTCATTTTATCTTTATTTCTTGCTTTAGCATAATTGCATTCATTTGCTCCTATCCTCTCTTCCGTCGTCCTTATAAAATCACGATAAACTTGAGATCGCTTAAACTCTAGTACCTTCCTCCCAGTGGTTCGATAATTTCTTTAATTGGTCATGCCCACTATTTTATGGTTAATCAAATGGCGCCGTTGCCGGGGAGGTAACGGTCGCTAGTAGTTTGACGAAGGATTGTTTAGAGTGGTCTTAATAAGGACATTATTTTATTTATTTTTTTTTTTTTGCATCTTATATTTGATTTGGAAAATTTTGTTCTAATTTTTTTTTCTTTTATAGGTGCATACCTTGAGAAGGAAGAAGAAGGAGAGCAACCCCAAAAATATGAGCTACATGGATACTCTTCGAGATATGGTGAATAGAAGTGTTCATTCTGCTATGAACACACAAGGAAATTTTCAAGGATTTCAAATGCCAAATTGGGAGCCTAATTTGCAACCGGATTATGGAGTACAAGATATGCAATTCCAACAACAAGGTTATGAGAATTTTGGAGTTCCTCATCAAATGCATCATCAAGTATACCCTCAAGGTGTGGAAGATGTTTTTCAAGGAAATTTTTCTAGTCATCAAGAAGGAAATCAACCACATCTATGGGGAAATTTTCAAGACTCCAACACCTCTTATTCCACCCAAAGTGACCACATAGCAATGTTTGGAGAAAAGATGTTTGAAATGGTTATGGATCGCATAGAGAAGGAGAGTAAGTTTAATGAAATGTGGATGGATCGAATCGGAAATTGGTGTGACATGGTGACAAGTGCAATAGTAGCATTCGGTGCTAGATTGGATTCCATTGAGCACCAAGTTAGTCAAGTTGCATCCACCGTTGAGAACAACAAGCCTTCTTCCTCTATTAAGGATCGGAACAAGACTAGTTTGGGGGTTGATGAGGTTATAAAGGAAAGAAGAGAAAGGATGCCTAAGTGGGTGAAAGCTAAAGAGTTGAAAGAAGAGTTGAAGGGGGAATTCGATAGATTTGTCGAGTCTCTTGAAGAGATGGTAGAGAAAGTCAAGATTCAAAATCAAAAAGAGATTCATGCCATTATGGAAGAAAGGAAACCTCCGGAAACTAAGATCATGGATTCTACTCCCCACAAGCCAAAACCTTCTCATTCTATTGAAATTTCAAATTCTCTTAAGAACTTCCATGATTTCATTGATAAAAATTTATTTGGTGATTGTAGGAAAAAGGTTGCAAGAGGGCACCAACACTTGTCAATGCCCGAATTCTTACCGGGGGATGTGGTTGAAGTTCAAAATTCACATAGAGCTCCATGGAAGAAGTGGAACAAGTGGAAAGGGCCATTTCTTGTGAAGAACGCCTTCGGAGAACAATTGCTTGAGCTATTTAACAAGAAGGGAACCGTTCTAGTGGTTGAACGGGAGAGCACAAGGCACTACTTCAAGAAGAAACCTATGATAGTGCCTAAGGACTATTCAAGACCACCATGAGCTAAAGACTATCGTCCGGCTTGAAGACGTTAAACTTAGCGCTCGATGGGAGGCAACCCATCATTATCTTTATTGCTTTATTTAATGCTTTCAATAAGGATTGTGGATTTGTTATTTCTTGCATTTTGGCATGTAGGTTGATTGTGCTTGTGAGGAATACGCGTATTGAAGACACGAAGAGTGCTTGATTTGAAATGTGATAGTAAGTCACACAACTTTTTGCAAACTTACCTCGAAACTCTTGTTTCAATTTAAGTTTGGGGGGATATGGCGTGGTGTGACATACTTTGTCTTGAAAGCATATACTTTTCGTATTTTTGAGCTAAAATTTTAAAATTTTTCTCATGAGTTTGGTTTGATTTTGGTATGATTGGTCGTGTTGAAGTGCATGATAGTCCATATTTTTAATGAAATTGTTGAGCTAATGGTTTTGTTGAGCATGTATGAAGGGTATTGGAAGCACGAATTGAGCTCGGAGCTAACAACTTCCACTATCAAATGCTTATTGAGGGAGTTCATTCTACACCCTACCACTTTTATGTGCTTAGCATAATTTGATTTGATTTGTATTGATGTGATTAGCATGCTACTTCATGTGTTATGTTTTTTGGGATGTTTATTTTCATTAGTTAGGATTTTCTTTTCAATCAAAGGTTGGGATGATTGTGAGCTTACATTGTTTATGGATGATTTGAATGTGTGCTTCATTGTTTAATGATAGTGATTTTTATTCTTGCATGTTATGTGTTTTTGTTTTGTTTATTGTTTGTTGAGTCTTTATTTTATGTTTTGTGTGTTTTCTTATTTTTGTCTTGGTATGTTTGGAGGTTTGTTTTGGGATGTTGTGAGTCATTTTTGAACATGAGTGGTGATATGTTGTGGTAGTAAGTGATGACAAGTTATGATTAAGAATCTCTACACTTTCGAATTGTGACATGTTTTACTTAACTTGTTCAATTTTGAGATGGATGTGGTGTAATAAGTTTCTTAAGGTCCGAGCACAAGCTTGTGAGCGTTTGAGCCTCAACCGTGCATACATGGTATTTTTCTTCATGAGTGGATTGGTTGTGTTTGATAAGCTAGAATTTGCTCAAGGACTATAGGAACGAGCCCAATTTGTGGAGATTAGTGACATGATCTAAGGCCATCCTTGTTATTATAGTCATTACCTTATATTTTCCTACCATGAACATCATCCCTAGTCAACCATTTTGAGCCTTTAAGCCTTTTTATTGTGAATATAGCACATTACAAGCCATGATTACCCACTTAAGCCTTACATATATACCATTTGTGTGGGTGATTGAGGAGATGGTAACTAGAAAGGTTTGATAAGGAAGAAAAAGAAAAAGGAAATGGTAAACAAGCAAGAAAAAGGATGAAAAAGAGCATAAAAAAGAATGAACATGCAACCTCAAAACAAGAAAAATGAGTAAAGCAACAACAAGATGCTCAAGGAAATAAAAATTCAAAGAAAGGAAGCATGCATCATAAGAAGCTCAATCCAAAGGAATGTTGATGATTAGTGCTTGTGATTACCAAAGTTGAGAAAGGAAGAAAGAAAAGTGGAGAAGTTGGAGAAATTGGCCATCTCTTCGATTACTTACACTTGCTTAGTCACTATTATCCATATCTTCCTACCCTACCAAAGAGCCTATCATTACATCCTAATTAAAGACCTTTTTGATCATTGATTGAAACTTTGGTGGTTTGTGAATATAGTCCGCGGGCAAGCTTATAGCGAGTCGAGCCAATCGATTAATGAGTGTGATTTACCCTATTTCAAAAGAGTGTTGAGAGACATCAATATCCATTGTGAGGCTTGGACTTAAAAGGAACTATATTACACTTTATTATCTTTTGATTGAACTTGTTAATTTCTCATGTCATGAGTTTAATGTTGTAGGATGCCTTAGCATAATTTGTAATTCTTGTTGCTAATGATGTGTTGTTACTTATGTTCGTTTAGTCTTTTCCTAGGTGAAAATCACTCTCCTTGGTTTATCATTTTCGTTGTGCGGGGACGCACAACACTTTAAGTTTGGGGGTGTGATGAGTGATATTTTCACCTAGATTTTAGTGTCTTTTTATATGTGTTTTCGTATATTTTTATCCGTATTTTATGTGTTATTTGGTTGTGTTTTGTGTTTTCATGGAAATGTGTGTGAATGAGCTTAAACCTACTATTTTCACTTTTTATTTGATGCTAAATAGGATAAGGAAGATGTAGGAAAAAGCGGAACTCAATTTGGAGTTGAAACGAGGGAGAACGAGCCAAAACAGTGAAGGAATCAGGGCAGCAGCAACACGACTGGCCGTGTCGGTGGCACGAGCCGTGTCGCAGTACACGACTCGTGTAGCTAACACGGGCCTGTCCAGAATGGTCGTGCGGCAACATCTATTCATCCAACACGACCACCACTTGGCCGTGTTGCGGAGCTCGACTCGTGTTGCAGCACACGACCCGTGTAGCCAACACGGGCCTGTAAGCGATGGCCGTGCGGGAGCATCAGTTCACGCAACACGGGCACCTCATGGCCGTGTTGCGCCACACGACTCGTGTCGTGTCTTGGATCAGAAAAAAATCAGAATCCTTCTAGAAGGCCCAAAAGGGTATAAATACCCCTCCATTCATATTTTATAAAAAAAGGATCCGAAATTCCACCTTCCCCACACACCTCACACACCATTTCTTCCATTTTCCACCATCATCTTCATCCATTCTTCATCCACCCATCTACACTTGATCCCCTCCATCAAATCCACCATCCAAGTGATCAAGGAAGCAAGGGAGAGTGAGATCACAAGAAGAAGAAGGAGATCTCCATTAGAGCACTTCAAAGGGGGAATCTAATTCTAATTTTTGTGCATTTCTTTATAGATTGATCATGTTTTGTAAGGATCTTAATGTCTATGTTAATTTTCTTATGGATATGAGAGGCTAATCTCCTTTGTGAGATTAGCTCCATGATTGGTGTTGGATAATTTAGTTTTTATGCAAATTGATTTTAATCTTGAATGGGCTTTGTGTTATTTCTATCATTGATTGTTGATTGCTTGATGTATATGATGATTTGTGTGATTAATTGTCATGGGCATGTGATTAGATTGAGAAATCAATTATGTGTTTAGGATAGTTCATTGAATCATTTCATCATACACTTCATGTGCATTAATTTAGAATGAGATAGAGATATCCTTCTAGATTTAGAACCCTTTGATAGAACATTTGATTAGCTTAATCGAGAGGTTGGTTGATTAAATGAGGAGACCCAAACAATTAGTGAATTCATAGTACCTTAAAAGGGAATATTGCTTATGATTTAGTACCTAATTAGGGAACTCATAGAGTAATTAGTACCTAGTGGGAGGTGTTTGCTATTGTCTCGATCCTATGTGCGTTTGGGAGCTTTGTTGAGGGCCTACATCCTATCCATCTCGAGAGAGAGTTTAGGTGGAATTAGTGATCGCTTCTATACCTTGTCCATGAGAGATTAGAATTAATTGCATGATTACTTAATTATCTATGCCATGATTGTTGTTAATCTCATCCTTGCATCATTTGGAACCATCTTATCTTTGCATTCATTTTATCTTTATTTCTTGCTTTAGCATAATTGCATTCATTTGCTCCTATCCTCTCTTCCGTCGTCCTTATAAAATCACGATAAACTTGAGATCGCTTAAACTCTAGTACCTTCCTCCCAGTGGTTCGATAATTTCTTTAATTGGTCATGCCCACTATTTTATGGTTAATCAAATGGCGCCGTTGCCGGGGAGGTAACGGTCGCTAGTAGTTTGACGAAGGATTGTTTAGAGTGGTCTTAATAAGGACATTATTTTATTTATTTTTTTTTTTTTGCATCTTATATTTGATTTGGAAAATTTTGTTCTAATTTTTTTTTCTTTTATAGGTGCATACCTTGAGAAGGAAGAAGAAGGAGAGCAACCCCAAAAATATGAGCTACATGGATACTCTTCGAGATATGGTGAATAGAAGTGTTCATTCTGCTATGAACACACAAGGAAATTTTCAAGGATTTCAAATGCCAAATTGGGAGCCTAATTTGCAACCGGATTATGGAGTACAAGATATGCAATTCCAACAACAAGGTTATGAGAATTTTGGAGTTCCTCATCAAATGCATCATCAAGTATACCCTCAAGGTGTGGAAGATGTTTTTCAAGGAAATTTTTCTAGTCATCAAGAAGGAAATCAACCACATCTATGGGGAAATTTTCAAGACTCCAACACCTCTTATTCCACCCAAAGTGACCACATAGCAATGTTTGGAGAAAAGATGTTTGAAATGGTTATGGATCGCATAGAGAAGGAGAGTAAGTTTAATGAAATGTGGATGGATCGAATCGGAAATTGGTGTGACATGGTGACAAGTGCAATAGTAGCATTCGGTGCTAGATTGGATTCCATTGAGCACCAAGTTAGTCAAGTTGCATCCACCGTTGAGAACAACAAGCCTTCTTCCTCTATTAAGGATCGGAACAAGACTAGTTTGGGGGTTGATGAGGTTATAAAGGAAAGAAGAGAAAGGATGCCTAAGTGGGTGAAAGCTAAAGAGTTGAAAGAAGAGTTGAAGGGGGAATTCGATAGATTTGTCGAGTCTCTTGAAGAGATGGTAGAGAAAGTCAAGATTCAAAATCAAAAAGAGATTCATGCCATTATGGAAGAAAGGAAACCTCCGGAAACTAAGATCATGGATTCTACTCCCCACAAGCCAAAACCTTCTCATTCTATTGAAATTTCAAATTCTCTTAAGAACTTCCATGATTTCATTGATAAAAATTTATTTGGTGATTGTAGGAAAAAGGTTGCAAGAGGGCACCAACACTTGTCAATGCCCGAATTCTTACCGGGGGATGTGGTTGAAGTTCAAAATTCACATAGAGCTCCATGGAAGAAGTGGAACAAGTGGAAAGGGCCATTTCTTGTGAAGAACGCCTTCGGAGAACAATTGCTTGAGCTATTTAACAAGAAGGGAACCGTTCTAGTGGTTGAACGGGAGAGCACAAGGCACTACTTCAAGAAGAAACCTATGATAGTGCCTAAGGACTATTCAAGACCACCATGAGCTAAAGACTATCGTCCGGCTTGAAGACGTTAAACTTAGCGCTCGATGGGAGGCAACCCATCATTATCTTTATTGCTTTATTTAATGCTTTCAATAAGGATTGTGGATTTGTTATTTCTTGCATTTTGGCATGTAGGTTGATTGTGCTTGTGAGGAATACGCGTATTGAAGACACGAAGAGTGCTTGATTTGAAATGTGATAGTAAGTCACACAACTTTTTGCAAACTTACCTCGAAACTCTTGTTTCAATTTAAGTTTGGGGGGATATGGCGTGGTGTGACATACTTTGTCTTGAAAGCATATACTTTTCGTATTTTTGAGCTAAAATTTTAAAATTTTTCTCATGAGTTTGGTTTGATTTTGGTATGATTGGTCGTGTTGAAGTGCATGATAGTCCATATTTTTAATGAAATTGTTGAGCTAATGGTTTTGTTGAGCATGTATGAAGGGTATTGGAAGCACGAATTGAGCTCGGAGCTAACAACTTCCACTATCAAATGCTTATTGAGGGAGTTCATTCTACACCCTACCACTTTTATGTGCTTAGCATAATTTGATTTGATTTGTATTGATGTGATTAGCATGCTACTTCATGTGTTATGTTTTTTGGGATGTTTATTTTCATTAGTTAGGATTTTCTTTTCAATCAAAGGTTGGGATGATTGTGAGCTTACATTGTTTATGGATGATTTGAATGTGTGCTTCATTGTTTAATGATAGTGATTTTTATTCTTGCATGTTATGTGTTTTTGTTTTGTTTATTGTTTGTTGAGTCTTTATTTTATGTTTTGTGTGTTTTCTTATTTTTGTCTTGGTATGTTTGGAGGTTTGTTTTGGGATGTTGTGAGTCATTTTTGAACATGAGTGGTGATATGTTGTGGTAGTAAGTGATGACAAGTTATGATTAAGAATCTCTACACTTTCGAATTGTGACATGTTTTACTTAACTTGTTCAATTTTGAGATGGATGTGGTGTAATAAGTTTCTTAAGGTCCGAGCACAAGCTTGTGAGCGTTTGAGCCTCAACCGTGCATACATGGTATTTTTCTTCATGAGTGGATTGGTTGTGTTTGATAAGCTAGAATTTGCTCAAGGACTATAGGAACGAGCCCAATTTGTGGAGATTAGTGACATGATCTAAGGCCATCCTTGTTATTATAGTCATTACCTTATATTTTCCTACCATGAACATCATCCCTAGTCAACCATTTTGAGCCTTTAAGCCTTTTTATTGTGAATATAGCACATTACAAGCCATGATTACCCACTTAAGCCTTACATATATACCATTTGTGTGGGTGATTGAGGAGATGGTAACTAGAAAGGTTTGATAAGGAAGAAAAAGAAAAAGGAAATGGTAAACAAGCAAGAAAAAGGATGAAAAAGAGCATAAAAAAGAATGAACATGCAACCTCAAAACAAGAAAAATGAGTAAAGCAACAACAAGATGCTCAAGGAAATAAAAATTCAAAGAAAGGAAGCATGCATCATAAGAAGCTCAATCCAAAGGAATGTTGATGATTAGTGCTTGTGATTACCAAAGTTGAGAAAGGAAGAAAGAAAAGTGGAGAAGTTGGAGAAATTGGCCATCTCTTCGATTACTTACACTTGCTTAGTCACTATTATCCATATCTTCCTACCCTACCAAAGAGCCTATCATTACATCCTAATTAAAGACCTTTTTGATCATTGATTGAAACTTTGGTGGTTTGTGAATATAGTCCGCGGGCAAGCTTATAGCGAGTCGAGCCAATCGATTAATGAGTGTGATTTACCCTATTTCAAAAGAGTGTTGAGAGACATCAATATCCATTGTGAGGCTTGGACTTAAAAGGAACTATATTACACTTTATTATCTTTTGATTGAACTTGTTAATTTCTCATGTCATGAGTTTAATGTTGTAGGATGCCTTAGCATAATTTGTAATTCTTGTTGCTAATGATGTGTTGTTACTTATGTTCGTTTAGTCTTTTCCTAGGTGAAAATCACTCTCCTTGGTTTATCATTTTCGTTGTGCGGGGACGCACAACACTTTAAGTTTGGGGGTGTGATGAGTGATATTTTCACCTAGATTTTAGTGTCTTTTTATATGTGTTTTCGTATATTTTTATCCGTATTTTATGTGTTATTTGGTTGTGTTTTGTGTTTTCATGGAAATGTGTGTGAATGAGCTTAAACCTACTATTTTCACTTTTTATTTGATGCTAAATAGGATAAGGAAGATGTAGGAAAAAGCGGAACTCAATTTGGAGTTGAAACGAGGGAGAACGAGCCAAAACAGTGAAGGAATCAGGGCAGCAGCAACACGACTGGCCGTGTCGGTGGCACGAGCCGTGTCGCAGTACACGACTCGTGTAGCTAACACGGGCCTGTCCAGAATGGTCGTGCGGCAACATCTATTCATCCAACACGACCACCACTTGGCCGTGTTGCGGAGCTCGACTCGTGTTGCAGCACACGACCCGTGTAGCCAACACGGGCCTGTAAGCGATGGCCGTGCGGGAGCATCAGTTCACGCAACACGGGCACCTCATGGCCGTGTTGCGCCACACGACTCGTGTCGTGTCTTGGATCAGAAAAAAATCAGAATCCTTCTAGAAGGCCCAAAAGGGTATAAATACCCCTCCATTCATATTTTATAAAAAAAGGATCCGAAATTCCACCTTCCCCACACACCTCACACACCATTTCTTCCATTTTCCACCATCATCTTCATCCATTCTTCATCCACCCATCTACACTTGATCCCCTCCATCAAATCCACCATCCAAGTGATCAAGGAAGTAAGGGAGAGTGAGATAACAATAAGAAGAAGGAGATCTCTATTGAAGCACTTCAAAGGGGGAATCTAATTCTAATTTTTGTGCATTTCTTTATAGATTGATCATGTTTTGTAAGGATCTTAATGTCTATGTTAATTTTCTTATGGATATGAGAGGCTAATCTCCTTTGTGAGATTAGCTCCATGATTGGTGTTGGATAATTTAGTTTTTATGCAAATTGATTTTAATCTTGAATGGGCTTTGTGTTATTTCTATCATTGATTGTTGATTGCTTGATGTATATGATGATTTGTGTGATTAATTGTCATGGGCATGTGATTAGATTGAGAAATCAATTATGTGTTTAGGATAGTTCATTGAATCATTTCATCATACACTTCATGTGCATTAATTTAGAATGAGATAGAGATATCCTTCTAGATTTAGAACCCTTTGATAGAACATTTGATTAGCTTAATCGAGAGGTTGGTTGATTAAATGAGGAGACCCAAACAATTAGTGAATTCATAGTACCTTAAAAGGGAATATTGCTTATGATTTAGTACCTAATTAGGGAACTCATAGAGTAATTAGTACCTAGTGGGAGGTGTTTGCTATTGTCTCGATCCTATGTGCGTTTGGGAGCTTTGTTGAGGGCCTACATCCTATCCATCTCGAGAGAGAGTTTAGGTGGAATTAGTGATCGCTTCTATACCTTGTCCATGAGAGATTAGAATTAATTGCATGATTACTTAATTATCTATGCCATGATTGTTGTTAATCTCATCCTTGCATCATTTGGAACCATCTTATCTTTGCATTCATTTTATCTTTATTTCTTGCTTTAGCATAATTGCATTCATTTGCTCCTATCCTCTCTTCCGTCGTCCTTATAAAATCACGATAAACTTGAGATCGCTTAAACTCTAGTACCTTCCTCCCAGTGGTTCGATAATTTCTTTAATTGGTCATGCCCACTATTTTATGGTTAATCAAATGGCGCCGTTGCCGGGGAGGTAACGGTCGCTAGTAGTTTGACGAAGGATTGTTTAGAGTGGTCTTAATAAGGACATTATTTTATTTTTTATTTTTTTTTTGCATCTTATATTTGATTTGGAAAATTTTGTTCTAATTTTTTTTTCTTTTATAGGTGCATACCTTGAGAAGGAAGAAGAAGGAGAGCAACCCCAAAAATATGAGCTACATGGATACTCTTCGAGATATGGTGAATAGAAGTGTTCATTCTGCTATGAACACACAAGGAAATTTTCAAGGATTTCAAATGCCAAATTGGGAGCCTAATTTGCAACCGGATTATGGAGTACAAGATATGCAATTCCAACAACAAGGTTATGAGAATTTTGGAGTTCCTCATCAAATGCATCATCAAGTATACCCTCAAGGTGTGGAAGATGTTTTTCAAGGAAATTTTTCTAGTCATCAAGAAGGAAATCAACCACATCTATGGGGAAATTTTCAAGACTCCAACACCTCTTATTCCACCCAAAGTGACCACATAGCAATGTTTGGAGAAAAGATGTTTGAAATGGTTATGGATCGCATAGAGAAGGAGAGTAAGTTTAATGAAATGTGGATGGATCGAATCGGAAATTGGTGTGACATGGTGACAAGTGCAATAGTAGCATTCGGTGCTAGATTGGATTCCATTGAGCACCAAGTTAGTCAAGTTGCATCCACCGTTGAGAACAACAAGCCTTCTTCCTCTATTAAGGATCGGAACAAGACTAGTTTGGGGGTTGATGAGGTTATAAAGGAAAGAAGAGAAAGGATGCCTAAGTGGGTGAAAGCTAAAGAGTTGAAAGAAGAGTTGAAGGGGGAATTCGATAGATTTGTCGAGTCTCTTGAAGAGATGGTAGAGAAAGTCAAGATTCAAAATCAAAAAGAGATTCATGCCATTATGGAAGAAAGGAAACCTCCGGAAACTAAGATCATGGATTCTACTCCCCACAAGCCAAAACCTTCTCATTCTATTGAAATTTCAAATTCTCTTAAGAACTTCCATGATTTCATTGATAAAAATTTATTTGGTGATTGTAGGAAAAAGGTTGCAAGAGGGCACCAACACTTGTCAATGCCCGAATTCTTACCGGGGGATGTGGTTGAAGTTCAAAATTCACATAGAGCTCCATGGAAGAAGTGGAACAAGTGGAAAGGGCCATTTCTTGTGAAGAACGCCTTCGGAGAACAATTGCTTGAGCTATTTAACAAGAAGGGAACCGTTCTAGTGGTTGAACGGGAGAGCACAAGGCACTACTTCAAGAAGAAACCTATGATAGTGCCTAAGGACTATTCAAGACCACCATGAGCTAAAGACTATCGTCCGGCTTGAAGACGTTAAACTTAGCGCTCGATGGGAGGCAACCCATCATTATCTTTATTGCTTTATTTAATGCTTTCAATAAGGATTGTGGATTTGTTATTTCTTGCATTTTGGCATGTAGGTTGATTGTGCTTGTGAGGAATACGCGTATTGAAGACACGAAGAGTGCTTGATTTGAAATGTGATAGTAAGTCACACAACTTTTTGCAAACTTACCTCGAAACTCTTGTTTCAATTTAAGTTTGGGGGGATATGGCGTGGTGTGACATACTTTGTCTTGAAAGCATATACTTTTCGTATTTTTGAGCTAAAATTTTAAAATTTTTCTCATGAGTTTGGTTTGATTTTGGTATGATTGGTCGTGTTGAAGTGCATGATAGTCCATATTTTTAATGAAATTGTTGAGCTAATGGTTTTGTTGAGCATGTATGAAGGGTATTGGAAGCACGAATTGAGCTCGGAGCTAACAACTTCCACTATCAAATGCTTATTGAGGGAGTTCATTCTACACCCTACCACTTTTATGTGCTTAGCATAATTTGATTTGATTTGTATTGATGTGATTAGCATGCTACTTCATGTGTTATGTTTTTTGGGATGTTTATTTTCATTAGTTAGGATTTTCTTTTCAATCAAAGGTTGGGATGATTGTGAGCTTACATTGTTTATGGATGATTTGAATGTGTGCTTCATTGTTTAATGATAGTGATTTTTATTCTTGCATGTTATGTGTTTTTGTTTTGTTTATTGTTTGTTGAGTCTTTATTTTATGTTTTGTGTGTTTTCTTATTTTTGTCTTGGTATGTTTGGAGGTTTGTTTTGGGATGTTGTGAGTCATTTTTGAACATGAGTGGTGATATGTTGTGGTAGTAAGTGATGACAAGTTATGATTAAGAATCTCTACACTTTCGAATTGTGACATGTTTTACTTAACTTGTTCAATTTTGAGATGGATGTGGTGTAATAAGTTTCTTAAGGTCCGAGCACAAGCTTGTGAGCGTTTGAGCCTCAACCGTGCATACATGGTATTTTTCTTCATGAGTGGATTGGTTGTGTTTGATAAGCTAGAATTTGCTCAAGGACTATAGGAACGAGCCCAATTTGTGGAGATTAGTGACATGATCTAAGGCCATCCTTGTTATTATAGTCATTACCTTATATTTTCCTACCATGAACATCATCCCTAGTCAACCATTTTGAGCCTTTAAGCCTTTTTATTGTGAATATAGCACATTACAAGCCATGATTACCCACTTAAGCCTTACATATATACCATTTGTGTGGGTGATTGAGGAGATGGTAACTAGAAAGGTTTGATAAGGAAGAAAAAGAAAAAGGAAATGGTAAACAAGCAAGAAAAAGGATGAAAAAGAGCATAAAAAAGAATGAACATGCAACCTCAAAACAAGAAAAATGAGTAAAGCAACAACAAGATGCTCAAGGAAATAAAAATTCAAAGAAAGGAAGCATGCATCATAAGAAGCTCAATCCAAAGGAATGTTGATGATTAGTGCTTGTGATTACCAAAGTTGAGAAAGGAAGAAAGAAAAGTGGAGAAGTTGGAGAAATTGGCCATCTCTTCGATTACTTACACTTGCTTAGTCACTATTATCCATATCTTCCTACCCTACCAAAGAGCCTATCATTACATCCTAATTAAAGACCTTTTTGATCATTGATTGAAACTTTGGTGGTTTGTGAATATAGTCCGCGGGCAAGCTTATAGCGAGTCGAGCCAATCGATTAATGAGTGTGATTTACCCTATTTCAAAAGAGTGTTGAGAGACATCAATATCCATTGTGAGGCTTGGACTTAAAAGGAACTATATTACACTTTATTATCTTTTGATTGAACTTGTTAATTTCTCATGTCATGAGTTTAATGTTGTAGGATGCCTTAGCATAATTTGTAATTCTTGTTGCTAATGATGTGTTGTTACTTATGTTCGTTTAGTCTTTTCCTAGGTGAAAATCACTCTCCTTGGTTTATCATTTTCGTTGTGCGGGGACGCACAACACTTTAAGTTTGGGGGTGTGATGAGTGATATTTTCACCTAGATTTTAGTGTCTTTTTATATGTGTTTTCGTATATTTTTATCCGTATTTTATGTGTTATTTGGTTGTGTTTTGTGTTTTCATGGAAATGTGTGTGAATGAGCTTAAACCTACTATTTTCACTTTTTATTTGATGCTAAATAGGATAAGGAAGATGTAGGAAAAAGCGGAACTCAATTTGGAGTTGAAACGAGGGAGAACGAGCCAAAACAGTGAAGGAATCAGGGCAGCAGCAACACGACTGGCCGTGTCGGTGGCACGAGCCGTGTCGCAGTACACGACTCGTGTAGCTAACACGGGCCTGTCCAGAATGGTCGTGCGGCAACATCTATTCATCCAACACGACCACCACTTGGCCGTGTTGCGGAGCTCGACTCGTGTTGCAGCACACGACCCGTGTAGCCAACACGGGCCTGTAAGCGATGGCCGTGCGGGAGCATCAGTTCACGCAACACGGGCACCTCATGGCCGTGTTGCGCCACACGACTCGTGTCGTGTTTTGGATCAGAAAAAAATCAGAATCCTTCTAGAAGGCCCAAAAGGGTATAAATACCCCTCCATTCATATTTTATAAAAAAAGGATCCGAAATTCCACCTTCCCCACACACCTCACACACCATTTCTTCCATTTTCCACCATCATCTTCATCCATTCTTCATCCACCCATCTACACTTGATCCCCTCCATCAAATCCACCATCCAAGTGATCAAGGAAGCAAGAGAGAGTGAGATCACAAGAAGAAGAAGGAGATCTCCATTGGAGCACTTCAAAGGGGGAATCTAATTCTAATTTTTGTGCATTTCTTTATAGATTGATCATGTTTTGTAAGGATCTTAATGTCTATGTTAATTTTCTTATGGATATGAGAGGCTAATCTCCTTTGTGAGATTAGCTCCATGATTGGTGTTGGATAATTTAGTTTTTATGCAAATTGATTTTAATCTTGAATGGGCTTTGTGTTATTTCTATCATTGATTGTTGATTGCTTGATGTATATGATGATTTGTGTGATTAATTGTCATGGGCATGTGATTAGATTGAGAAATCAATTATGTGTTTAGGATAGTTCATTGAATCATTTCATCATACACTTCATGTGCATTAATTTAGAATGAGATAGAGATATCCTTCTAGATTTAGAACCCTTTGATAGAACATTTGATTAGCTTAATCGAGAGGTTGGTTGATTAAATGAGGAGACCCAAACAATTAGTGAATTCATAGTACCTTAAAAGGGAATATTGCTTATGATTTAGTACCTAATTAGGGAACTCATAGAGTAATTAGTACCTAGTGGGAGGTGTTTGCTATTGTCTCGATCCTATGTGCGTTTGGGAGCTTTGTTGAGGGCCTACATCCTATCCATCTCGAGAGAGAGTTTAGGTGGAATTAGTGATCGCTTCTATACCTTGTCCATGAGAGATTAGAATTAATTGCATGATTACTTAATTATCTATGCCATGATTGTTGTTAATCTCATCCTTGCATCATTTGGAACCATCTTATCTTTGCATTCATTTTATCTTTATTTCTTGCTTTAGCATAATTGCATTCATTTGCTCCTATCCTCTCTTCCGTCGTCCTTATAAAATCACGATAAACTTGAGATCGCTTAAACTCTAGTACCTTCCTCCCTGTGGTTCGATAATTTCTTTAATTGGTCATGCCCACTATTTTATGGTTAATCACTAACAGCTTAAGCTTTTAGATGAGGTGGTTGTTTAACACCCTTACTAAACTTTTTAAAGCTTAAAGTAGAAGATTCCAACTTAACTTTAAGATTTAAGATTTTCAGATCCTTCTTGGTAAGAGATACTTCTAATCTGGTTATGACATTACGCTGCTCATCACACTCATGATCAAGATAAGAAAGTTTATTACGTAACATTTTGTATTTCTCATGAAGTTTCAAAAAATCAAGGTTTGAACACGAACCTAAACTAGAATGAGAAGATACAGAGACTGGGGATGACTCAATGGAATTAAACACATACCTCTTGATCGTCGTCATTTTCACCTAGGTTTTACTGTCTTTATTTGTGGATTTTCGTATGTTTTTATCCGTATTTGTGTAACTTTTGGTGGAGTTTTGAGTTAATTTGGAGAAATGTGTACAGGGTGAGAAATATGTGAAAATGAGCTTAGATATATATGAAATAGGTAAAAAATGAAGCAAAACAGATTCGGGAGCTGAAACGAGCTGAAAAATACCCAACTCGAGTTGCATGGTCTTACTCGACTTGCAACTCGAGTCGAGTTGGAGCTCGAGTAGGTGCAGAAGTTGTCCAGTATCTCAACTCGAGTTGCAAGGTCCAACTCGACTTGCAACTTGAGTCGAGTTAGGTTCCGAGGAAAGACCAACTTCTGAAACGAGTAGACAGGCGAGAGCTCGAGTTAACCAACTCGAGTCGAGCTGGGTTCAGGGCAAGTCGAGCAACAAGTCGAGCTGGGGCAGAGTGTCATCCAAAATTATCCAGTGAGCTAACTCGAGTTACAAGACGCAACTGACTTGCAACTCGAGTCGAGCTAGGTCGAAGAAACCGTCCAATTTGCAGAGCAACGCAACTCGACTTGACAGGCAGTAGCTCGAGTTGGCTACTCGAGTCGAGTTGGCTCCAAAGCAGAAAAAAAAATCAAAAAATTCCAGAAGCTTCTAGAAGGTCCCCAAGGGGTATAAATACATAAGTTGTGCGAAAATTAGGGGGAGAGCCTCATTTTGACAGTTATTTTGGAGATTAACACACATACTTTCTCACTACCATTTCACACACTCCATCCGATTCATTCCACCCTTCAATTCATCCATCCAATCACCTTGATCTTTATAAATCTATCCATACATCCATCCATCCATACATCTAAGAGGAGGAAATCACATTTGGTTGAAGAATTTGGCATGATCAAGGAAGAGGGAGTCAACTTTCAAAGGGAAGCTCAATCACCTTTATTTTGCTATTTTCTTCATTATCTAGCTCATATGGAGCATGCATTGGATTGTAGTCAATTTGTAATGAATATTTGTGGCTAGTCCTCAAGTGAGGCTAGCAATGTGATTGGGTAGGAATTATGTAGATTTTTGCACACCAAAAGCTTGATGAATAGATTGTTATGAATATTTTCTATCATGAATGCTTATTCTCATTTGATGCATGATTTGTGTGGTTAAATTCTCTATACATAGTGTTAGGATGGCCATTCCAATATTATGTATGGTGGTTTAATTGAATCATTGATTGTATGAGGTGACTTAGTTAGTATTAGGAGAGGAAAGACATTCCCTTCAAGTGCTTAGAACCTCATGATAGAACATTAGTGATGAACTAGTGAGGGGACCCAACTTATGATCATAGTACCTTCATGGGAATTGAGAGTAAGACAATCTTGGGAGATTTAAACTTGTAAAAGAGTTGAGAACCTAATCACCTTGGCCATAAGGGTTAGGGGTACAATTGTGATTTCCCTTAATATCATAACTTGAAAGTCATCAATGCTTGAGTGCGTGTGAAGTCTACATAAGACCTTATCCATTATGTTTCTAGCCTTGCTCTCCTCTTAGATATATTTCATCCATTCATCTCATCTTGTCACTTGATTGATAATTGTTGCAATTAGTTGCTAGTTTAGTTCATTAGATAATTGATAGAATAATCATTAGTCTTAAAACCAAGCCTTCTATTGATAATCCTTACAAAACATAAATCAATGGAAAATCCGGATACAACCTAAAGCTTACTTTTCCCTTGGGATGACATAACTATAAATTTTGTACTTGGTCACGCGTTTACTCGACGATAGAGTCTCTTACTCTTACACATTTCACTAGAAATGTGACTAAGAACATGGCACCGTTGCCGAGGAATTTCACCATTCCATGTGAGATGGGAGAGCATGAAAACTACAAAGCTTTATGTGATCTAGGGGCTAGCATTAATTTGATGCCCTTATCAATTTTCAAGAAGTTAGGTATTTGTGAGGTCAAACCGACGTCGGTCACACTTCAATTAGCCGACCGGTCGTTGACACATCCAAAGGGAATAGTGGAAGATGTTTTGATCAAAGTTGGCAAGTTTGTGTTCCCCGTTGATTTTGTGGTACTTGATATGGATGAATTTGCTAATGTCCCATTGATACTTGGGCGTCCGTTTCTTGCCACGGGGAAAACATTGATAGATGTGGAGAAAGGAGAGCTAACTTTGAGGGTGAATGAGGAAGAAGTCATATTTTCATTAAGTGAGGCTATGAGATATCCTCGGAACAAGGAGGAATGTAGAAGATTGGAGGTTGTGGGCAACATTGTTGAAGAGCATATGTATCACCTTCACTCCAAGGATCCGTTGGAAATTATCATAAGCCACTCTTACTCTCTTGAATCTATAAAATCTAAATCTTCTTTTTGTTTAGAAAATGATGAAATGATTGATGAATTGCATGGTTTAAATGCTTGTAGGGCACTCACAAATGAGGAAGCAAAGGAAGCCAAGGTGGAGAAACTTGAAGAAAAATCAAAAGAGGAAGGGCAAGAAAAGAAGAAGGTGGAGTTGAAACCATTACCGAAGCACTTAAAGTATGCTTACTTGGAAGAAAATGAAACGTATCCGAGGTGTGAAGAGTCGAATCTTGTGCTAAATTGGGAAAATACCACTTTATAGTGACTGATGGGATAGTCTTGGGGCATCATATTTCAAAGCATGGGTTAAAAGTGGATAGAGCTAAAGTGATAGCCATAGAACGTCTTCCCCCTCCTACTAGTGAGAAGGGGGTGAGATCATTCTTAGGCCATGCGGGCTTTTATATACGCTTCATTAAGGATTTTTCCAAAATTGCTAGACCTCTTTATAAATTGCTTAAAAAAGATTATCCATTTAACTTCGATGATGAGTGTTGTGTATCATTTCAGGTGCTTAAGGATGCTCTCACTTCATCTCCTATACTCGTTACCCCGGATTGGAGTTTACAATTTGAATTATATTGTGATGCTAGCGATCAATCCATTGGAGTGGTGTTGGGACAAACGAGAGAGAAGAAGTTTAGAGCAATCTATTACACCTCAAAGACATTGAATTCGTGCAAAGTTAACTACACTACAACGGAGAAGGAATTTTTAGCCGTCGTGTATGCTTTTGAGAAGTTTTGACCATACTTGGTTGGGACACAAACGATTGTTTACATGGATCACGCGGCCATAAAATACCAAATGAGTAAGAAAGATGCTAAACCTTGTTTAATCCGTTGGGTGTTGCTTTTGCAGAAATTTGATGTGATTATCAAGGAAAAGAAAGGCGTGGAGAATGTGATCACGGAACATTTGTCTAGGTTTAGAAAATGGAGGTGAGAATGAGGATTTAAAGCCCATTGGAGATGAATTCCCGGATGAGGAAAATTTTCTATTAGAGGTGGATCAAGTGTGTACTCTCATGGTGAATGTGCCGCCTTGGTATGCCGATTATGTCAACTTCATTGTGTATGGAATCGAGCCCACATTGCTTAATGAGTACAAGAAGAAGAAGTTTCGCGTTGAAGTGAAGAAGTATTTTTGGGATGAGCCGTATTTGTTTAAAATTTGTAATGATGGAGTAATAAGGAGATGTGTGGCCGAAGAAGAAGTCATGTGGATTCTTGAACTTTGTCACTCGTCTTTGTGTGGAGGTCACTTTGCTCACCAAAAGACGGGGGCTAAGGTTTTATAATTGGGTTTCTATTGGCCAACATTGTTTAAGGATACAAAGAAGTTTGTGGCTAAGTGTGATAGATGCCAAAGAATAGGGAGAATAGGTAAGAGAGATGAAATGCCCATGACCTTAAGGATTGATGTGGAAATATTTGATGTATGGGGCATTGATTTTATGGGATCATTTCCCTCGTCAAAAGGATATGTGTACATCTTGCTAGCCGTGGATTATGTGTCAAAGTGGGTGGAGGCAATCCCCACTAAGACAAATGATGCTTTGATTGTGCAAAGGTTTTTGAAGAAGAACATTTTTGCTAGGTTTGGAGTTCCACGGGCTTTAGTGAGCGATGGAGGATCTCACTTTGTAAACAAATTGATGGAGAGTTTGTTGAAGAGATATGAAGTGAAGCATCGAGTGGCTACACCTTACCACCCTCAAGCAAATGGTTTGTCGGAGGTTTCAAACCGCCAAATCAAGTTAGTTTTGGAGAAGACCATCAATGGAGGGAGGAAGAATTGGTCGGACAAGCTTGATGATGCCTTATGGGCTTATAGGACGGCTTTTAAGACCATTCTTGGTGTGTCACCGTATCAATTGATTTATGGTAAAGCTTGTTACCTCCCCGTGGAGCTTGAACACCGTGCATTATGGGCTATTAAACGCCTTAACATGGATGAAGGGGAGAGTGGTCAAGCAAGGTTGTTGAAGTTAGTTGAGTTGGAGGAGTTTAGAGGAAGATCATTTGAAACTCAATCATCTACAAGGAAAATATGAAGAGATGGCATGATGCTAAGGTCAAGGAGAAGACGTTTGCTCCCAGGGACAAAGTTTTTGTCTTCAATTCGAGGCTCAAGTTGTTTCCCGGAAAGCTTAAATCTTAATGGATGGGGCCATATGAAGTGCTTGAAGTGTTGAGTGGACATACTTTGAAGCTTAAGGGTCCTAATAATGAGTTTGTGGTAAATGATCATAGGGTGAAACATTATCTATCTCCTTCTCAAAAGGAGATAGTGTATGTGGATACCCTCTCTTCTTAAAACTTCTTTGAGAACTTAGTAGAGTAGGTTTTATTTTATGTTTGCTTTTATTTGTTTTTCTTGTAGTTTGGTATGTAGGTGGATTGTGCTCATGATGAAAGATATGTATGAAGAAGACGAAGTGTGCTTGATAAGGAATGGAGATGTATGTCACACCACTTTGCTCAAATTTAAATTTAACACTTGTGTTAATTTAAGTTTGGGGGGAGTGTGTGGTGGCCATACTTACTTGAATGTTGGAATGCACATACGTTACCACAAGATTAGTACAAGGATAAGTCCCATCACTTTTTGCAAACTTAATTCTCAACTTTTGTTTCGATTTAAGTTTGGGGGAGAGTACGTGGTGTGACTCACCATTTGAGTGTGTTATGATTAATGATTGATTGAGGGAATACTACTTTGTGTTAAATTTGGTAAATTTTAAAATTTTCCCATGAGTTTGGTTATAATGTTGGGTAAATTTGGTTGTGTTGGAGTGCATGATAGTCCTTATTTTTATTACAAGTGTTGAGCTAATGGTTTTGATGAGTTGTTGAGCATAAATGAAGTAGAGTGGAAGCATGAAGTGAGCCCAAAGATCAAAGTGAGGAAACGTTGTGGATGTGATTCGGAAGCTCATGCTAACCATTTCCATTCTCAAATGTTTAATGGAGTTCACTCTACATCCTATCACTTCTAGATTGCTTGGCATGAATTGATATTGATTTGGATTGTATTGGATTAGCATGCTACTTCATGTGTTATGTTTGTGTGAGGTTTACTTTCATAATCTAGGATTTCATTTTCAATTAAGGATGTGATGTTTGTTGAGCTTACATGTCATTGGATGATGAGGATAGGTGCTTGATTTTCTTTTGATGGATGGAATTTTTGCATGTTATGTGTTGTTGTCTTATTTCTTGCTTGGTAAGTCTTTTATCATGAGTTGTGTTTGAATTTTTATTTTTGTATAGGGATGCTTGGTGGTATGTTTTGGGAAGGTGTTAAATGTTTTTGAATGTGAGCTATGATGCATTGTTTATGATAGGTGATGCAAGCATGTTAATGGTTTCTACTTGTTGAAATTATGACATGGATTACATAATTTGTTCAATTTTGAGAAGTATGAAGGTTAATTAAGTTTCTTTTGGTCCATGCAAAAGCTTGTGAAAGTTGAGCCTCAACCGTGCCTCCATGGTTAATTCTTGATGAGAGGACCGGTTGAACTTAGACAAACTAGAACTTGCTCTTGGACTATAGGAACGAAGCCCGAATGGTTGAAATTTGTGACATGATCTTAGGCCATCCTTGTTAAGTGAAGTCATAGCCATAAATTTCCTTACCTTATACATTATCCCTAGTAAGCCACTTTGAGCCTTAAAGCCTATTTCTTGTGATATAAGCACATTACAAACCTTGAAAACCCACTTAAGCCTTATATATATAACCTATGTGTGGGTAATTGAGGATGATGATGGTTTACAAGGGAAGATGTGGAAAAATGTGCAAGTATATATGGAAAGAAAGGTTGAGTCAAGAAAAATGATGAAAGAGCTCAAGATAAAAGCAAGTGCAACTTCAACCAAAGTGAAAAAGGTGCAAAATAAAAAAAATGCTCAAGGAATACAAAAGTCAAAGAAAAGAAGTATGCCATTAAAAGAAGCTCAAAATCCAAGGAATGATAATGATTAGTGCTTGTTATTAAAGGAGAAAAGAAAGGAAGCATGAAAGTGAGTAGTTGAAGAAAAGAATCATCTCTTCGATTAACCACACTTGAATAGTCACTATTATCCAAAGTTTCCTGCCTTACCAAAGAGCCTAAACATTACATTCTAAGATAAATACCTTTTTGATCATTTATTGAAACCAGGGTGGCTTGTGAACATAGTCCATGAGCAAGCCTATGGTGAGTCGGTTCTAACCGGTAGATGAGTGTTGTTCAAAACCTTACTCCAAAGAGTGTTGAGTGAAATTGATATCCTATGAGAGGCTTGGATTGTAAGGGATTTGATTACTCTTTTGTCATGCTTAAGATTGAACTTGTTAATCTTTCATGTTATAAGTTTAATAATGTAGGGATACTTAATTTGATTTTGTAGTCCTTATTGCTTATGGTGCGTTGTGGTTTATGTTCGTTAGGTGTTTTCTAGGTGAAAATTTCTCCTCTTGTTTATCATTTTTCATTGTTCGAGGACGAACAACACTTAAATTTTGGGGGGTTGATCGTCGTCATTTTCACCTAGGCTTTAGTGTCTTTATTAGTGGATTTTCGTATATTTTTATCCATATTTGTGTAACTTTTGGTGGAGTTTTATGTTAATTTGGAGAAATGTGTACAGGGTGAGAAATATGTGAAAATGAGCTTAGATGTATGTGAAACAGGTCAAAAATGGAGCAAAATGGAGTCGGGAGCTGAAACAAGCTGAAAAATACCCAACTCGAGTTGCATGGTCTTACTCGACTTGCAACTCGAGTCGAGTTGGAGCTCGAGTAGGTGCAGAAGTTGTCCAGTAGCTCAACTCGAGTTGCAAGGTCCAACTCGACTTACAACTTGAGTCGAGTTAGGTGCCGAGGAAAGACCAGCTTCTGACACGAGTAGACAGGCGAGAGCTCGAGTTAACCAACTTGAGTCGAGCGGGTTCAGGGCAAGTCGAGCTGGGGCAGAGTGGCATCCAAAATTTTCTAGTGAGCTAACTCGACTTGCAACTCGAGTCGAGCTAGGTCGAAGAAACCATCCAGTTTGCAGAGTAACGCAACTCGACTTGACAGACAGTTGCTCGAGTTGGCTACTCGAGTCGAGTTGGCTCCAAAGAAGAAAAAAATCAGAATATTCCAGAAGCTTCTAGAAGGTCCCCAAGGGGTATAAATACATAAGTTGTGTGAAAATTAGGGGGAGAGCCTCATTTTGACAGTTATTTTGGAGATCAACACACACACACTTTCTCACCACCATTTCACACACTCCATCCGATTCATTCCACCCTTCAATCCATCCAATCACCTTGATCTTCATAAATCTATCCATACATCCATCCATCCATACATCTAAGAGGAGGAAATCACAATTGGTTGAAGAATTTGGCATGATCAAGGAAGAGGGAGTCAACTTTCAAAGGGAAGCTCAATCACCTTTATTTTGCTATTTTATTCATTATCTAGCTCATATGGAGCATGCATTGGATTGTAGTCAACTCTTCACTTCTTGCTACTTCAGACTAGGCCCCTTAGTGTCAACTCTGTAATCTGCCTTTGCTGGGACTCTAGTAGCTTGTTGATGTTAGCTAGACTAAAGACGATCTCATCATCCCTATTCGGCTTCACCACTTGATGTTCAACCTGCGCCACGTTACCAAGTACATATGATCCTCCATCTCTCTCTACAGGCCAGTCACGTGAATTCATAGAGATGTCTTCAAATAATTTTTTAGCTTCAAGTGCTGTCTTAGATAACAACGCTCCTCCTGATGATACATCAATAAAAACACACGACTCACAATCCAATCCATAGTAGAAGATGCTTATATATTCAGCCTTAGACATTCCATGCTGTGGACACCTCCTGAGCATGTCTTTAAACCTATCCCACGCCTCATAAAATTTCTCACCCTGATTCATAACAAATCGGGTGATCTCTTGCTTCATTCTTAAGATCCTTGAGGGTGGCATGTATCTCTCTAAGAACTTCTGCTGCAGTTGGTCCCATGTAGTGCAGTCGGCTGCATCAAGAGTCTCATACCAAGCTTCCGCCTTATCAATCAAAGAGAACTTGAATATGGCGATTCGCCTAGCATCATCATTAGCTCCAGCTCCCTTTTGAGTGTTTGCATAACCAAGAAATTTTCGGAGATGCTGATATGGATCTTCAAAACAACTTCCAGAAAAGGGATTCTTTTCTACCATGTTAATAAGAGCGGGATGTATCTCGAAATCATCATCTTCTCCCCTTGCTCCTATCAACCCCATGTTACCAATTCCATAGTTCGTGAAAATTTCACGTATGACAACATTATCCAAATTCTGCCTTGCTCCCGCCATGTTTAGCACAGTGTGTTATTCGTTCCTTTCCTTCCTTTCCTTTTCCTAGTGCACAAGTATCTCAGAAAAATTCAAGGTTAGATAGAAAATAAATAATCACAAATAAAAGTCTCAATCAAACAAGAAATAATAAACTAATAATAATAGCCATTCCCGGCAACGGCGCCAAGAACTTGATGCGCGTTTTCTTTGCACGCAAAATTAATCCCCAAGTATTAAGGATATCAATTGCAGCTTAAGCAAGCGACCAAGTGAATATCGAACCCAAGGAACGGCGTATTATCAATTTAATTATTATCTAAATTAATTAAGATGAATGACTATATAGTTTGAGGATTGAATGGTTAAGCTACTAAACAAGTAACTAAAATAACAAATAAAATAAAGTATCACTTGAAGAATACGAAAGTGGATCAAGTAGGAGAATAGGTAGCTCTAGGATAATCCAGTTTCACTCATAAATCTCACTTTCATGTGTTGATGTCCGACTCTGCCTTGTGGAATATGAACGCATCACTAAGCCATGCATATCTACTCTATAGACATAAGTAAACATGCGTGTAACACGTGTGAATAATCTCGGAGTAAGAGATATAATTTCTCCCCCCTTTCTAAGTACTATCAGTATCAATTATTTCCCCCTAGGATTGGTACTCTAACCCGATATGATCTCCCTTTATAGGTACTATAAAATTATCCTCTTTATCCTACTTATTAACCCGAATTTAATTCAATTAACAAGTATTCATATAAGATAGTTCTAATAAGAATTCGAAATCCATTCACTTAGAATTATAACATGAAATTATGTTCAGCGGTGAACGCACTCAATCTACAACCAAGATATATATTCAGACTCTATATACCAATTGAAGATGCACAAAACGACCGTGAATATAGATTAAGAAAGCATAATCATATATAAAATAAATCCACAAGTAGTGTTGTACGGAGTGTACACATGGAAGTTTAATTAATTCGTAAAACCTTCACAACCCTAGTTTTACCAAAAAGATTCTAGCCCATGGTGTTGTAGGAAACACACATGGGGGTTGAATAAATCTTACCCGGATGTTCGGAAAATACAAGATAAATTAGGAAACGAATAAACCCTAGATATGGCGTCTTCATGTCCTTCTCCGTCTTGAATCCTCCTCTTGGTTCTCCTCTTGATTCCACAAATGAATCTTCAAAGTGATGGATGGATGGAGGGAAGGAAGTGGATGATGGTTGGGGGGTGATCCCCCTTGTGGAGTGTTGTATGTGTGACCTCTCCTCTATTCAATTGTCTTGTGAATGTAAACGTTTTATTCTTGATAACACACACGTTTCACTCTATTGATTGAAGATTATGATCACACAATCACTCATATGAACAAATCGAAGAACAACAAAGAAATTATAGTGGTTCAGCTTGATGAAGCCTACATCCACTCTCAAAGGTGTTTGAATCTTATTGATGATACAACTTGAGGAGAGAAAACTGAATATCTGAAAATGATCACTTACGACTCAACCCTAAACTGCTTCTTCTCTTTTATATATAAGGATGATCACTTGCAGATGGTGTAATCTGCATGGATGTGTGTTTGTTAGTCGGTTAGATGAAATCTTCAACTGCAAAACTACCTCAGCTATTCTTCCTTCCATCTGATCAATCAACCCTCAACCATTTGATCATTCAAGTAATCTATTTTAATATAAAGTTAAGTGAGAGAAATAATATTTAATATGTAGTGGGTAGGTGTATTAGTGGTGTGTGTGAAGTATGTATGGACCCTATATGTATATATTAATATTTTTTGTGTGGGTTCATATACTTAAAAAGAAAATGTAACAACTCTGTGGGACAACCCAAAAAGGAAAATGTCACAACTTCTGTGGGACGGAGGGAGTATAAATTATATAATATATATTAAATTTTATAAAAAAATATATATATAATCGGGTTACCCACGGGTATTTGAGGCATTACCCGTACCCGTCCCAAACCCTAATGGTATTTGTCACAACTACCCATACCCGTTCCAAACCCATTTACAACTACCCGTACCCTACCCATTAGGGTTCAGGTAGACCGGGTACCCAGAAATACCCGTCCCATTGCTATCCCTAGATTCAGGTGCTAAACCGCCCGGATTTAAGCCTGCTTAAGTCAAGTTCTTCCAAGAACAACCTATAATTTGGGACTCAGGTGCTAAGCCGCCCGAATTTAAGCCACCTCAAGTAGGTGTTCTTCCAAGAACGGCCTATTGTATGGGACTCAGGTGCTAAACCACCCGAATTTATGCCTGCTTAAGTCAAACGACCTATAATCTGGGATTTAGGTGATAAACCGTCTGAGTTTAAGCATTTCTTGAGTTAAGCCTGTTTAAGTCAAACGGCCTATAATCTGGGATTCAGGTGATAAACCGCCCGAGTTTAAGCATTTCTTGAGTTAAGTTCTTCGACCTTCTTCGTGAAGTTAACGACGTTCTAATATATTGAACAACGTTCTTAACCGGAAATCTTCAGGGATCAACGTTTAATTCGAATAAAGGCACAGCCTCCGGATTAATGTTATAAATCAACGAAGTCGAGTTTGGACAAGCTTTATCTGAAGATCTATTAGGCACATAAGCTAGGGAGCCCTAACTTCACCTAAAACCATGGCTGAAGGTGAAGGGTTGACCCCCACTTATATGCCCTTCCACACTTGCGTGCGGAATCGATGTGGGACACCATAACAAGATCCAACTCAACATGCTCAAGTCAAAGTCAGCGCAATCAACACACAAGTCAAGTCAAAGTCAAAGTCAAGCCAAATTGGTTCGAGAGAAGAATCAGAGGATTGATTGAAATTGTAAATTGTTTATATTATCTTTTATATTAAAATTCATCTGAAATTTTCTTTGTTCACCTTTTGTGTTTATTTTATTATAAATACAAAATTTATTGTTACACCCTTATAACATGGAAACATGAGTTCAGTCGTGAACTTCTTAAAAGTCGCATTCTTTTAAAAGAAATATCACTTAGGTTAAGAGTTATCTTCAAATGCGACTATATGGAATGTCACATTCTGTCGACATGAAAATATGAAAAAATTACATGGATTGGAGCTTTGAATGGAAAAATAGTAATTTTGGGTTTAATAATAATTAAACTTAATTTGATAAATTGATGATGCAAATTATACAATTAGAAATTGTATTTAATTTGGGTATGTTGACTTAAATCATAAAATTTTGGACTTAAAACGAGATGTACAAATTGTTCAAACAATTATTTCAATCGATTGAGTCAATATTTTAAGAAAATGTCAACTGACTCTAATGAGGAGGAATTCCCTGTAGACATTCAAATGTGGGGTGATTAGCTAATGTGTAGCCCTAAAGCTAAAGTAATGATGGCCTAAGACAACTAATCTCAAGTAAGAAAACTATTCCGTGAGGGGGAATTCCCGATTGACATTTAAATGTGGGGTGATTAGCTAATGTGTAGCCCTAAAGCTAAAGTAATGATGGCCTAAGACAACTAATCTCAAGTAAGAAAACTGTTCCGTAACGAAGTAATGAAAATGAATGGAAATTAAAAATGTTGCATGTTTGAGAGACATGAAGTAAAATGCCACACATTAAAAATATATATACAATGGTAAGTCCGTAACTCAACCATGATGAGTGGACATCCCACGAGCTTTGGTTCAATGAGACAACTAAGTTATAATTGTTCAGATGCACAAGTATTAATTAATTCATTCATAGAGACAACTCAAGTGCAAATTAACATGTTGATAAGAGTAAGCTATAAAAGCTTTTAATGACTCTTATACCTAATAGAGATGGGGTATGACTAGGGGTGGAAATAGGCCAGGCTT
Source organism: Pogostemon cablin (assembly GCA_023678885.1). Classification (NCBI taxonomy): domain Eukaryota; kingdom Viridiplantae; phylum Streptophyta; class Magnoliopsida; order Lamiales; family Lamiaceae; genus Pogostemon; species Pogostemon cablin. Next base: position 27,315,012 of record CM042983.1, on the reverse strand, counting down.
TGTGATGATAGGCCTGGGCTTGTTTAATTAATATTCGGCCCAAAATTGACCTATTTGATGTGATAGACTCTTTTTTTTAAGGCTAAGCCTAGCCTTTTTATTAAAAGTTCAGGCCTAAAAGCCTATTTAAAGCTTACTTAACATGTAAGAATTCAAAGCTATAATAAGAAATTGCCACATTTCAATCATAAATTTATCCATTTTTCAAGCCTTAGATTGATAAAAATTTCGAAGATGGGGAAACGCATAACATTACAGGATTTAAATAAGTCATCATAATAATAAAATTAAAATCTTAGCAATCTTATCTGTCACATCTCCCAAACAATTTAAGTATCGCGCACTAAAGAAATTAATATGCAAATATTCGTTCTTCAAGTAATTTCTTCTTCTTGATCTATCCTACAAATTTAAGAAATAATTTTATTATTAAAGACACATTTTGAAATGTAAAATGCATATTTCAACTATTAAGAATACGTACACTTACCTTTTCAAATACACAAATGCAATACACCAACAAATAAGTACACATACCAAACACTCCACTCCCGAGATAACATTCACCCTTAGTTTTTCTTTTTAACAGTAGAATTTGATGCGAAGAGAGGGGAGATTCAGATTTAAAATGGGTTAAAAGATGCTCTCAATCCATGGGTTAAAAGATGCAGTTGACTTTCTGGACTTAATTGTTAAGAGACATAAGATATTCATTCATTTATGTTTGCAGGAATTTGGGCCTATATATGTTTTTAATACCAACTCACTCGCCCAAATGGGGATACTTGTACTATATATAAACTCCAACACCATTTCTATTCTACTTGGTATGAATATTCGTTCATGTTCACTCCAGCTTTATCCACAAAACAAAATACTACTATAATATAGAGAGAAATGGGGAAAGAAATAACAAATACAGTATAATTTTATTTTTCGACCTAGAAATCTGCCTGCAGATGCAAACACACATTAGATTTCGTATAAATGTATAGATTACCTTTGATCCTTTCAGATAGCAAGTAGGCGACACACGGGAGCAGCCGCACAGAAGCTTCATGGTTGACATCAGCGCTGTAGGGAGAGAATAGTGAATGTGTCGCGGTGAGGAGAGGAGAGGAGAGAAAAGTAAAAATGAATGTGCTTAGTAACGAGTAATATTATGGGCTTTAGACCCTAATCTTTTTTCATGAGATCAAGTTGGCCTCTCAACTATATTCTTGTTCATCCAAGCCCCTTATCTATTTTAAATGATCAAATGACCCCTTTTCTAAAAAATTAAATGTCTAAATAGTTAATATTTGTTAACTTCCTAATTAATTTTGGGTTAAAAAGAAAACTCATCCATAATTCCTAATGCAGTTGTCTCCCCCAACTTAATTTGGCTTTGGATGATTCATGAAGAGAAACTAAGCTTGCTGTAATTGCAGATAGATGATGTAACATCAATATGATAAGAAAGCAAAACATAGATAATTTATAGCACCACCGCATCAGATCTTCAAAACAACAGATCCATCTAAAGTTGACCACAACACCGAATTGAAAGTTCAACACAACAGATCCATCTAATTGGAAGTCCAACACAACAGATCCATCTAAAGCTGACCACAGTACCGACTTGGAAGACCTATCGCTACCAAATCCAACCTTCTCGATGAACTTCACAACGTCTTATCCCTCAATAGCCTGCTCAAACACACACGCTTAATATAACCACCATTGTCGTCGGTCACACCCTGTTGTCTACACAGATGGACACACGTTGGGTTCGATTCTGTCGTCGATCAAGAACATCCACCATTCTCTCACTCAGGGGCGTACCTACGCGGGGCCGAGGGGGGCACTGGGCCCCCCTGAGAAATTAAAAATAATTACTATATATGTAGTAATTTTTTTATTATTATGACCTTGTCCCAACGGTAACACACCGAATCTACCTATTTGAGAGGTATGGGTTCGATTCTCCCTTATACTCTTCTTTCTTTACTTCTTCAATTTTCAATATTTTTTTCCTTTCTTTTTCAATTTTCAATATTTTTTCCTTTTAGTTTTCTAATTCTTTTTCTCCTCCCTCATTCCTCTTTGTTTTCTTTTTTTAATATAATAACTTTATCTCATGTGTATTTTATTATAAATTTCTCATTCCTATTCTTTTTTTTCTTTACATTTTCAATTTTCAATATTATTTTTCTTTTTATCTTTCTAGTTCTTTTTCTCCTCCCTCATTCCTCTTTATTTTTTTTTTCCTTTCCTACTAGTTCCAATAATATTTATAGTGTTAAATTTTAAATTTTATCTCATGTGTATTTTATTATAAATTTCTCATTCCTATTCTTTTGTTAAATTATTAGTTTTATTTTTAATAATGGTTCTTATAATATTTTTCTTATTCAATTTATATATATATTACTATATTATAAGTATTTCTTCAAAAAAGTTTATATAATTAATTACATGCACTTCAATTGTTTATATCCCGTTATTCTTAAGATTTAATTTTTATTTTTAGAATTTATAATATTTAAGTGTATAATTATTGTTAAAATTCATAAATAAAGAGGATTTATGCACACTTTGTTTTTATGAAAGACAAACTTTATGACACATTAAGAAATCGGGCCCCCCTGTTCAAAATTCCTGCGTCCGCCACTGCTCTCACTAGATAGGGACTGCGGATCCACATCAAAGTTGTCTCTTTCTGTTTGGATTCAACATCCCAAGAATACATCAAACCCTTGTTCATCTTGTTGCAAGAGATGGGCTCATCGTATGTGGTGGCGCACCACCTCTCTGAAACCACCCAAAAATCCATGGGAGTTCCTCATGAGAAGAAATCTTCCATTCCCACCAAGACCCAGCCTCACCTACAACCCAGCTTACGTCGTTGAGAGCCCTTTGCCGTCGTTGATCAAGACCATTTCTTCTTCTCTATCTCCGAAAGCCCCTCCTCAGATGGCAAATCGTCCCCATCGGCCTCCAAGTGTAGCTTGGGATTTATCATTTTTGGGATCTTTCTTAGTGAATGAAAAAGTGGGATGAACTGGTTTTTAGTTTTAACACCAAATTAATTATGAGAGATATAAAAATTACTCTATCCGTCCCATTTCAGATGGCACACTTTTCATTTTGGGTTGTCCCACAAAAGTTTGCACCTTCCAAAAAAAGCAAAAAGTCAAACACAATCACCCTTTCCCATTCACTTTATTTACAAAAAAACCACCCATACCTAACTCACCTAACATACTTTATCATTTATTTATTACCCATAAAATACCATAATACCCCTAAAAGTTATCACTTTCTTAATCTCCGTGCCGGAAAGAGGTGTGCAGTCTTTTCCGGGACGGAGGGAGTAATTATTTTTTACATTTGCTAATTTTTAATAAATGGGTCATTTGAAACCATTAAAATACATAAGGGGCTCGAATGAACCATCAAAATAAAGATAAGGGGTTGAATGAACCCATCAAAATCAATAAAGGGCTTGAATGAATAAAAATAAAAATAAAGGACCAATATGATCTTACAGAATAAGTTGAAGGTCTAACTTGACCCTTTCCCCTAGTATTATTGACAAAGTCTCTTCTGAGACATTAATTTTGTGTGACCGTGTGTAAGACGTATTAAAGTATGTCTATTATATAGATAAAATATGTTTAATGGTTGTGTACGTTTTCTAAATTATGATGAATGATGATTTAAAGCATAATTTTAGAGTATTATAATATGATTTATTATTGACATACTTTAACTACAAATAAACATACTTTACATATATAATAAGCATACTTTAGTAATGGATCGACCCGTCTCACAAAAAATCCATCTTATAAGAGAGTCTCTCAATATTACTATTTCTTTCTTTCGGTGGTTCGTTTGGTAGCTATTAATAACATAAGTAAAACATTAATAGAGCTTTATAATTTGTTTGTTACTCAATCATATCATATTATAACACTCCTCCCATCCCTCGTAAGAGTCCATTTGCTTTTGAGAACGTGGATTAAGGGGTATTATTATTTAATATATGTAGTGAGTAGTTGTATTCGTGGGTGTATGATCCCCTTGTTTTAATTGTATTAATGAGTGTAGGTGGGTCCATGTGTCCAAAAAAAGAAAATAGAATCTTTTGAGTGGGACAACCAAAATGATAAAATGAGACTCTTACTTAGGAACGGAGGGAGTATATTAAAAGTACAAAGTACCTGAGAAATATTTTCTTCCGATTTTGTCCTTACACTATTTTTTTATTTACTTTTCTATAACCTTCTTATTTATTTTTATAAATTATTATAAATTTAATTCTTATTAATTGTCAAGAGTTTATTGTGTTAATCTTTAAAAAATTCAAGATTAACCGAACAAAACTCTTCATATTCAATAATCTCTTTAAACTTCTCTCCAAAATTAATAGTGATCACATCGTCTTGACTGCCTCCACAATTCTTTCTAAACTCCTCCTTTACTAACAGCTTTAGGGTAATACAACATTAAGGGGGTGAAGGTGAGTCCACTCAAGAATTGGAGGAGAAGAACCGCTCTTCGCCCTTTGGGAACTCATTTAGCGATGGAGCCGTGAATAACGTGTTGCAATGTTGATGAGTCGCAGTATGAAATCGAGAGAGGAAGTAGAGGACCTAGAGTGGTGTTGATCTTGATCCACTCCATAAGTTAAGGAATCAGACACATTTTAGGAAGTTTGTTTAGGGCTCCAGTTCCTCTTCCTCTTCAAATGGCCTCGAATTACAACTTCAAACTTCTCAAGTCCAGTATCATTTATGGCCTTACCATTGCAGGCCTTGCAATCCCACAGGTATATTGTAATCTTACTTTTTGCCATGTAATCAGAATGATCATGAAGTGTTATTATTACACATGTTGAGCGGTGTATATCAGATTGTGTTCTTCTTACCCCATTAGAACAATGATCAGTTATACAACATAAATTTGAAATATGTTCGTTTTGTATGAATACAGGGGATTAGTTATGGAAAGTTGGCAAATCTGCCACCCATTATTCAGCTATGTAAGTGGCAAAACCATAACTCTAATTACCTTCGTTTCATTTAACATTTTATTTATGTATAAATCAACTTTTGTTTTTCTTGCAGATTCAAGTTTTGTACCACCTTTGACACATCGGTTTTTCAAATTAGTTCTAGGCATCTTGCAGATTCAAAGCTTTTCTCATAATGGGAACAATGCTCAACGAAAGTGTTTCCTTCATTGAACAACCAGATCTTTACCTTAAGCTGGCTTTCACAGTAACATTCTTTGCTGAAGTATTCCAAGCTTCACTAGGATTTTTAAAGTATAACATTTACGTCTATTATTTATTGTCCAAAAATTTTTTACTCGCTTTACAAAATGGAAGTGTATTCTACAAAATGTTTGCAAGAAAAATCAATCACTTTGGCCACAAAATGATGATGAGTGTGCTTATGATCTTTTAACAGAATCTATGATTTAAGTTTAGTTTAATTATTTATGATATCAAGTGTACATAATCACTTTGGCTACTCTCTATCAAGTATCATTCCATCATTCAAAACAAACAATAATCACCTCAAACATTAATATGCCTGCCTTTTCCATCATTCTCTCCAAACCAAACAAAGCATGTGCACGCGCCATTCAAAACAAACAATTCAACCATGTGATCTCTCTATTAAGCTTACTGCAACATGGAAATAAGATGCAGAAAGAAAAGGAAAAAAAAAGCATCAAAATATTAAGTAACAAATTAACCTGTTATTTTCCCCCTCTGAGCTATTATGTTTTGCTCTCACATGCTCTCCAAACTTAAAAGAAGGGATCAAAAATTGCCCTACATTGTTTGGCGAGAAGATCTTTTGAATGCAAATTGGCAGCAATCATGTCAAATATTCAAGGACTTCTACTCATCATTCAACTCTCTATAATTAGGCATATGATAAGAAACTGAAGGATTTGGGGAAAGAGGAATTGACTCTTTCAATGCGACTATGGCTTACAATTTGAACTTGAGCTATCATAAACACAATTGGAATATAGCAAAAATTGGGGATAAAACATCATGATCAAACAATAGAACTGAAATGGTAATGTTCTCGACATGGAAAGCGCAAATGAATTACAGGACAGACAGTAAAGGTATGGTCCTGGACAAAATGTAATATGTTATGTAATGATAACAATGCACAAGGGAAGCATATTAGAGAACAATATCAGCTCAGCTTAAAAAGGGAAGACCAAATGAAAACATGGAAAACCATAGCATTTCAGTTTAGTATCGAATCATAACAAGTATCAAATAATCAACGAGCAGTACGAGCAACAATGGAATTTTGTAAAAAGAAAATAATTTTCAGTTTATTACATGATTCACTGCAATTTATGTGTAACATAGCCTTACAGCAAAGCAACAGAATCAACATCCTTGTCAAGAAAGTTAAAGCTATGCAGATATAATCATCCAAGTGTCGAAGAGTTTACAATAAAAACTAGCATGGCAATAAAATTTCCACTCACAGAATACACCTAACAAGAAAATAAAAAATAATCGAAGGCCCTTTAAACTGATCAGAAGACAGGAGATAAGGATATGTTCGATCTCAGGCATTTTCTTAAACCAAAATGTAAGATGTTTTCTACTCAACTACGCATGCATTATCAATTTTAAATAGATTAGTCAAATAAATTTTGAACTTTGAACCGTGTCAAGTTACATATGCTGAAACTGAAGAACAAAATGAAGAGGGGTATTCAAATAACAGCTCAAAAACTGGATTCAGTAACAGCTGCATTGCAAAACAAAGAAAATAACAAGTAATAATTTCTAGGAAGGGGAAACAGTTCAAGGATGGATATAATTACAAAACAAAGAAAATAACATGCAAGTACTGAAAAGCCATAATATTTTCAAGGAAGGGGAAACAGTTCAAGTACGGTGATAATCCCTTTGTGACCAATGCGAGCTTTGACAGTGTTGAGGAGTTGAGCCACGTGACTGGTGAGATGGATGCGACGAACATCAATCAACAGGCGAATTCCATGCTCTCCGTCGGGATCATGAGCAAAACACTGTGCTTGTAAAGTGCAGGTAAGACACCAGTCGTCTTCTTGGATGCTAAACACATCGGGTTGAAGAGGGACAAGTGAAGTTGGAAACAAATGATACCAGTGATAATCCAAAAGATCAGGGTTGTTAGGAGGAAGTTCAGACAACGGAAAAGGATAAAACTCAAAGCCTCCATAGTCATCCAACTGGCGATATTCAAAGACCATTCTACCATCCTTGCTGTGGTGAAGCACTCTAGGAAACAAAGCAATTCCCTCACTATAGAGCACTATGAAGTAATCATCAAAATACCGAAAAGTATCCCCAACGTCTAGTTCAGTCCACTCTTTCACTTGTGATTTAAAATTCAAGAGAAAGCCTCCCTTGTTGGTATACAGTAAGAAATGAGAGTGGTCTGTGAAAGTAAATGACCTCACTATAACACGCATGCGAAAGAGGGTAAGGGTAATCCAGGGAGTGTATCCCAACGGTTTTTACCAATATCATACAACTCGAAAGCAGCACGAGGGGATGGACCATCCATATTCATATAATCAAAATGGTGAGCAGAGAACTTAGTGGAGAAAACTAGAATTTGTCGGGCGTCGGGTGTGAGGAGGGCTTTAGGCTCGTATTTGATGTGATTCATATCACTCAGTTTCGTAACATCCTCCTTCACTCCCTTTACTACTTTCCCGCCTGCCAAAACCTCCGGCGGCAAAACTAACTCCCTTACCGTCTTACGGTTGTGATTTGGTGACATACTAAAAGTGTTTTCCCCTTCGAATACATACAAGGTGGAACCCTTCACACAGAGTGCCTGGGTTTGATATTCGCTAGGAAGTCGAAGATGATACGCAGGCTCGATCTCCTTATACTCGTCACCGCCGTCTCGGCTACCATCTAAATCTAGATCCAACACTAAAAGTCTATCTTTTTGTATGAACAATGTTATAATAATTTATTTGAAATGAGAATCATATGATCAAATGATTGCATCTTATAATTTATTTATATGCACGATGCAATAGTCCACTTACTTTATACTGTAGATAATATGTTGTGCGACAACACGCGGAAGATCATATTATCGGTTTCCTTATAAAGTACAAACAGATGCTCACAACCGAGATAGACGGGGACTCTCTATCGGGATGGTTGTAGTGTGGTTTGGTATTAGCTTGTCTTGGCTATAGAATCACATTAGTTCACTTTGTGTGTATTGAGCAGGACAACTTGAGATCGTTCAACTTATACTGACTTATAGGAGAACTTGATATCAGTTATTATGGATGTTCATGCTCTTAATCCCTATGCAATAACCTCGAAACGTAAGGCAGTATGTATTTCTTTAATTCATCAATGGGTGAGATTTACATGTTATTAAATCAACAAACTCGGTGAGTTGGGAAATAGTATTGTCTCTATGGTGTGATGTTGACTGTAGAAGGAATCCGTGTCCGTCATAGGTTGATGATGTTCCCTTGAGGAGCTCATAAGGATTATCATGTAAACCCTGCAGGTGGATTTATTTCGACATGATAATGAGGTTGAGTGGTACTACTCTTGGATAAGATATTAATTAATTGGGTTGTCAGTAACTTAATTAATTAATGGGCATTGTATATCTTAAACATGGGGAGACTAACGGGCTCATAATAAGAAGGAGCCCATAAACGTAATTATAGAATTAGAACGGTAGTGCAGTAATAATATTTTAATGGAATATATTATTATTGGACTTAAGTATAAGCTTTAGGCTAAGCTTGGATACTTAAGCCCAATGGAGGCCCAACTCTAATTTCTCCTCCTGGTCCCTGCTGTAGCCTATAAATAAGTCACCTCAACTTATCCGGATCCCTAAGTCACAAGATTAAAATCGTTTGAGAGAGGGGAGGAAAGCAAATTGAGGAGATCTCGAAGATCGTTGCCCACACGACGTCGAGATCGGACTTGGGAATACAGCAGAAGATCGGAAGGTCTTTACTGCTGCTGCTGATCATCCTCTACATCAATCCTGGTGAAAGGTAATATGATTCTACTCTTTTGCTTCTGCTGCAGTAGAATTATATGGAACCCTAACGGTCACGTTAACCAAACAATCGAACGCCAAAAAAATCATGCAGCCTCTTTGCCACATTTGGTTTCGAGACATCATCACTCTCGGAAACAAGAAAAATTTGGATTTCTTTGCTGTTATTGCACACTCTATTTGGTGGCATCGAAACAAAAGGATCTTTGAAGGTAAACCTAGCTCTTAACCCTCACTCATTAATCATGCAATCTTCTACTTTTCTTCGCGATTTCCAGCATGCTAATCGATGGCCAGAGAGGCCTTCTTCACTATTCTCCTCCAATGCGACCTTCACTCTACCTATGGTGCCATCTCCTTTAGCAACTCAAAAGCTGATGTGAGTATTTTTGTTCAAGGAGTGGACGATCAATTTTTTCATGGCTGTGCAAAGATTTTCTATGGCATAAAATGCCCTCAAATAGCGGAATTTCTAGCTCTAAGGGAAGCGGCCTCTTTAGCATCCTCCCTTAATCTTCTCGATTTCTCATTTATCGGAGATGGTGTTGTTGTCATCCATGCTGCAGACAAAAATATTGATTGTCCTACTTGTGTTCATATTCTCCAAGATGTTTTTTGTTTAACACAAACACATAAATGTATAGGTTTTTTTTTGCTGCCCCGCTCCTTTAATTTTATAGCACATAGTTTTGCTAGTTTTTCTAAACATAATGTTACTAGTGATATCTCTTGGGACGTAATGCCCAATTTCATCTGTGAATCACTATTGGCTGAATTCCAACAATATTAATATTAGTTAAATTTTCCAAAAAAAACTTATTGGACTTTTTTTGATTATTATTTTGGTTCACTATTTATACTAAAATAATTCATTATCAGTTCTTAGAATTGAAATTTTAATCGAATATTTTTCTGAGAATTGTTCACTTGAGAAATCTAAAACTATGCATTGCGATTATGATGTGACAAATTGTTCGACAAGATAAGAAACTTAAGGATTTGGGGAAAGAGGAATTGACTCTTTCAATGTGACTATGGCTTACAATTTGAACTTGAGCTATCATAAACACAGTCGGAATATAGCAAAAATTGGGGATAAAACATCATGATCAAACATCAGAACTGAAATGGTAATGTTCTCGACATGGAAAGCGCAAATGAATTACATGACAGAAAGTAAAGGAATGGTCCAGGACAAAACGTAATATGTTATGCAGCAATAACAATGTACAAGAGAAACATATTAGAGAACAATATCACCTTTGCTTAAAAAGGGAAGACCAAATGAAAACATGGAAAACCATAGCATTTTAGTTTAGTATCGAATCATAATATGTATCAAATCTGATAATCAACGAGCAGTATGAGCAATGATAGAATTTTGTAAAAAGAAAATGCTTCTCAGTCTATAATTACATGATTCATTGTAATTTATATGTGTAATATAACCTTACAGAATCAACATTGTTAGAAAGTATAGACACATGCATAACAATTTTTGTGCGTGTGATAAGTAGTTCACACATGGAAGGAGGAGATTGGTGAAGCTAGTTAATCAAGTATGAGATAAAGATTGATGAGCTGGCTCAAGGATGAACCATTGGATTGCTTAAATGATCAAACGGTTGAGTGGTGGTTGATCAGATGGAAAGAAGAGTAGCTGAAGGAGTTAGTCAGTTGAAGATTCCATCTAACCTAGTAACAGACACACATCTGTGCAGATTACATCATCTGCAGTTGATCATCCTACTATAAAACGTGAAGAAATAGTTTAGGGTTCATAAGATTAGTGATCAGTTTAGTTTCTCTCCACAAGTTGTATCATCATCAATAAGATTCAAATTCCTTTGAGAGTGGACGTAGGCTTCATCAAGCCGAACCACTATACTTGCTTTGTTGTTCTTCAATTCATATGTGTGTGTATGTGTGTGATCACAAGTTTCAATCGATAGAAAGTGAACGGGAGAGAATAAGTGAGGTTCTTTCATTTCATTCACAAGAAGTGGCACCGTCTGTGGGAAAAGAAGATGCTGCCATCTGATTGAAGAAGAAGATCACCATGGTTACAACAAAGTTCGATGTGGAGAAATTTACAGAAAAGTCAGACTTCATCTTGTGGCGAATGAAGATGGAGGCCATTCTCATTCAACAAGGCCTTTTAGATGCTATCAAACCACTCCCTAATAATCAAGCAGTGGCGGTTGATGCAGTTGCAGCTGCAGCTGCAGCTGATCAAGATCAACAATCTAAAGCAAGGAGTGCAATCATATTGTGTTTAGGAGACAATGCCTTATGGGAGATTGCAAAAGAAACCACAGCCAGAGGGATTTGGCAAAGGTTAGAAGAACTTTACATGGTTAAAACTCTTGCTAATAGATTGTATAAGAAACAGAAGCTGTATTCATTCAAGATTACAGAAGAGAAATAAGTTCTTGGGCAGTTAGATGAGTTTAATAGGATAATTGATGATCTAGAGAACATAGATGTAGCTCTGCATACAGAGGATAAGGCTGTTATATTAGTTTCTGCTCTTCCATCATCATTTGAAGGATTGAGGGATACATTGCTGTTTGGTAACAATGAGACAATAACTCTGGATCAAGTACAACTTGCCTTGAGAGCAAAAGTACTATACAAGAATCCTGATGTTCAGATAGTAGTGAAGTATTGGTTGCCAAGAAGCAGGGAAATTGGAGCAATAATAATAAGAAGACCAGTTCTGACAAGAAGAAGCCTGATAAGACTCAGAGTGCTCCAGCAGATGAAGATAACAATAATTGCTTCCATTGCAATAAACCTGGACACTACAAGAAACAGTGCTTCAAATGGAAGGCCATGGTGGCCAAGAAGGTTGCAGAAAAGGCTGGTAATCAGAAGAACCATGCAAATCAGGTAACTGACATACAACCTAAGAATGATGTTATTGAGGCATTGTCTGTGGTGTCTGATTCTACTTCAGAAGAATGGGTGTTAGATTCTGGATGTACTTTTCATATGACATCCATTAAAGAATGGTTCAGTGAGCTGACTGAATATAATGAGGGATCAGTTCTTTTAGGGAATGATCAAGCATGTAATATTGAAGGTATAGATTCCATTAAGATGAAAATGTTTGATGAATCTGTTAAACTGCTGAATAAAGTGAGATATGTGCCTAGCTTAAGGAGAAACTTGATTTCCCTTGGTATATTAGATACATTGGGATATGAACGCAGGCTTAAGAATGGAATTCTCACTGTCTTGAAAGGAACTACAGTAGTAACAAGAGGAGTCAAGAAGAATGATCTGTATTTTCTTGAGGGATCTATCATTATTGGACAGATCAATACTTCACAAGAAAAGGATGAGGCACTCCTATGTCATGGGAGACTTGCTAATGTAAGTGAAAGGGGGTTACAAGAATTGGCTAGACAAGGTTTATTGAATCTTAGCTCATCTGTTGTATTGGATCAGTGTGAGGCTTGCATACTTGGCAAGTTAAAAAGAAGTAAGTTTGGTTCTGCAGAGCACATCACTAAGTCAAGATTGGAGTATATTCACTCAGATTTATGGGGGCCATCCAAGACTACAACTATGGGAGGTGGAAGATACTTCATATCCTTCATTGATGATTACTCAAGAAAGCTGTGGGTAAGGATTTTGAAATCAAAACATGAGGCATTGGTAGCATTCAAGATATGGCTCACTGAAGTTGAAAATCAGACAGAGTGCAAACTTAAGTGTTTGAGGACAGACAATGGGCTAGAGTTTGTATCTCAAGAATTCAACAATTATTGCCAAGAGAAAGGTATCAAGAGGCACAGAACAGTTCATGGTACACCTCAACAAAATGAGGTTGCAGAGAGAATGAACCAAACTTTGCTTGAAAGGGTGAGATGCTTGCTGAATAGTGGAGGATTTTCTAAGGGATTTTGGGGTGAGCTAGTAACTACTGCTGCTTACCTTATTAACATATGTCCATCAGCAGCAATCAAGTTTAAAACTCCTGAGAAAATATGGTCTGGAAAGCTTCCCAGTTATGATCATCTCAAGGTTATAGACTGTCAGGCCTATGCACATCAGAAACAGGATAAGTTAGATCCAAGGGCCATTAAATGTGTGCTTGTTAGATATCCAAAGGAGACAAAAGGTTATAAGTTGTGGTGTTATGAAGCTAATAAGTTTTTTATAGTAGAGATGTGAGCTTCAATGAGAAGAGGATGCCTTTAATTGAGAGAGAAGCATGTATAGTCTCTGATACAGATAATGTTAAGCTTGAGGTGGAGCTTAGAACAGATAAGAAATAACAAGTAAGGAATCAAAACACACCAACATCAGAAGTGGGTCAAACATCAGCTGAAAGGAGAACACTGAGCAGCTATCAGTTAGTAAGGGATAGATTGAAGAGGCAGATAAGAGCTCTTATCAGATATATAGAGGCTGATATTGTATCTTATGCACTATTTGTAGCAACAGATGTTGAGATGTATGAACCAAGGTCACATTCAGAAGCAATTTCAAGTGCTGAGAGTGATAAGTGGATAGTTGCTATGAAAGAGGAGTTACTATCCTTGAAGAAGAACAATACTTGGATACTTGTTGAGAAGCCAACAGATCAGAAGCTTGTTGGATGTAAGTGGCTATACAAAAGGAAACCAGTAACAAGTAAAGAAGGTGGAGTTAGGTACAAGGCAATATTAGTTGCAAGAGATTTTTCACAGAAGGAGGGTGTTGATTACAATGAGATCTTCTCACCAGTTGTGAAGCACTGTTCCATTAGGATCTTACTTGCTATAGTAACTCAGTTAGATCTTGAATTGCATCAGATGGATGTCACTACTGCATTTTTACATGGTAATCTTGAAGAAGACATATACATGCAAGTGCCTGAAGGTGTGGAGGTTGACAGATCAGGAAATAAGGCATGCAAGTTAGTCAAGTCTCTGTATGGACTTAAACAAAGTCCTAGGCAGTGGTACTTGAGGTTTGATGAATATATAATATCAAATGGTTTTGAAAGGAGCTTACATGAGAGTTGTGTTTATAATGAAGAAGGGAATTTCACCTACCTATTACTATATGTAGATGATATTCTAATTGCATGTGGTAATGTTATAGGGATAAATGCAATAAAAGAAGTGCTAAGAAAGGAGTTTGAAATGAAGGACCTTGGAGAAACAAGTACAATACTAGGTATGCAGATCAAGAAAGATAGATCAGCAGGTACTTTGAGCTTGAATCAAGAGTCATACTTGGTCAAAGTTTTGAAGAGATATAATATGGATCAATGCAAGTCAGTTTTGGTGCCAACAAAACAAGGATTAAGACTGTCCTTACAAGGTAGTCCAAAGACAGATGAAGAAATGGCAATAATGGACAGAATACCATATGCAAGTTCAGTTGGAAATTTGATTTACTCAATGGTGTGCTGTAGACCAGACTTAGCATATGTGATGAGTCTGATCAGCAGATTCATGAGTAAACCAGGGTTAATTCATTGGGAATCAGTGAAATGGGCTTTGAGGTACATTAAAGGATCAACAATAGTAGGTTTAAAATTTTAGAGGAGGACAGATTGGGATCAAGCAATTGTGGGATATGTTGATGCAGACTATGCTGCGAATCTTGATACAAGAAAGTCATTGACAGGTTATGTGTTTAACATGTTTGGTACTGCTATTAATTGGAAAGCTACACATCAACATGTAGTAGCATTGTCCACTACAGAGGCTGAGTATGTGGCACTCACAGAAGTTGTAAAAGAATGTATTTGGTTGACAGGAATCTTGAAGGAATTTGGGATTCAGCAAGAAGTTTTTGAAGTATTTTGTGATAACCAAAGTGCTCTCCATCTATCCAGACATCAGGGGTATCATAAGAGAACAAAGCACATTGATGTAAGGCTTTACTTTATAAGGGATATGGTTGAAAAAGGGACTGTTGCAGTGAAGAAAATCAACACTGTAGAGAATCCAGCTGATGCATTGACCAAGGCACTACCAACTCTCAAGTTTGAGTTGTGTAAGACCTTGTTCAATATGCAATAAAAGAAGAGAAAGGGTGGCTGTACCCTTAAAACAACAGGGTGGGGTGTTTGAATCTTGTTGAGGTAGTGCAGTGTCTATAAGGTGGAGAATTATTAGAAAGTATAGACACATGCATGGCAGTTTTTGTGCGTGTGATAAGTAGTTCATACGTGGAATGAGGAGATTGGTGAAGCTAGTTAATCAAGCATGAGATAAGGATCCATGAGCTGGCTCAAGGATGAACTATTGGATTGCTTAAATGATTAAACGGTTGAGTGGTGGTTGATCAGATGAAAAGAAGAGTAGCTGAGGGAGTTAGTCAGTTGAAGATTCCATCTAACCAACTAACAGACACACAGCTGTGCAGATTACATCATCTGCAGTTGATCATCCTATTATAAAATGTGAAGAAGCAGTTTAGGGTTCATAAGATTAGTGATCAGTTTAGTTTCTCTCCACAAGTTGTATCATCATCAATAAGATTCAAATTCCTTTGAGAGTCGACGTAGGCTTCATCAAGCCGAACCACTATACTTGCTTTGTTGTTCTTCAATTCATATGTGTGTGTATGTGTGTGACCACAAGTTTAAATCGATAGAGAGTGAACGGGAGAGAATAAGTGAGGTTCTTTCGTTTCATTCACAAGAAACATCCTTGTCAAGAAAGTTAAAGCTATGAAGATATAATCATCCACGAAGAGTTTACAATAAAAACTAGCATGGCAATAGAATTTCCACTCACAGAATACACATAACAAGGAAATAAAAAATAATCGAAGGCCCCTTGGACTGATCAGAAGATAAGGACATGTTCGATCTCAAGCATTTTCTTAAACCAAAATGTAAGATGTTTTCAATAGGTAAAAGATCGGAGACTAGAATATACCTCTTTAGAGCAACAAATGAAGGGTAGCATCACCTTGTTATATTGATAGAATAACATCCTCCATGGGCGCATGAGTAATGGCAAAGAGTTTTAAGCAATTCAAAATTAATTTAAAAAATATTAAATCCAATTCAAATAACTCTTCGAACACCCTTTCGATACCTGCCATTGCAAAATCCCTCTTTTTTTATTAGGATTTGTTTTGAGATTTCTCTTAATATTATCAAGGTATTGATTGATTATTGTTTGTGGAATGAGTAGTCATGGCGTTGGTTGAGGAGTTTTTGGAGATTTTGCAAAGGCCAACGACTTAGGGCGATGATATTGGGGATGATACAACTTCTTTCTTTCTTCCCAGCGATCTCTCTCAGATTTTGGGAATTTTAAATACGAGAGTTAAAAGTTTATTTTGTCCCACCACTATTTAAAATTTTAGATTTTGTCCCAAAAAATATATTTGTATCGATTTTGTCCCATAACTATGAGTTTTCTTTCAATTTTGTCCAATTTTTTCCGGAATCCTCAATTTTTTCCGAATATTGGTCACGTGTGTTGCACGTGACTGATGAATTTAGGGATGGGTTCCAGCGAAAATCTAGGGTTCCGGTGAAAATTGAGCAAAATTGAAATAAAACTCATAGTTATTGGACAAAATCGATACAAATATCTTTTTTGGGACAAAATTTAAAGTTTAAAAAGTTATGGGACAAAAAAAACTTTTAACTCTTGGGTTAATTCCTAAAAAATTCACCACCTTATTGGGAATTTTAAAATCTACCACGACCTTTTATTTTTGTCAATTCAATACACAATCTATTTAATATTTTTTAATTTTATCACGACCTTTTATTTTTGTCAATTCAATACGCGATCTATTTAATATTTTTAATTCTATCACAACTTTTATTTTTGCAATTCCGTGACCCACTTATTTTATATTTTCAATTCAATTAAATTCATTATTATTATTATTATTATTACTATTATTATTATAATAGTGCTATTATTTTTAATAATAAAAGTTATTTAAAAATTAATTAAAACACACAAGTCGATCATTTATTTCATAAGATTTTTTTCTATATCATTGTCATAGTAAATTAACATTTGATTAAAAAATTATTTTAATTGGTCGACCTTTATGTAAAATAATTTTTAACCATAACAAATAAAATTCTATTATTATTATTATTATTACTTTTGTTCGAACTTATCACTATTATTATATAGTAAATCCACAACTCTAATAAAAATATAATATAAATAAAATTATTTATTGAAAATTAAAATTTTATGGCAAAGGAAATTAATTAGTAACTAATTTAAATTTAAAAAAAAAATAAAAAAATTGGATGGAGTATTAATTCCATTAATTAATAACTACATAGTTCTACTTTTATTATAATAATAATAATAATAATAATAATAAGACAAATTTTCTTGTGAGACATTATATATGTGAGACTATTTGTGAAATTTTGCTCAAGAGTTAAAAGTTTTCTTTTGTCCCATAACTTTTTAAACTTTAAATTTTATCCAAAAAAGATATTTGTATCGATTTTGTCCCATAACTATGAGTTTTCTTTCAATTTTGCTTAATTTTCGTCGGAACCCTATATTTCCGCTAGAACCCCCAAATTCATCAGCACGTGCAACGCACGTGACCAATATCAGACTAAATTTGGGGTTTCGGTGAAAATTGGACAAAATTGAAAGAAAACTCATAGTTATGGGACAAAATCGATATAAATATCTTTTTTGGGACAAAATCTAAAGTTTTAAATAGTTATGGGACAAAATAAACTTTTAACTCTTAAATACGACGAAGTTTTTTTTTTATTTTTTTTTAATACAGCCGGAGGGGTGATGTGGAAAAGGATGGACAGGTCAGCAACCGGGCAGCTGGAGACCTCCAGTTGGACGGTGGCTTGATTTGCAAAACGAACCTAAGGTCGAGAACTTATTTGTAAATATTACAAAAGTTTGAACTAATTTGCAATTCGCGAAAAGGTGGGGACTTTTGGCATAATTAACCCTTAATAGATTTCATATCCTATACATCCTTGTGTACACTTGCACCTTTTATCCGATAATAATAATATATAGTATATGTTTTTCTTAATAATTTGTATAGTTTTTTTATATCCAATTTTTAATTAAAAAATTTACCTAAAATTTACTAACAAAATAAATTCATTTTTATTTAATAATGCATATATTTTTATTTATAAGTGTATAAGTTTTTTAAGGTGGGTGCACATGATAATTAGCCAAATTAATATACTCCGACTGAAAAATTTTATTAACTTAGAGAGATATTATATACCCTCGGGACACTGCCCTTTGCAATTTAAAACTCTACCAATATATAGGTTTAAATAGAATATAGAAGAGGAGGATTGTGTTCCTATGGGACACGATGTGTCTGGGGGCGCAGGAGCTTTTGCCATAATGATTCATAATTTATTAATTTAAGAAGGTTATATATATATATATATATATATATATATATATATATATATATATATATATATATATATATATATATATATATATATACACGAGTATAGATTCCCGCGTAATACGCGGACGAATTATTATAACCAATCAAAAAATATAATTAAATATGGTATTTAATTTATCGATATACATGAATAATAATAATAATATAAATAAATAAATAAAACTAGTATTCCTAACCAATGAAAAAATATGATTAAAGGTGGTATTTAATTTGAATATATACATGAAGAAGAAGAAGAAGAAGAAGAAGAAGAAGAAGAAGAAGAAGAAGAAGAAGAAGAAGAAGTTGTATATATTTTATTGATTATCTATTCCTAACCAATTAAAAAATTATGATTAAAGGTGATATTTAATTTATAGATATACGTGATTTAAAGATATACTTGAATAATAATAATAACAATAATAATAATAATAATAATAATAATAAATAAATACATAAATAAATAATAAAAGTATAAAGATTATATATGTATTATTAAAATAAAAAATAAAAAATATATGATAATTAACCACATCGCGACACTTCATATTTTTAAAAAATTATTTATAGCTGCGTATTCGTAATTAGTATATATAAGATATATTTATTTATTTATAACTTATTTGAAGTATATATTAATGAGTTGATATTTGATGCATTCGGGTGCAAGCATGCACATATGTGTGTATAAGTTTTTTTAATAATGTATAAATATTTTTTAATAATTGTATAATTTTTTAACACTCAGATTTTTCATTAAAAAAAATAACAAAAAATTCATTACAAAAAGAGTGTATATTAGGTGCACCCGGGTGCACCCTTGCACCCATATTTGTATAACTTTTTATTCTATTTTGTATACATGTTATTCTCTTTTGTATACGTGTTTTGTAATAATTGTATATTTTTTTCACACTAAGTTTTTCATTAAAAAAATAAGCATTCATATGTGTATAACTTTTTATTCAATAGTGTATACATGTATTTTAATAATTGTACATTTTTTTACACTCAATTTTTTATTAAAAAAATTAACAATTAAATTGTATACATTTTTACTCATAATTGTATATGTTTTTACTTATATTTGTACGTGGGTGCACACGAAGTTTCGTGTGCACCCGGGTGCACACTATATTTAGCCTTACAAAGAATATACATTTTTATTCATAAATAAATGCATAAGTTTCTAAAAAATGCAAAAAATATTTAGTCATTAAGGATACATTGAATAGAATATATGTCTGGGGTTCATAATTATACATTGCTTAATTTAAATCAATTATCATATCTCAGTCATATAATATATATGCCTTTTATAAGTAGATCAATGCATATACATTTTTATTCATTATTTAATACGAATACATTTTCATTAAAGTGGGTGCACAACACCCAAATGCACAAGATATTTAGCCATTAAGGATATTATATATTGATTAGAATATAAGAATTCATAATTATACATTCCTTGTAAATCAAATCGAAAAATTCTCTTGTGAGACGCTAGTTATGTGAGACCATTGTCGAGATGTATTAAAGTATGCATATTATATAGATAAAACATACTACAAATTTTCTTTTTAATTCATGAATGATGAATTAAAGTATGATTTTATGATGTTATAATATGATTCATTATTGACATATTTTAATTACAAATAAACATACTTTATTTATATGATAAGCATACTTTAATAATGGGTCAACCCGTCTCACAACCGTCTCACAAAAAACCCGTCTCACAAGAGAGTCTCTCAATCAAATCAATTACCGTATTTCAACCATATGTACTATATATATTTTTATATAAGTGGATCAATACTCTCTCGTCCGACGTTAACGTTTGTTTTTTGCACAGAGATTAAGAGATATAATATTTTAATGTGTAATAATGTGAGAGAAATAATATTTAATGTTAACATTAACGTTTGTTTTTTGTACGAAGATTAAGAGATATAATATTTTAATGTGTAATGAGGTGAGAGAAATAATATTTAATGTAAAACAAAGGAAAATGAAAAACATAAACCTTAACGTGGGACGGAGGGAGTGGGATGGAAGGAGTATATAATATTGATCAATTTTACTCACTTCGTCCCATAACAACTTTCACACTTTTCTCATTATTTTACTATAATTTTTACACCTCAAAAAAGAAAATTAAATTTTATCCAAATTCTACAGAATTACTTTAATTTTAAATTTGTCACTCATTTCCACACTCATAACGTTACTTTATACTAATGTGGAACGTTAAATGTGAAAGTTGTTATAGGATGGAAGGAGTATTTGTTTTCAACTTGGATGCTATCGAGAGATTTAAAGATAAAATTATTGCAGATCTGAACTTAAAAATAAAAAAAGTAAATTCATATTTCATTAAAATTGTATTAGAATGTTAAAATTGATAACACATAGTATATATTTAAGATTTTTATAATAATTATTAATTCATAGTTTTGTTGGAACTTAAGTATATTTAGGATTTTCTATAAAAGTATTATCTTAATGTATTATTTAATTGATTGGTATTTAAATTTAAATTGGTCCTAAGTTGGGACTTCAATTTGCTTTTTTGCATGTAGATTAATGAGTATTATTATATTATGTGTAGTGAGTATTTGTATTAGTGGGATGTGTGGTACCATATTTAAATTGTATTAATGTGTGGTATCATATTTAAATTGTATTAGTGTGTGTGGGGTCCATGTGTGTAAAAGTAAAAATAGATAGATTAACAATGGATGACCCAATATGGTAAAATGGATAGATTGACAATGAATGGAGGTAGTACTGTATTTTAAGAATGAGTTGATATGTGGTGCACTCAGATGCAATGTGTAAAACTTTTTATTAAATAGTGTATGAATATTTTATAATAATTATATACTCCCTCCGTCCCGAAGAAGTCGACACATTATTTTTTGGGCACGGAGGTTAAGGAGTATAATAATTTAATGAATAGTGAAGTGAGATAAATAATATTTACTGTGTAGTGTGTAGTTGTATTAGGGGTGTATGTGGAACTCATGAGGATAAATTAATTGTTTTTGGGTAGGTCCCATCTACTAAGAAGAAAATGTGTCAATTTTTATTAGACAAACCAAAAAGAAAGTGTGTTAACTTTTATGGAACGAAGGGAGTAGTTTTTTTACACTCAAATTTTCATTAAAAAACAAATAAAATTTTCGTAATAAAATGTATGCATTTTTATTCAAGTGTATATATATTGCACATGATATTTACCCATTAATATAAAATATGATTGGCATTTTAAGGAATTTAAATCAAATGAATTATCTATTTCAATCTATAATATCTATCTTGGTTTTATATAAGTAGATCAATATATAGTATTGATCCATTTTACTCCCTCCCCCACTTTAAGAGATTCATAATTATAAGTGAATCAAATCATATCTCAAGCATACAATATCTATCTATATTTTATATGAGTATACCAATATATAATATATACCATATTAATTCATTTTACTCCCTCCATCACATTGAGGGATTCATAATTATACATATTGGGATAGACAGATCCCCATTCATTCCTAATAGACAAATAAAAAAGAACATAAAAAGTACAACATAAGAATTTACGTGAAAAACTCCAAAATTGGAGAAAAACCACATACCGATAAAATACCACTATGTGAAAAATTTGTACAATCACACAGAATTTCTCTCTCCCGACCCCAATCCGACACTCTTACAAATCTTTGACTAATTCTCACCTTTCTCCCCATTCTCACAACCCCATTCTCACAACCAAGAATCAAAGAAATGAATTCTAACTAGAATCAAACACAAAGATTAAAGTGTACTTGATTGGTGCACTTGACATCAAGTCCAAGGGCCTCCTTATATATCACCAGGAATCCCTCCCCCTTTGTTCTTCTTTTCGATGTGGGATAAAAAATAAAGTAAAAATCCCCTTCTTTTATTGTTGACAAATCCTAACAATCTCCACCTTGTCAAAATAAAAGAAAACACATTGTCTTCACCGACAATCATTCTCAACCCGAGAATCACTTAGAATCAACCATTCTAAGAATCATTGTCTTTACCAACAATCTATTCTCAACCCCGAGAATCCTACTCCACCATATGAGCAGACCACTTAGAATCAATAATTCTAAGAATTTCATGCGACACATATCGAAAACACCTGCTGATATTTATGGTGCTACTTTCAGCTCTTGGCTACCCCTGGAAGTCCATCAGCCATCGATATACATCCACCACACACCCTACATCACCTGCCAAGTCAATGTCCGTGTGCAAACTTGTGGACCGGCTAATATTATTACATCATTTTCCATGACAACTGAACATGTCATGTATAACATCTTAGCCCAATAATTTATTTTTTTTAAAAAAAGCCCAAAATCTATTTATTTATTTATTTATTTTTGTGGCCCAAAGGTTTAGCCCACTTAATGGCATAGAAATATAGTAAGGCCAGCCCACTTCATAAAAAGATAAAAAAATAAGAAAAGAAAGAAGAGAGAACGGGAGAAGAAAAGAACAGAAGAGGGGAAAAGAGGAGAAACCCTTCCGATCAAATTCTCTCTTAAAACCCTCATCCTAGGTGATTTCTAAGTTGTGTTGAGGTAAGTAATATGTAAATCAAGCTTTCTTCTTCCATGGTTTTGTAATTTTGTTGGAGAATTGTTTTCTGGTTTTGGGGTAATTCGCAGCTACTGTTTGAACAGTGTTTGACATAGCTATTACTCTCAGAAATTTACAAACTTAATTTCTGTACGTAGTGAATCGTTAGCTTTCTGTAGCCACTTGAAACACCTCAATTCGATTTTTCTACAATTAGTTATGATTTTTCTCGTAAACTGTTGCTAGGTAATTTGTAGCTACTGTTTGGACTATTTTTGACATAGCTATTGCCCTCAAAAATTTGAAAACTTAATTTCTGTATGTAGCTTCATTTGTTAGCTTTCTGTAGACACTTGAAACACCTCAATCCGATTTTTCTACAATTAGTTAGGATTTTTCTCGTAATCTGCTGCTAGCTGAAAATTTCAGAATTTTTATGTTGAATTCAAAGTAATTTTCTATCGTTTCATTTAAGTAATGAATTGTAAACAGGTTATGTGAGATTGGGAACTGATGTTGAGGAGTTACATATGGTTTTTATTTAATATCAACTCACTCGAGCTCGATTAAGATTTATTTTTATCAATGAAAGACGATATTACCGCTAATAGTTAGGTATATTTTATTTATCTTTAATTGCTCATCTCCTTTCTAGGTAGAGAACCATCGACGCAGGGCAAGGGGCCGACTTCAGATTCCGGAGAGAGTTAGTCACTTTCTTGTAAGTTGATAATTCGGGAACAACTTCTCTTGTGGGAAGTGGGGACCCTCAATAAATTGCATTCATTTTATTTTCAGTTAATTGATAAGAAAATTATTTGTTAATGCGTTATGTGATAAAGAGCCTGATTGGCTCGATTGTTCTGGTTAGAGCCTGATTGGCTTAATATGATCCATTTTTTATCTTATATTTTTTCATACAGAGTCCTGTTGGCAATATGTTATGGGTATGGGTGATTTTAACTTATGTTGAAGAGTCTTGCCGGCTCGATATTTGATAGCAATTATGATGAATTATTTGAAGATTGATTTTTGGTTATTCTTGTGACCTGTGTGCCAATTAAGACTATGACTCGAGTTGTTATTCATCTCATGATGCATGTGTATACCTGGTACCAAGGTTAAATAGCCCGAATTGGTCACGGTTCGGGTGAGTTGGAGCGATATTGATGAAGTAGCCCGAATTGTCGCGGTTCGGGTGAGTTAGAGTGACAACCAAGTCGCCCGTGGCTTGGCAAATCCGGGTGAGTTAGATCTAATGGGGCACCTATCCATTTGCCAAATACTGATACTCTTGAAGGTGATCGTTAAATGGATCAGTCTATTATAGACTCAGTCAACGTCGCCGGTGTGGGACATGCATGTCATATATATCTATATGTTTGATCATTTCAAGGATCACATTAATATTGAATTGTGAACTTTAGTACTAGGTGTGTGTTGAGAAAGTACATTAATGTGCATTTTATCTAAAGTAACGGTGACGGGCTCGGACTGACTCTCGATGGAGAGCTCAGTTCGAGGAGGATATTGACTACCCACGCGTCTTTTATGTGATGACATGTTGTTTGAGCTAATTATGTTATTCGTAAATGCACACCTAGGTTTTATCTTCGTTAATTGGTATATTGATTAAGAAATAATTGATGTGGGACGAGATGTTGGATTTTATGTTATGAACTGCGAGCAGGAGTACATGCTTCCTTCAAGAGTTGGGGTGACCGACTTATCACCTTACTGAGCTAGTGGTTTTGCTCATCCCCATCATTCATTTCCTTTTCAGGCTGTTGATATCTTTTTGGTTGGAGGTTGCCTATCGTTGCTCGTCATCTGATCAGTGCTTTGGTACTTTTCTTTTTTTGTATAAAATTTGGCGGATCCATTGGCGAGATTGTATAGTTTATATATGGTGACTCCCTTGATGCTCTTTTGTACTTTCACGATGTTATATCGCTCATGTATATTTTCTTTAAACTAAGTTACATCGTTGTATTTTGTATCTTTGTAAATCCTTGTTGATACTTTATGAAGTGATGTCCTTGGGTGGTACCCGTTATCAGTTGTTCAGTTCTACAGGTACTTGATAGCAAGCCTTACGTTTTCTATAAATTTTGTGGGGTGGAGTGCATCCATTCTACGAAATTTATGGTTAACGTGGCGGTTGTCGCGTTCCGTCTGCGGTCGGGGCGTGACAATAAGGATCCCCAATAATATTAACTCAACATTCAGAGCTGTTGTCGTATCAGCTCCTCCTTGATCAGTAACATCACCATTGCTCCACTGTAAGCAATTACCGTGCCATTGCTCCACCGCAATTACCGCACCATTGCTCCACCTTTAGCAAAAACCATCTGTACCGACATGACGTCGCTGCCTTTTACCGTCAAGCTACACCAGGTTTGTCCGAACCCTTTTTCTACTGAAAGTGTCATAACTTGAAGCCGATTCAAACCCCTGGAATTCACGTTGCTTTCCCCACTTGTCGGTTGAATCCACACTATTCTTTACTGATCTAGCGCCACTTGATACCAAGCCACCACATCGCCATCTTCTCCATTGAATTGTCTCTTCCCCATGCCACCAATCATTACCGAAAAATCCATTCCTTTCAAACCTCCTTGAGTCGACATCCATGGAAAACCCCATGCCGCTGTTAAGCCAACTCCACCTCCGGGAGTCCCAGCAATTTACATTGCTACAGGTCTAAGAACTCCGCCAAAAAACTACTGACCTACAAATCCTACCCCTTGCCACACCACTGTCGCCACAGTCCGGCGCATTGCACCGCAAGAAAGGAGATGCCACCGCATCCGGCTGATCTTCTGATCCCCTTATGCCACTAGCTTTTTCCACTTCTTTCATGTCACCCTTAGCCCAATGAATAACCCTATTCCTCTCATAAAGTCTTTTTTGATGTGGAAGGTCAGACTGTACTGCAACCACAGAGCATACTAAGAACTTTACAAGCACCCGAATCGGGCTCTGATACCACTTGTTGGGATATGCAGATCCCCATTCATTCCGAAGAGACAAATAAAGAAGAACATAAAAAGCACAATACAAAAATTTACGCGAAAAACTCTAAAATCGAAGAAAAATGGACCGAGAAAATACCACTATGTGAAAAATTTGTACAATCACATAGAATTTCTCTCTTTCGACCCCAATCCCTACACTCTTACAAATCTTTGACTAATTCTCACCTTTCTCCCCATTCTCACAACCGAGAATCAAAGAAATGAATTTTAACTGGAATCAAACACAAAGATTAAAGTGTACTTGATTGGTGCACTTGACATCAAGTCCAAAGGACTCCTTATATATCACCAGGTATCCCCCCACTTTGTTCTTCTTTTCGATGTAGGATAAAAAACAAAGTAAAATTCCCATTCTTTTATTGTTGACAAATCCTAATAATACATTACTTGTAAATCAAATCAATTATCGTATTTCGATCATATAATATCTATCCATGTTTAATATAAGTATATCAATATATAATATTGATCTATTTTACTCCCTGTATTCTAACAGCTTTCACATTTTTTTCATTGTCAATTTTCACAACTCAAAAAAGAAAGTAAAACTTTATCCAAATACCTCAAAATTGCTTTAATTTCAAATATGCAATCGCTCCTTTTTTCAAACCCTTAACTTTACACTTTATTTATTATCCAAACATACTAAGTTAAACTCAAAGTCAATAAAGTTAATTAAAAAAAATATTTTTCTTAAACAATGTGGAACAGTAAATGTGAAAGCTATTATGAGACGGAGGGAGTATTTGTTTTCAACTTGGGTGCTATTGAGAGATTTAAAAGTTATGGGACGGAGGGAGTATTTAAAAAAAATAGTAGATTCATCTATTTTACTATAATTGTATTAGAATGTTGAAGTTGATAAAATATTAGTATTTAAGATTTCTTTTAATAATTATTAATTTATAGTTTCATTGGAACTTAAGTATATTTAGGATTTCCAATTAGACAAAAATTCGTGTGCGCCCGGGCGCACGGGAGCACACTCCGTGTGTCTTTAGAATTTTGTGTTAAATTATACCCTTTAGTATAAAGATGTGTACCCTTTATTTTCTGAAGAAAAATAAAAAATATTAATGAAAAGTATATACCCTTTAGAACAAAATGGTGTACCCTTATTAACTAAATTGTATACTCTTTAGAACAAAATAATGTACCCTTATCCATAATACTAAATTCTAAAGGCGCATGGCGTGCGCAAGTCTCACTCTTCCTATAAACACAAGAGTCACTCTTCCTATAAAAGTATTATCTTATTATTTAATTGATTGGTATTCAAATTTAAATCGGTTCTAAGTTGGGACCAGAAAAATTATTAGTTTTATTGAAGTAATTAGTTTTCAAAAACTTTCTATTGGGTGTTTCACCAGTAAGGCCTTCAGGGCAAAATACATATCATAATAGACATGTTCATGAACAAATACAAGTTGACTCTTGACAAGAAAACTTGAACACCAACACACTTCATGGAAGTGGAAAACTACGAGAACAAAATCTATCCCACAACAACAAATATCCTAACTGTTGTTAGTTCCAAACTTAAGAGACAAGTCTCCCGACTATCTACTCTTGAGTACAAACTGGACAGATTAGAACTCTCAAACGTATGCTCTTCTCACGTGTATGAAAAAATTACTTTGTAATCTCTGCCGAACCTTAATACCATCGCATCTTATTTATAGACATGCATAGATGGATTTGGTTCATGGGAGTTTCGGCAGTTCATCCTTCAAATTTGAATACTCCGCACATATTTGAATTCTCCGCCAAGAAAACTCCCGAATGATCAAGACAACAGATCACAACATTATCCCATTTCCACGGTTATCTAACCGCAGATCCTTATCCAAATGCTTTAACCGGATATGTTGCAACAACCTGAAAGAACAAAACAAGAAACACGGAAAGGCAAAACAAAAAACAAAAGGAGTAACTATAACACGTCAATAATATCCCCATTTTTGCCTTTCTTCCCAAGCATACAAAAAAAGAAATAAACCAACAAAAAGAAATAAACACAGAAACAACAAAAAGTATATAAAAATAACTAAGATAATAAGAAAGACAAAGAACAACAAACAAAAAACATAAACTCCCCCTGATAAGGAAAGCAAAAGAAGCAAACAACCCAAACTAAACTATAAACCTCCAACACCCTGACAGAAAATACTTAAACTCCCCCTGACTGCAACAACTCTAGCCACTTTCTACATCATCCTCAGCCTGTCCAGAAGTACCAATATCAGCCTCTTTGTCTTCTTAATTAACTTCCAAATCAGTGCCATCATCCACCTACTCCCCCTGCTTGAGAAGAAAGGAAATCTTCCCAACTTTGCATCAAAGTCTTAAGTTGTCGAATGTGAGTGCGGATGAATACCTTTGGAATTAACATGTTTTCTGAACCAGGTGCTGCAGTAGCAGTTGACACAACTGGAGTTCGAGGGAAATCATTCACCCTGTCAACTCTAAATAAGCCAGTCGAGATGACCATGTCTCGAAGAGTTTTAGAGAACAAATCCCCCTTTCTGGTCTTGAACTTTTGCTTAATTAGCATACCAAACACCAAAGCTGGAAAAGAAATGGAACCAGCTTCTCCAGAATGTTGAACAACCTGTGACATAGTTCGAAACATAATGCTACCCAGATTAACCTTGGCTTGTACCCCCAACTTATATAACAAAAGTGCTTGCTCAGATGTGACTATAGGATTATTAGAGGAGGGAAGCAAATTTTGGCACATCAGCTTGTGCAAATTAGCATAGACAGTGGTCAGCTTTGAAGCCTGGAACACTGGCTTCCAAACTTTCAGTTTTCCTCCAGTGATCTCATTTGTAACATCATCACTTTGATCAATTACATCCTCCTCCCCCTCAAACTCATAATCAAGGAACTCATTAATAGCACTAGGGGAGAAATCAAAGACAGAATCATGCACATAGATTTTTTCAAACTTCTTAGACCGAGTGTCACGGAAGCAAAACACAATGTCGGAATAAGTCTCACAGGCAATTCCAGGAACATATGGAGTGGCATAGGTGACACTTCCCATCAATCCACGGTCTGCTAGATACCTAACCATCACATACTCCTCAAAATTCTTAACACCAATCATGCGATCATCTATAAATGGCTTTTTTATGAGATTCGCATAACTATTTTTTTGGCATCAGCGGACGATCCATTAGAAGGACTACTTGGAGAGTCAACATTCTTAGCATTGCTAAAAGGCTTTCCTTTACCTTTACCTTCAGAAACTGATGAACTAGCAGCTTTACATTTTGAAGCAGATCGAGTCGAGACACCTACAGAACCAGATAACTTTGCTGCAGATGAAGTACCAGATGAACTGATCCTTTTATTCTTTGAGATATTTCCAGACAGACCCACACTTTTCCTCTTTAGAGAAGTGCCTCCAGGTGCACCTGAGTGATCCCTCTTTGATTTGGTTCCAGATGAATCGAATCCCAACCCATGTACCTTCCTTTTCCTGAGTGGGACTCCGGTTGGTGCACCAGATTCTGAAACATTAGGTTGTACTAGTAGAGAAGACTCAGGTGAAATGTCACCTGAAATTCTCAACTCTGGCCCATCAATGTCAGAGGTAGCTTTCTTCAGAGATTCCACAAATGCTGCAATTGTCTCCTCGAGATCATCTTCGTCCTCATCAACTAATTTAAAAGATCTCAGAGACTTTGGGAAATGTTGTACATCCAATGGTTCTGGTGAATCTGGAGAAACATACTCGGATATAAACTCCTCTATATTTCTAAAAGATTCCGAATCTCCAAGAGAGATGGGATTTGCAGCACGTCGCGATTCATTTGGATCAATCTTGACCTCCTTGCCAGTGTAATTTGGCTCTGGCCCTCTTCATGCCATAATTCTCCCTGATCTTCTAGTACCTGAAGAAATTGGATCTGGAGAGTTCCATTTGGACTTACCACTGTGAGAGCGAGAGAGACTAGAAGACCGTTCCCTTGGACTAACTGTAGAAGAACCAACATTGCCTTTAATCTTGTGATCCCTGATCTGCTGAGAAATCGATGGATGAGGTACCTGCGGTGACTAAAAAATAACAGGGTTCTCAGGGAGAACAATCTCTGAAGCACCAGGAACATACATGGCTAGAGGCACTGGGCTAGGGATAGGATCATCAGAAAGGGCGGCCATGGAGGAAGACGTGAAATCGGCGGAGGAAATGGAATGGGGAAGGTTTGGAGGATCTGAAAAGATGGGAGAATTAACCAAGAGAAAAAGGAAATGAAAAGGATGACTCTTGATTGTTGGACATTTTAATGAGACAACTCAAAACCCAAAGATGTCAGTTACAAATTATAAGAGAGAGAGTAAAAGAACTGCACACTTAACGATGTAAAGTGATAATTTAAAAAAATAAAGAAACATAAAGATATATAAGGAGAGAAATAATGAATAAGTTAGCAAGGATGTGGAAGTTTAAAAAAAACACGATCACATGAGAAACAACTGCTAGACATATCACACGAAGCCCATGAACAAAAACAAAGAAACAAAAGAAATAAGAAGAAAATATGATGATATATATATACATATTTTTTAGATTGTAAAAGATATTATTCTGAATTTTTTCTACACGGCACACACATACCTGACGTACTTTGCTAGTACGGATGATATTTTTAAGGAAAATGTTCAATCATTTTAAAGAGATAATCACGTATGCAGCTACGGATAAAAAGAACTTTCTTGAGATATAAGATTTTTAACATGACTGTTTCATCTCAATATCATCAATTTCTCATAATTTCTTTTTTTTAAAGTCTTTTTCAATAATACGGTATGTGTCCAGAGAGAAAAAAATCCCAGAATATCTTTTGCAATTTAAAAAAGAATAATGTATATATCATCATATACACAAACACACGAACATACTATAAATAATAAAACAAGGGAAAAAACTTAGCAAATACACACACCGAGAGACTTCCGTAAGGAAGTAAATCTCTCAAAATCAAGGGTTTTAGTAAAAATATCAGCTAGTTGTTTCTCTGTAGAGATATATTCCAACTTAACCACATTTTGCTAAACTAAATCACGTATAAAATGAAGTCGAATATCTATATGTTTTGTGCGAGAATGTTGAATAGGATTTTTAGAAATATTAATTGCACTTGAATTATCACAATACACGGTAAGCACAGTACTCTCATACCCGTAATCATGAAATATTTATTTGAGCCATATGAGCTGAGTAAAACAACATCCAAGAGCAACATACTCAGATTCAGCTGTGGATAAGGAAACACAGTTTTGCTTTCTGCAATGCCAAGAGATAAGATTATTCCCAAGGAAAAAACAACCACCACTGGTACTCTTTCGATCGTTCACATCACCTACCCAATCAGAGTCACTGAAACTAACAAGTTCAACATTTATATTATGAGAGAAATATATACCAAATTCCAAGGTACCAGACACATATCGTATAATTCTCTTCACAGCTTGTAAGTGTGACACTCTTGGATTTGACTGATAGCGAGCACATACCCCAACACTGTACACAATATCTGGACCACTAGCTGTTAGAAACAATAGCATCCAATCATGGATCGATACACAGTCTCATCTACCTTTTCTCCATTCTCATCTTTACTCAGCTTCTGTGAGGATCCTATGGGAGTATGAGCACTTTTTGTATTTTCTAGACCAAAATGCTTAACAAGATTACTAGCATACTTCGACTGAAAAAAGAAAATTCCTTCATATGATTGTCGAACTTGCATAACAAGGAAAAAGTTTAGATCACCAACAAGACTTATTTCAAAAGTGTTTGTCATAGCAGTCACAAATAAGCCGTTCAACCTGGAAGACGTAGACCAAAAAACAATAACATCAACGTAGATTTGAGCAATAAGAATATCACCCTTTTCATGCTTAATGAACAATGTACGATCCACCATGCCTCTAGAAAAACCAAACTCTAGAAGAAATTCAGTTAAACGACTATACCATGCATGAGGTACTTGTGTTAAACCATAGAGAGCCTTTTTCAACCTAAATACATGTAATGTCTTAGAGGGATCTTCAAACCCTTTAGGTTGTTCAACATACACTTCTTCATTCAACACACCATTCAGAAAGGCACCCTTGACATTCATCTGAAATAACTTGAATTTGAGAAAACAAGTAATAGCAAAGATGAATCTAATAGATTCTATTCGAGCAACAGGAGTAAAAGTATCATCAAAATCAATCCCTTCAACCTGAGTATAGCCCTGAGCTACCTACCTAAAATAATTTAGAAGAGAAGTGTTGAACATGTACCAGTTGTGAACCTTATAACTTCATGAAAAATATCTCTTAGAATCATAGACTTGGTAGAAAACTAAATATTGATGCTAATCTTATTAAGCTTGGATGTTAATGTATAATGTAAATGTTGTTAATTTGCTTATTATTGTATCGATAATGTGTGATGGGGATATTCCAGTTGCTGTGATCCTGGGTCTCTCTCTCTCTCCTAGTTCAAATTAGTGCAATCATGTGTGTTTAAAGAAAGGAAGTGAACATTATGTCTAAAAAGTATGTGAATCCACAAGACTTTTCCTCCATTTCAACACATTTCTTAAATAAAGTATCTGGAGCAGATACATGTTAAGATTGATATACATTATTTCAGATTTAGCATTTCTTTAATCTTCCTAGTTTTTAAGGTTACAGTTACTATTTCCTATTAGGTTTATGTATGACAAAAAGACACCTCAGTTATCATGTGACTCATATTCTAATCTGCTAATGTTTGAACTTGAATGAGTGAATAATATGGTTTGTACTTTTATTGCAGACAAGGAGAAGGCAAAGGAAGAAACATGTTATCTGAAAGAGGTGCTGAAAGAAACTAAAAAACATAAACTGGTTGCAAACAAAAGACTAGCCAACTTAAATTCGGAGTTGAAAGAATGCATGCATTGGATCAGTGTCGTTCACCAAGAGCAAGATCAAAGAGTGCATACACTATGATGAAAACATCCAAAGAGCTTGAGAAATTCAATTAGAAACTCAAGGAAAAGTTGTCACAAACAAGTACAAAGCTTGCAAGCCTAATTGATGATTGTGTTTTAACAATAGATCAGTTCTCATAAAATTAGTATTTTCATAAATTTTTTAGTGCGAAGTGTCTCTTTAGTTAAACTGAAATGTCACTCTATTTTTTATTATTATTATTTTGTTAAATGAAGTGTTACTTTTTTATTATATGAAGTGTTAATCCTCCAATGGGATATAATAATGTATATAGTATTATTATATAAAGGCAAAAACTTGTGCGCCCAGGGGCACACCGTGCGTCCATACTCTTTAATATTAAATTGTATACCCTTTAGTATAAAGATGCGTACTCTTTATTTTCTGAAAAATAAAAATATTAATGAAAAGGTTATACCCTTTAGAACAAAATGATGTATCCTTATTAATTAAAGTTTATATCCTTTAGAACATAGCAATGTACCCTTACCCATCTTGTGCATCTGGGGACACAAGAGACCAACTCTTATGTAAAATATTTAATTGAATGTTATACCCTCTAGTTTTGATTGTCTTACCCTTTGCACCATGCCATTGTTATACATTAACAATATGAACTGAAAATATTGTCAACATTAGGTGCACTATATTCCATACCATTTTCATGACAATAATATACTCCGTACTAATCAACAATATACCATTTGTAATTCCATATCCTTTACAGGACCAGGATATACTCTTTGCATGATAACAACATACCATTTGGACCATGTCACTATAACACCATAAACTTAAAACACTGTCAATATCATGTGTACTAAACTCCATACCCTTTACTTAAGTATAGCATACCCTTTTTTACATGACGACAATATACCCTTTGCTACTCCATACTCTTTACTCGACAACAATATACCCTTTAAATGACAACAATATACCTTTTGCACTATGACACTATACCTTACAATATAAACTTTAAACATTATGAACATGTGCACTGAACTCCATACCCTTTTACATGACATCAATATACCTTAACTTATTAATAATAATCCATTTGCAACTCTATACACTTTACATGTCAACAATATACCCTTTATATGAAAATAATATTACCTTTTACTTATCAACAATAAACCCTTTGCAACTCCATAAACTTTATATGTCAACAATATACCTTTTGCACCATACAACTATACCTTAACAACATAAACGTATAATAATGAACAACATGTTCCATACCCTTTACATGACAACAAGATACCCTTTACTCATCAACAATGTACTCTTTACATGACAATAATATACATTTTACATTATAGCAACATACCCTTTGGACCATGTCACTAGAATAACATAAATTTAAAACTGTCAAAACATGTGCACTAAACTTCATACCCTTTACTTAAATATAGTATACCCTTTACATGACAACAATATACCATTTGTTACTTCATACCTTTTACTCGACAACAATACACCCTATACATAACAACAAAACTTTGCATTACGCCGCTATACCTTACCAATATAAACTTAAAATATTATGAACTCCATATCCTTTTACATGATAATAATATACCCTTAGCTTATCAACAATAAAATATTTGCAACTCCATACACTTTACATATTAACAATATACCCTTTACATGAGAACAATATATCATTTACTTATCAACAATAAACCCTTTGCAACTCTATACATTTTATATGTCAACAATATACATTTTACATAATAACAATATACCCTTTGCACCATACAACTATACTCTAACAACAATAACTTATAACAATGAACAACATGTTCCGTACCCTTTACATGACAACAACATACCCTTTACTCAACGATAATATACTCTTTGCAACTCGATACACTTTACATATAAAAAAATTGTTCTTTTCACCATGCCACTCAATGGGTTTGTTGATTTTCAATGTTTGGCTAGTCCAAGAAGACTTACAAATATTGTCTGTCACATTATACTTTTGTGGGTTTGCTGGTAGGCTAAATTCCCCAATGTAAACCTTCATAATCTTGCTCCATCCACTCTAATCCAACCAAGGTATGCTTAAAATATGAGCAATTCAATCACTAATCTTGGTCATATGCATTCAATCACTACTCTTGTATAAAGAAATTCTTTGTCCCATTGGTTTTGACTCCACTGACTTGATTCACTAAGCTTTGGCAATGAGTGATCTGCCTTGGTTCAATTATGAGGTTGTTATTTCGTGAAAGAACCAATTCACGAACCTATAGAAAATAAATAAATTATTTATCACTAATCGCATTTTAACATTCAAATGAATATAGGATAAAACTAGCAAGTAATTTTTGCACGGACTGGACAAATACCATGTTAATACAAGCATAATGAAAAGAACACCCTATAATAATAATAAGAGGATGAAATACTACTTACTATATTAGTTAGGTCTATCGTAATAGGAAGGGCAGCTCCAGTATGGCAGTAATCAATCTCCAGTTCACCTTCAATGTTCAAGTAATCTATTTCAATACCTTGAGATGGAATCTCATATGTAGTTCACCATCAAAACAACTACATCTTTAAAAATATCTACCTAGTGAACTCACAATTATAAATACAAAAGTTAGGAAAATAGAGATTTATATGATAAGGTCTTTGCATATTGTACATCCATTTTGAAGAGGGAAATACTGACATGTTCTTACACACATCAAGAACTAGTCAAGTGAACTTGTTGGTAAGAAGTTAAATCATGAGAATACCTTTGTAATAGTAAAAAGAAGATGATAGTGGCCCCCAATAAGTTTCAACTTATTAGGGTGTGCCTTTACAACATCTAAAACTCACAGAAACTTTTCATTTCTGATACCAAATGTGGAGGTCTTATTTCCAGGAGCAACATAAGGATGGTAGACCTAATTAACACAGCAACACATATATCAGTAATACTACACTGTCAATCAACTAAGGTATTAATCTTAAAAGAATGTAAACTCAAATCTAGTTAATGTATCATCTATAGACACCAGAGGATCAACATCTGGATTAATTAAGAGTGAAATATATCATTTAAATAATTAAAAGGGGATTCAGAGAACAATTTGATTAATAAATCCTATTCCCTAGTTGCAATTAACATCAGAGAAAATGAGAAAAAAATTCCATGATGCTCAAAATAATGAAAAACATACACATACGATTGGAATTGCCATTGGAATTGTGAGTGGAAAGCCAATTTAGATCGAAAATTGATAGTATTTCGCTAGCAATCCTTCAAGGATCTCTTGAGAATAACAATGAGAGAGGGTAAAGAAGAATCGTCAAATGAATAAAAGGATATAAATTAACCTATTTTGCAGTAATTGCTTCGTAAGGGTCGCCATCTCCGTCGTTGTTATCAAATGTACCATTGCGTCTCCATCGTGCTAATCAAATCGGAGAAGGTATACACGGAGGAAGCGCGACAATCAGCGAAGTAGCTGATCGAAATGGCGGAGAGGAGAAGCCGAAGTACACAGAGGAGAGCGAAGAGGAAATTGAGAGAGAGACAGAGCGTAGAGTGAAATGTGAGAGAGAGAGCTTGCAAAGGGCTGAGAATGAAATTAGAAGGGTTTTTTTCTTAAATATTTCGGGTCGGGTCATAGTATGGGTAGGATCAAGTTTGGGCGCATGGGTTTAAGTCTGTGCGCTCGGGCACATAGGAACTTTTGCTCAGAGTGAGGCTTGCATGCTCCCGGGTGCACACCATGCGCCTTTAGAATTTAGTATTATAGATAAGGGTACATTATTTGTTCTAAAGGGTATACACTTTAATTAATAAGGGTACACCATTTTGTTCTAAATGATATACTTTTCATTAATATTTTTTTATTTTTCTTCAAAAAATAAAGAATAAAGGGTACACATCTTTATACTAAAGGGTATACAATTTAACACAAAATTCTAAAGGCACATGGAAAGTGCTCCCGTGCGCCCGGGCACACACAAAAGAGTGAGGGTTGCGTGCGACCGGGCACATGCCGTGCGCCTTTAGAATTTAGTATTATGGATAAGAGTACATTATTTTGTTCTAAAGGTATACACTTCAATTAATAAGGGTATATCATTTTGTTCTAAATAGTATACACTTTTCATTATATTTTTTATTTTTCTTCAGAAAATAAATGGTACACATTTTTATACTAAAGGGTATATAATTTAACGCAAAATTCTAAAGACACACGGAGTGTGCTTCCGTGCGCCCGGGCGCACACAAGCTTTTGCCTTGTAAAATAAAGGGTACACATCTTTATACTAAAGAGTATACAATTTAACAAAAAATTCTAAAGGCACACGGAATATGTTCCCATGTGCCCGGGCACACATAAGCTTTTGCTAATTATTAACTATAGTTATGGATAGTTATACACTAATTTGAATAATTATTAGGCAAAAACTTGTGTGCCCCTGGGAGCACGCCGTGCGCCCATACCTTTTAGTATTAAACTGTATATCGTTTAGTATAAAGACGTGTACCCTTTATTTTCTGAAAAAAATAAAAAATATTAATGAAAAATGTATACATTTTAGAACAAAATGTTGTATACTTATTAATTAAAATGTACTCCCTAAGTCCCGCCACAAGAGTTACATTTTACTAATTAGGGCGTCCTGCTACAAGAGATAAATTTCCTTTTTTAGTAGATGAGACCCACATAAATTAATCATTTTATTTTCATGGGCCCACACACAACACTAATACAACTATACTCACTACTATATATTAAATTATTATATCTCTCAACCCATTACACAGTAAAATACTATATTTTTTAATCTCCGTGCAAACAGTAAATGCAACTCTTTTTGTGATAGGAGAGAGTATACTCTTTAGAACAAAATTGTATACTCTTACACATTTTGTGCACTTGGGGCACAAGAAACCGACTCTAATTATTATGCATCATTCTTGTTAAATAATATAATTGTGTTGTGCAACATTTATTAGGTACATTTTTACACTTAATGTATAGATTTAGTTAATATATAGAGTCAATAAAGTTAACTTTTCTTAAATTTCGTATCTAAGTACCGGTAAATATGAGTCCAGAACAGAGTAGTTGGATAAATTTACAAATCGAATTAATAAATTTAATTTTGAGAAAACGTGTTTCCAATTGATTTCATAAAGGCAATATGGATATTCTATCTTGCAATTATGTATGTAATTAAAATTTAATCTTGTGGATCTAATATTAATAATAGGATATGTATATTATACCTTTATAAGTATCCCGTATTTTGTTTTCCATTGATTTGCCCTACCTACCTCCCTCCCTCCATAATCAATCGCCATGGACAGACGTGTTTGTTTTCCCCAAAAGAAGCAGCGATCAGAAAATCCCCAACCAAGAAAAGTGGGATTGCTCTGCCTCTCGCTCGAACACGAGTACGAGGAAATCAAAATATACGTGTTGGATTTAGATTTCATGTAGCGACGATGATTTCAAGTACCTGCGGTTCGAATTCAACTTCCTCGTACTAATTCTTATCACGAGGCACTCTGTGTGCAGGGTTCCACGTTTTATGTGTTCGAAGGGACAAACACTTTCACTCTGAAACCCCTGTCCGATCCCAACCGAAGGACTGTCATGAAATTAGTTTTACCACCGGAGGTTTTGGTAGGGGGAAGACGTAGTGAAGAATGCAGAGGAAATTAAAGTTGAGAATGTGTGCAGTATGAATCACATCAAATACGAGCCTAAAGCCCTCCTCACACCCGACGCCAAACACATTCTAGTTTTCTCCACTCTGTTCTTTGCTCAACATTTTGATGATTGTATGATATTGGTAATGACCGTTGGGAAACACTCCCTGGAGTATCCGAATCCGGGTATCCGACACGTGTTGAAGTGATGTCATGAGTCTCGTTTCTTTTTGAGTACCTCTGAGGGAGGTTTTATCCTGAATCTTAAATCACAAGTAAAAGAGTGAACTAGAATCTTTGTTGATGGATTGCTACATTATTAACCACTTCATATTGATGTGTAGTGGGAGAATTGCTTTGCTTCCTACAGGGCTTCAAAAAAGCATGGATGGTAGAATGGTCTTTGAACGACGAGATTTGGATGATTTTGGAGGAGGCATTATGAGAGCGCCTTCTTCGTTGTCTAAA
This sequence comes from Pogostemon cablin, assembly GCA_023678885.1. Lineage (NCBI taxonomy): Eukaryota > Viridiplantae > Streptophyta > Magnoliopsida > Lamiales > Lamiaceae > Pogostemon > Pogostemon cablin. Next base: position 27,275,731 of record CM042983.1, on the reverse strand, counting down.
TTAACCCTCCTGTTTGGTGTCATGATTGGTGCAAGTATTTTCCATTGTCTGAATGCCCTACTGCCAGCCCTCCTGATTGGTGTCAGTCTTTTTTCAAGAATCGGTCAAGAAGACGGCGCTTGTGATACCTGCACTTTAAAAGTAGAGAATTTTGCTGACTGGAACAGGAACTGTGGAGTTCGTATGTTGATTGATGTTCGTCGCATCCATCTCGACACTCTCAACACTGAAGTCCTTAATATTGTAAAGGCTCGCATTGATTATCCTCATCCTTGATTTGTTTCCCCTTCCTTGAAATTATGGCTTTTCAGTATACTTGTTAATTATTTTCTATGTTTTGCAATGCAGCTGATATGCAATTCAGTTTTTGAGTTGTTATTTCAATACCTTTGTACATTTTGTTCTTCAGTTTTAGCATAGTTAACTTCACAGCATATAATGATTCATCAAAGTTCAATATGTCAAGCTTTTCTTTTGCATTAAAAACTCATATGTGATGTGTGTATTAATTTGGAGTAGAGAAAAAAGTGAAAACCAACATAACCTTTTCTTCCATAATTAGTATAACCCTAAGCCATCAACCTATAAAATTTCTCTATAATCAGGCATGTATGACAAGAATCTCAAGGATATGGGGAAAGAAGAATTGAATCTTTCAATTTGACAATGGCTTACAATTCGAACGTGAGCTATCAGAAACACAAATACAATAGCAATTTGGAGATAAAACATCAAACATGAGAACTCAAATGGTAAAGTTGTTGACAAAACTTAGTATGTTATGTTAAAAACAAGTAAAATGGATGCATATTAGATAACAATATCACCTTACCACTTATCATAAAAAAACAAATGAAAACATAAATATCCACATACAGCTTTTCATTTTAGTACAGAATCATAACAAGTATCAAAATTTGATAATAAACAAGAAGAATGAGCAACCATGGATTTTCGTAGCAAGAAATTACTGCTTATCAGCCTACTACATGATTCACTGCAATTTATATATATGTGTAACAATGCCTTGCAGAAAAGCAACAAAATGACCACTAATTGTCATGAAAGTTCCAGCTATGCAAACATAATTTTCCACAAGCTGAAGAAGTTACAATAAAAACTAACATGGAAATATTTTTTTCCACTCAATTGAAGGCCCTTTAGATTGATCAGAAGATAACAACTTTTTCTATCTCATGCAAAAGGCATTTTCTTAATCCAAAATGTAAGACGTTTTCAATAGGATAAAAGATCAGAGACTAGAATATACAGGGATATAATTTGGGGGTACGATATAATCCGAGCATCGTAGACTTATGCGCACACTTTATTTTCTAATCCGTCCATATCTACGTTCACATGACTTAAAAAAAGTCTTTTAACACAATTAAAATTTCGTACTTTTAATATGTATCAATTAGTTTTTTTCACATTAATTAAGAGTACAATAATTTAATAAGCTGCATGAGTTTAGGAATATAATTATTTTAATGTATAGTTTGTAGTTGTATTAGTATTACATTTGGTCTATATATAAAGGATTGAGTATAATAATTGATTTTTTAAGTCTTGTTTACCAAAAAAAAAGAAAATTGATACTCGTCTGTCCAGTTAAAGTTTATGTTTTCCATTTTGAATTATCCCAGTTAAGGTTTATATTCCCTTTTTGTCAAGTTGGGCACACACAAAACAATTATTTATTTCATATAGGACCCACACATAACACTAATACAACTACCCATATACATTAAATATTATTTCTCTCACTTTACTAAACATTAAACTATTATATCTCTTAATCTACGTGCAAAAAAAACCGTAAACGTTAATGTGAGATGGAGGGAGTATTTTGTAATGGGGCACACCAAAAAAAAAAGCTACCTTTTAAGGGGTTGGAAGTAACATAGTACTTTAATTTCAAAATTTTCAAATTCTTCTTAACATATACTCCCTCCTTCCCGTCCTAATAGTTACGCATTACCATTTTGGGCGTCCCACCCCAATTGTTATGTTTCCTTTTTTAGCATATGAGACCCACACAAATTAACTTTTTCTCTCTCCATAACCCCACACATCACACTAATACACCTACCCACTTTACATTAAAATATTATTTCTCTCACCTCAATACACATTAAAATACTATACTCATTAATCCACGTGCAAAAAACAAACGTAACTATAAGAACGGGACGGAGGGAGTAACTTGCATTATAAATGCCTGCCGGTGGAGAGAGTATAATTAATTAAGAATATGTACTCTCTCTCTACATCTAGAACTCAAGTTCATACTTTTTATTATCTTAGTTCGTCTCCAACTCAAACCTACACTCAAATAAGAAAATACTAACACTTAACTAATACTTCATCCGTCCCATAAACAAATTCACACTTTCTATTTTTGTCCGTCACATAAACAAGTTCACACTCCCAAATAAGGAAATACACATAAATCAATAACTACACTATACACTTTAATTTTAAAATTGTCACCCCTTTACAACTCACATAACTTACTTTATAATTTATTTATTATCTAAAAATACCAAACTACCCCAAAAATCAATTTTTTCTTAAACTCCGTATCTACCGTAACTGTAAACTTCTTTATGGGACGGAGGGAGTAACTCATTACATTTTGATTTCAAAAATCGTCATCCAATTTTAACATACATAAGATATTATATCATCTACTTCTTATCCAAAAAATATGAATCACCCTTAAAAGTCTGTTAAATTTGACTTTTATTAATGTTATGCAATTAGTAAATGTAAAGAAGAGTATGAAGAGAATGGATATTTAAACTTGAATCAAATTAGGGATGCAATGTAATTTTTTTTTACATAGGCAGCAGTACTAAATTAATTTTTAATTTGGGATACAGTTGTACCCTCTTGAAAATATTGATCATAAAAGAACATCCTCCATGCGCATAAGGCGTGGCCGAGAGAGAGTTTTAAACAATTTGAAATTAAATAATTTAAAAAAAAAAAAGCAAGTTCCAATTCAAGTAAGAGATGAAAAGTTCACTTTTTGCATTTTCTACTCAAGTACGTTATCCGTTCGTTAAGGAATATATTATTATTTAATTTGTAGTGAGTAGTTGTATTAACGGTTGTAACAACAAAATTTGTATAAATATTAAAATAAACACAAGAGAATTACAATAATAATCCTGCTGGATTAAACTTGAGAATTTAGGAAACAATCTCTATCTATCCTCTGATTCTTCTTTCGAACCAATTTGGACTTTGACTTTGATTTATTGTGTTGACCGCGCTAATCGCGTTGACTGTGTGTGTTGAGTCGGATCTTCAGTTGAAGCTTGTCCGAACTCAGATTTGGGACCTTATAACGTTAATCCAGAAGCGTCGAGCCTTTGTTTGGATTAAACGTACTTGATCCGAAGAACACTCGATTTGGGGGGCTTAGCACCTTAATCCCGGGTCGTATGCTGTTCTTGGCGGGAAGTTGCTTGAAGATCTTGAGGAGCGTTGCTCGTGTTTCAATCTCTTCAGAGCGTTTGTGTCTTCAGGTCTTTGAATGTGTTTCAAATGAAGGGAGGAGGCCCCTTTATATAGGTGAGAGGTGAAGACCCCTCATAAATGCCTTGCATTCTGATTGGTCCACTCTATTTGGGCCATATCCTGCGGGCTTGGACTTCCACTTGTTTGGGCTGCAATCAGGCCTATTTTTTTTTGGTCTGATTTAATTTGTATGAGCTTGTTTGGCTTCAGTCAGACCTTCTTTAATTTGGGGCTTGCTTGGCTTGGGCCAGACCTCATTTATTTTGGGCTTATTTGACTTGGGCCAGATCTCATTTAATTTAAGCTCCATTTAATTTGTTGGGCTCAAATTATTTATTAATTTACTTTAGGAATTAATTTATTTAAATTCCAAATTAAATTAATATTTAATTAATAAAATCCACGTGTCGCCATTTAATTGGACCGTAAATTTTAACTGCTTACAAATGCCCCCTTGCGATTTGTTCACGGACTCCACGTCTTGATGTGAAGGAATCGCAAAAGCTTCTCCTTTTTTTTTTCAACTTTTGTAACATTTTTTTCTTGGCCCTTGATCTCTTGGCCCAACCTTTTTTTATTTCTCATGTGGCCCAATTTGTTTATTTCTCAAGTGGCCCAATTTATTTTCTTAGGCCCAAAACAACTTCCTTTCCTGCTTAATTTTATGACTTTGGGAAACAGGAAAATAAGGAGCTCATCAATATGATTTACAAATCTTTGCTCAAAATTAACAAAAGAAATATCTGAAATCTTGAGAGATTTCAATCATGCAATTACTTTCCATAATCTGTTGTAATCTCCCACTATATAATGAGGGGTTCAGTGCCTTTGTTTCTTCATCACACAGAATACAATATTTCTTTAGCTCCTGGTTTTTTTCTTTTTTTTTTATTTGCTTCTTCATGGCAGATGGCGGCATTTCTTTGTCGAGCAAACCCGCAAGGATGACAGCAATAGCAGTGTTACAAATCCACGAAGATGATGACGACAACGGCGAGATGATGACAACGGCGGTGTTACAAACTCGCGAAGATGATGACAGCGGAAACAACCAACTCCACCACACATCGTCTGTCGGATTTGTCCCGCATGCCGCCGTCGCTGTTCATCAGGGTGCAGTGTGGTTTTCAACAGCAGGGTTCTTTGTGTTTTCACAATTCTGGGACATCAATTGCGGTGGCTCAAACAGAGGCGAGGGTCGCGTGTATTGGCTCGGTAGTTGGCATCGACAAACCAGATCTGGCGTCGGTTAAGGCGAACTGGGAGTGGGTTTGCAAATCTTTGGCGTGGCACTTACAATTTATGCACGGTTGATGGCACTTAAAACGGGCAACGCCATTTGCAGCGGCTAGGGCAGGAAGCCATGAGTTGATCATTGTTGGAGGTCGCGGCCTGCGGCAGTGAAAAAAATTTACGCTGTGGAGTGTGGTCTCACGTTCGTGATGGTCGTTAGTGGTGCTTCGAAGTGGCTAGAGTGACGGTGACGCTTCCGGTGAAGAGTGTAGCGGCAGCAAGGACCAATTTCGGTTGGAGGCTGGCAGGCAAAGACGGCGATGGCGCGGACTCCGGCAGCGGTTGAAGAGGCCTTCTCTGGCTGGATTTGCAGCGGCGACGGCATCTTATGATGAGGCAACCGACGCGGCTAGACAGCGAGTGATTGACATACACGGCCAGCTCCGACGGCGTGCGACAACATGGTTTTGACAGCTGGCGCGACTGGACGGCGATCTCGATGGCGTGCGACAACCGACGCGGTTGGACGGCGATCTCGCACGATGAAGGCAACAATCGACAGCTCTCGGCGTGAAGAAATCTGCAGAAGCAAAAATTCACATGTGCAGGAATTGATCAATTGCCATCAATTTTGACTTCTCCAGCCAATTTTGACTCCTTTTGCCCAATTGAATTAATTATTTTGGGCTTATTAATTTGGGTTTCCTTCAATTGCAATCTAATCAACCATTTGAACTTTATTATAGATTTATTGGGCTCACATTTCTTTTATTCTTCAGCAGCAATTTTGGGCTCTTGAATTAAATGTTCATGGGCTTGTTGTGCCACCAACTTGATTTCTCATTAATTAATTCAGGCCTGCACCCTTCCTCTTTTCCTAATTAACATTTATTCATGTACTTTGCAGTTGACTTCAATTTTAAGATGGTCCAATTTGCGAATGAGAAAACGTCCTCTATAACACGTGAATTGGTATTGGTGATTTTTTTTAACACCAGGCGCCGGCAAGACAAGACTCGTCTCTCGATCGAAATACCTCTTTTGGGTAAGCCTATAGAGAAACCCTCTCAACATTGGCACTCTTCCATCTTCTGAGATGGAATCAACAGATCAGTATCAACGTCGCCACTCTTTTATCTTTTGAGATGGAATCGACAGAGCGGCATCAACATCGACCCTCTTCTATCTTTTGAGATAGAATTGACAGAGCAAGATCAATATCGCCACTCTTCCATTCTTTGAGATGGAATCGACCGAGCAAGATCAACATCGCCACTCTTCCATCTTTGAGATAGAATCGACAGAGCAAGATCAACATCGCGACTCTTCCATCCTTGAGATAGCACTTCTGCTTCTTTTCCATTTTTAGCGGCTGCAAAATGAGGTGTGGCGACTGTTAACAAGATTCCAACAAGGGAATTAATATGAAGCGTTCATGAACTCTGGAGGTTCATTGTTGGAAGATAACTTCATCACTTCACCATTCTTCAACTATCTCGCAACTTATACACGATAACTTATGTAATAACTGAACTTAGTGGGATTCTAAGCTGCCTACATATCTCTTTAAAGAGAATCAAATCATAACGTAGTTCAAAGGGACATGGTGTGATTTGAATGGGGAATGTCGTGCACAGTTTATACTCATGCGGAACAGGAGTTTGTCATACACAGTTTATACTCGTGCGGACCAGGAGTTTGTCGTACACAGTTTGTACTCGTGCGGACCAGGAGTTTGTCGTACACAGTTTATACTCGTGTGGACCAGGAGTTTGTCGTACACAGTTTATACTCGTGCGGACCAGGAGTTTGTCGTACACAATTTATACTTGTGCGAACCAGGAGTAACATGTAGTTTAGGCTCGTGCGTCATGGAGCGTTGTGTTTGAATTTGCTGACAACTTATACTCATGTCAATGAGTCTTGAATTTGAACTTGTAGACAATTTATACTCGTGTCAAGGAGCCTTACATTATTTGTGTCAGATAGTTTAAACTCATATCAAGGAGTATCATGTGGATAGTTTTAGCTCATATCAAGGAGCGTGGTATTTGATTTGTGTTAGATAGTTTAGGCTCGTATCAAGGAGCAACATGTGGACAGTTTTAGCTCATATCTAGGAGCGTCATGTGAACAGTTTTATCTCGTGTCAAGGAGCTGAAAATTTGATTTGGGAGATTTTAGATAGTTTAAGCTCGTATCAAGGAGCATTATGTGGACAGTTTTCGCTCATGTCAAGGATCTTTGTCTTTGATTTATCAACAGTTCATTGCCCCCAATCCTGGGATGCATTGCTTTCTCTTGCATCCACTTCATTTCTATAAATCTTTATGGAAACTGCAGTCTTTGTTTGTGGTTCGTCTTCCATGAGCTCATCTGAAGGCATGTCGTCAAACTCGTAGGAGTCTTGAATAGATGGCCATTCAATATCATTTGATATCAAGCTCAACTCCATGTCGTGAGCTCTTGTAGCCAACTCTTCAAAAGTCTTTGGCTGAATTCCTTGAAGTATATAGCGAAGATTCCATGGCATCCCTTGAATGAACATTTCAATAGTTGAAGTTACTGATAGCTTCTCTTTGCAATTGAGACTGAGGCTCCTCCATCTGTTGATGTAGTCGATGACATATTCTTCATCACTTTGACGAGTATTTGTTAGCTCCATCATGCTAACAGTTCTTCGTGTGCTGTAGAAGCGGTTGAGGAACACTTCTTCCATTTGCCCCCAACTGTCGATGGAGTTGGCTTCTAAGTTGATATACCAATTGAACGCATTTCCTTTAAGAGAGCGAACAAACTGTTTTACCATGTGATCTCCATAGGTCCCAGCATCATTGCATGTCTCGACGAAATGCGCCACATGTTGTCTTGGGTTGCCTTTGCCGTCAAATTATTGAAAATTGGGAGGTTGATAGTGATCTGGAATCCTCAAGTTGTCAATTCTTTTTGTATATAGCTTCTTGTAGGCAATAATGGATTTTGAGCTCCCTTCAAACTTGTCTTTTATCGTTTCTAAAATGATGTTCTTCAGTTGGTTCACATGAAGCATTTTGTCACTTGAAACTTGTATTTTTTTCTTTAACTGGCTTCTTTTCAAAAGGATGGTGTTTCGCTGAGTCTCCTTCCTCGCGCTAATCCTCAACTTGTTTCTCATTTGTATGACTTGTCTCCACATTCTACATTTTCTTCATAAGTATGGAGATCTTTACGTCTTGAGCTTCCATATTCTTATTGAGTCCATCAATGGCTCTCATCATACTTGCGAGTTGTTCCTCAATAGTCATAGTATTTGTTGTCATTACTGCAGCTGCAGCTAAGGCAGATGGTGAGCTTGGCGTTGAACGAGGAGTTGAACAAGCAGAAACATTTTCACCACTCTTATCTCCGTGCAATGGCTTGTTGAGAGTAATCCCCACCATAAAATTTGCCTCTACGGAGCCTTCGGGAATACTTCTTGTAACGACTCCAACCTTTTTAGCTTGCAATTCTTGAGTCTTTGATGCAGCAGGCCTTCGTATCGCAATCTTGAGTGGAGTTATCTTTTGAATTTCTTCAGTTTGCAACTCTGAATGCTTCAAGGTAGAAGGTCTTCTTATTGCAATCCTGAGAGGAGTCATTCTTTGTACTTGTGGAGAGAAGAGATGAGAGGTAGAGATGGTCCCACTGGGCGTGCCAAAATTTGTAACAACAAAATTTGTATTTATATTAAAATAAACACAAGAGAATTACAATAATAATCCTGCTGGATTAAGCTTGAGAATTTAGGAAACAATCTCTATCTATCCTCTGATTCTTCTTTCGAACCAATTTGGACTTTGACTTTGATTTATTGTGTTGACCGCGCTGATCGCGTTGATTGTGTGTGTTGAGTCGGATCTTCAGTTGAAGCTTGTCCGAACTCAGATTTGGGACCTTATAACGTTAATCCAGAAGCGTCGAGCCTTTGTTTGGATTAAACGTACTTGATCCAAAGAACACTCGATTTGGAGGGCTTAGCACCTTAATCCCGGGTCATATGCTGTTCTTGGCGGGAAGTTGCTTGAAGATCTTGAGGAGCATTTCTCGTGTTTCAATTTCTTCAGAGCGTTTGTGTCTTCAGGTCTTTGAATGTGTTTCAAATGAAGGGAGGTGGCCCCTTTATATAGGTGAGAGGTGAAGACCCCTCATAAATGCCTTGCATTCTGATTGGTCCACTCTATTTGGGCCATATCCTGCGGGCTTGGACTTCCACTTGTTTGAGCTGCAATCAGGCCTATTTTGTTTGGGTCTGATTTAATTTGTATGAGCTTTTTTGGCTTCAGTCAGGCCTTCTTTAATTTGGGGCTTGCTTGGCTTGGGCCAGACCTCATTTATTTTGGGCTTATTTGACTTGGGCCAGATCTCATTTAATTTAAGCTCCATTTAATTTGTTGGGCTCAAATTATTTATTAATTTACTTTAGGAATTAATTTATTTAAATTCCAAATTAAATTAATATTTAATTAATAAAATCCACGTGTCGCCATTTAATTGGACCGTAAATTTTAACTGCTTACAACGGTAGTATATGAATCTCACATATTATTTGTATTAGTGGGTGTGTGGGTTCCATATGTAAAAAAGAAAGATGAGTACTTGGATGAGACGCCCAAAATGGAAAAAAATCCACTTTTAAGGGAAAGGAGAGTATTCATTATCACTTTTTAAGTAGATTAGTCAAATAAATATTTTGAACTTTGAATTCATCAAAGGCCATGAATCATGATATGTTTGTTGGAAATTTTTAATTTCCATTATAATTTAATTGTGGGTAATATATTATTATGCAATCATATTAGCTATTCAATTATTTTATGGACTTAATTAAGTGATCCAATTAAGGTTAAAAGTTAATGGGTTATAATAATATTTTGATATGAACCAATTGAGTAGATACCCAATACTACATGACTGTGTGATATTGGGTGTCCCAGTTGTGTAGTATATAAAGGCTCACAGGTTATGGTCCCCAATATATTAAGCCGCACATGGTCTTCCCTTCTCCCCATCGGGAGGGATTACTACGGTCCATAAAGGAATAAGGAGGCTTAGTTGAGAAAGACCATAATACCTATCGGTCATGTTCCGCCTAACTCTAGATTAAGGTACGCTTTCGGATTACAGTTTGATCTCAGTTAATCATAATAGGGTTAAGGTTTAATGGATTAATTTCCAACAAGTGGTATCAGAGCCACCCTAATTATGATTCTCTAAGATCTGGTATATATGTTTGATCTAAATATATTCATTACGTGAGATTATATATTTAGATGTAAATTAAGGTTGAGTTTAATCATTAAAGTCTTCGATTACACTTAATGATTAATTTTTGCGGATTCTTTTGGAGATAAATATGTGTTCATATAATCATGATCAAATATGGGTGTATATCTCCTTCAATTCGGACTGTGTGATGCCGTTAATTTTTTATAATAATCCCCTCCTACCATCAAAAGGTAAATTGGGTATGATTTTGAGGAATAACTAATTTTATTCGTATTGCTGCTTAATTAAAATAAGAGTATAAAATTTGCCATGTATGCAGAGTATACGATTGATTGATAGAAGTAAATTGGCAATTTTTAAATCAATTAACGTGACTTAATGGGTTTAAGTAGTTGAGTTATTGTTTCACGTCAATTCATTTATGTGGCTATTCAATAAGTTGAATCCTCTAGGAAATCATTTTTTTAAATTCTGGATATATATTATCTTGCGAATTGATGTGGGTAATTAAATCTATGTCACATAAAGTTATTCATACGGGTAATTAATTACATTTTATTAACCAAGTTATTTCGGTATGATTGATATAATTAATATTCTTATTATTATGGAAAGGGATATTTATCTAATTTATTTAATTTTAAATTTGAATTCGGAATCCCTAATTAAGTTAAGAAATCTTTCAATATTTTTAAATTTGGGTGAATCATCTAATATTCTCATTTCGTAGTGGAATTTAATTAAATTAAAATTGGGGTGACATTTTTAATGTCGTTCAATTAAATATAATATTTATTTTAAATATTTGTTTAATTGGTCTAGTAATTTTTCAATCTAGTCAATCAAAGCTTCATGTTGCCATAGCAGTCTCTGTGTGTGGAGTGCGACTTTATTGAAATTACATAGATGGGTGTGCGATTATTTATGTGTTCTGTGTTTGGCCCATAGGTAGGCACAGTTTGACAGAATAATAACACACATGTGATAATAAGTATGTGATAATCATTTTTTAATGTTCATGTGAACATCAGTCGGTCCACAGATAGACTTTTGTTTGACAGAACTTATTATCAATATTTGATTATTACACCAAAATTACCCCTGCAGTTAATTTTTGTCCATAGACGAGGTTAATGTTGCACAAGATGTCTTGTGATGGGTCTCCAATTAATAATGTTGTGCAAGTGTATCTTCATGCGGGTATTGATCGGCCCAAAGGTAGATTAATATTTGGCAGAAATACACAGACACCTTTGGTGGTGAATACGTGACAATTATTTGGTTTGACATGTGAGTAATAAGTCAGCCCAAAGGAAGATTATTGCTTGACAGTTCTTATTGTCAGTATTTGACTACTATATAGAGGATGTCACTTACAAGTTAGTATTGTTGTCATTGGACTTGATGTTAATGTTGTGCTCGATTCCTCAAGATGATTCTAAATTATTTAAATTTGAAAGATTATAAAGTTTTGGTGCAAGCATGATAATCATTAGGATTAATTCTCTGAATAATTAAGAAGTCTGCTAATTAAGTTTAACATATATCAACAACAAAATCATACATGATGAGTGAACTTCAATAATAAGGACGAGACTAATAGGTTTCTAACCAACTTTGTCTCAATAAAGTATAAGGACAATACAAGAAAACCTATTAAGAAAGCTGCTAAAGACAACTAAAGTTTGTTTACTCCTAAAGACTTATGAATTGTTTTATAATACACCACATTAAGATTATTTAACATGATTGGTGTTGTAGTGTAGTTAAAAGACAAAAATAGTACTCCAAAATTATGGTTACTAATGGGAGAAATATTAAAGATTGCAGCTTATGGTCTCAATAAAGTTCCAACCAAAGTAGTTGTGAGAACTCTTTAAGTTTTACATATTGATGTCCAACTAAGGCTAGATCATTGGGGTCTACTAAAGAAAATTGGACACAAATAGTTCTCAGCTACTTTATTGATTATGAAAAAAGATAAAAGTTTATGATCCAATTAATCGAATCATATCTGAGACGGGTAATACTGTATTACTTGAGGATGTTGAGTTTTGGGGGGAAGAGTGATATTATAGACATTGTGCCTAAGGAGGAGTCGATTCATCCCCTACTTATGCTTTTAAGAATCTGTAAATACAGTTATTGTTAGGACATTGTCAATAATATTTAAGGAATACAAACTCAACAATCTCAAGAAATAATGTCACTAAGGAAATCACTAGAGTTGGAAGAAAGACAATTCAGATAACTATGTTGTTTTCCTAAATAATGAGGACACTTGGAATTAATGGTAGAAATTCCAATAATATTCATCAAGCCATGCAAGGTCCATATACTTGAAAGTGGGATAATGCTATGAGTTATGAGTTTAAATTAACACAAGATGATCAAGTTTGCATCTTAATAAAGGATTATACTCAAAAGGGAAGAAAGACATTGTTTAAAGGAACTCTCTATCTGGTTACTTAGAAAGGTTCTTTTAAGATAAGTGTGGCATTAGTAGCACATTTTGATCTTGAATCACATTAGATGAATATGTAAAGATAGTGCTTCTTAAGGGTAACGTTGATTGAATGATCTCAACAGTTTAAGAACTAAAAAGTAATCCATCTATACATTCAAGTAAGTTTTTTCATATTGGAATCACAAGTATCATCATGAGGTAATTGTCCTCATTTGGTTTTGAGACAAGTGTAGATGTTTATGTAATTCAGTGGGAGAATATTTAAGTTAAACTAAGGGAGATAAGTGCAGTCTCAATCAGGTGCCCTAAAGTTAAACTAAAGATTTAAGAAATATAGAAATATTCTATATGTTTTGATTGTTGAAAGTTGTTGTATTATGAGGTCTGTACAAGACCTAATTTGGCTTCTGTTGTTGGTGTATTAAGTAGACATTTAAGTAACTCTAGTATGGATCTTTATAAAGTATTTACAGAGAATTAATGATAACATGCTTGCACATAAGAGATCAGATTAGTAGGAGATCATAAAGTAATCTGATTCTGAGTTTGTTGGATACCAATATAGTACAAGATCCACTTCAGGTTACATCTTCTGTTGGTTTTGAAAGCTATATAAGTAAAAGTGTTAAGGAAACACTTGTAGCTCATTAACCATGACAATAAAAATAGTAGCACACTAAGGGCATTCAATCATAAAATAAAGGTAACAAAGCTTTGTCACATAAAGTTGATTGTGATAGTTAGTTCGCAGTAAAGTATTAATGACAAGAAAACTTATAAGTCAAACATATTAACATAGAATTCTTGGTTGTTTAAGTAAGTGTTCTTATGGATAAAGTTTGGTAGAACATATTATGATAGACTCTAAATACGGATCCGCCAATCATGTATTCAACGCCCAGTAATTTTATGAGCTAGCTACTCATGTGGGTGTTATATGGTTTTAGAATACATTGGTTTAGTGGGAGTCTATATTTATTGCTCATTAAAATTTTTAAAGCACTTTGATTTGGTAATTCAGTTTTCTGCCGAATAAGTTTGATGGCTTTGAATTCATTGTGAACTCACTAAAGTAATAATTTCATTTTGTAATATTTTACATTTTGAATCGATCTCACTAAAGACTAAAGTTGGACCAGTTGGAAATAGACATGATGTTGATCACATTGCATGTAATTTCCATGCTACTCACCATATTTGATCTATGTCATTAAGTATATTGATATTGGTGATTGTCGGGGTTTAACCACGATTTATAATGTGTTGAATGCCGCGGTAGTTCCATATTAGTATATGAGATGGACCAGATTGTTAAGTATAGCCTAAAGAGGAATAGCATAAAGTTGCGCAACTTAGGACTCTTGATATAATTGCTTTGGGAATAATATATAGCCCAAGTGGGAGATTGTTGAAAATTTTTAATTTCCATTATAATCTAATTGTGGGTAATGATGAGAGTGAAAATAAGCGTGTTTAAGTGTCCAATCTAACACCTTTCTAATGAGAATTGTTGTTATATATTAGCACAATGGTCTTATATTTATTATATGTGAGAAAAAGGTGCACTTGAGATGTTTTATTGTGTTTTAAGTGGAAAAAGGACCAAAAGTGTAAAGTTGGAGAAAATTTGCAATTTGTGCAAGAATGCTGAAAACGCACATCCAACTTTCATGATTATTCTGTGTTTGTGTGGAGTTCAAAACAGGTAGTGTGATACATGATTAGAAATCTACTGAAGAGAGTATCGCGTGAGCGCAAAAATCACTCAATTCGGAGGTCGGATTTGAAAGTTATACGCAAAACGGTGAGACTGCGCAAGCTAATTCCGACCGGTTTGACCACGACAGGTGGTTCGACCTGAGCATCAGGTCGAACCAAGGTCGAACCAGACGGCGGAAAAACTGGTTCGACCATGACATGCTGGTTCGACCTGTTTTTCTGGTCGAACCAAGCACCTGGGACATCCAGAAGGGTGGTTCGACCATGGTTCGACCTCCCCTGTTTGGTTCGACCTGTTTGGGAGGTCGAACCGCGCTTCGGGAACTTACCAAATCCGTATTTTTGAGGCCTAAATGCGTGTGATCACTTGAAAAGCCCATTCCAAGCCTAGGAGACGTGATTACAAGTATAAAAGGAGGTCTATGCAGCCACAAAAGGAGGAACACAACACAAAACAAGAGAGGAGAAGAGAGGCCACAACATACAACCCCCCACAAGGGGGGATCACCCCCCAACCATCATCCTTTCCTCCATCCATCCATCACTTTGAAGATTCGTTTGTGGAATCAAGGGGAGAACTAAGAGGAGAATTCAAGAGCGAGAAGGACGTGATGACGCAACATCTAGGGTTTATTCGTTTCCTAATTTATCTTGTACTTTCTGGACATCCGGGTAAGATCTATCCAACACCCATGATTGTTACTCGCAACATCATGGGCTAGAGCCTTTTGGTAGAACTAGGGTTGTGAAGGTTTTATCTAGTTAATTGAACTTACATGTGTACACACCGTACAACACTACTTGTGGATTTATTTGATATAAGACTGTGCCTTTTTTATTCATACTCATAGTCGTTTTGTGCATCAATAATCGTTGTGTAGAGTCTGAATACATAATATGGTTATTGGTTGAGTGCGTTCACTGTTGAGCAGGGTTTTATATTATAATTCTAAGTGAAGGGATTCTGAAGTCTTATTAGAACTATCTTATATAAATACTTATTAATTGAATTGAATTCGGGTTAATAAGTAGGATAAAGAGGATAATTTTATAGTACCTATAAAGGGAGATCATATCGGGTTAGAGTACCAATCCTAGGGGGAAATCATTGATACTGATAGTACCTAGAAAGAGGGGTGAAATTATATCTCTTGCTCCGAGGTTATTCACACGTGTTACACGCATGTTTACTTGTGTCTATAGAGTAGATATGCATGGTTTAGTGATGCGTCCATATTCCACAAGGCAGAGTCGGACATTGACACATGGAAGGAAAATTAATGAGTAAAACTAGATTATCCTAGAGCTACCTATTCTCCTACTTGATTTACTTTCGCATTCTTCGAGTGATATTTTATACTATTTGTTATTTTAATTACTTGTTTAGTAGATTAATAACTCAACCTCAACTATATTGCCATAATCGTCTTAATTAATTTAGATAATAATTAAATTGATAATACGCCGTCCCTTGGGTTCGATATTCACTTGGTCATCTTTCGAAACTACAATTGATATCCTTCATACTTGGGGAATAATTGTGTGTTGAGAAAATGCTCATCAAGTTCTTGGCGCCGTTGCCGGGGATAGCTGTTATTATTAGTTTATTATTTCTAGTTGATTAAGATTTTTTTTTGTCTTTTATTTGTGGTTATTTATTTCTATCTAACCTTGAATTTTTTTGAGTTACTTGTGCACTTGAAAAAGGAGAGGAAGGAAATGAAGGAATAACACATTGATCTAAACATGGCCGGAGCAAGGTAAAATCCGAATAATGTTGCCATACGTGAAATTTTCATGAACTATGGAATTGGCAGCATGGGGTTGATAGGAGCAAGGGGGAAGATGATGATTTCGAGATACATCCCGCTCTTATTAACATGGTGAAAAAGAATCCCTTTTCTGGAGGTTGTTTTGAAGATCCATATCAATATCTCCGAAGATTTCTTGGTTAAGCTAACACTCAAAAGGGAGCTGGAGCTAATGATGATGCTAGGCGAACCGCCTTATTCAAGTTCTCTTTGATTGATAAGGCAGAAGCTTGGTATGAAACTCTTGATGCAGCCGATTGCACTACATGGGACCAACTGCAGCAGAAGTTCTTGGAGAGATACATGCCACCCTCAAGGATCTTAAGGATGAGGCAAAAGATCACCCAATTTGTTATGAATTAGGGTGAGAAATTTTATGAGGTATGGGATAGGGTTAAAGACATGCTCAGGAGGTGTCCACAGCATGGAATGTCGAAAGCTGAATACATAAGCATCTTCTATTATGGATTGGATTGTGAGTCGCGTATTTTTATTGATGCATTATCAGGAGGAGCGCTGTTATCTAAGACAGCACTTGAAGTAGAAAAGTTGTTTGAATCCTTCTCTATGAATACACGTGACTGACCTATGGAGAGAGATAGAGGATCATATGTACT
The DNA here is from genome assembly GCA_023678885.1 of Pogostemon cablin. Lineage (NCBI taxonomy): Eukaryota > Viridiplantae > Streptophyta > Magnoliopsida > Lamiales > Lamiaceae > Pogostemon > Pogostemon cablin. The sequence continues at coordinate 27,259,112 of CM042983.1, read as the reverse complement.
TGGCAAGGTGGCGCAGGTTGAACAACAAGTGAAGCCGAATAGGGATGATGAGATCGTCTTTGGTCTAGCTAACATCAACAAGCTACTAGAGTCCCAACAAAGGCAGATTACAGAGTTGACACTAAGGGGGCCTAGTAGGCAGTAGCAAAAAGTGAAGAGTGTTGAAGATACCTTTCATCGATACATGGCTGAGAATGATGCAAGGATTAATCATCTTGAGGATACCATGAATCATGATTTATCTAAGCAGTTGAAGGACCTTGCCTTGATTATGGGGCAGATGACCGCGAACGTAAATCAATTGACACAAAAATTGGAAGATAAAATCATCACGTTAAGGTTGGGAACACACTACGAGGGATCGATGATGCCGGAAATAAATTTTGAAGCTCCAGGAGCACGATTCGACCTCCATTCGACCAAGCCAGTAGGTCGAATCACATCATGGAGGTCGAACCAAGCACCTGGGCAACCTCCGGAGCTTTCAGCTGACCGGTTCGATCAAGGCCCTCATGGTTCGACCAATTCAGTTGGTCAAACCGTGGTCGAACCAGCCTGTTCGTAACCTCCTATTTTATCTGAAGTGTGATTCGACCACGTCAGCCATGGTTCGACCAACTATTTGGTCGAACCGTGGTTGAACTACCCTGTGAGGAGCATTCTGTTTTGTCTGAAGCACGGTTCGACCATGATCACCATGGTTCAACCAGCCCTGTTGGTCGAACCGTGGTCGAACCGACCTGTCATGTGGAGAACGCAATTTCTGAAGCCCGGTTCGACCACTATACACCTGGTTCGACCAATACCCCTGGTCGAACCCAGGTTGAACCAGTCCAGAATGCTCCTGTTTCTACGTCGAATGCTCCACATGATGTTGACGCTACTCCTGTGCCATTACATGAGCAGAATACTGAGCTTACAAATGAAAAGAAGTGGGAAAGAGCAAAGAAGTTGAGTGTCGAGAAGGATAAAGCGAAGGAGGTTGAACGTGATGAATGGAGAATACCAAAGACCAAGATACCTCCTCTGTTTCCTCCTAGATTGGCCGAGAAGGAATTAGAAGAAAAGTTCAAGAGATTTCAAGATGTCATGAGCAAAGTAAGCTTGAACATTCCTTTCTCTGAAGCAATCATGGAGATGCCATACTATGCCCGATTCCACAAGGAATTATATCAAAGAAGAGAAGCTTGAAAGGAGTGGAGACGATGAACCTATCAGAAAATTGCAGCTCGATCCTTCAAAGGAAGCTGTCTGCAAAGTTAAAGGATCCAGGAAGCTTCACCATTCTTTGTGATATTGGAAAAGGGTCGGCACATAAAGCCATGTGTGATTTTGGGGCAAGCGTTAACTTTATGCCTTTGTCCATATTTAAAAGGCTTGGTTTGGGGGATATCAATCCCACGAATATTGCTCTTCAATTGGCAGATAGATCCATGACTTGTCCGAAGGGTTTAATTGCAGATGTTTTAGTGAGAGTGGATAAGTTAGTTTTTCCCATGGATTTTCTTATACTTGAGATGAAAGATGACAAGGGTGACATTCCCCTTATTTTAGGGCGACCGTTCCTTGCCACAGCTGGAGCTATGATAGTTGTTAAGGAAGGAAAGCTTAGACTGCGAATGGATAATGAAGACGTGGTTTTCTCTCTTGATCGTGCAATGAAGATGCCCATGGAGACAAAAATCGTGCAAGAGCATAGATGTGGTTTCTAACTTGTTTAATCTTGATTTTTCTAAGACAGGTGATTCTGAATTTAAGTGGAAGGTTGACAAGGAGGAGTCTAGACAGCCATGGGAGGAAGGAAATTTCAATAATCATATTTTTGTGACCAAGAAAGGTGAGGTGTTGAGTGTAGACAAGAATAGGGAAAGAAAGTATTTGAAGGTGAGGATGCGAGAAACCGTCATCTGATCCAGTAGTTCAAAAGGTTATATCCATCGTGACTCTCCGACGTTAAATATGAGCGCCTGTTGGGGGCTTACCCTTCCATTTTATTACTTTATTTCTTTCATTTGAGTGAGAAATTTTTATATTTATGGTGCTTACTAATCGACAATTACATCTCTTTTCAAACTTAGTTTCGACTTACGTTTTTACTAAGTTTGGGGGGTGTGATGTACTTACCTCATTGAAGCACCAAAAGTGTAATCTTTTCTTTGTAATGTTTGCTAGGGGAGTTGATTTTTACGGTATTTTGAAACTTTAATCAGTTTTGATGTGTCGATTTTTTGCAATTTGCCTAGTGTTCTGTGGTGTTTCTAGTGTGTATGGAGTCGATTAGATAGTCAATTGATTCTTTCTTCTAGTTCTCTTATATTATTATTGATGAATCCTGTGATGATGAGATATGTTGAGCTTTGATGATAGAAAAAGGTAAAAGAGTGACAAAACGAGTTCTACATTGACTCGAGGAGCTCATGCATTTGTTGAAGAAAAAATCAGGTTCCATCGTTTCCTTATTCTAATTTTTATGTGTGCTTTTTATTCATGGAGTGAAGGATTGTGTTTCTGGTGGTGATCCATGTGAGCGTAAATGTTTAAATTGTGCTTGAAATTCATATGCTCTTGAAATTGATGAAGGAAGTGTACTTGAGTTATATTGTGGTATGAAGTTCTATGCGTACTTGTGGGATATTGCTTACCATGAAAAGTGCTCTGTTACTTGTTAAAAACCCATGTGAGATTTTAAACCTCGTTGATCATGTTACATAATCACATGATATTTCTTTTCTGGTGAGTATCATTCTTGTGCGTGTATTCTAGAACTTGTCTCTTGTCTTACTTGAAACTACATGTGTGTTAGATGATGGGAGATGATTTTAGGCCATCCTTGAATTTATGAGTCACTTAGCCAAATAATTCCCTACCAAATAATTATATATCTGTAGTTAGCCCCGTTGAGCCTAAACATCTTATTTCTTTGGCAACCTACAAAGATAGCCAATTTGATATCCTATTTGAGCCTTAAATTCCTATATCTAGTGGAGAATTAAATGATGTCAAAGTGTGTGAATTGATTTTGATGGAGTTTGGAAGGAATAAAATATTTGGAGCTGTACAAGTGAATATGAGCTGAAAATTAAGTTGCTTAGGGGTAGTGCCCGAAACTGGTACCCCGAGATGTTAGAGGTAGTGCCCGAAACTGGTACCTCAAGAAAGGAAAAAAGAAAGAAAAGAAAATTAGAAGAGCATGAAGCTGGATAGCCTTGAAGTGTAAAAATCTGCAGTACAAAAGATCTCCAGTTTTAATTCTATACTAATTGAGTCACTTTATCCATATATTTTCTACCCTTACCAAAGAGTCGACATTACATCCTATTAAAGTCCTTTTTGATCCCATTATCGAATCATACTTTTAGTGGTGGAGAGTTGAGACAATTGGCAAGCTTATGGTTACGCATGCACCTGAATTGAATCTGAGCGTAAACACCTTAACCCATAAGTGTACATCTTCTACACTTGAGTGTGAGTGATATATACTTCCCGTGAGGACATGTTGATAGAGCATTTGAATTGGTGGTGATTGTCTTAACTTGTATGTCATGAATTGATTATTACATGTAATGAGAGTTGCATGACTGAAGTTGAGGACAATTGTATTTTGAATAGGGTATGTGTCATAGTCCTTGTTTCCCCGCTAATTTTCATACTCTCTCTCTCTCCCTTTATTGTTATTTTTTTGCCTCGGGACGAGCAACGGGTAAGTTTGGGGGATTGATGAGAATGGAAATAAGCGTGTTTAAGTGTCCAATCTAACACCTTTTTAATGAGAATTGTTGTTATATATTAGCACAATGGTCTTATATTTATTATATGTGAGAAAAAGGTGCACTTGAGGTGTTTTATTGTGTTTTAGGTGGAAAAGAGAACAAAAGTGTAAAGTTGGAGAAAATGTGCAATTTGTGCAAGAATGCTGAAAACGCACGTCCAAATTTCATAATTATTTTGTATTTTTGTAGAGCTCAAAACTGGTAGTGTGATATATTTTTGGAATGCCACTGAAGAGAATGTCATTTTGGCATAAAGAACATCCGAATTGAAGGTCGGACGAGGAAGTTATGAGCAAAGTGGTGACGCCGCACGAGCTGTGCCGAACAGAATTGCAGTGCTATTTTCCATGGCCTGTTACATATTCAATTCTTGTAGTTTTTGTGAGTTATTTATATGGATAGAAAGACAAGGAAGATAGGATCGCGTGAGTGCAAAAATCACTTAATTCGGAGATTGGATGTGAAAGTTATACGCAAAACGGTAAGACTGCGCAAGCTGATTCCGACCAGCTCGACCACGAATGTGGGTTCGACTTGAGCATCAGGTCGAACCAAGGTCGAACCAGACGGCGAAAAAACTGGTTCGACCATGACATGCTGGTTTGACCTATTTTTCTAGTCGAACCAAGCACCTGGGACGTCCAGAAGGATGGTTCGACCATGGTTCGACCTCCCCTGTTTGGATCGACCTGTTTGAGAGGTCGAACCGCGCTTCGGGAACTTACCAAATCCATATTTTCGAGGCCTAAACGCTTGTGATCACTTGAAAAGTCCATTCCAATCCTAGGAGACGTTATTACAAGTATAAAAGGAGGTCTATCTAGCCACAAAAGGAGGAACACAACACAAAATAAGAGAGGAGAAGAGAGGCCACAACATGCAACACCCCACAATGGGGGATCACCCCCGAACCATCATTATTTCCTCCATCCATCCATCACTCTGAAGATTCGTTTGTGGAATCAAGGAGAGAACTAAGAGGAGAATTCAAGAAAGAGAAGGACACGATGACGCCACATCTAGGTTTTATTCGTTTTCTAATTTATCTTGTACTTTCCGGACATCCGGATAAGATCTATCCAACACCCATGATTGTTCCTCGCAACATCATGGGCTAGAGCTTTTTTGGTAGAACTAGGGTAGTGAAGTTTTTATCTAGTTAATTGAACTTACATATGTACACTCCGTACAACTCTACTTGTGGATTTATTTGATATAAGATTGTGCCTTTTTAATCCATACTCATAGTCGTTTTGTGCGTCAATAATTGTTGTGTAGAGTCTGAATACATAACATGGTTATTGGTTGAGTGCGTTCACTGTTGAGCAGGATTTTATATTATAATTCTAAGTGAAGGGATTCCGAAGTCTTATTAGAACTATCTTATATAAATACTTGTTAATTGAATTGAATTCGGGTTAATAAGTAGGATAAAGAGGATAATTTTATAATACCTATAAAGGGAGATCATATCGGGTTAGAGTACCAATCCTAGGGGGAAATAATTGATACTGATAGTTCCTAGAAAAGGGGGTGAAATTATATCTCTTGCTCCGAGGTTATTCACACGTGTTACACGCATGTTTACTTGTGTCTATAGAGTAGATATGCATGGTTTAGTGATACGTCCATATTCCACAAGGCAGAGTCGGACATTAACACATGGAAGGGAAATTAATGAGTAAAACTGGATTATCCTAGAGCTACCTATTCTCCTACTTGATCCACTTTCGCATTCTTCGAGTGATATTTTATACTATTTGTTATTTTAATTACTTGTTTAGTAGATTAATAATTCAACCTCAACTATATTGCCATAATCGTCTTAATTAATTTAGATAATAATTAAATTGATAATACGCCGTTCCTTGGGTTCGATATTCACTTGGTCACCTTTCGAAACTACAATTGATATCCTTCATACTTGGGGATTAATTGTGTGTTGAGAAAACGGTCATCAAGTTCTTGGCGCCATTGCCGGGGACGGCTGTTAATATTAGTTTATTATTTCTAGTTGATTAAGATTTTTTTTCTTTTTCTTTTATTTGTGGTTATTTATTTCTATCTAACCTTGAATTTTTCGGAGTTACTTGTGCACTTGAAAAAGGAGAGGAATGAAATGAAGGAATAACACATTGATCTAAACATGGCCGGAGCAAGGTAAAATTCGGATAATGTTGTCATACGTGAAATTTTCACGAACTATGGAATTGGCAGCATGGGGTTGATAGGAGCAAGGGGGGAAGATGATGATTTCGAGATACATCCCGCTCTTATTAACATGGTGAAAAAGAATCCCTTTTCTGGAGGTTGTTTTGAAGATCCATATCAATATCTCCGAAGATTTCTTGGTTATGCTAACACTCAAAAGGGAGCTGGAGCTAATGATGATGCTAGGCGGACCGCCTTATTCAAGTTCTCTTTGATTGATAAGGCGGAAGCTTGGTATGAAACTCTTGATGCAGCCGATTGCACTACATGGGACCAACTGCAGCAGAAGTTCTTGGAGAGATACATGCCACCCTCAAGGATTTTAAGGATGAGGCAAGAGATCACCCAATTTGTTATGAATCAGGATGAAAAATTTTATGAGGTATGGGATAGGGTTAAAGACATGCTCAGGAGGTGTCCACAGCATGGAATGTCTAAGGCTGAATACATAAGCATCTTCTATTATGGATTGGATTGTGAGTCGCGTATTTTTATTGATGCATTATTAAGAGCAGCGCTGTTATCTAAGACAGCACTTGAAGTAGAAAAGTTGTTTGAAACCTTCTCTATGAATACACGTGACTGACCTATGGAGAGAGATAGAGGATCATATGTACATGGCAAGGTGGCGCAGGTTGAACAACAAGTGAAGCTGAATAGGGATGATGAGATCGTCTTTGGTCTAGCTAACATCAACAAGCTACTAGAGTCCCAGCAAAGGCAGATTATAGAGTTGACACTAAGGGGGCCTAGTAGGCAGCAGCAAGATGTGAAGAGTGTTGAAGATACCTTCCATCGATACATGGCTCAGAATGATGCAAGGATTGATCGTCTTGAGGATACCATGAATCATGATTTATCTAAGCAGTTGAAGGACCTTAAATTGATTATAGGGCAGATGACCACGAACGTAAATCAATTGACACAAAAATTAGAAGATAAAGCCATCATGTTAAGGTCGGGAACACAGTACGAGGGACCGATGATGCCGGAAACAAATTTTGAAGCTCCAGGAGCAAGATTCGACCTCCATTCGACCGAGCCAACAGGTCGAATCACATCATGGAGGTCGAACCAAGCACCTGGGCAACCTCCGTAGCTTTCAGCTGACCGGTTCAACCAAGACCCTCATGGTTCGACCAATTCACTTAGTCAAACCTTGGTCGAACCAGCTTTTCGTAACCCCCCTATTTTATCTGAAGTGCCATTCGACCACATCAGGCATTGTTCGACCAATCCTGTTGGTCGAAACGTGATCGAACTACCCTGTGAGGAGCGTTCTATTTTGTCTGAAGCACGGTTCGACCACGATCACCATGGTTCGACCAGCCCTGTTGGTCGAACCGTGGTCGAACTGACCTGTAATATGGAGAACGTAATTTCTGAAGCCCGGTTCGACCACTATACACCTGGTTAGACCAGTACCCATGGTCGAACTCAGGTCGATGTTTGCCTATTTTATCAAATACTCATGAGCAAGAATACTCGATCGTTGTAGTAGTATATCCTAAGAAAAATTATCAATCCTCAAAGGAGTTATGTTCGGACTAGCAAAATACGTGAGCTCATGTTCATGTCATTTTTGTAAAGATGATAGGGGTTTTTGAGATTGATTACCCACTTAAGCAAGTAGCAGGTAAATAAAATAGCAACTAAAATAAATGACAAGTGAAGATGTATGAAAATAAAAGAGAATAGGTGCTAAAGTTCAAGTATGAAAAATATGGGGTTAGAAACATCCAAGCACATTCAATTCATATTATCATGCAAAAAAAATTAACCCCTTCCATCTAGGTACTAGTTAGATTAAACTCTCCCTTTTTTTGTACTAAGGCCAACGAATGGATTGGTTCCCCTCATCGAATTCAAATATCCTTTCAGTCAAACCCAAACTCGATGTCTATTCATGCCTTTCTAATACTTTAGAGGGTCGTTTCCGTCTCACTCCAAGCAATATACACATGAATATTATAATAGCGCTTAATTATCATAAATCATCCATTGATCAACAATCCATTAAACCAATAATTATTCATGAATAACAAACCATGCCATCACAACATCAAATCAATTAAAACCCATGAATAGAAACCAACATCAATTAAATCAAAAACCAATTTAATCCACATGATAATATAAATCTAGTATGCTCTTCATGTCCCTAATCCCACTAGAGGGATTAGCCTAACATGATAAAAGTAACAAAACACATAAATGATTCATTACAAATACCCATAGTCTTAGATCCAAAAGAAAATCAAAAGAGATGTGAATCTTCCCTAACAATTTCTTGTAGAGAATCTTCAATACTCATGGATCTCCAACTCTAGCTCTTGATTTCTTGAGATCTTCAACACCCAAATGGAAGATTTGATGGGTGATGAAGAATGGATGGGTGGATGAAGATGATGGTGGAAAATGGAAGAAATGGTGTGTGAGGTGTGTGTAGAGGGGTGGAATTTCGGATCTCCTCTCAAATATTGAAGTATTGGGTATTTATACCCCTTGGGAAGCTTTTAGAATGGTTCTGATTTTTTTCCAGAATTTTACACAGCACGAGTCGTGTGACGCAACACGGCCATAAGGTGCCCGTGTTGCGTGAATTGATGACTCCGCACGGCCTCTTCTTACAGGGTCGTGGTGCTGGCTCCTGTATTTCTTCACTATTTTGGCTCGTTCTCCCTCGTTTCAGCTCCAAATTGAGATCCGCTTTTTCCTACATCTTCTTTATCATGTCTAACATCCAATGAAAATCTTAGGTTTAAGCTCATTCACACACATTTCAATAAAAATACAAAACACAACCAAATAACACATAAATACAGATAAAATAATACGAAAACACATAAAAAAGACACTAAAATCTAGGTGAAAATAGCGCCAATCAAACCTCCCCAAACTTAAGGTGTTGCTCATCCCCGAGCAACGGAAATGACAAACTAAAAGGAGAAATTTTCACCTAGAAAAAAATTAAACAAACATAAGCAATAACACATCTATAGCGATAATAACTACAAACTATGCTAAGTCATCCTACAACATTAAAATCATAACACGAAGAATTAACACGTTCAATCACAAGAGAATAAAGTATAATATAGTCCCTTTTTGGTCCAAGCCTCACATAGGTTATAAATGTCTCTCAACACTCTTTAAAGTAGGGTAAATCATCACTCATTAACCGATTGACTTGACTTTCTATAAGCTTGCTGGTGGACTACATTCACAAACCACCAAAGTTTCAATTAATGATCAAAAAGGTCTTTCATTAAGGATGTAATGATAGGCTTTTTGGTAGGGTAGGAAGTATATGGATAAGAGTGACTAATCATGTGTAAGTAATCAAAGAGATGGTCAATTTCCTCAACTTCTTCACTTTCCTTTCTTCCTTGTTTATCTTTACAAATCTCAAGCATTTATTTATTAACTTTCCTTAGATTGAGCTTATTTTGATGCATGCTTCCTTTCTTTGAATTTTGTTTACTTGAGCATTTTGATGTTACTTTGCTCTTTTTCTAACTTTGAGGTTGCATGTGCCTTTTTGTTGTTGCTCTTTTCATCCTTTTTCTTGCTTGTTTACCATGTCCTTTTCTTCTTTTTCTAATCAATCAATCTTTTCTAGCTACCATCTCCTCAATCACCCACACAAAGGTATATATAAGCTTGAATGGGTAATTAAGGCTTGTAATGTGCTAAATTCACAAGAAATGGGCTTATAGGCTCAAAGTGGTTTACTAAGGATGATGTTCAAGGTAGGAACATATATGACAATGACTATAATAACAAGGATGGCCTTCGATCATTTCACTAATCTCCACTAATCAGGCTCGTTCCTATAGTCCTTGAGCAAGTTCTAACTTATCAAACACAACCGATCCACTCATAAAGAAATATCATTGATAGGGGTTTTCTCAACACACAAATTAATCCTCAAGTATAAGGATATCAATTGTAGTCGCGAAGATGACCAAGTTACAATATCGAACCCACGGGACGGATAAATATCAATTTTGTGATCTTCTAGTATATTTTAGACTATGTTGGTAATTGTAAAGGTTTAATGGATAGTAACTTATAATCGAATTAACAAAAGAAATAGCAAAAGTAGAGAGAAGTTAGTTGTGATCAATAAGAATGATAGGTAGTTCATTGGGTCATCCAGTTTCACTAGCAATTCGTATTTTCGTGTGATGGTGTCCGACTCTGCCCTGTGGTTTGTGGACGCATCACTAGACCATGCAAGTTTACTCTATAGACACAAGTAAATATGCGCTTGACACGTGTGAATAACATCGGAGCAAGAGATATGCTTCACCCCCCTTTCTAGGTACTATCATAATCAATTATCTTCTACGTCTAGAATCTAACCCGATTTGATCTCCCTTTTTAGGTACTATAAAGTTATACTCTTCATCCTATTCATCAACCCGAATTCAATTCAATTCATGAATATTCATATAAGACAGTTCTAATAATACTTCGGAATCCCTTCACTTAGAATTATAACGATAAACCCTGCTCAGTAGTGAACGCACTCAATCAATAACCATGTCATGTATTCAGACTCTACACAACGATCATTGATGCACAAAACGACTATGAGTATGGATTAAGTATGCAATCTTATATAAAACAAACCACAGGTAGTGTTGTACGGAGTTTTACACACGAAACACGAATTACATCATGAAACTTTCATAACCCTAGAACTACCAAGGTGGTTCTAGCCCATGATTGATCTAGGAACAATCATGGTTAGATTAATCATTCTTACTTGAACCTTCAGCGAACCTCTGTCACAGCCCTCCGGATGGATCACCACCTCTACTCTTGTCTCTCCTACGATTGACGATCAAAAGCTCTCTTTATTCTCTGTATGAGCCTCTTTTTATACTTGTAATCACGTCTCTAGGGCTTGGAATGGGCTTTCTAAGTGATCTCACGCGTTTCGGCCTCGAAAATCCGGATAAGGTAAGTTCTCGCACACAGGTTCGACAACGTCAAGCAGGTCGAACCCCGAGCCACAGGTCGAACCCCAGGTCGAACCCCGCTACTGGAAGAATTCTGCACAGGTTCGACCTTCTGGACAGGTCGAACCACTTAGGCCTTGGTAAAACCCCAGGTCGAACCTCAGCACTGGACAACTCTTGCTCCCGATTCGACCAACTGGCAAGTCGAACCCCAACATCGTGGTCGAATCCTCCTTCTTGCAAACTGGTTCGACCATGGTTCGACATGATGGCCAGGTCGAACCAACTGAGTCATGGTCGAACCCCTCTGTATGTCCAGCAACGTTGGTTCGACCTGCTGGAGAGGTCGAACCCTCCTCCAGCCAGGTCGAACCCACCTACTTCTTGGGCGATTCGTGTGGCTTCGACTCCGTCTCTTCGATTCTTGGCTCTTTCACTCCGTTTTTGCTAAGAAAACACTCAAATAGCTCCACTAACACCTGATTCATGCTATTTCACAATATATATAGGTTTTCCACCTATTTCCACATCAAAACTCTCCAAAACTAGCACAAAACATAGCGCCAAACTTGTGAATTTACACACTCATCAAACCCCCAAACTTACATGTTGCTCGTCCCGAGGCAACCAATTTAAACCACAGGAGTCGTGTATAATTCAACAAGATCAAGTACAACACATATTACACATGCCACTTCATTGAATCAAACAAGAATTACTTGCATCAAATATGTCACTCATGTAAAATCAATCCAATCACACACTATTCGGAGCACTAAGTAATCTCACTGACAAGATAAGTCTTTACTCTCATTCACTCGTGCGTGAGGCACTATAGGCTAGTATAAACACTCATATCAATTCATATTCACGCGTAACCATAAGCTTGACAAATGTCTCAGAAATCAACTTACATTAGATTAACACTAGGATCACAAAGGACTTGTTTCTAGGTTGTAATGTTGGCTCTTTGGAAAGGGTAGGAAAATTTGGTCATAGTAACTTAATACACTAGTAGAGAGTTACCTTGGAGGTTCTTGATTTCTCATTTGGCTTCATATTCTCCTCCAATTCTTCTCTTGCACTTACAATTATCAATTTTCCTTCTCTTCCTTGCATCAACATCATTCTTCTTTTAATTGCTCGGGTACCAGTTATAGGCACTACCCTTCTCGAACATCGTTCGGATGTTTCTTAGAAACTTCAAGCCCCATGTATAAGCAATTCGGGGTACCAATTTCAGGCACTATCCCTAACAAGATTTAACCATGCACTTTTTACTGAACCTCATTCCATCTTCCCTTTGTTTCTTCCACACTTATTCACCTTATTCTCTCTACCAATGGATAGGGTATTTTCAAAGCTCAAATAAGGTAATTAAAGCTCTCATAATTGGCTTGCCAAAGAAAAAGCTCTTAAAAGGCTCAAACAGTGCTACCAAAGATTTATAAGATCATTAGGAAAGGTGAAATTTGGCTAAGTGACTCAATTAATCAAAAATGGCCTAAGATCATATCCTAATATTTCATCAATTGAAAGTGTCACACAAGACTCCAAGCCAAGTTCTAGAATATGTTCATATGAATGATTCTCTCAAGAATAAACTATCATGATTAATCATGATAAAGGCTCAAATCCTCACATAGGTAATCAATTCCTAATACTCCTCATAGCACATAATCAAAATCAATTCCTCATGAATTCCATATACTTAACAAATTATTCATGCTCTTTCCAAATAAAAATAAACACGTAAACATATGAATGCACATAATCAATAACCCATATACAGAGTAACGATACAAGGTCAACTATATCAAGTACATGCCACTCACACATGAATCGCACCCCAATCTGTAAAAATAAAAAGAAGAATGGGAGATAAGATGAATCGGAGAAGCCAAAAGAAAACCTGAAACTACTCCCTAGGAGCATCATCATCCTCATCATCATCGTCATCCTCATCCATTCTATTTTCCACAGCTCGGCACAGACTGGTAATGTGTTTGTCCATCATATCCACTCGACTACTCACTCTACCAATACGCTCATCCAAGGTAGAGTACCTTTCGTTCAGCGTGGCGTAGTTGGCGTTAGCGAGCATGAGTTGCCTGTTCGTCTCTTGCTGTGCAGCTACCACCACGATCAGCTGCTCATGAATCAAGCGAAGCTGCTCCCGAGTACCTGGAACTGCTCGCCGCTGCTGCGGTCCTGGAGCATGCTGAGGCGCATCATGCTGCTCTCCTTCCGGAATCTCCATCTCCGGCTGCTCCTCTACCTGATCCTCCTCTTCAGACTGCTGTGGCTGAGGTGGACGGAACTCTCCTCGATCAACAATCTGCTGTAACTCAGCCATCCTTCCCTCAGCACACATCTGTGCTACCGCTCTCCAATCACCACCCGACTTCGCTGCCACGGATAAAGTGGTGTGTCCTAGAGAATTCATTAGCCTATTCCTTGCTTCCCGAATAGTTGTCAAGTTGCGCACGTCGAAGGGGAACATAAATTCGAAAGGCTTGAGACCTCTCGTGAAAAACCAATCTCCATTTCTAAAATGGGCAAACCCTCCCTTCGCTCACGTGCTCATAATCAAATCGGGTTCTCCTTCTACTGGTGTAATGCCGGTGAGGTCCAAGTTGTAATGCTCAGCCAAAATCGTCAATAACCCTCTAATATTCACCTTTTGAAAACCAATGGTCTTGAATCGATTCAGCTGCGCAATAAAATAAGCTCCAACGTTGAACTTCACTCCATTCAACATACACCACAAGGCATATAACTCTCCTCTAGACACAACACTGCCCTCCGAGCGGGCGAACAACGTGTTGCTCAGGATGTGGTCCATGTACCTCAAGACAGGGTTCTTTATTGCGGAAGCACGAGCCTGTCTAGTCTTGTAATCACGAATCTCCCCCGTGATCTCCCTCCAATATCGTTTTACACTGAATGCAGTACTTTCTAAACGAGGGATCTCCAAAGGTGTCTCAAACAGCTCGTTGAAATCCTCAGACGTCCATCTCCTACTCACTCCACCAAGCTGAAACGTACACCGATAGGGGTATCCAAGCGGGTCCTTCTCCATCTCAAACGAACAAACCACTTCCGCTGTAACATGGAAGTACATCGGCCTCTTCAACTCCATGAATCTTCGGATCCCTACTTGATCAAACATCCAAAATATATCATCCCCTATTCTCATTATCCTCATCGCTTCATCATCTTGGTATCGAGTGCGAGCTATCTTGTCTGAAACTTTTTCCCACTTCTCTTTAATCTCATCCCAACCTTGCATCCTAATCTTGAAGTTATCAGGTAAACGGTCTTGTAGCCTCAGTTTTCTTGTCACTTTGTCCATGTTTGAAGGCCTGTCATGCCTCTTCTTTGATCTCTCCTCCTCTGCTTTTCCTTTTCCTTTACTTGATACTTGTCCCTTTCCTGAAAACAAATACTTCAATCCAACCAACAAGACAAGAAAGCAAGTATTGTACTAGCACATCACATACTCTACTCAAGACTTCAAGCATCAATGCATATTCATACAAACTATCATCTCAACACCACTTGCTTATTCAACATTCTCAAAACATCTTCAATTATACCTTCTTTAATCATCAAAACATAACCAACAAGCATGCATTAAGCAATTCAAGCAATTCAATCAAAAATTCAACATGCTTTCCTCCATGAACTACTTCAATTTCATCAATTTCAAACCAAATCAACATGCTCATTCTATGGTATATTCTATATCCTTGATTAATCCACATAAAAATCCAAGTTCTATCAATAATCAATCAACCACAATCCAAGAAATAAGAATTCATATGAAACCAATCAAAATATCAACATTCACCATGAAATTCAACCATACTCAACATCAATTCTCTATTTCACATCAAATTTCTTACCTAAACCTTCAATCCTAGAGTAATTGAGTTGGAAAAAACGTACCTTGTGACTTGCCCATGGTGAAAAACCGATCGAAAACACAAAACACCCAAAAACGCGATTTCAGCCCTAACTCGCGACGAAATCCGCCCAAATCCACGACCAAATCGATAATTCAAGGTGTAATGTTGTGTAATCGGTGTGAAATCAAGTGTAATTGAAGAATTTGTGCAAGGGTGTAGAGGTTCGAAGAGGGTTCGAGGTTTGATGTTTCGAAAAAGTGATCGAACCCCTCTGAAAATTCGAACTTAAATCGCGTACCTGGCTTGGTTCGACCTTGGGTTCGACCACCTGGACTGGTCGAACCATGGATGGCGAGGTCAAACCTCTCTTCTGGACAAACGATCTACTTGGTTCGACCAGGGGTTCGACTTGCTAAACAGGTCGAACCTTTCTTGAATTGGTCGAACCCCTCTTCTGGAAAACAGAGTGCTTCCGACTGACAGGTTCGACCATAGGTTCGACCTCATGATCAGGTCGAACCATTATAGCTATGGTCGAACCTCCTCTCTGGACAACTTTCAACGCCGGTTCGACTTCCTCTGCCTTTGTTCGACCTCCGGCTCTGGTCGAACCACTCCTAGACTTGGTCGAACCTACCTCCTGATTTCCAAAACTGAGTGTTCTTCATTCACTACATACTTCAAGCTTCAACACAACCTCATTAGGTACAATCTAGAGCACAACTTCAGAAATTGTTCCACATAATATCATTTATGAGTATCTCCGTATAAGAAAACACAACCAAAAACCACTGAACATTAGGCAAATTGTAAAAAATCGTCACATCAAAATCGATTAAAATTTCAACATGGCCGCAAAAACCAACTCCCCTAACAAACAATACAAAGAAAAGATTATACTCTTAATGCTTCAATGAGGTAATAACATCACACCCCCCAAACTTAGTAAAAACGTAAGTCGAAACTAAGTTTGAAAAGAGATGTAATTGCCGATTAGTAAGCATCTTAAATATAAAAATTTCTTACTCACACAAAAGAAATAAAGCAATAAAACGGAAGAGTAAGCTCTCAACAAGCGCTCATGTTTAATGTCGTAGAGTCACGACGGTACCAAATCAGAACAAGGTATCATTAAAAATGACACGCATCATCCGGCGACCTATAATGCTTCAATCGATGCCCATTCGCCATGATAACGTCACCATCTTCGTCAATAAGCTCATAACTCCCCCTTCCTAAGGCTCGATGAATCATGAACGGTCCCGTCCACTTAGACTTCAACTTGCCTGCAAAAAGCTTCAAACGAGGGTTAAAAAGCAGTACCTCATCTCCTTGCTTGAACTCCTTGTACAAAATTTTAGAATCATGCCACCTCTTCATTCTTTCCTTATAAATCTCTGAATTCTTGAAAGCACGACTCCTAAACTCATCCAATTGATTCATGTGAGTTAGCCTCAACTCCTTTACATCCCTAAGGGTCAAGTTCAAGCGACGCAAAGCCCAAAACGCTTTGTGTTGGATTTCTACGGGTAAGTGGCACGGCTTCCCATAGACAATTTGATACGGTGACATATCTAACACCGTCTTGTAAGCGGTCCAGAATCCCCATAACACATCATCAAGCTTCATAGCCCAATCTTTTCTATTAGTTCCTACCACTTTCTCCAGAATCTGCTTTACTTGATGGTTGGAGACCTCCGCCTGCCCATTTGCTTGCGGATGATAGGGTGTAGTAACCCTATGCCTAACACCATAATCCTTAAGCACCTTCTCCAGAAATTTATTGACGAAGTGGGAACCTCCATCACTAACTATGCTCTCGGAACTCCATAACGGGCAAAAATATGTTTCTTTAGGAAAGATAAAACAACTTTCGAATCATTAACACGAGTAGGAATTGCTTCCACCCATTTCGAAACATAATCCACCGCAAGAAGAATGTAGAGAAACCCATTCGACGGGGGAAAATGCCCCATAAAATCGATCCCCCATACATCAAATATCTCCACGACTATGCTAGGCTGCAATGACATCTCATCTCTCCTACCTATATTACCCATGCGCTGGCATCTATCGCAAGACGCCACATAGCTCTCACTATCTTTAAACAAAGTAGGCCAATAAAGAGCGGATTGAAGTACCTTAGCTGCAGTCTTTTGCGCTCCGAAATGCCCACCATTCGGTTGTGCATGGCAGAACTCCAGCACACTTTCCATTTCCATCTCGGGTACACATCTTCGGACAATAGAATCTGTACAAATCTTATACACAAACGGATCATACCATATAAATGTCTCAACATCCCTACGAAATTTTGCAAGTTGATATCGGTTGAGATCCCTTGGAATTTCACCAATGACAATATAATTAACATAATCCGCGTACCATGGATCCATACCTTGCGCTGCAACCACACATGCTCGCTCGGCACCTTCAACAGCCACAGCCATGATCTTCTCATCAGGGAACATCTCTTCAATAAACTCGAAAGAATTATCACAATGCTCCCTAGTCTCCAACCTTGACAAGTGATCGGCCAACACATTTTCTATTCCTTTCTTATCCCGAATCTCCAAGTCAAACTCCTGCAGTAGTAGAATCCATCTTATGATCCTAGGCTTCGTCTCCTTCTTCTCCATCAAATAACGAATCGCTGAGTGATCCGTATACACAATCGTCTTCATGCCAACCAAATACTGACGAAACTTATCGAATGCATACACAACAGCCAAAAACTCCTTTTTAGTTACCGTGTAATTCTTCTGTGCCGCATCGAAAGTCTTACTCGCGTAGTAAATGGCGCAGAACTTCTTCTCCCTTAGCTGCCCAAGCACCACACCCAATGCTACATCACTTGCATCACACATAAGTACAAACGGTTGCGTCCAGTCCGGTGTGATCAAGATAGGGGCAGTAATAAGCGCCTCCTTCAAAACTTGAAAAGCTGTTAAACACTCATCATTAAACACAAAAGGAATATCCTTTTCAAGTAAATGAGATAAGGGCTTAGAGTATTTTGAGAAGTCCTTAATGAATCTCCTGTAAAAACCGGTGTGTCCAAAGAAGGACCGCACTCCTCTTTCATTGGTCGGTGGTGGAAGCTTCTCAATTTCCACCACTTTAGCACGGTCTACCTGTAATCCCTTGGCGGAAACATGATGCCCAAGAACAATCCCATCTTTCACCATGAAATGGCACTTCTCCCAATTCAAGACAAGATTAGTTTCTTGACACCTTTTCAAAACAACAGCAAGGTTAGACAAACACATATCAAAAGAAGAACCAAAGACTAAAAAATCGTCCATGAATACTTCCATGATCTTCTCTATCAAACCATCAAAAATCGCCATCATGCATCTCTGAAAAGTAGCAGGCTCATTACACAATCCAAACGGTATTTTCCTAAAAGCAAAGGTCCTGTAGGGGCAAGTAAAAGTGGTCTTTTCTTGATCCTCGGGAGCAATCATGATTTGATTATACCCCAAGTATCCATCCAAGAAACAATAAAACTCATACCCTGCAAGACGATCCAACATTTGATCCATAAATGGAAGAGGGAAATGGTCCTTACACGTGTTCTCATTCAATTTCCTATAATCCACACATGTACGCCATCCCGTAGGAATTCTCGTGGCTATAGCTTCTCCATCCTCAGCTTTCACTACAGTCATACCCCCCTTCTTAGCAACTACATGCAATGGACTCACATGGGGACTATCACTAATAGGATATATAATTCCAGCATCCAACCACGTAAGAATTTGCTTCCTTATCACCTCTTGAATTGCGGGATTCACCCTACGCTGATTCTGAACACTAGCTTTGGCTTCATCCAACAACCTAATCCGATGCATACAATACGAAGGACTAATACCTTTCAAATCATCAAGTGACCACCCTATTGCAGACTGGTACTTCCTCAAAACATCTAATAACTCCTCAAGTTGATCATCATTAAGGGAAGAAGATACAATTACCGGATATTGTGCATTATCACCAAGAAAAGCATACTTCAAGTGATCCGGCAATGGTTTCAACTCCTCTTTTCTTTTCTCCATTGAAGTGTTTTCATTATCCAAAGGCAAGTACTTCCTGGTCCATTTGACTTCTTCCACTTTATTTCTCTCCAATGCAAACCTGTCATCACCCAAAGCAAGTAAGTTTTCAAGAAATTCAATACATACCTTGTTAGAAAGTCCGTCAAGCTCCGTAGTGGGATAAGTAAGAGATTCCATCAAACATGTCTCAAGAGGATCCTTTGACAAGATCAAAGACATATTCTCCTTCACAATCTCCTCCACCACGTCAATACTATAACATTGGGACTCCATTGGTATTTTCATTGCTTTGTCCATGTTGAAAAGTACTTCTTCTTTGTCCATTCTCAACTTCAGTTCTCCCTTCCGAACATCTATCATAGCTCCAGCTGTAGCAAGGAATGGCCTCCCCAAGATTAAAGGAACATTATCCTTGTCATCATCCATTTCTAATACAAGGAAATCCACAGGAAAAACTAGCTTCTCCACCTTTAATAGAACATCTTCAACTATTCCTTTCGAAAACGTCATTGATCTATCTGCCAATTGGAGAGCAACAGTTGTCGGGGTCATCTCCCCCAAACCAAGCTTCTGAAAGATGGACAACGGCATCAAATTGATGCTTGCCCCAAGATCGCATAAAGCTCGCCGTGCTGGCCCCTTCCCGATCTCACATAGAATAGTAAAGCTCCCCGGATCTTTCATCTTTGGTGGCAACTTCTTTTGAATAATTGAGCTACAATTCTCCGATAAGTTTACCGTTTCAACTCCGGTTAAGCTTCGCTTCTTCATCCATATGTCTTTAAGGAATCGAGAATAATATGGCATCTCCATGATTGCCTCTGAAAAAGGGATGTTCAAGCTTATCTTGTTCATTATCTCTGAAAACTTCTTGAACTTCTCTTCCAACCCCTTCTTCACTAGCTTGTAGGGAAACGGTGGAGGTATCTTTGTTTTGGGAATCCCCCATTCATCACGATCAACCTTTTCCGCTTTCTCCTTTTCGGCTCTTAATCGCTTAGCTCTTTCCCATTTTTTCTCAGCTATTATGTCTGTACTTTGCTCATTCCGTACCACTGGAGTTGCATCAACGTCAAAAGGAACAACAGGTGCATCAAACAAAACATCTCGGCGAGGTTTGACTGGGGTTCGACCAGGCTGAGAGGTCGAACCAGGACTGTATTGGTCGAACCTCTCTCCTGGAAGACTGATCTCATTCTGCTCCGGAGGTTCGACTTGGGTTCGACCAACATTGAAGGTCGAACCACTGCCCCTTTGGTCGAACCACTTCACTGTATAATCTCCATCCTTCGGTTCGACCTGGGTTCGACCTAAAGAGTTGGTCGAACCCTCGTGATCATGGTCGAACCGTTCCTGCGTCGAAACAGAGTGCTCTGGCCGATGAGGTTCGACCTGGGTTCGACCTGTAAAGTTGGTCAAACCCTCCGCGTGTTTGTCGAACCGCTCCTGCGTCAAAACAGAGTGCTCTAGCCGATGAGGTTCGACCTGGGTTCGACCTGTAAAGTTGGTCGAACCCTTCACGTATTGGTTGAACCGAGGCTTAGAAAATTCCAACTTCGATTCCAGCCTCATCGGTCCCTCGTACTGCGTTCCTGACCTCAGTGTGATGGCATTACACGACTTCGGATTCTCTATACTCTGAGACGGAAACTTACCTTTTCCTACAGTTTGAGTCAATGTGTTCACATTCTCTGCAATTGTACCCATCAACAATGTGAGATCTTTCACTTGAGTGGACAAATCTCTGTGGTGATCATCAATCTTTTTCTCAAGCTTTGCCTCAAGGTGATTCACTCTTTCATCATTCTTTACCATGTACCGGTTCACAGTATCCTCTAACCCAGGCTTTTCTTCTTCCACCTTTTCTCCCGGATCAACACCCATCGAAAGTTGCACTGCATTGTTCGTATTGCTCCATGAAAATTCAGGCCTCCTTGGTTGCTGTTGATAACTACCAGATGGACCACGATTATTAAAGTTCCCTCGATAGTTCCCTTGGTAGTTCCGGTTTCCTTGATTTGGGTACCTCGTTCCTTGGATACTTTGACCCATGGCATAATTTGCTTCCTTCAATTCGTCTTGGATGGTTCCATTATTCATCATCTCTTGCTGCATGATTGGCACTCGTTGGGATATCTTGTTGATCTGCTTCTGTTGAGACTCAAGTTGCTTGTTGATATTGGACAAGCTCGAAACGATCTCATCCTCTCTCTTAGTCTTCACCATTGCTTGTTCAACCTGAGCTACCTTTCCAAGAACATACGTACCTCTAACTCTATCAGTGGGCCAATCCCTCGAATTCATTGATATGTCTTCAAACAATCTCTCGGCCTCAACGGATGACTTTGTAAGCAATGCTCCATTAGAAGAAGCATCAAGTAGCACTCTTGATTCACAGTCCAATCCGTTATAAAATATACTGATATATTGGGCTTTAGATAACCCATGTTGAGGACACTTCCTAAGCATGTCCTTGAATCTATCCCACGCTTCATGAAATTTCTCACCTCCACTGATAGCAAATTGGTTAATATCTTGCTTCATCTTAAACACCTTCGAAGGTGGCATATACCTCTCCAAGAATCTTAACTTCAATTGCTCCCACGTGGTGCACTCAGCTGCATTAATAGTATCGTACCAATCCCTCGCTTTTTCAGTAAGCGAGAATTTGAACAAAAGGATCTTCCTAGCATCTTCATGTTCTCCTACGTCTTTTTGAGTACTTGCATAGCCCAAGAACTTCTTCAGATGCTGCTGCGGATCCTCGAAAGACCCTCCTGAAAAGGAGTTCCTCTCTATCATGCTAATAAGAGCGAGATGAAGATCGAATGCTGTGTTAGTTCCCCTTGCTCCTAAAAGCTCATAATTTCCAGCCCCATTATTTCTGAAAACCTCACGGATGGCTAGATTATCCGGATTCGCTGCCATGTTGACTGTTACTACTTCCAAATTAACTTCAGTTGTAGCCTCAATCGCTTGCGAAATCTGCTCGTCAACCTCAACTCCAAAATTCAGAGCTTTAGTTGAGTCTATTGTCTTTGCCTTGCTCTTTTTCTTCTTCTTCTTTCTTGATGATGCTCCAATCTCAGGATTATACGGTTCAAGATTACCTTTCTTTGATCTTGTGAGCATACACCTAAAATGAATAAGAAAGAAAACAATAAAATAAGGTAAATAGTCCTAATAAACTAGAAATAATACAAAAAAGATAGTTTACGCCGTCCCCGGCAACGGCGCCAAGAACTTGATAGGGGTTTTCTCAACACACAAATTAATCCTCAAGTATAAGGATATCAATTGTAGTCGCGAAGATGACCAAGTTACAATATCGAACCCACGGGATGGATAAATATCAATTTTGTGATCTTCTAGTATATTTTAGACTATGTTGGTAATTGTAAAGGTTTAATGGATAGTAACTTCTAATCGAATTAACAAAAGAAATAGCAAAAGTAGAGAGAAGTGAGTTGTGATTAATAAGAATGATAGGTAGTTCATTGGGTCATCCAGTTTCACTAGCAATTCGTATTTTCGTGTGATGGTGTCCGACTCTGCCCTGTGGTTTGTGGACGCATCACTAGACCATGCAAGTTTACTCTATAGACACAAGTAAATATGCGCTTGACACGTGTGAATAACATCGGAGCAAGAGATATGCTTCACCCCCCTTTCTAGATACTATCATAATCAATTATCTTCTACGTCTAGAATCTAACACGATTTGATCTCCCTTTTTAGGTACTATAAAGTTATACTCTTCATCCTATTCATCAACCCGAATTCAATTCAATTCATGAATATTCATATAAGACAGTTCTAATAATACTTCGAAATCCCTTCACTTAGAATTATAACGATAAACCCTGCTCAGTAGTGAACGCACTCAATCAATAACCATGTCATGTATTCAGACTCTACACAACGATCATTGATGCACAAAATGACTATGAGTATGGATTAAGTATGCAATCTTATATAAAACAAACCACAGGTAGAGTTGTACGGAGTTTTACACACGAAACACGAATTACATCATGAAACTTTCATAACCCTAGAACTACCAAGGTGGTTCTAGCCCATGATTGATCTAGGAACAATCATGGTTAGATTAATCATTCTTACTTGAACCTTCAGCGAACCTCTGTCACAGCCCTCCGGATGGATCACCACCTCTACTCTTGTCTCTCCTACGATTGACGATCAAAAGCTCTCTTTATTCTCTGTATGAGCCTTCTTTTATACTTGTAATCACGTCTCTAGGGCTTGGAATGGGCTTTCTAAGTGATCTCACGCGTTTCGACCTCGAAAATCCGGATAAGGTAAGTTCTCGCACACAGGTTCGACCACGTCAAGCAGGTCGAACCCCGAGCCACAGGTCGAACCCCAGGTCGAACCCCGCTACTGGAAGAATTCTGCACAGGTTCGACCTTCTGGACAGGTCGAACCACTTAGGCCTTGGTCGAACCCCAGGTCGAACCTCAGCACTGGACAACTCTTGCTCCCGATTCGACCAACTGGCAAGTCGAACCCCAACGTCATGGTCAAATCCTCCTTCTTGCAAACTGGTTCGACCATGGTTCGACCTGATGGCTAGGTCGAACCAACTGAGTCGTGGTCGAACACATCTCTGTATGTCCAACAACGTTGGTTCGACCTGCTGGAGAGGTCGAACCCTCCTCCAGCCAGGTCGAACCCACCTACTTCTTGGGCGATTCGCGTGGTTTCGACTCCGTCTCTTCGATTCTTGGCTCTTTCACTCCGTTTTTGCTAAGAAAACACTCAAATAGCTCCACTAACACTTGATTCATGCTATTTCACAATATATATAGGTTTTCCACCTATTTCCACATCAAAACTCTCCAAAACTAGCACAAAACATAGCGCCAAACTTGTGAATTTACACACTCATCAACCATGTATGCATGGTTGAGCCTCAAATGCTCACAAGCTTGTGCTCGGACCTTAAGGAACTTGTTACACCACATTCATATCAAAATTGAACAAGTTAAGTAAAACATGTCACAATTTAAAAGTGTAGAGATTCTTAATCATAATTTGTCATCACTTATCACCACAACATATCATCACTCACGTCCAAAACGACTCACGACATCCCCAAAACAAACCACCAAACATCCCAAGACAAGAATGAAAATACACAAAACATAAAAATAAGAACTCAAAAAACAAGACACAACAAAAACACAAAACATGCAAAAACACAAAATACCATCATCCATAAGAAAATTAAGCGCACATTTATCCCAACCTTGATTGAAAAGAAAATCCTAATTTACGAAAGTAAACCTCCCACAAACATAGCAAATGAAGTAGCAGTCACAACAATCCAAATCAAAATCAATTATTTCAAGTAATAAAATGATAAGGTGTAGAGTACTCCCTCAATAGGCATTTGGTAAGGAAAGCGTTAGCTCCATGCTCCATCATGCTTCCAATACCTCTCATTCATGCTCAAACACTCAACAAACACCATTAGCTCAACAAATTCATTAAAAATATGGACTATCATGCACTTCAACACCACCAATCATACCAAAATCAAACCAATACTCATGAGAAAAATTTTAAAATTTGCCCACTTATACAAGAATTATACTCAAGTGGTGAGTCACACCACACACTCTCCCCCCAAACTTAAATCGAAACAAGTGTTGAGACTTAAGTTTGAAAAAAATGGTGAGACTTACCCTTGTAGTTTCCATTAATGATCTTCTTGTAGAGAAATATATGCATCTAAACAAATCAAGTAATGTCCACCACGCACTAGCACCCCCCAAACTTAACTCGAGACAAGAGTTGAGAATTAACTTTGCAACAAGTGGTGGAACATGTCAACTTGAATCCATGAAGCATTATCTTTTCTTCAATGTGCATTTTTCTCCATGAGCACAATCAACCTACAAGGCCAAAACAAACAAGCAACAAAACCACAACTATTATTGAAAGCACTAAAATAAAGCAATAAAGATAGTGATGGGGTGCCTCCCATCGAGCGCTAAGTTTAACGTCTTCAAGCTAGACGAATTTTGAGATCATCTTTCAAATAAAGTATCCACAAAGAGGGTCTCCCTTTGTGATGGATTCACATAGTGCTTCACACGATGACCATTAACCAAGAACTCTCCCCCGTTCTCATCCATAACCTTTAGAGCTCCCCCATCAAGAACTTCCTTTACCACAAAAGGTCCTCTCCATTTGGACTTCAACTTGCCCGGGAAAAGTCTTAGTCGAGAATTGAATACCAACACCTTTTCACCCTTTTCAAAGCTCTTCTTCCTCAAACGAGCATCATGCCACCTCTTGGTTTTCTCCTTAAAAATCCTTGAGTTTTCATAAGCATTTTCTCTAAATTCCTCAAGCTCATTCAATTGCAAGAATCTTACCTTCTTCGAAGCTTTCATGTCAAAATTCAACTTCTTAATGGCCCAATAAGCTTTATGCTCTAACTCCACGGGAAGATGACAAGACTTGCCATAGACAATTTGAAATGGAGACATACCAAGAGTGGTCATGAATGCGGTTCGAAAGGCCCACAATGCATCATCAAGTTTATTAGACCAATCCTTTCTACTCACACTCACTGTTTTCTCCAAGACTTGCTTGATTTGTCGATTAGAAATTTCAGCTTGACCATTCGTTTGAGGGTGATACGGAGTAGACACTCGATGCTTCACTCCATAAGTCTTGAGAATGTTCTCCATGAGCTTATTTATGAAGTGACTACCCCCATCACTTACCAACACTCTAGGTACTCCAAACCTTGTGAAAATATGCTTCTTTAGAAACCCCATGATCACTCTAGCATCACTTGTTTTTGAAGGTATGGCCTCAACCTATTTCGAGACATAATTAACAACCAATAAAATGTATAGGAATCCATTCGATTGAGGAAACGGTCCCATGAAATCGATGACCCACACATCAAATATATCCACTTCTTGAAATCTCATAAGGGGCATCTCATCCCACTTGGAGATTCCTCCCATCCTTTGACACCGATCACAACCCTCTACAAATTTCTTACAACTCTTGAACAATGAAGGCCAATACAACCCCGATTGTAAGACTTTTGCAGCGGTCTTTTGAGCTCCAAAATGGCCTCCACTAGGTGAAGAGTGGCAAAACTCTAACACACTGTTCCATTCTTCCTCGGGCACACATCTTCGCACAAGAGAATCATTACACATCTTGTACAAGAATGGATCATCCCACAAGTAGCTTTTAACATCATGAAAGAACTTCTTGAATTGATACTTATTAAGCTCATAAGACCTCCTTCCACTAGCCAAGTAATTCACATAGTCCGCATACCACGGACTTCCTTCTTGCTCCACTAAAGCCTCAATTTGATAGCAATCACACTTCAAGATTTCTTCATCGGGGAAAACCTCCTTGATTAACTCATAAGTACTTTCACAATGCTCCCTCGACTCTAATCTTGAAAGATGGTCGGCTACCACATTCTCCGTGCCCTTCTTATCTCTCACTTCAATATCAAATTCTTGAAGAAGTAGCACCCATCTTATCACCCTTGGCTTTGCATCCTTCTTTGCCATGAGATACTTGATAGCGGAATGGTCTGTGTATACAATAGTCTTCGTTCCTACCAAATAGGGACGAAACTTATCAAATGCATATACGACCACCAAGAACTCTTTTTCGGTAGTAGTGTAGTTCCGTTGAGCCGCATCAAATGTCTTGCTTGCGTAGTAAATGGCTCGGAACTTTTTCTCTCTTAATTGCCCCAAAACTACTCCAAGAGCTACATCACTTGCATCACACATCAATATAAATGGCTCCTTCCAATCGGGGGTGATCAAGATGGTGATGAAATCAAAGCTTCCTTTAACACCTGAAAAGCATTTAAACAATTATCATCAAACTTAAATGGCACATCTTTTTCAAGGAGATGAGATAGAGGTTTAGAAAATGAAGAAAAATCCTTTATAAATCTACGATAGAACCCAGCATGACCAAGGAACGATCGTACTCCCTTCTCATTTGTTGGCGGTGGAAGCTTCTCTATAGCAACAACTTTAGCTCGGTCCACTTGCAATCCCTTTGAAGAGATGTGATGTCCAAGTACAATGCCATCATTTACCATGAAGTGGAACTTCTCCCAATTCAACACTAAATTAGTGTCTTGACATCGCTTCAAAACAATAGCAAGGTTAGACAAACAAATATCAAAAGAAGAACCAAACACCGAAAAGTCATCCATGAACACTTCCATTATATTCTCAATCAATCCTTCAAAGATTGCCATCATACACCTTTGAAAGGTGGCCGGTGCATTGCAAAGTCCAAATGGCAATCTTTTAAAAGCAAATATTCCATAAGGACAAGTGAAAGCGGTCTTTTCTTGGTCTTCGGGTGCTATGAGAATTTGGTTATACCCGGAATACCCATCAAGAAAGCAATAAAACTCATACCCGGCCAACCTATCCAACATTTGATCCAAGAAAGGTAAGGGGAAATGGTCTTTACGTGTGTTTTCATTAAGCTTCCTATAATCAACACACACACGCCATCCCGTCACCGTCCTAGTGGCTATGGTCTCATTTTTCTCGGTCTTCACTATAGTCATACCCCCTTTTTTAGATACTACATGCAACGGGCTCACATAAGGGCTATCACTAATAGGAAAGATCATATCGGAGTCTAAACACTTAAGAACCTCTTTTTTTACCACTTCTTCCATGATAGGATTAAGTCTTCTTTGGTTTTGAACACAAGCTTTCCCTTCATCCTCAAGCCTTATCTTATGCATGCAAATTGTTGGACTAATTCCCTTCAAATCATCAATACACCAACCAATAGCCAACTTATGCTCTTTAAGGACATTAAGCAATTTATCAAGTTGACTAGAGGTTAAAGATGATGATACAATTACCGGATATGTCTCACTTTCACCAAGATAAGCATAGGCAAGATGATCGGGTAGAGGCTTCAACTCCACCTTCTTTTCCTTTTTCTCTTCTTGATCGAGTGGATCTCTAAGTGATAAGAACTTTCCATTTCCCCTTGAGATGACGGCTACAACCTCTTGAGCTTCACTACAATCACCTAGATCAAGCAAACAATTAATCAATTCTTCATTTAAATCAAGAGAAGGAGTATAAATATCAGAAAGAGATAGAGAATTGCTCAAGCAAAGTTCAAGTGGATCCTTGGTTACAATGGAAGGCCAACTCTCCTCGACACTTCCCTTTACAACATCCACACTTTTACACTCTTCATCATTCATTGGATATCGCATGGCCATGTGTAGAGAGAATACCACTTCCTCATCATTAACTCTCAACTTCAATTCTCCTTTGTAGACATCAATAAGAGCTCTCCCGGTAGCAAGAAACGGTATCCTAAGAATCAATGGCACATTTTCATCCTCCTCCATATCTAGAACAACAAAATCCACTGGAAAGATGAACTTATCATCTTTTACCAACACATCTTCAACTACTCCTTTTGGATATGTCATAGATCGATCCGCCAATTGAAGTGTGATGGAAGTTGGCTTTACTTCACCTAACCCAAGCTTCTTGAATAAGGAGAGAGGCATTAGATTAATGCTTGCACCGAGGTCACAAAGAGCCTTGTTCTTCTTGTTCTTTCCAATTTCACATGGTATAATGAAACTACCCGGATCCTTCAATTTTTGAGGAAGTTTCCATTGTAGAATAGCACTACACTCTTCGGTTAGATTAACTGTTTCATTTTCCACAAGACTTCTTTTCTTTCCCATGATGTCCTTCAAGAAACGAGCATAATGAGGCATTTGCTCCAAAGCATCGGCGAAAGGGATATTGATTTGAATTTTCTTGAAGATTTCAAGAAACTTTTTGAACCTCTCATCCAAACCCTTCTTCAAGAACCTTTGAGGAAAAGGAATCGGTACTTGAGTCTTGGGTATTCCCTAACTATCTCTTTCAACTTCAACTTCCTTTTCCCTCAACTCCTTTGGCTTCTTCCACTTTGGAATTCTCTCTATCTTCTCTTCATCTTTCTTTTGCTCAACACTTTCTTTTTTCTTGCTTACTTCCTCCATTTCAATCTCCTCTTGCACCAACCCTTCTTCAACCTTTCTTTCCACTTCCCTTTCAATGATAATACTATCTTCTTTAGGCATAGGAGGTTCCTCATACTCTTTTCTACTTCTATGAGTGATAGCTTTGCAATATTCTTTAGTATTAGTTATCGTGGTAGATAGAAATTTTCCTTGTTGGTGTTGAGATCCCACGGAAAAAGCAATTTGTCCCATTTGATACTCAAAAGCTCTCATCCTATTGTCGGATTTCTTCTCTTTTTCCTCCATTCTAGCCTCAAGCTTTGCATCCCTCTTTTCCATATAAGCCCTTGTATTTTTCATGAATGCTAGCAATGTATCTTCCAATGATGACTTACCTTCTCCATTGGGCGGCTTAGCACTCGGATCCATTCCTTGAGGAAGTGCCACGGCGGCTTGAGTATTGGAGTAAGAAAGATTCTCATGCTTCCTCGGAGCTTGATAACCTCCACTTGATTGATTGAAATTACTCCTCCGAGCTTGCCCTTGATATCCTCCTTGAAAATTTCCTTGATTAGAAGGATAATTACCTTGGAAATTCCCTTTATGATGGAAATTCCCTTGGTAATTTCTCCTATCTAAATAGGCAACATCCTCTACACTTTGCATAACATTGCTCTCATCATTCACCATAGCACTTGTGCTTCCCCCTTGACTTAATCCTTGAGTGATCAAATTTTAATTGCTTTGTTAAAGCTTGGATGCTCTCATTGAATTCTTTCATCCCTTCATTTTGAAACACATCACTCTTCACTTTGTTGACACTTTCCACTTGAGCTACCTTTCCAAATGCATAACCTCCCATTATTCACTCGGAATGCCATTGATAAGTATTCATTGCAATGTCTTCAAAAATATACATGGCTTTCATAGCATCCACTCCAAATATAGACCATCCGGATGAGGCATCTACATGCATCCGATGTTGTCCACTCAACCCTTGATAAAAGAAAGCTACTTGTTGATTCTCATGAAAATCATGTTGAGGACACTTTCGTAGCATCTCCTTGTAGCGTTCCCATGCTTCATAAAAACTTTCATCCGGAAGTTGCCTAAATTGAGTGATAAGGCTTTTCAATTGGAGAGTCTTTGAGGAGGAAAGTACTTGTTTAGGAACCTTTGCTCAAGATCTTCTCATGTATTACAATTTCCCAATGGAATTGTATTGTACCATGCTTTAGCCTTGTCTCTTAAAGAAAAAGAGAACAACCTCATTCTAATAGCATCTTCCGACACTTCCTTCATCTTGACGGTATTCGTAACCTCCAAGAAAGTAGCTAGATGAGTGTTCGGGTCTTCAAGAGGACCTCCCCCAAACTGATTTGCTTTGACCATGTTGATCAATCCGGTCTTAATTTCATAATCGTTGGCTTGAACCGGAGGAACCATATTGTGCACGGCTCTCGGTTGGAAGTAATTCCGAATTGCTCTAGGCCTTGGAAACTCTTGTTGTTGAAGTATCCTTTGAGCTTCTTGATTGGCAAACAATTGCATATACTCTTGATTTTGAGCAAAGAAATTCCTAAATATCTCCGCTTGATTCTCTTGCACTCCTTCTTGTATTTTCCTTTGATCTTGTAATTGATCTTGGGGTGGGTTATAATTAGCATTATCTCCACGTTGATTCTCCATATTTGTTTTTTTTTAGCTCTACGTCTCTCTCACTTCCTTTGTCGTGCGGTATTTTCTATCTCCAAATTCAAAAGAATGATCGATTGATTTTCCTTTGATCTTGTGATCATAAAACACCTACGAAAAGGCAAAGAGTGAGACCACAAATACAAATAGTAAATAAAATAAAATAAAATAAAATCTTATCAAGAACAACTAAAACAATAACACAGTACTCGACTAGTCCGTCAAACTCCCCTTTGGTAACGTCGTCATTTTCTTGTTTGCCTATTTTTATCAAATACTCACGAGCAAGAATACTCGATCGTTGTAGTAGTATATCCCAAGAAAAATTATCAATCTTCAAAGGAGTTATGTTCGGACTAGTAAAACACGTGAGCTCATGTTCATGTCGTTTTTGTAAAGATGATAGGGGGTTTTGAGATTGATTAACCACTTAAGCAAGTAGCAAGTAAATAAAATAGCAACTAAAATAAATGACAAGTGAAGATGTCTGAAAATAAAAGAGAATAGGTGCTAAAGTTCAAGTATGAAAAACATAGGATTAGAAACATCCAAGTACATTCAATTCATATTATCATGCAAAAGGAATTCAACTCAATTGATGTAGATTAAGGGTGATCACGATTATATCCTAAGCTCCCTTTCGGGTTACAAAGGTTGTTGATCCATTTTAGACTCCCAAAAGCACTTAAGATCAAAGCCCAACATTAACCCATTCTATCTAGGTACTAGTTAGATTAAACTCTCCCTTTTTGTATACTAAGACCAACGAATGGATTGGTTCCCCTCAACGAATTCAAATATCCTTTCGGTCAAACCCAAACTCGATGTCTATTCATGCCTTTCTAATACTTTAGAGGGTCGTTTCCGTCTCACTCCAAGCAATGTACACATGAACATTATAATAACACTTAATTATCATAAATCATCCATTGATCAACAATCCATTAAACCAATAATCATTCATGAATAACAAACCATGCCATCACAATATCAAATCAATTAAAACCCATGAATAGAAACTAACATCAATTAAATCAAAAACCAATTTAATCCAAATGATAATATAAATCTAGTATGCTCTTCATGTCCCTAATCCCACTAAAGGGATTAGCCTAACATGATAAAAGTAACAAAATACATAAATAATTCATTAAAAATACCCATAGTCTTAGATCCAAAAGAAAATCAAAAGAGATGTGAATCTTCCCTAACAATTTCTTGTAGAGAATCTTCAATACTCATGGATCTCCAACTCTAGCTCTTGATTTCTTGAGATCTTCAACACCCAAATGGAAGATTTGATGGGTGATGAAGAATGGATGGGTGGATGAAGATGATGGTGGAAAATAGAAGAAATGGTGTGTGAGGTGTGTGTAGAAGGGTGGAATTTCGGATCTCCTCTCAAATATTGAAGTATTGGGTATTTATACCCCTTGGGAAGCTTCTAGAAGGATTCTGATTTTTTTCCAGGATTTTACACAGCACGAGTCGTGTGACGCAACACGGCCATAAGGTGCCCGTGTTGCGTGAATTGATGACTCCGCACGGCCTCTTCTTACAGGGCCGTGTTGATGACACGGCTCGTGCTGCCAACACAACTCATGCTACTGAACACGGCCTTAAGGTGCTCGTGTTGAAAGAATTTGTGTCGCCACACGGCCACCTCTTACAGGGCTGTGTTGGCTACACTGCCCGTGTTGGTGCTGGCTCCTGTATTTTTTCACTGTTTTGGCTCGTTCTCCCTCGTTTCAACTCCAAATTGAGATCTGCTTTTCCCTACATCTTCACTGTTTTAGGTTTAAGCTCATTCACACACATTTCAATAAAAACACAAAACACAACCAAATAACACATAAATATGGATAAAATAATACGAAAACATATATAAAAAGACACTAAAATCTAGGTGAAAATAGCGCCAATCAGTCGAACCAGTCCAGAATGCTTCCGTTTCTACACCGAATGCTCCACATGATGTTGATGCTACTCCAGTACCATTACATGAGCAGAATACTGAGCTTACAAGTGAAAAGAAGTGGGAAAGAGCAAAGAAGTTGAGAGTCGAGAAGAATAAAGCGAAGAAGGTTGAACGTGATTAATGGGGAAGACAAAAGACCAAGATACCTCCTCCGTTTCCTTCGAGATTGGCCGAGAAGGGATTGGAAGAAAAGTTCAAGAGGTTTCAAGATGTCATGAGCAAAGTAAGCTTGAACGTTCCTTTCTCTGAAGCAATCATGGAGATGCCATACTATGCCCGATTCCTCAAGGATATTATATCAAAGAAGAAAAGCTTGAACGGAGTGGAGACGGTGAACCTATCAGAGAATTGCATCTCGATCCTTCAAAGGAAGCTGCCTGCAAAGTTAAAGGATCCGGGAAGCTTCACCATTCTTTGTGATATTTGAAAAGGGTCGGCACATAAAGCCATTTGTGATTTGGGGGCAAGCATTAACTTGATACCTTTGTCCATATTTAAAAGGCTTGATTTTGGGGATCTCAATTCCACGAATATTGCTCTTCAATTGGCAAATAGATCCATGACTTGTCCGAAGGTTTTAATTGCAGATGTTTTAGTGAGACTGGATAAGTTAGTTTTTCTCGTGGATTTTCTTGTACTTGAGATGGAAGATGACAAGGGTGACATTCCCCTTATTTTAGGGCGACCGTTCCTTGCCACAGCTGGAGCTATGATAGATGTTAAGGAAGAAAAGCTTAGACTGCGAATAGATAATGAAGACGTGGTTTTCTCTCTTGATCGTGCAATGAAGATGCCCATGGAGACTAAATCGTGCAAGAGTATAGATGTGGTTTCTAACTTGTTTAATCTTGATTTTTCTAAGATAGGTGATTCTAAATTTAAGTGGAAGGTTGACAAGGAGGAGTCTAGACAGCCATGGGAGGAAGAAAATTTCAATGATCATATTTTTGTGACCAAGAAAGGTGAGGTGTTGAGTGTAGACAAGAAGAGGAAAGAAAGTATTTGAAGGTGAGGATGCGAGAAACCGTCCTCTGATCCAGTAGTTCAAAAGGTTATATCCGTCGTGACTCTCCGACGTTAAATATGAGCGCCTGTTGGAGGCTTTCCCTTCCATTTTATTATTTTATTTCTTTCGTGTGAGTGAGAAATTTTTATATTTATGGTGCTTACTAATTGGCAATTACATCTCTTTTCAAACTTAGTTTCGACTTACGTTTTTACTAAGTTTGGGGGGGTGTGATGTACTTACCTCATTGAAGCACCAAGAGTATAATCATTTCTTTGTAATGTTTGCTAGGGGAGTTAATTTTTTACGTTATTTTGAAACTTTAATCGGTTTTGATGTGTCAATTTTTTGCAATTTGCCTAGTGTTCTATGGTGTTTCTAGTGTGTATGGAGTCGATTAGATAGTCAATTGATTCTTTCTTCTAGTGCTCTTATTTTATTACTGATTAATCATGTGATGATGAGATATGTTGAGTTTTGATGATAGAAAAAGGTAAAAGAGTGACAAGACGAGTTCTACATTGACTCGAGGAGCTCGTGCATTTGTTGATGAAAAAATCAGGTTCCATCGTTTCCTTATTCTAATTTTTATGTGTGCTTTTAATTCATGGAGTGAAGGATTGTGTTTCTGGTGGTGATCCATGTGAGCGTAAATGTTTAAATTGTGCTTGAAATTCATATGCTCTTGAAATTGATGAAGAAAGTGTACTTGAGTTATATTGTGGTATGAAGTTCTATGTGTACTTGCGGGATATTGCTTACCATGAAAAGTGCTCTGTTACTTTTTAAAAACTCATGTGAGATTTTGAGCCTCGTTGATCATGTTACATAATCACATGATATTTCTTTTCTGGTGAGTATCATTCTTGTGCCTGTATTCTAGAACTTGTCTCTTGTCTTACTTGAAACTACATGTGTGTTAGATGATGGGAGATGATTTTAGGCCATCCTTAAATTTATGAGTCACTTAGCCAAATAATTCCCTACCAAATAATTATATATACGTAGTTAGCCCCGTTGAGCCTAAACATCTTATTTCTTTGGCAACCTACGAAGATAGGCACTTTGATATCCTATTTGAGCCTTAAAAATGCTGTCAAAGTGTGTGAATTGATTTTGATGGAGTTTGGAAGGAATAAAATATTTGGAGTTGTACAAGTGAATATGAGCTGAAAAATAAGTTGCTTAGGGGTAGTGCCCGAAACTGGTACCCCGAGATATTAGAGGTAGTGCCCGAAACTGGTACCTCAAGAAAGGAAAAAAGAAAGAAAAGAAAATTACAAGAGCATGAAGCTGGATAGTCTTGAAGTGTAAAAATATGCAGTACAAAAGATCTCCAGTTTTAATTCTCTACTAATTGAGTCACTTTATCCATATATTTCCTACCCTTACCAAAGAGCCGATATTACATCCTACTAAAAGTCCTTTTTTATCCCATTATCGAATCATACTTTTAGTGGTGGAGAGTTGAGACAATAGGCAAGCTTATGGTTACGCATGCACTTGAATTGAATCTGAGCGTAAACACCTTAACCCATAACTGTACATCTTCTACACTTGAGTGCGAGTGATATATACTTCCCGTGAGGACATGTTGATAGAGCATTTGAATTGGTGGTGATTGTCTTAACTTGTATGCTATGAATTGATTATTACATGTAATGAGCGTTGCATGACCGAAGTTTAGGACAATTGTATTTTGAATAGGGTATGTGTCATAGTCCTTGTTTCCCCGCTAATTTTCATACTCTCTCTCTCTCTCTCTCTTTATTATTATTTTGTTGCCTCGGGACGAGCAACGGGTAAGTTTGGGGGATTGATGAGAGTGAAAATAAACGTGTTTAAGTATCCAATCTAACACCTTTTTAATGAGAATTGTTGTTATATATTAGCACAATGGTCTTACATTTATTATATGTGAGAAAAAGGTGCATTTGAGGTGTTTTATTGTGTTTTAGGTGGAAAAATGACCAAAAGTGTAAAGTTGGAGAAAATGTGCAATTTGTGCTAGAATGCTGAAAACGCACATCCAAATTTCATAATTATTCTGTGTTTATGTGGAGCTCAAAACTGGTAGTGTGATATATGATTGGAAAGCCACTGAAGAGAGAGTCGTTTTGGCGTAAAGAACATCCAAATTGGAGGTCGGACGAGGAAGTTATGAGCAAAGTGGTGACGCCGCGCGAGCTGTGCCGAACAGAATTGTAGTGCTACATTCCATGGCCTGTTACATATACAATTCTTGAATTTTTTGTGATTTATTTACATGGATAGAAAGCCAAGGAAGATAAGATCGCGTGAGCGCAAAAATCACTCAATTCGGAGGTCGGATGTGAAAGTTATACGCAAAATGGTGAGACTGCGCAAGCTGATTCCGACCGGCTCGACCACGACAGTGGGTTCGACCTGAGCATCAGGTCGAACCAAGGTCGAACCAGATGGCGGAAAAACTGATTCGACCACGACATGCTGGTTCGACCTGTTTTTCTGGTCGAACCAAGCACCTGGGACGTCCAGAAATGTGGTTCGACCATGGTTCGACCTCCCCTGTTTGGTTTGACCTATTTGGGAGGTCAAACCGCGCTTCGGGAACTTACCAAATTCATATTTTCAAGGCCTAAACGCTTGTGATCACTTGAAAAGCCCATTCCAAGCCTAGGAGATATGATTACAAGTATAAAAGGAGGTCTATACAGCCACAAAAGGAGGAACACAACACAAAACAAGAGAGGAGAAGAGAGGCCACAACATACAACACCCCACAAGGGGGGATCACCCCCCAACCATCATCCTTTCCTCCATCCATCCATCACTTTGAAGATTCGTTTGTGGAATCAAGGGGAGAACTAAGAGGAGAATTCAAGAGCGAGAAGGACGCGATGACGCCACATCTAGGGTTTATTCATTTTCTAATTTATCTTATACTTTTCGGACATCCAGGTAAGATCTATCCAACACCCATGATTGTTCCTCGCAACATCATGGGCTAGAGCCTTTTTGGTAGAACTAGGGTTGTGAAGATTTTATCTAGTTAATTGAACTTACATATGTACACTCCGTATAACACTACTTGTAGATTTATTTGATATAAGATTGTGCCTTTTTAATCCATACTCATAGTCGTTTTGTGCATCAATAATCGTTGTGTAGAGTCTGAATACATAACATGGTTATTGGTTGAGTGCGTTCACTGTTGAGCAGTGTTTTATGTTATAATTCTAAGTGAAGGGATTCCGAAGTCTTATTAGAACTATCTTATATGAATACTTGTTAATTGAATTGAATTCGGGTTAATAAGTAGGATAAAGAGGATAATTTTATAGTACCTATAAAGGGAGATTATATCGGGTTAGAGTACCAATCCTAGGGGGAAATAATTGATACTGATAGTACCTAGAAATGGGGGTGAAATTATATCTCTTGCTCCGAGGTTATTCACACGTGTTACACGCATGTTTACTTGTGTCTATAGAGTAGATATGCATGGTTTAGTGATGCGTCCATATTCCACAAGACAGAGTCGGACATTGACACATGGAAGGGAAATTAATGAGTAAAACTGGATTATCCTAGAGCTACCTATTCTCCTACTTGATCCACTTTCGCATTCTTCGAGTGATATTTTATACTATTTGTTATTTTAATTACTTGTTTAGTAGATTAATAATTCAACCTCAACTATATTGCCATAATCGTCTTAATTAATTTAGATAATAATTAAATTGATAATACGCCGTCCCTTGGGTTCGATATTCACTTGGTCACCTTTCGAAACTACAATTGATATCCTTCATACTTGGGGATTAATTGTGTATTGAGAAAACGCTCATCAGGTAATATATTATTATGCAATTATATTACCTATTCAATTATTTTATGGACTTAAAAAAGTAATCCAATTAAGGTTAAATGTCCATGGGCTATAATAATATTTTGATATGAGCCAATTGAGTAGATACCCAATACTACATGACTGTGTGATAATGGGTGGCCCAGTTGTGTAGTATATAAAGGCTCACAGGTTATGTTCCCCAATATACTAAGTCGCACATGGTCTTCCCTTCTCCCTATCGGGAGGGATTACTACGGTCCACAAAGGAATAAGGATGCTTAGTTGAGGAAGGCCATAATACCTATCGATCATGTTCCGCCTAACTCTAGATTAAGGTATGCTTCCGCATTACAGTTTGATCTCAATTTATCATAATAGGGTTAAGGTTTAATGAATTAATTTCCAACAATGTTGTCAAGTTATACACGAGTATGCTAAAACTAAATAACAAAATGAACAAGGTTATTTTAATAACTCAAGAACTGGATTACATAAAACAAAGGAATACCAAGTACTGAAAAGCAATAATAATTTCAAGGAAGGGGAAACAATGCAAGGATGGTCATAATTCCTACATAATCAATGCAAGCTTTCACAATGTTGAGGACATCAATCTTGAGATTGCTGATACAGATACGACGAACATCAACCACCAAGTGACTGTACTATAATTCCCTTCATATACAGGGAAACTCCATGCTTTTAAAGTGAAGGTATCACACGAGTCGTCTTCTCCGATGGTCAAAACATTGGGTTGAAGAGGGACAACGAAACTGGAAATAGCTGAAACGGAAATGAGTCTTCAGGTTGATGTACAACATCATGTTTAGAGGCGATGACTCAATGCCTTCACATGTCATTGTCAATTCATTCACATGGCGTGCTTAAAACACCATTTTACCATCCATGCTTTTGCGGAGCTCTCTAGAAAGCAAAGCAATTCTCCCACCACACAGTAAAATGAGGTAAATTTCTCCCATCGAAGACTTGAGTGTGATTCAAGATTCAGGATAAAGGCTCCCTCAGTAGTACTCAGGAAGAAATGAGACTCGTCTATGAAACTATATGACCTCATTGAAACACGTGCGGGATAGCGCCTGTATTGGTGGAGGGAAGAAGGGTAAGGGTAATTCCAAGAGTCTCTACCAATATCATACAACTCAAAAGCAACATGAGGGGATTCGATTCCATATGATTAGCAAAGAAGAGAGTGGAGAAAATTAGTATTTTTTGGACGTGGGGTGTAAGGAGGACTACAGGACACCATTTGACGTGATCCATATCACACAAATTCTTAATAATATCACTACTCCCCCGCATGCCAAAACCTCTGGCATTAAAATTATCTTCCTTACAGTCCTTCGCTTGCGACTGGGACTGGGCCGGTCGAAAGGGTTTCCCCTTCGAATACGTACAACGTGGAACCCTTCACACACAGTGCCTCGGGTTGAGTTTTGCGAGCAGATTGAATTCAAACCGCTGGCTGGATCTCCTTAAACTCCTCAACGCCGTCTCCACGACAACTTATATTCAACTCATATATTGTGATTTCCCTTTGTTCAAGCTGGGAAATGTACTATATATGTACGAGATTGTATCAGAGAACATGAAAGTGTTTGTGAATCTTGGACTGAATCGTGTTGAAGGACTACTCTGATTTCTTACGTATTTCCTCCATCCCAATATGCACAATTTCATATCTAGTCCGTCCCAAAAATAACTTGCCCCAAATATTGGAAACAACACACAATATCAATATCATTACAATACTATAATATTACAAAATGGCCAACTTCTTTTTATACAAAATTTAATCAAAATCATCTATATCATACCCTTTAATCAATTAAATTACCCAAAAACCCACAACTTTTTCTTACATCATTACACTGGATGAAGGGGGTAACATTAAATCCAAAGAGAGTATGTTATGTAATGATAACAATGCACCAGGGAAGCATATTAGAGAACAATATCAGCTCGGCTTAAAAAGAGAAGACCAAATGAAAACATGAAAAACCATAGCATTTCAGTTTAGTATCGAATCATAACAAGTATCAAATCTGATAATCAACGAGCAGTACGAGCAACGATGGAATTTTGTAAAAAGAAAATAATTTTCAGTCTATTACATGATTCACTGCAATTTATGTGTAACATAGCCTTACAGCAAAGCAACAAAATCAACATCCTTGTCAAGAAAGTTAAAGCTATGAAGATATAATAATCCACGTGCTGAAGAGTTTACAATAAAAAAACTAGCATGGCAATAGAATTTCCACTCACAAAATACACATAACAAGAAAATAAAAAATAATTGAAGGCCCTTTAGACTGATCAGAAGATAAGGACGTGTTCGATCTCAGGCATTTTCTTAAACCAAGGTGTAAGATGTTTTCAACAGGTAAAAGATCGGAGACTAGAATATACCTCTTTAGAGCAACACATGAAGGGTAGCATCACCTTGTTATATTGATAGAATTGTTAGTATTGGTACAACCTGTAAAGATGCCATTGGGCCCCACATCAATAAATGCAAGGATGCAGAAAAAGATAACATAGCCAACCTACTGCAGCAAGGGACAACATAGCCTAGCCAACCTATTTTACTATTGTGTATCTATTAATTTGTCATGTAGTTAGATTCTTATTAATGCATAGAAATATGTACAGGTCTATATATGTATATTGTGAAGTAATGAAATGCATGCATAAAATTGTCCCAAGTTTCCAACATTTGTTTACTGCTGCTTTCTCTCACCATTAGAAGCATGACAACTTCTTGCTTTTCTTTCATGGTATCAGAGCAGGTTTGAACCTGTCTCTATTTATTTTCTTTGTATTTCTCCATTATTATTATCATTGTTTCTTATTAGGCCTTCTATCATGTCTGTTAACTCAAATGTTTCTTCCATCTCAAACGTTTCTTCCACCACAAATCCAAACCAAATCATTATACCTCTTCCAAACCAGCTTGTTACTACTAAGCTTGATGACAATAATGATTTGATTTGGAAACAACAAATTTTGTCTACCATTAGAGGTTATGGATTGGAGCACTACATTAATGAAGACACTGAAGTTCCAAAGAAATTTTTAGAGGGAGGAAACAACTCTACACCAACGATGAATCCAGAGTTTCTTACTAGGCAGAGGCAAGACCAGTTACTCACTTCATGGATGCTATTGATAGGGGTTTTCTCAACACACAAATTAATCCTCAAGTATAAGGATATCAATAGTAGTCGCGAAGATGACCAAGTTATAATATCGAACCCAAGGGACGGTTAAATATCAATTTCGTTATCCTCTAGTATATTTTAGACTATGTTGGGTAATTGTAAAGGTTTAATGGATAATAACTTCTAATCGAAATAACAAAAGAAATAGCAAGAGTAGAGAAAAGTGAGTTGTGATCAATAAGAATAATAGGTAGTTCGTCGGGTCATCCAGTTTCACTAGCAATTCGTATTTTCATGTGATGGTGTCCGACTCTGCCCTGTGGTTTGTGGACACATCACTAGACCATGCAAGTTTACTCTATAGACACAAGTAAATATGCGCTTGACACGTGTGAATAACATCGGATCAAGAGATATACTTCACCCCCCTTTCTAGGTACTATCATAATCAATTATCTTCTACGATTTGATCTCCCTTTTTAGGTACTATAAAGTTATACTCTTCATCTTATTCATCAATCCGAATTTAATTCAATTCATGAATATTCATATAAGACAGTTCTAATAATACTTCTGAATCCCTTCACTTAGAATTATAACAATAAACCCTGCTCAGTAGTGAACGCACTCAACCAATAACCATGTTATGTATTCAGACTCTACACAACGATCATTGATGCACAAAACAACTATGAGTATGGATTAAATATGCAATCTTATATAAAACAAACCACAGGTAGTGTTGTACGGAGTTTTACACACGAAATACGAATTACATCATGAAACTTTCATAACCCTAGAACTACCAAGGTGGTTCTAGCCCATGATTGATCTAGGAACAATCATGGTTAGATTGATCATTCTTACTTGAACCTTCAGTGAACCTCTGTCACAGCCCTCCGGATGGATCACCACCTCTACTCTCGCGCATAGGTTCGACCACGTCAAACAGGTCGAACCACTGGCCACAGGTCGAACCCCAGGTCGAACCCCGCTACTGGAAGAATTCTGCACAGGTTCGACCTTCTGGACAGGTCGAACCACTTAGGCCTTGGTCGAACCCCAGGTCGAACCTCAGCACTGGACAACTACCGCTCCCGATTCGACCAACTGGCAAGTCGAACTCCAATGTCGTGGTTGAATCCTCTTTCCTGCGAACTGGTTCGACCATGGTTCGACCTGATGGACAGGTCAAACCAATTGAGTCGTGGTCGAATCCATCTCTGCAAGTTCAGCAATGTTGGTTCGACCTGCTGGAGAGGTCGAACCCTCCTCCAACCAGGTCGAACCCACTTAATTCTTGGGCGGTTCGCGTGGCTTCGACTCTGTCTCTTCGATTCTTGGCTCTTTCACTCCGTTTTTGCTAAGAAAACACTCAAATAGCTCCACTAACACCTGATTCATGCTAATTCACAATATATATAGGTTTTCCACCTATTTCCACATCAAAACTCTCCAAAACTATCACAAAACATAGCGCCAAACTTGTGAATTTACACACTCATCAAACCCCCAAACTTACATGTTGCTCGTCCCGAG
Organism: Pogostemon cablin; assembly: GCA_023678885.1. Classification (NCBI taxonomy): domain Eukaryota; kingdom Viridiplantae; phylum Streptophyta; class Magnoliopsida; order Lamiales; family Lamiaceae; genus Pogostemon; species Pogostemon cablin. The sequence continues at coordinate 27,216,930 of CM042983.1, read as the reverse complement.
GCAACCAATTTAAACCACAGGAGTCGTGTATAATTCAACAAGATCTAGTACAACACATATTACACATGCCACTTCATTGAATCAAACAATAATTACTTGCATCATATATTTCACTCATGTAAAATCAATCCAATCACACACCATTCGGAGTACTAAGTAATATCACTGACAAGATAAGTCTTTACTCTCTTTTGCTCGTGCGTGAGGCACTATAGGCTAGTATAAACACTCATATCAATTCATATTCACGCGTAACCATAAGCTTGGCAAAGATCTCAAAAATCAACTTACATTAGATTAATACTAGGATCACAAAGGACTTGTTTCTAGGTTGTAATGTTGGCTCTTTGGAAAGGGTAGGAAAATTTGGTCATAGTGACTTAAGACACTAGTAGAGAGTTACCTTGGAGGTTCTTGATTTCTCATTCGGCTTCATATTCTCCTACAATTCTTCTCTTGCACTTGCAATTTTCAATTTTCCTTCTCTTCCTTGCATCAACATCATTCTTCTTTTAATCGCTCGGGTACCAGTTGTAGGCACTACCCTTCTCGAACATCGTTCGGCTGTTTCTTAAAAACTTCAAGCCCCATGTATAACCAATTCGGGTTACCAATTTCAGGCACTACCCCTAACAAGATTTAACCATGCACTTTTCTTACTAAACCTCATTCCATCTTCCTTTTCTTCTTCCACACTTATTCACCTTACTCTCTCTACCAATGAATAGGGTATTTTCAAAGCTCAAATAAGGTAATTAAGGCTATTATATTTGGCTTGCCAAAGAAAAAGCTTTTAAAAGGCTCAAACAGGGCTACCAAAGATTTATAAAATCATTAGGAAAGGTAAAATTTGGCTAAGTGACTCAATTAATCAAAAATGGCCTAAGATCATATCCTAATATTTCATCAATTGTAAGTTTCACACAAGACTCCAAGCCAAGTTCTAGAATACGTTCATACGAATGATCCTCTCAAAAATAAACTATCATGATTAATCATGATAAAGGCTCAAATCCTCACATAGGTAATCAATTCCTAATACTCCTCATAGCACATAATCAAAATCAATTCCTCATGAATTCCATATACTTAACAAATTAGTCATGCTCTTTCCAAATGAAAATAAACATGTAAATACATGACTGTACAGAATCAATAACCCATATACAAAACCATGATACAAGATCAACTATATCAAATACATGCCACTCACACATGAATCACACCCCAATCTGTAAAAATAAAAAGAAGAATGGGAGATAAGATGAATCGGAGAAGCCAAAAGAAAACCTGAAACTACTCCCTAGGAGCATCATCATCCTCATCATCATCGTCATCCTCATCCATTCTATTTTCCACAGCTCGACACAGACTGGTAATGTGCTTATCCATCATATCCACTCGACTACTCACTCTACCAACACGCTCATCCAAGGTAGAGTACCTTTCATTTAGCGTGGCGTAGTTGGCGTTAGCGAGCGCGAGCTGTCTGTTCGTCTCCTGCTGTGCAGTTACCACCGCGATCAGCTGCTCATGAATCAAACGAAGCTGCTCCCGAGTACCTGGAACTGCTCGCCGCTGCTGCGGTACCGGAGCATGCTGAGGCGCATCATGCTGCTCTCCTTCCGGAATCTCCATCTCCGGCTGCTCATCTACCTGATCCTCCTCTTCAGGCTACTGTGGCTGAGGTGGACGGAACTCTCCTTGATCAACGATCTGGTGTAACTCAGCCATCCTCCCCTCAGCACACATCTGCGCTACCGCTCTCCAATCACCACCCGACTTCACTGCCACGGATAAGGCGGTGTGTCCAAGAGAATTCATTAACTTATTCCTTGCTTCCCGAATAGTTGTCAAGTTGCTCACGTCGAAGTGGAACATAAATTCAAATGGCTTAAGACCCCTCGTGAAAAACCAATCTCCATTTCTAAAATGGGCAAATCCTCCCTTCGCGCACGTGCTCATCATCAAATCGGGTTCTCCTTCTACTGGTGTAAAGCCGGTGAGATCCAAGTTGTAATGCTCAGCCACGATCGTCAATAACCCTCCAATATTCACCTTTTGAAATCCAATGGTCTTGAATCGATTCAGCTGCGCAATAAAATAAGCTCCAACATTAAACTTCATCTCGTTTAGCATACACCACAAGGCATAAAGCTCTCCTCTAGACACAACACTCCCCTCCGAGTGGGTGAATAAAGTGTTGCTCAGGACGCGGTCCATGTACCTCAAGACTGGGTTCTTTATTGCGGAAGCACGAGCCTGTCTGGTCTTATAATCACGAATCTCCCCGGTGATCTCCCTCCAAAACTGTTTTACACTGAATGCAGTATTTTCTAAATGAGGGATCTCTAAAGGCGTCTCAAATAGCTCATTGAAATCCTCAGACGTCCATCTCCTACTCACTCCACCAAGCTGAAACCTACACCGATATGGGTACCCAAGCGGGTCCTTCTCTATCTCAAATGAGCAAACTACTTCCGCTGTAACATGGAAGTACGTCGGCCTCTTCAACTCCATGAATCTTCGGATCCCTACTTGATCAAACATCCAAAATATGTCATCCCCTATTCTCATTATCCTCATCGCTTCATCATCTTGGTATCGAGTGCGAGCTACCTTGTCAGAAACTTCTTCCCACTTCTCTTTAATCTCATCCCAACCTTGCATCCTAATCTTGAAGTTATCAGGTAAACGGTCTTGTAGCCTCAGTTTTCTTGTCACTTTGTCCAAGTTTGAAGGCCTGTCATGCCTCTTCTTTGATCTCTCCTCCTCTGCCTTTCCTTTTCCTTTGCTTGATACTTGTCCCTTTCCTGAAAACAAATACTTCAATCCAACCAACAAGGCAAGAAAGCAAGTATTGTACTAGCACATCACATACTCTACTCAAGACTTCAAGCATCAATGCATATTCATACAAACTATCATCTCAACACCACTTGCTTATTCAACATTTTCAAAACATCTTCAATTATACCTTCTTTAATCATCAAAACATAACCAACAAGCATGCATTAAGCAATTCAAGCAATTCAATCAAAAATTCAACATGCTTTCCTCCATGAACTACTTCAATTTCATCAATTTCAAACCAAGTCAACATGCTCATTCTATGGTATATTCTATATCCTTGATTAATCCACACAAAAATCCAAGTTCTATCAATAATCAATCAACCACAATCCAAGAAATAAGAATTCATATGAAACCAATCAAAATATCAACATTCACCATGAAATTCAACCATACTCAACATCAATTCTCTATTTCACATCAAATTGCTTACCTAAACCTTCAATCCTAGAGTAATTGAGTTGGAAAAAACGTACCTTGTGACTTGCCCATGGTGAAAAACCGATCGAAAACACAAAACACCCAAAAACGCGATTTCAGCCCTAACTCGCGACGAAATCCGCCCAAATCCGCGACCAAATCGATAATTCAAGGTGTAATGTTGTGTAATCGGTGTGAAATCAAGTGTAATTGAAGAATTTGTGCAAGGGTGTAGAGGTTCGAAGAGGGTTTGAGGTTTGATGTTTCGAAAAAGTGATCGAACACCTCTGAAAATTCGAACTTAAATCGCGTACCTGGCTTGGTTCGACCTCGGGTTCGACCACCTGGACTGGTCGAACCATGGATGGCGAGGTCGAACCTCTTTTATGGACAAACGATCTTCTTGGTTCGACCAGGGGTTCGACCTGCTAAACAGGTCGAACCTTTCTTGAATTGGTCGAACCCCTCTTCTGGAAAACAGAGTGCTTCTGACTGACAGGTTCAACCATAGGTTCGACCTCCTGATTAGGTCGAACCACTATGGCTTTGGTCGAACCTCCTCTCTGGACAACTTTCAACGTCGGTTCGACTTCCTCTGCCTTTGTTTGACCTCCGGCTCTGGTCGAACAACTCCTAGACTTGGTCGAACCTACCTCCTGATTTCCAAAACTGAGTGTTCTTCATTCACTACATACTTCAAGCTTCAACACATCCTCATTAGGTACAATCTAGAGCACAACTTCAGAAATTGTTCTACATAATATCATTCATGAGTATCTCCGTATAAGAAAACACAACCAAAAACCACTGAACATTAGGCAAATTGTAAAAAATCGTCACATCAAAATCGATTAAAATTTCAACATGGCCGCAAAAACCAATTCCCCTAACAAACAATACAAAGAAAAGATTATACTCTTAATGCTTTAATGAGGTAATAACATCACACCCCCCCAAACTTAGTAAAAACGTAAGTCGAAACTAAGTTTGAAAAGAGATGTAATTGCCGATTAGTAAGCATCTTAAATATAAAAATTTCTTACTCACACAAAAGAAATAAAGCAATAAAATGGAAGAGTAAGCTCTCAACAAGTGCTCATGTTTAACGTCGTAGAGTCACGACGGTACCAAATCAGAACAAGGTATCATCAAAAATGACACACGCATCATCCGGCGACCTATAATGCTTCAATCGATGCCCATTCACCGCGATAACGTCACCATCTTTGTCAATAAGCTCATAACTCCCCCCTCCTAAGGCTCGATGAATCATGAACGGTCCCGTCCACTTAGACTTCAACTTGCCTGCAAAAAGCTTCAAACGAGAGTTAAAAAGTAGTACCTCATCTCCTTGCTTGAACTCCTTGTACAAAATTTTAGAATCATGCCACCTCTTCATTCTTTCCTTATAAATCTCTGAATTCTTGAAAGCACGACTCCTAAACTCATCCAATTGATTCATGTGAGTTAGCCTCAACTCCTTCACATCCCTAAGGGTCAAGTTCAAGCGACACAAAGCCCAAAACGCTTTGTGTTGGATTTCTACGGGTAAGTGGCACGGCTTCCCATAGACAATTTGATACGGTGACATATCTAACACCGTCTTGTAAGCGGTCCGGAACCCCCATAACACATCATCAAGCTTCATAGCCCAATCTTTTCTATTAGTTCCTACCACTTTCTCCAGAATCTGCTTTACTTGACAGTTTGAGACCTCCGCCTGCCCATTTGCTTGCGGATGATAGGGTGTAGTAACCCTATGCCTAACACCATAATCCTTAAGCACCTTCTCCAGAAATTTATTGACGAAGTGGGAACCTCCATCACTAACTAATGCTCTCGGAACTCCATAACGGGCAAAAATATGTTTCTTTAGGAAAGATAAAACAACTTTCGAATCATTAACATGAGTAGGAATTGCTTCCACCCACTTCGAAACATAATCCACCGCAAGAAGAATGTAGAGAAACCCATTCGACGGGGGAAAAGGCCCCATAAAATCGATCCCCCATACATCAAATATCTCCACGACTATGCTAGGTTGCAATGGCATCTCATCTCTCCTACCTATATTACCCATACGCTGGCATCTATCGCAAGACGCCACATAGCTCTCACTATCTTTAAACAAAGTAGGCCAATAAAGAGTGGATTAAAGTACCTTAGCTGCAGTCTTTTGCGCTCCAAAATGCCCACCATTCGGTTGTGCATGGCAGAACTCCAACACACTTTCCATTTCCATCTCGGGTACACATCTTCGGACAATAGAATTGGTACAAATCTTATAAACAAACGGATCATACCATATAAATGTCTCAACATCCCTACGAAATTTCGCAAGTTGATATCGGTTGAGATCCCTTGGAATTTCACCAATGACAATGTAATTAACATAATCCGCGTACCATGGATCCATACCTTGCGCTGCAACCATGCATGCTTGCTCGGCACCTTCAACAGCCACAGCCATGATCTTCTCATCAGGGAACATCTCTTCAATATACTCGAAAGAATTGTCACAATGCTCCCTAGTCTCCATCCTTGACAAGTGATCGGCCAACACATTTTCTGTTCCTTTCTTATCCCGAATCTCCAAGTCAAACTCCTGCAGAAGTAGAATCCATCTTATGATCCTAGGCTTCGTCTCCTTCTTCTCCATCAAATAACGAATCGCTGAGTGATCCGTATACACAATCGTCTTCATGCCAACCAAATACTGACGAAACTTATCGAATGCATACACAACAGCCAAAAACTCCTTTTCAGTTACCATGTAATTCTTCTGTGCCGCATCGAAAGTCTTACTCGCATAGTAAATGGCACAGAACTTCTTCTCCCTTAGCTGCCCAAGCACCACACCCAATGCTACATCACTTGCATCACACATAAGTACAAACGGTTGCGTCCAGTCCGGTGTGATCAAGATAGTGGCAGTAATAAGCGCCTCCTTCAAAACTTGAAAAACTGTTAAACACTCATCATTAAACACAAAAGGAATATCCTTTTCAAGTAAATGAGATAAGGGCTTAGAGTATTTTGAGAAGTCCTTAATGAATCTCCTGTAAAAACCGGCGTGTCCAAGGAAGGATCGCACTCCTCTTTCATTGGTCGGTGGTGGAAGCTTCTCAATTACCACCACTTTAGCACGGTCTACCTGTAATCCCTTGGCGGAAACATGATGCCCAAGAACAATCCCATCTTTCACCATGAAATGGCACTTCTCCCAATTCAAGACAAGATTAGTTTCTTGACAGCTTTTCAAAACAACAGCAAGGTTAGATAAACACATATCAAAAGAAGAACCAAAGACTGAAAAATCGTCCATGAATACTTCCATGATCTTCTCTATCAAACCATCAAAAATCGCCATCATGCATCTTTGAAAAGTAGCAGGCGCATTACACAATCCAAACGGCATTTTCCTAAAAGTAAAGGTCCCGTAGGGGCAAGTAAAAGTGGTCTTTTCTTGATCCTCGGGAGCAATCATGATTTGATTATACCCCGAGTATCCATCCAAGAAATAATAAAACTCATACCCTGCAAGACGATCCAATATTTGATCCATAAATGGAAGAGGGAAATGGTCCTTACACGTGTTCTCATTCAATTTCCTGTAATCCACACATGTACGCCATCCCGTAGGAATTCTCGTGGCTATAGCTTCTCCATCCTCAGCTTTCACTACAGTCATACCCCCCTTCTTAGCAACTACATGCAATGGACTCACATGGGGACTATCACTAATAGGATATATAATTCCAGCATCCAACCACGTAAGAATTTGCTTCCTTATCACCTCTTGAATTGCGGGATTCACCCTACGCTGATTCTGAACACTAGCTTTGGCTTCATCCAACAACCTATTCCGATGCATACAATACGAAGGACTAATACCTTTCAAATCATCAAGTGACCACCCTATTGCACACTGGTACTTCCTCAAAACATCTAATAACTCCTCAAGTTGATCATCATTAAGGGAAGAAGATACAATTACCGGATATTGTGCATTATCACCAAGAAAAGCATACTTCAAGTGATCCGGCAATGGTTTCAACTCCTCTTTTCTTTTCTCCACTGGAGTGTTTTCATTATCCAAAGGCAAGTACTTCGTGGTCCATTTGACTTCTTCCACTTTATTTCTCTCCAATGCAAACCTGTCATCACCCAAAGCAAGTAAGTTTTCAAGAAATTCAATACATACCTTGTTAGAAAGTCCGTCAAGCTCCGTAGTGGGATAAGTAAGAGATTCCATCAAACATGTCTCAAGAGGATCCTTTGACAAGATCAAAGACATATCCTCCTTCACAATCTCCTCCACCACGTCAATACTATAACATTGGGACTCCATTGGCATTTTCATTACTTTGTCCAAGTTGAAAAGTACTTCTTCTTTGTCCATTCTCAACTTCAGTTCTCCTTTCCGAACATCTATCATAGCTCTAGCTGTAGCAAGGAATGGCCTCCCCAAGATTAAAGGAACATTATCCTTGTCATCATCCATTTCTAATACAAGGAAATCCACAGGAAAAACTAGCTTCTCCACCTTTACTAGAACATCTTCAACTATTCCTTTCGGAAACGTCATTGATCTATCTGCCAATTGGAGAGCAACAGTTGTCGGGGTCATCTCCCCCAAACCAAGCTTCTGAAAGATGGACAACGGCATCAAATTGATGCTTGCCCCAAGATCGCATAAAGCTCGCCGTGCTGGCCCCTTCCCGATCTCACAAAGAATAGTAAAGCTCCCCGGATCTTTCATCTTTGGTGGCAACTTCTTTTGAATAATTGAGCTACAATTCTCCGAAAAGTTTACCGTTTCAACTCCGGTTAAGCTTCGCTTCTACATCAATATGTCTTTAAGGAACCGAGCATAATATGGCATCTCCATGATTGCCTCTGAAAAAGGGATGTTCAAGCTTATCTTGTTCATTATCTCTGAAAACTTCTTGAACTTCTCTTCCAACCCCTTCTTCACTAGCTTGTAGGGAAACGGTGGAGGTATCTTTGTTTTGGGAATCCCCCATTCATCACGATCAACCTTTTCCGCTTTCTCCTTTTTGGCTCTTAATCGCTTAGCTCTTTCCCATTTTTTCTCAGCTATTATGTCTGTACTTTGCTCATTCCGTACCACTGGAGTTGCATCAACATCAAAAGGAACAACAGGTGCATCAAACAAAACATCTCGGCGAGGTTCGACTGGGGTTCGACCAGGCTGAAAGGTCGAACCAGGACTGTATTGGTCGAACCTCTTCACTGGAAGAATGATCTCATTCTGCTCCAGAGGTTCGACTTGGGTTCGACCAACATTGGAGGTCGAACCACCGCCCCTTTGGTCGAACCGTTTCACTGTATAATCTCCATCCTTCGGTTCGACCTGAAGAGTTGGTCGAACCTTCGCGATGTGGTCGAACCGTTCCTGCGTCAAAACAGAGTGCTCTGGCCGATGAGGTTCGACCTGGGTTCGACCTGAAAAGATGGTCGAACCCTCGGCGTGTTGGTCGAACCGCTCCTGCGTCAAAACAGAGTGCTCTGGCCGATGAGGTTCGACCTGGGTTCGACCTGAAGAGTTGGTCGAACCCTCTGCGTGTTGGTCGAACCGCTCCTTAGAAAATTCCAACTTCGATTCCGGCCTCATCGGTCCCTCGTACTGCGTTCCTGACCTCAGTGTGATGGCATTACACGACTTTGGATTCTCTATACTCTGAGACGGAAACTTACCTTTTCCTACAGTTTGAGTCAATGTGTTCACATTCTCTGCAATTGTACCCATCAACAATGTGAGATCTTTCACTTGAGTGGACAAATCTCTGTGGTGTTCATCAATCTTTTTCTCAAGCTTTGCCTCAAGGCGATTCACTCTTTCATCATTTTTTACCATGTACCGGTTCACAGTATCCTCAAAACCAGGCTTCCCTTCTTCCACCTTTTCTCCCGGATCAACACCCATCGGAAGTTGCACGGCATTTTTCGTATTGCTCTATGAAAATTCAGGCCTCCTTGGTTGCTGTTGATAACTACCAGATGGACCACGATTATTAAAGTTCCCTCGATAGTTCCCTTGGTAGTTCCGGTTTCCTTGATTTGGGTACCTCGTTCCTTGGATACTTTGACCCATGGCATAATTTGCTTCCTCCAATTCGTCTTGGATGGTTCCATTATTCATCATCTCTTGCTGCATGATTGGCACTCGTTGGGATATCTCACTGATCTGCTTCTGTTGAGACTCAAGTAGCTTGTTGATATTGGACAAGCTCGAAACGATCTCATCCTCTCTCTTAGTCTTCACCATTGCTTGTTCAACCTGAGCTACCTTTCCAAGAACATACGTACCTCTAACTCTATCAGTGGGCCAATCCCTCGAATTCATTGATATGTCTTCAAACAATCTCTCAGCCTCAACGGATGACTTTGTAAGCAATGCTCCATTAGAAGAAGCATCAAGTAGCACTCTTGATTCACAGTCCAATCCGTTATAAAATATACTGATATATTGGGCTTTAGATAACCCATGTTGAGGACACTTCCTGAGCATGTCCTTGAATCTATCCCACGCTTCATGAAATTTCTCACCTCCACTGATAGCAAATTGGTTAATATCTTGCTTCATCTTAAGCACCTTCGAAGGTGGCATATACCTCTCCAAGAATCTTAACTTCAATTGCTCCCACGTGGTGCACTCAGCTGCATTAATAGTATCGTACCAATCCCTCGCCTTTTCAGTAAGCGAGAATTTGAACAAAAGGATCTTCCTAGCATCTTCATGTTCTCCTACGTCTTTTTGAGTACTTGCATAGCCCAAGAACTTGTTCAGATGCTGCTGCGGATCCTCGAAAGACCCTCCTGAAAAGGAGTTCCTCTCTATCATGCTAATAAGAGCGGGATGAAGATCGAACTCGGTGTTAGTTCCCCTTGCTCCTAAAAGCTCATAATTTCCAGCCCCATTATTTCTGAAAACCTCACGGATGGCTAGATTATCCGGATTCGCTGCCATGTTGACTGTTACTACTTCCAAATTAACTTCAGTTGTAGCCTCAATCGCTTGCGAAATCTGCTCGTCAACCTCAACTCCAAAATTCAGAGCTTCAGATGAGTTTATTGCCTTTGCCTTGCTCTTCTTCTTCTTCTTCTTTCTTGATGATGCTCCAATCTCAGGATTATACGGTTCAAAATTACCTTTCTTTGATCTTGTGAGCATACACCTAAAATGAATAAGAAAGAAAACAACAAAACAAGGTAAATAGTCCTAGTAAACTAGAAATAATACAAAAAAAATAGTTTACGCCGTCCCCGGCAATGGCGCCATGAACTTGATAGGGGTTTTCTCAACACACAAATTAATCCTCAAGTATAAGGATATCAATTGTAGTCGCGAAGATGACCAAGTACAATATCGAACCCACGGGACGGATAAATATCAATTTTGTGATCTTCTAGTATATTTTAGACTATGTTGGTAATTGTAAAGGTTTAATGGATAGTAACTTCTAATCGAATTAACAAAAGAAATAGCAAAAGTAGAGAGAAGTGAGTTGTGATCAATAAGAATGATAGGTAGTTCGTCGGGTCATCCAGTTTCACTAACAATTCGTATTTTCGTATGATGGTGTCCGACTCTGCCCTGTGGTTTGTGGACGCATCACTAGACCATGCACGTTTACTCTATAGACACAAGTAAATATGCGCTTGACACGTGTGACTAACATCGGAGCAAGAGATATGCTTAACCCCCCTTTCTAGGTACTATCATAATCAATTATCTTCTATGTCTAGAATCTAACCCGATTTGATCTCCCTTTTTAGGTACTATAAAGTTATACTCTTTATCCTATTCATCAACCCGAATTCAATTCAATTCATGAATATTCATATAAGACAGTTCTAATAATACTTCGGAATCCCTTCACTTAGAATTATAACAATAAACCCTGCTCAGTAGTGAACGCACTCAATCAATAACCATGTTATGTATTCAAACTCTACACAACGATCATTGATGCACAAAATGACTATGAGTATGGATTAAATATGCAATCTTATATAAAACAAACCACAGGTAGTGTTGTACGGAGTTTTACACACGAAACACGAATTACATCATGAAACTTTCATAACCCTAGAACTACCAAGGTGGTTCTAGCCCATGATTGATCTAGGAACAATCATGGTTAGATGAATCATTCTTACTTGAACCTTCAGCGAACCTCTGTCACAGCCCTCCGAATGGATCACCACCTCTACTCTTGTCTCTCCTACGATTGACGATCAAAAGCTCTCTATTCTCTGTATGAGCCTCCTTTTATACTTGTAATCACGTCTCTAGGGCTTGGAATGGGCTTTCTAAGTGATCTCACGTGTTTCGGCCTCGAAAATCCGGATAAGGTAAGTTCTCGCACACAGGTTCGACCACGTCAAGCAGGTCAAACCCCGAGCCACAGGTCGAACCCCAGGTCGAATCACTTAGGCCTTGGTCGAACCCCAGGTCAAACCTCAGTACTGGATAACTCTTGCTCCCGATTCGACCAACTGGCAAGTCGAACCCCAACGTCGTGGTCGAATCCTCCTTCTTGCAAACAGGTTCGACTATGGTTCGACCTGATGGCCAGGTCGAACCAACTGAGTCGTGGTCGAACCCATCTCTGTATGTCCAGCAACGTTGGTTCGACCTGCTGGAGAGGTCGAACCCTCCTCCAGCCAGGTCGAACCCACCTACTTCTTGGGCGATTCGCGTGGCTTCGACTCCGTCTCTTCGATTCTTGGCTCTTTCACTCCGTTTTTGCTAAGAAAACACTCAAATAGCTCCACTAACACCTGATTCATGCTATTTCACAATATATATAGGTTTTACACCTATTTCCACATCAAAACTCTCCAAAACTAGCACAAAACATAGCGCCAAACTTGTGAATTTACACACTCATCAATAACCAACAAGCATGCATTAAGCAATTCAAGCAATTCAATCAAAAATTCAACATGTTTCCCTCAATGAACTACTTCAATTTCATCAATTTCAAACCAAATCAATATGCTCATTCTATGATATGTTCTATCCTTGATCAATCCATATAAAAATTCAAGTTCTATCAATAATCAAACAACCAAAAACCAAAAAACAAGAATTCATATGAAACAAATCATAATATCAACATTCACCATGAAATTCAACCATACTCAACATCAATCCTCTTATTCACATCGAATTTCTTACCTAAACCTTCAATCCTAGAGTAATTGAGTTGGAAAAACATACCTTTTGACTTGCCCATGGTGAACAACCGATCGAGAACACACAACAACCAAAAATCGCGATTTCAGCCCTAACTCGCGACGAAATCCGCCCAAATCCGTGACCGAATCGAAAATTCAAGGTGTAGTGTTGTGTAATCGGTGTGAAATCAAGTGTAATTGAAGAACTTGTGCAAGGGTGTAGAGGTTCGAAGAGGGATCGAGGTTTGGTGTTTCGAAAAAGTGATCGAACCCCTCTGAAAAATCAAACTTAAATCGCGTACCTGGCTTGGTTCGACCTCAGGTTCGACCACCTGAACAGGTCGAACCATGGATGACGAGGTCGAACCTCTCTTCTGGAAAAACGATCTTCTCGGTTTGACCTTGGGTTCGACTTGCTGATCAGGTCGAACCATCTTTGAATTGGTTGAACCCCTCTTCTGGAAAACAGAGTGCTTTGAACTGACTGGTTTGACCTTCTGATCAGGTCGAACAACTATGGCTTAGGTCGAACCTCCTCTCTGGACAACTATCGACGCAGGTTCGACTTCCTCTGCTTCTGTTCGACCTCTGGCACTGGTCGAACCACTCCTAGTGTTGGTCGAACCTTCCTCCTGATTTTCAAAACTGAGTGTTCTTCATTCACTACACACTTCAAGCTTCAACACAACTTCATTAGGTACAATCTAGAGTACAACTTCAAAAATTGTTCCACAAAATATCATTCATGAGTAACTCCGTAAAAGAAAACACAACCAAAAACCACTGAACATTAGGCAAGTTGTAAAAAATCGTCACATCAAAATCGATTAAATTTTCAATATGGCCCAAAAACCAACTCCCCTAACAAACAATACAAAGAAAAGATTATACTCTTAATGCTTCAATGAGGTAATAACATCACACCCCCCAAACTTAGTAAAAACGTAAGTCGAAACTAAGTTTGAAAAGAGATGTAATTGCCGATTAGTAAGCATCTTAAATATAAAAATTTCTTACTCACACAAAATAAATAAAGTAATAAAATGGAAGAGTAAGCTCTCAACAAGCACTCATGTTTAACGTCGTAGAGTCACGACGGTACCAAATCAGATCAAGGTATCATCAAAAATGATACACGCATCATTCGGTGACCTATAATGCTTCAACTGATGCCCATTTGCCGCGATAACGTCTCCATCTTTGTCAATAAGCTCAAAACTCCCCCCTCCTAAGGCTCGATGAATCATGAACGGTCCCGTCCACTTAGACTTCAACTTGCCTGCAAAAAGCTTCAAACGAGAGTTAAAAAGTAGTACCTCATCTCCTTGCTTGAACTCCTTGTATGAGATCTTAGAATCATGCCACCTCTTCATTCTTTCCTTATAAATCTCTGAATTCTTGTAAGCACGACTCCTAAACTCATCCAATTGATTCATGTGAGTTATCCTCAACTCCTTCACATCCTTAAGGGTCAAGTTCAAGCGACGCAAAGCCCAAAATGCTTTGTGTTGAATCTCTACAGGTAAGTGGCACGGCTTCCAATAGACAATTTGATACGGTGACATATCTAACACCATCTTGTAAGCGGTCCGGAACCCCCATAACACATCATCAAGCTTTATAGCCCAATCCTTTCTATTAGTTCCTACTACTTTCTCCAGAATCTGCTTTACTTGACGGTTGGAGACCTCTGCTTGCCCATTCGCTTGCGGATGATAGGGTGTAGTAACCCTATGCTTAACACCATAATCCTTAAGCACCTTCTCCAGAAATTTATTGACAAAGTGGGAACCTCCATCACTAACTAGCGCTCTAAGAACTCCATAACGGGCAAAAAATGTTTCTTCAGGAAAGATAAAATAACTTTCGAGTCATTAACACGAGTAGGAATTGCTTCCACCCACTTTGAAACATAATCCACCGCAAGAAGAATGTAGAGAAAACCATTCGACGGGGAAAAAGGCCCCATAAAATCGATCCCCATACATCAAATATCTCCACTACTATGCTAGGCTGCATTGGCATCTCATCTCTCCTACCTATATTTCCCATGCGCTGACATCTATCGCAAGATGCCACATAGCTCTCACTATCTCTAAACAATGTAGGCCAATAAAGAGCGGATTGAAGTACCTTAGCTGCAGTCTTTTGCGCTCCGAAATGCCCCCCATTTGGTTGTGCATGGCAGAACTCAAGCACACTTTCCATTTCCATCTCGGGTACACATCTTCGGACAATAGAATATGTACAAATCTTGTAAATAAACGGATCATACCATATAAATGTCTCAACTTCCCTACGAAATTTCGCAAGTTGATATCGATTGAGATCCCTTGGAATTTCTCCAATGACAATGTAATTAGCATAATCCGCGTACCATGGATCCATACCTTGCGCTGCGACCACACATGCTTGCTCGATTCCTTCAACAGCCACAGCCATGATCTTCTCATCAGGGAACATCTCTTCAATATACTCGAAAGAATTATCACAATGCTCCCTAGTCTCCAACCTTGACAAGTGATCTGCCAACACATTTTCTGTTCCTTTCTTATCCCAAATCTCCATGTCAAACTCCTGAAGTAGTAGAATCCACCTTATAATCCTAGGCTTCGTCTCCTTCTTCTCCATCAAATACCGAATCGCTGAATGATCCGTATACACAATCGTCTTCATGCCAACCAAGTACTGACGAAACTTATCGAATGCATACACAACAGCCAAAAACTCTTTTTTAGTCACCGTGTAATTCTTCTGTGCCGCATCGAAATTCTTACTCGCGTAGTAAATGGCGCAGAACTTCTTCTCCCTTAGCTGCCCGAGCACCACACCCAATGCTACATCACTTGCATCACACATAAGTACAAACGGTTGAGTCCAGTCCGGTGTGATCAAGATAGGGGCAGTAATAAGCGCCTCCTTCAAAACTTAAAAAGCTGTTAGACACTCATCATTAAACACAAAAGGAATATCCTTTTCAAGTAAATGAGATAAGGGCTTAGAGTATTTTGAGAAGTCTTTTATGAATCTCCTGTAAAAACCGGCGTGTCCAAGGAAGGACCGCACTCCTCTTTCATTGGTCGGTGGTGAAAGCTTCTCAATTGCCACCAATTAGCACGATCTACTTGTAATCCCTTGGCGGAAACATGATGCCCAAGAACAATCCCATCCTTCACCATGAAGTGGCACTTCTCCCAATTCAAGATAAGATTAGTTTCTTGACACCTCTTCAAAACAATAGCAAGGTTAGACAAACAAATATCAAAAGAAGAACCAAAGACTAAAAAATCATCCATGAATACTTCCATGATCTTCTCTATCAAACCATCAAAAATCGCCATCATGTATCTCTGAAATGTAGCAGGCGCATTACACAATCCAAACGGCATATTCCTGAAAGCAAAGGTCCTGTAGGGGCAAGTAAAAGTGGTCTTTTCTTGATCCTCGGGAGCAATCATGATTTGATTATACCCCGAGTATCCATCCAAGAAACAATAAAACTCGTACCCTGCAAGACGATCCAATATTTGATCCATAAACGGAAGAGGAAAATGGTCCTTACACGTGTTCTCATTTAATTACCTGTAATCCACACATGTACGCCATCCCGTAGGAATCCTCGTGGCTATAGCTTCTCCATCCTTATCTTTCACTAAGTCATGCCCCCTTTTTAGCAACTACATGCAATGGACTCACATGGGGACTATCACTAATAGGATATATAATTCCAGCATCCAACCACGTAAGGATTTGCTTCCTTATCACCTCTTGAATTGCGGGATTCACCCTACGCTGATTCTGAACACTAGCCTTGGCTTCATCCAACAACCTAATCCGATGCATACAATACGAAGGACTAATACCTTTCAAATCATCAAGTGACCACCCTATTGCAGACTTGTACTTCCTTAAGACATCTAATAACTCCTCAAGTTGATCATCATTAAGGGAAGAATATACAATTATGGTTTCAACTCCTCTTTTCTTTCTTCTACTGGAGCGCTTTCGTTATCCAAAGGCAAGTATTTCCTGGTCCATTTGACTTCTTCCACTTTATTTCTTTACAATTCAAACCTGTCATCACCCAAAGCAAGTAAGTTTTCAAGAAATTCAATACATACCT
Source organism: Pogostemon cablin (assembly GCA_023678885.1). Lineage (NCBI taxonomy): Eukaryota > Viridiplantae > Streptophyta > Magnoliopsida > Lamiales > Lamiaceae > Pogostemon > Pogostemon cablin. Next base: position 27,200,324 of record CM042983.1, on the reverse strand, counting down.
CGTTAGAAAGTCCGTCAAGCTCCGTAGTGGGATAAGTAAGAGACTCCATCAAACATGTCTCAAGAGGATCCTTTGACAAGATCAGAGACATATCCTCCTTCACAATCTCCTCCACCACATCAATACTATAACACTGGGACTCCATTGGCATCTTTATTGCTTTGTCCAAGTTGAAAAGTACTTCTTCTTTGTCCATTCTCAACTTCAGTTCTCCCTTCCGAACATCTATCATAGCTCCAGCCGTAGCAAGGAATGGCCTCCCCAAGATTAAAGAAACATTATCCTTGTCATCATCCATTTCTAATACAAGGAAATCCACAGGAAAGACTAGCTTCTCCACCTTTACTAGAACATCTTTAACTATACCTTTCGGAAACGTCATTGATCTATCTGCCAATTGGAGAGCAACAGTTGTCGGGGTCAGCTCCCCCAAACCAAGCTTCTGAAAGATGGACAACGGCATCAAATTGATGCTTGCCCCTAGATCGCACAAAGCTCGCCGTGCTGGCCCCTTCCCGATCTCACATAGAATAGTAAAGCTCCCCGGATCTTTCATCTTTGGTGGCAACTTCTTTTGAATAATTGAGCTACAATTCTCAGATAAGTTTACCGTTTCAACTCCAGTTAAGCTTCGCTTCTTCATCAATATGTCTTTAAGGAATCGAGAATAATATGGCATCTCCATGATTGCCTCTGAAAAAGGGATGTTCAAGCTTATCTTATTCATTATCTCTGAAAACTTTTTGAACTTTTCTTCCAACCCCTTCTTCACAAGCTTGTAGGGAAACGGTGGAGGTATCTTTGTTTTGGGAATCCCCCATTCATCACGATCAACCTTCTCCGCTTTCTCCTTTACGGCTCTTAATTGCTTAGCTCTTTCCCATTTTTTCTCAGCTATTATGTCTGTACTTTGCTCATTCCGTACCACTGGAGTTGCATCAACATCAAAAGGAACATCAGGTGCATCAATCAAAATATCTCGGCGAGGTTTGACTAGGGTTCGACCAGTTTGAGAGGTCGAACCAGGACTGTATTGGTCGAACCTCTCTCCTGGAAGACTGATCTCATTCTGCTCCGGAGGTTCGACTTGGGTTCGACCAGCATTGGAGGTCGAACCATTGCCCCCGAGGTCGAACCACTTCACTGTATAATCTCTACCCTCCGGTTCGACCTGGGTTCGACCTGAAGAGTTGGTCGAACAATTTCGATCATGGTCGAACCGCTTTACTGCATAATCTCTATCCTTCGGTTCAACCTGGGTTCGACCTGAAGAGTTGGTCGAACCATTTTGATCTTGGTCGAACCATTCCTGCGTCAAAACAGAGTGCTCTGGCCGATAAGGTTCGACCATGGTTCGACCTGTATGCCAGGTCGAACCCTCTGAGTGTTGGTCGAACCGTTCCTGTGACAAAACAGAGTGTTTTTGTTGATGAGGTTCGACCATGGTTCGACCTGTATGCCAGGTCGAACCCTCTGAATTTTAGTCGAACTGAGGCTTAGAAAATTCCAACTTTGATTCCGGCCTCATCGGTCCCTCGTACTGCGTTCCCGACCTCAGTGTGATGGCATTACACGACTTCGGATTCTCTATACTCTGAGTCGGAAACTTCCCTTTTCCTACAGTTTGAGTCAATGTGTTCACATTATCTGCAATTGTACCCATCAACAACGTGAGATCTTTCACTTGAGTGGACAAATCTCTGTGGTGATCATCAATCTTTTTCTCAAGTTTTGCCTCTAGGCGGTTCACTCTTTCATCATTCTTTACAATGTACCGGTTCACAGTATCCTCAAAATCAGGCTTCCCTTCTTCCACCTTTTCTCCCGGATCAACACCCATCGGAAGTTGCACTGCATTGTTCGTATTGCTCCATGAAAATTCAGGCCTCCTTGGTTGCTGTTGATAACTACCAGAGGGACCACGATTATTAAAGTTCCCTCAATAGTTCCCTTGGTAATTCCGGTTTCTTTGATTTGGGTACCTCGTTCCTTGAATACTTTGACCCATGGCATAATTTACTTCCTCCAATTCTTCTTGGATGGTTCCATTATTCATCATCTCTTACTGCATGATTGGCACTCGTTGAGATATCTCGCTGATCTGCTTCTGTTGAGACTCAAGTAGCTTGTTGATATTGGACAAGCTCGAAACGATCTCATCCTCTCTCTTTGTTTTCACCATTGCTTGTTCAACCTGAGCTACCTTTCCAAGAACATACGTACCTCTAACTCTAGCAGTAGGCCAATCCCTCGAATTCATCGATATGTCTTCAAACAATCTCTCGGCCTCAATGGATAACTTTGCAAGCAATGCTCCATTAGAAGAAGCATCAAGTAGCACTCTTGATTCACAGTCCAATCCATTATAAAATATACTGATATATTGGGCTTTAGATAACCCATGTTGAGGACACTTCCTGAGCATGTCCTTGAATCTATCCCACGCTTCATGAAATTTCTCACCTCCACTGATAGCAAATTGGTTAATATCTTGCTTCATCTTAAATACCTTCGAAGGTGGCATATACCTTTCCAAGAATCTTAACTTCAATTGCTCCCACGTGGTGCACTCAGCTGCGTTAATAGTATCGTACCAATCCCTCGCCTTTTCAGTAAGCGAGAATTTGAACAAAAGGATCTTCCTAGCATCTTCATGTTCTCCTACGTCTTTTTGAGTACTTGCATAGCCCAAGAACTTGTTCAGATGCTGCTGCGGATCCTCGAAAGACCCTCCTGAAAAGGAGTTTCTTTCTATCATGCTAATAAGAGCGGGATGAAGATCGAACACTGTGTTAGTTCCCCTTGCTCCTAAAAGCTCATAATTTCCAGCCCCATTATTTCCGAAAACCTCTCGGATGGCTAGATTATCCAGATTCGCTGCCATGTTGACTGTTTCTACTTCCAAATTAACTTCAATTGTAGCCTCAATTGTTTGCGAAATCTGCTCGTCAACCTCGACTCCAAAATTCAGAGCTTCAGTTGGGTCTATTGTCTTTGCCTTGCTCTTTTTCTTCTTCTTCTTTCTTGATGATGCTCCAATCTCAGGATTATACGGTTCAAGATTACCTTTCTTTGATCTTGTGAGCATACACCTAAAACGAATAAGAAAGAAAACAACAAAACAAGGTAAATAGTCCTAATAAACTAGAAATAATACAAAAAAGATATTTTACGCCGTCCCCGGCAACGGCGCCAAGAACTTGATAGGGGTTTTCTCAACACAAAAATTAATCCTCAAGTATAAGGATATCAATTGTAGTCGCGAAGATGACCAAGCTACAATATCGAACCCAAGGGATGGTTAAATATCAATTTCGTTATCTTCTAGTATATTTTAGACTATGTTGGGTAATTGTAAAGGTTTAATAGATAATAACTTCTAATCGAAATAACAAAAGAAATAGCAAGAGTAGAGAAAAGTGAGTTGTGATCAATAAGAATAATAGGTAGTTCGTCGGGTCATCCAGTTTCACTAGCAATTCGTATTTTCATGTGATGATGTCCGACTCTGCCCTATGGTTTGTGGACGCATCACTAGACCATGCGAGATTTCTCTATAGACACAAGTAAATATGCGCTTGACACGTGTGAATAACATCGGAGCAAGAGATATACTTCACCCCCCTTTCTAGGTACTATCATAATCAATTATCTTCTACGTCTAGAATCTAACCCGATTTGATCTCCCTTTTTAGGTACTATAAAGTTATACTCTTCATCCTATTCATCAACCCGAATTTAATTCAATTCATGAATATTCATATAAGACAGTTCTAATAATACTTCGGAATCCTTTCACTTAGAATTATAACAATAAACCCTGCTCAGCAGTGAACGCACTCAACTAATAACCATGTTATGTATTCAGACTCTACACAACGATCATTGATGCACAAAACGACTATGAGTATGGATTAAATATGCAATCTTATATAAAACAAACCACATGTAGTGTTGTATGGAGTTTTACACACGAAATACGAATTACATCATGAAACTTTCATAACCCTAGAACTACCAAGGTGGTTCTAGCCCATGATTGATCTAGGAACAATCATGGTTAGATTGATCATTCTTACTTGAACCTTCAGCGAACCTCTGTCACAGCCCTCCGGATGGATCACCACCTCTACTCTTGTCTCTCTTATGATTGACGATAAAAGCTCCCTTCATTCTCTGTATGAGCCTCCTTTTATACTTGTAATCACGTCTCTAGGGCTTGGAATGGGCTTTCTAAGTGATCTCACGTGTTTCGGCCTCGAAAATCCGGATAAGGTAAGTTCTCGCGCATAGGTTCGACCACGTCAAACAGGTCGAACCACTGGCCACAGGTCGAACCCTAGGTCGAACCCCGCTACTGGAAGAATTCTGCATAGGTTCGACCTTCTGGACAGGTCGAACCACTTAGGCCTTGGTCGAACCCCAGGTCGAACCTCAGCACTGGACAACTCCCGCTCCCGATTCGACCAACTGGCAAGTCAAACTCCAACGTCGTGGTCGAATCCTCTTTCCTGCGAACTGGTTCGACCATGGTTCGACTTGATGGACAGGTCGAACCAATAGAGTCGTGGTCGAATCCATCTCTGCAAGTTCAGCAATGTTGGTTCGACCTGCTGGAGAGGTCGAACCCTCCTCCAACCAGGTCGAACCCACCTAATTCTTGGGCGGTTCGCGTGGCTTCGACTCCGTCTCTTCGATTCTTGGCTCTTTCAATCCGTTTTTGCTAAGAAAACACTCAAATAGCTCCACTAACACCTGATTCATGCTAATTCACAATATATATAGGTTTTCCACCTATTTCCACATCAAAACTCTCCAAAACTAACACAAAACATAGCGCCAAACTTGTGAATTTACGCACTCATCAGCTATCATCCTTAAGTGAAAGCGTTCTGATTTTGACTGTTAGTTTGGAATCAGCATCAGAAATATGGAAGTCTTTGGAGATAAATTTCTCCACTCAGTCTCAAGCTAAACTGATGCAATACAAGACGAAGTTGCTCAACCTTAAAAAGGAGAATCTTACCATGCGAGATTACCTAAATCAAATAAAATCTTGCTTTGATCAGCTTGCTTCAACTGGCCAGAAATTACAAGAACAAGATAAGATTATTCATATTATCTCTAGATTAGGGAATGAGTATGATGCAGTGATGGTTTCTGTTACATCAAGAGTTGAGCCATGGACTGTTGTTGATTTACAGTCACTACTTTTGAGTTATGAGTCAAGATTGGAGTTTACGTCTGGAGTTTTTGGAAGCAACGAAGGATCACAACCTACTGTCAACACTGCCTTCATGAATACAGGTGGAAGAAGAAGTGGTCATGTGCTCAACACTGGAAGAGGAAGAGAACAACAATACACCTCTCAAGGCTATAGAGGAAGAACTTTTAGAGGAGGAAACTTCAGAGGCAGAGGTGGCCATTTTAACTCTAACAGGTTCCAATGTCAACTATGCCAAGGAAACCACACAGTTGATAGATTTTGGCATCGATTTGATGCATCCTTTCAAGGACCAAATGGAGGAAATGCAAGCCAAAGCAACTCATCACAAATCCAAAATCAGTACTCAAGCAGAAATCCTAGTTTGCACTTGACTCAAGCTTCATCATATGCCTTTTCTGATGCAGGAACAGATACTTCATGGTTTCCTGACACAGGGGCAACCAATCATGTTTCAAATGATTTGAGCAATTTAAATATTACAGTTGAGTATCAAGGAAACAACAAGCTTCAAATGGGAAATGGCTCAGGTGTATCCATTGCTCACATAGGTAACTCTACCTTAAAATCTAATTTTGAATCTCGACATTTCATTCTGAAAAATCTCCTGCATGTCCCTAGCATAACAAAAAAATCTTCTTAGTGTTTCCCAATTTGCAAAGGATAACCATGTCTTCTTTGAATTTCATCCTTCCTTTTGCCTCGTGAAGGACATAACCAACAAGCAAACTCTTCTTCAAGGGAGTGTTAGAGATGACCTTTATCACTTCAATTTCTAGAATCACAAGTCTGTCCCAAGTCTCCAACCTATCCCACATTCCAACTTCAATCATAGAGGCTCGTTCAAGAAGTCTAATTCAGACACCTTCCCTGCCACTTATTCTGTTTCTACTTCCAAATATTTATATCTAAACATTTGGCATAGAAGGCTTGGTCATCCAACCTTAGACATTATGAAGAAAGCTTTGTTAAGTTGTAATGTTAGCTATTCTCCCATCAATGAAAATGTCATTTGTCATTCTTGTGCTATTTCAAAAAGTCACAGATTGTCATACAAAAACTCTGAGACAATTTGTAACCATCCATTTGCACTTATACACAGTGACATGGGGACCTTCACCTATGAAATCCAGAAATGGTTTTCAATACTATATAAGCTTCATTGACCAATACACTAAATTTACATGGATTTACCTTTTAAAGTCAAGAGCTGAAGTTCATGGGACTTTCATTTACTTTAAAACTCTTATTGAAACTCAATTCAATACCAAAATCCAAGCTTTTCAAACTGATGGTGGTGGTGAATACATAGGCTTGACCAGTTTTCTTAAAGAAAATGGAATTGTTCATAGAATCTCTTGTCCATACACACCTCAACAAAATGGGATGGCTAAAAGAAAACATATGCATATTGTTAAAATGGGGTTATCCTTATTGTCTCAAGCCATGTTACCAGTTAAGTTTTGGGATGATGCCTTCATAACTTCAGTGTATTTGATCAATAGAATCCCAACCAAATCTTTGGCTTATAAAACACCACTTGAGTCTCTTTATGGTCATAAACCTTCATACACCAATTTAAGAATTTTTGGTTGTTTGTGTTATCCGCATTTGAGACCATTTAACTCTCATAAGCTTCAATTCAGATCTGATGCTGGTGCGTTTTTGGGGTATAGTGGATCATATAAAGGCTACAAGGTCTTGTTACCAATCGAAAAAATAATCATCTCACAAGATATTTTATTTGATGAAAATAAATTTCCTTATCCTAGTTTGTTTGGCCAAGATACCTCACCACCTATGCATCATCATCAATTCTTTCTTGCTCTTATTGTCCTTGTGCTTCCAATTCATTCTGATCTTCTCTTACACCAGCATATTCTGATTCATCCAACATTCCTACCCACCATTCCCATATTCACTCTACCACATTCTCTTATTCTTCTTCACCACATCAGTCTTTGCCCTCCAGCTCTACCCTACCTAACCATGAGAATCCTATAATTTGCACAGATGCAAGAAAGTTTTCAGGCTCCTGTACATATACCACAGCAACAGAAAAACCAGCACCATATGATGACAAGGTTCAAAACTGGGAATTTGAAGCCTAAGGTTTTCATGACATGTTTTGATTCGGAGAAAGAACCACAAACTGATCTTGAAGCACTTCAATCAAAGGAATGGTTTTCAGCTATGGAGAAAGAATTCGAAGCTCTTAATATAAATAATACTTGGACTCTCACTGAGCTTCCTCCTGACAAAAATCTGATTGGTTGTAAATGGGTTTTCAAGTTGAAAAAGAATATTGATGGCACTATTAAAAGGTATAAAGCCAGGTTAATAGCTCAAGGTTTCACCCAAACAGCTGGTTTTGACTTCACGGATACTTTCAGTCCGGTGGTTAAACCCACAATAATAAGAATCATTCTCAACATTGATGTTCAAAACCTATGGCCTGTGCTTTATTTGGATATCAATAATGCTTTTCTTCATGGTGAATTGGAAGAGACCTTATACATGCGACAACCACCAGGTTTTGAGAGGGGGAATGGCATGGTTTGCAAGTTAAATAAAGCCATTTATGGGCTTAAACAAGCTTCAAGAGCTTGGTTCATTAAAGTGAAGTCTGTGGTTCTTCATCTTGGATACAAGAATTCTATTGCAATTACTTCTCTTTTCTATAAGAAAATTGGAAATGTGGTCACATACTTGATCATCTATATGGATGATATATTGGTTACTGGAAATTCAGAGAAAGAGATAAACTGGATGATTCAAAAACTTGATGAAGCTTTTTCATTGAAGAACTTGGGGCCAGTTCATCATTTTCTTGGAATAGAGATTGATTATGCAGGTCCAAGAATGCATCTTAAGCAAACCAAATACATCAATGATCTTCTTGAAAAGGTTCACATGATAGAGGCAAAAGGAATTAATACACCGATGATCACATCGCCTCCTCTGTCAAAATCTCAAGGTACACTAGTTTATGATTCTACTTTGTATAGAAGTGTTGTTGGAGCTCTTCAGTATTTAACTATTACAAGACCTGAGATAGCATATAGTGTTAACAAGGTTTGTCAATTCATGGATAATCCCTTGGATTTGCATTGGAAGGCAGTGAAAAGAATTTTGAGATATTTGAGTGGAACTAAGGAATATGGAATCGTGATTGCTAAACAAGACAATTTCAGTTTAGTTGGATTTTCTGATTCAGATTGGGCTAGTGATGTTGATGATAGAAAATCGGTGACAGGAATGTGTATTTATCTTGGAGGTAACTTGATATTTTGGTGTTCTAAGAAACAAAAGTCAGTGTCAAGATCAAGTACAGAGGCTGAGTATAAAAGCCTTGCTCATGCTACTGCAGAAATTATGTGGATCAATTCATTGATGGATGAAATAGGGATTAAACTTGATAAAGTTCCAATCGTTTGGGTTGATAACATCAGTGCAATATCATTAGCCTCTAATCCAGTTCAGCATGCGAGAACAAAACACATCGAGTTGGATCTTCACTTTGTTAGAGATCAAGTTTTGAAGAATCAAGTAAGAATTCAGCATGTTCCCACTCTTGATCAAGTTGCTGATATTTTTACCAAGCCATTGAGCCATCAATTCTTTGTGAGACTAAGAAACAAACTCAATGTACAAACCTTAGTCCCACACGAATTGAGAGGGGGTGTTAGCATTGGTACAACCTGTAAAGATGCCATTGGGCCCCACATCAATAAATGCAAGGTTGTAGAAAATGATAACATAGCCAACCTACTGCAGCAAGGGACAACATAGCCAACCTATAGCCAACCTATTTTACTGTTGTGTATCTATTAATTTGTCATGTAGTTAGATTCTTATTAATGCATAAAAATATGTACAGGTCTATATACGTATATTGTGAAGTAATGAAATGCATGCAGAAAATTGTCCCAAGTTTCCAACGTTTGTTTACTGTTGTTTTCTCTCACCATTAGAAGCATGACAACTTCTTACTTTTATTTCAAGAATAACCTCCTCCATGGGCGCATGAGTAATGGCAAAGAGAGTGGTCCATGAAAGCAAATGAGGTCACTGTAACAATGGTGCTGTGGGGGAGGGGGGATATGGGTATTTCAGGGAGTGTATCCCAACGGTTTTCACCAATATCATACAACTCAAAAGCAGCACGAGGGGATGGACCATCCATATCCGTATAACCATAATGTTGAGCAAAGAACTGAGTGGAGAAAACTAAAATTTGTTGGGCGTCGGGTGTGAGGAGGGCTTTAGGCTCGTGTTTGATGTAATTCATATAACGCACTTTCGTAACATCCTCCTCTCTTCCCTTTACTACTTTCCCGCCAGCCAAAACCTCAGGCGATAAAACTAACTTTCTTGCCATCTTACGGTTGGGATTGGGCCAAGGATTCGATCTGAAAGTGATTTCCCCTTCGAATACATACAACGTGGAACCCTTCACACAGAGTGCCTGGGTTTGATATTCGCGAGGAAGTCGAAGATGAAATGAAGGCTGGATGTCCTTAAACTCGTCTTGGCTACCATGTCCATCTAGATCCAATACGTATACTTTGATATCCTCCTCCTCGGCCTCCAGCGACAAGCAAAACACTCCCACTTTTCCTGATTCAGGGTCACTGGGGTTATGTAGTTCATTCTCTAGTTGATTACGATGGCCGGTTGTCTAAATATAAGATAAAGAATGATGCGCATGTGGCAGAAGTATTCAACTGTGTTGATGTAGGAATAGTGTACGTGACACTCTTTCCTATCGCGGGTGCAGGGAGTAGTATAGTTTCAGGGATGGGTTATGATGTCGGAAGTGCTGGTACGAGCAATGACCCACGTACGAGGGTACATTCTAGTGGGAGGCCTGATTTTGATTTAAATGTAGAGTACAGTCCGTCCTCAGAGATGCAGTGGTCTAGTTTTAGAGAATCTCTAGATGTTGAAGCCGATGACGTCTTTGGTGAGGGTGAGGGATGAGAGTGGAAATTCATGTATTTTCGAGTCCAATTTAATACCTTTTTGAGTGTATAATTGCTATTATTTGCACATATATTATTACTTTGGATTATTGTTGATTAAAAGGTGCTACTAAGGTATTTTATTGTGTTTTGATAGGAAATAGGATCAAAAGTGCAAGTTTTGAGCAAAGGTGCAATTTATGCAATGATGATGAAGAACGATGTCCAAATTCATAAATATGCTGTGTTAAATGTGGAGATCAAAACTGATGGTGAGATATATGGTTGGAAACCACTGAAGAGAGGGTCGTTTTGGAGCAAAGAACACCCCAATCGAGTTCCAAACGAAGAAGTTATGAGCAAAATGGTGACAACGCGCGAGGAAAGCCGAATAGAACTGATGGCTACTTTCCGTAGCTTATTGCACATTCAACTCTTGGTGTTTATGAAAGATCTTTATATGGATTAAAAGCTAAGGAAGAGAGGATCGCGTGAGCGCAAGAATTATTCAATTCGGAACTAGGAAGTGGAAGTTATACACGAAACGATGAGGAGGTGCAAGTCCATTCGACCTGAAAAAGGCATCACTTCGACCTCAAAACATGATGCAAGTTGCAAAGTAGCGCACACATGGGCAAAAGGGAAGATAATACACCTCACATGCACCACATGAAGCACCTAACATGCCTTAGATTCTTCAAGGCAAAGAGGACAAAGGAAGAGAGTTGGAAATGAGCTGCAAAGATGATGGACAGCAAGATTAAAGCTTCAAACAATTGCATGTGGAAACATGGCAGCAAGAACAAAATGCATGTGGAAGCATGGAGAGCAAGAACAAGAAGAAGTGGAAGCATGTGATGCAACATGGGCAGCCATCAAGAAGAATGGAGGCATGTGATGTTGTGTTCCCTTCCACAACTATAAATAGGGGCTGCATCAACACAATTCAAACATCCCACAACAATTCACATCATCCACACAACATTCAAAACCATCATCCAACTTCACACAACCTTCACAACACATAAATAAGTGAGTAGAGGGAGTGGAGTTGAACTTGCAGCCTGCTGCAAGTGGAAGTAGCAGCAACAATCAGCTGCACACTTCCTCAACACATCACCATTTCTTTCATCCCTCCATCGGAGAGGCGAACGGATTTGCTACTTGGATCGGAGACGGGGATTCAAACGGAGAGTGTGATTGAAGAGACGGAGTCATCAAAACTGGTTCCTTCTTTCTAGTTACTTATCTCTTGTTATTTAGCACTATGGTTAGGATTAATTACATATTCATGATGTGTTCTAACAACTCCATGGGCTAAATTCTTTGTTGGTGATGTTAGGGTGTTAAAACAATCTTGATTATGTGATTTAATTACTTTAGACTTGAATTGATTATCTTGCAAATGATTTATTTTCCTTATTGAAGATTTTATTTTGAAACTTCGTATTGTTATGAATTGGAATTTTGATCCCTTTAAAATTATCATTGAAGATAATAGGCGTCTTTATTCCTACATAATGATTATTGTTTCATGAGGCAAGTCTTAGGTGTATTGACCATTAAAGCCTAAGAGTGTTAGACAATCAATTTGGAATATTAGTTACTTGGTAAAACATCATTATTAAGTAATTGGTAAGGAGAAAAAGAGTTAACGATCATGTACCTAGAAAGGGAAGTCTAGTGCTCTAGCCTTAATTGTAATTTAGCATGAAGTACCTATAGAGGGAGAGGTAGTTGATTTCTTATTGATCCAAGAATTTCCAATTCTTTATAAGTGTTAGATCTTACCTGATCAAGGTGATTTAACTAGGTTTAGTGATCCTCTTATAAACGTTTGCAAGTAATTAATTTTGGTCTAGATAAATTGGTCACATAATCAAATTGTTTACCCTAGCATTACCAATTCTCAATCCTTGAACTCTTAAATCATTTCTCTCGTGTGTTGTTATTTACAAACTATTTTATTATTCAAATTATTTTATTCGTTAATCATTCTTTCAAAAATCCCGAATTTGTCTTGCAATCAAATTATCGCATAAAATTACTTCTTAGATTTATAGCTATCCTGTGGGAACGATATTTTACTTGGTCACTCGTACTACAATCGATCCCTTAAACTTGAGGGAGAAAGAAATAGCTATCAAGTTCTTGGCGCCGCCTGCCGGGGATAGTTTAAAAATTTAAATTTAATTTTATAGTGATTTATTTTATTGTAGGACGTTAAACTTTACATGTTTAATTTTATTTTACTTAAAATCCAAACACTTCTGATCTGCTGAGTGAGAATAGGTGTATGATCACTAGATCGAGTGGACGAGAAATCGAGCCATTAAATCCAGAGCTTGAAACACTTATTAGAAAGAACAGAAGAAAAAGGAAGCAGCCAGCTACACCGATTCCTAGCTCCGATTCGGAAAGTACTTATTCGTCAGAAGAAGAGAAAGTTGAAGAACTTTCACAAAATTTTGACGAATTTAACCTAGCTGAGGAGATCGAGACTAAGAAGATGGCTGACGATCAGGCCTCGACATCAATGCGGGACCAATACAAACTGAAGCATACCACTAATGCCGGGTTAAATGGACCTGCAATCACAGCAGAAAACTTTGAGCTACCTTTCGGACTAATCCGAATGGTAGAAAGACAACAGTTTAGTGGAAATCCCCTGGAGAATCCTAGTGAACATTTGCAGATTTTCGATGAATATGCAAGGATGCAAAAGCACAGGAACGTTCCAGAGGATGCTATCAGAATGCGGCTTTTCCCATTCTCACTTACGGGAAAAGCCAAGGAGTGGTATAACAATCTCCCTCAAGGTTGTTGTACTACTTGGGAGGAACTGGCAGATAGGTTCCTGAACAAATACTTCCCTCCATCCAAGAGTTTCTTGATAAAGAAGAAGATCACTCAATTCAAACAAGGAGCCTTGGAAAGTTTCTACGAGGCATGGGAAAGATTCAAAGAGCTGTTACGGAGCTGTCCAAAACACGGTTTTTCTAAAGATACTTACTTAGGCTTCTTCTATCAAGGCCTAAGAAGGGATTCGAGAGTGCTGGTGGACACAACAGCAGGAGGATCTATATTCAAGCAGTTCGCCGAGGCAGCTGAAGAAATATTCGAGGAGATGGCATCAAACACGTATGATTGGCCGGCAGATAGAGCAGATGGAGACGCCTCTTTTAACAAAGTGGCAAAAATAGAGGTACAAGCCGGAAGGAATGAAGTGTCAGCCATCCATGATCGCCTCGATGAGTTATATAAAAAGCTGGACAGCCTCACCAAAGGAAGCAGAGAGGGGGTAATGATGGCTGGAGAAGAAGATCAATTTGAGGATGTCAACTATGTTATGGGACAAAGTTTTCAGGGAAATAGGCAAAATTTCAGACCAAACAATCAGTTTGGGGGAAGGAATGACCAAGGGAACAACCGTCAGTATCAGCAGGGTTGGAACCAAGGGAATTCAAATTTCAATAACCAGAGAAGAAATGAAAATTTGTCTTACTCAAATCCCAATAGCGCAGTTGCACCACCTCCGGGATTTGATCCAGCTCAGAAACCTGTCGAAGGAAAACCATCAATGGATGATAAACTTGATATGATGCTCAAGTTGATGGTCTCAAATAAAGAGCAAGCAGAAGCAAGGCATAAGGAGGCTGAAGCAAGACATAAAGAGGTAGAGAGAAGACAGAAAGAAACAGAGCTTGCTATTAGTCAGTTGAATGCTGCAGTGGGCAAATTACAACAACAAGGTAAATTTTCTGCCCAAACTGAACTAAATCCAAGAGAGTGTCATGCTATTACCTTGAGAAGTGGCACCAGTATGAAGGACCAAAGATGCCGGAGGAACAGTATGGACGTACATACAGTGATGATCATGTACATCCACACATAGCAGAGCCCAGCACCGTACAAGGCCATAAGCATATGAGCGACCTTGCTCATTCACAACCGCTTGATCCTGTTTCAGTGCTTGTTGATCCAGTTCATCAGCAGAGCGATATTGATCATATAGTTGTTGTTGAGAAGAAGTGGGAGAAAGCCAAGAGGGAAAGGAACAAAAAGGATGATCTTGAAAGAGATAGTCTTGGTATCCCTAAGATAAAATATCCTATTCTTTTTCCCTCTAGGCAGTTGAAAAAAGGTCTTGATGAAAAATTCCAAAAATTTGTGGAAATATTCAAAAAGATCCATATCAACATACCATTTGCTGAAGCAATTGAACAAATGCCGCACTACACAAAGTTTCTCAAAGAAATTATGTCAAAGAAGCGTAGTATTGGAGACAAGAAAACTGTGAATCTGACCGAAGAATGCAGTGCAATCATCCAAAGGAAGTTGCCTGCCAAGCTAAAAGATCCGGGTAGTTTTACTATCCCTGTCTAGATTGGAAAGAATGCCACATGCAAGGCTTTGTGTGATTTAGGGGCTAGCATCAATCTGATGCCCCTAAATACATTCAAAAACCTTGGGTTGGGGGAACTGAGGCCCACTTCGGTAATGTTACAGCTAGCTGATAGGTCTCTTACGCATCCAAGAGGCGTTATTGATGATGTACTTGTGAAGGTGGATAAATTCATCTTCCCAGTCGATTTCTTGGTGCTTGAGATGGAAGAAGATAACGATGTGCCTCTAATTTTGGGGAGACCATTCTTAGCAACTGCGAGGGCTCTAATTGATGTTGAAGATGGAAAATTAAAATTGAGAGTGGGAGAAGAAGAGGTTATCTTTTCTCTTGATAGCACATTGAAGTGGCCAGCTGAAAGAGCAAACTGCAAATTGATCGATGTTGTTGACGAGATCATTGAAGAAGAACTACCATTGATTCTATCCAAAGATCATTTGGAGACATGCATCAGCAATAGTTTTTCTTTCCCTACTCTTGCTAGTGATTTCGCATCTGATTTTTCAGGTAACATTTTTTATGATGAATTCGTTAGATATTTGAATGCCTTGAATGCTTGTAGAGAAGATAAAAGAGAGGTGTCCAGTATTGAAGAAAGAAAGTGGACAACAAGATTCTTGCCGCTAGAGAAGGAGGAACCTGAACCTGAAGAGAAAAAGAAGGTAGAATTGAAGCCTTTACCAGATCATCTAGCATATGCATTTTTGGGGGAAAATCAAACATATCCGGTAATTGTATCATCTGCCCTAACTGAACTTGAACTTGATAAATTGCTTAGAGTCCTTAGGGAGCATAAGTCTGCCATAGGATGGTCTTTGAAAGACTTAAAAGGTATAAATCCATCAATTTGCATGCATAAGATTAGGCTAGAAGATGAAAAGAAAACCTCTGTGCAATATCAGAGGCGTTTAAATCCTGCAATGCAAGAAGTAGTTAGGAAAGAGGTACTTAAGTGGTTGAAGTCTGATATTATTTATGCTATTAGTGATAGCCCTTATGTGAGTCCATTGCATGTGGTAGCTAAAAAGGGGGGCATGACTATAGTAAAATCTGAGGATGGAGAGACTTTAGCTACTAGAGTACCTACAGGGTGGCGTGTTTGTGTTGATTATAGAAAACTAAATGAAAACACACGCAAAGATCATTTTCCTTTGCCTTTCATGGATCAAATGCTTGATAGGCTTGCGGGTTATGAGTTTTATTGCTTCTTAGATGGATACTCTGGTTACAATCAGATAATGATTGCACCGGAGGATCAGGATAAGACTACCTTTACTTGCCCGTATGGTACTTTTGCATTTAGGAAGCTTCCTTTTGGTTTATGCAATGCTCTTGCTACTTTTCAGAGATGCATGATGTATATTTTTGAGGGTTTGATTGAGAGAATTATGGAAGTATTCATGGATGATTTTTCTGTGTTTGGATCTTCTTTAGATTCTTGCCTAACTAACCTCACTGTTGTTTTGAAAAGATGTCAAGAGTCTAACCTTGTTCTGAATTGGGAGAAATGCCATTTCATGGTAAGAGAAGGTATAGTACTCGGCCATCATGTGTCTTCTAAAGGGCTGCAGGTTGATCGAGCAAAGGTAGTAGCCATTGAGAAACTTCCACCACCGATTAATGAGAAAGGGGTTAGATCTTTCCTTGGTCATGTGGGGTTCTATCGCAGATTTATCAAGGATTTCTCCAAATACTCTAAGCCTTTGTCTCATCTGCTTGAGAAAGATGTACCTTTTGACTTTGATGAAACATATTTACATGCATTTCAGGTACTTAAAGAGGCTTTGATTACTGCTCCAATTTTGACTACTCTAGATTGGACGCAGCCTTTTGTGTTGATGTGTGATGCTAGTGATATAGCATTGGGGTTTGTGTTAGGACAGATCAGGGAGAAGAGATTCAGACCTATCTACTATGCCAGCAAAACCTTTGATGCAGCTCAGAAGAACTACACAGTAACAGAAAAGGAGTTCCTTACAGTGGTGTATGCCTTTGACAAATTCCGCCCATATCTGGTGGGCATGAAGACAGTGGTGTACACAGATCACTCAGCTATCCGCTATCTAATGGAAAAGAAGGATGCAAAACCAAGAATAATCAGATGGATCTTACTTCTTCAAGAGTTTGATATTGAGATCAAGGACAAGAAGGGGAGCGAGAATGTGATAGCTGATCATCTCTCTAGACTGGAGCCGCGGGATCATTGTGATAATAAGTACGACCTCATTAAGGAAATATTTTCTGATGAGGAAATACTTCAAATTGACAGCTGCAAGTTAGTAGAGATGATACAAAAACCTCCAGCACCATGGTATGCTGACATAGTCAATTTTTTGGTTAGTGGAGGTGGAGTAAAACCATACAATTTAAGCCAGTATCTGTATAAAAAATTCTTTGCCGATGTCAAGAAATACATATGGGATGATCCAATTCTCTACAAAATGTGTCCTGACAATATCATACGCCGGTGTATTCCTGAAGAAGAGTGGGAGAACGTACTGAGAATGTGTCATGACGGACCCAATGGGGGTCACTTTGCAGCAGAAAAAACTGCAGCACGAGTCCTGCAAGCAGGTTTTACTTGGCCTTTGTTATTTAAGTGCTATAAATTTTATGTAGAGAATTGTGATAAATGCCAGTGGATGGGGGGCATATCTAAATGGGATGAAATGCCCTTGAAAAAAGTGTATGAGGTGGAACTCTTCGATGTGTGGCATAGACTTCATGGGTCCATTTTCTTCATAAAATGGATTCGTATATATCTTGCTTGCTGTAGATTATGTCTCAAAATGGGTGGAAGCAATTCCAACCAAATTGAATGATGCAAGAACAGTCATTGCATTCTTAAGGAAGTACATATTTTCACATTTTGGGGTGCCAAGAATTCTCATTAGTGATGGGGGAACTCAATTTCTAAATAAGCTAATGGAGAATCTTCTCAGGCATTATGGAGTGAAACATAGAGTGTCCACACCTTACCATCCGCAAACAAATGGGCAAGCTGAAGTTTCCAATCGCCAAATTAAGCAGATTTTGGAGAAGACTGTGAGTACTAGTCGCAAGGATTGGGCTAGTAAGCTTGATGATGCACTGTGGGCATTCAGAACTGCCTACAAGACTATGTTGGGGATGTCACCATTCCAATTGGTGTATGGAAAATCTTGCCACCTTCCTGTGGAAATCCAACATAAATCCTTTTGGGCGGTGAAGAAGATCAACCTTGATCTTAAAGCAGCAGGTAGTAGTCGCCTTCTACAATTGAATGAGCTTGAAGAGTTTAGAGAGAAGGCATATGAAAATTCCTGCATCTACAAGGAAAGGACCAAGAGATGGCATGATGCAAAGCTTCAGAGCAAAAACTTTCAGGTAGGAGATTTCGTTCTCTTATTTAATTCTCGTTTGAAGCTTTTTGCAGGAAAGTTGAAATCAAAGTGGATGGGTCCTTATGAAGTAAGTCAAGTTTATGAGAGTGGAATGGTTGAATTAAAGAAGAATGATGGAGCTCTTTTCAAGGTGAATGGGCATCGCTTGAAGCACTATCATCATCACGGTGAAGGAGAAATTTTGTTCGTTGATATCTTGACTTGATGAACATTGCTCCATCGAGCTCAACGACGTTAAAAAGAGAGCGCTAAGTGGGAGGCAACCCACCATTTTATTGCTTTTCTTTGTTTTATCTATTGTGTCTTGTGAGCTAGGTGAATTATACTCAAGGTGTGTGCTTACACATAAGGTAATAACATCCTTTTAAACTTAGATTCAACTCAAGTTTTCATCTAAGTTTGGGGGGGTGTGATGTTCTTCCCTTGTTCCATCTGTACCTAGGTATGTTTACTCTGCATTATTTTAGTGTCTGTGTTCTTGGAGGTCGATTTTTTTTAGAATTTTCGAATTTTTTTCGATCTTTCGAATTTTTTTGTGATTATCCAGGTGTCTTGTGTGTTTTTGTTCGTCTTTGTGTCTTTTGGTGTTCTGTCTTGATTTTCGTCCTTTTGATATTTTTATCTCTCCTGTGATGATGAGTTCTCTTTGAGCTTTATTTGATTGAAAAGTGTATTGGAGTGGCAAAGTGAGTTCTATCTGAGGCCTACGCCTGACCGAGTTCGATAACTCGAGGAACTTGCAAGATGTGAAGGAGATTGAAATCAGGTTACTTCGTTCCTTATTCTAAATTTTTATGTGAGTTTTGAATTCTTGAGAGTAAGGAACATGAGCTTTAAAATTTTATGACCTGAATTTCATGAAGATCTATGAGCTTTATCCCTTTGATAAGATATTAATTATGAGTAATAAAAGGAACATGCTTTAATTCTTTAGTGCTTGAAGTTCTTGATGTGCTTGATATGATGTATGCTTAGCCTTGAAAAGTGATCGTTCATACTATGAAAAAGCTAAGTGAGATTTGAGCCTTTGAATCATGATTCATGATATTTTTCTTGAGCGTATCGTTCTTGTGCGTGTATTCTAGAACTTGCCTTGAGTCTCCTTGAATATTCGAGAATAGTCTAGTGGATTATGGAAATGATATTAGGCCATCTTTGATTTTTAACCCATCTTTTTCATACACTTTACCTGAATTCATTAAATCCTTAGTCAACCATTTGAGCCTTGAAATATCCATTCTTTGAATAACCATTTTGAGCTTAATCAGTATTTGATTTTTCCTTGTTTCACTTGGATTAATTGAGTAATTATTGAAGTAGTTAGAAGAAGAATGTGAATATGTTGGAGTTGAAAAGGATGAAATGATCAAAAGATAAAATTCATGGAGTAGTGCTTAAATCTAGTACTCTATGAAACAGACATCCTAGGGTAGTGCTTACATCTAGTACCCTATGGAGGATCCATTGGGGTAGTGCCAAAAACTGATACCCCATTCAAAAAAGTGAAGGAAAGAAAAATGATGAGTTGAAAAGTGAAAGAATTAAAAAGAAGATGGTTGTTATTTTTAAGTTGAGGAGGAGTTGTGCTTTAATTAAAGTGATGAGGAAGAATGAAGATCAAGAGGGAACGCGCGCTTGATTGATCCAAGTTTTGAGCCACTTATCCATATATTTTCTACCTTGTCCAAAGAGCCTATGTTACAACCAAATAAAAAGACCTTTTTGATTCATAATTTGCTAGCTACAAGTAAAAGGAGAGTTGAGACAATAGGCAAGCTTATGGTTACACATGCACTTGAATTGAATTTGAGAGCACTTATATATATAACCTAAACGATGTACACCTTATATACCATGAGCGTGAGAGTTACATTATATATATATCCTGTGAGCATAGGTGGATTGAGCACTAGAATTGGTGAAGTAATTATCGTAACTTGCATATTTTGAATGAATTGATGCTTTTGAACTTAAAGTTATGTGAACCAAGTTGAGATTGATTACATCTTTTGAAGGAATAGTTGATGTTTTGATCCTTACCTTTGAACATGACTTTCCATCTCATTATTCTCTTGGTATGTTGTTTTGTTGTTCGAGGACGAACAACACCTTAAGTTTGGGGAGTTTGATGAGAGTGGAAATTCATGTATTTTCGAGTCCAATTTAATACCTTTTTGAGTGTATAATTGCTATTATTTGCACATATATTATTACTTTGGATTATTGTTGATTAAAAGGTGCTACTGAGGTATTTTATGGTGTTTTGATAGGAAATAGGATCAAAAGTGCAAGTTTTGAGCAAAGGTGCAATTTATGCAATGATGATGAAGAACGCATGTCCAAATTCATAAATATACTGTGTTAAATGTGGAGATCAAAACTGATGGTGTGATATATGGTTGGAAACCACTGAAGAGAGGGTCGTTTTGGAGCAAAGAACACCCCATTCGAGTTCCAAACGAAGAAGTTATGAGCAAAATGGTGACAACGCGCGAGGAAAGCCGAATAGAACTGATGGCTACTTTCCGTAGCTTATTGCACATTCAACTCTTGGTGTTTATGAAAGATCTTTATATGGATTAAAAGCTAAGGAAGAGAGGATCGCGTGAGCGCAAGAATTATTCAATTCGGAACTAGGAAGTGGAAGTTATACACGAAACGATGAGGAGGTGCAAGTCCATTCGACCTGAAAAAGGCATCACTTCGACCTCAAAACATGATGCAAGTTGCAAAGTAGTGCACACATGGGCAAAAGGGAAGATAATACACCTCACATGCACCACATGAAGCACCTAACATGCCTTAGATTCTTCAAGGCAAAGAGGACAAAGGAAGAGAGTTGGAAATGAGCTGCAAAGATGATGGACAGCAAGATTAAAGCTTCAAACAATTGCATGTGGAAACATGGCAGCAAGAACAAAATGCATGTGGAAGCATGGAGAGCAAGAACAAGAAGAAGTGGAAGCATGTGATGCAACATGGGCAGCCATCAAGAAGAATGGAGGCATGTGATGTTGTGTTCCCTTCCATAACTATAAATAGGGGCTGCATCAACACAATTCAAACATCCCACAACAATTCACATCATCCACACAACATTCAAAACCATCATCCAACTTCACACAACCTTCACAACACATAAATAAGTGAGTAGAGGGAGTGGAGTTGAACTTGCAGCCTGCTGCAAGTGGAAGTAGCAGCAACAATCAGCTGCACACTTCCTCAACACATCACCATTTCTTTCATCCCTCCACCGGAGAGGCGAACGGATTTGCTACTTGGATCGGAGACGGGGATTCAAACGGAGAGTGTGATTGAAGAGACGGAGTCATCAAAACTGGTTCCTTCTTTCTAGTTACTTATCTCTTGTTATTTAGCACTATGGTTAGGATTAATTACATATTCATGATGTGTTCTAACAACTCCATGGGCTAAATTCTTTGTTGGTGATGTTAGGGTGTTAAAACAATCTTGATTATGTGATTTAATTACTTTAGACTTGAATTGATTATCTTGCAAATGATTTATTTTCCTTATTGAAGATTTTATTTTGAAACTTCGTATTGTTATGAATTGGAATTTTGATCCCTTTAAAATTATCATTGAAGATAATAGGCGTCTTTATTCCTACATAATGATTATTGTTTCATGAGGCAAGTCTTAGGTGTATTGACCATTAAAGCCTAGACGTGTTTTGTGAGACATTCTTAGGTGTATTGACCATTAAAGCCTAAGAGTGTTAGACAATCAATTTGGAATATTAGTTACTTGGTAAAACATCATTATTAAGTAATTGGTAAGGAGAAAAAGAGTTAACGATCATGTACCTAGAAAGGGAAGTCTAGTGCTCTAGCCTTAATTGGAATTTAGCATGAAGTACTTGTAGAGGGAGAGGTAGTTGATTTCTTATTGAACGAAGGATTTCCAATTCTTTATAAGTTTTAGATCTTACCTGATCAAGGTGATTTAACTAGGTTTAGTGATCCTCTTATAAACGTTTGCAAGTAATTAATTTGGGTCTAGATAAATTGGTCACATAATCAAGTTGTTTACCCTAGCATTACCAATTCTCAATCCTTGAACTCTTAAATCATTTCTCTCGTGTGTTGTTATTTACAAACTATTTTATTATTCAAATTATTTTATTCGTTAATCATTCTTTCAAAAATTCCGAATTTGTCTTGCAATCAAATTATCGCATAAAATTACTTCTTAGATTTATAGCTATCCTGTGGGAACGATATTTTACTTGGTCACTCGTACTACAATCGATCCCTTAAACTTGAGGGAGAAAGAAATAGCGATCAGTGAGGATGATGTAGATGGTTATAATGATGATGATGACCCCGGGAATAGGACTGTCGAAGAAGAAGATTACATACAGCAGGATTCTATTCAGGCTTCGAGCGAAAGTGATGATGGTGCTGAGGAGAGAAGACTCCAATTGTATGAAGAAATCTGTGATTACATACGTAAGAGAGGTGGCCCTAGCTTTCTTGAACCGATTAATCATAACTTGTCCTGTCCTGAAATGCAGCCATAAGAGTTGCATAGTATACAGCCCAATACCCGTCCTTGGTTGATTCCAGGTATGGAAACTATGTATATTTATAATAGACATAGAACTAAAGTAAATTTTTATGTGAAACTAATGCACCTACCACATTCGTAGGCATTCCGGATGAATCTGACAAAGTAGAGCAGTTGACTGGCCCTGACTTTGATGCGTCTGGTATTCTTCACGAGAAAAGTGTATTTGATACAAAAGAGAAGTTAAAGATAGCCGTAGGAATGTATAACTTGCGGAACGGAGTGGAGACCCATGTTGAAAGATCTAGCATGACCAGGTATATTGTTGAATGTAAGCTAAATGGTCAAACAGGCTGTCCATTTAAAATGCATGCAAGAATGAGCTACGGGTTGTGGCGAGTGGTTAAATTCGTCGAACATCATGGTTGTGTAAATGATCCAGACAGGTCTGCTCCCACACGTGTCATCCAAAGTAATCGGTCAATATGTTGCTGCTAGGCAGTTTGATAAGATTACTGGCCTCCGACCCCAGGCGATGAGAGAAGAGATCAAGAGTGATTTTGGGTTCGACATTAGCTACAATGTAGCGTTAAAGGCGAAACACTTGGCTGTTGGACACACGTACGGGGATCACGACAGCTCTTTTCATATGCTCCCTGCATACATGTATCAATTGGAATACACAAATCTCGGTACTCACACCCGAATCTCTGTTGATGAAGATGACCGTTTAAGGTTTGCATTTTATGCACTTGGAGCATCGAGGTGGGGCTTTGTAGAGTTTGGTCGTCCAGTCATTGTCATAGACGACACTCATATGAAGGGGAAGCACAAAGGAGTTGTGTTTGTCGCAGTCACGCATGATCCAAACTATCAGATTTTTCCACTCGCCTTATGCACTGGCGATGTTGAGAGCAACATTTCATGGACGTGGTTTCTAGAGAGGCTACGAGAGGCATACAGATGTCCATGAGATCTCTTGATAGTTTCAGACGGTTATCGCAGTATTGCACGCGCTATTTCTACTGTCTATCCTGACGCCCATCACGATTTATGCAGCTACCACTTAAAGAACAGATTGGCCGATTTTGAAAAGAACATTTTGTATAGATTTCAGAGTGCGATGGATGCATACCTATTGATAGATTTTGATTAGTTAGTCTGCCAACACCTTCATCTTTATAATTTTACATTTAAGAATGATATCGGTACAATGTTTTTTTACTAATGTTCCCCTTCCATACTTGTTATTTGCAGCTGCATGAACTCATTGAGATGTGGTTCCCGATCGCAGGAGTTAATGGAATTGGTTGGGTCGTGGGGATATGAGAAATGGTCAAGGGTGCATTGTCCTGTCAGAAGGTGTGAGTTTATGAACTCAAATGCGGCTGAGTCGTATAACAAAGACATGCTCTGGGCGCGGCAGTTACTTATATGCACACTACTAGAGATTGCCCGCACAATCACTGAGAGGTGGTTTTATGAACGTTGAACTCAAGCTGAGCAATAGAGTACCATACTATGCTAGCGTCTCCATGATGACTTAGTTGAACTTTCTCATGTAACCCAAAAGCTATCTATTTCTAGACTCATTGGAAATAAGTTTGCAATCAAGGACGGTGATAAGATATTCACTGTTGATTTTAACGACAGTACCTGCACATGTGAGAAGTTCCAGAAAGAACTTGTTCCATGCATTCATGCGATGAAGGCAATCAAGTACGTAGACATACGACTTACTTACTTGCATTGATCTACTGATTATGTGTTTCTTATATTATATATTCTACAGTACTTGTAGGTTGCCAGCCAGTGGCTTTGTGTCTCCAGTACTTGTAGGTTGCCAGCTAGTGGCTTTGTGTCCTTCTCAATTCTAGCAGTAGTGTATAACTTTTAATTTTTTTCATAGATGGTATAAAGATTAGAACGAAGTTGTGAATGGAAGAGAGATGGGAAATAAATGATTAAAAATTATAATTATCTTGATTGGTATGGTTGATGTGTGCAACGGTAATCAACACTATTTTTGAAAATAACGAAAAAAAATGTCATCACCTTTGATTAGTTATAATATAAGTACATCATGCTCTGGCAATAATGGTGCCAGCCTGAAATATTAGGAAAGCAATGTGCCTACGGAAATGCAACATGTGATAGGGGGTGTTTCAGTTAAAGTTCCTTACAAATAACCCCTCTACGGTCCTGAGAGATGCTGGTCCGCAACTGGAGTCGTCCTCCTATCTGTAACAAACCTCTCTGCGAGCTGGTGTCAGAGGAAAAGTATGCGGAACCCCTAGGGGTCAATCTCGTGAATCAGAGCTGGCATGACACGTCTGAATGGTAGAGTCTCCAACATCCGGTGGTCCCTCATGTCGGGCTCGTCATCCCATCTATGCCGGAACGAGTCAAAATAGTAGAAGGTCATGTCCTTCGTAATCAGTGCACAAGGGTAGTAGTGCGCTGTCGTGTAGACTATGAACAATATCTGCCAAAGTAAGTTAAAATGAATGCATATATTAGATGTAAACCACTTGGTCAAAGTAGGAGATATTATTATTTAATTACATCAAAGGTTAAGATAAAATATCACGTCACACTCTAACCATGGTATCAACCCCCTTCACACGGGCAATCGCCCTTGGGCGTACTCACGAATATCTGTCAATAAGTCATCAGTTATGTTGGTAAATGTCATTTTGTCATCTTTGTACTGACTCGTGTGCTCATTCCATACGGCTTGAACTCGGACCTTACAGAAAAATTATTGTATAATATTAGTCTCAAAATTAAATGGAAAATTTTATGGTCCACTGTAATGTGGTTGTTA
The DNA here is from genome assembly GCA_023678885.1 of Pogostemon cablin. Taxonomy (NCBI): domain Eukaryota; kingdom Viridiplantae; phylum Streptophyta; class Magnoliopsida; order Lamiales; family Lamiaceae; genus Pogostemon; species Pogostemon cablin. The sequence goes on along the minus strand of CM042983.1, from coordinate 27,174,991 downwards.
CGTACATAGAATTGCATGTCCATAATGCAGTAGGACCCAACATTCGGATGGACGTGTACGCCTATGTCAGCTAGTCGCTCTGATAATAACCGGAGGTATGCATCCAGGTGCTGAAACATATAGAAATATATTACAGAAAAATGTGAAATAATAAATATATTTACATATTAAGTATACACATGAACACTCTCTCAATTACCTGGTCGTCAAACCAAACACTGGGGTCCTCCATCCCAGTGAAAAACTCATTGCCTACTCCATACCCGAGTCCCACGTTGATCCTGAATTCAACAATTCATTAACAACAATCAAAAGTGTTTAAAGTAATATATGAAAACGTCTAAAATAGTAGATAATCACTTACAGATCTCTACTTGTCTTAAATCGCTTGTACAGTTCCCAGCGGCGCTCCTGGTCAATCGTTGTGAATGGTGACTGTAACGCTGCAGTTGGATTTCTGGGCCGCTTAGCATTCATCAAACCATCTTCATCGACGCCAGGTGTGGTGGCCATCGGACTCACAGGATCCACTACTCTAGAAGGGGAATGTCTAACTCCTGACCTCGAAGTCGATGGCTCAGCCTCAGACAATCGAGTCTGGGAAAGATCAGCTCGAAGGCGCCTGAACTCCTGCATAAGTGCCTGTCGAAAGAAATGTGATGTCTGACGCTCAGACACAATCTGACAAGCAATCTGGTATAACAACTCATCCTGCTGATCCAATCTACGAAAGACCCTTTCTTTGAAATCCTTATCATATCCGTGGTCTTCCTAATCATCTCCGTATGCGTCACCCATCCCACTCTTATGAAACACTGGGGGCTCATCCACTCCTGCGTCATGATGTTACTATCCGTCATGCTCATTTACAAAGCGAGCATGCCAGCTACGAGCGGAGGAACTAGGAACATGATGCGTCGGATCATAGGAACTGGGCTCAGCGTACCTCGTCTCCCCTGAAGCGTGTCCACTGTGGTCAGGGCTAGGAGTATAGGGAGGTCGGTAAGAATACGGATCCTAATTTGACATCCAAGCTGCAGGATCATCCGTGCGCTGGCCTGTCCACCGATCCTCAACATCTACACCCGAATTGTACTGATTATCCCATTGATTACTAGTAGGATCGTATGCTTCCCTTGCGGTATACTGCTCCAGATGTGAGTAATCAGGCCCCCGGACGACCTTTCGTCTGGGGTTAGAAAATGCCTTGGCGTACATCCTCATGATCAACCACTCCAACGGATCACCCTATATGCCAATCCAATACCCCCTTCTACGCTCATGAGCGAGAACACGCGAAAAATCCACCACATCAAGATCCTGATGCAAAAAAAACCAATACATTTAGATACAGTATCACTGATTTGTCGTCACCGAAATGGATTAAAGAATCATACCCGATTAAACAGATTCCTATCGACCCTATTCACTTTACGAAAAATCCATCGCAAGCAAAGTGGCCTTAGATCCACCCTATCGTCAGGGACATGGCCATACGATGCAGCAAGGGCAGGTAGACGCTCGTACGCCCAAACCTGTCACACGTAAAGAACATCTGTTAGAAAATTACTGTTTCTGAAACTGATAATACACTATAAGTTTAAGTAATCTACTAAAACACGTACCTGGAGCGCAAATGTGTACCCGTAAAAGTGGTATATGTACCCATCGGGGTTTACTCCAGCTGAAAGTTTGGTCAAAATATGGTCCATAAAGTGCAGTAGAGTCATATAACTGACATGTCCCCAAGGGAATAAATCCCATCTCTGTTCCTCCTCTACTAGCACCCAGACCCAGTTGTCTACACTCACCTTGGTGACATCCGACCCAAGGACAAAATAGTACAACAATAGCACCTTGGCAATTTTAACCGCATCCTTGGGGCTAACATATGTAAATCTTCTACCTTCAAAGTCATGAGCAATCTCAATGACTAATGGTCTCTCGCCCTGACCATAATACGTATCGTACACCCCACCAGCCGGGATACGATACGACACATTTGGATCAAACCCGACTCTATCCCGAAAGCAGAGTCCCATTATCCTCATGAACTCTACCCTGCTAAATATAAGGCACTCGTTCCCAACCTGAAAATATCTAGCAGTTAAATCGTCTCCCCCACATATAATCTCCCGTGTCATGAGAGTGTGGATATGAACATTCGCGTTCCAATCATCGTTCAGATCCCAGTAATAACCAAAACATGATCTCCTGAACATCTCCTCCGCATTACCCACAACCCTTGTTAACTGCCTACGGATAATTTCTTTAACAACCCCAAGTTTGCAGTAATTATATATACTGCAGTTCTGGCCCTGCATAGATGGACGCTTCCACTCACCCTGCACAAATAAAATTTTTGCTAAATAATATGTAACACACATCATATATATGTACTTTGCATCAATTCAACCATCTTACTTAATAAGACAGAAAGTCATAATTATATGCAAATAACAATAAGTTCATTGCAGCCACTGACCAAACATTGGCACACTCAAACATTTGTTCTATTCGGCCTACATGTCCTTCTATTTGGCCTACAAACTGTTCTATTCGGCCTACAGAAATTGCTCTATTTGGCCAAGGTCAGTGCTATCAGATTATTCTCACTTCACATTTATCTATTCGGCCTACACTTGATCTATTCAGCCTACAATATTGGTCTATTTGGCCTACCAAATTTGCTCTATTTGGCCAACCAAAATTTTCAAAAAACTTAAAAAAAACTCATAAACTTTGGTCTATTCGGCCTAAAGTTATTCTATTCGGCCTAAATATTTGTTCTATTCGGCCTACAAAAAACCTCTATTCGGCCAACCAAAATTTCAAAAAAATTCAAAATAATTACTCCTATAATTTGCTCTATTCGGCCTACACTTGTTCTATTCGGTCTAAACATTTGTTCTATTTGGCCTACAGAAAACCTTTATTCGGACAACCAAAATTTTAAAAAAATTCATTATAATACTCCTACGATTTGCTCTATTCGGCCTACACAAAATGTAGGTCATATCCTCGAAAACGAGTACTAAAAATCAGTGTAGGAAATATTATACACAAATAACTCACAATTTAGAGATGCCAATAACACTGCTTTTATACATACCCAAAAATTTGTCATTTCCAAAATTCACCGGAATGCACCTAGTCGGAAACGCCTATTCCAGCGATGGATAATGTGGGAGACCAAAAAAGGAGAAGAGAAACTCAGAAAGGAGTGGCACTGTGCTTGACACTTTGGGATGAAAGGGAGAGAAGAAGAGAGAGGATGTTGGACGAAAGATGAGAGAGAAAGAAAGAAAGAAGGGAGAGAAAGAAGTGAAAATGACGTTAATGATATACCCCACCAACCCACATCTAAATTTTAAATTGAAAATTTAAAAACTTTAAATGTGGTCCACCAACAACTAATTACAAATTTAAATGTGGTCCACCCACCCCATTTACTGCAGTCAAAACTGACATGATGACGGCCCCTTTATTTTCGTCATTTATCTGACAGTTATGGGGTAATTTGGGGAGTCCACTAAAAAGTGGCTAGTAAAAATTAGTTTTAAGAGATGTGGGTATTTAAAATTGTACTTTGTCAATAGTGGCTATTAAAAAATCGGACCAAAAAATTAAACCTCCCATCATTGCAAGGGAACTCTCAAGGTTTCTTTTTTTCTTTCATCTAACTTCAGATTTTTCTCTTACTCTTCAGTAGGATGATGCCTCGTTTGATTGATCTGCAAGTTTTAATAATTTAGAGTTAGATCTTGAAGCTTTACTTCTGAATGAGAGGGCAATCATTTCAATCTTCTACTTAGTGTCTTATGCACTTTTCTTCTTCCTTATTTTGATTTCGATGTGAATTACCACAGCTTAATAAATGTTGGCAAGTGATTGTGCTTAAATTGTGTGTGATCTGTTTATTTTGGATTGAATACATGGAACTGTATCCTTAGATTATTGTGATAACCTTCCACTGCTTTAATAATGTTAAGAATTTGGTGGGTGAAAAAGTTTTAACAAGCAAGGTTAGATTCATGAGACATTTTCTATTTGGTGATGATGATTGATTGATTGAAGATATTTATAGTGCATTGACGATCCATGGCAATGTTTGACAATGTCAGGTTAATTAATTTTGTGATTATTGGACTCGATCCAAACCCGATTTCTAGGTATGAGAGAAGATAGTTCAAACTTGTCCTGTATTAGGTTGTTTGGAACTTGTATTGGTAACATGATTACTTGATATGTTTTTTTATCTTTAATTTACATTACACTGTACCATTTCGATCCAAGATCAGCACATTCGACGTAGTGAATATTGCAAATTTTCATGTGGTTTTGTTTACAGCTGGGAAACTACAACTCTTTTGAGGGAGTTCTCTATTGTAGGCCTCACTTTGATCAGCTCTTCTAGAGAACTGGCAGTTTGGACAAGAGCTTTGAAGGTAGTTGTTGATGAAAAATATGTAACCATTTAGTTATGTGCATTTTCTTATGTTGCTATAGCTTGTGATGCTTATCAGGGACACCTAAAATTGTGAAAACAGAGAAACCTTCAGATTTTGAGGTGAGAAACTTCTTAAGCTTTAACAGAGTTGTTACGGTCGAAAGATGAGCTACTCGCAATCCTTGCATTTGCATATGATTCCAATACTCTTTGACATAAGTTTCTTGGTTTTCATTATACGAATCTTGCATATGGTTGTATAACATATGCTTCTCTAAGCAATATTCTTGGCATGCATACAGAAACCAAATGCTGTTAAAGTTTCAAGTATGTTTGCTGGAACAAGATACAAATGTCTAGCCTGTAAGAACACCGTTTACCCGACTAAAAAGGTAAAATCATGAGTCATTTGAATCCATTCCTCGACCTTATTTGTAAACTCCCATGATTTGTATCTACTAGCTTGCATCTAGACTGAAAAGATTGTTTTCATTTGTCAACATACATATATAACAACGGTATATTATATATAAAGCTCCTAACACATTGTGGTACAGGTTTCAATGAATGGAACATCGTACCACAAGAGCTGCTTCAAATGCAGCCATGGAAAAGGTGTAGGGATGTAAACGAACCAAGCCGCTCGCAAACTATTCGGGACTCGATTCGAAAAAAAATTCGTTCGAGTTCGTTCGTGGAAAAAAACAAGCCGAGCCGAGCTCGATTTTCGAGCTCGATTATTTTTTCGAGCCGAACTAGAGCCCGAGGGTGTTTGGCTCGAAAGCTCGCGAACGTGTTCGTTTACAGGCTCACAAACGTGTTCGCGAACATGTTCGTTTAAAAGCTCGCGAACATGTTTGTTTACAGGCTCGCGAACGTGTTCGCGAACATGTTCGTTTAAAAGCTCGCGAACATGTTCGTTTATAGGCTCACGAACATGTTCATTTATTAAGCTCGCGAACGTGTTCGTTTATAGGCTCGTGAACGTGTTCGATAATAGGCTCGAATAATGGTCAATATGCTCATTCTTCATATTATTACTCCATTATTATTATTATTATTATTATTGTTATTATTTATTATAACATATTAATATGGTAATTTTAGAGTATAAAATTTTTTACATAAATAAATAAACTTTTATATATATATATATATATATATATATATATATATATATATATATATATATATATATATATATATATATACTTTTATCAATATAATTTATAAGGAATATAAATTTATAATTTTAAAAATATAATATACTCTTTAAATTAAAGAAAATTTTTAAAGTATGACAATAAAAATAATGAAATTATTAAAACGTAATTAATAAAAATAAAATTAAAAAGAGAGTGCATGTTATTAATTCTAAATAATGAATTGAAAGTCATATTTATAATGGGTTTAAAGATCTAAATTTTTTATTTTTTATTTCTATATAAGATTTAGTTTTGATTTATTTATACTTAAATTTGAATAAATATATGTATTTATATACATTAAATTTTAACTAATACTCCCTCCATTCCGGAAAAGTTTTCACCTTTACTGTTTCACGTTGTTTAAGAAAAGTTATACTTTTTGACCAACTTTATTGACTTTGGAGGGTATTGTAGTATTTTTAGGTAATAAAAAAGTATAAAGTAATGATATGTGTGTGAAAAAGAGTGGCAATTTTGAAATTAAAGTAACTTTTGAGGTTGTTGGATAAAGTGATGTTTTCTTTATTAGGGGGTGAAAGGTTTTGTGGAGCAAACAAATGAGGAAAGTGAGAAAAGTATTATGGGACGGAAGGAGTAGTAATTAATAAAATAGTAAGTATTTTAAAGTCGACACCTCATTAATACATAAATATATGTATATATATGTAAAAAAATTAATTTAATATAATTATTTATTTATATTTTAATAATATAATTTTATTTGAAGGAGAAATTTCGAATTTATATACACCCTATTTGCCTTTTAATATTATTATTATTATTATTATAGTTAATGGGATAACATAAGGATACATTCAAATTTTAGGCAAATACTTGTGTGACACCGTCTTACATAAGGTCTTACGTGAGACGAATAAAAAATTTATAAAATGTTAGCACTTTCGCTATATTCCATATAAAATGTTAGTTTTGTTTATATTATAAATTGTTCATAAAATAGTTCACTACACTATTATTACTTTTTATCGATTGAATATCACTTTTAATTAATAATATTATCACTTTTTATTCGTCTCATGTAAATATTTACGTGAGACGGTTTCACACAAGACCTACTCCAAAATTTAAATTAAATACATACTCCATATACTTATAAATGTTAATTAAAAAATCTTTTGTTATATTATTAATATATATTTTAATTAATAATTAATACTTCTAATAATTAATAAAAATTTATAATAGCTCTAGATTCCACTTTTTATAAAAAAAATTATTAATAAAATTTTATTATTCATGAGACCTCACTCAAACCTTTATACATTAAAAAACTAAAAATAAATTATTTGTAGTTTAACGAGCCGAACGAGCCCGAGCTCGAACAAAGGACTAGTTTTTATCGAGCCGAATTCGAGCTCGAGTTTTTTTTTATTCAGTAAAAATATTTCAAGCCGAGTTCGTGAGCTCTATATTTTACACACGAGCCGAAATCGAGCTTAAAAAATAAAATTCGAATCGAGCTCGAGCCGAGCTCGACCCCTTTAAAAAAATTCGAGCCGAGCTTCGAGCCTGGAGATGTTCGGCTCGGCTCGGCTCGATTACATCCCTAAAGGTGTTTGCAAGTCTGACTCTAACACGACCAATGCCGATGTTGATAAAAGCTCATATGGATCGACTGGTGGGTTCCTTCAACCACGTAGGCGATCTCGTAAACGACAACATCATAGTCGAAAAATGGATGAGAAAGCTCCTTTGGATGATAAGACCAAAGGAACCAATCACATAGAAAAAACAGACAAGCCATCTTCATCCGGGAGATATGATGTTCTAATGGATAATTATGAAGATCTATTAGCATTATTACCGACCACTTTGCATAAGGATATTAACAACTCTAAGCTTGCTCCTTATCCTTCACCAAATCAAGATAGGAGTTCGAAACACTTCCAACGTATAATTCGGAAACTTGGCCAGAAATGAGATTACCAAGTTCCCCAAAGGACTACCTCTTCTCATGATGAAATGGTTACAACATTTGTGGATTTCTATAGAGAGTTTTTGGGAACTAAGTTGGATTATAGAATGGAGGTGAGTGAAGACATCTTTCAAACTGGCCCCAAGCTTAATGTCGAGCAAGCTAGAGAGCTGGTCATTCAAATAACCGATGAAGAAGTGAAGAGTTCAGTTTGGAGCATTGATGGAGATAAATCTCCCGGACCTGATGGTTACACCGCTGAGTTTCATAGAGCTGCCTGGAGTATTATTAGTGATAGTGTATGTGGTGCAGAAGTACAGTCAAGGAATTTTTCTCATCGGGTAAGCTTCTGAAGAAAGTTAATGTCACGTTCGTTACTCTTATCCCAAGAAAATTTTCTAGCCCACTATTAAGGACATCAGACCCATCTCTTGCTGCAATGTTCTGTATAAGAACATATCCAAGATCATAGTCAACCGTATGAGCTCTCTTATGTCAATACTTATTGGTAGCAATCATTTTGGATTTGTTAAGGGGCGCCAGATTTGTGATTGTATTCTTCTTGCCCAAGAAATTGTCCGACACTATGAATGGGGCCATGGGAGAATCACCCCACGCATGACAGTTAAAGTAGACATTAAAAAAGCCTACGATTCAGTTCATTGGAAATTCTTGGAAGCGGTTTTGAAAGGATAAGGGTTTCCAGAGTGTGTTTACCACATGGATCATGTAATGTATTTCTACTCCGTCGTACTCCTTGCTCATCAATGGAGTCCTTGAAGGATTCTTCCAAGGGAAAAAGGGATGTAGATAGGGTGATCCCATGTCTTCACTATTGTTCGTTCTTTGTATGGAAACATTTGGCCGTACATTGAAGAAGAAGATTCAGAATGGGGGTTTTTTGTATCATTCCAAGTTATGCAAGAAATTGTCAATCACTCACCTCGCGTTTGCCGATGATTTGCTTTTCTTTGCTCATGGTGATTGTCGTCTATCTTAGTGGTCAAGGAAACTCTAACTTGGTTTGAAGGGATGTCGGGTCTAGCGGTCAGCAATGACAAATCCTTCATCTTCTGTGCTGGAATTGAAAATCGCACTAAACGTGATATCTTTGGAATTCTCCCATTTCAGTTGCAGACCCTTCCGGTTAGATATTTGGGGATCCCTTTAAGCAGTAGAAGGATCAGTGTTAAAGAGTTTGAACCTCTTATTAAGCAACTTCTGAATTGCATCAACCGTTGTTCTACTAAGGTACTTTCTTTTGCTGGAAAACTTGAACTTCTATCTTCTTGTTTCTATGGAATACTATCCTTTTGGTTTGTAGTTGTCAAAGTATCGGATGGAGTGCTTAGACAAATAGAAAGGATGATCAGATTATTATTGTGGGGGTTCTCGAAAGGGACTCATGGGATGGGAAAATATCAGAAAACATAAGAGTGAGGGTGGATTGTGACTTAAAAAACTGCATTCTTGGAATGATGCTTTGCTTAACAAGGCATTATGGGACGTCTACCTCAATAAGGAGTCCTTATGGGTCGGTTAGATACACGGAATGTATCTTAAGGGACATGACTGCTGGGAGATGAATGCAAGTAATGCAATATCTTATTCTTGATATACAATTGTTGGAGTTTGAAAACTAATTATGAGAAACTACAACTCTGGGAATAATGTGGTAGTGGAAATGTATAAGTGCATAAAGAGTGATAAACTGATAACATCTAATATGTACTACATGCTGCAACCTAGAGTTTATACTGAGAGACGTTTCTTTAATTCAAGAATTTAGCATAAATGGATCCCTAGGAAGTACACCATTTGACTTTGGTTAATTGCTAGAGGTAGATTACTCACTAAGGATTGTGTGTGGGATCCTGATGGAGATAGAATGTGTGGATTTTGTATTGGTCAGATAGAGACAACAAAACACCTCTTTTTTAAATGCCCGTTCGTCGATACAGTTTGGAGAAGAGTTAGGTGGTGGATTGGATGGATTAGACAAATTCAGACAGGCTTTAAATGGATCTATAAAGCCAAAGTACTATCTTTGGCAGACAGGATTAGGCGCACCGTAGCTCTAACCGTCTCGATAATGAAAATCTAGAAGCATTGGAATGCCATATTATTTGATGAAGAAGGTCCTTCTACGAAGTATCTATTCGATCAAATCATGTTAGATATTTTTAGACTAGAACTGCTATTTTAAATTGTAATTGTGTCAAGCCCACGCATTAGGGCCTGTTTTTTTTTTATTTGGATGTAACTGATGAGATGTAATTTGGATGATCTGAAGTCTGAATAACATTTACAGTTTTAAGAAAATACCAAAAAAAGAAAAAAACAACTGAAAAGCTAGATGATCATGGATTCATGGGAGATAAGTCTCTGTCTATCTCTGCTGAGCCATGTCGGCTAAGTCACCGAGCTGCTCGAAAATACAGCTTTTGCTTAGAAACCGATTTTAGCTCCAAAGGAGGAAGAAAAAAATTGTGAAAACTTAAGGGTTTTCGGCTAAAAGTCCATTCGAATATGTTAAGAAGAATGTGGTCATCTCTGGTAATAGAGAGCAAGTGTTGTCACATAATGGGGATAGGAATGTCATCGCTGTTGCTTCTGTGATGCATTTGCTTTTGCACTACTTTAATATAACCATAAACTATGAAACCATAATAACCAAGTCACCACCTATGAAAATAAACTATTTGCAACAACAGAATACAACTACCAATGCATCCAGTAGGTCGAATCTTAAAATTTTTAACACTTACAAAGCTCTTCCAACACAAACTTACATCAATCCAATTTGGGTATCATATGTATTGACTCTAAAGACTTAAGAACATCCGTCCTAAGTAAATTGTTAGATGCAGGAGCTAGGAATGAAGCAAGAGAATACAAAGCAAATATCCGTTGGAAATCAAAACCTCCCTCAGAAAAAATTTTAATCAGAACATTACGCAACATCTTAACAGAAATATTAGTCTTTATACCATATCTATCCCTTAGACGTTCAAGATGTGGAGTCATGACATGCTTAGGATATGTAGTGACATCAATACCCTCATTTCTAGGAATCATCAAGACATAAACGTCATCAGCAGTAATAGAAAAGCTGTGAAAATTATCCACAGTTAACTTCCTACTACCGTTATTAAAATTCTCAACCAACCATGTGAGCATCTTACAGTTGTCATCCCAAGCAAACATACACTACACCAAAAACGCTCATAGACATCGATTTTTAACCGATGTCTATTTCACCAAGCAGTCGATGTTGAAGCCCCCGATGTTGTAAGTGGGCTCTGATAGACATCGATTTTTAACCGATGTCTTTTTCATTGTATAGACATTGGTTGCACTCTTTGACATCTGTTATCCACCGATGTCTTTCAACTGAAAGACATCGGTCATCATACAAAAGACATCGTTTATTCGCCGATGTCTTTTCAAGAAAAGACATATAATAGGACAAAAAGACATTTGTTTTTAACCAATGTCTATCCACCTATGACATCGGCTCGCACCTATTTGACATCGTTTTTCCACTGATGTCTTTTCTAGCATAGACATCAATTTCACAATAATAGACATTGGTTTTTAAATGATGTCATTCAAATTTTATTTTTATTTATATTTATATATGAATTATATTGTTATTAAAAAAAATTAAACGCAATTATTCTATATAACTCAAAAGTTATAAATTTTTTATAACAATTTTAAATATTTAATTTCAAATGCATAAAAAAATCATCCTCTAGATCTAAAAGTACAAGAATATCATAACTAATTACATCCAAACTTCAATTTTACATAAATAAAACCTAAATTTAAAGTTAAATAATGAGCATAATACATTGAGCATTTTCTTGCCTTGCATTATATAGTTACTTTATCTTCGTACTTTCCAATATATAATATCTTTATCTTTTTGTCGTCTCACTGCAATTACCTGCAATTACCTGAGAGAGAATAAAAGGATATAATTGTATAACACCACATAGGAGTTGAACTCAAAGAATTAGAAATCCTAAAGCAAAACTGACATAATTTGAAATTGAAAAAGAAATGTTCGAATTCCTATACAGATACTACAACTTCAATTTAAAAATTCCAATCAATTGATGCCAAATTACACATGCAACATGCCCTCAGATTCTAACTATGGATAATCCAAATCAAATCAGAAGACTCACATTATCCTACCTTGTAAAATTATTACACATACAAAAATGATAGAATAACATGTGAGAAAGAGAAGACGATAACTAGAAGAAGATGAAGCAAGAAGCAAAGAAATGCCGTCATGAGAAAAATGTTGCAGGTGTAGAAGATGAGCAAGCAAGTTTTACCTATGGCACGTCGTTGGCGGTGACACACATAATGAACCTGGATGCGCTCATCTTGTCGCTGGCAACTCAACTACTTATCTCACTTCAAAAATCTCCACCACACAGAACAATTCAATAATCCAGTAGCTATCAATACAGCTACAAAAAAACACAAAGTATGAAAGGCTAATAACTAAGAAAACTTATAAAGTACAGAAAGAAAACCCTAATTTTAATATTAAACCCCTAAATCGGTTTACGAATTACGTATGCATGAATAATCGTGCAGCGCCTAACCCAATAATTTGCTGGCTTGATGACCAAATAGATTTCATATGATGCAAATCATACCCAACTACAGCTATTCAACAGATCATTGTTTACTCATTGATTTGCAATATTCATTGAATATTAGCATAGATAACAGATGCATAATTTTCTTCTGCCTAGCAGCTGATCCTAATTGAGTTTTATTCACATTTCCTCTGAACCTGAATTAGCAAGCAAGGACAATATTCTCTACATATTCTTTAAGAAATGAGATAGATATGCAATGGTTTTTTATCACATGCACAGTCCAAGCTAAAGTTGAATCAGAAAACTTAATTACACAATTTGGCCTTTACACAGTTAACTCAGGTGGTATGATAAAGCACGACTTGATAGTTTAACCAATTACATTGAAGAAATACTTCCAGGGTAGGTCCATTCTTTTCATTGCAGCAATAAGGAGACACACCAAAAGGTCTAGACTGCATCGGAAAAAAGAAACAGAATTAGAGAGCATATAACAGAGTTGTTCAAACTTTTATCCGCACAAAAGTACAAAGATGACTAAATCATGGAGAGTTCTACATAGTTCTTATATAATTTTCAAAAGAATTTTTCAAAAATAAAATTAAAATGACATGTGCATACATGTACATAAATGCACACTCATCCACGTGCAATAAGTGCATGACCAAACATATGCAGCTACTTGTAGTATTTCATCTAGTATTTGTAAAAAGAATGCTAAAGTGAACTTACTAGAACTATACCCATATATTGATACTTGCATACAGTAAGGTAGAAAACAATAGGCATCTTTTCTGTCAAATGAATTCCATATAGAAACTTCAAAGATGTCGCTCACTAATGGAAAAATGATAATGCAAAGAACTAGTGAGGAGACATTTAACACCATGTTTCATACAATTTTCAGGGAGAGTATGTAAACATATTGATTATTAAAGCTTAAAGCCTTGATAAACAGAAAATAGAATTTAATAGAAAACCATATTAATTCTGATGAAACTAGATACTAGATACAAGAGATGCTGCTAGACAAAATGTTTCTGCAAGCATTAATATACTGTTAACTTTTAATTAATATATAGTATGCCATCAATCAATTTCTCTAATGAGTCATTACTTGCCAGCCATGATAACATGAGAAACACAAAACATCAGTGGTAAAATAAACTAAGTTTTAGCTTCATGTAATAAAAAAAATTCAAGTCTTTATTTTATGAAACAAAACATCAGGACTATCAATCGCAAAATAAACTAAAAAGTTAACGAAGTAAATTAAACCCTAGTAAAAACTAATCAAAGCACTAAAATCACATTTCATAGAAAATAAAAAAATTCCTTTTATCATTATAACAGGATTTTGTTTTACCTCTGACGCTAGCATTATTGATCAAAACATAGATTCTCTCGAAAGCATCCCAAGCCTTCTCCGCGGTAGAGAGTTTGTAGAAGATATGCAAATGGGAGTCAATTTTGAGGCACTGCCCTTGCTCAGGCATTTTCTGCGATGCCTCCACAGAACATAATCACTCAGAGAAACTGAAATTGTCGAAATAAGCAGACGCCGGATGCGGGTAGTGCAAAACCCACCAGAGCTAGACGGCTGAGACAAATTGCTGTAAGGGGGTGCGAGAAGCTCCTCAAGGGCTTTAAAATGAGGAACAGAGATGGCGTCGCACGGCGGGCCCACTAGGAATTGTAATCCCCTGAGCGAATGTCGCGCGTAAATCCGTGGCTAGGGTTTGCACCGCTATGGAACAGACTCAGGTCCGAGCGATTGGTCAAGGAACTGCTGGAATCGAAGAGCGATGACCCCTGCAGAGCCAGCAATGATCATTGAATGCTTGCTTTTGATTTCTAATTATATATCTGATAAAAAATCGCCACATTTTTTCACAAAATTTGGGGATCTGAACCCTAATCTTTTGTCAACTGTCAATTTCTAATCGTGAAGAGAGAGGTGGGAGTGTGATAACTTCAGAGATTTGAAGAATTGATCATGTGATGGTCAAGAAGATGTTTGTTTTAAAAAAATTCTCAAGTGTTAGAGAAGTGGATTTCTTTTGAGTGGAAGGAATTAACAAATGAACTCTCAATGCAGGGTTCTAATCCTATGAGCGATAAAATTTTTTAAAATTAAAAATATAAAATAAATAACCGATGTCTAATAGAGGATATAAATCAGGGAAAACACATCGGTTTAAAAAATCGATGTCTATCAGTGCATTTTTTAAGAGTTGTAAATAGACATCGCTTGAAAGTTATCGGTTTGTAAAACCAATGTCTATCAGCGCATTTTCATGCTAACCGATGTCTAATTAGGGAAACACATCAGGTAAAATACATCGGTTAGTTAAAACCGATGTCTATTAGCGCATTTCTTTCAGAGTTGCGAATGACATCGCTTGAAAAACATCGTTAGTGAGAAACCGATGTCTATCAGCGTAAAAGTACGCTGATAGACATAGGTTTAGGAAAAGACATCGGTTTTAATAAAAAAGACATCATATTTTGTGATGAAACGATGTCTATTCAGTGATATCTATCCACAAATTTGGTGTAGTGATAATTCTAACAAACCTCCAAAGCCGATTTCTTAACATCATCTTGTTGTTTCTGATTCAAGGACTTAATAACAGAAACAACACCCTTTGGCTGACATTGACAGGTTAAATACATGTAAAAAACAAAAAGGGTACAAATATAAGTTTAAGTTAGAAAAGCAAATATCATACCAAATTATTAAAATGAGTTCAAATAAGAAAAAAATAACCTTGTTGTAGATGTAGTATGATTATCATTTGCTATAGATGTAGTAGCTAGGATTATCCTTTGTTGTCTTCTTAATTGGATTTGATCTATCACAAACATGCTTTATAATTTTGTTCGCTCCACCAAGCATATTAGACTTTCTCTTTGGAGGTTGAATAGGAATATCACTCTGAAAAGAACTATCGTTCTATATTTCATGGGGTGGCTTTTGTTTTTCATCTCAGATTATGTTCTATCATTACTCTTTTCAACTAGTATCAATGTGTTTCTTTCATCATCATCAATTGCAACAAGGGTCTGATTCATATTTTGCATCTCTAACGTTTCTGCAATAAATAACTATTAAATGGATGCAAGACATGTTAATTTTACACCTCACCTCACCTAAACCACAGTCACAAAAAATGAACAGAGCCCAGAAAACAAGTTAACCCTCTGCCATTTTGGTCTTTAATTAAAGTGGCTATACTTGAATGCATTGTTATTAATCTCTTAAACACAAAACATGACCCCTTTCAATTTTCGACACCCCCACACAACCACCCACCCCACCAAGAACAATGATAGGGAAGATTTTTCGAATAATTTTTTTAAAATTCAAGAACCCTAGTTAACAAAAGATGTACTCAATTGAATTGAACAACCATAATAATGCATAGCAAGCAAGAATGCAAGATAGATGAAAACAACAACAAAATAAGAAAAATCCATGATAGATTTCTTCAAAAATTTAAAAAAACTCACAATACCTAATTGTTAGAAGATTCAAAGTTCTTCATACCCCATACCGAAATCGAACAAAAAATTAGAAATCGAAGAAAGGAGAAGCAGCAGCGGGAAGAGAGAGAGAGAGAGTAGTAGCAAGAATAAAAAAAGCGCGAAGAGAGAGAGATTGTAATTTATAACCCGTAAAGTGAAGATTTAACCCATTAATTCAGAGCGTGATGTAAACCTGGTTCATATGAGTTTTTGTGTATACTAATTACAGCGTCCAGCTACAAGAGTTATATTTCTTTTTTATTGTAAATGAGACCCATACAAAATAATCATTTTATCTTTCTGGGCCCACAAACAACACTAATACACATACCTACTATACATTAAAATATTATATCTCCCAACCCATTACACATTAAAATATAATATTCATTAATCTTCGTGCAAACAATAAATGTAACTCTTTTCATGGGATGGAGAGAGTACATCACTGCACACTTACACCTACATGTATATAACTTTTTATTCAATAATACTCTTTTTATATATCCTGTATTAACGTTTACGTTTGTTTTTTGCATGTAGATTAAGAGATATACTATTTTAATGTGTAATGAGGTGAGATAAATAATATTTAATGCAAAGTGAGTAGTTCTATTAGTGTTGTGTGTGGCTCTATATGGAATAATTAATTGTTTTATGTGGCCCAACTTGACAAAAGAAGAAATATAAATCTTAACTTGGGACATACCAAAATGAAAATCATAAACCTTAACGCGGAACAGAGTGATTATATAGTACTCCCTCCTTCCTGGGCAAAGAGAACCATTTTACTATATTGGGTGTCTCATCCAAATTGCACAATTTTCCTCTTTTAGTAAAAAGGATCCACGCCAACCACTACCCATCACATCTCTCTAATACACCTACCCACTTTAAATAAAATAATAATACTCCTTAATCTATGTGCAAAAAATAAATGGACCTCTTTACCGGAAATGAGGGAGTATATGTTTCTTAATAATTTAATAGTTTTTTATATTCAATTTTTAATTAAAAAATTTACACCAAATTTGCTAACAAAATGTTTATATTTTTATTCATTAATTTAATATACATATATTCAATTTTTAATTAAAAAAATTTACAGAAGATTTGCTAATAAAAGGTAGGGTAGGTCTTTGGTGAGACCGTCTCACGGATCCTAACTCGTGAGATGGGTCATTGTTGAGAGTGAAAATAAGCGTGTTTTAGTATCAAGTTTAATATATATATGTAGAGTTTTTGAATACTCAACTCAATTGTGGTTGAGGTGTACGTGTTGTATTTATAACATATCTCAATACACAAAGATATACAAGTCCTATAACTTTGGCATAATTATCTACAACAAAGAAACTAATTTAATAACAGAAGATCATATATGTATTCTCAGCTGCTATCTTCATGTGATCGGTTCCTATCTTTACGTTCGCTATCACTCCCCCCCCTCCCGCGCAAGCAAGACGGGGGTCGAGGACCAACGCGAAACTTGGAACGAAAGAATTCAAATAGTGGACGAACTAAACCTTTTGTAAAAATATCTGCAATCTGAAGAGTTGAAGGAACAAACTGAGTTGACAATTTTCCCATGGAGATGAGCTCTCGAACAAAGTAATAATCTATGTCAATATGTTTAGCTCGTTTGTAAGCTACCAGGTTTTGGTTGAGAAACACAGCACTGTTGTTATCACAAAGTAAGGTCGGACGAGTGGGCGGTAAAGCATAAAGTTCACGCAGCAAGTTGGTGACCCATATAACTTCAGCTGCTAAGTTAGCCATGGCTCTATATTCAGATTCGCAACTTGACTGGGAGACAGTTGGCTGCTTTTTTGCACTGCAAGATACTAGATTTCCCCCAAGAAATATAGAGTATCTGTAAGTAGAATGTCGTGTTTCAAGGCAACGTGCCCAATCTGCATCCGAGTAGCTTAAGAGAGTGTAATCCGACGATCTGGTGAAAGAAAAACCAAAACCAAGAGTTCTTTTCACATAACGTAGGATTCTTTTAACCATACAGAAATGATCAATAGTTGGTTTTACATAAATTGGCTCGACATGTTGACAGCAAATGAAATATCTAGACGAGTGATGGTGAGGTACTGAAGAGCACCTACAAGAGAGCGATAGAGAGTTGGGTCTGCAAAAGGAGTTCCATCTGACGTGAGGGCATGTCCAGCAGCAAGAGGTGTAGCTATTGACTTTGCATCGAGAAGTTCAGCTTTCTTCAAAATATCAGCAGCATATTTAGCTTGATTAAGAAACAATCCATTATGCATGTACGTGACCTCAAGACCCAAAAAATATGTCAATCTGCCTAAGTCACGGATGGCGAATTCCCTATGCAAGCGAGCAAGGAATTTCTGAATCAACGATGGTATATTTCCCGTAAGAATTATGTCATCCACATAAACAAAAAGATAAATAACTGAAGACCTCTGCTTAAAGACAAATAAAGAGGTGTCTGCTCGACTGCAAATGAAGCCAATTTTGGTGAGAAATGAACTGAATCGCTGAAACCAGGCAAGAGGAGCCTGCTTTAGCCCGTATAATGCTTTGTTTAATCGACAGACATGATTAGGAAAAATAGATGGACATAACCTGGAGGTTGTTCCATGAAGACTGGTTTAGTTAAAACACCATTGAGAAACGTATTTTTCACGTCAAGTTGGTGAAGAGGCCAGTTGTGTTGTACAGCAATGGCGAGAACTACACGAACTGTTGAAGCTTTAACTGCCGGACTGAATGTATGAGAGTAATCAAATCCAGGTAATTGAGTGTATCCTTGAGCCACTAGACGAGCTTTATGACAATCAATGGAGCCATCTGATAGGAATTTTGTGCGGAATACCCATTTTAAGTCGACAATGTTTGTATTTGGTGGTTGAGGCACAAGATCCCAGGTATTGTTCGAACGAAGAGATGTTATTTCTTCATCCATGGCTGCCACCCATTTTGGATTTTTTGTTGCAGACTTGAATCCCTTGGGTTCTTGCGCTGTTATTAAGGCTGGAAAAATAGTGAACTGAGCTACATCCACAACGTAATGGGGTTTAAAAATTCTAGCTTTAGATCGAGTGATCATAGGATGTCGTTCTGGCTCAAGTTCTTTCGGAATGGGTGTTGGAGGTGTAGGTGGAATTTGTGGTTGTGGAAGCTGATGCAGATTATGCTCTATTGGAGGTTCAATATGTGTATGAATTTTTGGACAAAGAGAACACATACCAGGTGTCAAGGATGGTGCTGAAGGCAATGGATGTTGATGAGCAATTTTTTGGTGCAAATGTTGGTCAGATGTGGAAATTGTAGAACCACATGAGCATTCATCCTCAAAGGTAAAAATTTCCAGATTTGTTTGGGAACTTGCAGCATGAAAATTTGAGAAATGAAATATTGCTTCATCAAACTTAGCATGGCGAGATGTGTATATCCGATTAGTAGAAGGATCAAGGCACCGAAAACCCTTGTAAGTGTTGTTGTAGCCAATAAAAATACACGGCACTGCGAGGAGTGAATTTATGTGACGCATAATCTCGCAAGCATGGATAAACTCGACAGCCAAACGGATAAAAATTTCCATAAGATGGAGAACAGTGATAAAGCAATTCATAAGGTGATACTCCTTTCAAAATACTTGAAGGTACTCGATTTATGATATAAACAGCGGCTGCAAATGCATCAAACCCGAATAAAGCAGGAGCATGGGCATGAAACATCATAGCCAGACCCGTTTCTGTAATGTGGCGATGTTTCCATTCAGCACGACCATTTTGAGAAGGGGTGTACGAACATGACATAGTATGTTGAACCCCATGTGTAGTAAAAAACTTCTGTACTTTTTTGTTTGTGAACTCAGTTCCTCTATCACTTTGAAAGCGCTTAATGGAACGAGAAAATTGATTTGTTACCAATGTTGTGAATTTTAACAGCACATAAAAAAATTTATCTTTACTATGCAGTGGATATAGCCAAGTGAAATGAGAATAATCATCCACAAAAATGACATAGTAGCAATAGCCAGAAGTTGACATGATTGGGACAGGTCCCCACAAATCACAATGAACCAAGTCCAAAACTTGAGAAACACGTTTTTCATTAACAATGAAAGGTAAACGGGTACTCTTTGCAGATTGACATGAAGCACATAATGTTGGCTTCGGAAGTACAGAAGTGACTTGCCAATGTCCTAATCTTTTCAATAAAGAAATAACTTTAAATGAAATATGTCCCAATCGAGCATGCCATAATTCAAATGATGCCCATGGACGATTGGAATTCAGACTTGTCAATAGAGCCGATTGACACTGATCCAGAATGTAGAGACCATTTTCACACCTGTCTTTTGCCAAAATTTCTTTGGTTTGACGATTCTAAATGGTGAACATATCATCAGTAAAAAGAACTTCAACAGGCAAGTCGGATGTTA
The DNA here is from genome assembly GCA_023678885.1 of Pogostemon cablin. Classification (NCBI taxonomy): domain Eukaryota; kingdom Viridiplantae; phylum Streptophyta; class Magnoliopsida; order Lamiales; family Lamiaceae; genus Pogostemon; species Pogostemon cablin. The sequence goes on along the minus strand of CM042983.1, from coordinate 27,154,818 downwards.
ACTTGCTAATAGAGAGTAAGTTCTTAGTGATATATGGAACAACCAATACGTCAAGAAGTTTTAGATGGTCAGATAAAAATAATTGTCCAGTATGAGAGATAGGAATAGATGTACCGTTACCAACTACTACGCGATCAGATCCATCATAAGGTTCATAAGAATCGAGTTTGGTGGGTTCAGAGACCATGTGCACCAAGGCACCTGTATCAACATACCAATCCGAAGCAGAGTTAGGTGAGATGGTGCATGTAACACTGAATGCTTGTGCCAAATTTTCGGCAGAAGGCTGAGTGGGGCACTTGTATCGATCAATACAGAAAGTTGCATAATAGCGTTCCTCCCTACATATTTGGCAACGTGGTGTTCGTTTGAAACCACGACCTTTAACATGGGTTTGTGAATTTCCACGTCCCCTTCCAGAATTTGAATGGGGAGATTATTAGTTATTCCCATACATGGCAGAGGGGCAGTAAAAGCCACAGTAGAAGGTCCTGAAGAATCTAGTGATTCCTGAAAAATTGCAAAACTCTCAGCCTTGGAGATTAAATCTCGGAGAAGAGGCAGTGGAGAAATGGCCATTTGAGTAGAAGAGAAACTGGAGAATGAAGGTCCCAACCCACGGAGAAACCAATGAGATTTTTCTGTTTCGTCAATGGAGCGACCAATAGCTACAAGTTGATCTCACAATGCCTTGAATTGGCGACCATAATCTGTAACTGATTGAGAGTCTTTTTTCATTTGCTGCAAATCATCCTTTATACACAGTTCGCGGGATTTCAAACTATGACTAAAGGCGGATTCAAGAGATAGCCACACATCACGAGCGGTTGTGCAGCCAATCACTTCTGCCATTGATTCTCTGTTAAAGAAGAGAGTAGTAGGATATTGAGACGTTGATCTAATGATTTCCAAGACAAGTAATCTGGGTTTGGAATAGTAGATCAGTCTTCTGCCAAAACAGTTGCGGGTGGAATCGGAGTAGACTCGATGGAGTGGACTTGATTTTGCCAGAGAAGATAGTTGGAGGAAGAGAGTTTGATGGTGATCATGTGAAGAATGGTGGCAAATGGGAGAGCTTCCACTGGAGCAGCCATGTCGTGAGATAGAAGAAAAAAAAAAGGAAATGTGGTTTTCGGTGATGATTAGGCTGATACCATGTAGAGTTTTTGAATACTCAACTCAATTGTGGTTGAGGTGTACGTGTTGTATTTATAACATATCTCAATACACAAAGATATACAAGTCCTATAAATTTGGCATAATTATCTATAACAAAGAAACTAATTTAATAACAAAAGATCATATATGTATTCTCAACTGCTATCTTCATGTGATCAGTTCCTATCTTTACGTTTGCTATCAATATAGTTTCATTGGAACTAGAATATATTTAGGATTCCCTATAAAAGTATGGTTAATACTTGTGTGCTCCCGGGAGCACTATGTGCTAAGATACTCTTTATTGTTAAGTTGTATACCCTTTAATATTAGAATAAGGACGTGAACTCTTTATTTCCTAAATAAAAAATAAAAAATTTAATAAAAGTGTATACCATTTAGAACAAAATGTTGTACCATTATTAATTAAAGTGTATACTCTTTAAAATAAAATATTGTACCCGTACACGCTTTGTGCATCTAGGGATACAAGAGACCAACTCTAAAAATATTATCTTATTATTTAAAGGACGACTATTTGCACCCCCAAAATTGTTAAATGAACCTCGATTACTAAAAATACCCCACTAAAATTAAAACTTACATATTTAAATTATTAAATACACTCCATACAAAGACAATTTTACCCTTTAAATTAATTATATCCAAAATTTAAAATTTTTATTATATATAAAAGGTATTACATCTTCTCAAATTATCATATTTTAATTTTATTAATTACTGGGATTCATTTAACAATTCAGAGGTGCAAATATAGGGTTGTCAATTTTACCCGCGGGTTTGGGTACCCGCCGGGTAATACCATATCGGGTAAGAGTAGGGTACAACATAATCGGATATCGAGTAGGGTAGTACCCGTATCCGTTTAAAATGTTAAGGGTATGGGTAGGTTATGGTTTTTATAAAATACCCATCTACCCTACCCGATTACCCTACCCATTTACCCGCATACTTTATATATATATATATATATATATATATATATATATATATATATATATATATATATATATATATATATATATATATATATATATATATATATATATATATATATATATATATATATATATTTATATCTACTTATTTATTTATACTATATTTATTTATTTCTTTATATTAATAAAAAATACAGTATGCAAGTACTAAGTACACTACACTATACAACATAATTTAACATCTTAAACTAATAATTGAAGTTGAGTTATTAAACATTATTAGATTAGTTTGATAAGTTTTAATTGTGTTACTTGGGTTTTTTTAATGCTGTTAGTTTAATTGTGCTTCTTAGATTGGATAAAGTAAAATGATTCCTGCATTGGTTTATTGAAAATTAGCGGAGAAAATAACTTATTTTGTAATTTTGTAATTTGATTCATGATTCTTGTGGGGTTGAGAATGATGATTTATTTATATGTTAGACATTTGTATTTATTTGAGGCGAATAAGATAAAGAGAGATGTCGACATCACAGGGATAAATGAGAAGAGTGAAGACAACTAGGGTGGCCATTTTAAAATAAGTGGATAACCATTTATCCGCGGATTATCTATTATCCGATGGATATTACCCGTATCCTACTCGATGATCAATTTGAGGTTAATAGGGTAGGGTAAGGATGATGGAAATATGATATAGGGTAGGGTATGGATTTGGCATACCCGTACCATACCCTACCATACCCGTTTACACCCCTATGCAAATAGCCGCTCCTTTCATTTACTCATCTCTACATTTACGTTAAAATTTTAAATTTCGAGTCAAATTAATTCTAATTTGAATTAATTGAAATTTGAAATTCAATTTACTATTCTCATTAGTTATTTCAAATTAATGTTTAAATTTTGAAAATTTCTAGTTATGTGATATTTTTGTGCAATTGAAAATTTTGAGTAACATTATTTTTTGAGTAATGGACTTAATTAGAGTAAAATTGGGATAGAAGAATTTCTTACTCGAAATCATTGTTTACTCAAAAATAAAGTTAACTTGAAATTTTTAATTGCTGATATTTACTCGAATGTTTAACTCATAATGACATTACTCAGATGTGTTATATATTACTCGAAAACTCTTTTCACTTAATTACATTATTATTCATTCATATTATTCGAAAATTACATTACTCGAAAACATTAACTAGAATTTTTTGTTTACTCGATTTTTTTTCCTTTAATATTGTTCTACTCGAATAGATTACTCGAATTTTTTGTTTACTCGAATTTTTTTTATTATTTTACTTGAATATATTACTCGAATGTATTCGAGTAAAGGATAATTTGGTGAATTCGAGCATAAAAAGACATCTTTCTAAAATTGGGACAAAAAAGTTATGTGATGTTGGCACTCTCTATGCTTATTTAATTAAATATATAACGGTTTTAATTTTTTTTTAACAAACTATATTGTGGAATTAATGTTTAGGTGAAGTTGCCAACGGCTGCGGCGCCTTTTCTATACTGTATGTATCAATTTTTTGGGACTTTATATATAGCGTCGCCAACTTAAGTGGCGAGTTAGCCACGTACGCAATAAATAATAAATACTAATATAAAATAATGTGTGAAGAGATTAAATCAAAATATATTCTTTTCATCTCGTCAAAAAATAATTGTGTTTGAGTTGCCCCAAACCCTAGCTCCCTCTCTCCAGATCTAATCAATCGCCATGGAGAAACGATCGGGATCTCCATCACATTCCATTACTTTTCCCCAATCAGGAAAAGCGTCAGCCATGGAGAAACGATCGGGATCTCCATCACAATTGATTACTTTTCCCCAAAAGAAGCAGCGATCAGAAAATCCCCAATCAGGAAAAGTGGGAGTGTTTTGCTTCTCGCTGGAGCCCGAGGAGGAGGATATCAAAGTTTACGTGTTGGATCTAGATCTAGATGGTAGCCGAGACGGCGGTGACGAGTATAAGGAGATCGAGCCTGCGTATCATCTTCGACTTCCTCGCGAATATGAAACCCACGCACTCTGTGTGAAGGGTTCAACGTTGTATGTATTCGAAGGGGAAAACACTTTCAGTTTGTTTCCCCCGCCAAATCCCAACCGTAAGACGGTAAGGAAGCTAGTTTTACCGCCGGAGGTTTTGGCAGGCGGGAAAGTAGTAAAGGGAGTGGTGGGGGATGTTAAGAAAGTGAGTGATATGAAACACATCAAACACAACCCTAAAGCCATCCTCACACCCGACGCCCAACAAATTCTAGTTTTCTCCACTGAGTTCTATTCTCATCATTTTGATGATTTGGATGATGCATCCCCTCGTAATGCTTTTGAGTTGTATGATATTGGCAGTGACAGTTGGGTAACACTCCCTGGATTACCCTTAACCCCCTCCCGCGCCATCCATCCCAAGCGTACTTTAGTGACCTCATTTACTTTCACAGACCACTCTCATTTCTTACTGTGTACCGATAATAAGGGAGGCTTTCTCTTGAATTTTAAATCAAAAGAGTGGACTAAACTAGACGTTGGGGATGCTTTTCGGTGTTTTGTTGATTACTTCGTAATGCTGTGTAGTGGGAGAAGTGCTCTGTTTCCTAGAAAGCTTCACCAAACCAAGGATGATAGAAAGGTCTTTGAATATCGCCGCAACTGGGATGACAGTGGATCCATTGAGACTTTTCCTTTTCCGTTGTCTAAACTTCCTCCTAACAACGACTCTCTTCTTTTGAAAGAATATCACTGGTATCATTTGTTTCCACCTTCACTCGTCCCTCTTCAACCCGATGTGTTTAGCATCCAAGAACACGAATGGTGTCTTACCTGCACTTTACAATCACAGTATTTCGCTCATCTGCCCGACGGAGAGCGTGTAATTCGCCTCTTGATTGATGTTCGTCGCATCCATCTCACCAGTCACGACACTCAAGCCCTCAACACTGTGAAAGCTAGCATTGGTCATAAAGGGATTATCACCATCCTTAAATCGTTTCCCCTTCCCCTTCCTTGAAAATATTATAGCTTAATTTTCACTACTTGCATGTTATTTTCTTTGTTTTGTAATTATCTCCCATCCCTAAACTGTTTCCCCTTCCTAGAAAATATTATGGCTTTTCACTACTTGTTATTTTCAACTGTTACTGAATCTGGAATACCCCTGTTCATTTTGTTCTTTACTTTCAGCATATTTAACTTCACAACATTTCATGATTCATAGAAAAGGCACAAGATGTTAAAAATGCTCTTTTCATTACTCTTAATTGAATTGGATTTAATTTTTTGTAAATTAATTTTGAATTGCTTAAAACTCTTTGCCATTACTCATGCGTCCATGGAGGAGGTTATTCTATCAATATAACAAGGTGATGCTACCCTTCATCTGTTGCTCTAACGAGGTATATTCTAGTCTCCAATCTTTTACCTATTGAAAACATCTTACATTTTGGTTTAAGAAAATGCCTGAGATCGAACATGTCCTTATCTTCTGATCTGTCTAAAGGGCCTTCGATTATTTTTTATTTTCTTGTTATGTGTATTCTATGAGTGGAAATTCTATTGCCGTGCTAGTTTTTATTGTAAACTCTTCAGCACGTGGATGATTTTATCTGCATAGCTTTAACTTTCATGACAAGGATGTTGATTCTGTTGCTTTGCTGTAAGGCTATGTTACACATAAATTGCAGTGAATCTGTTGCTTTGCTGTAAGGCTATGTTACACATAAATTGCAGTGAATCATGTAATAGACTAAGAAGCATTTTCTTTTTACAAAATTCCATCGTTGCTTGTACTGCTCATTGATTATCAGATTTGATACTTGTTATGATTCGATACTAAACTGAAATGCTATGGTTTTCCATGTTTTCATTTGGTCTTCCCTTTTAAAGCTGAGGTGATATTGTTCTCTAATATGTTTCCCTTGTACATTGTTATTATTGCATAACATATTACATTTTGTCCAGGACCATGCCTTTTCTGTCTATCCTGTAATTCATTTGTGCTTTCCATGTCGAGAACGTTACCATTTCAGTTCTCATGTTTGATGTTTTATCTCCAATTTTCGCTATTCCAATTGTGTTTATGATAGCACAAGTTCGAATTGTAAGCCATAGTCGCATTGAAAGAGCCAATTTGGATTCTTATCCTACAGGCTTGATTATGGAGAGTTGAATGAGAAGTCCTTAAATATTTTACATGATTGCTGCCAATTTGCATTCAAAAGATTCTCTCGCCAATCAATGTAGGGCGACTTTAGGGTAACTGTTTCTTTGATCCCTTTGTTCCCTTCTTTTAAGTTTGGACAGCATGTGAAAGAGCAAAACATAATAGCTCGGAAGGGGAAAATATATAAACGGTTAATTTGTAACTTAATTTTTTTAGCTCATTGGACTCAGAAGAATTATGAGAGCTATGTGGACATTCATTCGCTGTGTTAGTCAATCTAATATAAATTGAGCTTGATGCATCGTATGATCTTTTAGCAATTTGCTGTCTCACTGGTCTAAATCCTCGAACTTGCATTAGGTCAGACTTTCAGAGGATATATAATTCAGAAATTAATATTTCTCATGAACTTGGTGTATTTAATGTGTATTCATGGTTATGCGACTAGTTTCTTTGAGGATGCTTTTTTTTTTCCTTTTCTTTCTGCCTCTTATTTCCAAGTTGCAGTAAGATTAATAGAGATCACATGGTCGAATTGTTTGTTTTGAATGGCGCGTGTGTGACACCTGTTTTGTTTGGTTTGGAGAGAATGATGGAAAGGGCAGGCATATTACTGTTTTAAATATAGGCAAAGATAACTGTTCCGCGGTAGATGAATTAGTAGTGATAATTTATATTGAAAAAGATAATAAATTGATAGAAAATAATAACATTGTTGTAAACTATTTTATAAACTAATAAAAATTTTTAATTAATTATGAAAGTGCAAAAAATAACCTCACTTTTCGGTAAATATGGATATGTTAGAAATGCATGCTTATTATATCTTCTAATGCACTAGTTTTTATCATTTTTATAAATTATCTGTACAATAACATTATTTGAATTTAGATTTTCATTAATTATTTCTTGACAATATTAATATTTGTGTTCTAGTCTCAGATCTTTGCAACATAAATTAAAAGAGTTAAAAAAAACTAATATAAGCATCCTAGTATTATATTACTAGGGAAAGACTTGTGTGAGATCGTCTCACGATCGGGCTTACGGTTAGAAAGTGAAAGTGATAACTTTTACATATAAATTAATGAAAAGGGATAATGTTATTTCATGAACAATTTATAGTATAAATAAAAAGTGATAATATTTTATAGCGAAAGTGATAATGATTTATACCGAAAGTAACGATTATTTTAAAAAGTGAAAAATGGTCTCACGTAATACCTACTCATATTAGATGAAGTATTTTAAATTAGTATTAGTTGCAAAAATTAAGGATGGTTTTCCAAATATTCCCATTACATTATTAATTAAAGTATAAATCTTAAATAATATATCTTCCATAATTTTAGATAACATTATCAATTAAATTTTAAATTTTAAATAATATCTTTCATAATTTTAGATAGCATTATCATTTAAATTTTAAATCAAAGAATATCTTCCATAATTTTAAATATTATCTTATTACATATACCATTAATTTTTTTTAATAATTCTCTATCCCCCATTGGAGGAGTCAATTCTGAGCTATTGTTTGGGCGTCAACACTGCCATCGCTTCGTCTGAACGTCGAAATATGGATATAAACTATGTTGTGCACAAGAATACACTAATTGTGCAGCAACATATAGATTGTGCAATATTTTTAAAATATTTTGTAGTAATATACTCCCTCCGTCCCGGGTATTTTTACCCATTTGTACGGGCACGGAGATTAAGACGTTTTATTTTTTTAATATATAATGTAAGAGAAAGTAGGGATAAATTAGTAATTTAAAAAGAAAAAGTGAATAAAGTTATTGGGAATGATGAATAAAGTGTAAAAAAGTAATTAAAGTTGTTGGGATTGTAAAAAGTAGGTAATAAAATATTATGTATTTTTGCCAAAAATGGAATGAGTAAAAATACGTGGGACACCCCAAAATGGAAAGTGGGTAAAAATACGTGGGACGGAGGGAGTAATATATTTTGCATACATATTAACATGTTTTGCTGCAATATACTTCCTCCGTCCCATAATACCCTTCTCACTTTCTACATTTGGACATCCCACAATACCCTTCACACCCCATTTTTGGCAAAATAAATTTACAAATGTATCCCCAATTTAACCATCAATTACACTTTTGCCATCTCATTAACATTACTAAATTAACAAAACACAAATGATTTGGGCCCTATTAAGTACACAATTAACAACAATAATCTTAAATTTGGGCCTCACAACATTTGGACCACACCCTTTCATTCCCATTTCAATCTGCTATTTCCATATCATCCCCTATCTCCTCTCGTCCTTTTCGCCGCGACGAAATCCTAGCACTTTTTCTTACGCCGCTCACTCCTTCGATCCATGATTCCGCGGCGTGAAGAGGAATCCTAGCCCCTTCTTTTGCTCCTCTTCGCACGCTATCTACCATTTTTTTGTGAAACCTTTTCGTACTCTAAACCCTAGATGTCCGATTCAGTTATCTTCAACCAGATAATGTTTCTAAGGTTGGAATCCTAGATCTATGGTCGGGATCCGAGTATAGATGGAGCGAGATGGGGTTTGGGGTTGACTCCATGCCATCGGTAATCGATGGAGGCGAGATCCTAACAGATCTGGACGAAAACACATGCGAAACAGTGGTTCCCAACTCCTTACAATAAGATTCAGTCGTCGATCTCTCATCTTTCATCGGGACAGTTTGCGATCTGGTGGTTCCCGACTCCCTATTTCCCGACTCCGATGAATTTGCGTATGTGGTTGAGGACTCCGACGTTGAGGACGAGTCGCCAGAAAGTTTGCCCCGTCAGTCTCTGTTTCGGAGATTTCCTCGCAGATGCTGTGATTCCGACCACCAAACAGTGGTCCTGGAGTCCAACATCAGGGTATCAAATGTCGGAGCAAACTTGCCCCAAAATGAGGAATCTGTAAGATTTCAACAGTTCATCTACGAGATGATCTGTATGTTTCTTCCAGATTATCGGTACATCCCTAACTTCTCTCATATTTTAAATTCTGTTGCTTGGGATGCCCTGTGAGGCTTGGTACGTATTTTATGTGCTCTAATTGGCCCTGTGAGGCACTAGATTAATGATGAATGTACTTGAATTAGCCATGTGAGGCACTGAATTGATGAAGCATGTGTTTAATTAGCCCTGTGAGGCATGTATGTGGACCTATGATGCACTGAATTATTTATACGTGTGAAACTAGTGATTAATTGGCCCTGTGCGGCATCTATATTGGCCTTGTGAGGCATTTGATGGGAGTTACTGCTCTATTTGCTTCTTACTTGACCCTTTGAGGCATTTGCTGGTTGATGATGGGAAAATTTGAAGAGTACTAGGCCCTATAAGGCCCTGAAGTGTTTATACATATGCAACACGTGTTTAATTGGCCCTGTGAGATATCTATGTGGCCTTGTGATGCACTGAATTGTTTATACATGTGAAACAAGTGATTAATTGGCCCTGTGAGGCATCTATTTTGGCCCTGTGAGGCATTTGATGGGTGATACTGCTCTGTTTGCTTCATACTTGACCCTTTGAGGCATTTGGTGGTTGATGATGGGAAAATTTGGAGAGTAATAGGCCATGTGAGGCACTGATGTGTTTATACATATGCAACATGTGTTTAATTGGCCCTGTGAGGCATCTATGTGGCCTTGTGATGCATTTTGTTGGTTGTTGATGCTTGGTTTGGTCTTTAGTTAGCCCTGAAAGGCATTTGGTGGCTAATAATATTTGTCCCTGATGACTGTATTGATGATGTCAAACTTATTTTGGGATTAAATGTATGTTTTAAATTAGGCCGCCCGATGACGAATCTATTCCAAGGGGTAAGGCTTAAATGCTGTGGTTGTCCACTGGTGATCATGCAATATGAACCAGCCACAGTGACTAAGTATATTGAGTCACCAATAGGTATATAAAAACCTATTTAGGCGACCATGACCCAATGACGATGATATTCCGAGGGTTAAGTACATCTCTTGATAGAACAAGCTTAGATTTGTCCCTGAAATTAGGTGTTCAGTGTCACCGTTAGGTTTCATACCTATTTTGGAGACGCTTGATATTCTTTAATATCGTAGCAGTCACCAATAGGTATAAGAAACCTTTTAGGAGACCATGCTCGGTGATGAAAATCTTTCTGAGAGCATTGTGAACAAAAAGGCTATACCAAACAACACATAAACAACAAAAGGACAATGAATAGTCATATTGTTTATGCTGTAAACAACAAAAAACCCATATCATTAATATAGATTGATTGTTTACAACTTAAACAACACATAAACATCAAAAGGACATTGTTCAGTCTTGTGTTTATGCTGTAAACAACAAAAAAATGGTAAGTTTCAGACTCATGGTTAATTTTTTGTATGATTATTGATCCTAACAATTTATCTTAAGGTCATTTTATTTAACATTTGTCATATAAACATGCATTAACCTCATTGTTTGCATTTTTAGTAATCTTTGAACATGTATATGAAGATTTCTCTAGCTTATGTACTTGAGAAGAAATTTGTAATTTTATTTTTGTTAATGTAATTCAACCAGTTCTGTAATTAAATTTGAAGTGTAAGAATTGTCTACAATTTCTAGGGTAAGTTTATGCAATTTTATGGTACTGTTGTAATTTTGATGTTTTTTTTTAATTTTTTGTTGATTTTATGAAGCTACAGGTTTTTTTAAATTCATTTTTGGAATTTTTATGAAAAAATTATTTATGTATTTTTTATCGGTAATTAGGGTTTGGATTAATTTTAATGATAAAGTTAATCCAAATCCTAAACCCAAATGTATGGACATTTTTACCCTTGAAAAAATCAGTTGAAAAAGTCAAAAAGTAACTTTCCTTAAACAATGTGAAACAGTAAGTGTGAAGGGTCTTTCAGGACGGAGGGAGTAATAGATTGTACAACATTTTAAATTGTTGGATGGCAAACCAATTAACGCATAAAATCATAAACTGAAATCTAAATAAAATTTATTTCGAGAAAATAGATACACTTTTCAATAACAGTGTTGTGTAGCCTTATACACAAATTGTGCAGACATATATCCAGTTGTGCAGCCTTAATGCCTTATTCATAGATTGTACAGAATACAAAGTAATTTCCATCGGCATAGTTTTCTTCATTGGGCAGAAGTTTTATCAGCTTTTCCTCCCTGCTTCATCAATGATCTCTCTAATGTGCTTTGGATGCACAATGAAGATGGAATGTCGGTCGTGCAGTGGGAGAGATAGACTCGGTGGTGATGACTCGACTGTGAGTGTAGCCCTAATTCATGTAACTAAGATGAACTCTAACTGTGTGATTGTGAGCTGGGAGAGATGGGCTCCAATTGTAAAATGACGGAAGGAGAAATGGAGAGATGTTGGCGGTGGGTTGTGCGGTTGAGAGATACCTCTCTTAGGGCGGAGAAATGAATTTCTCAATTTGTAAAATGAATTCTTGTAATTGTGACCCAAAATATCGGGCCACAAAAGGGGATAAGATAATATTTGTTGCAATTTTCATGGGTTGTAATAAGAATTATATTGGAAGGGTTTATTTGGGATTGTGAATGTAATTTAGTATCTAATAGTATTTATTTTAGTTGGACGTACCTAGAAGTAATAATACTCCCTCCGCCCGGTGTTAAGGTATCTATTTGCTTATTTCACGTGGATTAAGGAGTATTATTATAATATGTAAAGTGGATAGTTATATTAGAATGAATTGGTGGGCCATATTGTGTACTTTTTTAGTAAATATAGGAAATGGATACCTTTGAACCGGACGTCAAAAATAGAAAATGGATACCTTAGAAGCGGACGGAGGGAGTATGATATAATTTGCACCTATAAGAAGTTTTTTTACTAATTATTTAAAACTTTAAATTTTGTCTTAAAAAAGATATTTGTATCAATTTACTACTATAACTATGAATTTATTATCAGTTTTGCCCAATTTTTGCCGAAAACCTAATTTTACATCGAAAAAAGATCACGTGCAATGCACGTGACCGTTCAATTTGGGGGAATCCGGGCATATTTGCTGAGGTGACAATCCAATTAAAATTCATCCAATCATAATGTGCAACATCACAATTTAAGTCAAATTGCAAGATTCAACATATCAACCCAATTTATATATTTTATTACTTGAAAATATATATATTTTTAAAATAATATTACAAGAAAATATAAATAATATTTAAAACAAAAACAAAAAAAACAAAAAAATATCAACTGAAACATAAATTCAAAAACAGAAAAGTAAACAAATATGTCAACTCGACGAAATGCCATCGCCCATCACCAGTACTCGTCGGAACGAGAACCAGAACAGAGAACCCTCGACTAAGGAGCCACCGACTGCCGCTCTCTTTCGAAGTTGGTGCAGCGACACTCATGTGCTCAAGTTCCTCTACAACCCACCAGCGTCGTGGCCCAGTCCCTTCCCCCCTGCGCGTCTCTTTCCACCGAATCGAAGAACCCTAATATTATTCTTCTTGCAATACCCCAAATTTGAATAGCCCAAACCCCAATTTCTGCTGATGGAGGTTTTCGATGATGGTAGCCGGTGACGGGTGAATTTTTAGTTGTGTGGTGGTGACGGAGACAGCGTCGCTGGGAATGAAGAGATTGATGATGAGGGGGAAGGCGAAGGAGTCGGCGTAGGAAGGGTAAGCAGTGTGGTAGTACTTGGATCTGGTCATCTTGTATCAGTGCGTCGATGTGGTGGGGTGGGGGCGGCGAAGACGGTGGGGTAAGGTGGAGGGTGAGCAGTGCGGTGGTAGTGAATAAATTTAGATTTGGACATATTTTTTATTAAAATTTATTTATTAAATATTATAATGATAATAAAAATATTTATTTTTTTTAAGATATTACAAGTGAGATGGACAATTTTGTTTGGATAACCACCTAAGCAAAGCTCCGCCGAATTCCCCCAAAGTGAACGGTTACGTGCAATGAACGTGACCTTTTTCCATTGAAAAACTAGGTTTCGTAAAAAATTGGGCAAAATTAAAGGTAAATTTATAATTATGGTACTAAATTAATACAAATATCTTTTTTGGGACATAATTTAAAGTTTTAAATACTTAAGGGACAAAAAAAACTTTTAACTCTAAATTAAAAACACTCACATACGCACAAACCACACTATATTTCTTAAGTATACGGAAAATATGTAGTACATCAGATGTGCAAGTTATTGAATCCAAAGGGAATGAATTAAAATCTAATTAATTAAACATTGTTCACGGATAAGGAGAATAAAATAATGTTAGAGAATTAAATAACTAAATAATAAATTAAAATAATATATAAATTATGTAATGACTGGACTCAATAACGAAGAATATGAATGAGATGTAAATCAGAATAATTAAAACTTCTCTAGTTATTCTAGGTATTTCGCTTTCATTAGGCTTGTCTTGTAATGGGTGGAACTTCTATTATTCAATTCTAGCACAACTTTCTAAAGCAATTTGGAATTTATGTAAGGGGCGGCTATTTGCACCCCCGAATTCACTAAACATACCCCTAAAAAAATTCTATTAAAAATACTCCTAGTAAGAAAGACATAATTAACCTTATAAAAATTTGCATAATCGGTATATTCCCTCACTCCAACAGAACATCTATTTTTATGCTTTTTATAATTGAACGAAACATTCTGTTCGCTCGGTGTTGTCGAACATATCTAAACTTTTCCAGTTGGAGGCTACGACCAACGCTTCATACAATTCACAAAAAAATTCAACAAGTATTAGAGAAAAAGGATTTGATCTACAGAACTTGGAATCCGAGTATAATGAATCTGATTATGAAAGGGCTGCGATGCAATGAGAGTAGAGATCAGGAAATTTTAGGATTTTATATATAAATAAAAAAACAGTGGGCGATGTAAGGACATCCATTAACAAATCATGCACACAGTTTGTAACACCTTGCTTCTAAACTTTTTGTTCCCAATGTTGATCACTTTCAGCTCTCCCCTGAGGAAAATCATGAACTTATTATAGTGTAAATCTAAAACCATAGAGTTTAGTTAAGTAGGGTGATCTCCTCCGATCATATGAATATAGTCTCATGAACTTATTATAGTTTAGCAATGGGGTATGTTTAGTAATTTTGAAGTACATTATTAATGAATGTATTATTATATAAGGATATTTAAGTCATATTTGTTAGAACCTAGTGTGTGCGTACAGTGGATAAACTGACTGGGTGAGCATTGTTGTAAAGAATGTTGGATCAAATACAGAAACAGAGCACAACGGAAAAATAAAAGAGAGAGAATATAACAAGCAAATTTTCAAAACTATCTACTGAGTGTTTCACCAGTAGGGCCTTCAGGGCAAAAGGCATATCATAATAAACATGTTCATGAACAGATACAAGTAGACTCTTGACAAGAAAACTTGAACACCAACACACTTCCAGGAAGTGAAAAAAACTATGAGAACAAAATCCTATCCCACAACAACAATTACCCCAACTGTTGTTAACTCCCAACTTAAGAGACAAGTCTCCCGTCTATCTACTCTTGAGTACAAACTGGATAGATCAGAACTCTCAAACTTAAACTCTTCTCACGTGTATGATAAAATTATTCTGTAATCTCTACCGAACCTCAATGCCATCGCATCTTATTTATAGACATGAATTGATGGATTTGGTTCAAGGGAGTTGCGGAAATTCATTCTTCAAATTTGAATAATCCGCGCATATTTGAATTCTCTGCCAAAAAACTCCCGAAGATCAAAACGTTATCCTAATTTTGAAATTCGAATCCCCATGGTTATCTAACCGTTAATCCTAATCCAAAGCGTTAGCCAGATATGTTGCAACAAAATCTGAAACAAATAGAAAGACAAACAACGAGATACAAAGAAAGGCAAAAAACATAAAAAGCGGAAGGAGAAACCATACACGTCAACAATCTCTCCCTTTTTGCCTTTCTTCACAAGCACAGGAAAAAAATAAAGTAAAGAGAAAAACACAAGTAAAAAAACAAAAATAAACGATCATTAAAAAGAAAGCAACAAAACAAGGATGACAAAGAAAAAACTAAGAAAACAAGCGACAACAAACAAACAAATACATCGACTGACAAAGAAAGCAAGACAACAAGAAAATAAATAGAACTCCCCCTGAGTTCACACCCACCAGAATAATTATTTCAAAACTACCCCTGACTGCAAGGAAATAATCAAAAGCATCTTCAACCACTTTCGTCATCATCATCAGCCTATCCAGAAGTACCCACATCAACTTCTCTATCCTCCTAATCCATGCCATTATCATCATCAAATGCTGCTCCCCCTGCTTGAGAAGAAAGAAAATCTTCCCAATTCATCACTAAGGTTTTAATCTGACGAATGTGAGTGCGAATGAAAACTGTAGAGATAAACACATGTCCTGAACCAGGCTCAACATGAGCAGATGCCGCAGGTGGAGTACCGAGGAAAGTCATTGACCCTGTTAACACCAAACAACCTAGAAGAGATCACCATATCACGAAGAGTGTTAGAGAATAAATCCCCAGGCTTGGTCTGAAACTTCTGTTTCATCAACATACCAAACACCAAAGCTGGAAAAGGAATTGAACCAGACCGATGAACAACCCGTGACATCACACGGGAATCTATGCTTCCCAGATTAACCTTAGACTGTGCCCCCAATTTGTACAATAAGATTGTCTGTGATTAGTGCTTGTGATTAGAAATGAAAAGAAAGAAGATAGAAACATAAAGAAGTTGAAGAAGCTGAGCATCTCTTCGATTACTTACACTTGATAAGTCACTCTTATCCATATTTTCCCTACCATTACCAAAGAGCCTATCATTACATCCAAAAGTGAAAGTCCTTTTTGATCATTAGTTGAAGTATTGGTGGCTTGAACTTGCTAATTTTTTTATGTCATGATTTTAACGTTGTAGTGTGACTTGATATGATTTGTAGTCCTTATTACTTATGATGTGTTGTTGCTTATGTTTTTTTGGTCTTACTCTAGGTGAAAATTCCCCCTCTCATTTTTTCATTTTCGTTGCTCGAGGACGAACAACACTTTAAGTTTGGGGGGTTGATCGGTGTCATTTTTACCTAGATTTTAGTGTATTTTATTATGTATTTTTGTGTGTTTTTATTCATTTTGTATATCATTTGGTGGTATTATATGAAGATATGGAGATTTGTGCTTTGAAATGATAAATGTGTGATTTTCATGATTAAGTGCCTTAAATTGTGCTATATTTATAAATATTTAGAGAATTGATAAAATTGGTGTAATTTGTGTGATTTTCAGGTAAAAATGATTCTAGACACGATAAATAATATGTGGGAAAAAACAGAGTTCAATTCGGAGTTGAAACGGGGGAGAATGAGCCAATGCAAAATGTTGAAAAACACACGTCCAAGTTGTATAATTTTTCTGTATTCGTGTGGAGCTCTAAACTAGATGTGTGATACAAGGTTAGAAAGCCACAGAAGAGAGGATCGCGTGAGCGCAAGAATCACTCAAATCGGAGATCGGATGTAGAAGTTATGCGCGAAACGGTGAGACTACGCAGAACGTGATGCTCCTACACGCCCCGTGTACCAAACACGCCCCCTGTTAGAGATGGCCGTGTACTGTCATCCGAAAAAGCTACACGTCCACCCCCATGGCCGTGTTCCGTACATGACCCGTGTTCTGACAAAAGTCAGTTTTATGATTTCTAAGTATTCTAGAAGCTTCCATGGGGGTATAAATACATGTTTTGACCACAAAATGCGAGAGGAATCATTTTGTATCAGTTTCAACACACACTAGACACCTAAATCACACACATTCATCTCCATCTCTTCTATCCTTCACTTCATCCATTCTAACCACTTGATCTCCTCAAATTCATCCATCCACCAATCTAAGAAGAGGAATTCATCATTGATGGAAGATTTTAGCATGATCAAGGAGAATGAAGTTCACCATCAAAGGGGAGCCAACTTACCTTTATTTTGTTATTTTCTTCATTATCTAGCTAAATTAGAGCATGCCATGGATTATTTTGAATTTGTAATGATATGTAGTGGCTAGTCCTCATGTGAGGCTAGTAATATGATTGGTTAGGGATTATGTAGATTTTGTACACCACATGTTTGATGAAATGATTTTTATGAATATTTTCTATCATGAATGCTTATTCTCATTTTATGTATGATTTGTGTGGTTAAATTCTCTACTCATAGTGTTAGGATGGCCATTCAAATATTATGTTTAGTGGTTTAATTGAATCATTGATTGCATGAGATGACTTAGTTAGTATGAGGAGAGATAAGCTATACCCTTCAAGTGCTTAGAACCTCATGATAGGACATTAGTGATGAACTAGTGAGGAGAACCAAACTTATGATCATAGTACCTTCATGGGAATTGAGAGTAAGAACAATCCTAGGAGATTTAAACTTGTAAAAGAGTTGAGAACCTAATCACCAGGGTCATAGGGGTTAGGGGTACAAACGTCATTGCCCTTAATATCATAACATGAAAACCATCAATGCATGTGTGTGTGTGAGTCTATATATACCTTATCAATGAATGTTGCTTGCCTTATATACTTCTTAGATTGCTCACCTTCACCCATCATCCATCTCATTTGTACATGTTCTATCTTTAATTTCTTTTCTAGTTGTTAGTTTGTAGTATAATTCAACCCTCTCCTTTTGTTTTGTCCTATTAGAGTAAAGCATTTCTCAAACACGGCTACCCACTTTCGCCCTTGGGTTCGATATATTATAAATTTTGCACTTGGTCGCTTACGTGCTACACAAGATAGAGTACACTTGCTCTAAATCAATGTAACCAAAATTGAAACTAAGTTCATGGCGCCGTTACCATGGCGAAAGCCTTCGGTGTAAGGTGTTTGAATTTGTTAACTCTACTTAGGACATTTTTTTTATTTTTACATCTTATATTTGTTTTGAAAAAATTGTTCTAACTTGTTCTTCTTGATAGGTACATCAACCTTGAAAGAAGGGGAGAAGGAGCAAAACCAAAAATAGCAAGTGTAGAAAAGTTTTAGAAGGTCACTTAAAGAGATGATGAACTTTGACCAATTCTACAATAATGGGGAAATGTGGGATGGCAACGAGCTTCTAATGAGAGTACATGCCAACCATATCAAGGATACACTTACACTCCATCAAGTTCTTACAATAATTTCTTCTCTACAAGCATTAAACCAAGTCGTTCAAGCTATGAGCTTCAAAATGCTTACTCAATACCTAATTCCAACTTTAATGGGGGACAAGTGTGGAACATGCCCAATCACTAAATGGGAAATGGAACGTGTATGCAAAACGGGTATGCTCAAGAGAATTTCCAAGAAGAGTGTCCACCATAATATGATGGAAGAAGACCTTCCTTGCAAGATCAATTAAATCAAATGATGGAAATGATTAAGCAAGAAAGAGAGGCTAGAGAGAAGAAATTTGAAGCTTTGGAACGTCAAGCGAGGGAACTTGCTAATTATGAAGCAACTTTTCAAAATGAACAAAACAAGACTCTCAAAGATGATGAAGAGTTTTTAAAGGCTAAGGAAGAAAAGAAAGAGGTAAGTTTAGTTGAAGAAGAGTGTGTAGAAGGAAAAGAGGTTGAGCGCAAGTTAAAATGGAGGATGAAGAAGGAAAGAGTGTCGAAATAAGAAATGTGTGTAGAAAAGTTTGAATGTGATTATTGGGGCATTCCGATTACTCTTAATCCTATTCCTTTTCCTCAAAGATGTGTTAAAGAAGAAAAGAGAGAAGAGTTTGAGAGTTATATTGCTTTGAAAAATAAAAAGATGGAGGAGAGTAAGGTGAAAAATGAAGAGGTCAAATCTATGCATGAAGAGTATTCCACGAAAGTGTAGGACCTTGGAAAGGATGTAATGCCTTATGAAATTGAAGGAAAAGGAACTCTTAATGCAAGGTGTGACTTAGAGTTGAATGAAAATGTGATGCCTTATTCTACTTATAGAAGCCTTAATATGAGGAAACTCAAGCCTACCACAACTTGTCTTAAGGGTAAAAATTGATCTTTTATTTTGCCTTTTGGAAAGGTTGAAGACGTGGTGGTTAAGGTGAATGAGATGGTCTTCTCGGTTGATTTTGTGGTACTTGGTGTGGAAGCGGAGCCTCGAGTCCTACTTACTCTTGGAAAAAATTTCTTTACAACCAAAAGATCTAGTGAAGATGAAGAAAAATAGGAGGTCTCATTGAGCTCGGTGGACGAAAGTGAATTACTATCATGCCATCAAGGAGGAAAGGATGAGTCATATCTTAAGCCCCAAAATGTGCCTCCGGATGAGTTTGAAAAGATTGAACAATCTTACTACATAGAAGCTTTGAATCCTATTGTGGAAAATATTGTGAAAATTGAAAAGAAAGGGAATGAGGAAATAACGAGCATTGTTCAAGATGGTGAAAATATTGAAGAATTATTGGGAAGTGATGAGAAGAAGATTATTAGTGATTTCTTATCCTTGTTTGATGATGAGAATTATTGTGAAGAGGAGAAAGAGTTAGAACAAGATCATGAGGTAGAAAAAGGTGAAGCTTCGTTGAAGGCCAAAGACCAAGGAAAGTTTGTACTAAAATGTGAAATCGAGAATGGGGGAGACTTCAATGCTATATGTGATCTTGGTTCAAGTGCAAATTTGATGCCTTCGGAAATTTTTGAAAAACTTGGCATTGGGAAGTTAAAGGAAACTCTTGTGAAATTTGAAAAGTCTAATTTTTCTTATGTTGAACTTGACAGGAATGAAGCTCCGAATATTGAATGGAAGCTAGATAAAGAAGAAGATTGTTGCACTTGTAAAAGGAAAAAGCGTTCGTTGCATGATTCTCCCGGAATGTCAAGTATGGTTAGTAAGAAGGGGGATACGGTCATAACGGACAATAAGAGAGCAAAAAGAAATTTTAAAGTGAAGATGAAGGCCGATTGGCCAAAGGATTTTTGTGGAGTTTAAAAGTTGAATTATGCGTCTAGCTTGAAGACGTTAAATTTAACGCTTGATGGGAGGCAACCCATTTTTAATTGCTTTGATTTAATTTTCTTGCATTTTTTGGCATGTAGGTTGATCGTGCTCATTGAGGAGAATGCATATTGGAGATACGAGAAGTGCTCGATTTGAAGTGTGAAGGTACGTCTCACCACTTCTTGCAAACTTAAAGTTCAACTCTTGTTTCACTTTAAGTTTGGGGGGATAGTGCGTGGTGTACGTCCCTTGAATTTTTGTGATGCAATACTTCTCTACAAGAAGCTCATTGTGGGAAACTACAAGGGTAAGTCCCACCACGTTTTGCAAACTTAATTCTCAACTTGTTTCGATTTAAGTTTGGGGGAGAGTGTGTGGTGTGACTCACCACTTGAGTGTGCATATTATGTTGATTGAGAGATCTTTTTTGTAAAATTGGGTCAATTTTAAAAATTTTCTCATGAGTATTGGTTTGATTTTGGATTGTTTGGTGGTGTCGAAGTGCATGCTAGTTCATATTTTGGTTAAAATTGTTGTGCTGATGGTTTTGATGAGATTTTGAGTATATATGAGGTGTATTAGAAGTGCAAAAACAGGGCACAACGAGATGTGAATTTTGAAATCGGGAAAAATAGAGAAGTCGCTACATGAGCCGTGTTCAGTACACGACCCTGTAAGAAGTGGCCGTGTACTGACATCAGAAGCAGCTACTCGCCCGAGGCCAAGGGCAAGTTTCAAACTCGAGCCGTGTAGGAGATAGAAGCACGGGCCGTGTGCTGCGCACGGCCCTGTTACATGAAGTCGTGCTCGAGCATCAGAAATACCTACACGATCATAACTGAGGCCGTGTTCCAAACACGGACTGTGCAGATGTCAAGTACACGAGGCATGTAGCAGAGCACGACCCGTGTCGTGCTCAAAATTCCAGTTCGTCTTGTATGCAGCCCGTTTGTCCATGCTAGCCATTTCCATCTCCGGATGCCTTTTCAGGGAGTTCACTTTACTACTCATCATTTCCATATGCTTAGCATAGACTATTTGATTTAATTTGGATTGATTGGATTGACATGTTACTTCATTTATTATATACTTGGGAGGTTTACTTGTTTTATTTAGGTAGTTTTACTTGCTTTATTAGTTTTCTTATTCTTGAATAAGGTGGCAAATTCTTAAGCTTACATGTTATTGGATGATTGAGGATATGTGCTTTATTTCTTTTGATGGTTGAAATTTTAGTTTTTGCATGTTATATGTATTTGTGATGTTTCTTGTTTGGTGAGTCTTTTCTTATGTGTTTTGTTTGTATTTTATTCTTATATAGGGTTGCTTGGTGGTATGTTTTAGGTTGTTGTGAGTCATTTTTGAATGTGAGTAATGACATGTTGTTTGCGATAAGTGATGATGAACTATGTTGAGAATCTCTACTCTTTAAAATTGTGGCATGTTCTATTTAACTTGTTCAATTTTGATATGAATTGAGGTGTAATAGGTTCCTAAAGGTCCGAGCAAAAGCTTGTGAGCATTTGAGCCTCAACCGTGCCTCCACAGTTAGTTTTTCATGAGTGGATCGATTGAGCCTTGGTAAACTAGAACTTGCTCATGGACTACGGGAATGAGCCCGATTGGTGGAGGTTAGTGATATGATCTCAGGCCATCCTTGTTACTTTAAAGTCATTACTATATATTTCCTTACCTTATACATCATCCCTAGTTAACCACTTTGAGCCTTAAAGCCTATTTCTTGTGATATTAGCACATTACAAGACATGATTACCCACTTAAGCCTTTCATATATACCTTTTCTGTGGGTGATTGAGGAGATGATGGTCTACAAGGTGTGATGTGAGAATTGTGCAAGAGAAAGAAGGAAATGGTAAACAAGCAAGAAAATGATGAAAAGAGCTCAATCAAATACACATGCAACCTTCAAAGTAAAAAAGGAGCAAAACAAGAAAAATGTGCTCGAGGAATTCAAAAGTTGAAAGAAAGGAAGCATGTAAATTAAAAGAAGCTCAAGAAATCCAAGGAATGATAATGATTAGTGCTTGTGATTAGAAAAGAAAAGAAAGGAAGATAGAAACGTGAAGAAACTGATCATCTCTTCGTTACTTACACTTGATAAGTCACTCTTATCCATATTTTCTCTACCATTACCAAAGAGCCTATCATTACATCCAAAAGTGAAAGTCCTTTTTGATCATTAGTTGAAGCCTTGGGGCTTGTGAATGCAGTCCGTGAGCAAGCCTATGGTGCATCGGGTTTAATCGATTGATGAGTGAAAATTACCATACGTCATAGAGTGTTGAGTGCATTTTGATATCCGACGTGAGGTTTGGACCGGAAGGGACTTTATTACTCTTGATTTTCTTAGACTTGAACTTGTTAATTTTTTATGTCATTATTTTAATATTGTAGTGTGACTTGATATGATTTGTAGTCCTTGTTATTTATGATGTGTTGTTGCTTATGTTCTTTAGGTCTTTCTCTAGGTGAAAATTCCCCCTCTCGTTTTCTCATTTTCGTTGCTCGAGGACGAGCAACACTTTAAGTTTGGGGGGTTGATCGCTGTCGTTTTCACCTAGATTTTAGTGTCTTTTATTATATATTTTTGTGTGTTTTTATTCATTTTGTATATCATTTGGTGGTGTTATATGAAGATATGGAGATTTGTGCTTTGAAATGATAAATGTGTGATTTTCATGATTAAGTGCCTTAAATTGTGCTATATTTGTAAATATTTAGAAAATTGGTAAATTGGTGTAATTTGTGTGATTTTCAGGTAAAAATGGATTCTAGACACGATAAAGAAGATGTGGGAAAAAACGAAGTTCAATTCGGAGTTGAAACGGGGGAGAATGAGCCAAAACAAAATGTTGAAAAATACACGTCCAACTTGTATAATTTTTTTGTATTCATGTGGAACTCAAAACTAGACGTGTGATACATGGTTGGAAAGCCTCGGAAGAGAGGATCGCGTGAGTGCAAGAATCAATCAAATCGGAGATCGGATGTAGAAGTTATGCACGAAACTGTGAGACTGCGCAGTACGCGATGCTCCTACACTCCCCGTGTACCGAACACGCCCTTGTTAGATATGGCCGTGTACTGTCATCCGAAAACGTTACATGCCCACCCCCATGGCCGTGTTTCGAACACGACCCGTGTTCTGACAAAAATTAGTTTTATGATTTCTAAGTGTTCTAGAAGCTTCCATGGGGGTATAAATACATGTTTTGACCACAAAATCCGAGAGGAATCATTTTGGATCAATTTCCACACACACTAGATACCTAAATCACACACATTCATCATCATCTCATCCAACCTTCACTTCATCCATTCAAACACTTGATCTTCTCAAATCCATCCATAATTCTATCCATCCACCAATATAAGAAGAGAAATTCATCATTGACTGAAGATTTTAGCATGATCAAGGAGAATGAAGTTCACCATCAAAGGGGAGTCAACTTACCTTTATTTTGTTATTTTCTTCATTATCTAGCTAAATTAGAGCATGCCATAGATTATTTTGAATTTGTAATGATATGTAGTGGCTAGTCCTCATGTGAGGCTAGCAATATGATTGGTTAGGGATTATGTAGATTTTGTACACCACATGTTTGATGAAATGATTGTTATGAATATTTTCTATCATGAATGCTTATTCTCATTTTATGTATGATTTGTGTGGTTAAATTCTCTACTCATAGTGTTAGGATGGTCATTCCAATATTATGTTTAGTGGTTTAATTGAATCATTGATTGCATGAGATGACTTAGTTAGTATGAGGAGAGATAAACCATACCCTTCAAGTGCTTAGAACCTCATGATAGGATATTAGTGATGAACTAGTGAGGGGAACCAAACTTATGATCATAGTACCTTCATGGGAATTGAGAGTAAGAACAATCCTAGGAGATTTAAACTTGTAAAAGAGTTGAGAACCTAATCACCTTGGCCATAGGGGTTAGGGGTATAAACGTGATTGCCCTTAATATCATAACATGAAAACCATCAATGCATGTGTGTGTGTGAGTCTATATATACCTTATCTATGAATGTTGCTTACCTTACATACTTCTTAGATTGCTCACCTTCACCCATCATCCATCTCATTTGTACATGTTCTATCTTTAATTACTTTTCTAGTTGTTAGTTTGTAGTATAATTCAACCCCCTCCTTTTGTTTCGTCCTGCTAGAGTAAAGCATTTCTCAAACACGGCTATCCACTTTCGCCCTTGGGTACGATATATTATAAATTTTGCCACTTGGTCGCTTACGTGCTACACACGATAGAGTACATTTGCTCTAAATCAATTTAACCAAAATTGAAACTAAGTTCACCCGTATAATTTGCTTGGGCTCTCTTCTTGCCATAATTCTTCCTAGTCTTCTAGTTCCAGAAGAGCTTGGGCCTGAAGACTTCCCTTTAGACTTACCACTACTTGAATGAGATGGACCAGAAGATTTCTCCTTAGATCTGATTACAGGAGAACTCACATTTCCTTTTTCTATGTGGACACTGCTCCGGTGAGAATCTGATGGAAGATGAGCCTGCGGTGCTTCAGAAAAAATAGGGTTTGAAGGTATGACAATGTCAGAAGAACCTGGAACATACATGGAAAGAGGAATAGGGCTAGGGATAGGATCATCAGTGGGTTTGGCCATGGAGGATGAAGTGATATCGGTGGAGGAAATGGAATGATGAAGAATTGAATGGTTTGCAGAGATGGGAGAACGAAGTGAAAAAGGAAAAGAGGAAGATTACTCTTGATTGTTGGACATATTGATGGGACAACTCTACACTGAATGATGTCAGTTACAATTTACAAGAGAGAGAGAGTAAAAAGAAAATACGCTAACCAATGTAAAGTGATAATTTGAATAATAAAAAAAATGATACACTATATAATAAGAAATGAGATGCACTTTATAAGGATGTGGAAGTTAAGAAATACATGATCACAAACAAAAACAATTGCTAGACTACTAACACGAAGCTCACGATAAGAAAAGAAACACAAGAAAAAAAATAAAAAAAATAAAAAATATACGATGATATACATATACATATTCTTAAATTGCAGAAGATATTATTTTGGACTTTCCCCCCCTTTTTTAAAAAAAAAACGGCACACACATACTATTCGTACTTTGCTAGTACGAGTGATATTTTTAAGGAAAATATTCAATCACTTAAGAGGAGAATCATGTAAAGGAGATACAGTTAATAGATTTTTTTTTTGTGACGAATTTCAACATTCCTTGAGATATATGAATTTTGTTATGCCTTTTTCATATCAATATCACCATAAAAATCTTTCTTTTTTTATAAGTCTTTTTCAAATGGTATGTGTCTAGAGAGGGAAAAAAGAATCCAAAATATTTTATGCAAGTTAAGAATAACAATATATATATCATCATATAAACAAAAACACATACTATAACAAAATAAAAAAAAAGACAACTTAGCACACACACACCGAGAGATTTTCTTAAGGAAGTAAATCTCTCAAAATCAAGGGTTTTGGTAAAGATATCAACTAATTGTTTCTCCGTAGAGATATATTCTAACTTAACCACATCTTGTTCAACTAAATCACGGATAAAATGATGGCGTATATCAATATATTTTGTGCGAGAATGTTGAACAGGATTTTTAAAAATGTTGATCGTGCTTGAATTATCACCATACACAGTAAGCATAGTACTTTCTTACTCGTAATCATGCAACATTTATTTGAGCTAGATTAGCTGCGTGTAACAACTCCCAAGAGCCACATATTCAGATTCTGCAGTATACAAGAAAACACAATTTTGTTTTATGCAATGCCATGACACGAGGTTATTACAAAGAAAGAAACAACCACCACTGGTACTTTTCTGATCACTCACATCACCGGCCCAGCCTGAATTGCTGAATCCAACCAACTCAACAATAGTACTTCTTGAAAAATATATTCCAAACTCCCAAGTTCCAGACACATATCTAATGATCCTTTTCACAGCTTGAAGGTGAGACATTTTGGGATCAGACTGATACCGAGCACAAACACCAACACTGTAAACTATGTCTGGACGGCTTGCTGTAAGAAACAAGAGGCTACCAATCATGGATCTGTAAAGAGTATTGTCAACCTTTACACCACCTTCATCTTTGGACAACTTTTGAGAAGACCCCATAGGTGTACGAGCAATTTTGGAGCTTTCCAAACCAAACCTCTTCACAAGATTTTTAGCATATTTGGATTGAGAGAAAATATTCCTTCTTGTGACTACCGTACTTGCATGCCAAGGAAGAAGTTTAGATCACCAACAAGACTCGTCTCAAAGATATTTGTCATTGCTATCACAAATAGTTCATTCAACCTAGATGACGTAGACCTAAAAACAATATCGTCAACATATATTTGAGCAATTAGAATATCACTACCTTCATGCTTAATGAATAACGTACGATCTACCATGCCTTTAGAAAACCCAAATTCAAGAAGAAATTCATTTAAACGACCATACCATGCACGAGGTGCTTGTTTTAAACCATAGAGAGCCTTTTTCAACCTAAAAACATGCAACGGTTTAAAAGGATCTTCAAAACCCTTAGGCTACTCAACATACACTTCTTCATTTAAAACGTCATTTAAAAAAGCACTATTGACATCCATCTGAAACAACTTGATTTTGAGAAAACACGCAATAGTAAAAACAAATCTAATAGATTCAATTCGAGCAACATGAGCAAAAGTGTCATCAAAATCAATTCCTTCAATCTGAGTATAACCTTGGGCTACCAACCTAGCCTTGTTTCGAACAATCTTACCACATTCATCAAATTTGTTTTTGAAAATCCACGTAGTGCCTATGACATTCTAATCAGTTGGTCTAGGAACTAAGTACCAAACATCATTCCTAACAAACTGATTTAATTCTTCATGCATGTCCTCTATCCAAAACTCATCTTTCAAGGCTTCATTCATATTTTTTGGTTCTTGCAAAGACACAAAACAATATATGTCTATATAATTAGTTAAGGAAGACATACCCACAAACCCAGACAGATCATCAAATTTAACTGTTAACAGACAGGATGGTCGAACCATCTTTCTGTAATCGACCAGTTCTTTTTGTCGAGTGGTAATTCCTTCATTAGAATCTTCTATGATCAGAGACGACGGATGATTCCTTAGATTCTACTTGAAGGTTCCTTTCTGGAATCCTTGGATGTGGAGTCAGAACTTTCTGGAATATTTGTAGCTGAAGATGTAGCTTCACTTGTTCCAACATCCTGATCAATATTTTGTTCCTGTACATCGTCATCAAGATTTTTCCAGGTATCTACAAGATCTGCATCAACAGTCTTCCCAGTCATACTTGTGACACTTAACATATCATCAAATATAATATTTATGCTTTCTTGGACAATACGATGCTTCAAATTGAACACCCTATATGCACGACTATTTTGGGAATAACCAAGAAAGATACAACACTCACTTCTGGAATCAAATTTTGTCAACTGCTCACGATCATTTATAATAAAGCAAACACATCCAAAAACATGAAAGTATTTAAGATTTGGCTTTCTATCATGTAAGACTTCATAAGAAGTTTTATTTTGTCCATATCTCAAATAAGTCCTATTGATAATATGGCATGCAGTATTGATCGCTTCAGCCCAAAAACGTTAAGACAAATTTTTTGATACCAACATAACACGAGCCATTTTTTGAAGAGTACGATTTTCCGTTCAACAATACCATTTTGCTGAGGGGTTCTTGGAGAAGAAAACTCATGTGAAATTCATGATTGATTCTCAAATTCTTTGCCATGATAACTTCTTATTCTGCTTACTTTAAGCACATATCTGTTTTCAAGACATTTTACAAGTTTCTTAAAAAAATTCGAAGGCCTCAGACTTTTCCCTTAAGAAATCTACCCATGCGAAACGTGAGAAATCATCAACACAAACCAAAATATACTTCTTACCTCCAAGGCTTTCCACTTCGATAGGACCCATCAAATCCAAATGGATAACTTCTAGACAACGAACAGTGGTATAATGTGATAACATTTTTTGTGACACGTGAGTTTGCTTACCATGCATACAAGGACCACATACATGCTTCTCTTGAAATGTCAATCTAGGAACTCCTTTTACCGCATTGTACTTAACAAGCTTTCTCAAGTTTCTAAAATTTACATGTTCAAGTTTGAAGCGCCAAATTACAGATTCATCAGAATGTGAATTTAAACAAGTAACATAAGATTGAATCAAGTAGCAATTGTCACTTGAACGCGTGCCAGTCATAATACAAACATTTTTATCATCAAACACTTTGACAAGAATTTTTATCAAACATCACATGAAGTTTGTCATCACACAATTGACTTATACTAATAAGATTAGCATACAATCCTTCGACATGAAGTACATTAGATAACTTAGGGAAACCTTCAACATTAAGACTGCCTTTTTCAATAATTTTTCCTTTCGCTCCTCCTCCAAAAGTAACATTGCCACCATCTACTACTTGGTAATCCTTCAAATATTCAATGGAACCTGTCATGTGTCGTGAACATCTACTATCAAAGTACCAGCAACCTGGAACTGCAGCTTTCAAAGAAGCACAAATCATGTTACATAAAACCTTTTGATCAGCTAAACTTTCCTTGCGATGTTCCACAGAATGTTACAATTTTATAGAAAATAATTTCTTATTCTGAAAATCTTTATGAAATTTGAAACAAAAAGGTTTTATATGTCGAGAGAAACAATAATGACACACAAATCTCTTTTTCCAATTTTTAGCAGAACTAGAATTTTTTGATGATCTAAATGTCTTATAAGATTCTAGACTATAGAAACATAAACCAGATTTTCCATGCTGACCTGTCATGAGTATCTCATCTAAATCAGACGTACCCTTTTTTAGAGTGTATTAATTAAATACTAAACGACTCTCCTATCTAACAACTTAAGCTTTTAGATGAGGTGGTTGTTTAACATGGTATCAGCTTTTAGATGAGGTGGCCATCTAACATGGTATCAGAGCCCATGGTTAACAAAGGTCCAGGGTTCGAACCTCACCGCCACCCATATATGAGAAAATTCCACATGCTAGGCTTAAGGCAAAAATTCCCCGCCTACATGTGAGGGGGCGTGTTAGAGTGTCTTAATTAAATATTAAACGACTCTCCTATCTAACAGCTTAAGCTTTTAGATGAGGTGGTTGTTTAACACCCTTACTAAACTTTTTAAAGCTTAAGGTAGAAGATTCCAACTTAACTGTAAGATTTAAGATTTCCAGATCCTTCTTGGTAAGAGATACTTCTAATCTGGTTATGACATTACGCTGCTCATCACACTCATGATCAAGATAAGAAAGTTTATTACGTAACATTTTGTATTTCTCATGAAGTTTCAAAAAATCAAGGTTTGAACACGAACCTAAACTAGAATGAGAAGATACAGAGACTGGGAATGAATCAACGGAATTAAACACATACCTCTTGATTGTCGTCATTTTCACCTAGGTTTTACTGTCTTTATTTGTGGATTTTCATATATTTTTATCCGTATTTATGTAAGTTTTGGTGGAGTTTTGTGTTAATTTGGAGAAATGTGTACAGGGTGAGAAATATGTGAAAATGAGCTTAGATATATGTGAAATAGGTCAAAAATGGAGCAAAACGGAGTCGGGAGCTGAAACGAGCTGAAAAATACCCAACTCGAGTTGCATGGTCTTACTCGACTTGCAACTCGAGTCGAGTTGGAGCTCGAGTAGGTGCAGAAGTTGTCCAGTAGGTCAACTCGAGTTGCAAGGTCCAACTCGACTTGCAACTTGAGTCGAGTTAGGTGCTGAGGAAAGACCAGCTTCTGACACGAGTAGACAGGCGAGAGCTCGAGTTAACCAACTCGAGTCGAGCTGGATTCAGGGTAAGTTGAGCAACAAGTCGAGCTGGGGCAGAGTGTCATCCAAAATTATCTAGTGAGCTAACTCGAGTTGAGCTAGGTCGAAGAAACCATCCAATTTGCAGAGCAACGCAACTCGACTTGACAGGCAGTAGCTCGAGTTGGCTACTCGAGTCGAGTTGGCTCCAAAGCAGGAAAAAAATTAAAAAATTCCAGAAGCTTCTAGAAGGTCCCCAAGGGGTATAAATACATAAGTTGTGCGAAAATTAGGGGGAGAGCCTCATTTTGACAGTTATTTTGGAGATCAACACACACTTTCTCACTACCATTTCACACACTCCATCCGATTCATTCTACCCTTCAATTAATCCATCCAATCACCTTGATCTTTATAAATCTATCCATACATCCATCCATCCATACATCTAAGAGGAGGAAATAACATTTGGTTGAAGAATTTGGCATGATCAAGGAAGAGGGAGTCAACTTTCATAGGGAAGCTCAATCACCTTTATTTTGCTATTTTCTTCATTATCTAGCTCATATGGAGCATGCATTGGATTGTAGTCAATTTGTAATGAATATTTGTGGCTAGTCCTCAAGTGAGGCTAGCAATATGATTGGGTAGGAATTATGTAGATTTTTGCACACCAAAAGCTTGATGAATTGATTGTTAAGAATATTTTCTATCATGAATGCTTATTCTCATTTGATGCATGATTTGTGTGGTTAAATTCTCTATGCATAGTGTTAGGATGACAATTCCAATATTATGTATGGTGGTTTAATTGAATCATTAATTGTATGAGGTGACTTAGTTAGTATTAGGAGAGGAAAGACATTCCCTTCAAGTGCTTAGAACCTCATGATAGAACATTAGTGATGAACTAGTGAGGGGACCCAACTTATGATCATAGTACCTTCATGGGAATTGAGAGTAAGACAATCTTAGGAGATTTAAACTTGTAAAAGAGTTGAGAACCTAATCACCTTGGCCATAGGGGTTAGGGGTACAATTGTGATTTCCCTTAATATCATAACTTGAAAGTCATCAATGCTTGAGTGTGTGTGAAGTCTACATAAGACCTTATCCATTATGTTTCTAGCCTTGCTCTCCTTTTAGATACATTTCATCCATTCATCTCATCTTGTCACTTGATTGATAATTGTTACAATTAGTTGCTAGTTTAGTTCATTAGATAATTGATAGAATAATCATTAGTATTAAAACCAAGCCTTCTATTGATAATCCTTACAAAATATAAATCAATGGAAAATCCGGATACAACCTAAAGCTTACTTTTCCCTTGGGATGACATTAATATAAATTTTGTACTTGGTCACGCGTTTACTCGACGATAGAGGCTCTTACTCTTACACATTTCACTAGAAATGTGACTAAGAACATGGCGCCTTTGCCGGGAAATTTCACCATTCCATGTGAGATGGGAGAGCATGAAAACTACAAAGCTTTATGTGATCTAGGGGCTAGCATTAATTTGATGCCCTTATCAATTTTCAAGAAGTTAGGTATTGGTGAGGTCAAACCGACGTCGGTCACACTTCAATTAGCCGATCGGCCGTTGACACATCCAAAGGGAATAGTGGAAGATGTTTTGATCAAAGTTGGCAAGTTTGTGTTCCCCATTGATTTTGTGGTACTTGATATGGATGAAGATGTTAATGTCCCATTGATACTTGGGCGTTCGTTTCTTGCCACGGGGAAAGCATTGATAGATGTGGAGAAAGGAGAGCTAACTTTGATGGTGAATGAGGAAGAAGTCATATTTTCATTAAGTGAGGCTATGATATATCCTCGGAACATGGAGGAATGTAGAAGATTGGAGGTTGTGGGTAACATTGTTGAAGAGCATATGTATCACCTTCACTCCAAGGATCCATTGAAAATTATCATAAGCCACTCTTACTCTCTTGAATCTATAAAATCTAAATCTTCTTTTTGTTTAGAAAATGATGAAATGGTTGATGAATTGCATGGTTTAAATGCTTGTAGGGCACTCACAAATGAGGAAGCAAAGGAAGCCAAGGTGGAGAAACTTGAAGAAAAACCAAAAGAGAAAGTGCAAGAAAAGAAGAAGGTGGAGTTGAAACCATTACCGAAGCACTTAAAATATGTTTACTTGGAAGAAAATGAAACGTATCCGAGGTGTGAAGAGTCGAATCTTGTGCTAAATTGGGAAAAATGCCACTTTATAGTGACCGATGGGATAGTCTTGGGGCATCATATTTCAAAGCATGGGTTAAAAGTGGATAGAGCTAAAGTGATAGCCATAGAACGTCTTCACCCTCCTACTAGTGAGAAGGGGTGAGATCGTTCTTAGGCCATGCGGGCTTTTATATATGCTTCATTAAGGATTTTTCCAAAATTGCTAGACCTCTTTATAAATTGCTTAAAAAAGATTGTCCATTTAACTTCGATGATGAGTGTTGTGTATCATTTCAGGTGCTTAAGGATGCTCTCACTTCATCTCCTATACTCGTTACCCCGGATTGGAGTTTACAATTTGAATTACATTGTGATGCTAGCGATCAATCCATTGGAGTGGTTTTGGGGCAAACGAGAGAGAAGAAGTTTAGAGCAATCTATTACACCTCAAAGACATTGAATTCGTGCCAAGTTAACTACACTACAACGGAGAAGGAATTTTTAGCCGTCTTGTATGCTTTTGAGAAGTTTCGACCATACTTGGTTGGGACACAAACGATTGTTTACAGGGATCACGCGGCCATAAAATACCTAATGAGTAAGAAAGATGCTAAACCTTGTTTAATCCGTTGGGTGTTGCTTTTGCAGGAATTTGATGTGATTACGGACCATTTGTCTAGGTTTGGAAAATGGAGGTGAGAATGAGGATTTAAAGCCCATTGGAGATGAATTCCCGGATGAGGAAATTTTTCTATTAGAGGTGGATCAAGTGTGTACTCTCATGGTGAATGTGCCGCCTTGGTATGCCAATTATGTCAACTTCATTGTGTGTGGAATCGAGCCCACATTGCTTAATGAGTACAAGGAGAAGAAGTTTCGTGTTGAAGTGAAGAAGTATTTTTGGGATGAGCCGTATTTGTTTAAAATTTGTAATGATGGAGTAATAAGGAGATGTGTGGCCGAAGAAGAAGTCATGTGGATTCTTGAACTTTGTCACTCGTCTTTGTGTGGAGGTCACTTTGCTCACCAAAAGACGGGGGCTAAGGTTTTATAATCGGGTTTCTATTGGCCAACATTGTTTAAGGATACAAAGAAGTTTGTGGCTAAGTGTGATAGATGCCAAAGAATAGGGAGAATAGGTAAGAGAGATGAAATGCCCATGACCTTAAGGATTGATGTGGAAATATTTGATGTATGGGGCATTGATTTTATGGGATTATTTCCCTCGTCAAAAGGATATGTGTATATCTTGCTAGCCGTGGATTATGTGTCAAAGTGGGTGGAGGCAATCTCCACTAAGACAAATGATGCTTTGATTGTGCAAAGGTTTTTGAAGAAGAACATTTTTGCTAGGTTTGGAGTTCCACGGGCTTTAGTGAGCGATGGAGGATCTCACTTTGTAAACAAGTTGATGGAGAGTTTGTTGAAGAGATATGAAGTGAAGCATCAAGTGGCTACACCTTACCACCCTCAAGCAAATGGTTTGGCGGAGGTTTCAAACCGCCAAATCAAGTTAGTTTTGGAGAAGACCATCAATGGAGGGAGGAAGGATTGGTCGGACAAGCTTGATGATGCCTTATGGGTTTATAGGAC
Organism: Pogostemon cablin; assembly: GCA_023678885.1. Taxonomy (NCBI): domain Eukaryota; kingdom Viridiplantae; phylum Streptophyta; class Magnoliopsida; order Lamiales; family Lamiaceae; genus Pogostemon; species Pogostemon cablin. The sequence continues at coordinate 27,120,857 of CM042983.1, read as the reverse complement.
GGCTTTTAAGACTATTCTTGGTGTGTCACCGTATCAATTGGTTTATGGTAAAGATTGTCACCTCCCCGTGGAGCTTGAACACTGTGCATTATGGGCTATTAAACGGCTTAACATGGATGAAGGGGAGAGTGGTCAAGCAAGGTTGTTGAAGTTAGTTGAGTTGGAGGAGTTTAGAGGAAGAGCATTTGAAACTCAATCATCTACATGGAAAATATGAAGAGATGACATGATGCTAAGGTCAAGGAGAAGACGTTTGCTCCTGGGGACAAAGTTCTTGTCTTCAATTCGAGGCTCAAGTTGTTTCCCGGAAAGCTTAAATCTTAATGGATGGGGCCATATGAAGTGCTTGAAGTGTTGAGTGGACATACTTTGAAGCTTAAGGGTCCTAATAATGAGTTTGTGGTAAATGGTCATAGGGTGAAACATTATCTATCTCCTTCTCAAAAGGAGATAGTGTATGTGGATACCCTCTCTTCTTAAAACTTCTTTGAGAACTTAGTAGAGTAGGTTTTATTTTATGTTTGCTTTTATTTGTTTTTCTTGTAGTTTGGTATGTAGGTGGATTGTGCTCATGATGAAAGATATGTATGAAGAAGACGAAGTGTGCTTGATAAGGAATGGAGATGTATGTCACACCACTTTGCTCAAACTTAAATTTAACACGTGTTAATTTAAGTTTGGGGGGAGTGTGTGGTGGCCATACTTACTTGAATGTTGGAATGCACATATGTTACCACAAGGTTAGTACAAAGGTAAGTCCCACCACTTTTTGCAAACTTAATTCTCAACTTTTATTTTGATTTAAGTTTGGGGGAGAGTATGTGGTGTGACTCACCATTTGAGTGTGTTATGATTAATGATTGATTGAGGGAATACTACTTTGTGTAAAATTGGGTAAATTTAAAATTTTTCTCATGAGTTTGGTTATAATGTTGGGTAAATTTGGTTGTGTTGAAGTGCATGATAGTCCTTATTTTTATTACAAGTGTTGAGCTAATGGTTTTGATAAGTTGTTGAGCATAAATGAAGTAGAGTGGAAGCATGAAGTGAGCCCGAAGATCAAAGAGAGGAAACGTTGTGGATGTGATTCGGAAGCTCATGCCAACCATTTCTATTCTCAAATGTTTAACGGAGTTCACTCTACATCCTATCACTTCTAGATTGCTTGGCATGAATTGATATCGATTTGGATTGTATTGGATTAGCATGCTACTTCATGTGTTATGTTTGTGTGAGGTTTACTTTCATAATCTAGGATTTCATTTTCAATTAAGGATGTGATGTTTGTTGAGCTTACATTTCATTGGATGATGAGGATAGGTGCTTGATTTTCTTTTGATGGATGGAATTTTTGCATGTTATGTGTTGTTGTCTTGTTTCTTGCTTGGTAAGTCTTTTATCATGAGTTGTGTTTGAATTTTTATTTTTGTATAGGGATGCTTGGTGGTATGTTTTGGGAAGGTGTTAAATGTTTTTGAATGTGAGCTATGATGCATTGTTTATGATAGGTGATGGCAAGCATGTTAATGGTTTCTGCTTGTTGAAATTGTGACATGGATTACATAATTTGTTCAATTTTGAGAAGTATGAAGGTTAATTAAGTTTCTTTTGGTCCAAGCAAAAGCTTGTGAAAGTTGAGCCTCAACCGTGCCTCCATGGTTAATTCTTGATGAGAGGACCGGTTGAACTTAGACAAACTAGAACTTGCTCTTGGACTATAGGAACGAAGCCCGAATGGTTGAAATTTGTGACATGATCTTAGGCCATCCTTGTTAAGTGAAGTCATAGCCATAAATTTTCTTACCTTATACATTATCCCTAGTAAGTCACTTTGAGCCTTAAAGCCTATTTCTTGTGATATAAGCACATTACAAACCTTGAAAACCCATTAAGCCTTATATATATAACCTATGTGTGGGTAATTGAGGATGATGATGGTTTACAAGGGAAGATGTGGAAAAATATGCAAGTATATATGGAAAGAAAGGTTGAGTCAAGAAAAATGATGAAAGAGCTCAAGATAAAAGCAAGTGCAACTTCAACCAAAGTGAAAAAGGTGCAAAATAAAAAAAAATGCTCATGGAATACAAAAGTCAAAGAAAAGAAGTATGCCATTAAAAGAAGTTCAAAATCCAAGGAATGATAATGACTAGTGCTTGTTATTAAAGGAGAAAAGAAAGGAAGCATGAAAGTGAGTAGTTGAAGAAAAGAATCATCTCTTCGATTAACCACACATGAATAATCACTATTATCCAAAGTTTCCTACCTTACCAAAGAGCCTAAATATTACATTCAAAGATAAAGACCTTTTTGATCACTTATTGAAACCAGGGTGGCTTGTGAACATAGTCCATGAGCAAGCCTATGGTGAGTCGGTTCTAACCGGTAGATGAGTGTTGTTCAAAACCTTACTCCAAAGAGTGTTGAGTGAAATTGATATCCTATGAGAGGCTTGGATTGAAAGGAATTTGATTACTCTTTTTTCATGCTTAAGATTGAACTTGTTAATCTTTCATGTTTTATAAGTATAATAATGTAGGGATACTTAATTTGATTTTGTAGTCCTTATTGCTTATGGTGCGTTGTGGTTTATGTTCGTTAGGTGTTTTCTAGGTGAAAATTTCTCCTCTTGTTTATCATTTTTCATTGTTCGAGGACGAACAACACTTAAATTTTGGGGGGTTGATCGTCGTCATTTTCACCTAGGTTTTAGTGTCTTTATTTGTGGATTTTCGTATGTTTTTATCCGTATTTATGTAACTTTTGGTGGAGTTTTGTGTTAATTTGGAGAAATGTGTACAGGGTGAGAAATATGTGAAAATGAGCTTAGATGTATGTGAAACAGGTCAAAAATAGAGCAAAATGGAGTCAGGAGCTGAAACGAGCTGAAAAATACCCAACTCGAGTTGCATGGTCTTACTCAACTTGCAACTCGAGTCGAGTTGGAGCTCGAGTAGGTGCAGAAGTTGTCCAGTAGCTCAACTCGAGTTGCAAGGTCCAACTCGACTTGCAACTCGAGTCGAGTTACGTGCCGAGGAAAGACCAGCTTCTGACACGAGTAGACAGGCGAGAGCTTGAGTTAACCAACTTGAGTCGAGCGGGTTCAGGGCAAGTCGAGCTGGGGCAGAGTGGCATCCAAAATTTTCCAGTGAGCTAACTCGACTTGCAACTCGAGTCAAGCTAGGTCGAAGAAACCGTCCAGTTTGCAGAGCAACGCAACTCGACTTGACAGACAGTTGCTCGAGTTGGCTACTCGAGTCGAGTTGGCTCCAAAGAAGGAAAAAAATCAAAAAATTCCAAAAGCTTCTAGAAGGTCCCCAAGGGGTATAAATACATAAGTTGTGCGAAAATTAGGGGGAGAGCCTCATTTTGACAGTTATTTTGGAGATCAACACACACACTTTCTCACCACCATTTCACACACTCCATCCGATTCATTCCACCCTTCAATTCATCCATCCAATCACCTTGATCTTCATAAATCTATCCATACATCCATCCATCCATACATTTAAGAGGAGGAAATCACAATTGGTTGAAGAATTTGGCATGATCAAGGAAGAGGGAGTCACCTTTCAAAGGGAAGTTCAATCACCTTTATTTTGCTATTTTATTCATTATCTAGCTCATATGGAGCATGCATTGGATTGTAGTCAACTCTTCACTTCTTGCTATTTCAGACTAGGCCCCTTAGTGTCAACTCTGTAATCTGCCTTTGCTGGGACTCTAGTAGCTTGTTGATGTTAGCTAGACTAAAGACGATCTCATCATCCCTATTCAGCTTCACCACTTGATGTTCAACCTGCGCCATTGATTAGCCATAACTTGTAGTCGGGTTGACCAATTCAAGAATTTATCGAACCACAGGGAGATCGATGCTAGCACTTAAGTGATATCACGTTTATCACGATTTTATAGAAACGAATCATAGATGGATGGTTTGGTTAACAAGTAATTAAATGAAAGTAGACAAGCAATAATCAAATGACAAGATAAAAAAAATGATGAATGAGTGGTTTTCCAAATTAAGTAGAAGTGAGATTAACAACACTAATGAAGTGGTAACTTATGGATTCATGCATTAAACTCATATGTATCAAGGGTTAAGACTAAGGGCCAACACTTATACCACCTAAACTTCCTCTCGAAATTAATAGGATGTAGATCATTTGCACAATCTCAAAATAGCTCAAAGGTTGGTTCTCAATTAAACTATTCCAACTAGGTACTAAGTTCAATTTAAGAATCCCTTCATATAATCAATTGACTTCTCAATCTAACTAATCACATGTTCCATCAAAGGGTTCTAAATAATAAAGAACTTCTCAATCTCTTTACCATTTATAATGCACATGAGGTGTTTGATGAAATGATTCACTTGACTATCCTAAGCACATAATTGATTTCTCAATCTAATCATATAATTAGAACAATCAAACACACAAAACATCATAGATCTCAAGATATATAAGCACCAATGATAGAAAATCAAATATCCCCATCAACATATGAATTTAATTACATAGATCCACAAATTAACCAACAACCTTCATGTTGCTAATCTTACAAGGGAGATTAGCCTACAATCTTCATAAGATCCATAACATAGACATTATAATTCTTACAAATCATGATAAACTAAAGGATTAACACAAAATTGGAATGAAAACTCCCTTGGAAATTGATCCAATTGAATCTCCCTTCTTCCTTTGGTGATCACCCAAGCTTCCTTGCTTCTTCACTTGATTTGGATGGAGGAAATTATGGAGAGATGATGTAGATCTAGAAATGGATGAATGGAATGGAGAATATGGTGTAAAATCAAAGGAATGGTGTGTGAGGTGTGTGGGAACAGTAGCAAATCCGATCTCCCTTCAAAATGTTGAATGGATTGGTATTTATACCCCATGGAGACCTTCTAGAAGAATTATAAAAAATATCCTGTTCTGGTGCCGACACGATTCGTGCTACGTAGCACGGGTCGTGTCGTGTCAGGGCAAATGGCACACGAGTCGTTCTGCGTCACACGGCTAAAGGGTGGCCGTGTTGAATGTCTAGACGTCGCCGCACGGCCTCCGCTTACAGGCCCGTGTCTGGTACACGGGTCGTGCTCCGCAACACGGGTCGTGCTCCGCAACACGATCAAATGGTGGTCGTGTTGGATAAATAGATGTCGCCGCACGACCATTCTGGACAGGCCCGTGTCTGGCACACGGGCCGTTTGCTGAAACACGAGCCGTGTTGCCAGCACGGCCGGCCGTGTTCTTGCACCTTTATTTCTTCTTCTTTGTTTGATCTTCCGTCTTCATTTTTACTCCATTTTCACCTGTTATATATATGTTTAAGATCATTCTCACGCATTCCTATGAAAACACATAACACCACCAAAATACACGAAAATACGGATAAAACAATATAAAAAATACACACAAAAAGGCACTAAAATTTAGGTGAAAATAACGACAATCACACCCCCAAACTTAAAGTATTGTTCGTCCCCGAACAATGAAAATGATAGACCGAGGGAGAAGTTTTCACCTAGTAAAAAGACTAAACGAACACAAATAATAACACATCATTAGCAACAAGAATTTCAAATTATGCTAAGCTAACTACAACATTAGATTTATGATAAGAGAAATTAACAAGTTCAATCAAAAGAGAATAAAGAGCAATATAGTCCTTTTAGTCTAAGCCTCACATAAGTTTATCAATGTCACTCGACACTCTTTAAATAAGGTAAATCAACACTCCTCAATCAATTGGTTCGAATCACCATACACTTGCTCGTAGACTCTATTCACAAACCACCAAAATTTTAATCAATGATCAAAAAGGTCTTTAATTAAGGATGTAATGATAGGCTCTTTGGTAAGGTATGAATAATTTAGATAAGAGTGACTAAACAGTGTAAGTAATCGAAGAGGTAGCTACTTTCTTCCATCCCTTTACATTCTTTTTCTTCCTTTCTTTTCTTTATTGATCATAAGCACTAATCATCACTTTCTTGGATTTCTTGAGCTTCTTATAGATTCATGCCTCTTTTCTTTGACTCTTAAGTACTTGAGCATATTATTGTTGTTTTGCTCATTTTCTTGTTTTGAAGTTGCATGTCCATTCTTTCTTATGCTCTTTTCATCCTTTTTCTTACTTATTTACCATTTCCTCTTTCTCTTTTGTTATCTCATCACACCTTTCTAGCCATCATCTTCTTTATTACTCACACAAAAAGTATATATCTTAGGCTCATGTGGGTAATTAAAGCTTGTAATGTGCTATCTTCACAATAAATAGGCTTATAGGCTCAAAGTGGTTGACTAGGGATGATTTTAAAGGTAAGGAAATATTTGGCCATGGCTATACATGACAAGGATGGCCTTAAATCATTTCATCGATCTCCATTAATCGGATTCATTCCTAAAGTCTTTGAGCAAGTATTTAGTTTATCAAAACTCAACCGATCCACTCATGAAAAGATATACCATGTATACATGGTCGAGGCTCAAATTCTCACAAGTTTATGCTCGACTTAAAAGGACTTATTACAACTTATTCATCTTTTAATTGAATTAGTTAAATAAAACATATCACAATTCGAAAGTGTAGAGTTCCTTAATCATAATTCGACCTCACTTATCACCATAATGCATCTTCACTCATATTCAAAACGACTCACAACCTTTCAAACAAACCACCAAATCAAACCTAAAGACGAAAAATAAAAACAACTACACACAAACACAAATAAACCAAAGAAACAACAAAACGACAAAAGTAAAAACACAAAGACAACTATAAAAGAAAAGACACAAAGAGAATTCACCCCATCCATGATCAATACACAACAAAAATCATCTCAATCCTTAATTGAAAGAAAAGTACGAAATTAAACATCCCAAAACAAAATAATACGAAGTCTCAAATCCAACACAAATTAAATCACTAAAGTAGATGAACTAATGAAGTGTCGAGCACCAAAAGTACTCCCTTAGTTATCCGGAGGCGAAGGGGGTTGATTATGCCATGATCCCCAAGGAGTATAAGCACGAGGTGTGGTAGGAAATTGGAAATTGAACATCCTTGTGATCATCTCCTCCATGTTGTTCGAGCTTGATCGTGTATTCTCTTCATAGTACTCCCTACGACGCTGCCCCTCATGGATCTCCCAGATCATCGCACCCTGTCTCTGCTGCTCCTCCCGAAACTCTCTCATATCATCTCCAAGCACCTGCTGCGTCTGTCTGATCTCCCTGAGTTCGTTCTCCAGAAGATTCCATCTGGCATTCCCCTCTCTTGGTCCATCTCCTTCCTCTTGTTCTTCTTCTTCTTGCTCAAACGCTGGAGGCTCTGGTGCATGCTCTTCAAATTCCACCTGATGATGTTGCTCTTCCTCCCCTACATCCATGTCCACCGGCTCAGCTCTCAGATTCCTTAGCTCAGGATTCTCATCTACTCTCATCTGCTGGAGCACTGCTTCCACTCCATCTCTATTCTCTCTGTAGAAAGCTCTCACGACTGCTGAGTGGTTAGGACTCGCCATTGCTAGATTCTGATGCTTTCTTCGTCCTTGCAGTGTGGTGAGCTCAGGAGCAGGTAGAGGAAATGGAGCTCCCTTATCTTGCTTCAAACAATACATATTTCCTATGAATGATAGGAGCTCCATCCTTATGAGTTGATTATAAGTGAGCCCTTCACTAATCATCGAGTGTTGCATCCCTCTAAGGTCGATGCCTAACCCTTGAGCAATCATTGTCACCATTCCTCCAATCATAATCCCTCGAGTGTTCTCTCTCTTAGCCACTCTCTCAACATGCTGAATGAAGTGAGCTGCAATGTTCACTGTGAACTCCTTGAACATACTGTACATGATGTACAACTGCTTCTCTCCAACAGATCCACTCTCGAACCGACCCAGAATAGTATTTGATACTATCTTCTCAAGGTATCTCATAACTGGGTTCCTTATGGCTGTCCCTTTAGACGAACTTGGAATGTACTCTGGAGGCTCAGTCCCATCCTCAACCAATTTTCTCCACCACGTCTGTTGATTGAAACCCCCTTGTGGTAGGAAGTTCTGATGACCTCTCATGATTGGGCACCCAAAGAATCTATTCAGCTCATTCACAGGTATCTTCTCCCACATCTCATTATTCAACTGAAATGTGATAGCAATAGGAAACTTGTTCCTATCTCTGTGAACCTCCAAGGTGCTCATGAACTCGGCTGTAAGGTGGAGATAAGTGGGAGGTCTCTTATCAAAAAACTCCTCCATTTCCACTCGACGGAATAGAGTTCTCAGATCACCTTCTATTCCAAGGCCTTCCATGGTTGCTTGATCTTGGAATCGAGTTGCCCTAATCTTTGGGATTATGTACTCCCATCTCAATGCGTACTTCTCCCATTCCATGAACTCTACTCCGAAATTCTCAGGGTATTGGTCCTTCATTAGCAGTTTGGCATCAAGGTTGGACAGTTCCATATCTAACTCAATGAAAATGAAGTCCTCATTGCGTTTCCTCACTCTTCTTTCAGCCATCTACAATTTCCAACATCATTCAAATTAGTTTCAATTTAACTCAAAGCACAATGTTTCATATTAATTAGAATTATCACTAGTTATTCAACTAAGTGTTAATTCTAGCACATATTCAAGCACAATAAACATTGTGTTTCAAAGATTAACATTTAGATCCAATCAACTTAACACAAAGTTATTTCAAAATTTTCATTCAATCAATCACTTTCAACATCCTAATCCTCTCATTCTTTCATAACATTTCACTTTTTCAATGGGCACAATTCAATTCAATAATGCTTTATGCAAAAACTTTGAATTCCAATTTGAAATTTCATTTATGCATTTCATCAAACACTTGGCATGCACACATTTCACACTTCAATTTCAACAAGTCTTAATTATGCTTTCATGCTCAAATCCTCAATACCTAAACTAATCCACATCAATACAATCATCATAGAAACATTATTGATCAATTTAACAATCACATGCCCTAAATTAATCATCCTCAAACAATTATCCCCAAATTCTTCCTTCATGAACCCTAATTCTTTCCAAAATTCAATCAATCCAACAATTAAATATGCAAATTCATGTTTCACTATCCTAGACATGCTTCAAACATTCCATCATTCAAAACCCATACATGAATTTTGACATTTATACCTCGAATTGAAAATTAGGGCACAAGAATACATACCTTGAATTCTCTTGAACAAAATGAAGGGGATTGTTGTTTAAGCTTTGAAGTTCACCTTTTAAACTCACACTCTTACCACTCTTTGGTGCTTAGAAGATGATTTGTGGAGTTTCGACTGGTTTATCACGATTGGGAGTATGTTTTAGCCTTTGAGCCGTGTCCAGAATTCTGCCTTTTAAAATGTTTCTTCGGACCCGACACGAGTCGTGTCACGCAACACGGCCATAAGGTGCCCGTGTTGCGTGTTCTGATGCTCCCGCACGGCCAAAGCGTACAGGGCCGTGTCGGCTACACGACTCGAGTCTCGCGCTTGGACACGACCTGTGCCACACAACACGACCAAAATCTGCTCGTGTTGGGCAAACTGATGTCGCCGCACGGCCAAAGCTTACAGGGCCGTGTCGGCGACACGAGACGTGTCACTGCTCCCCTGAATTTTCTAATTTTCATCTTCAACACTTGTCTTTCCTTGTTTCCATGCTTCCAAAACTCCCTATTCATGCTCACACTTCATCAACATCATTAGTTCAATCTTAATATAAAAAACAAAAGGACTATCAACTTCAACAACACCAAAACGAACCAAAACTAAACCGAACTTATGAGAAAATTTCAAATTTGGCTCAAAAACACACGAATGCATGTCAACATAGAATATAACATATCGTATCACATCATATCCCCCCAAACTTGAATTGAAACAAGAGTTTCAAAGAAAGTTTGCAAAAAGTGGTACGATATACCGTTCACATCAATGACACACACTTTGAATGTTCAAGAAATCTTCTCCTCATAAGCACAATCCACCTACAAGACCAAAATAAAGCAAAACAAGAAAAGAAATATTTACAAACCTAAACTACTAAAAGGATACGGATCTCAAGAAGAGAAGGTGTCAACATATACCAACTCCCTTTGAGAGGGAGAATGGTAATGCTTAACCCTATGACCATTGACAATAAAAGAATTCCCATCCGATCCTTCAAGCATTAAAGATCCATTTTCTCTAACTTCAATCACCTCATATGGACCAGTCCATTTTGAACGAAGCTTTCCGGGAAACAGTTTCAATCTAGAATTGAATAAAAGTACCTTATCCCCCGGTATAAACTCCTTTGCTTTGATTCTTTCATCATGCCATCTTTTAAGCTTCTCCTTGACAATTCGTGAGTTTGAATATGCTTCCTCACGAAATTCCTCAAGCTCAATCAATTGAAGACATCTTTTCTTTCCCGATTCTTTCTCCTCAAGATTCAACTTCCTCAATGCCCATAAAGCCTTGTGTTCTATTTCAATCGGAAGATGACATGCTTTCCCATAGACAAGTTTATACGGAGAAAAACCAAGAGCAGTCTTGTACGCCGTTCGATAAGCCCAAAGCGCATCATCTAGCTTAGAAGACCAATCCTTCCTATTCCCCTTGACTGTCTTCTCAAGTACAAGCTTCACTTGCCTATTTGATACTTCCGCCAAACCATTTGTTTGCGGATGATAAGGTGTTGACACCTTGTGCTTCACTCCATAGCCTATCAAAAGCTTCTCAATGATCTTGTTGATGAAATGAGTCCCTTGATCGCTAATGATCGCCTTTGGTACTCCAAACCTTGCAAAAATGTTCTTCTTCAAGAAAGCTTTGACAACTAGAGCATCATTTGTTCTTGTAGGAATTGCTTCTACCCATTTAGACACATAGTCTACCGCAAGCAAAATGTAAAGAAAACCATTGGAAGGCGGAAATGGTCCCATGAAGTCCATCCCCCAAACGTCAAACACTTTAACTTCAAAGATGTTCTTCATAGGCATCTCATCTCGTTGTCCAATACTTCCAATTCTTTGGCATCTATCACACTCCTTGACGTATTCTTTGCAATCCTTGAACAATGTTGGCCAAAACAATCTCGACTGTAAGATTTTAGCTTCCGTCTTTTGAAACCCAAAGTGTCCTCCACATGGTAAACTATGGCACATTTCCATGACACTTACTTTTTCGTCCTCTGGAATACACCTCCGTATGATACCATCCGGAAAATTCTTAAACAATAAAGGATCATCCCACAAATATTCTTTAACATCATGGTAGAACTTTTTCCTTTTTGACTCGGTGAGATGGTCCGGCTTGATACCACACGCTAGGTAGTTTACCAAATCCGCGTACCACGGTCTTCCGGTCTCACACAAAGTGTACATCCGATGAAAATCCACTTGAAGTATCTCTTCATCCGGGAACATATCATTTATGAGCTCCATGGTTCCTTTTTCATCAACATTCTCCAATCGTGACAAGTGGTCGGCTATGACATTTTCGACTCCCTTCTTATCACGTATCTCAACATCAAACTCCTGCAACAAAAGAACCCAACGAATTAGTCTTGGTTTAGCATCCTTTTTACTCATCAAATACCTAATGGCAGCATGATCCGTGTAGACAATGGTTTTCGTGCCAACTAAGTATGGACGAAATTTTTCAAAAGCATAGACTACGGAAAGAAACTCCTTTTCCGTTGTGGTGTAATTCTTTTGATTGGCATTGAACGTCTTTGATGCATAATAGATAGCTCGAAATTTCTTCTCCCGTACTTGTCCAAGCACTACTCCCAAGGCATTATCACTTGCATCACAATGGAGTTCAAAGGGCTTACTCCAATCGGGAGAGACAAGGATTGGTGAAGAAATCAAAGCTTCCTTTAACACCCTAAAAGCATCAAGACATTCATCATTAAATTCAAATGGAGTATCTTTCTCAAGCAATTTACACAAAGGTTTGGCTATATTAGAAAAATTCTTTATAAAACGTCGATAGAATCCGGCGTGACCAAGAAACGATCTAACCCCTTTTTCATTTTTAGGAGGGGGAAGATGTTCAATGGCTACAACCTTCGCTCTATCAACTCTCAAACCTTTTTCGGAGATATGATGACCAAGTACGATACCCTCTTGAACCATAAAATGATATTTTTCCCAATTCAAGACGAGGTTCGTATCTTGACATCGCTGCAAGACCATGGACAAATTAGTTAAGCATATATCAAATGAAGATCCAAACACAGAGAAATCATCCATAAAAACTTCCATCACATTTTCAATCAATCCTCCAAAAATAGCCATCATACAACGTTGAAAGGTAGCGGGTGCATTGCATAACCCAAAAGGCAATTTATAGAAAGCGAATGTGCCATACGGACAAGTAAAAGTTGTTTTCTCTTGATCCTCGGGGGCTATTATGATTTGGTTATACCCCGAGTAACCATCTAGAAAACAATAGTACTTGTATCCCGCCAACCTATCAAGCATTTGATCAATAAAAGGCAAAGGGAAATGATCTTTATGAGTATTGTCATTAAGTTTTCTATAATCACAACAAACTCTCCACCCCGTTTTCACCCTTGTCGCAAGTTCTTCATCAAATTCCGTTTTAACAATGGTTAACCCTCCTTTCTTAGCCACAACATGCAAAGGACTTACATGAGGACTATCACTAATGGCATAAACAATTTTAGAATCCAACCATTTTAAAACTTCTTTTCTAACAACTTCTTGCATAATAGGATTCAAACGCCTTTGAGGTTGTATACATGATTTATTCTCATCAATCAACCTTATGTGATGCATGCAAATTGTGGGACTAATTCCCTTCAAATCATCCAAACTCCACCCTATAGCACTCTTATGATCTCTAAGTACTCTCAACAATTTATCAAGTTCTAGAGGAGAAAGGGATGATGATACAATTACCGGAAATGTCTTCTCGTCCCCCAAATATGCATACTTAAGGTGATCGGGTAGAGGTTTCAATTCTTCCTTTCCTTTATCAACCTTTGACTCTTCATTCTCTATCTCTAATGGAAGATATTCTCTCTTTCCATAGTATGCCAACTTTGCTTCATCCTCTTGCATTTCCCTACAAGCATTCAATTCATGTAAACAATCATTAATATCTTCATCTTCTAAACAATGAAAAGAATGATTAGAGTTTAAAGATAAAGTAAGAGAATGGCTTATGCTCATTTCAAGAGGATCTTTAGCTAAGATGAATGGTAGGTTCTCTTCAACAACTTCATCAATCATGTCGATCCTTCTACATTCTTCTTTCTCATTTGGATATCTCATAGCACTCTTCAAAGAGAAAACCACCTCTTCCTCATTTACTCTCAACTTCAACTCCCCTTTTTGTACGTCAATTAAAGCTCTTCCCGTTGCTAAAAATGGACGCCCCAATATCAATGGAACATTTACATCCTCGTCCATATCAAGCACCACAAAATCAACCGGGAATATAAACTTTCCAACCTTGACTAACACATCCTCCACTATTCCTCTAGGGTAGGTTAAAGACCAATCCGCTAGTTGCAATGTAATGGATGTAGGTTTCACTTCCCCTATACCAAGTTTCTTGAAAATGGACATAGGCATCAAGTTAATACTTGCCCCAAGATCACAAAGAGCTTTATGAACCTCACTCTTGCCCATTTCACATGTAATAACAAAACTCCCCGGATCTTTGAGCTTTGGAGGCAACTTCCTTTGAATTATTGCACTACACTCCTCCGTCAAGTTGACGGTCTCATTCTCTATCAAGCTCCTTTTCCTTGACATGATGTCCTTCAAAAACTTCGCATAGTGAGGCATTTGTTTCAAAGCATCCGCAAAGGGTATATTAATGTGGATTTTCTTGAAAATCTCCAAAAACTTTGCAAACTTTTCATCCAAGCCTTTCTTCAAAAATCGATGTGAAAAAGGAATAGGTACTTATGTTTTTGGAATCCCCCAACTATCCCTTTCCACTTCAATTTCCTCCTCCTTCTTTTTCATTGCCTTGGTTCTTTCCCATTTCTTTTCAACAACCTTGTTATCAATCAATTCCGATTCCTCATTCATTCTAGCCTCAACTTCTCTTTCAACGTCGAATTCTTCTTCAACCAAGGTTTTCTCCATCTCCTTCTCTTCCACCGTATCATCTTCCAATGGCATAGATGGTCCATCATAATTTGTTCCACTCCTCAAGGTAATTGCCTTGCATTGTTCCTTTGGATTTACAATGGTGGTGGAAGGAAATTTCCCTTTCTCATTAGCACTCATTGAGCTCGCCATTTGACCAAATGAATACTCCAAGGCTTTGAGTCTTCTATCACTATTTTCCTCAATGGCTTTTAATCGTCTTTCATTTACTTCCTCAAAAGCCTTGAATTTTCTTTCAATTACTTCCTCTTGATTTTTGTTGGAAGCAATCAATTTTTCAAGAAGTTCTTCGGTAGTCGCCTTCCCTTCATTATTTGGCGCTTTAGCTCCCGGATGATACCCCGGAGGATAAGCAACCGCATTACTTGGGTTTGCATAAGAAAAATTATCTTGCCTCCTTGGTTGTTGTGGATAAGAACTTCCACTTCCTTGGCTAGTGAAACCTCCTTGCCTTGGTTGTTGTGGTGGGTGCGAACTTCCACTACTTTGAGCATTGAATCCTCCTTGCCTTTGTGGATAACTTCCTTGATTTTGGTTGAAATTACCTTGGTAATTGTTTTGATGATTACCTTGGTAATTTCTTCCTTGCATATATTGAACGTCTTCCACACGTGGCATTGTTGTCGCCCATTGTTCCCCACTAACACCAACTTGAGGAAGCACACTTTGATCCATTCGACTATCAACCATATTGACTTCTTGATTAGTAACTCCTTTGTTCAAGCTCATTTGCTTCATCACCTCCGCAACTATCATATCCATGCTTGGTGTTTGTGGCTCCACAGTCACACTCTTCACACTAAATTGTTGCCCTTTATCATAACTCTCGAACCCATAGCTTCCACTAACTCTCTCCGATGGCCATTGATAGACATTTGTAGCAATTTCATCAAAAATTCTAATAGCCCTTTCCGGAGTTACTCCTAGTACGGATCCACCTGCCGAAGCATCAACAAGCACTCTTTGCCCATTCACAAGTCCTTGATAGAAAAATCCCACTTGTTGATTCTCCGGGAAACTATGTTGTGGACACTTGCGTAGCATTTCCTTGAACCTTTCCCACGCTTCATAAAAGCTTTCTTGGGGCAATTGCTTGAATTGAGTAATCAAGCTCTTCATTTGAAGTGTCTTGGACGGTGGGAAATACTTGTTCAAGAACATTTGTGCAAGTTCGTCCCATGTGTTGCACATTCTGGGAGTAAGAGTGGAGAGCCATGTTCTTGCTCTATCCCTCAAAGAGAATGGAAATAACCTCATCTTTATGCAATCCTCGCTCACCCCATTCATCTTCACGGTGTTAGCAATCTCAACGAATTGAGCTAGATGAGCATTAGGATCTTCATTCGGAGCTCCACCAAACTGTTGCTCTCTCACCAATGAAATCAAGCCCATTTTAAATTCAAAGTTGTTGGCATGAATTGGTGGTCCCATCATTTGTGGAAGTGCCCTCGGCATGAAGAAATCCCAGATCACCCTTTGATCATTTTGAACTCCATGTTGAACCGGAGGTGGAGGTACATATGCTTGTTGTGGAGGAGCATAACCTTATTGAAAACCTTGTTGAATCATAGCTTGTTGCACCATTTGTTGAATATAAGCTTGATTGTTAAACTCCCCAAATTGTTGATAATTTTGTTGAGGAAGATTGGCATTAGCTTGATCTTGCAAATTTTGCATTCCGCCTCCATCATTCCTAACATTGCCTCGTTCATCTTGATTGTTTTCCATTTGATCACTCTTTTTGGTATTGTTCTCCTTTCTTCTTCTTCGAAAAGTGTGTTCAATTTTTAAGTCAATAGGTTCAACTTGTTCCCCTTTTGATCTTGTTTGCATACACCTTCAAAATAAAAGAAGTTAGAACAATATTTTCAAAGCAAAATACAAATAATAAATACAAGAAAGAAAAAAAATATGTCTCTAGTAAGATCGCTCTAAACGTTCCTTCTTTAAGCTACTAGCAACCGTTACCTCCCCGGCAACGGCGCCATTTGATTAGCCATAACTTGTAGTCGGGTTGACCAATTCAAGAATTTATCGAACCACAGGGAGGTCGATGCTAGCACTTAAGCGATATCACGTTTATCACGATTTTATAGAAACGAATCATAGATGGATGGTTTGGTTAACAAGTAATTAAATGAAAGTAGACAAGCAATAATCAAATGACAAGATAAAAAAAATGATGAATGAGTGGTTTTTCAAATTAAGTAGAAGTGAGATTAACAACACTAATGAAGTGGTAACTTATGGATTCATGCATTAAACTCATATGTATCAAGGGTTAAGACTAAGGGCCAACACTTATACCACCTAAACTTCCTCTCGAAATGAATAGGATGTAGATCATTTGCACAATCTCAAAATAGCTCAAAGGTTGGTTTTCAATTAAAGTATTCCAACTAGGTACTAAGTTCAATTTAAGAATCCCTTCATATAATCAATTGACTTCTCAATATAACTAATCACATGTTCCATCAAAGGGTTCTAAATAATAAAGGACTTCTCAATCTCTTTACCATATATAATGCACATGAGGTGTTTGATGAAATGATTCACTTGACTATCCTAAGCACATAATTGATTTCTCAATCTAATCATATAATTAGAACAATCAAACACACAAAACATCATAGATCTCAAGATATATAAGCACCAATGATAGAAAATCAAATATCCCCATCAACATATGAATTTAATTACATAGATCCACAAATTAACCAACAACCTTCATGTTGCTAATCTCACAAGGGAGATTAGCCTACAATCTTCATAAGATCCATAACATAGACATTATAATTCTTACAAATCATGATAAACTAAAGGATTAACACAAAATTGGAATGAAAACTCCCTTGGAAATTGATCCAATTGAATCTCCCTTCTTCCTTTGGTGATCACCCAAGCTTCCTTGCTTCTTCACTTGATTTGGATGGAGGAAATTATGGAGAGATAATGTAGATCTAGAAATGGATGAATGGGATGGAGGGTGTAAAATCAAAGGAATGATGTGTGAGGTGTGTGGGAACAGTAGCAAATCCGATCTCCCTTAAAAATGTTGAATGGATTGGTATTTATACCCCATGGAGACCTTCTAGAAGAATTATAAAAAATATCCTGTTCTGGTGCCGACACGAGTCGTGCTACGTAGCACGGGTCGTGTCGTGTCAGGGCAAACGGCACACGAGTCGTTCTGCGTCGCACTGCCACAGGGTGGCCGTGTTGAATGTCTAGACGTCGCCGCACGGCCTCCGCTTACAGGCCCGTGTCTGGTACACGGGTCGTGCTCCGCAACACGGGTCGTGCTCCGCAACACGACCAAATGGTGGTCGTGTTGGATAAATAGATGTCGCCGCACGACCATTCTGGATAGGCCCGTGTCTGGCACACGGGCCGTTTGCTGCAACACGAGCCGTGTTGCCAGCATGGCCGGCCGTGTTCTTGCACCTTTGTTTCTTCTTCTTTGTTTGATCTTCCGTCTTTATTTTTACTCCATTTTCACCTGTTATATATATGTTTAAGATCATTCTCACACATTCCTATGAAAACACATAACACCACCAAAATACACGAAAATATGGATAAAACAATACGAAAAATACACACAAAAAGGCACTAAAATCTAGGTGAAAATAACGACAATCAGCCATGTTACCAAGTACTTATGATCCTCCATCTCTCTCTACAGGCCAGTCACATGAATTCATAGAGATGTCTTCAAACAATTTTTTAGCTTCAAGTGCTGTCTTAGATAACAGCGCGCCTCCTGATGATGCATCAATAAAAACACACGACTCACAATCCAATCCACAGTAGAAGATGCTTATATATTCAGCCTTAGATATTCCATGATGTGGACACCTCCTGAGCATGTCTTTAAACCTATCCCACGCCTCATAAAATTTCTCACCCTGATTCATAATAAATCAGGTGATCTCTTGCTTCATTCTTAAGATCCTTGAGGGTGGCATGTATCTCTCTAAGAACTTCTGCTGCAGTTGGTCCCATGTAGTGCAGTCGGCTGCATCAAGAGTCTCATACCAAGCTTCCACCTTATCAATCAAAGAGAACTTGAATATGGCGATTCGCCTAGTATCATCATTAGCTCCAGCTTCCTTTTGAGTGTTTGCATAACTAAGAAATTTTCGGAGATGCTGATATGGATCTTCAAATCAACCTCCAAAAAAGGAATTCTTTTCTACCATGTTAATAAGAGCGGGATGTATCTCGAAATCATCATCTTCCCCCTTGCTCCTATCAACCCCATCTTACCAATTCCATAGTTCGTGAAAATTTCACGTATGGCAACATTATCCAGATTCTGCCTTGCTCCGGCCATGTTTAGCACAGTGTGTTATTCGTTCCTTTCCTTCCTTTCCTTTTCCTAGTGCACAAGTACCTCAGAAAAATTCAAAGTTAGATAGAAAATAAATAATCACAAATAAAAGTCTCAATCAAACAAGAAATAATAAACTAATAATAATAGCCGTTCCCGGCAACGGCGCCAAGAACTTGATGCGTGTTTTCTTTGCACGCAAAATTAATCCCCAAGTATTAAGGATATCAATTGCAGCTTAAGCAAGCGACCAAGTGAATATCGAACCCAAGGGACGGCGTATTATCAATTTAATTATTATCTAAATTAATTAAGACGAATGGCAATATAGTTTGAGGATTGAATGGTTAAACTACTAAACAAGTAACTAAAATAACAAATAAAATAAAGTATCACTTGAAGAATACGAAAGTGGATCAAGTAGGAGAATAGGTAGCTCTAGGATAATCCAGTTTCACTCATAAATCTCACTTTCATGTGTTGATGTCCGACTCTGCCTTGTGGAATATGGACGCTTCACTAAGCCATGCATATCTACTCTATAGACATAAATAAACATGCGTGTAACACGTGTGAATAACCTCGGAGTAAGAGATATAATTTCTCCCCCCTTTCTAGGTACTATCAGTATCAATTATTTTCCCCTAGGATAGGTACTCTAACCCGATATGATCTCCCTTTATAGGTACTATAAAATTATCCTCTTTATCCTACTTATTAACCCGAATTTAATTCAATTAACAAGTATTCATATAAGATAGTTCTAATAAGACTTCGGAATCCCTTCACTTAGAATTATAACATGAAATCATGTTCAGCGGTGAACGCACTCAATCTACAACCAAGATATATATTTAGACTCTATATACCAATTGAAGATGCACAAAACGACCGTGAATATGGATTAAGAAAGCACAATCATATATAAAATAAATCCACAAGTAGTGTTGTACGGAGTGTACACATGGAAGTTCAATTAATTCGTAAAACCTTCACAACCCTAGTTTTACCAAAAAGATTCTAGCCCATGGTGTTGTAGGAAACACACATAGGGGTTGGATAAATCTTACCCGGATGTCCGAAAAATACAAGATAAATTAGAAAATGAATAAACCCTATATATGGCGTCTTCATGTCCTTCTCCATCTTGAATCCTCCTCTTGGTTCTCCTCTTGATTCCACAAACGAATCTTCAAAGTGATGGATGGATGGAGGGAAGGAAGTGGATGATGGTTGGGGGATGATCCCCCTTGTGGGGTGTTGTATGTGTGACCTCTCCTCTATTCAATTGTATTGTGTTCTTCTATTCTTTTGTGGCTGCATAGACCTCCTTTTATACTTGTAATCACGTCTCCTAGGGCTGGAACGGGCTTTTCAAGTGATCACACGCGTTTAGGCCTCGAAAATACGGATATGGTAAGTTCCCGAAGCGCGGTTCGACCTCACAAACAGGTCGAACCAACCCCTCCAGGTCGAACCGTGGTCGAATCACCCTATTGGAAGCTCCAGGTGCATGGTTCGACCAGAACAACAGGTCGAACCAGCATGTCGTGGTCGAACCAGTTTTTCCACCGTCTGGTTCGACCTTGGTTCGACCTGATGCTTAGGTCGAACCCACCTGTTGTGGTCGAACCGGTCGGAATCAGCTTGCGCAGTTTCACCGTTTCTTGTATAACTTTCAAATCCGACCTCCGAATTGAGTGATTTTTGTGCTCACACGATCCTCCCTTCCTTGGATTTCTATTAAAATAAAGAAATTAAAGAAACTACAACATTTGAATATGTAACAAGCCAAGGAAAGTAACATATCTGTTCTATTCGGCACAGCTCGCGCGGCGTCACCACTTTGCTCATAACTTCCTCGTCCGATCTCCAATTCGAATTTTATTTATGCCAAAACGACCCTCTCTTCTGTAGCTTTCCAACCATGTATCACAATACCAGTTTTGAGCTCCACACAAACACATAATAATTATGAAAGTTGGACGTGCGTTTTCAGCATTCTTGCACAAATTGCACCTTTTCTCCAACTTTACACTTTTGGTCCTTTTTCCACCTAAAACACAACAAAACACCTCAAGTGCACATGATTCTCACATATATCGAATATAAGACACTTGTGTTCATATAAGACTACAATATCAATCAAAAAGGTGTTAAATTGGACACTCAAACACGTTAATTTCGACTCTCATCAGGGGGTGTGTGATGTACTTACCTCAATGAGTACCGATAGTATAATCTTTTCTTTTGTAACGTTTGCTAGGGGAGTTAATTTTTTGAGGCATATTTAAAACTTTAACTGGTTTTGATGTGTCGATTTTTTGTAACTTGTCTAATGTTCAGTGGTGTTTTGTTCCGTGTTTTATGTGATTGCGGAGTTACTCATGATTGTTAAGTTTTAGAATTGATTTTTGATGAAGTTATGCTCTATTTTTGTACCTAATGTTCGTTTGTTAAGCTTAAAGTGTGTAGGGGATGAAGAACACTCGATTTTGGAGCATCAAGGAGTTAATTCGACCAAGGGGGAAGGTCGAATCTAAGTGTACAGGTCGAATCAAGGGGCAAAAATTGTCCAGTAGCTCGATTCGACCTGAGGCATGTCGATTCGACCAGAGGCCCAAGTCGAATCGAGGTCGAATCAGAATGTGAAATCTTCCAGTGAGCCGATTCGATCACGACTGCTTTGATTCAACCAGAGGTTCAGGTCGAATCTAGGTCGAATCGGTGACCTGAATCTTAGCATTTCAGAATATTCTCATGTGTTACCAATCCAGAGAATCCAATCCTTGCCGCGGCCACTTTGTCTTTGACGTTCTTAAGGACGAAAATGCCAGTGCCCACTCTGGCGACTTCGGGGGACATTTGAATGGTACCGAACTGAATGGCTTCTTCCATGGCTAATATATCCCCGTTAAATCTCTCATTGTATTCATATGAAATTTCTTCAGTGTATATTTGCATATCTTCCTCTTCCATTGGAATCGACTGGAAAGAAAGAGGAACAAGAGAGTAGAAACCCTAAATGACGGGGGCGGATAATTGCTTGTCGACTGAATATTTGATTTAATTGACAAGGGAGGGTAATCATTCAAGGTTTATATCTTGTGGTGGACGGAGCTCCATTAAGTAGAGGATCCGCACTCCAAAGTATTATTAAACTTGGCCCATTTACTTTGCATTTCTATTTTGAACTATATTAAAATTAGCCCATTTACTTGAGACTTCTGTTTTGAACTTTTGATCATCTGTTCGACCCATAACATAAATTTTCTTTCTTTTTTTAAATTTAAGTTCATATATGTATAATATATTAATTTTAAAGGTAATTTTATTTGTACACCTCCTCCTATTTGAATACACATGTTATTATTATTAAAATAAAATTAATATTTTATAAAAGTCTAAATTACCCTTAATAATATATTAAATACACACCATATATATTTTATAAAAGTCTAAATTAAGGACATAGTCCTGCAGAGACTCACCACGACTCTCATATACTAAATCACTGTTAGCACGATTATAAAATAAGCATTTCATAATATTCTCATGTGTTACCAATCCAGAGAATCCAATCCTTGCCGCGGCCACTTTGGCTTCGACGTTCTTAAGGACGAAAACGCTCGTGCCCACTCCGGCAACTTCGGGGGACATTTGAATAGTACCGAACTGAATGGCTTATTCCATGGCTAATATATTCCCGTTAAATCTCTCATTGTATTCATATGAAATTTCTCCGGTGTATATTTGCATATCTTCCTCTTCCATTGGAATCGACTGGAAAGAAAGAGGAACAAAAGAGTAGAAACCCTAAATGACGGGGGTAGGTAATCGCTCGTCGACAGAATATTTGATTTAATTGACGGGGGAGGGTAATCGTTCAGGGTTTATATCTTGAGGTGGACGGAGCTCCATTAAGTAGCGGATCCGCACTCCTAAGCATTATTAAACTTGACCCATTTACTTGGCATTTCTGTTTTGAACTATATTAAAATTGGCCCATTTACTTGAGACTTCTGTTTTGAACTTTTGATCACCTGTTCGGCCCATAACATAAATTTTCTTTCTTTTTTTTTAATTTAAGTTCATATACGTATAATATGTTAACTTTAAAGGTAATTTTATTTGTACACCTCCTCCTATTTGAATACACATGCTATTATTATTAAAATAAAATTAATATTTTATAAAAGTCTAAATTACCCTTAATAATATATTAAATACTCACCATATATATTTTATAAAAGTCTAAATTAAGGACATAGTCCTGCAGCGACTCACCACGACTCTCATATACTAAGTCACTGTTAGCACGATTATAAAATAAGCATTTCAGAATATTCTCATGTGTTACCAATCCAGAGAATCCAATCCTTGCCGCGACCACTTTGGCTTCGACGTTCTTAAGGACGAAAATGCCCGTGCCCACTCCTGCGACTTCGGGGGACATTTGAATGGTACCGAATTGAATGGCTTCTTCCATGACTAATATATTCCCGTTAAATCTCTCATTGTATTCATATGCAATTTCTCCGGTGTATATTTGCATATCTTCCTCTTCCATTGGAATCGACTGGAAAGAAAGAGGAACAAGAGAGTAGAAACCCTAAATGACGGGGGTGGGTAATCGCTCGTCGACTGAATATTTGATTTAATTGACGGGGGAGGGTAATCGTTCAGGGTTTATATCTTGAGGTGGACGGAGCTCCATTAAGTAGCGGATCCGCACTCCTAAGCATTATTAAACTTGACCCATTTACTTGGTATTTCTGTTTTTAACTATATTAAAATTGACCTATTTACTTAAGACTTCTGTTTTGAACTTTTGATCACCTGTTCGACCCATAACATTAATTTTCTTTCTTTTTTTTAATTTAAGTTCATATACGTATAATATGTTAATTTTAAAGGTAATTTTATTTGTACACCTCCTCCTATTTGAAAACACATGTTATTATTATTAAAATAAAATTAATATTTTATAAAAGTCTAAATTACCCTTAATAATATATTAAATACACACCATATATATTTTATATAAGTCTAAATTAAGGACATAGCCCTGCAGAGACTCACCACGACTCTCATATACTAAGTCGTTGTTAGCACGATTATAAAATAAGCATTTAAGAATATTCTCGTGTTACCAATCCGGAGAATCCAATCCTTGCCGCGGCCATTTTGGCCTCGACGTTCTTAAGGACGAAAATGCCAGTGCCCACTCCGGCGACTTCGGGGGACATTTGAATGGTACCGAACTGAATGGCTTCTTCCATGGCTAATATATTCCCGTTAAATCTCTCATTGTATTCATATGAAATTTCTCTGGTGTATATTTGCATATCTTCCTCTTTCATTGGAATCGACTAGAAAGAAAGAGGAACAAGAGAGTAGAAACCCTAAATGATGAGGGCGGGTAATCGCTCGTCGACTGAATATTTGATTTAATTGATGGGGGAGGATAATCGTTCAAGGTTTATATCTTGTGGTGGACGGAGCTCCATTAAGTAGCGGATCCGCACTCCAAAGCATTATTAAACTTGGCCCATTTACTTTGCATTTCTGTTTTGAACTATATTAAAATTGGCCCATTTACATGAGACTTCTGTTTTGAACTTTTGATCATCTGTTCGACCCATAAAATAAATTTTCTTTCTTTTTTTTAAATTTAAGTTCATATACGTATAATATGTTAATTTTAAAGGTAATTTTATTTGTACAACTCCTCCTACTTTAATACACATGTTATAATTATTAAAATAAAATTAATATTTTATAAAAGTCTAAATTACCCTTAATAATAAATTAAATACTCACCATATATATTTTATAAAAGTCTAAATTAAGGACATAGTCCTGCAGAGACTCACCACGACTCTCATATACTAAGTCGTTGTTAGCACGATTATAAAATAAGCATTTCAGAATATTCTCATGTGTTACCAATCCGGAGAATCCAATTCTTGCCACGGCCACTTTGGCTTCGACGTTCTTAAGGACGAAAATGCTAGTGCCCACTCCAGCGACTTCGGGGGATATTTGAATGGTACCGAACTGAATGGCTTCTTCCATGACTAATTTATTCCCGTTAAATCTCTCATTGTATTCATATAAAATTTCTCCGGTGTATATTTGCATATCTTCCTCTTTCATTGGAATCGACTAGAAAGAAAGAGGAACAAGAGAGTAGAAACCCTAAATGACGGGGGCGAGTAATCGCTCGTCGACTGAATATTTGATTTAATTGACGGGGGAGGATAATCGTTAAAGGTTTATATCTTGTGGTGGACGGAGCTCCATTAAGTAGCGGATCCACACTCCAAAGCATTATTAAACTTGGCCCATTTACTTTGCATTTCTGTTCTGAACTATATTAAAATTGGTCCATTTAATTGAGACTTCTGTTTTGAACTTTTGATCATCTGTTCGACCCATAACATAAATTTTCTTTCTTTTTTTTTAATTTAAGTTCATATACGTATAATATGTTAATTTTAAAGGTAATTTTATTTGTACAACTCCTCCTATTTTAATACACATGTTATAATTATTAAAATAAAATTAATATTATATAAATGTCCAAATTACCCTTAATAATATATTAAATAAACACCATATATATTTTATAAAAGTCTAAATTAAGGACATAGTCCTGCAGAGATCACCACGACTCTCATATACTAAGTCATTGTTAGCACGATTATAAAATAAGCATTTCAGAATATTCTCATGTATTACAAATCCAGAGAATCCAATCCTTGCCGCGGCCACTTTGGTTTCGACATTCTTAAGGACGAAAATGCCCGCGCCCACTCCGGCGACTTCGGGGGACATTTGAATGGTACCGAACTGAATGGCTTATTCCATGGCTAATATATTCCCGTTAAATCTCTTATTGTATTTATATGAAATTTCTCTGGTGTATATTTGCATATCTTCCTCTTCCATTGGAATCGACTGGAAAGAAAGAGGAACAACAGAGTAGAAACCTTAAATGACGGATGCGGATAATCGCTCGTCGACTGAATATTTGATTTAATTGACGGGAGAGGGTAATCGTTCAGGGTTTATATCTTGTGGTGGACGGAGCTCCATTAAGTAGCGGATCCGCACTCCTAAGCATTATTAAACTTGGCCCATTTACTTGGCATTTCTGTTTTGAACTATATTAAAATTAGCCCATTTACTTGATACTTTTGTTTTGAACTTTTGATCACCTGTTCGACTCATAACATAAATTTTCTTTCTTTTTTTTTAATTTAAGTTCATATACGTATAATATGTTAATTTTAAAGGTAATTTTATTTGTACACCTCCTCCTATTTGAATACACATGTCATTATTATTAAAATAAAATTAATATTTTATAAAAGTCTAAATTACCCTTAATAAAAGATTAAATACACACCATATATATTTTATAAAAGTCTAAATTAAGGACATAGTCCTGTAGAGACGCACCACGACTCTCATATACTAAGTCACTGTTAGCACGATTATAAAATAAGCATTTCAGAATATTCTCACGTGTTACCAATCCAGAGAATCCAATCCTTGCCGCGGCCACTTTGGCTTCGACGTTCTTAAGGACGAATACGCCCGCGCCCACTCCGGCGACTTCGGGGGACATTTGAATGGTACCAAACTGAATGGCTTCTTCCATGGCTAATATATTCCCGTTAAATCTTTCATTGTATTCATATGAAATTTTTCCGGTGTATATTTGCATATCTTCCTCTTCCATTGGAATCGACTGTAAAGAAAGAAGAACAAGAGAGTAGAAACCCTACATGACGGGGGTGGGTAATCGCTCGTCGACTGAATATTTGATTTAATTGATGGGGGAGGGTAATCGTTCAGGTTTTATATCTTGTGGTGGACGGAGCTCCATTAAGTAGCGGATCCGCACTCCTAAGCATTATTAAACTTGGCCCATTTACTTGGCATTTCTGTTTTGAACTATATTAAAATTAGCCCATTTACTTGATACTTTTGTTTTGAACTTTTGATCACCTGTTCGACTCATAACATAAATTTTCTTTCTTTTTTTTTAATTTAAGTTCATATACGTATAATATGTTAATTTTAAAGGTAATTTTATTTGTACACCTCCTCCTATTTGAATACACATGTCATTATTATTAAAATAAAATTAATATTTTATAAAAGTCTAAATTACCCTTAATAATAGATTAAATACACACCATATATATTTTATAAAAGTCTAAATTAAGGACATAGTCCTGTAGAGACGCACCACGACTCTCATATACTAAGTCACTGTTAGCAAGATTATAAAATAAGCATTTCAGAATATTCTCACGTGTTACCAATCCAGAGAATCCAATCCTTGCCGCGGCCACTTTGGCTTCGACGTTCTTAAGGACGAATACGCCCGCGCCCACTCCGGCGACTTCGGGGGACATTTGAATGGTACCAAACTGAATGGCTTCTTCCATGGCTAATATATTCCCGTTAAATCTTTCATTGTATTCATATGAAATTTTTCCGGTGTATATTTGCATATCTTCCTCTTCCATTGGAATCGACTGTAAAGAAAGAAGAACAAGAGAGTAGAAACCCTACATGACGGGGGTGGGTAATTGCTCGTCGACTGAATATTTGATTTAATTGACGGGGGAGGGTAATCGTTCAGGTTTTATATCTTGTGGTGGACGGAGCTCCATTAAGTAGCGGATCCGCACTCCTAAGCATTATTAAACTTGGCCCATTTACTTGGCATTTCTGTTTTGAACTATATTAAAATTGGCCCATTTACTTGAGACTTCTGTTTTGAACTTTTGATCACTTGTTCGACCCATAACATAAATTTTCTTTCTTTCTTTTTCAATTTAAGATCATAAACGTATAATATGTTAATTTTAAAGGTAATTTTATTTGTACACCTCCTCCTATTTGAATACACATGTTATTATTATTAAAATAAAATTAATATTTTATAAAAGTCTAAATTACCCATAATAATATATTAAATACACACCATATATATTTTATAAAAGTCTAAATTAAGGACATTGTCCTGCAGAGACTCACCACGACTCTAATATATTAAGTCACTGTTAGCACGATTATAAAATAAGCATTTCAGAATATTCTCATGTGTTACCAATCCAGAGAATCCAATCCTTGCCGCGGCCACTTTGGCTTCGACGTTCTTAAAGATGAAAATGCACGTGCCTATTCCGGCGACTTCGGGGGACATTTGAATGGTACCGAATAGAATGGCTTCTTCCATGGCTAATATATTCCCGTTAAATCTTTCATTGTATTTATATGAAATTTCTCTGGTGTATATTTGCATATTTTCCTCTTCCATTGGAATCGACTGGAAAGAAAGAGGAACAAGAGAGTAGAAACCCTACATGACGGGGGTGGGTAATCGCTCGTTGACTGAATATTTGATTTAATTGACGGGGGAGGGTAATCGTTCAGGGTTTATATCTTGTGGTGGACGGAGCTCCATTAAGTAGCGGATCCGCACTCCTAAGCATTATTAAACTTGGCCCATTTACTTGGCATTTCTGTTTTGAACTATATTAAAATTGGCCCATTTACTTGAGACTTCTGTTTTGAACTTTTGATCACCTGTTCGACTCGTAACATAAATTTTCTTTCTTTTTTTTTAATTTAAGTTCATATACGTATAATATGTTAATTTTAAAGGTAATTTTATTTGTACACCTCCTCCTATTTGAATACACGTCATTATTATTAAAATAAAATTAATATTTTATAAAAGTCTAAATTACCCTTAATAATAGATTAAATGCACACCATATATATTTTATAAAAGTCTAAATTAAGGACATAGTCCTGTAGAGACGCACCACATCTCTCATATACTAAGTCACTGTTAGCACGATTATAAAATAAGCATTTCAGAATATTCTCATGTGTTACCAATCCAGAGAATCCAATCCTTTCCGCGGCCACTTTGGCTTCGACGTTCTTAAGGACGAATACGCCCGCGCCCACTCCGGCGACTTCGGGGGACATTTGAATGGTACCAAACTGAATGGCTTCTTCCATGGCTAATATATTCCCGTTAAATCTTTCATTGTATTCATATGAAATTTTTCCGGTGTATATTTGCATATCTTCCTCTTCCATTGGAATCGACTGGAAAGAAAGAAGAACAAGAGAGTAGAAACCCTAAATGACGGGGGCAGGTAATCGCTCGTCGACTGAATATTTGATTTAATTGATGGGGGAAGATAATGGTTCAGGGTTTATATCTTGTGGTGGACGGAGCTCCATTAAGTAGCGGATCCGCACTCCTAAGCATTATTAAACTTGGCCCATTTACTTGGCATTTATGTTTTGAACTATATTAAATTGACCCATTTACTTGAGACTTCTGTTTTGAACTTTTGATCACTTGTTCGACCCATAACATAAATTTTCTTTCTTTCTTTTTCAATTTAAGTTCATAAACGTATAATATGTTAATTTTAAAGGTAATTTTATTTGTACACCTCCTCCTATTTGAATACACATGTTATTATTATTAAAATAAAATTAATATTTTATAAAAGTCTAAATTACCCTTAATAATATATTAAATACTCACCATATATATTTTATAAAAGTCTAAATTAAGGACATAGTCCTGCAGAGACTCACTACGACTCTCATATACTAAGTCACTGTTAGCACGATTATAAAATAATCATTTCAGAATATTCTCATGTGTTACCAATCCAGAGAATCCAATCCTTGCCGCGACCACTTTGGCTTCGACGTTCTTAAGGACGAAAATGCCCGTGCCCCACTCCGGCGAATTCGCGGGACATTTGAATGGTTCCGAACTGAATGGCTTCTTCCATGACTAATATATTCCAGTTAAATCTCTCATTGTATTCATATGAAATTTCTTCGGTGTATATTTGCATATCTTCCTCTTCCATTGGAATCGACTGGAAAGAAAGAGGGACAAGAGAGTAGAAACCCTAAATGACGGGGGCGGGTAATCGCTCGTCGACTGAATATTTGATTTAATTGACGGGGGAGGATAATCGTTCAAGGTTTATATCTTGTGGTGGACGGAGCTCCATTAAGTAGCGGATCCGCACTCCTAAGCATTATTAAACTTGGCCCATTTACTTGGCATTTATGTTTTGAACTATATTAAAATTGGCCCATTTACTTGAGACTTCTGTTTTAAACTTTTGATCACCTGTTCGACCCATAACATAAATTTTCTTTCTTTTTTTTTAATTTAAGTTCATATACGTATAATATGTTAATTTTAAAGATAATTTTATTTGTACACCTCCTCCTATTTGAATACACATGCTATTATTATTAAAATAAAATTAATATTTTATAAAAGTCTAAATTACCCTTAATAATATATTAAATACTTACCATATATATTTTATAAAAGTCTAAATTAAGGACATAGTCCTGCAGCGACTCACCACGACTCTCATATACTAAGTCACTGTTAGCACGATTATAAAATAAGCATTTCATAATATTCTCATGTGTTACCAATCCAGAGAATCCAATCCTTGCCGCGACCACTTTGGCTTCGACGTTCTTAAGGACGAAAATGCCCGTGCCCACTCCGGCGACTTCGGGGGACATTTGAATGGTACCGAATTGAATGGCTTCTTCCATGACTAATATATTCCCGTTAAATCTCTCATTGTATTCATATGAAATTTCTCCGGTGTATATTTGCATATCTTCCTCTTCCATTGGAATCGACTGGAAAGAAAGAGGAACAAGAGAGTAGAAACCCTAAATGACGGGGGTGGGTAATCGCTCGTCGACTGAATATTTGATTTAATTGACGGGGGAGGGTAATCGTTCAGGGTTTATATCTTGAGGTGGACGGAGCTCCATTAAGTAGCGGATCCGCACTCCTAAGCATTATTAAACTTGACCCATTTACTTGGTATTTCTGTTTTGAACTATATTAAAATTGACCTATTTACTTAAGACTTCTGTTTTGAACTTTTGATCACCTGTTGGACCCATAACATTAATTTTCTTTCTTTTTTTTTTAATTTAAGTTCATATACGTATAATATGTTAATTTTAAAGGTAATTTTATTTGTACACCTCCTCCTATTTGAAAACACATGTTATTATTATTAAAATAAAATTAATATTTTATAAAAGTCTAAATTACCCTTAATTATATATTAAATACACACCATATATATTTTATATAAGTCTAAATTAAGGACATAGCCCTGCAGAGACTCACCACGACTATCATATACTAAGTCGTTGTTAGCACGATTATAAAATAAGCATTTCAGAATATTCTCGTGTTACCAATCCGGAGAATCCAGTCCTTGCCGCGGCCATTTTGGCATCGACGTTCTTAAGGACGAAAATGCCAGTGCCCACTCCGGCGACTTTGGGGGACATTTGAATGGTACCGAACTGAATGGCTTCTTCCATGGCTAATATATTCCCGTTAAATCTCTCATTGTATTCATATGAAATTTCTCCGGTGTATATTTGCATATCTTCCTCTTTCATTGGAATCGACTAGAAAGAAAGAGGAACAAGAGAGTAGAAACCCTAAATGATGAGGGCGGGTAATCGCTCGTCGACTGAATATTTGATTTAATTGATGGGGGAGGATAATCGTTCAAGGTTTATATCTTGTGGTGGACGGAGCTCCATTAAGTAGCAGATCCGCACTCCAAAGCATTATTAAACTTGGCCCATTTACTTTGCATTTCTGTTTTGAACTATATTAAAATTAGCCCATTTACATGAGACTTCTGTTTTAAACTTTTGATCATCTGTTCGACCCATAACATAAAATTTCTTTCTTTTTTTTAAATTTAAGTTCATATACGTATAATATGTTAATTTTAAAGGTAATTTTATTTGTACAACTCCTCCTACTTTAATACACATGTTATAATTATTAAAATAAAATTAATATTTTATAAAAGTCTAAATTACCCTTAATAATATATTAAATACTCACCATATATATTTTATAAAAGTCTAAATTAAGGACATAGTCCTGCAGAGACTCACCACGACTCTCATATACTAAGTCACTGTTAGCACGATTATAAAATAAGCATTTCAGAATATTCTAATGTGTTACCAATTCAGAGAATCCAATCCTTGCCGCGACCACTTTGGCTTCGACGTTCTTAAGGACAAAAATGCCCTGCCCACTCCGGCGACTTCGGGGGACATTTGAATGGTACCGAACTGAATGGCTTCTTCCATGACTAATATATTCCCGTTAAATCTCTCATTGTATTCATATGAAATTTCTCCGGTGTATATTTGCATATCTTCCTCTTCCATTGGAATCGACTGGAAAGAAAGAGGAACAAGAGAGTAGAAACCCTAAATGACGGGGGCGAGTAATCGCTCGTCGACTGAATATTTGATTTAATTGACGGGGAGGGTAATCGTTTAGGGTTTATATCTTGAGGTGGATGGAGCTCCATTAAGTAGCGGATCCGCACTCCTAAGCATTATTAAACTTGACCCATTTACTTGGCATTTCTGTTTTGAACTATATTAAAATTGACCTATTTACTTGAGACTTCTGTTTTGAACTTTTGATCACCTGTTCGACCCATAACATTAATTTTCTTTCTTTTTTTTTAATTTAAGTTCATATACGTATAATATATTAATTTTAAAGGTAATTTTATTTTTACACCTCCTCCTATTTGAAAACACATGTTATTATTATTAAAATAAAATTAATATTTTATAAAAGTCTAAATTACCCTTAATAATATATTAAATACACACCATATATATTTTATATAAGTCTAAATTAAGGACATAGCCCTGCAGAGACTCACCACGACTCTCATATACTAAGTCGTTGTTAGCACGATTATAAAATAAGCATTTCAGAATATTCTCATGTGTTACCGATCCGGAGAATCCAATCCTTGCCGCGGCCATTTTGGCTTCGACGTTCTTAAGGACGAAAATGCCAGTGCCCACTCCGGCGACTTCGGGGGACATTTGAATGGTACCGAACTGAATGGCTTCTTCCATGGCTAATATATTCCCGTTAAATCTCTCATTGTATTCATATGAAATTTCTCCGGTGTATATTTGCATATCTTCCTCTTTCATTGGAATCGACTAGAAAGAAAGAGGAACAAGAGAGTAGAAACTCTAAATGACGAGGGCGGGTAATCGCTCGTCGACTGAATATTTGATTTAATTGACGGGGGAGGATAATCGTTCTAGGTTTATATCTTGTGGTGGACGGAGCTCCATTAAGTAGCGGATCCGCACTCCAAAGCATTATTAAACTTGGCCCATTTACTTTGCATTTCTGTTCTGAACTATATTAAAATTGGTCCATTTACTTGAGACTTCTGTTTTGAACTTTTGATCATCTGTTCGACCCATAACATAAATTTTCTTTCTTTTTTTTTAATTTAAGTTCATATACATATAATATGTTAATTTTAAAGGTAATTTTATTTGTACAACTCCTCCTATTTTAATACACATGTTATAATTATTAAAATAAAATTAATATTATATAAATGTCCAAATTACCCTTAATAATATATTAATTACACACCATATATATTTTATAAAAGTCTGAATTAAGGACATAGTCCTGCAGAGATCACCACGACTCTCATATACTAAGTCATTGTTAGCACGATTATAAAACAAGCATTTCAGAATATTCTCATGTGTTACAAATCCAGAGAATCCAATCTTTGCCGCGGCCACTATGGTTTCGACATTCTTAAGGACGAAAATGCCCGCGCCCACTCCGGCAACTTCGGGGGACATTTGAATGGTACCGAACTGAATGGCTTATTCCATGGCTAATATATTCCCGTTAAATCTCTTATTGTATTTATATGAAATTTCTCTGGTGTATATTTGCATATCTTCCTCTTCCATTGGAATCGACTGGAAAGAAAGAGGAACAACAGAGTAGAAACCTTAAATGACGGGGGCGGGTAATCGCTCGTCGACTGAATATTTGATTTAATTGACGGGAGAGGGTAATCGTTCAGGGTTTATATCTTGTTGTGGACGGAGCTCCATTAAGTAGCGGATCCGCACTCCTAAGCATTATTAAACTTGGCCCATTTACTTGGCATTTCTGTTTTGAACTATATTAAAATTAGCCCATTTACTTGATACTTTTGTTTTGAACTTTTGATCACCAGTTCGACTCATGACATAAATTTTCTTTCTTTTTTTTAATTTAAGTTCATATACGTATAATATGTTAATTTTAAAGTTAATTTTATTTGTACACCTCCTCCTATTTGAATACACATGTCATTATTATTAAAATAAAATTAATATTTTATAAAAGTCTAAATTACCCTTAATAATAGATTAAATACACTCCATATATATTTCATAAAAGTCTAAATTAAGGACATAGTCCTGTAGAGACGCACCACGACTCTCATATACTAAGTCATTGTTAGCACGATTATAAAATAAGCATTTCAGAATATTCTCACGTGTTACCAATCCAGAGAATCCAATCCTTGCCGCGGCCACTTTGGCTTCGACGTTCTTAAGGATGAATACGCCTGTGCCCACTCCGGTGACTTCGGGGGACATTTGAATGGTACCAAACTGAATGGCTTCTTCCATGGCTAATATATTCCCGTTAAATCTTTCATTGTATTCATATGAAATTTCTCCGGTATATATTTGCATATCTTCCTCTTCCATTGGAATCGACTGGAAAGAAAGAAGAACAAGAGAGTAGAAACCCTAAATGACGGGGGCAGGTAATCGCTCGTCGACTGAATATTTGATTTAATTGATGGGGGAAGATAATGGTTCAGGGTTTATATCTTGTGGTGGACGGAGCTCCATTAAGTAGCGGATCCGCACTCCTAAGCATTATTAAACTTGGCCTATTTACTTGGCATTTATGTTTTGAAATATATTAAATTGACCCATTTACTTGAGACTTCTGTTTTGAACTTTTGATCACTTGTTCGACCCATAACATAAATTTTCTTTCTTTCTTTTTCAATTTAAGATCATAAACGTATAATATGTTAATTTTAAAGGTAATTTTATTTGTACACCTCCTCCTATTTGAATACACATGTTATTATTATTAAAATAAAATTAATATTTTATAAAAGTCTAAATTACCCATTATAATATATTAAATACACACCATATATATTTTATAAAAGTCTAAATTAAGGACATTGTCCTGCAGAGACTCACCACGACTCTCATATACTAAGTCACTGTTAGCACGATTATAAAATAAGCATTTCAGAATATTCTCATGTGTTACCAATCCAGAGAATCCAATCCTTGCCGTGGCAACTTTGGCTTCGACGTTCTTAAAGATGAAAATGCCCGTGCCTACTCCGGCGACTTCGGGGGACATTTGAATGGTACCGAATAGAATGGCTTCTTCCATGGCTAATATATTCCTGTTAAATCTTTCATTGTATTTATATGAAATTTCTCTGGTGTATATTTGCATATTTCCTCTTCCATTGGAATCGACTTGAAAGAAAGAGGAACAAGAGAGTAGAAACCCTACATGACGGGGGTGGGTAATCGCTCGTCGACTGAATATTTGATTTAATTGACGGGGGAGGGTAATCGTTCAGGGTTTATATCTTGTGGTGGACGGAGCTCCATTAAGTAGCGGATCCGCACTCCTAAGCATTATTAAACTTGGCCCATTTACTTGGCATTTCTGTTTTGAACTATATTAAAATTGGCCATTTACTTGAGACTTCTGTTTTGAACTTTTGAACACCTGTTCGACTCGTAACATAAATTTTCTTTCTTTTTTTTTTAATTTAAGTTCATATACGTATAATATGTTAATTTTAAAGGTAATTTTATTTGTACACCTCCTCCTATTTGAATACACATGTCATTATTATTAAAATAAAATTAATATTTTATAAAAGTCTAAATTACCCTTAATAATAGATTAAATGCACACCATATATATTTTATAAAAGTCTAAATTAAGGACATAGTCCTGTAGAGACGCACCACATCTCTCATATACTAAGTCACTGTTAGCACGATTATAAAATAAGCATTTCAGAATATTCTCATGTGTTACCAATCCAGAGAATCCAATCCTTGCCGCGGCCACTTTGGCTTCGACGTTCTTAAGGACGAATACGCCCGCGCCCACTCCGGCGACTTCGGGGGACATTTGAATGGTACCAAACTGAATGGCTTCTTCCATGGCTAATATATTCCAGTTAAATCTTTCATTGTATTCATATGAAATTTTTCCGGTGTATATTTGCATATCTTCCTCTTCCATTGGAATCGACTGGAAAGAAAAAAGAACAAGAGAGTAGAAACCCTAAATGACGGGGGTAGGTAATCGCTCGTCGACTGAATATTTGATTTAATTGACGGGAGAGGGTAATCGTTCAGGGTTTATATCTTGTGGTGGACGGAGCTCCATTAAGTAGCGGATCCGCACTCCTAAGCATTATTAAACTTGACCCATTTACTTGGCATTTCTGTTTTGAACTATATTAAAATTGACCCATTTACTTGGGACTTCTGTTTTGAACTTTTGATCATCTGTTAGACCCATAACATTTATTTTCTTTTTTTTTTTAATTTAAGTTCATATACGTATAATATGTTAATTTTAAAGGTAATTTTATTTGTACACCTCCTCCTATTTGAAAACACATGTTATTATTATTAAATTAAAATTAATATTTTATAAAAGTCTAAATTACCCTTAATAATATATTAAATACACACCATATATATTTTATAAAAGTCTAAATTAAGGACATAGCCCAGCAGAGACTCACCACGACTCTCATATACTAAGTCGCTGTTAGCACGATTATAAAATAAGGATTTCAGAATATTCTCATGTGTTACCAATCCAGAGAATCCAATCCTTGCCGCGGCCACTTTGGCTTCGACATTCTTAAGGAAAAAATGCCAGTGCCCACTCCGGCGACTTCGGGGTACATTTGAACGGTACCGAACTGAATGTCTTCTTCCATGGCTAATATATTCCCGATAAATCTCTCATTGTATTCATATGAAATTTCTCCGGTGTATATTTGCATATCTTCCTCTTCCATTGGAATAGACTGGAAAGAATGAAGGACAAGAGAGTAGAAACCCAAAATGATGGGGGCGGATAATCGCTCGTCGACTGAATATTTGATTTAATTGACGGGAAAGGGTAATCGTTCAGGGTTTATATCTTGAGGTGGACGGAGCCCCATTAAGTAGCGGATCCGCACTCCTAAGCATTATTAAACTTGACCCATTTACTTGGCATTTCTGTTTTGAACTATATTAAAATTAGCCCATTTACTTAATACTTCTGTTTTGAACTTTTGATCACCTGTTCGACTCATAACATAAATTTTCTTTCTTTTTTTTTAATTTAAGTTCATATACGTATAATATTTTAATTTTAAAGGTAATTTTATTTGTACACCTCCTCCTATTTGAATACACATGTTATTATTATTAAAATAAAATTAATATTTTATAAAAGTCTAAATTACCCTTAATAATATATTAAATAAACACCATATATATTTTATAAAAGTCTAAATTAAAGAAATAGTCCTGCAGAGACGCACCACGACTTTCATATACTAAGTCACTGTTAGCACGATTATAAAATAAGCATTTCAGAATATTCTTATGTGTTACCAATCCAGAGAATCCAATCCTTGCCGCGGCTACTTTGGCTTCGACGTTCTTAAGGATGAAAACGCCCGTGCCCACTCCGGCAACTTCGGGGGACATTTGAATGGTACCGAATTGAATGGCTTCTTCAATGGCTAATATATTTCCGTTAAATCTCTCATTGTATTCATATGAAATTTCTCGGGTGTATATTTGCATATCTTCCTCTTCCATTGGAATCCACTGGAAAGAAAGAAGAACATGAGAGTAGAAACCCTAAATGACGGGGATGAGTAATCGCTCGTCGACTGAATATTTGATTTAATTGACGGGGGATGGTAATCGTTCAAGGTTTATATCTTGTGGTGGACGGAGTTCAATTAAGTAGCGGATCCGCACTCCAAAGCATTATTAAACTTGGCCCATTTACTTTGCATTTCTGTTTTGAACTATAATAAAATTGGCCCATTTACTTTAGACTTCTGTTTTGAACTTTTGATCATCTGTTCGACCCATAAAATAAATTTCCTTTCTTTTTTTAATTTAAGTTCATATACGTATAATATGTTAATTTTAAAGGTAATTTTATTTGTACAACTCCTCCTATTTGAATACACATATTATTATTATTAAAAAAAATTAATATTATATAAAAGTCTAAATTACCCTAAATAATATATTAAATACACAGCATATATATTTTATAAAAGTCTAAATTAAGTACATAGTCCTGCAGAGACTCACCACGACTCTAATATACTAAGTCGCTGTTAGCACGATTATAAAATAAGCATTTCAGAATATTCTCATGTGTTACCAATCCAGAGAATCCAATCATTGCCGCGGCCACTTTGGCTTCGACGTTCTTAAGGATGAAAATGCCCGTGCCTACTCCGGCGACTTCGGGGGACATTTGAATGGTACCGAATAGAATGGCTTCTTCCATGGCTAATATATTCCCGTTAAATCTCTCATTGTATTTATATGAAATTTCTCTGGTGTACATTTGCATATTTTCCTCTTCCATTGGAATCGACTGGAAAGAAAGAAGAACAAGAGAGTAGAAACCCTAAATGACGGGGGCAGACAATCGCTCGTCGACTGAATATTTGATTTAATTGATGGGGGAAGATAATGGTTCAGGGTTTATATCTTGTGGTGGACGGAGCTCCTTTAAGTAGCGGATCCGCACTCCTAAGCATTGTTAAACTTGGCCCATTTACTTGGCATTTCTGTTTTGAACTATATTAAAATTGGCCCATTTACTTGAGACTTCTGTTTTGAACTTTTGATCACCTGTTCGACTCGTAACATAAATTTTCTTTCTTTTTTTTTAATTTAAGTTCATATACGTATAATATGTTAATTTTAAAGGTAATTTTATTTGTACACCTCCTCCTATTTGAATACACATGTCATTATTATTAAAATAAAATTAATATTTTATAAAAGTCTAAAGTACCCTTAATAATAGATTAAATACACACCATATATATTTTATAAAAGTCTAAATTAAGGACATAGTCCTGTAGAGACTCACCACGACTCTCATATACTAAGTCATTGTTAGCACGATTATAAAATAAGCATTTCAGAATACTCTCATGTGTTACCAATCCAGAGAATCCAATCCTTGCCGCGGCCACTTTGGCTTCGACGTTCTTAAGGACAAAAACTCCAGTGCCCACTCCGGCGACTTCGGGGAACATTAAAATGGTACCGAACTGAATGGCTTCTTCCATGGCTAATATATTCACGTTAAATCTCTCATTGTATTCATATAAAATTTCTCCAGTGTAAATTTGCATATCTTCCTATTCCATTGGAATCGACTGGAAAGAAAGAGGAACAAAAGAGTAGAAACCCTAAATGACGGGGGCGGGTAATTGCTCATCGACTGAATATTTGATTTAATTGACGGGGGTGAGTAATAGTTCAGGGTTTATACCTTGTGGTGGACGGAGCTCCATTAAGTAATGGATCCACACTCCTAAGCATTATTAAACTTGGCCCATTTACTTGGCATTTCTGTTTTGAACTATATTAAAATTGGCCCATTTACTTGAGACTTCTGTTTTGAACTTTTGATCACCTGTTCGACCCATAACATAAATTTTCTTTTTTTTTTAATTTAAGTTCATATACGTATAATATGTTAATTTTAAAGGTAATTTTATTTGTACACCTCCTCCTATTTGAATACACATGTCATTATTATTAAAATAAAATTAATATTTTATAAAAGTCTAAATTATCCTTAATAATATATTAAATACACACCATATATATTTTATAAAAGTCTAAATTAAGGACATAGTCCTGCAGAGACTCACCATAACTCTCATATACTAAGTCACTGTTAGAATGATTATAAAATATGCAATTCTGAATATTATCATATGTTACCAATCCAGAGAATCCAATACTTGCCGCGGCCACTATGGCTTCGATGTTCTTAAGGACGAAAATACCGGTGCCCACTCCGGCGACTTCGGGGGACATTTGAATGGTACCGAACTGAATAGCTTCTTCCATGGTTAATATATTCCTGTTAAATCTCACATTGTATTCATATGAAATTTTTACGGTGTATATTTGCAT
The DNA here is from genome assembly GCA_023678885.1 of Pogostemon cablin. Lineage (NCBI taxonomy): Eukaryota > Viridiplantae > Streptophyta > Magnoliopsida > Lamiales > Lamiaceae > Pogostemon > Pogostemon cablin. Next base: position 27,081,098 of record CM042983.1, on the reverse strand, counting down.
ATCTTCCTCTTCCATTGGAATCGACTGGAAAGAAAGAGGAACAAGAGATTAGAAACCCTAAATGACGGGAGTGGGTAATTGCTCGTCAACTGAATATTTGATTTAATTGACGGGGGAGGGTAATCATTCAGGGTTTATATCTTGTGGTGGACGGAGCTCCGTTAAGTAGCGATCCGCACTCGAAAGCATTATTAAACTTGGCCCATTTACTTTGCATTTCTGTTTTGAACTATATTAAAATTGGCCCATTTACTTGAGACTTCTGTTTTGAACTTTTGATCATCTGTTCGACCCATAACATAAATTTTCTTTCTTTTTTTTAATTTAAGTTCATATATGTATAATATGTTAATTTTAAAGGTAATTTTATTTGTACAACTCCTCCTATTTGAATACACATGTTATTATTATTAAAATAAAATTAATATTATATAAAAGTCTAATTTACCCTTAATAATATATTAAATATACACCATATATATTTTATAAAAGTCTAAATTAAGGACATAGTCCTGCAGAGACTCACCACGACTCTCATATACTAAGTCACTGTTAGCACGATTATAAAATAAGCATTTCAGAATATTCTCATATGTTACCAATCCAGAGAATCCAATCCTTGCCGCGGCCACTTTGGCTTCGACGTTCTTAAGGACGAAAATGCATATGCCCACTCCGGCGACTTCGGGGGACATTTGAATGGTACCGAACTGAATGGCTTCTTCCATGGCTAATATATTCCCATTAAATCTCTCATTGTATTCATATAAAATTTCTCCGGTGTATATTTCCATATCTTCCTCTTCCATTGGAATCGACTAGAAAGAAAGAGGAACAAGAGAGTAGAAACCCTAAATGACGGGGACGGGTAATCGCTCATCGACTGAATATTTGATTTAATTGATGGGGGAGGGTAATCATTCAGGGTTTATATCTTGTGGTGGACGGAGCTCCATTAAGTAACGGATCCGCACTCCTAAGCATTATTAAACTTGGCCCATTTACTTGGCATTTCTGTTTTGAACTATATTAAAATTGGCCCATTTACTTGAGACTTCTGTTTTGAACTTTTGATCACCTGTTCGACCCATAACATAAATTTTCTTTTTTTTTTAAATTTAAGTTCATATACGTATAATATGTTAATTTTAAAGGTAATTTTATTTGTACACCTCCTCCTATTTGAATACACATGTTATTATTATTAAAATAAAATTAATATTTTATAAAAGTCTAATTTACCCTTAATAATATATTAAATATACACCATATATATTTTATAAAAGTCTAAATTAAGGACATAGTCCTGCAGAGACTCACCACGACTCTCATATACTAAGTCACTGTTAGCACGATTATAAAATAAGCATTTCAGAATATTCTCATGTGTTACCAATCCAGAGAATCCAATCCTTGCCGCGGCCACTTTGGCTTCGACGTTCTTAAGGACGAAAATGCATGTGCCCACTCCGGCGACTTCGGGGGACATTTGAATGGTACCGAACTGAATGGCTTCTTCCATGGCTAATATATTCCCATTAAATCTCTCATTGTATTCATATAAAATTTCTCCGGTGTATATTTCCATATCTTCCTCTTCCATTGGAATCGACTGGAAATAAAGAGGAACAAGAGAGTAGAAACCCTAAATGACGGGGACGGGTAATCGCTCATCGACTGAATATTTGATTTAATTGATGGGGGAGGGTAATCATTCAGGGTTTATATCTTGTGGTGGACGGAGCTCCATTAAGTAACGGATCCGCACTCCTAAGCATTATTAAACTTGGCCCATTTATTTGGCATTTCTGTTTTGAACTATATTAAAATTGGCCAATTTACTTGAGACTTCTGTTTTGAACTTTTGATCACTTGCTCGACCCATAACATAAATTTTCTTTTTTTTTTAATTTAAGTTCATATATGTATAATATGTTAATTTTAAAGGTAATTTTATTTGTACACCTCCTCCTATTTGAATACATATGTTATTATTATTAAAATTAAATTAATATTTTATAAAAGTCTAAATTACCCCTAATAATATATTAAATACTCACCATATATATTTTATAGAAGTCTAAATTAAGGACATTGTCCTGCAGATACTCACCACGACTCTCATATACTAATTCACTATTAGCACGATTATAAAATAAGCATTTCAGAATATTCTCATGTGTTACCAATCCAGAGAATCCAATCCTTGCCGCGGCCACTTTGGCTTCGACGTTCTTAAGGACGAAAATGCTCGTGCCCACTCCGGCGACTTCGGGGGATATTTGAATGGTACCGAACTGAATGGCTTCTTCCATGACTAATATATTCCCGTTAAATCTCTCATTGTATTCATATGAAATTTCTCCGGTGTATATTTGCATATCTTCCTCTTCCATTGGAATCGACTGGAAAGAAAGAGGAACAAGAGAGTAGAAACCCTAAATGACGGGGGCGGGTAATCGCTAGTCGACTGAATATTTTATTTAATTTACGGGGGAGGGTAATCGTTCAGGGTTTATATCTTGTGGTGGACGGAGCTCCATTAAGTAGCGGATCCGCACTCATAAGTCCTCAGCATATTAAACTTGGCCCATTTACTTGAGACTTCTGCTTTGTACTATATTAAAATTGGCCCATTTACTTGAGACTTCTGTTTTGAACTTTTGATCACCTGTTCCACCCATAACATAAATTTTCTTTTTTTATTTTTAATTTAAGTTCATACGTATAATATGTTAATTTAAATTCATTTATTAATTAATCGTATTCATTAACTATAATTTAAGTTCTAATATATAAATTTTGGAGGTTTATTATTAGTATATAATTTAGACATTAATAACTATTCTGATTTTAAGTTGATTTAATTAAACTATTTTTTAATTAAATTTATTACTCTTATTTTGTAAAATTTTAACTTAAAACATGATAGTAGTATTTGATAAGGAAATGATACTTGAATTATTTTATAAAAAAATTATAAACACAATAAAAGTTATGAGTAACATTTTTAATAAAAAGTGATAATTAATCAAAGAAAAATGATACTTGTCTAATAAAATTATTTTTAACAATTTGTATGACAAATAAAAAGTGATATTATTTTTCATAATAAAAAAAATGATACTTGATCAAGAAAAATGATACTTGTATAATTGAATGATTTCATGAAACAATTCACATGACAGATATAGAAAGTGAAAATATGTTTTTATAAAAAGTGATATGAGATCAAAAAAATGTAATGTCCGTCCAACTGAATCATTTTATGAATATTCTTTGGTTATATAAAGTGATAATCATTTAATAGAATTATTTTATAAATGGGTTGCAGGACAGATAAAAAATGTTAATAATTTTAATAAAATGTGATAATATTTTAATAAAAAATAATATTTAATCAAGTAAAAGGTGATCATTCTAACTATTAAACTATATCATGATAATTAATATTACAAATAAAAAGTGATAATATTTTTTTAATAAAAAGTGATAACTGGTCGATGAAAAGTGATAACTATTAATTAAATTATTTTATGTATACTCCCTTCATCCCACCGAAAGGTCACCATTTTACTATGGCAAAGACTTGCCTAGGCCCGTCTTTTTTTTTTTAAAATGGTACAACCGGATCCATTTAGCTCATTTTCATTCTTCCAGTTATGTGGACCAACCCATTTTCATTTCACATTATCCATCTCTCTCCCCCGTACTCTTCTTCTCCTTCGTATCTGCAAAAGTCGTCTGCAATATCTCTTCTCTCTATCTCTCATATTTCAACAACGCAGACTCCGACGAACTCACAAACAACAACTTGGTGGATTTCTCAGAGTTCATGGCGCTGGTGGCGCCGTAGGTCGTGTCGACGAAGTCGTCGTACACGGAGGAGCAGTTGAAGCAGCTCTTTAAGATGTTTGATTGGGATGGGAATGGGTATATCACGGAGACTGATCTGGCTCACTCCATGGCTTAGCTGGAGCACGCGCTCACAGCGGAGGAATTAACGGGGATGATTAGAGAAGCCGACACCAACGGCCATGAAAGGATTAATTTTCAGGAATTCTTGTAGGCGATTACCTCCACTGCGTTCGATAATTATTGGGATTGATTTTGATTTCATACCTGAATGACATTCAAGTAGGTGTCCTGTTTTACAGTTATGTGCAAGATCCAAATTCTTATTGCAATTCTTTCCCTTTCGATTGGAGGAGTTTCTCTTATTAGTTTAGTTTATGTTTTTAGCCTTGTTTTGATTAATCATGTATGTATATGTAGTGCTAATTGAGGATATGGGCATTGAAATGCACTTGGCAATGGGTTTTTATTGTGTTAATGTTGGTGTGTTGGTTTGGGTTTGGAATGATGATAATATTTGTTAGTAGCTCAGGATTTGGGGGATTGAATTTATCTGCTATTAGTAGATATTATGGGACTCCATTCCTTATTAAATGTCAATAGATGAACTTCCTGTTGATTAAATAGCATCATACTCTGTTGTGTTAGGCAGATTTGATTTTGCTAATTTAGTAGATGACATGTTCAGATGCTGCAACTTGGATGTTTTGATGATTAATACTGTTGTTAATACTGTTGTTGCTCATCTTTTTATTATAGGCTCTCATGTTTTGTTGCTTTGAATATGAATGAGTCCGATTTTGCCACTTTAGTGGTGTTTAATTTTGGCTAAGTTGATTCAAGAATGATGCTTTCTTCGTAGCATATTTTTCTGTGGGTATTACTTCAGAGTAATGGTAGATCCTTAGATTCCCTGTGGTGTTCTCAAGTGTAAGAAAGCATATTGCCTCTGGCCCCAGTCATTGAAAATGATCTCCAGACCGTCGGATGTAAGCTGTACGAATGTGATGTTTCTCTTACCAGAAAGATGATGCTCCCAATAAGAATATTTTGACTTTCCCATATTCAAGAACAACTCAATCTTGTCATCCTGAATCTCCATGGAATAAAATAGTGTTGATTTGGTCGGAAAAGAAGTTAATCTCTGGCCCCACAATATGATATCTATCGGAAAATTAAAGCTCTGTCATTTGATTAAGTTGAGATCATCAACTAGAACTAGATTTCCTGTCTTAGTAACCTTAATCTCTGCATTAATACTTGATGAGAGTGAAAATTAGCGTGTTTGAGTATCCAATTTAATACTTTTTGATGGAAATTCTTGTTATATATTAGCACAAGTGTCTTATATTCATTGTATGTGAGACAAAGGTGCACTTGAGGTGTTTTATTGTATTTTAGGTGGAAAAATGATGAAAAGTGCAAAGTTGGAGAAAATGTGCAATTTGTGCAAGAATGGTGAAAACGCACATCCAATTTTTGTAATTTTTCTATATTGTTGTGGAGATAAAAACTATTCATGTGATACATGGTTGGAAAGCCACTGAAATGAGGGTTGATTTGGCGTAAAGAATACCTCAATCGGATTCCAAATGTGGAAGTTATACGCGAAACGGTGAGATTGCGCAAGACAATTCGACCACAATATTTGAATTCAAGCTGACCATGTGGTCGAATCCTGGTCGAATTGGATGGCAAAAGAAGCAATTCGACCACGACACCTCAATTCGACCTGCTGTGCTGGTCGAATCCAGCACCTGAAGCTCGAATCCGGTGTCTGAAGCTTCCAGTAGGGTGATTCGACTTGCAATTCTACCAGGGGAGGTGAATTCGACCTAGCTTCGTGGTCGAATTGACGTGCGGAAACTTACCATATCCGTATTTTTACACCCTCAATGCATGCAATCACTCAAAAAGCCCATTCCAAGACTTATAAGGAGAGCTTACAAGTATAAAAGGGGTGTAGATCACACCATTAGAAGAAAGAAAAACAACAAGAGGGTCATAAGAGAGGCCACAACCATACCACATCCCACAAGGGGGGATCACCCCCCCAACTATCATCCTCATCCTTTCCTCGACCATCCATCACTTTGAAGATTCGTCTGTGGAATCAAGAGGAGAATCAAGAGGAGGATTCAAGATAGAGAAGGACGCGACGACGCCACATCTAGGGTTTTGTTTGCTTCCTAATTTATCTTGTATTTTCCAGACTACGGGTAAGATCTATCCAACCCTCATGTGTATTTCCTACAACACCATGAGCTAGAGCCTTTTTGATAGAACTAGGGTTGTGAAGGTTTTACGAATTAATTAAACTTTCGTGTGTAAACTTCATACAACACTACTTGTGGATTTATTTTATATATGATTGTGCCTTTTTAATTCATACTCACGGTCGTTTTGTGCATCATTAACTGTTATATAGAGTCTGAATACATATATTGGTTATTGATTGAGTGCATTCACTGCTGAGCAGGATTCCATGTTATGATTCTAAATGAGGGGACTCCGAAACTTCATTAGAACTATCATATATGAATACTTATTAATTGAATTGAATTCGGGTTAGTAAGTAGGATAAAGAGGTTAATTTTATAGTACCTATAAAGGGAGATCATATCGGGTTAGAGTACCAATTGGCCAGAGAAATAATTGATACTGATAGTACCTAGAAAGGGGGTGAAATTATATCTCTTGCTCCGAGGTTATTCACACGTGTTACACTCATGTTTATTTGTATCTATAGAGTAGATATGCATGGTTTGTGATGTGTCCATATTCTACAAGGCAGAGTCGGACACCAACACACGGAAGGGAAGTTAAGTAGTAAAACTGGATTTCCCTGGAGCTACCTATTCTCCTACTTGATCCACTTTCGTATTCTTCAAGTGTTATTTATTTTATTTGTTATTTTAATTAATTATTTATTAGTTAATCATTCAATCCTCAAACGTTATTGCCTTACGTCTTAATTAATTTAGTAAATAATTAAATTAATAATACGCCGTCCTTTAGGTTCGATAATCACTTGGTCGCTTGCTTAAGCTGCAATTGATATCCTTAATACTTGGAGATTAATTTTGCGTGAAAAAAAACTCGCATCAAGTTCATTAATACTCCCACATTACAGTTTGATCAAATAAATTTATTAAACACAATGGCATTAATTAATCCAACGTACCTTAACACCTTTTCATAAAGTACCACTCTTCCATCCACTAAAGATTAAATATTGTTGGAGCACGATGCAGATAATGTTGGGCCTCTTTTAAGTAGTGTTTGGGTTATTCACTTGACTTTGTGAATTTTTAATTCTTCTTATACTTCCGTCCCTCCCTCTTTCTTATTTATATTTACCACCCAAAACTAATACCACATCACAATATACCTCTTTCCAAGCGTAAGGTATACTTTTAGCATTTGAATTTCAGAAAATAAAATATTATTCTATTCATTTAGTTAACATCTTTAAGGTTACTCTTTTATATTAATTAGGTTACTCTTTTGAATAATTAGGATCACTCTTTAATATCATATTCGGATTTCAGAAAATAAAATATTGTTCAATTTGGTCAACATCTTTTAGGTTACTTTTTTTCTATTAATTGGGTTACTCTTTTTAATAATTTTGGTTGCTCTTTAATTTTATATTCAAATTTTAGAAAGTAAAATATTGTTCTATTTGGTCAACATCTTTTATGTTACACTTTTATATTAATTGAGTTACTCGTTTTAATAATTTGGATTATATTTTATTTGAAACTCTTATTTTTAAAATGAAATAATGTACCATAAATAATTAAATTGTATGCAACTATACATTGTTAGATCACTCTATAAAAATAATTTGGTTACTCTTTTAAATTAATTAGGCCACTCTTTCACTTTTAAATTTTTTGGACCACTTTTTGATTTGAAACTCTTAAATATAGATCACTCTCTGGAATTAATTAGGTAACTCTTAATTTAATGGACCACTATTTGAATTGAGACTCTGAATATGCATAGGTTACTCTTTAAAATTAATTAGGTTACTCTATGAAATTAATTAGGTCATTCTTAAATTTAATGGACCACTATTTGACTTGAAACTCTGAGTATACATAGGTTACTCTTTAAAATTAATTAGGTTACTTTTTGGAATTAATTAGATTACTCTTAAATTCATTGGACACTATTTGACTTGAGATTCTGCATAGGTAATACACTCCATACGATTTATTATCTAAAAGCATTAGAATACTCTTAAGTAAATAAAGTTGGCAAGAAAAAAATAAGAGAAAAAAAAATCAATCTTATTAAAGAAGAGTGAATTGTGGGAGTTAGGAGAGTGAAGAGTGTATTGTTAAGATCAACCCTCGTATTTGTTTTACTCTTGCCCTGCCTTCCCTTTATATTTAATGATGACAAGTTAGAAATTGAAAAAGAATGGAGAAAGAAAAAGAGGAAATGTCTAGGTAGGTAAATATATTTGATCTATATTCATGCAATTAATGTATGTGGTGAGGAATTGTAGAGAGTAAAAGTGTTGTGTTGATGATATGGGGAAAGGAAGAGGGAGGGGGAGGGGGGAGCTGCAGTGGGTCCAAGGAATCAACAATGTCCCTCATGAGCGGCCTGGCTTTTGGGTTGTGGTTGAGGCAATGGTACGCCAGCAGGAGGCATTGTCCGCCGCGGCCTTCGGCGGGTAGTCACCTCCCAGTTGGGGGTCCACCACCTGGGCCAGCTTCTTCTTGTCTCGAAGCGTGGAAGCATGAAATAGGATGAAGAATCAGCAGTCAAAAAAAAAAATTAATCATAATAGCAGGGTTAAGGACATGGTTAATGCCAAGAAAATAGCAGATGACACTAGCTCAAACTAAACAAGTCTCATCTCTCATCACTTATAAAATACAAACAATTACTAAATCATGGATGTGATGTAATATCACATGAGTGGACATCATTGTTCAACCAAAAAGAACATAAATTGCCTCATGAAACTTACTTACATGCAAGAAGCATAAGTGCATAACATACACTCTGATCTTCTTCATCCAAAAATCTTGTCCATTACCTTTCCTCTCAATGCTAACCAAGCAAATGCAGAACCCAAAAAACACTATATAATCACACAAATGAATGAATTGATGCTACCTCTTAAATAAATACCCTTAGATGAAGATAGAGGGACTTCCATTAAATGCGGATGTTCAAGTTGTTGATTTCTACATAATAAACAACCGGCACTTTACGGGGATGATCCTGCAATTGCTGATGATATTTTCGTGATTTCTAAGTCCATACTTTCGCTCTTTCCGGGCTCACTTGCCTATATTTCTTCATTCTGCTTTCCATTTTGCACCTTCAAAATCTAATCGAACTCCATCCAAGCAATAGATCTACCGATTTCATACAAATTGTAAATCGCACATTTAAACCACGTAGTATATACATGAATAAAAAAGAATGTACCTCAGTAGACGGAAAGGATGAAGATTGGGTGGATGTTCATGGAAATGAGAGAGAGTGGAGAAGAAGAGAGGATGAAAAAGGGGATTTTGTGTATGGGTATAATTAATAAGTAGTGATAATCAAATATCTCTTCTCCATTAATCCAAACTGAACCCTTTCCAGGAGTTTAACAACGCTGTAATCACCATCCTCCTGCCCCTGCTCTTACCCTAATCCTATTTCTCGCAAAATGTAATTCAGAATCGTCACTCTCAGATCCAAGCTTTCCAATCGGCGGGGCCATTGGCAGCGAATGCGGGGATAAGATGGAGACAGCGGAGACAGCGTGTGTGTTCCGGCAAAGAAGACGAGAGAAATGGAAGTTTGAGTAAACATACAATTTGGGAGGGGCTGTTACCAATTTTAACCCATTTGAATAACCGATAGAAGAAGAGGATCCGGTTCTACCAATTTAATCCTATCACCACATCTCCTGCATTAATTCCGGATCCACATTAACAAATCGAGTGATTTGATTAACATTAGTTGGGACAATTCCTCTAATAATTATACACATGAAAACTTTGAATTTTGGAGTAATGTCTAGACCCCATACCCATTTCCACTTTCTATCCATGACGTTTCCATAGACGCGTTTCTTCACCTTCATCCATTCAATATATCCAGACTTGGTTGAGTATACATCTGTTTTCTAATGCCTCCAGATCAGTTCATCCTTTCGCTCAGGCGAGATTGAAATAATTAGAATTTTAGAAGCATCTTCATCATTGAAGTATTGATGAACCAAACCAGTACTCCATGTATTCAAATCATCAGATATTAATTCACAAATCGGGAGTTGAGACGAAAATTGACCCCTATCAGAAGATACATAATTTCTCTCCACCCCATGACCATGGTTCATTACATACCTAGATTTAGTTTCCATTTCCTATCGTTCATGTCAATCCAAATTCCAGAACCTCTCTTCCCTTTAAAATACTTTGCCAAGTAAAACTAGAATTATAGCCTATAGATGTACGAAAATATAATTTGATGTTCTTTTTTGCCAAAATTTCAAAAGTTTGGACTGAATCGCAACTTAAATAAAGGTTGAGATTTTTAATACAATAAATCATAATGATGAAATTATAATTATATCTTAATAATCCTAAATTTGGTATTCAAAGGATTGAGTTTTCGCTGGAACATATTCCACCGTAATTGGAAAAAAATAATTATACTGATTATTAAAAAAGAAACAAAAGAAAGTTACACGTGCTTAATTCATCTATTTTATCAACAAAAAGCAAGATGTGGCAATTAGATATTGGTCTAAAAGATTGGATTTTATTTCCTTATTTAAGTGTTAATTATTATATAAATAGTGATATAAGAGTACAATACATGAAATGACATAATTATATATATATATATATATATATATATATATATATATATATATATATATATATATATATATATATATGAGTACATATTCCCACATAATATGCGGATTCATTATATTTTATAAGAAAATTAATCAGATAATCCGCATATTATAATTTAATAATGAGGATATACTCAAAATTTTTGAAGATATATTTTTATTAATTGATTTATTTATCTAATTTTAAGATTTACTTTTTAATTTTAAATAAAAAGATATATACATTAGTAATATAATAATAATAATAATAAAAATAGAAAGATTATATATATATATATATTAAAATAAAAAAATAAAAAAATCTATTCCTAACCAATATATATATATATATATATATATATATATATATATATATATATATATATATATATTAAAATAAAAAATAAAAAAATCTATTCCTAACCAATAAAAAAATATGATTAAAGTCGGTATTTAATTTGAAGATATATACGAATAATAATAAAAATACTAAGTTGGATATATTTTTATTGATTGATTTAATTATCTATTCTTAACTAATTAAAAAAAATTAAAGGTAGTATATAATTTATAGATATACATGAATAATATAATAATAAATAAATAAAAGTAGAAAGATTATATATATGAAATTAAAATAAAAAATGCGACAATTAAACACATCGCGACACCTCATACTTTTAAAAATTTATTTATAGCAACATATTCGCAATTTATATATATATATATATATATATATATATATATATATATATATATATATATAATTGTTCATCTCTTTTAAATGTTGAATTAACCAAATTTAAACTATTTGGATTATTGTATACTTTCTTGGTTCCTTTGAAATGTAGTATTCATTTACTTTTTATATATGAATTTAGGAGTATAATAATTTAATTTTTTTAATGTACAATGGGTACTTGTATTAGAATTAAGTGTAAGCCCAAGCTCATGTATAGTGAGTTTCGTACAATAATTGTTGTTTTTTTGTGTAACATTAACCAAAAAAGAAAAATTGATACTTTATTATGAGACAGACCAAAATGACAAAATAGATTGGAAGAATTGAAAAAATAAACAAAATTCAATATTCAATCAATCTAATACTCCCCCCGTTCCATAATACTTTTTCCACTTTCCTAATTTGTTTGTCCCACAAAACCTTTCACCCCCCAAAAAAGGAAACACCACTTTATCCAACAACCTCAAAAGTTACTTTAATTTCAAATTTGTCACTCCTTTTTCACACACATATCATTACTTTATACTTTTTAATTACCTAAAAATACTACAATACCCTCCAAAGTCAAAAAAATTGATCAAAAAGTGCAACTTTTCTTAAACAACGTGGAACAGTAAACGTGAAAAGTTTTCGGGACGGAGGGAGCACTTTTTTTGCTTTTTAAAATTTTGTTTTTTGGACACTTTTGCCCCTACTTTTCACACTTTAATACCCAATGTGTCCCTGTGTCGATTTCGGTTTAGGTAACCGACATGGGTCCGTATCGACATTGATTTCGGTGTAGGTTTGGATGTCGGTACGGACCCATGTTGGTTCCAATGTAAATACAAACCCGTGTTAGTTACCATATCAGTGCAGAGACCAACGACGGTCAAAAACTTGATCGCTATTTTCTTTCACCCTTAAGTATAAAGGATCGATTGTAGCACGTGTGACCAAGTTAAATTATCATTTCCACGAGATAGTTATAAATTTAATAAGTAATTCTATGTATGATAATTCAATTGCAAGACAAATTTGGGAGTTTTTGGACATATTTAATTAACTAATAAAAACTGAATTTTACATAATTAAACTAAGCAAAGAAGATAAATCACACAAGAGAAACGGTGTAGAATTCAATAATGGAGAATTGATAATGCTCGGGCTAATAGCTTAACTATGTGACTAATTTATCTAGACCCGAATTAATTACATACAAACATTTATAAGAGGATCACTAGGCCTAGTTAAACCTCATTGATCAGGTAGAATCTAACACTTATAATGAGTTGCAAATCCTATGATCAATAAGGAATTAACTCTCACTCCCTCTATAGGTGCTTTATGCTAAATTTCATTAAAGGCTAAAGCATTAGAATTCCCTTTTTAGGTAATAAATTATTAACCCCTTTTGTCTCCTTACCAATTACCTAATAATGATGTTTTACCAAGTAATTAATATTTCAAATTGATTGTCTAACCCTCTTAGGAATTATAGGTCAATCCCCCTAAAACTGCCACGGGAAACAATAATTATTATGCTGAATTAAAGAATCCTGTCAACTATCAATCAGTGATACCGTCAAGAATAATTAAAGGAATCAAAACTAAAAAACACAATAATATGAAGTCTCAAAATATTATCTTCAATAAAGAAATAAACATTCTGCAGTATAATAAATTCAAGTTTAGGGCAATCAAATCACATAGTCAAAACTGTGTTTAACGCCCTAACATTAACAATAAATGAGCTTAGCCCTTGGATTTATTGTGAAAATCACAAAGATATAATAAAAAACCCTTTTGGAGGAATCCATCTCTTTAATCACTATCTCCATCGGAATCTCCGTCTCCAATGGTGGATGATGGTGGTGAGTGATGGTGGAGTTAGGGCACTGTGTATGTGAGGGCGTGTGGTGTCGTGAGTTCTGTAGGCGTTAAGATGATGGAATAGGCATATTTTTATTATTCTGGGCGTGTGTATATATAGCAGGTAGAACAAGTGGTGAGGCAATGAAATATGTGTGTTGATGTGGGCTTCAAAAAGTAATGGCATGGGCTGCAATTCTTCAGGGGCCCTTAAACAAATACTTCCCATGCACATAATTAGCGTGGCCCACCAATTCCATGGTGTGAAGTACGTGGCATTATTGCAAAAAAATTCTCTTCTCTTCAATTAAATTCAATACATTCACCACACTCTTGGGCCCGCAGGTTTGCATGAGAAACTTTGCACCATTCTCCAAGTAGCACGTGGCATGAAGGTGTTGTCTTGGACAAAAGTTTGAAAAGTTTCAAAAATTCCGTTTGCAGCTGTGTGATCTCATTGTTTTGATCATAACTTCTTCATCCGAATTCCGATTGAGGTGATTTTTGCGCCCACGCGTTCCTCCTTTCCATGACTTTTCAATCATGTCTCACACAACCAGTTCCAACTTCCACACAAAAACAGAAAAATTATGTAATGTGGTCACGTATTTCCTTGCATGTTGCATAAAGTTCACCCTTCATTACAACTTTGCCTTTTTGATCCTTTTACCTATAAAAACACAACAAAATACCTCTCAAGCACCATTTAGTCAATAATAATTCAAGTATTAATATTTGTGCAAATAATAGTAATTAAAACACTGAAAGAGATATCAAATTGGACTCAAAAGTATATGAATTTTCACTCTCATTAGTGGTTGTGCGACGGTTGGTGACGGTGGGGCAATAACGGTGGTGGCGGGCAGCCAGCGACGGTCAGCGACGATGGGACGGCCAGCAGCTGGATGGTAGGTGCGTGTAATAAAAATTATTTTAATTTTGGGGTAGGGGTAAAATGGTATTTTTACATGTTAATTGGTTAAAAATGAAAGTGTGTTTTTGAAGTTTAGGCATTAATATTTGGTTTGTGATATTGGTTAGTTCTACCTATTGGCACAACTGGATATCTATAAAGGGGATGGAGGGTGTCTAACTAATGGTTATTTTCTTGTGAGACGGATATATATGAGATGCGTTGTGAGAATGATGCAGCGGAAGATAAGAAAGAACGATAAAATATGATAGATTTCTACTCAAACGTTAATTCTCACAATAATACTGGAGTAGACAGAAACGCGATTAAGAATATTAGTCCGTTGATCAAGATGAATATCGAAAGAATACAAATAAAACACGATAAAGGGATTAACCCAAATTTTAATATTAAATTCAACCTCCTATTACAATAATAAGACCACCTAGGTAATAACAACCTTTAAAGTAATAATGATAATTATAAATAAAAGGAAATAAATCAAAACCTAATAATATTAATTATTTTAAATCTCCATCAATTCTCCATCATTCTCCTCCGCTTGGAGAGGATTCGACATCGAATCGTGCAGGGTTGTATCACGAATGAAATAAGTGCGAGACACGTTGGAACATCCTTGAATACATGTAACCTAAAATCCTTTTGAATAACACTTTCATATTTATGAGATCCATAAAATATGAAATTTTTGGATCATATATACGAATCTTTTGAATTAAGCCCATTAACAGCAACTTCAATCATCTCTCCATGAAAATTTTGATCATCATAAATATCGTGGAAATTTGCATCACCTTCTTTATAAAAACTTGGGTTATCATAGCCGGAATCTTCTTCATCAAAGATAGGTGGGCCATCATAGCCACCATAAGAAACTTCATCATCTTCATCAAATAACGATGGACCTTTATAGCCACCATCAACAAACTTGTCCAAATCAAGATTGAATGGAGAAAATAGATTAGAAAAAGAAAGATTATTGTATTCATACATCTACTCATGATGCATGATATCATATCAATTGATGCATCAAAATTATCGAGGATCATAAATTGGCTCTGATTACCAACTGATGCAGTTGAAGATACGAAAGAACGATAAAATATGATAGATATACTCAAATGTTGATTCTCACAAGTAAAATAAGATAGAGTTAATTCTAACAAGAATACCGTAGGAGTAGACGGAAACGCGATTAAGAGTAATAGTCAATTGATTCAAGATGAATACCGAAAGAATACAAATAAAGCATGATAAAGGGATTAACCCAAACTTTAATAGCAAATTCAACTCCCTATTACAATAATAAGACCACCTAGGTGACAACAAAATCTAAAGCAAATGATAATTATAAATTAATGGAAATAAATCAAAACCTATTTATAGGTGATAACAAGATCTAAAGTAATAATGATAAGGGTTAATTACGTAAAAATTCCAGACCTTTTCGCCGATTGAAATCTAGTCCAAAATTTTGGATATTTACAAATAAGTACCCGACTTTAATCCCTCGTTACAATTAAACCATCGGTCAGATTTTGACTGTTCTTTGACTACCCAAAAGTTGATGTGGAATAAAAAAATATTATTATTATTTTTATTTTCTTCAACACTCCATCCTCCCAAAACAGCTTGTCTTATTCCGCCTCCGCCTTGCTGTCACCGCAGCACCGATGAACTACTTCGCCCTTCACCTTTATATTGCTACTGCCGCCTCCACCATCCTCCTCCTCCACCTCCACCTCCACCACCTCATTACAATCATCAATTTCCTTATCGTAAGAATCATGATCTCCACCTGCATGAATCGGAAGCGCAACGGCAATATTAAATAACCAGCGATGAAATGGTCGACGTTGAAGTAACCGCAACAGAGCTCCAACAATTAATCTGGCGCATAAAAATTAAAATAAAATAAACAAGACGACTGTAATTCATAGGAAAAAAGTACTACTACTTTAACACCCGACCACCCCCACCCCACCCCCCTACTTGAACAAATACTGCTAGTGCTACCACTTGTATTGCTTGGGGAGTATTCGTTTTGCTGTTTACCATGTGATTTTCTGAACTAAATCATTGTTTTTCTTTCCATTTTGTGTAGAATCACTGTATTTCATTGACTCTTCCCCTTAATTTTTTTGAATTCTTGTGAATTCATCTAGTTTGGTTATGTCGCTGGCTAATTTTTCAATTATTGTACGGAAAGAAATTCTGTGATTTTTGGTTTTAGGCGTAGATAATACATGTTTTTATTTCGCTACCAATTTAATCGGAATTTCTCGTAGTGATTTTTTCTTGTATATTTGGGATCTTGGAGATAATCTAGGTCTCTCATGTTTTATTGCTCTTCGTCTGATGTTGTTTAAAATTCCATCATGTGCTTTGATGGAGATTTTGCAGCTTTTATGAGCGATTTTTCATTGTTTATTTTGCGATTAAGATTTCAATTTTCAGTTACTTGCTATGTGTGTATGCGTGTTTAATTTTCTAATTGTTCGATCGTTGGTCTTAATAGATTTCTAACACTGGTTTGCTTTTGTTGTGGCAGCTTATTCGTAAGGATTTGGTGTGAATCTTAGGTGGAGGAGGAGGATGGTGGAGGTGGAGGCAGCGGTGGCAATATTGAAGTGGAGGACGGAGTAGTTGATCAGTGCTGCAGCGACAAGGCGGCGTCGGAGGACAAGCTGTTTTGGGAGGACTGATCGAAGTGTTGAAAGAAAAGATAAAATAATAATAACAATAATAATAATAATAATAATAATAATAATAACTTTTTATCCCACATCAGCTTTTGGGCAGTCAAAGAGCAGTTAAAATTAGGGGTGTGCACGGATATTGAATTTAACCGAATCAATCCCGAATAAAAAAAACCGTCGACTTTTTGATTTTTTCTGAATCGAATCGAACCGATTTTTCATTTGGTACGGACTTGGATATTTCCCATTTTTCCATACAGAATATTGGATATAACAGAAGTGAACCGTACAGAAAAACCGAATTCAAACTATGCATTAAAATTATATATAATACTACCTCCTGCCACTTGCAAGGTAACCGTTTGCTGTTTGCACGTGGATAATTCTATGGTCTTTATTTGCTTTTAGCACGTGGATTAAGGAGTATTACTATTATAGGTAAAGTGAGTAGTTGTATTAGAGAAAAATGGTGGGTCATATTGTGTACTTTCTTTACTAAATAGAGGAAATTGATACCTTTGAAGCGGACACCAGGAATAGTGAAATGGACATCTTGTAAGTGGCCGGAGGAAGTATATTTATCTTATTATTTATAGTTTATACTTTATATGTCATGAATTAATTAATTTTACTCTACTAATTATAATGTAATCATAATTAATAAATTAAAATTAGTTATAATATACTTACAAATGATAATTTAAAAATATATCTAATGCTCTAAATAATTATTTATTAATGTATAGTAGAAAATGTATATTTCATAAAGTAAAATAAATTTCTAAAAAAATAGGAAATAAATGAAATAATATGTTCAAAGTTCAAAGTATTATTTCAGAGAACATAATGAATAAAGTAAATTGTATCTCTAAAGTCTAAATTCAGTTGTAAATTTAAAAAATAATTATTATATTTTATACTTTATTAATGAAGATAAAATGCAAAAATTAAATTATAATCCATATTTATGTCTAAAATATTATTAGATAGAGTTAATTGAAATACACCTTAAATTTAAAGTTAAAGGTTTAAAAAATCTAAAATTATTAATTTTCTTTATCTTAATACAATTATTTTTTAGAGAAAGAACTTGATGTGTCGTCTCTCCTTTCTCCTGCGAAGGCTCTTCATTTATACTTGTGGAATCTCCTTATGTGCTTAGGATGAGCTTTCGCTTGAGGCATATGTCAAATTTGGTAAAAAACATCCGAAACTTCCAAACATATCATCAGCGAGAATCTGCTCGACCAAAACTGGACTGGTGGAGCAAGGCCTTCAACTCGAGCAATGGTTGAGCAAACTCTCTGTAAGATTTGCACATTTTGCTCGACCATTCTCATCTGCTCGACCAAAGTGATGCTGGTCGAGCAACACCTCCAAGTCGAGAAATCTCTTTGTATGTTTCTGCGTACTCCGCTCGACTTGGGCACCTTGCTCGACCACAATGATGGAAGTCAAACAAGGCCTTGAGGTCGAACAACCTTCCAAAAATCACCTCGAAAAATGTGTCTTCCAATTTCGAACCCTGCAGACCTGTTTATCTATCCAAATATGCTCAAGTAGTTTTTCCGTAAACATTCCGATTCGTC
This sequence comes from Pogostemon cablin, assembly GCA_023678885.1. Lineage (NCBI taxonomy): Eukaryota > Viridiplantae > Streptophyta > Magnoliopsida > Lamiales > Lamiaceae > Pogostemon > Pogostemon cablin. Next base: position 27,062,563 of record CM042983.1, on the reverse strand, counting down.
TTAATACAAGACTCAATCATACTCAATTTTTACATAAATCAAAGCCCAAAATACGTGAATTTACACTCTCATCAAGCAACACATGAGGTCATCTTATGTAAGACTATTTTACATTTTTTAAAATATTTATCAAGTTTTATTAAATATATTATCACTTTTCATTAAAAGTTTATCCTTCTTTATTTATAATATGAATTGTTTATGAAATAATGTAATATAGCAGTCTCACTTTTCATTAATTCGAGGATAACTTTTTATTCAAATATTATCTCTTCTTATATGTCTAATGAAAATTTTAATGTGAACTGTGAAGCAATAATACAAAAGTCTTTTCTTATTTTTTAAAGTGCTATTACATTTTATTAAAAAAATGTATACTCCCTCTGTTTCGTTTCAAACTTTACGTTTGCTTTTTGCACGTAGATTAAGGATTGTAGTATTTTAATGTGTAATGAGGTGAGAGAAATAATATTTTAATGCGAAGTTGGTAGGTGTATTGGTGTAATGTGTGGGCCCATGGAGAAAGAAATAATTAATTTGTGTGGGTCTCATTTACTAAAAAGAAAAATGTAAAAATTGAAATGAGACGCCCAAATTGGAAATATGTAAAGATTGAAATGGAATGGAGGGAGTATATATTATTATCTTCGATTCGCTCCGCACCGTCAAAATCCATTTTTCCGAAAATCCATTTCGAATTGAACCGAATCGAATTTCGGTATGGATTCAATATCGGATTTTTTCTTTATGGATTCAATATCGAATTATTTTTTTAAAAAATCCAATCTGAATTTCAGTACGGAATTTTTAAAAATCCATATCGAATCCCGATCCACACACCCCTACTTAAAATCTGATCGATGGCTTTAGTTGCAACGAAAACTTAAAATCGGGTACTTATTTGTAAATATTCAAAAGTTTAGACTAATTCGTAATCGGTGAAAATGTTAGGACTTTTCACGTAATTAACCCTAATAATAATGATATTTATAAATAAAAGAAAATAAATCAAAACCTAATTATATTAATTATTCAAAATCTTCATCAAATCTCCATCAATGACATTATTATTAAAGTATGCTTATTATATATATGTAAATACAATATCATTAAAGTATGCTTATCGGTAGTTAAAACATGTTATAAGTAGTGAATCATATTATAATATCTTAAAATCATATTTTAATGAACATTCATTATACTTTAAAAAATATAATTTAACTACTACTAAATACATTTTACCTGTATAATAATAATACATTAACGCATTTCATATATCGTCTCACATAGCGATGTCTCACAGGAGATTTTTTCATAACGAAATATAACTATTTATATAAACCTATATACATATGGACAAGTCTTGTGTGAGACTGTCTCACATAAATCCTTATGCGAGATGGATAAAAAATTATAATATAATTAATAAAAAATAATACTTAATCGATGAAAAAAAAATGTTGCAATAAACAATTGACTAATCATACTGTGCACCCTAAGATATGGTGCATCAACTTTAAAAAACGTATACAAATATAAACAAAAATATATTCAATTATGAACAAAAATGTATACAATTTAATTGTAGTTTTTTAATGAAAAATTGAGTGTAAAAAATATACAATAATTAAAAAGCATGTATACACTATTGAATAAAAAGCTATACACATATGAATGCTAGTTTTTTTAATGAAAAATTTAGTGTGAAAAAAATATACAATTATTACAAAATATTTATACAAAATAGAATAACATGTATACAAAATAGAATAAAAAGTCATACACATATGGGTGCACCCTTGCACCCGGGTGTACCCTTGCACCCGGGTGCACCCAATATACACTCTTTTTTTATTAATTGGTTTATTTATCTAATTTTAAGGTTTAATTTTTAATTCTAAATATAAAGATATACATTAGTAATATAATAATAATAAAATATAAAGATTATATGTGATATTAAAATAAAAAATAAAAAAATTTATTCGTAGCCAATTAAAGGTGGTTTATAATTTGAAGATATATACATGAATAATAATAAAAATAATAAGTTGGATATATTTTTATTGATTGGTTTAATTATCTATTCCTAAGCAATTAAAAAATATATTAAAGGTGGCATTTAATTATATGAGTAATTTTTCCTTAATAATAATATAATAATAAATAAATAAAAAGTAGAAAGATTATATATGTGATATTAAAATTTAAAAAAATAAATAAATAATACGACAATTTACCACGTCGCGACACCTCATACTTTTAAAAAGTTATTTATAGCAGCGTATTTGTAATTAGTATATATAAGAACGAGTACATATTCCTGCGTAATACGCGGATGAATTATTATAACTAATCAAAAAATTTAATTAAAGATGGTATTTAATTTATAGATATACATAATTTAAAGATATACATGAATAATAATAATAATAATATAAAAAGTAGTATTCCTAATCAATAAAAAAATATAATTAAAGGTGTTATTTAATTTGAAGATGTACATGAATAATAATAATAATAATAATAATAAATGGAAAAGACTTGTGTGAGACCGTCTCACATAAGCCCTTACGTGAGACGGTTAGAAAGTGATAATTTTTATAAAGAAAAGTTATAATAAATTAATAAAAAGTGATAGTGCTATTTTATGAACAATTTATAGTATAAATAAAAAGTGATATCATTTTATAGCGAAATCGATAACGATTTTAAAAAGTAAAAAATAGTCTCACGTGAGACGGTCTCATGCAAGACCTACCCATAATAATAATAATAATAATAATAATAATAATAATAATAATAATAATAATAATAATAATAATAATAATAATAATAATAATAATAATAATAATAATAATATAATAATAATAATAATAATAATAATAATAATAATAATAATAATAATAATAATAATAATAATAATAATAATAATAATAATAATAAGGAGGAGGAAAAGACTTGTGTGAGACCGTCTCACGTAATTAAGGGCTTACATGATACGGGCGAAAAGTGATAACTTCTATAACGAAAAGTGATAAAGAATTAATGAAAAGTGATAATGCTATTTCATGAACAAATAGTATAAATGAGAAGTGATAACCTTTTTATAGCGAAAGTGATACGGAGTAATATTTTATAGCAAAAGTTATAATTATTTTAAAAAGTGTAAAATACTCTCGCGTGAGACGGTCTCACGCAAGACCTACCCTAATAATAATTGGATATATATATTTTTTATTGATTATCTATTCCTAACCAATAAAAAATAATTAAAGGTGGTTTTTAATTTATAGATTTACATGATTTAAAGATATACATGAATAATAATAATAATAATAATAAAATAAATATAGAAAGGTTATATATGTGATATTAAAATAAAAAAATATACAATAATTAACCACGTCATGACACCTTATACTTTAAAAAGTTATTTATATCAACATATTCGTAATATATATATATATATATATATATATATATATATATATATATATATATATATATATATATATATATATATATATATATATATATATATTCCTCTGACTAGTTTAAATGTATCAATTTTATAATTTTGGGTATCCAATTTAAAAGTATCAATATTCTCTTTTTAGTAAAAAATTATATGCATTGCCCATTATTTTTTTATAATATAACTACCAACAGCATATATAATAATAATTTTTCTTAATCCCGTGTAAAAAGAAAATGATTACATTTTAATTGCCGGGGGAGTATGACATTATCTATGGTTTCGAAATCATTTATTGATTTTTGTTCAAAAGAAAAAAAATTGTGGTAGATTTAACAAGTTTATATTGCGATTATGATGTTAGATTAGTTTTTGGAAATAAAAGATTGTCCACATACATCATGTGGTACCAAAATTTTATAAATAGAACTTCCTCACTTATTATTCACACGATCTGACGATAAACAGAACAATTAATGATGATTGTGGATTTAAAAAAAAATGATGATTGTGGATCGTGTTGCTGTCGCCGTATTCTAGATTGTTGTAATTTTCGGGTCCATATAATTTATGAAATCACCAATTAAATATTTGACAAAATAATATTATATTAGTAGTTAAAGATTATTAGAAAACCAACGAAAAAGAAATATTTGGGACCAAACGTGAGTTTTGAAAACGATTCACTGGCGTTATATATTTATTTTGGATTATTGAGTATGTTTTAATTTTAAGTGGAGACAACGTGAAATAGATTTATGGTGAATTGGTCTTACCTGGTGTAAGAGAAGAGAGAAAAGCAAAAAAAAAACAAAGTAACTATTTGTGTGACATCGTTTCATCTCATGGTAACATGAGTCGTGAGATAGATAAAAAATAATATTCTTTACCATTGTAAATTATATGTAATTTATAATATAAATAAAAAGTAATAATATTTTTAATAAATACTAATAACTAATTACAAACGTGTAAATTGGTTTCACACAAGATTATAAAAAAATAAACAAATAAATAAGGGGTAGAAAATGTATAAAAATTAGATGAATTGAGTATCATAAAATTAACATGTTTATATAGAGATAATTTTGAAACATGCGAGTAGATATTGAAAATCTAAATCTGATCGAAACAAACATATCATGTTCGTTTATTTGAACTTAAGATTTAGTCATATAATTTTTAGCAATACTTAAACCATTTTACTCCCCTATCCCACCCAAAGATTTTATTTTTGCTATTTTGGTCTTCCCATCCAAAGGGTTCCCTTTCCTTTTTACACACATGAGATCAACACACTCCTTCTAATACAATTAAAATATGAGGTCCACATTTCCACTAATACTGCTACCCACTACACATTAAATAATAATACTCCTTAATCCAAGTGCCAAAAAGTAAAAACAACCCTTTGGGCGAGACGGATGGAGTACGTGAAATTATTTTACGTCTTTTCAATTAATTGCCATTTTTTTTAAACAAAAATGTTAATATAAATATTTAGAGCAAGTAATCAGCAGGTAAAAAAATACTCCCTCCGTCCCTCCTTAAGAAGGCCATTTGCTTTTTGGTACGTAGTTAAGGAGTATTATTATTTAATCTGTAGTGGGTAGTTGTATTATGATGACTGATATTTTCACCTATATTTTAGTGTCTTTTTATATGTGTTTTCGTATATTTTTATCTGTATTTTATGTGTTATTTGGTTGTGTTTTGTGTTTTCATGGAAATGTGTGTGAATGAGCTTAAACCTAAGATTTTCACTTTTTATTTGATGCTAATCATGATAAGGAAGATGTAGGAAAAAGCGGATCTCAATTTGGAGTTGAAACGAGGGAGAACGAGCCAAAACAGTGAAGGAAACAGGGCAGCAGCAACACGACTTGCCGTGTCGGTGGCACGAGCCGTGTCGCAGTGCACGACTCGTGTAGCTAACACGGGCCTGTCCAGAATGATCGTGCGGCAACATCTATTCATCCAACACGACCACCACTTGGCCGTGTTGCGGAGCTCGACTCGTGTTGCAGCACACGACCCGTGTAGCCAACACGGGCCTGTAAGGAGAGGCCGTGCGGGAGCATCAGTTCACGCAACACGGGCAGCTCATGGCCGTGTTGCGCCACACGACTCGTGTCGTGTCTGGGATCAGAAAAAAATCAGAATCCTTCTAGAAGGCCCATAAGGGTATAAATACCCCTCCATTCAGATTTTATGGGAGATCCGAAATTCCACCCTTCCACACACACCTCACACACCATTTCCTCCATTTTTCACCTTCACCTTCATCCATTCTTCACCCTTTGGATCTACCTTCATCCAACCATCAAATCCTTCATCCAAGTAGTAGAGAAGCAAGGAAGAGAGGTGAATTGCAAGGAAAATCTAGGTATCATGCAATTCACCTTGCAATTCACCTCTCTTCCTTGCTTCTCTACTACTTGGATGAAGGATTTGATGGTTGGATGAAGGTAGATCCAAAGGGTGAAGAATGGATGAAGGTGAAGGTGAAAAATGGAGGAAATGGTGTGTGAGGTGTGTGTGGAAGGGTGGAATTTCGGATCTCCCATAAAATCTGAATGGAGGGGTATTTATACCCTTATGGGCCTTCTAGAAGGATTCTGATTTTTTTCTGATCCCAGACACGACACGAGTCGTGTGGCGCAACACGGCCATGAGCTGCCCGTGTTGCGTGAACTGATGCTCCCGCACGGCCTCTCCTTACAGGCCCGTGTTGGCTACACGGGTCGTGTGCTGCAACACGAGTCGAGCTCCGCAACACGGCCAAGTGGTGGTCGTGTTGGATGAATAGATGTTGCCGCACGATCATTCTGGACAGGCCCGTGTTAGCTACACGAGTCGTGCACTGCGACACGGCTCGTGCCACCGACACGGCAAGTCGTGTTGCTGCTGCCCTGTTTCCTTCACTGTTTTGGCTCGTTCTCCCTCGTTTCAACTCCAAATTGAGATCCGCTTTTTCCTACATCTTCCTTATCATGATTAGCATCAAATAAAAAGTGAAAATCTTAGGTTTAAGCTCATTCACACACATTTCCATGAAAATACAAAACACAACCAAATAACACATAAAATACAGATAAAAATATACGAAAACACATATAAAAAGACACTAAAATATAGGTGAAAATATCACTCATCACACCCCCAAACTTAAAGTGTTGTGCGTCCCCGCACAATGAAAATGATAAACCAAGGAGAGTGATTTTCACCTAGGAAAAGACTAAACGAACATAAGTAACAACACATCAATAATAATAAGAATCACAATTTATGCTAAGTCATCCTACAACATTAGATTCATGTCATGAAGAATTAACAAGTTCAATCTAAAGAAAATGATAGTGTAATACAGTCCCTTTTTAGTCCAACCCTCACATAGATATCAATTTCACTCAACACTCTTTAAAGTAGGGTAAAACAACACTCATCAATCGATTGGCTCGACTCGCTATAAGCTTGCTCGTGGACTACATTCACAAACCGTCAAGGTTTCCATTAATGATCAAAAAGGTCTTTCATTAAGGATGTAATAATAGGCTCTTTGGTAGTGTATGGAAGATATGGATAATAGTGACTAAGCAAGTGTAAGTAATCGAAGAGACGGCCAATTTCTCCAACTTCTCCACTTTTCTTTCTTCCTTTCTCAACTTTGGTAATCACAAGCACTAATCATCAACTTTCCTTAAATTTTTATCTTCTTTTAATGCATGCTTCCTTCTTTGAACTTTTAAGTACTTGAGCATATTGTTATTACTTTGCTCATTTTCTTGTTTTGGGGTTGCATGTCCATTCTTTCTTGTGCTCTTTTTCATCCTTTTTCTTGCTTATTTACCATTTCCTTTTTTCTTTTTCTTCTTTATCAAACCTTTCTAGTTACCATCTCCTCAATCACCCACACAAATGGTATATATACATGGCTTAAGAAGGTAATCAAGGCTTGTAATGTGCTATATTCACAATAAAAGGCTTAAAGGCTCAAAATGGTTAACTAGGGATGATGTACATGGTAGGAAAATATATGGCAATGACTATGAGTAACAAGGATGGCCTAAGATCATTTCACTAATCTCCACAAAACGGGTTTGTTCCTATAGTCCTTGAGCAAGTTCTAGCTTATCAAACACAACCAATCCACTCATGAAGAAAAACCATGTATGCACGGTTGAGGCTCAAATTCTCACAAGCTTATGCATTGGACCTTAAGAAACTTATTACACCACATTCATCTCAAAATTGAAAAAGTTAAGTAAAACATGTCACAATTCAAAAGTGTAGAGATTCTTAATCATAACTTGTCATCACTTACTACCACAACATATCACCACTCATGTTCAAAATTGACTCACAACATCCTAACACAAACCACCAAACATACCAAGACAAAAATAAGAAAACACACAAAACATAAAATAAAGATTCAACAAACAATAAACAACCAAAAACACATAACATGCAAAAACAAAAATCACCATCATTAACAATAAAGCACACATTCTAATCATCCATAACAATGTAAGCTCACAATCATCCCAACCTTTGATTGAAAAGTAAACCTCCCAAAAACATAACACATAAAGTAGTATGCTAATCACATCAATACACATCAAAATATGTCAAGCAACTAGAAGTGATAAGGTGTAGAGTACTCCCTCAATAGGCATTTGATAATGAAAGCGTTAGCTCCTAGCTCCATTCATGCTTCCAATACCTTTCATTCATGCTCAAACACTTAACAAACACCGTTAGCTCAACAGTTGCATTTAACAAATATGGACTATCATGCACTTCAACACCACCAATCATACCAAAATCAAACCAAACTCATGAGAAAAATTTTAAAATTAGCCCAAAAATACGAAAAGTATATGCTTTCAAGACAAAGTATGTCACACCACGCCATATCCCCCCAAACTTAAATTGAAACAAGAGTTTCGAGGTAAGTTTGCAAAAAGTGGTGTGACTTACTTTCACACTTCAAATCAAGCACTTATCGTATGTCCAATACGTATTCTCCTCACAAGCACAATCAACATACATACCAAAAATGCAAAACAAGCAAATCCATCATCCTTATTGAAAGCATTAAATAAAGCAATAAAAATAATGATGGGTTGCCTCCCATCGAGCGCTAAGTTTAACGTCTTCAAGCCGGACGGGATATGGAGAACTCATCGGAATGGCCACGGATATCTTTCGTCCTTGCCATCAAATTTTAAACGTTGTGCTTCTTCCTCTATTAGGCATTTGTGGCAAGTGACGACCTCAGTTACATCCTTCGAGCATGGCTTCAAAAATTCGACTCTCTTAAGCTTACACTCCATTGCCCTCTCCATTCTTGAACACCACTTATTCCTCCTTACCAAATAGATCTCCAACATCTCTTCGAGTTCTCTTTTGTTTCTAAGAATATGGGAAAAATCAATGGGTAATACAAAGTCAATGTAAACAATATTATCAAGTTCAAGGCAACTTAAAGAGTTTAAAGGTTTAGAAATGCTCATTTCACTCTTCAAGTCATCATCATTTGCTTCTTGACTTTGTTTCTCTTCATCAACATCATTTGTCTCAATATGCTCTTCAAATACCTCATTTGATTCTTCATCTCCCAAATTCTTTTCTTCTTCCAACTCTTCTTCAACTTTGCTCTCCTCTTCTAATTCTTCAACTTGTTGAAAATTGTTCAAAGCACTTACAATTTGGCTTACTTGATGCTCCAAGGCTTCAAACCTCTTCTCATCTGCCTCATTTCTTTTCTTCCATTCTTCAAAACTAGCTTCATCTCTTTTCGTGCGCTCCTCAAGGTTTGCTATCATCTTCTCAATCAAGACGTTTACAAACGATTTTTCTTCTTCGACTTGTTGAAAGTCTCCTCCCTCTTGGTTGTCACAATTCCATTCTTGAATTGGTGGATAATTCCCATGAAAACTTCCTTCATAGTTATGTTGAAAATTTCCTTGGAAATCATCCACTCCCATGAAAGAAACATCTCCTACTTGATGCGTAGGCATCCTCCACTCTTCTTGCTCCATAGGACTAGGAATCGACACACCTTGCACATTTTGAGCACCCCCCAAACTTGAATTAGACAAGACTTGACCATAAGCACCTTGATTCATCATCCTTATTTGTCTTGTCACTTCCAAAGTAACTTGGGTAATTATCTTGGAGTATTCATTTTGAAGAAAACTTGATTGAGAATCTTGACCTTCATCACTTCCTTGAGCACTTCTTCTATGTAATTCAAGTAAAGCGTAGTTTTGGAACGGAGGAGAAGTGTTGGTGTTGGGATTTTGTGGAGAATAAGTGTATGCTTGATACGGATGGAATGTATTTGCATTGTAAGCTTGTTGCCATTCTCCATTTCTTCCTTGATTGTAGTATTGAGAGCTATCTTGATGCATTTGAAAATTGTAACCATAGTTGCTCTCATCCATGTAGCCTCTTGATTGTGGAGGTGGAACCCTTGCAAATTGATCCCCAAAGACATGTGTAAATTCGTTCCAACCATCCATTTAGACGCTCTTCTTCAAGGCTTACTACAATTCTCCTTCAAACTTACTATTTTTGGCTTTGATCCCCCTTCCTCTTCTCTCAAGGTAGTGTCAAGTACCTATCAAAACGAACAAGTGAGATCAAAAATTTTCCAAAGCAAATAATAAAAAGCAATAAAAATATCTCTATTAATACCAATCGAAACACTCCTTCGTTAAACCACTAGCAACCGTTGCCTCCCCGGCAACGGCGCCATTTGATTAGCCATAATATAGTGGGCATTACCAATTAAAGAAATTATCGAACCACAGGGAGGAAGGTACTAGGGTCTAAGCGATCTCGTGTTTGTCATAGTATTATAGAGATGAACGAGAAGGGGGGATAATCAAGAAATGACAATAAAATAAATGGATAGATGAATGGGAGATGGATGAATGAGCCTAGTAGATAGAGATGAGATTAACAATACTTAAAGCATGGAAAATCTAGGTATCATGCAATGAATTCATATGTGTCATGGGAAAAAGGCTAAGGGCCAACACTAAGATCACCTAAACTCCCTCTCGGAATGAATAGGATATGGAATGACATTCATTGGATTGGTTCTCACTCAAACAATTCCAACTAGGTACTAAGCTTGAAATGAGAGTCTCTTCACATAATCTATTGACTTCTCAATCTAATAAATGATATGTTCTATCAAAGGGTTCTAAACTATGAAGGACTTCTCAATCTCTTCACAATCTATAATGCACATGAAGTGTTTGATGAAATGATTCACTTAATTATCCTAAATATGCAATTGACTTCTCAATCTAATCACATGCTTAAAACAATTAAACACACAAATCATCATAAACCTCAAGATCTAAAGCACCAATGATAGAAAATCAATTAACCCAATCAACATAATCATTCAATTGCAAAATACCAAAAATTATCTCATATCCATAAGAAAATTAACATAGACATTAAATTCCTTACAAAACATGATAAACAATAGGTTTCAATACAAAGTTTGGATGAAAACTCCCTTGGATGTCTCCAATGGTGATCTTCTTCTTCCCCTTGCAATTCACCTCTCTTCCTTGCTTCTCTACTACTTGGATGAAGGATTTGATGGTTGGATGAAGGTAGATCCAAAGGGTGAAGAATGGATGAAGGTGAAGGTGAAAAATGGAGGAAATGGTGTGTGAGGTGTGTGTGGAAGGGTGGAATTTCGGATCTCCCATAAAATCTGAATGGAGGGGTATTTATACCCTTATGGGCCTTCTAGAAGGATTCTAATTTTTTTCTGATCCCAGACACGACACAAGTCATGTGGGGCAACACGGCCATGAGGTGCCCGTGTTGCGTGAACTGATGCTCCCGCACGGCCTCTCCTTACAGGCCCGTGTTGGCTACACGGGTCGTGTGCTGCAACACGAGTCGAGCTCCGCAACACGGCCAAGTGGTGGTCGTGTTGGATGAATAGATGTTGCCGCACGATCATTCTGGACAGGCCCGTGTTAGCTACACGAGTCGTGCACTGCGACACGGCTCGTGCCACCGACACGGCAAGTCGTGTTGCTGCTGCCCTGTTTCCTTCACTGTTTTGGCTCGTTCTCCCTCGTTTCAACTCCAAATTGAGATCCGCTTTTTCCTACATCTTCCTTATCATGATTAGCATCAAATAAAAAGTGAAAATCTTAGGTTTAAGCTCATTCACACACATTTCCATGAAAATACAAAACACAACCAAATAACACATAAAATACAGATAAAAATATACGAAAACACATATAAAAAGACACTAAAATATAGGTGAAAATATCACTCATCATATTAGTAGGAGTGTGGGTCCCAACATTTAATTGTATTAGAGGGGGGGTGTGTGTCCCATGTGTGTAAAAAAGGAAAGGGGACTCTTTGAGTGGGACGACTAAAATGGAAAAATGGTCCTCTTAGCCTGGGACGGAGGGAGTATATATATTTTAGTATTCTAAATGGTACATTCCTTTAAGAAATTTAGTAGGTATAAAATGTATTTAAATATTTCTGAATGATACATTCCTTTAAAAAATTACTAATAAATATAAAATTATATTTTTTTACTCATTATACGAATCTATCTGTACATTAGTGTACACATTGTTAAGATAGAATAAAAATACGTAAATAAACATAGTATTTATACGAATATACATAAGTGTGTACACTCTTTAGAGAGAAACATAAAAGAAGCGATTATATTACAGAATTCTACTAATGTACATTAGTGTGCATTCTTGAGAGAGAAATAGAAAATACGATGCATTCTTGAGAGAGAAATAAGAAAATACACGATTAAATTGAAGAACACTATGAATGTACATTAGTGTGCATCTTGAGGGAGAAACAGGAAATACGTGATTAAATTGAAGAATTAGTTGTTATAACTATCCTTAAATCTCTTCTTAAATATGTTACCCATTGTTTTTATCTGATTTAGTGCACATTAGTGTTTAATAAAACTATTATTACATGCACGTTGAATTTTAATAGTTGTAAATAAGGGTAATACTGAAAAAAAAAGATTTTATGTATTCTTCAGTAATTATATTGAATGAATGTATTTATTAGTAATTTGCCTATACATACGCATACCTATCAATTATAATCCCAATTATTTATTAAAAATATCATCCCTTTTCATTTATACTACGAATTATACATAAAATAGTTTTCATTCATGAAATATCACAATTTATTAAAATATTATCACTTATTATTCATCTCACTTAAACACTCATTCCTAAGATAATTGTTTATCATAATTTTTTTGTATTAAAAGGGGCAAAGTTTCCTCTACATTTTCCAAATACAATCAAACTCTCAAAAGTAATTATAAGATTTTTAAATTAAAATTCTTTAATATTAATATAAAAATTAATACCTTACGCTAATTTTGAAAATTAGTTAATATAGTAAGTATATATTTGTGTTTTATTTTTTAAAAATATGTTTTAACTTTATGTCAAAATCATGAGAAATATGTCATAAAATGTGTAAAGTGTATTAATTGATATGAGATTAGAGATAGGATAAAAAGAGAAAGATAAAGGAATGAATATTAATTCATAAAAGATAATGTTAAAAGTTAGATGGATTGGGGTTAATAGACTTTGTAATTCAGTGTATAAAAGAATTTTTTTTTTTTAAACTTTGAGCGCAGATTTTGAAATAAAAAATTGAATTCAAATCAAAGGCAAAACTTGTGTGCATTGTGGCCACATCGTAGGCCTTTACAAAATAATTTGTATAACATTCATACCCAATTATCCATTTTTTGGACCAAAATATCCCCATCTTGTCAGAATGTTATGTCGGGATTCCGACACCGATTCCGACATTTGATGCATATTCCCACCTTGTGGAATGCTATGTCGGAGTTCTGACACCGAATCCGACAATCGATGATGTCAGAATCGGTGTCGGAATTCTGACCTAACATTCCGACATGGTGGAGGGTATTTTGATCCAAAAATTGATAATTGAATATTGATGTTATATAAATTATTTGATGGGTGGCAAAGATTTTGTCTTTTCATTTTGAATATTTTTATTTTGAATATTTTTGACAATTGGGCACATTTTTTAAACTAATAAAATATAATTACATTAATTCACTTGATATTTTTAACTGATAATTTCCTTTTAAAAAACCCTCTATTCTACTAAAAGAGTATGCACTTCGTTAATTTTGTGGGTAATTTTGGAATGTAACAAAGGGTTTAATAGTTTAATTTAATGGCATAATATACTCGTTCCGGTCAAACAACAACATTTGTTTTTTCACGTAAATTAATGAGTATTATTATTGTATGTAAAGTGGATATGTGTATTAGAAATATGTGATGGGTAGTGGTGGGCCATTGGTGGACCATTTTTACTAAAAGAGAAAAAATGGTGCAATTTGAACTGGACATCCAATATAGTAAAATAATATTATTTGGACGTGACGGAAGGAGTATACTGGCAGTTACAAAGTCTATGAGGGTAGATTAATTATTATAAAATTTAATAGTTTGAAATTTAAATGGGCATGCACTAGGTATACCTAAGAAGCTCTAATTTTGTTTCTCTTTATAAGGTAGTATATTTCTTGGAAAACTTGTGCGAGACCGTCTTACGTAAGAGCTTACGTGAGATGATTAGAAAGTGATAACTTTTACATAGAAAAGTGATAATTAGTTAATAAAAAGTGATAATGTTATTTCATGAACAATTTATAATATAAATAAAAAGTGATAATATTTTATAGCGAAAGTGATAATATTTTATAATGAAAGTGATAACAATTTTAAAAGTGAAAAATGATCTCAAGTGAGACGGTCTCACGCAATACCTACTATATTTCTTTTTTATTACTTCATTCGTTAAAGAAATGAATTTATACTTCCTCCATCCACTCAAAAATTATTTATTTATTTTTAGCACATATTTTAAAAATGGTAGGTTTTGCGTGAGACCATATTACATGAGACCATTTTACATGAGACCATTTTTTAACTTTTAAAATAATTATCACTTTCACCATAAAACATTATCACTTTCACTATAAAATTTTATCACTTTTTATTTATTCTATAAATTGTTTATGAAATAGCATTATCACTTTTCATTAATTTATTATCACTTTCATTCATTCATAAAAGTTATTACTTTTTGACCGTCTCACGTAAGCCCTTACGTGAGACGATCTCACACAAGTCTTTGCCTATTAAAAATATAATATTTAATTTGTAGTAGATAGTTATTATTATTATTTTTTTTTAAATTTCTACAAAGACTTGTGTGAGATCGTCGCACGTAACGACTTACTTGAGACGGATAAAAAATAATAACTTTCATAATAGAAAGTGATAATTAATGAAAAGTAATACTCCCTTCGCCCGGTTCTAATGTGTCCGTTTGCTTTTTGCACGTGGATTAATGAGTATTATTATTATATGTAAAGTGAGTAGTTGTATTAGAGGGAACTGGTGGGTCATATTGTGTACTTTTTTACTAAATAGGGAAATTGATATCTTTGAACCAGATGCCAAAAATAGTAAAATGGACACCTTAGAAGCGGACGGGGTGAGTAATATTATTTCATAAATAATTTATATTATGTGTATTGGTTTAGATGGGAAGATTATTGTGGGATGGACAAATAACACTACAGAAAATGTATTTTTTAGCAATGAAATTTATCAATGTAATTTAATCCGTTGGTAATTACCAATGGATAAGCAATCAAAATGACAATTTTCTATTAGCAATCGAATGCCAACGGATTTATTCTCTATTTTACCAACGGAATTCAATCAGTTGGTAATTACTAATGGATTACCAAGGATTTACATTTTGAGTTGATATTAGGTGCACCCATATGTGTATAATATTTTATTATATTTTGTATACATGTTATTCTATTTTGTATACGTGTTTCTTAATAATTGTATACTTTTTTCACACAAAAGTTTTCATTAAAAAAAACTAGCATCCATATGTGTATAACTTTTTATTCAATAGTGTATACATGTTTTTTAATAATTGTATATTTTTTTACACTCAATTTTTCATTAAAAAAAACTATCAATTAAATTGTATACATTTTTGTTCATAATTGTATATATTTTTGTTTATATTTGTATACATTTTTTAAAGTAGATGCACAGTATAATTAGCCTAACATTTTATAGGAAAAGTAACTTTTTATTCATTTCACGCAAGCCATTACATGCTACTGTCTCACAAAAGACTTTTTTTTAAAAAAATCTTTTTCCTATAACTTTTATTTAAAGAGGTTAAAATTGGAGTATTTAAAACTTTTTTAGAGTTTTTTTTAAACTCCCGTTTACTTAAAAAAAAAAAAAAAATGTATATTTTCAAGTGCATGCCTAAAATAACAAAATGTATACTATTTACTTTTTTTAAAAAAAGTACTTCGACCGTCCCAAATTCATCTTTACATAACAAAATGTATACTCCCTTCGTCCCACTCAAATGGTCTATTTTTTTCATTTTGGCTGTTTCACCCAAAGTTTTTCCTTTTCTTTTTAATACACATGAGTCTCATAAACACTCTCTAATACAATTAAAATATGGGGCTCACACTCTCATTAATACAACTACCCACTACACATTAAATAAAAATATTTCTTAATCCACGTGCAAAAAGCAAAATGCACCCTTTGAGCGTGACGGATGGACTACTATTTTCTTTTTAAAAAAAAAATACTTCGTCCGTTCCAAATTCATCTTTACATTTAATGTGGATATGAAGTTTAAGAAAAGTCAACTTTTGACTTACTTTTGGAGTAGAATGATATTTTTGATAATAAATAAATGATAAAGTATGTTATGTGTGTTAAAAATGTGATGACAAATTTGAAATTAAAGTATATTAAAAAAGGATTTGGTTAATTGTTTTTTCCTTTTATTAAAGTGTGAAGTTGAATTTGGAACAGACCAAAACGAAAAATATGAAATTGAAATTGAAATAGAGGAAATATATTTTTAACTGTGTGTCTAAAATACTCCATCCGTCCGCCCGAAAGAGGATCTTTTATTTTTGTGCACGTTGATTAAGAAGTATTAATTTTTAATGTGTAGTGGGTAGTTGTATTAGTGGGAGTGTGGATCCCATATTTTAGTTGTATTAATGGGTGTGAGTGGGTTCCATATGTGTAAAAAAGGAAATGACACCACCCTCTTCGGAGCGGACGACCAAAATGAAAAAGAGATCCTCTTTCGAAGGAGCGGAGGGAGTAACAAAATGGATACTCCCTCCATCCCGTTTCAATGTTTACGTTTCTATTTTGCGCGTCTCATTTCAATGTTTACGTTTTCCTTTTTGGAATATGAGACCCACCTAAAATAATTAATATATCATCCAACACTAATCCACTTACCCACTTTACATTAAATATTATATTTTTCCACCCACTATCTATTAAAATATTATACTTTTTAATCAATATGTAAAAAACAAACGTAAACATTGAAAAAGAACGGGGAGTATTTACTTTCTTCAACTAT
Source organism: Pogostemon cablin (assembly GCA_023678885.1). NCBI lineage: Eukaryota > Viridiplantae > Streptophyta > Magnoliopsida > Lamiales > Lamiaceae > Pogostemon > Pogostemon cablin. The sequence continues at coordinate 27,045,528 of CM042983.1, read as the reverse complement.
TTGGGCCACCAAAATTTTTTTAACTATCGTAAAATGTAGCAATACACTAAACCCGATACCCTCGTATTTCAATAACACACTTTATATCTTATTTATTTATTAAAAAAAAACTACCAGGTAAAAAAAGCTTTCTCAAACTCTTATTGAACATTAATTGTGAGTTTATTCCTGAGGTGGAGAGGCAATGTTTCATCTGTATAGTTCTTTAGTATATTATTTACTTTTTAATTCATGTAATATTTTATTTAAATAATTTAACTTTTACTTTTATAAATGTAAAATGTTAAAATATACTCACCCATCATATTTTAATTTTTACATATTTTTAAATTTGAGCGTTCCATTTCAATTTTTACATGATTTTCCTTTTTGATAAATAAAACAACACTAAACAATTAATATATCTCCTTTAGACCAACACACAATACTAATACAATTACTCAATTTATATTAAAATATTATTATATATTTCAATCTACTACACATAAAATATTATATTAAAAAATAAAGGTAAAGATTGACACAAGACCGACGAATACTTCTTTATTTTTTTTAATCTACTTCCCTCCATAGTTTAACAATTTTCACCTTTAATTTGATTAGACACGAAAGAATAAGAAAATTGTAATTTTTAGTTGTATTATAGTGATTTTTTTAAATAAATAGATAATAATCATATTGGATATAGTATGTATAGATGATCTTTTAGTAGATAATAAAGTGTATGAGAATTTTTTTTTTCTTTTGGCAATAATTTGGGTAGGGCGGTGCCCATATTTTAGCTGCTTTTTTGTCGATTTTATTTTTCGTTTTGTTTTGTTTTATTTTTCATTTTATTTATTTATTTTTGATAATTTTAAATTTAATTTTACTAATTATAATTTCACTCTTATGATTTAAGATATATATATTTTATTCTGGCAAAGACTTGTGTGAGACCGTCTTATGTAATCCTTTACGTGAGAAGGTCAGAAAGTAATAATTTTTATGAAGGAAAGTGATGATAAATTTTAATAAAAAGTGATAATATTTTTCATGAACAATTTATAATATAAATAAAAAGTGATAACATTTTATAGCGAAAGTGATAACTATTTTAAAAAGTGAAAAGTGGTCTCACGTGAGACGGTCTCACGTGAGACCTACCCTTTTATTCTAAGGGATTATGACATAATTTAACCTTAGAATTTAGAGTTAATTTTAAGTATATAACTGTAATTTCATTATTGTGATTTAAGTATATTTCACTCTAGAATTTAGAATTTAGGGTATAATTATAATTATATAATTGTGATTTAGTGTGTCGATAGCGAGTCTTTGGAGATAACGTATTAATTATGTGGCTGTGATGTGTACTCGACTAATCAAACATAAAGGACGAGGAAGAGAAGACCAGACTTCCTCCCAATCTTGTTCTCAGGGAGGGAATGTATAAGCTCTTTATTGATACGAGTAGTAGTACAGAGCTTGCCGTGTCCTCGTTGGGACTTTGGGCCTTGTTATTTATAAGGGAACATTAGGGCTTCATTTAAGAAGGTGAGTCCTATAGGCCTTAAATGAGGAGGGTCGGTGCGAGGCCTCTTATTGGTGGACTTTATTCCACCGATGGTATTTTGTCTTTCTAGTGAGTAGTTTTGGGACTGGCGGGTCCCTTCAACGGAGTTGAGCTTTAGTTGATTTGGGCCTTTGATTTTAATCTTAATGAGCCGAGTCTATTCTGCCCATCCACATTTGCCCCCGGGTTCTGTTATGGGCCGCGGCTCATAGCGGAAGCCAACCCTAGCGCTACTTTCGAAAAGGCGTGTCGATTGGATTTTGTCACGTCTTTTCAGATATCTCCTTATGACAGCCGTCTTATCAGTTGCTTCTCGGGCACTCCCTATTTATTGTCGTTTCTTCTGCCAGCTTTGTCACTTTCCAACCTCTTTCTTGCCTTTTGTCCCATCATGTTCCGCTTCTCATTCTTCTTCCAGAAAATGAGCGAGATGACCAGAAAAGACAGCCATGGTCTTTCAGAGGGCTCTCCCGAGCGGAGTACTGGTGCGACGCCGTCGTTTCCAAGTCGTCGAGGGGGAAGGAGAAGAAACAGGTGGTGTATAGCAGGTTCCTAGCGCACTCGCTTGTTTCAACAGCGACGGAAGCGAAAGTGGAGAAGGCTAGAATTCTGTACGGGGCGCCCGACGTGGAGTATCTTCGGCCTGACTCGAAGGAGTTCTCCAGTCATCCTCCTGAGGGCTGTGTTGCAGTGAATTCAGAGATCTTCGCGGCCGGATTTTATCTCCCTCTGCATCGATGTTTCTCCAACCTTTTGGATCACTGGAAGTTGGCGCCGGCTCAGCTGTCGCCATACGCGTGGGCTACCTGGTAGGCATGGTGCTTTATTTCCAGGGTAGAGGCTATTCTTATCTTTCCCCCTTGAAATTTGACTATTTGTGTTCTCCTGTAGCGGAACATCAGTCCATGGGCAACTATCGTCTGAACAAGCGCCCGGCGGGGTCGGTGATTACTGGCAGCCTTCTTCCATCAAGGGTTGGAAAGAGGGGTGGTTCTGGGCCTCCGCAATTGGGGTGCCCCGGTCATTCATGTATTCCTGTCTTTCCAGGTCGTTCGGGAAGGTAAAACTCCTTTGTTTCTTCCCCTTAGAAATGCTCTCTCCGATTGGCCGCTTATTCGGTGGTTGATAGACGTATTTTGCGCACTCCAACTTAATCCTCAAGTATAAGGTTGTCAATTGTAGTGATAAGTACCCAAGTTAAATTATCGATCCCACTGAGACAGTTAATTATTTATCTATTCTTCTTCCTCCGTCCCACCCAAAGGGTCCTCTTTCTTTTTTTATACACATGGGACCCACACCCCCTCTAATACAATTAGAATATGGAGCCCACACTCCCACTAATATAACTACCCACTACACATTAAATAATAATATTCCTTAATCCAAGTGCCAAAAAGCAAAACAACCATTTGGTCGGGACGGAGGGAGTAGATTACTATTTAATGAGAATTTCATAACCAATTTCCAAGAGTTTTTAAATTAATTAATTAAAATACTGAAATAATAAATTACTGAATAATTAAGAGCAAGAAAAATAAAATAAGTTTTAGTCAAGAGACAACCGACAGTTCAAAGGTATCAGGTATAGACCAATTAATTCGGGTTACTAGACCTTCAATTGCTCATTCATGCAATTTCAATAAAAATAAACCACTTAATCCCGTTAATCTACCAGATATGATCTGATTTAAAGCTAACAGTATATTCTAATTTAAATTCTAAGGTGCACAAATATTACCAAGCCTTATTCCTATATACTAATCAAAGCAAACAACAATACCTTCGGATGGTAAGTTCGACTAACAAGATATTCTCTGGAATTACTACAAGGTTCTATTAACTTCCTACTTGAATGTCTAATTGCATTGTTCCACCAAACAATTCAAGTATTTGATTTACCAATTCATGGAATTAAAGTGTTTATAGTGGAACTACTTCAATTCCTAACAGATAGACAATACCAATCATGAACGCACACAAGCTAACATAATAATTCAAGCATTATAGCGGATGTCATGAAAATATTATGAAGAGGTTACGAAACAGATAAGCAAGTCTGAATAAAATAAGTAAAATTAAAATATCAACTGCATAAAATCCCAATTTTTGGTCTAGGTTCCCAAATTAATCAAGTCAAACCATCAAACCCTAGAACTGTTTAAGAAAATTAGGCCATGAGGTCACAAGCATCACTAATGGCTAAGCAATTCATACTAAAAATCAAGAAAAAAGAAAGGAATAGAAAAATCCTAGTGTCAGCGTTATTCCGCTTTCCTTCTCTGTCTCTCCAATTGATTGATCTCCCTCTTGAATAGCCCTTGAATCTCCTTCGGATTGGATGGATGATGGGATGGATGTGGTTGATGGTAGATGATGGATGAGGGTTATCCCCATATGGAGGGTGGTGTCTCTTATGAATAATGATGTGAAATATATATAGGTGTGAGAAGAGAATGAAATAAGGAAATTAATTGTGCACCACGAAATAGGAAATATGGGCTAATTTTTGAAAATTTTCGAAAATTCCCGTCGGCAGCTGCGCGATCTCACCGTTTTGAGCATAACTTCCTCATACGTACTCCTATTTGAGTGATTTATACGCCAAATCGATTCTCTCTTCCGTGTATCACATGATTAATTTGAACTTGTACATGAATACATAATAATTATGCAATGTGGACATGTGTTTTCCAGCATTCCTTCACACTTTCACTCTTCATTCCAACTTTGAACTTTTGATCATGTTTTACCCTTCAAAACTCAATAAAACACCCTAGTAGCATAAAAATTGTGTAAATACTCAAATGTACACAATTCCATGCAAAAACAATAACTTTCCTATACAAAACGGTGTAATGTGCGTACATAAAATGTGTGAAATTCCACTCTTAACAGTGGGCATTGTTGTAGGTATAAAGATTCTGGCCGAGGAAAGAATGACGATCGAGTTCAAAAGGTTGGCCTTTGAGCTTGCCGTACTTTCTTCCATTGAGCGGGATCATTCAAAGTGGGTGACTCTCTCGGAGCTGTTGAAACTGAAGGGGTCAGCAAAGTCCGACTGGGCTCACCCTGGATCGGGACCATCTGCAGATGCGTCCCAGGACTTTCTCATGACGGTTGCTAATATGGCTGGTACTGTCGGGGGCATCGATGAATGGCTAGGGGCCATGATCATCGTTCCTTCCTCGGGGTTGGTTGAATTCGAGCCCTCGAGTTCTCGCGAGGCGGCGATTGTTTTCGATGAGTCGGGGTCCGAGGAGAGGCTTTCCCGGCGGCAACCGTGGCTGTTAGTTTGGACACCGCGATGGACAATGAGCTGAGGCTCGATTTGGGCGAGGTGGTGGAGGTGGCAGGAGCTCGTCGCCGACTGGTTGAGGGTGCTTTGGAGGGTACTTCCTTCACCTGATTTTGGTTTGATTCCCTCTTTATTCTTATTATTTTTTTTGGGATTGATCATGCTTGTCTTTGTGCAGAGTCCCGGGAAGACCCTCTGATCTCTGCTGGTGACTGGAGGTCTGTTCCCGCCTTTCCCCCGGTTCCCGCTGTCTCAATTCGGCCCGAGGGGCATGGGGTTAGGTGCTCTTCCTCGAACGGGGAGGTTGATCGGGAGGATGCAGCAGGGGCGAAGCGCGCTTGTATTTAGGAGATTTCTGCTGGTGACATCCCTGCCGGGCCGGCTGTGATCACTTTTGGGGAGACTCCGCTTTTCCCCGAGAGGACGTTGGAGGAGGTTTCCACGTTGACTGGGGGAGCCTCCCTTTCTTCGATTTTGACAAATATTCATCACTCCAAGTGCTCCTTTCTCGGCTTACAGGCTGTCCGATTATGCCCGTGCCGCCATAGATGCGATTCCGACTGCACTGACTCGGGAGGAAGATGCCATGATAGGCCAGTTGGACTTGGCAAATGCTACGCTCGTGGCATTGTGCTATGCTTCTCGGACGTCCGCGTACCTTGGCAGGGTGCATGACCTAATCGTGAGTTCTCTGACTGAGAGGAGTGTGCTATCCGAGGAGCGTCTTCAACAGTCTTTGCGGAGCCAAGCTGAGGTCTCCAAATTGCTGGCCAAGGCTCGGAATGATATTGTTGAGGAAGTTCACCGAGGGGGTGAGCAGTTGGCGAAAGCAACTGTAGAGCTTGACTGTGTGAAGGTGGTCGAACGAGGGAGCTTTTCCACTGCCTTGGTCGAGGAGCGTGTCATCGCCACGGTCGTAGGATACTACAAGGCTTTCTGTGAAAGCACTTGGATTTTGGGTTTGAAGGAGGGTGATGCCCGACTAGATAGTTTGCGGGTGGCTTTGAAGAGTCGCATAGCAAGCGTTCAGCTTCCGAGCTGAGTGAACTGGAATACCTTCAGCATTAATTTTTCCCCTTTGGGTTCTTCATCAGACTTCCTTCCTATAAACTTGGCGATGGGCGCTTCTTATAGCAGGACGGGTAGCTCTGCTTTAGATAGGCACTAACCGTAGTTTTTTCTCTTTCTTGATTTTTTATTTTGGGACTTGTATTTACGTCACATCTTTTTATGGTAAATAAATATTGGTTTGATTGATGCGGTCTTATTGAGCAGTATAATGATTATGTGCATTAACTTCCCACTAATTCTTCATTAATGAGCAACCGCCATTTTGTAACCTTTTACCTTCCCAACTTTGGGATTTTATTTCCCCCCTTTGGTTCCACGTGCGCTTCTAGGGCACGTGGCCTTGGGCTCCCAAGGACTTTTGTCGTTGTTTATTTTTCTATAAATAGGGTGTGTTGGTAGGCAAGTATCCATCACTTCAAGTTTCTTTTTCTGGAAATGTTTCTCTTGATTTTCTCTCCCCCTCTCATGGCTTCTTTGCTTTCATATGTTGTTCTTCTACTGATGTTCTTTTCTTTTGGACATGTGCCCATTTCTCCGGTGAGCTCCCGGTCATCCCAGGAACTTAGCGATAGTGGCGGGGAAAGTGATGGCGGTGCTCCATCGCGACGCCTTCCCTTAACCACTAGAAACGGTAGGGTTTTGGCGCCACCTCCTTCCCCTTTTCGAGTGATGGAGCTCCCGTCAACATCATGATCTACAGGGGGCCTCGCAGGGTGGTTCCGCATACTGATGTGCGGGGCTCTCCTTCTGCTACGACACTGGTGCTGGTTCGAGCTTCCGATGGCATGAAAGGCTCGAGTTCCTCTCGGCTTTATCGTCCCCGACCAGATAGAGTTTTAGTTCCTCGTGGGGTTGCTGCCGATGATGTCCCCACCCAGCTGTGGGAGGGTGACATAGAGGTGGCGGCCTTTCATTTTCCTTATCCGGGGGCCCGCTTTGCTGTGGCGCGGCCTGGATTCTTGGCGAGTCGGCCCTCTAAGGGGCTGATTGCGGCTAACTTGGCCATGCTGGAGGTGGGCTTTCAATTTCCCTTGCCTTATTTAGTTTACCGTCTGCTGAGTTTTTGGGGGATAGCCTCCATGCAACTGAAATCATCTGTCTGGGCCAACCTATTAGTTTTGTTCGTCCTTCTTCATGACAAAGGTTGTTCCTCACCTACTGTGGAGGATGTCAAATATGTTCTGCAATGTGTGCGCGATCGCGGAGGGTCGGTTTATTATTAACTGTGAGTACATCAAGGGGTGCGATCTCTGTTCGTCTGGAGTGATGTGGGCCATCAGCGAACCTGGCGGCAGGAGTGGTTTTGGGTCCTGGGTTTCGAGGGTCGAGATCATCGTGGCTGCATCATTCGTGTGCCACGTGCCTTCAATTTTCCTCCTCTTAGTAAGTTGATATCTACGTTGTTGCCTTATTCTTCATCATTAATATCCGGCCGCAAACCTTTTTGTCTTTGGGTATGTCGCTCTCGCTCTGAGTTGGAAGAGCTTTATTTTAGCTTTTGCCTTGCCTTTTCTGCCATTGAAGGGATGGAGCTTCTTCTTAATGTTCCTGATTTGCTCTGGGACCAGAAATTTCAGGCTGCTGAGTTGATGCCCCGATTCGGCCTAGATTCTATGGTATATTTCGAAGGACGCGTTAGCATAAATTTTTTCGCCTGGGATGCAGCCCTTAAAGAGTACTTTCCTATGTAGGCCTAGAGGGTGGTTCATGTTGAGGGCGAGGAGGACGTCGGTGTCGCCCCGCCGAATGAAGGCTTAGAGCGTTCCGCTCCTGCTGGGCCTTCCCTTGAGCGAGATCCTTCTCTGGCAGGACCCGGTGAATTCCTTGAGGAGCCTTTCGGCAAGAATTGTACAGGAGGGAATCAAGAAGAGAGCCCAGGAGGAGGCGGCCGTGCATACTGAAGTGGGGACGGATGGCACCGGCTGAGAGGATCGTGGAAAGCAGCCGATGGTGGAGGATTCTCAGGCTGCAGGTCCATCGAGGACGGCTCCTGGCTCACGGGTTTGGAGGGGTTTCTGCTGGTTCCACCATGCTTCGAGAATGTTGAAGCCGATGGCGTAGGGCCCAGTTCCGTTCCTCCGCTGCCTCAGTCGGATCATGTTCCCTGTGAAGGGTTGTTTTCTTCGGGCGGTCCCCTTGGATTGGCTGAATTGTTTCAGCTTTGGCCCGTTCAAGATCTTCATCCCTTGATGGAGGCTGATCCAGGTCTTGCAGCGGCCATGTTTATCCCTGCTCGTTCGTGTAGTCTGGCTCTCTCCCACTTGCTGCAAGGACTTGGCTCTCAGGAAATTGGTCAAGCCGCCCTTGCTAGTTTGGGTCATGCTTTGACTTTTCTCAGCCACAACTTGCTTTTGGGGAGGTCGGATTCGGTGACTCAGGCCTCTACTTTGTCGGCTACCGTACAACCCCCGCCTAGTCGTCTGCTGGTTGCTGATCAGCTAATTGGAAATGCCAATTTTTTGGTTGAGGCTTATCAGGAGATGGCCAGGGTAGCTGAGCTGCGGACGCGGGAGCTGGAGGCCAATCAGTACCTCTCGCTTTTCGAACTGGAACATGAGCGAGAAAGGGTTGCTCATTTGGAGGCCGAGGTAGCTGATGAGTGATATTTTTACCTAGATTTTAGTGTCTTTTTATATGTATTTTCGTATTATTTTATCCGTATTTATGTGTATTTTGGTTGTGTTTTATGTTTTTATGGAAATGTGTGAAAATGAGCTTAAAAGTATGAAAAATATGTGAAAATGGAGCAAACGTGGAGATAAAATAAAAAATGCAAGGAAGGTCCAAAAACTCGGTCGAGTTTTTAAAAACTCGGTCGAGTTTCTCTTACAGAAAAATTTGGAAACAGGGGATAGCATGAAAACTCGACCAAATTTCAGAAAATTCGGTCGAATTTTTAAGCATTTTGGACGTGTTATATATGGTTGGAAAGCCACAGAAGAGAGAATCGCGTGAGCGAAAGAATCACCCAAATCGGATTTCGTATGAGAAAGTTATGTGCGAAACGGTGAGACTGCGCTGCACCAACCCGAACTCGGCCCGAAGTCACTTTTATGATTAGAATGTGTTCTAGAAGGTTCCAAGGGGTACAAATACCCATTTTGAGTGTAAACATCAGGGGAATCATTTTTTGGGGATCAGCTCCACACACATCACACACCATTTCCTCCATTTTGACACCATCATCATCATCCATTCTCCATCCATATCATCTACCTTCATCCTACCATCAAAATCATCATCCATTTGAGGAAAAGATGCAAGAAAGAGAGGAGAATTGCAAGGGGAAGAAGAAGATCACCATTGGAGGCATCCAAGGGAGTTTTCATCCAACTTTTGTATTGAAACCTTACTGTTCATCATGTTTTGTAAGGATCTTAATGTCTATGTTGATTTCCTTTTGAATATGGTAGGCTAATCTCCCTTGTGAGATTAACAACATGAGAGTTGTTGGATAATTTTAGGATTTGTGTATTTGAATTCATATGTTGATTGGATCTATGATTTTCTATCATTGATTGTTAATTGCTTGATTCGTATTGTGATTTGTGTGATTAATTGTCATGAGCATGTGATTAGATTGAGAAATCAATTATATTTTTAGGATAGTTCATTAAATCATTTCATCATACACTTCATGTGCATTATAAATTGTAAAGAGATTGAGAAATACTTTAGAATTTAGAACCCTTTGATAGAACATGTGATTTGTTTGATCGAGAGGTTGATTAATTGTGTGAAGGAACTCTCATTTCAAGCTTAGTACCTAGTTGGAATTGTTTGAGTGAGAACCAACTCATTGAGCTATTTGATATTCATATATTATCCATCTTGAGAGGGAGTTTAGGTGATCTTAGTGTTGGCCCTTAGTCTTCAATCCATGATTCACATGAATTCGATGCATTTATCCTATGATTTTCACTTTTTAATTGTTGTTAATCTCACTTTACTTAACTTGGAAAATCACCCTTCATCTATATATCTTGTTTGTTGATCATTGCATGCTTGATTGCTTTGATTGATTTTATTTACTTGTTTGATCACCAAACCCTTTAATGATTCGTCTCTATAAAATTACAAGAAATGTGAGATCGCATGAGCACTAGTATCTACCTCCCTGTGGTTCGATAAATTATTTTAATTGGTCATCCCTACTACAAAATAGCCAATCAAATGGCGTCATTGCCGGGGAGGCAACAGTTGCTAGTAGCTTGAAGAAGGATCGTTTTAAGTAATCTTAATAGAGATATTTTTTTTATTTTGTTTGTTTACTTGTATTTGCTTTGAAAACCTTGTTCTAACTTCTTTTGCTTTGAAGGTGTATGGAAACAAGATCCAAAGGGAAACAAATAGAACCTATTGATTGGGAGATTGAGCATACTTTGAGAAGGAGAAGAAAGGAGAACAATACCAAAAATAGTGATCTAATGGAGAATTTTCAAGAAGATAATCGTGTGGAGATAGAGCATGATGGGGAAGGAGGACAAAATGTAAACGTGCAAGACAACGCACCTCAATTCAATGCAAATCCTCCTCAACAAGCCTATCAAAATCATGGAGCATTCAACAACCAAGTTTTGCTTCAACAATTGGTGCAACAAGTTCTAAGGCAACAAGACTTTCCACAAGCTTATGCTCCTCCACAACAAGCATATGTACCACCACCACCACCTCCGGTGCAACATGGAGTTCATAATGATCAAAGAGTGATTCGGGATTTCTTTATGCCAAGGGCAATTCCACAAATGATGGGACCACCAATCATGCCAACAACTTTGAATTTAAAGCGGGCTTGATTTCTATGGTGAGAGAGCAATATTTTAGTGGAACCCAGAATGAAGATCATAATGCTCATTTAGCTCAATTTATGGAGATTGCCAATAATGTGAAGATGAATGGGGTGAGTGAAGATTGTATCAAGATGAGGTTGTTTCCGTTTTCATTGAGGGATCGTGCTAGAACGTGATTATCCACCATTACTCCCGGTACGTGCAACACTTGGGTTGAACTTGCACAAATATTTTTGAACAAGTATTTTCCACCTTCTAAGACGCTTCAAATGAAGAGCTTGATTACTCAATTCAAGCAAATGCCTCAAGAGAGCTTTTATGAAGCGTGGAAACGGTTTAAGGATATGCTTTGCAAGTGTCCACAACATGGTTTCTCGGAGAATCAACAATTTGGATTTTTCTATCAAGGATTAGTGAATGGTCAAAGAGTGCTTGTTGATGCTTCGGCGGGTGGATCCGTACTTGGTGTGACTCCGGAGAGGGCCATAAGGACATTTGATAAGATAGCTACAAATGTGTATCAATGGCCATCGGAGCGAGTAAGTGGATGCTATGGTTTTGGGAATTTTGATAAAGGGCAACAGTTTAATGTCAAAAGTGTGAATGTGGAGTCACAAACGCCAAGTGTTGAGGTAATAGCGGCGGAATTTTTGAGACAAATGAGTTTGAGTCAAGGTGTGAATCAAGGAGCAAATATGGTTGAAAGTCAAGGTGATCAAGGGATGTTACCTCCGAATAGTGTGAGTGGAGAACAATGGGCCAAGTCTATGCCACGAGCAGAGGACGTTTTGTACATGCAAGGAAGGGGTTACCAAGGGAATTACCAAAATAATTTTCAAGGTAATTTCCCACAAAGGCAAGGAGGCTATAATAATCAAAGTGGTGGAAGTTCTTTTCCACAACAACAAATGAGGCAAGACAACTTTTCCTATCTAACTCGAACAATGCGGTTGCTTATCCTCCGGGATATCAACCGGGGACCAAGGCACCAAATAATGAGAGAAGAGTATCGATTGATGAGTTACTTGAACAATTGATCGCATCTAACAAAGCTCGAGATGAAGCTTTGTAAAAAACAGAAGAAGCAAATGAACTGAGGCTCAAAGCTTTGGAGTATAATGTGGGACACATTACAAGTACCTTGAGTGCTCAACAAAAAGGAAAGTTTCCAGCTACAACCGAGGTTAATCCGAAAGCTCAATGTTTGTTGGTTGAAATGAAAGAGGAAAGAAAGGATGAAGAAGGGCTGGTGGAAAGTAAGGTTGTTGGAGAAATGAAAGAAGAGCAAAAGCCTAAATGGATACCTAAGTGGAAAGTGTGCAAGAGGAAAAAAATGGAAGAGAAGGTGAAAGAAGAGGACTACAAACGTGATTATTGGGGTATTCTGATCACTCAATTCCCTATTCCATATCCACAAATGTTTGTAAAAGAGAAGAAGAAAAAGGAGTTTGAGGAACATATAAAGCATCTAAAGAAGAAGTATGTGGAGAAAAGAAAAGAAGAGCAACCCGAAGTAAGTGAATCGATACAAAAAGGGGGCCTACGAAAGTTGGTGTCCGAGAAAGTTCATAATCCCTTATGATTTTGAAGGGAAATGTACTCTTGATGCATTGTGTTACTTGGGGGCAAGCGTCTACGTGATGTCTCATGCCACGTTCAAAGACCTTGAAATTGGAGAGCTAAAGCCTACTACTATCCGTCTTGAAGTAGTAAATGGAGAGGTTGTGAAGCCTCTAGGAATTATTGAAGACGTGGAGGTAAAAGTGAAAGGGCTAGCTTTCCCGGTCGACTTCATGGTGTTAGAAGTGAAGGCGAACCCTCGAGTGCCACTCATTTTGGGAAGACCATTTCTAGCAACGGGAAGAGCAAGGATTGATGTTGGTAGAGAAGAGTTATCCTTGAGCTCAAAAGGAAAAAGTGTCACATTCTTGTGCAACAAAGACAAAGGGACAAAGTCTCATTTGAAGCCTCCGGATGATTTCATGGATCATGACTCTATTCTCTTTGACAATTTAAATTCATTTCTCCATGATTATATGAAAATGTCAAATTCTAACATGTCTTCTTGTGATGTTGATAGGAAGAAAGCTCCGGACCTCGATTGGAAAATAGACAAGGGAGAAAGAGGAAGTCCACTAGAAGCTCTTCTTGATGATGATTTGATACTCGTAAGCAAGAATGGTGAAGTGGAGTTTGTTAACAAGAAGATGGCTAAGCAAATGTTCAAAGTGAGGATGCGAGGAGAGAATGGGATGGATCATCCTTTGGTCCAATGATCGTAAAATTCCATCCGGCTTGAAGATGTTAAACTTAGCGCTAAATGGGAGGCAACCCATTCTTTTTATATTTTGATGCTTGTTTTGTTTATTTTGGTCTAGTAGGTGGATTGTACTCGTGAGAAGAAGGCTTATTGAAGAAAAGAGAAGTGCTTCATGGATTTGAGTAAGTATGTCACCACTTGTGCAAACTTAATTCTTGACTCTTATCTCGAGTTAAGTTTGGGGAGCTAGTGCGTGGTAGACATTGCTAAATTCGTTGGATGCGTTTACTTCTCCACAAGAAGATCATTAATGGAAACTACAAGGGTAAGTCCCACCACTTTTTGCAAACTTAAGTCTCAACTTGTTTCGATTTAAGTTTATGGGAAGAGTGCGTGGTGTGACTCACCACTTGAGTGTGATTCTTGTAAAATTGACTCAATTTTAAAATTTTTCTCATGAGTATTGGTTGGATTTTGGTATGATTGGTGGTGATTGAAGTGCATGATAGTCCATATTTTTAATGAAATTGTTGAGCTAATGGTCTTGTTGAGCATGTATGAAGGGTATTGGAAGCACGAATTGAGCTCGGAGCTAACAACTTCTACTACCAAATTCCTATTGAGGGAGTTCATTCTATACCCTACCACTTATATGTGCTTAGCATAATTTGATTTGATTTGGATTGTTGTGATTATCATGTTACTTCATATGTTATGTTTTGAGAGGTTTACTTTTCAATCAAAGATGGGGATGTTGTGAACCTAATTGATCATGGATGTATGAATGTGAGCTTAATGTTCTATTGATGGATGTTTTTGTTGTTTTTTGCATGTTATGTGTTTTTGGTTGTTTCTTGTTTGGTGAGTCTTTTCTTATGTGTTTTGTGTGTTTTCTTATTCTTGTTTAGGGTTGATTTGGTGGTTTGTTTTTGGGATGTCGTGAGTCATTTTTGAATGTGAGTGATGACATGTTGTTGTGATAAGTGATGACAAGTTATGATTAAGAATCTCTACACTTTCGAATTGTGACATGTTTTATTTAACTTGTTCAAGTTTGAGATTAATGTGGTGTAATAAGTTATTTAAGGTCCATGCATAAGATTGTGAGAATTTGGGCCTCAACTGTGCATACATGGTATTTTTCTTCATGAGTGGATCGATTGAGTGTTGATAAGCTAGAACTTGCTCAAGGACTATAGGAACGAACCCGATTTGTGGAGATTAGTGAAATTATCTAAGGCCATCCTTGTTATTAATAGTCATTGTCATATATTTCCTTACCATGAACATCATTCCCTAGTCAACCACTTTGAGCCTTAAAGCCTATTTATTGTGATATAAGCACATTACAAGCCTTGATTACTCATGTGAGCCTTATATATTCACCATTTTGTGTGAGTGATTGAGGAGATGGTAGCTAGAAAGAATTGATTGAATAACAAGAGAATGAAAGGAAATGGTAAACAAGTAAGAAAAATGATGAAAAGAGAAAAAACAAGAATGAACATGCAACCTTAAAGCAAGAGAATGAGCAAAAATAATATGCTCAAGAAAATCATAAAAATCAAAGGAAGGAAGCATGTATCAAAAGAAGCTCAAGAAATCCAAGGAATGATGATGATTAGTGCTTGTGATTAGCAAAGAAAAGAAAGGAAGAAAGAAAAGTGGAGAAGTTGAGGAAGTTGATCATCTCTTCAATTATTTACACTTGATTAGTCACTACTATCCATATTCTTCTTACCCTAACCAAAGAGCCTATCATTACATCCTTAATTAAAGACCTTTTTGATCATTAATTTAAACTATGGTGGTTTGTGAATATAGTCCGTGAGTAAGCTTATAGCGAGTCGAGCCAATCGGTTGATGAGTGTTGATTTACCCCACTTCATAGAGTGTTGAGTGAAATTGATAACCTATGTGAGGCTTAGACTAAAAGGGACTATATTACACTTCTGTTAACTTGAAATTGAATTTGTTAATATTTTTTGCATGTTATGATTTTAATGTTGTAGGATGACAGCATATATTGTGATTCTTATTGCTATTTATGTGTTATTGCTTATGTTCGTTTAGTATTTTCCTAGGTGAAAATCACTCTCCTTGTTTTTTCAATTTCGTTGTTCGGGGACGCACAATACTTTAAGTTTGGGGGTATGATGAGTGATATTTTCACCTAGATTTTAGTGTCTTTTTATATGTGTTTTCGTATTATTTTATCCGTATTTATGTGTTATTTGGTAGTATTTTGTGTTTTTATAGAAATGTGTAAAAATAAACTTAAATGTATGATTTTTTAGGTAAAAATGGATTCTAGACGTGAAAAGGAAGACGTAAGAAAAAATAGAGCTCAATTCGGAGTCCAAACGAGAAAGTTATGATTAGAATGGTGTGCCACTTTGCATGACTTATTACACTTTCAAATGTTGGACTTTTTGTCAGATCTTTATATTGATAGAAATTCAAGAAAGAGAGGATCGCGTGAGCGCAAGAATCACTCAAATCAAATTTTAGATGTGGAAGTTATGCGAGAAACGGTGAGACTGTGCTGCACCTACTTGACGTAGGTCCCGAGCACGACCTACCGAGCACGACCCGTGTACCCAACACGACCCGTGTTGGGTCAAAAGTCATTTTTTGGATTTTTACATCTTCCAAAAGGTTCTAGGCCCACAAATACATCATTTGGCGTGAAAATTAGGTAGAAATCATTTCTGGATCCAATCTACACCAAATTCACACCATTTTTCACACACTTTCCTCTCCATTCCATCTAGCCTTCATCCAATTCACCCATCCTTGAATCCATCCATCCAATACATCACTTCCGAAGTCAGCGAGGTGATCCGGAGGTCGGTTCGAGTAATAGGGATGACCCGGGGAATGTATGATTTTATAGCCTAATGGCTTTTTTGATGCCTAGTCCTCTATTGGACACTTTTGTACCTATCCTTATTATGAATGGAACCTTTTTATTATCATGAGGCTTCTCAGTGTGCTTCTTGTCTTTTATCTATTCGAAAATTAACTATTACATATATTATAGCTACTGGATATTACATATAAATCTCTTAGGCGTAGAACTTTTTGAGGTTTTGTCCATTCTAAGGGTGATTCATTATTTCTTCACTCATTATGGAGAGTTGGTATGCTCCATTTCCCAGGCATCTTTTTATTATGAAGGGGTCGTCCTAATTATTTCTAAAAATGCCCTGATATGGTTGCAACACCCGCCTTAGAACGAGATCTCCATCGTTGAAGACTCTTGGATTTACTTTCTGGTTGTAGTATCTTCTCAGCTTGTTTCTCAGCTTGTTTTTGAATGCGGCATTTCGTGTGTCACTTTCCAATTTGATTTCTTCAGCGAGGTCTAGGCAAATTTGCTGAGCTTCTTCGTTGGTGGTTAGGTTGCTTTGGTTCATACGAAATGTTGGGACTTCCACTTCCGCAGGGATGACCGCCTCTGCTCCATAAGTGTGGGAGAATGGAGTTTCTCCGGTGGAAGAACGCGAGGTGGTTCGATATGCCCATAGGACACTGGGGAGGAATTCGGTGCAGCTTCCTTTGAGTCCATCCAATCGGGTCTTGAGAGTGTGCTTAATGACTTTATTTACTGCTTTGACTTGACCGTTGAATTACGGATGGTAGGGGATGGAGAATAACATTTTTATCTGTAGGTCGTCACAGAATTCCTGCAGGCTGGCTCCCTCGAATTGCTTCCCGTTATCAGTGACAATAGCTTGTGGGATTCCAAATCGGCACACTTTGTTGACCCAAATAAAATGGATCATCCTTGCTTCGACTATTGTGACCAAGGCCTCCGCTTCAGCCCATTTGGAGAAATAGTCCACCGCCACGACGGTGTATTTGACTCCGCCTTTTCCTAGGGGGAATGGTCAAATGGGGTCGATTTCTCACTTAGAGAAGGGCCACGGGTTGGAGATGGTGACCAGTTCTGTGGAGGGGCTTCTTATGATTGGCCATATCGCTGACACTGTGGGCATTTTCTGGCAAACTCTACTGCTTCCCTTCTTAGAGAGGGCCAGTAATATCCTTGCCTAAGTGCTTTGTACGCCAGAGCTTGTCCTCCTGAATGATTTCCTCACACTCCTTCATGTATTTCTGCTAGCACCCTCTCGGCCTCTGTGTCAGTGACGCATCTCAATAAGGGGGTTGAATATCCTCGCTTGTATAGTACGCCATCGATTATGGCGTATTGGGCCAAACGGATCCTCAGTTGGTGGGCACGAATCTTATCATCGGGCAGTTCGCCGGTCAAGAGAAAATGTTGGATTTGTGTCATCCATGATTTCGCCTGATCGACCTGTGTTATTAATCCCATGTTGGGGCTTTCCTGCTTGACCACGTGGATGTTTTCGAGTTGTTTAGCATTCTCGGAAGTTGCCAATCGGGCCAAAGCATCGACTTGTGTGTTTTGGAGCCTGGAGATTCGGGTGAGGTATACTTGGCCAAAACGGCCGAAGAGCTCTAACATCTTTTCTCGGTATCTCGCCATTTGTTGAATCCAAGCCTCATATTCTCCTTTTATCTAGTTAACCATCAGTTGGGAGTCGCTATAGATGATCAGTCGCTTGGCGCTGATCGACAATGCCATTCTGAGTCCCGCCAACAATGCTTCATATTTTGCTTCGTTGTTAGTAGCGGTAAAACTGAATCGTATGGCAGTGTTGCCTGTTGGGGTGGATAGAACATCCCGTGCCTGATGTATGGACTGTGGCGGAACCGTCCACAAACATTTTCCACGGCTTTTGGATGGGTTGCTCAGGATCAATGATGTTTGTTAATTCTACGACGAAGTCTGCTAGGGTTTGTCCTTTGATTGCGTTTCTCATGGCGTATTTGATGTCGAATTATCCTAGCTCCACTGACCATATCAGGAGCTGCCCGACTGAGTCGGGGCGAGACAGGATTTATCTCAAATGGTAGGCTGTTAACACTTCGATGGTGTGCGTGAGAAAATATGGTCCTACCTTCCTAGCACTCATTAGCAAGGCGTATGTAAGTTTATCGATCGTTGGGTATCTCAACTCGGCATTGTGTATCATCTGGCTGACATAATAGACGGGCTTTTGGATTTTCCTTCGTTTCATACTAGCACTTCGCTGAGGGCTGCATCCGAAGCTGCTATATAAAGGTTGAGTGTTTCTCCTGGCACTTGCTTGGAAAGCGTTTTGGTACTCGAGAGATGTTCCTTTAATGCCTCGATTGTCGTTTGGGCGGCTGAGGTCCATTCGAACTTTTCCTTTCAGATGACATCGAAAAGGGCTTGCATTTGTCGGACGCTTGAGCAATGAACTTGCTCAAGGATGCAACTCACCCAGTCAGCTTTTGTACTTCTCTGGTATGTTTCGGAGGTCGCATATCCGTGATGGCCTTGATTTTTTCTAAATTAGTATCGATTCCTCTTTTTCTTACCAAGAAGCCGAGGAATTTTCCTGGGTTTACCCTGAACGCGCATTTCTTTGGATTCAACTTCATTCGATATTCCTTGAGAATGTGGAAGGCTTGTCGTAAGTGTGCTCTATGATCTTCTCTGGCTTGGCTTTTGACGAGCATATCGTCGATGTAGACCTCCATCATCTTTCCGAGTCCTTCTTTAAGCATTTTGTTTACTAGGCACTGATAAGTTGCTCCGGTGTTCTTGAGTCCGAACGACATCATCACCCATGTGAGCAAGTTTCATTTGGTGTAGAAAGCAGTTATCTCTACTTCGCTCGAATGCATGGAGATCTGATGATACCCGAAATATGCATCCATGAAACTCATAAGTTCGTGTCTGGTGGTGGCATCTACCATTTGGTCGATATGAGGTAGAGGGAAGCTATCTTTAGGGCAAGCCTTATTAAGATCATGAAGACTATGCACAATCGCTAGGATTTGTTAGCCTTTTGGACTAGTACCGGGTTAGCTATCCACGATGGGAATAGGGCTTCCTGGACCAAGCGGTTGGCTAACTTTCGAGCTTCATTCTCCACGACCTCGTATTTTTCTAGGCTAAGCCTTATCGTCTTTTGCTCGACCGGCCAGAATCAAGGATCTACATTCAATTGGTGGCACGCGTGCTTGGGATCAATGCCTTGCATGTCGGAGGGCTTCCAGGCAAAAACGTCTAGATTTTCTCTCAAGAATTGGACTAACGTGGATCGGTGTGGCTTTTTTAATTCGGATCTAATGCTAATCTCGATTTTAGGGCTATCTGGGTCCACCTAATTTTTGTTGTGTCCTCCACCGGTCGGGCTCTCTTTTTTCGAGTCTTAGGCCTCAAATCCTCCTCGGCTTCCGGGATAAGCTTTTATTCTGTAACTTTTCCGATTCCTAATGTCTCCATCGTAGCTCCTTCAGGCGTCGAATGCGCCATGAGGAGTTGAAACTGTGGGTCATGGTAGCTTGCGCATGGAGCATTCGGGTGCCCTCGCTGGTCTCCCTGAATGGTGCCTACTCCTCTGTCCGCCGTGGTGAACTTGAGGCACTGATGGAGGGTCGACAGTACAGACCAAAATTTGTGGATGAAGGGTCGTCCCAAGATACAATTATAAGATGAAGGTGTTGGATTTTATACTAAAAGTCTAGCTTTAGTATGAATAATGTTATAACAATTTATTTGAAATGAGAATCATATGATCAAATGATTGCGTCTTATAATTTATTTATATGAACGATGCAATAGTCCACTTACTTTATACTGTAGATAATATATTGTGCGATAACACTCGGAAGATCATATTATCGGTTTACTTATAAAGTATAAACAAATGCTCACAACCGAGATAGACGGGGACTCTCTATCGGGATGGTTGTAGTGTGGTTTGGTATTAGCTTGTCTTGGCATAGAATCACACTAGGGCACTTGTGTGTATTGAGGAGGACCGCTTGAGATCGTTCGACTTATACTGACTTATAGAAAAACTTGATCTCTGTTACTATGAAAGTTCATGCTCTTAATCCCTATACAATAACCTCGACACGTAGGGCAGTATATACTTCTTTGATTCATCAATGGGTGAGATTTACATGTATTAAATCAACAAACTCGGTGAGTTGGGAAGTAGTGCTGTCTCTATAGTGTACTGTTGATTGTAGAAGGAATCCGTGTCCGTCATAGGTTGATGATGTCCCCTTGAGGAGCTCATAAGGATTATCATGTAAACCCTGCAGGTGGATTTATTCCGGCATGATAATGAGGTTGAGTGGTACTACTCTCGGATGAGATATTAATTAATGGAGTTGTCAGTAACTTAATTAATTAGTGGACATTGTATATCTTAAACATGGGGAGACTAACGGGCTCATAATAAGAAGGAGCCCATAATGTAATTACGGGATTAGAACGGTAGTGCAGTAATAATATTGTAGTGGAATATATTATTATTATTGGACTTAAGTGTAAGCTTTGGGCTAAGCTTGGATACTTAAGCCCAATGAAGGCCCAACTCTAATTTCTCCTCCTGGTCCCTGCTTTAGCCCATGTTTATAAGTCACCTCAGCTTATCTAGATCCCTAACTAATTTTTCCTGCGCCTAAAAACATGAGAGGAAATGGAGGATAGCAGATTGAGGAGATCTTGAAGATTGTCGCCCACTCGACGTCAAGATCAGACTGGAGAATACAGCAGAAGACTAGAAGGTTGTTTACTGCTGCTGCTGATCATCTTCTACATCAACCCTGGTGAAAGGTAATATGATTCTGCTCTTTTTCTTCCATTGCAGTAGAATCGTATGGAATCCTAACGGTTCACGTTAACCAAATGATCGACCGCCAACAATTGGTATCAGAGCTTCGATTTTGTGGTGAAGTGTGGCACATTAGGCTAGGGTTTTTGTGGTTATGTGATTTAATTTTTGAAATTAGAATCACATGCGATTAGGGTTTATTGGATTACTGTTTTAATCTGTAAGAACCCTATTTGTGTATATACTGTTTTCGATGGGTTGTACACAATTCCTGGCAAAACCCTATGGCTAGATGATGAACGTCTTGGACTGTTGATGGGCGATGCTGATCAGCGAGACTGTACGATTGGCGAAGATGCACTCGGTGGCTGGCGAATTGATGGCGATAAGCGTCTGAAGGCGATGCAGTCCACGCACGATGCTGAGTAGACAAGCGGGCGTGTTTTCATCCAAATCAGGCGTGGTGCCGAGTGGAAGGTCAGGCGGTCTGCCCGATGGTATGCACGGCGGGGTGCCCTGATGGAGTGCTATTTTTGGGCGGACAGGAGCGCACGACTGGGCTGATGTTTGGCGTCTTATCGAGCGTGGCGCACGTTTTGTGTCCGGGTGGGTCTGACAGAGTTTCGGGCGGGCAAGCGTGCTAGTCGATGAGCTTTGTCGATAGCGGGAGGCGGCAGGATGGTGCTTGGGCCCAGCGTGGATGATCGATGGGTGGTGTTGCGATGAGGACTTCATGTAGCAGACCGTGATGATTCTGGGCAGTATTGCTGCAGTTCCAAGCGCGTCTGTGGAGTTTTTAGTCGAGTCTGCACCAGGGTTTTGATCGGGCTTTACGTGGATGGGACGAGTCTCTGCAGATTTCGAGTGGGTCTTGCGCGATTTCCGATCGAGTCCCCTACAATTTTCGAACGAGTCTGTAGAGTTTTCGATCGGGTCTGCCGCGAACTTTCGCTCAAGTCTGTATTTTTTTCAGGGCAAGTCTCATAGCGTGTGTATCAAGGAAGGGGCTATGGTCCCTCCGGTGATGGCATGGCATGAACAGACCTGTACCTAGATGGAGGCGGATGCTATGATCTTAGAGGAGCATACCTAGTGTGACGGATCGTGCTGCCGATGGGAATTTCTACTGGGCTAAGAAACATCACAGGCGGTTGCTGAACAAGGCTTCTCGGTAGCGTGCTGCTGGGCACATGTCACACGTTGCTTACCGTGTTGAGGCAGGCTGGCGCACATTTTCTGGTGTACGAGGATCCAGATTGGCACACGATGGCTATCGAGCCAGCAGTTGGGAGCAGCGCAGAGGCTGAGTTTGGCGCACGATGGGCCACACTGTTGGCGCTGGAATGCATGCACGGTGGCGTGCAAAGTCGTGTGCGGGCACTCGGTAGCGTCCATGTTCCTTGAATGCATGGCAGATGGCCAGTGAAGTATGTCAAGCAGGGTGCCAGATTAGAACAGGTTGCCGGGCAAGAAATCTGAAGGAAAATTCATGAAGACATGCTTCTGATTTTTTGATTAGGTTTCAGGGTGCTGTCCCGAGCCCCGCGAACTAACCAGACAGATCGATCCCTGCGACCTCACCCCCCGTCGTAGTTGCCCGCATTCGTGATTGGTGGCGAACAATCAAATTCGCTGATATATAACTGTCATAATTTGATTTAATTATCTGATTATTGTTATATATATATGCATGTTCTCCGTGATTTACTGACTTATTTGCTGTGATAGGAACATGCTAGGTTGCGTATTTTATTGTGAATATTATATGCATGTAAAAACCCTCGGTGTTAAATAACTAAGTGGGAGAGGAGATTGGTAATTAATTTCCGCGGACTCCATTATTGGTTTGTACGTGATGCAAGTATACTTGCGTGTTGGCATAGACCTTCCTCCCCATCGGATGAGTATATTAGTGGATCACTGGTACAGACTTCATTAAATAATTATTGTATGTAATGTGATGTACATGAACTTGCGTGTTGGCTTAGACCTCCTCCCTATCGGATGAGTTTATTTGCGGATCACTGTACAAACTTATAATTGATGACTGTAGGAAGTTATCCGAGCGCTTGTGTAATTCTCTATCTGTAAGGCACATAAGCTTGGGCCACAGACTTGGGGTCAAATAATGGTGTACACTTAGATGTATATAATAAGTATCCTCCCTATCGGAGTCACTGCTTTTATTTGCATGGCTAAAGATGAACCGACTATTAATTATTTTGTCATGAGGATAGGTTGACGAATGAAATTAATGGGTAAAACCTTCTCTTGTAAATGTTCGGGTTTGTAAACGTCCACACTATCGTGGCTTGCAGACTCACGGTGCTTGAGATGTCGGTGAATTTTATTTTTATATTGTTTTGAGAAAATCAATATAAAAGGATAAAATTCGAAGTTTTGATCGGTATATTTATTTATGATTCTCTGAATTTCGAATGGTTTTATTTCACTAATTGTTAACTAAAAGAAATTATATTTACTTGTCCAAATTAGATGATTAGAAAAGAATCTTGGTTTTGAATTTTATTGCCTAGGAAAATATAAGTGTATTCTCACTAATGATATCCCATGATGCCTTTTAAAGTCTCTTGTGAAGAGGTGAGAGGTTCATAGAAATATGATGGTCTCATGCGACTCTTCAGATACTTGAGTAAGTTAGATAGGCGGGAGGTCATGGTTGAATTGATGAATGAATTGGAAATGCTTGAAATAGAAATTGAAAGGGAAACCTAGATCAATTTAATTTTCCATAGTTTGCCTAGGTGTTTTGAGCAAGTACTACCTGAAATACAAGAGGTTGTATATGGTGGGAACTTCTGACAAAACATGTGGCGAAGGAAAGCCATTTTCATCATGATGTGAACAAGGTTAGTATCTCATTCACTAGTCGTTGAAGCATGATTAGTGATGGCATCTGCTAACACATTGTGTGTAGATACCAGAATCACTAAAAAACGTGTAACTAAGTGATGACGAGATTATTATTGGGTACATAGGTATACTACGAGAGTAGTGACTATTGCAGTGGGAGTTGTTTATTTATCTCACGATATGAATAAACGCTTGATTATGAGAAATTGTCTTTACGTACGTTTTCATAGAAAGAATTTCATTTCAGTTTCTATGCATTTACAGATGAATACTCCATTTCATTTAAATGACATGGTCATAGTAATGAAGGATGTAGTTATAATCTGTTGTTGTACGTTGGTGGATAATTTGTACTCTTAAATCATGTATATCCCACGGATGCAATAAATAGTAATTAATAATGCATCTTCTAATATTAGTAAGAGAAAAGAACCTTTGGAGATGAACTAAACTACATTTGGCATCTAAGACTGGATCATTTTACTTAAGCATGATTCAAAAGTTGATAGCCGATGAACCGTTAGGTTTATCTGAAGTGGAAACTATCGGACTTGCGAGTCTTGCTTGGAAGTAAAAATGATTAATTTTCTTTTCAAGGCAAAGGGGTGTAGAGCCAAAGATATATGTGTTGGAATTAGTTCATTCTGATTTATGTGGTCCTAAGACTATCCCGAAGAGACGTGGTCATTACGATTTAATCGTGATTGCAAGAACCTCTTAGGATAGTTAGGAGCATTTAATCAGAAGTTGAGATTAAATCTCAAGTTGTCTACACCGGGCATGCCCTAGTTGAATGGTGTGGTGGATAGAAGGTATAAGACTCTTATGGTGATGATTAGATAGATGATGAATTATTTGGAATAAATTCATTTTATGGATATGCCCTAGAAACAGGTATTCGTAAAATATTTGTCTGTTTGTGGGACATCCTAGAAAAATGAAGGGTGATTTATTTAGTCCAAAAGATCGAAGGGTGATTGTTAACACAAACACTAGATTTTTGGAAAATGACTATGTAATAAATCACAAACCCATGTATAAATTTTTTTAAAGAAAGTGAGAGGGAAAATACAAAGTATAAGTACTAAGTGTACAAGAGGATATACCCCAAGGTAAACTGCAACGCGTGTCACGTCTGATACACAATTTCTTGTAGTGCCTTGTCGTAGTGGGAGGGTTGCTCGAATATGTCTTGTGTATTGAATAGAGTGACAGAAACGTGGTGGTATTTCTTGTACTATACGTAGATGATATATTGCTCATTGGAGACAATGAAAGAGTATTGTCAGGCATATGGAGTATGGTTAATAAAGCAGTATGAAATGAAGACTTAAGAAAAACAAAATATATCATTTTGATCACGGATCATAAGAAAGGATGTTATGCTTATCTCAAGCTTCATGAAATGATACGATCCCTACTTGTTTTAGCATGTTACTTTATCTAAGAAAATGTTTCTTGAGACACAAAAGAAGATAAAGGTGATCAAGGCGGTTCCTTATGCTTTGGCGAATAAGGAAGCTTGATCTAAGGAATGTTATGCACGAGATTGGATATCTGTTTTGCTAAACACATGAATAGTGGGTATCAACGTAACCTGGAACAAGAATGATGAACTGTGGTAAGACATATATGAAGTGTCTGAGAAGGACTGGAAATTATATGTAGGCTTACTGGGCAGATTCACTACTTCTTGTGGATTACGTAGATTTGGATTTTTTAATCAGATTGGACGACAGTAAATCCACCTCAAGGCTATGTGTTTAATTTTAGGAAGTTGAGTCATAATGTGGAGGAGTGTTATATAGAAATATATTTCAGACTCCAGACTCTATCATGGAAAGATGATAAATTGGAGCCTCTAAGGCAGCCAAAGTATCTGTATAACTCTAGAAACTTCATGATGGACTTTGAAGTGTTTCTAAGTTTGCCAAAGGTTATCATAATTTATATTGATGATATTGGTGCAGTTGCAAACTTGAAGGAATCACGAGCCTATAAGACAATTAAACACATGGAGCGCAAGTACCACCTGTTACGAGAAATCGTATGATGAGAGGAAGGTTGTTGTCGTCTAGATTGTATCGAATTATAACCAAGAAATCCATTTACAAGGACCTTAAGGCGAGAGCTTTTGATGGTCGTGTAGTAGGAGTGGAAATCAGGTGTATGGCGGAAAACATGATAGCATAGTCTTTTAGTATAAGTGGGAGATTGTTGGATTGTATACTAAAAGTCTAGCTTTAGTATGAACAATGTTATAACAATTTATTTGAAATGAGAATCATATGATCAAATGATTGCGTCTTATAATTTATTTATATGAACGATGCAATAGTCCACTTACTTTATACTGTAGATAATATGTTGTGTGACAACACTCGAAAGATCATATTATCGATTTTCTTATAAAATATAAACAGATGCTCACAACCGAGATAGATGGGGACTCTCTATCGGGATGGTTGTAGTGTGGTTTGGTATTAGCTTGTCTTGGCTATAGAATCACACTAGTGCACTTGTGTGTATTGAGCAGGACCGCTTGAGATCGTTCGACTTATACTGACTTATAGAATAACTTGATCTCTGTTATTATGGAAGTTCGTGCTCTTAATCCCTATACAATAACCTCGACACGTAGGGCAGTATGTACTTCTTTGATTCATCAATGGGTGAGATTTACATGTATTAAATCAACAAACTCGGTGAGTTGGGAAGTAGTGATGTCTCTATGGTGTGCTGTTGATTGTAGAAGGAATCCGTGTTCGTCATAGGTTGATGATGTCCCCTTGAGGAGCTCATAAGGATTATCATGTAAACCCTGCAGGTGGATTTATTCCGGCATGATAATGAGGTTGAGTGGTACTACTCTCGGATGAGATATTAATTAATGGAGTTGTCAGTAACTTAATTAATTAATGGACATTGTATATCTTAAACATGAATAGACTAACGAGCTCATAATAAGAAGGAGCCCATAACGTAATTATGGGATTAGAACGGTAGTGCAGTAATAATATTATAGTGGAATATATTATTATTATTATTGAACTTAAGTGTAAGCTTTGGGCTAAGTTTGGATACTTAAGCCCAATGAAGGCCCAACTCTAATTTCTCCTCCTGGTCCCTGCTTTAGCCCATGTATATAAGTCACCTCAACTTATCTGGATCCCTAACTAATTTTTCCTGTGCCTAAAAACATGAGAGGAAATGGAGGATAGCAGATTGAGGAGATCTTGAAGATCGTCGCCCACACGACGTCAAGATCAGACTTGGAAATACAGCAGAAGACTAGAAGGTTGTTTACTGTTGCTGCTGATCATCCTCTACTTCAACCCTGGTGAAAGGTAATATGATTATGCTCTTTTACTTCCGCTCCAATAGAATCGTATGGAACCCTAACGGTTCACGTTAACCAAATGATCGAACGCCAACAGAAGGGATGTCCACGACTTTGAAAGGGATGTTTTTGTACATCCGAAGCACCTGGTCTTCGTATCCGTTAGTAGGCAGCCATCTCAGTCTCCATCATGGGCCTAGTGATCGAGTTCCTGAATCCATGGATCTCTTGCCAGGGTAGGGCTTTATATATGCTTGTCCCTCCGATGGCATCGAACGCCTTGCGGAAGATGACGTTGGCATAGGCTCCCATGTCTACCAAGCATCGGTAGACTAGGAAACCCGAGATATTGACAGCGATCACTAGTGGCTCCGTATGTGGCATCCTGACGCTTTGAGAGTCCTTCTCGGAAAAGATTATATCATCTTCGTTGGGTCCCTCTACTGGGGCTGGCCTGAATGAATGGTGGATGTTCTGGAATCCACTAAGTTCGGCCTTCCTCTTCATGTTCGAAATCTGGGGAATTAGTTAGGCTATTCCGACATAATTTCCTTCCATCGTAAAGACCATCCAATGGTTTGGAGGAGGGGGAAGTTCCCCTACGTCTTTGGAGGAGTCCTCTGGTCGCTTAGCCATCGTCACATGTTCTCTGGCGTTAGTGGGATGGGGATTGTTGCCGCTTGACCGTTTTTAGGGCCTTGGACCAGTTTTTCTAGCTTTCCTGCCTCATATAGCCGCCAGAGTTCTGCCAAGTGGTCACGGCATTTATTGGTGTCATGACCTGCTATTTGGTGGTATTTACAAAACTTCTTCTTACTAAGGTGGGCAGAGTCCGCTCGCATCTTCGGGGCCGGCCTTAGTAAGTTTTCGTTTTGAATTTCTCAGAAAACCTCCTCGGGGGTTATATTAAGCACCTCATCAAGCTCTTTTATTTGCTCCTCGTTCGGGAAAGGTTTGAAGGACAAAGGGGTTTTGTAGGTTTTGTCGTTCTTTTTCTTCTTTTTCTCCCCTTCTTTGGGCTCCTCCTCACTTTTTCGCAATTCGTCCAGAATTTCTTCACTGTGGATTTGGGCTAGTGCCATGAACGCCGCGTATGAGGGGGGCAGTTTTTCCTGGCACGTGGTCCATGGGCGGTACCCAGGAGGAATGCCTCCACCGCCAGGATGGTGTATGTCTCATCGAACATCTCCTCGGCGTTGACTCGCTGTTCGTTGAACCTTTGAATAAAACTTTTTAGGGATTTTTTCATTCCTTGCCTGATACAGGTCAGCTTATGCTTGGGTTCCTTGCTGCAGTCGAGGTATGCGAAGTGAGAAGAGAAGGACGCGGCTAGCTGGAGCCATGAATCAACGAAGTTCGTTGGGAGCGCGGTGAACCAAGAGTGTGCCTAATCCCCCAATGTCAGGGGGGACATTTTGCATTAGTCTTCCTCGGAGCTTCCCAGAGCTATCATTCACACAACATATTCGTACAGATGAGTGGTATGGTTTGAATCTCCGTTGTACGGGGGTATTGGGGCAGTTTGATCTTCTAGAAGGACGGAGTACTGTGGATTCGGTGCGAGAAAGGCATTTTACGCAATTCTACGAACTGTTCTCGAATGGCAGAGGTCTCTCGTTCCATGATTTGCTTGCATTTTGCCAACAAATCTTCACCCGTGCTTTCGGCCGTGTCTTCTTCTTTGGACGTAGGCGGAGAGGGCACCTGACGATCTTTCGTGCTTATACGGGTTTTGCTGGTGTTTGATCGGCTTTAGCTGGTCGCTCTCCGGCGCTTTCGTCCATCATCTACGACGTCATGCATTTTTTAGCGGGGGCCGCTCGACGTGTCAGGCTGACTTTTCCTGGTCCGGCTGGGCGTCGGCGCCTCATCTCGATTTTCAAAATTTAGGGATCTGTTGACCCTACGTCGGGCCGAGCATTTTTCTTTTAGGGTGTTGAGTAGGTCGAAGTATAGCTGCCGATATTCGCCTTCTTCGTCGACGCGTGGTCCTTCCGCAGATGAGATTCTCTTCTCCGCGGTAGGCGGAGGGAGATCTTTGGCCGCCTCCTGGACTATTGATCTAGCGGGGGTCTGTCCGCTTGATTCATCCATCATATGGAGGGATTGTGGCTTGCCCTTCCTCTAGCGCCAAATATCGATATCGAGTCTTTAGAGATGACGTATTAATTATATGGCAGTGATGTGTACTCGACTAATCAAACATAAAGGATGAGGAAGAGAAGGCCAGACTTCCTCCCAAATCTTGTCTTTGGGAGGGAATGTATAAGCTCTTTATTGATACGAGTAGTAGTACAGAGCTTGTCGTGTCCTCGTTGGGACTTTGGGCCTCGCCATTTATAAGGGAACATTAGGGCTTCATTTAAGAAGATGGGTTATATAGGCCTTAAATGAGGAGGGTCGGTGCGAGGCCTCTCATTGGTGGACTTTATTCCGCCGATGGTATTTCGTCCTTCCAGTGGGTAGTTTAGGGACTGACGGATCCCTTCAATAGAGTTGGCTTTAGTTGATTTGGGCCTTTGATTTTAATCTTAATGGGCCGAGTCTATTCTTCCCATCTACAGAGTGTATATTTCATCATTAGAATTAGAGTATAATGGTCTCTTAAATATAATAAAATAAAAAAGAAATAAAAAGAAAAAATTAATCGAGAAAGGACTCTATCCTCGTTAATTAGATTATTAATTAAGAAGAGGTGAGTCTCATAGATTCCACCAATTCATTGCATTTTTTTTTAAATTCTTTTTTCTTGTTAGAAAGTGAAAAATTTCATGGAATGTGCCAAAATGAAAAGTGCTAAAATTTTTAGGGGAATTTTTGGGTGCTCACATTCGTACACCCTTAGTGTTTAAAATTTTAATTTAGAGCATAATAGTAATTATATAATTTAAAATTTTAATTATTAATTAAAATTTAAAGTTGAAAATTAATTATTATAAAATTAATGGTTTAGATCTTATAGATGCATCCTAGTAGGATTCAATTTTTTATAATGAAACGGTGAAAATAATATATACTCCATCCGTCCCGTCCCGTTTTAAGTTTTACATTTTTTATTTTAATTTATTCTAAGTTAAGTTTTACATTCCTCTTTTCGTAAAATGAGACCTACACAAAATATTTAATTATTTTATATGAAATCATACACAATACTATTACATCTAACAACCATCCACTACAAATTAAATATTACTCTATTACTCATTAAATATTACTCCATCTGTCAAGTGTCTTACTTTTCGTTTTCTCCCGTCCTATAATAAATGTTAAACCCCTAAAAAGGATATTTCATATCAACCAACAATCTCAAAAGTTATTTTAATTTAAAAAATAGTACTCTCATTTAACACGCATAACATACTTTATAATTTGTTTATTATTATGTAAGAATACCACAATACTCTTAGGAAATCAATAAAGTTAATATGAAAAATAATTTTTTTAAAACTCAATACGGTAACTAAGACAACAATTATGGGACAAAGGGAATATATTTTTTATTTTTTGTAAAAAAAAGTAAATACTACCTTCGTCCCATCGCAAATGTATTCGTTAGTTTTTTACACGTAAATTAAGGAGTATTATTATTTTATATAAAGTAGATAGTTGTATTAGTGGTAAGTAGTGTGTCATGTGTTTACCTTTTTGGATACTTTGTGATGGGAGGGAGTACTTTAAAAAATAATACAACTATACATATATATATATATACTCCCTCCGTCTCCTTGAAACATAACCATTTGTCTTTTCATGTGGATTAAGGAGTATAATAATTTAATGTATTTTGAGGTGAGAGAAATAATATTTTAAAGTGTAGTGGGTAGTTGTATTAGTGTTGTGTGTAGGGTCATCTGTGGTCACATCAATAAAAAAGAAAATTGATACTTTATAATGAGACGGACCAAAATGGCAAAATGAATACGAACGGAGGAAGTATATATTAATATTAAACTATACTCCATCCGTCCCCTTGATACGTATCCATTTTTTCATTTTGGTCCGTTTCATTACAAAGTATTCCTTTTCCTTTTTGGATTGATGTGACCTACAACCACTACACATGACCCCACACTCAACACTAATACAACTATCATCTATACATTAAAATATTAATTATCTCACCGTACTATATATTAAATTATTATACTCATTAATCCACATGCAAAAAGTCAAAGGATAACTTTCAAGGAGACGGATGGAGTATTTGGTTACTATTACCAATAATATTTTTATGTACAATAAATAGCTGCGTGTAAATTTTATGAAAATATTTTTGTTATTTTGCGTCTATTTTATATATGAAAAATTGAGAAGCATGTCCTTCCGGTTTCGGACAACGGATAACTTTCAAGAAGACAAGGGAGTATTTGGTTACTAATATCAAAAATAATATTTTTATGTATAATAGATAACTGTGTGTAAATTTTATGAAAATTATTTTAGTTATTTTGCGTGGATTTTATATATGAAAAATTGAGAGAGATGTCCTTCCGGTTCCGGGCAATAAGTGACAGTTAAGACGGTTTCGCATCACAATCCTCCACAAACTGCTTTCCACGTGGCGTGCCTTACGGCTCTGCTCAATATTCTGTAAATTAATTAAATAAAAATTATTAGCTTAGAAACAAAATGAATTCCACGTGGACAAATACTCTCTCTCTCTCTCTCTTTCTCTTACAGCTACATATCCCGCCCGATTTTCTCTCTCTCCGTCTCTCCCTCTCTCTCTTGCTCGCTGGCTTATTCGGTTTCAGTTTGCGTGTAAATCCCAAATCCTAATTCTGAATTAATTTAGGTGTAGGGATTTTTCATTGTTATGCGTTTCCGTCTCATGGAACCGCAATCTTTCCTTATACTCGTTGCCTCTCTGTAGTCCACGCAAAGTTACTCGCCGCATTTCGCTTTAATTCAATTTATCTTGGAGTTTCTGGAAATACTGGAATTACAGGTGTGGATTTTGATGGATTAGGGCATAATTTGGATTCGTTTCTCTTTCTGGGCGTGGTTATTTGTCGTTTTTTTATTGTATGGAAATGGTGATCGTTGATTTTGTAGATTGCGTTTATGATTCTAAATGTAATCCACGAGGCGAGATTTTGTTCTAGGTCATTTTTTTTTTGGTTTAATATATATGAATCATTTTTTGTTTCTAGTTGGTTATTTGGTTTCAGAAGCATGGGAGTTAAACGGAAATTGATCTTAGGTTTGATCAGAGTAAAAGTATATCTGATTTAGTACTTCCAGTTGAATGCGTTGGATGAACTTTCAAATCTGTGATGTATAAAATGCAATTAAGTTTATATGCTGCTCAAGGATTATGGTATTCTTTTACGTGTTTCCTATAATTCAAATTGATTCATTCTACTTTTTTGTGGGACTGTTGACGTTGATTTATTCTACACCACACACACACTCACACACACTATACACTTATACATATGCAATTAGTTACTTACGGATGGTTTTGTAGTTATCCAGGACATTTTAAATACTATGTTTAATTATGTATCATTTGTGTAGTTGGATGATTTCAATGTTTCGAACATCTTATGCAAGCCAAGTTTGAGAATTCCATCTTCCTCTTTGCAGCTCAAGCAAGTTGGCAGAAACTTCTTGTGTATCAGTCCATTTTGACTAGTTCATGCACTGTCTTATGAAGATCAGGTGTCTCAAGTTTGCATAATGAAATACCATATAACTGCTGGTACATTGGGATAAGGATGAACTTATCGGCTCTCTTGACTTCTGCTGGTGTCAATACTGCTGTTAGCCTTGGGCTATTCTCTTTGTATTCTGTCTTAAGGAAACAACCAAGCTTTGTGAACGTGTACTTTGGACAGAAGGTCACTGTAGCACAGTCAAAACGTCATGATCCTTTTTGGTTTGGGAGACTTATTCCTTCTGCTAGTTGGATAATGAAGGCATGGGATGCATCCGAGGACGATTTATATGCCATTGGGGGTGTGGATGCCGTGGTCTTTTTACGTGCAGTTGTCTTCAGGTTATAAGGGCCCCCATGTTTTCAGAAATAACCTGTTTTTCTTATAGTTTTATTGCTTCACATTTTTTAAACAACTATACTTTTGCTCACGATCTTCTTAACCATAGAATTTTACACAAGCTTGATCCGGATAGCATCCGTGGGTCCCTCGACCAAAAAAAAATGATAATATACACTGACAACTGATTTTCTTTTTTATTTTAAGTTTTTTTAATAACAGATGATCATCCAGTTGCTTTTGTTCATTAGGGTATAAATTTCTGTTCTGTTGAGATTGCGGAGGCTTTAAGAATTTGAATACCCATTTATTCGCTCCTCCGTCATTGGAATTGGACTTTCAGAATAGTTGAACTCTATTATTTTTATTTATTAAATGCTTTTTTAGTGTTGAGTACAATATTACTTCAATTTAACTTTTGTTGATACTAATTTAATATGGCCAGTAAAACTGTTCTGGACTAATTTAATATGGCTAGTATAACTGTAACTTTGCCGCAGGTAATGCTCAAGTTATTAAGAAGTTTTACTGGAAGTGAATGGCAGAGAGATACAGCTCCTTTTATCTTCTTTTCTTGGAATTGATGGGGTTGTTTTTTCCCTTTTCCAAATAAAATCTAATTAAATACGAACCTTTCCCTGGCCCCAGTGCTGAGTTCACTTGACAAATACCATATAGTATTTCCAACCCAAATAGGATGAAGTTCAAAGCTGGTGGATAGCTTAGTAAAACCTCTAACACTGGTGCTAGAATTCTTAGATCCTCTCCATGTCATATAATCCATCAGGTATTCATCTCTCTTTACTCTCTGGAGGAGAATACAGGGTTACAAACATTCTCTAGTAAACCAGTTGGATATTATCCTACAATAAGTATTTGAGTAATTTGATTGATCACCTTGATACTTTGAGTTAGAACCACATATAGACGTTAATTTTAAAAGTAAAAAGGTTCTTGGAATTCATATTCATATCAGAATCAAATTATGAATAAAGTTTTTGCTGAATTTTATCAGGCACCACTACAATGTTATGGGAATCTGGTAATAGGTGAGCAGAATTTGTTTCTGTATCTTAGCGAGTACAAAAAGCATGATTTGTGATATTAATATCTTGTGAGTGCATCTGATTGCATGGATTGTCTTAGTTAAAGAAGCTAGATAAGTTCAATTTTCCAAGGGAGATCAGCATGATAGTTTTTGATGATACTTAGTTAAGAGGTTGGAATTGACAATCATTGTATAATGTTGTGTTAAAACTTAATCAATGTAGCATTCTAATAATGCCTTCTCCAACTGTCAGTGAAATGAATTCTGTATCTCATCTTTAACGTGTAGATACTGAAAGCTAAGATTGTGGTGAAAAACATGATTTATGCTCTCTTAGAGAAATTCTGACGCCTCTTGAGAATTTCCTTCTCTCTATCTATACGGGCTTTTGCGTTCCTAAAAAAATTGTTTGATCTTGGTTTATCTGTTAGGTCTTTCCTTTTTTCGTTGTTTTTGATGTTTGAAAGTTTTCTCTAGCTCGCATATGCTATGTCTACACGGTATTTCAAGATATTGGATGTGGAACTTCATTCTTTATCTTGCTTATTACTTGAAATAAATTAAACATGTCACTTTATGTGGTTAGTAATCTTCTGTTTGTTGCTGGCATCTAACTACTGGTTTTCTGTTTGCAGTATCAGAGTATTCAGTGTTGCTTCTATTGTATGCTGTTTTCTTGTTCTTCCTGTTAATTATTTCGGGAAAGAAATCGAGCACAAGCAAATTAAAGATGAACCTTTGAATGTGTTCACCATTGGAAATGTTCAGGAAGGATCAAGATGGTAAGGGAAATCATGTTATGTATTTATTAATGAGATTTAGTGCTTGGTAATTTTTTGTATCGCTGTATTTATTTTGTCTCTTGATGTGTAAGATTGAATTGAGAGCGTACTTATTGTTAATCCATAAATTTTGTTGTGGTGATTAAATTCACCTAGTACTTAAGGGTAGTGCAGGAAATTTTCTTTCCAGGCTCTGTCCCCAATTTTGAGCTTGACATTTTCCTAATTGAAGATTGTACTTGTCTGCAGGATTTGGGCCCATTGTGTTGCATTATATGTAATATCTCTCTGCGTGTGTCTCCTCCTCTACTTTGTAAGGACTGTATCTGGAACTATCTGTTTTCCTGTTGGTCGATAGGTTTAAGTCAATGGTAATTAAACTCCTTAGTCATCTATGATTGTTTTTTTCTGCTTCTCAGGAATATAAAAACATAACAAAGATGAGATTGTCCCATATCACAGCATCTCTTTACTACCCAAGTCACTTTACAGTAATTGTTCGTGCTATTCCTTGGGCAAATGAAGAATCATATGGTGATTCTGTGACTAAGTTCTTTACAGATTTCTATTCATCAAGCTACTTATCACACCAAATGGTTTATCAGTCTGGTGCAGTACAGAAGTTAATGGTGAGCATCTAATCAATATTTTAATGTTGTAGTATGCAGAAGTATCTTTCTGTTTGTCTTTTAAAATATTCCAATTTTCTAAGGTGCTATTGTTATATTATTTCATAGTCCTGATCTGATAGCATTTTGTTTCTTGTTAATGTGACCTATAATAAATAATTCCAACTACAAATTAAAAAAAAAAAAAAATCTTGATGGTACAAGCATGTTCAATTTTGCTTTCCTCTGCTTAAAGCCTTTAAGATTGCACGACTCTTATCATAAAATCTATCATAATGTTTGCTAATTGAACTGGGCAAGACTTCTGGCACTACAAAATATTCTTGAATGGGCAGTATATGTGCTCAGAACTTAACTTTCAACATATGTTAGCTTTACCTTCAGAATATTAGAACAATAATGTGTCAACTTGTCCTCTCAATATAATTTCATTAGAGTTTCCTTATGGACTTCAAGCATTATAGAATTTAAGGGCGTATTTTGAGAATGATATTAATAGATGGGAAATTTACTCATTTTTTACCTATAGTGTGGTCAACTTGTCCTCTCTTTATAACTTTATTTCTTAATACACACACACACACACACACACACACATATATATATATATATATATATATATATATATATATATATATATGTATGTATGTATGTATGTTATATATTAATGCAAAAGTAGTTTTATCTAAGATCAGATTTTACATAGATAAACTATGCAACTATTTAGTTCATCAAATGCCTAAATAATGGCCTTCTGTGGCTACCACTTGAAACTGAAGGGTCATGAATTGAACTTGTTCTTATACCTGTGATCCTTGGGGAAATATGAGTTTCTGGATCTGGTGTGCTAGGATATAAGGTGCTTGAGCAGGTGCAACTGCCTGAGAGATTTGGAATTTAAGGAATTGCTCAGATAATCATTATGTCAGTCTAGGGTGTAAAGTAGAAAGGAGACAGTGAGAGGGCAAACCTGTTTCTTATTCTTATCTTCTAGGGAAATCCTCTCCAAGGTGTTCAGCATCATTTCCCAGGATCCAACCTAACTATTTGCTTTTTTAATTGAACCTTATAATCAAGGATTACAAAAAGAACTTTATGTCCTTCACTTGAAATGAAGTTAAGTATATGATTTCTGAATTACTTAAATACTGCACCAATCTTATCCTTCGTGCAGATAGAGACCTACACAGGCCACTTCCCAACCAATGATCCTGTACTCTTAGTTCAATGTTTGTGTGGCTATGACTATTTCTGTCTTTACACGTTCTTGGCATTTACACTTCAGTAACTTAAACAGATGATGAACAATAGCTGAGAAAGATACTGTTAGATTGATGGAAAGGGTTAATCCAACAAAAATCACTGCATTTTCAAATCTATCACGAGCTATTAATCTTTTTAATAGAGTATACATTCTTTTATATTATTGTAATTCTATTGCACAAGGCTTTGTAAAGGCATCTAATGTTTGACTCGAAAATAGGTCCTCTAATGAAAATTGCAAATAAATTGACTATCTCTTGATATCGTTTCATTTAAACTCAACCTTTCTAATTTGTCCTGCAATTTTCCACACCACCATATCTTCAGTGGTTTTCAAAAAACAGCCTTATCATAGAACTGCAACAGTTAAAGAAGTTTGTAGTTTAATGAATATATTGATTCTTGTGATGGAATAGAACTATTTATACAAATAACCCTATATCTAACATTAACTATAGAGGTTTACGCTCCATTAAGTTGTCATGCTTGATGCTTATCTTGGGTAGTATTTTTTATTTAGAAAGAGACTCTCAACCTGTAATCTACTTTGAAGGTTCACACTTCAGGTTCCAGAAAGTTGCTATGCTAGATGCTTCACTCTAACAGTAATATGTAGTATGCAGCATGAAAGTGCATAAGCTGAAACATAGCTTCAAATTTGCAGTGGGTAAGTGCGGACCATGATGAGTTTCAACTTATTAGAGAGAATTATATAAGTTTTGCATGATATTTAAAATATTTTTGTTATAGATATCTGCTCCTCATAACAAGGTCTTAATAATATTATAAGACATTACTTAGCTTGACGCAATCTCATATCTACTGACTTGAAAAGCCTATAGACGTTTAAGTTGATATGATCTCTCTGATTTCATTTTTCCTACCAGTAGATTTACCTTCTCATTAAAATCGTCGTTTGTTGTGTAAAGAGTGATGCTGAGAAGATGTATAAGATGATCAAATCCTCCAACATGGATAAACAGTGTGTACCAAGACTAATGAGATGTGGCTTTTGTGGAGGCACTTCTACATCTTTCAAGATGCTTTCAGATGATTCTGAGGGTAGTTCTAGAGGAAAAAGCTGTTTTGATGGTTCAGATGTGAGAAAACAGGTTTTATATCCATATAAAATTAACTCAATTTTCTGATCATCTGCATAGTCATGCAAAGGCATATATAGGAGGGATTGTCAAGCTTATGTTATCAACCTGCTAGGTTTTTCCATTCAAGCCTAATGATGGGGTTGATGATTTAAAAATATGCTAAGATTATGTAATGCTAATCTTACCTGCAGGAGTGTGATGCAGCTCTGGTTTTCTTCAGAACTCGTTATGCTGCTTTGGTTGCCTCCGAGGCTCTTCAATCTCCAAATCCCATGCAATGGGTGACTGACCCTGCTCCAGAACCACGCGATATCTATTGGCCAAACTTATGCGTACCATATAGAATCCTTTGGATTCGCAAGATTGCTGTTGTTGTGGCCTCTATATGTTTTGTGGTTTTCTTCCTGTTCCCTGTGGTGTTCACGCAAAGTCTTGTTCACCTTGATAAATTGAAGAAGATGTTTCCATTCTTGAAAAATATTGGAGAGAGGTAATAAATTTCAATGTGGAAATATTTCTGCTATTTCTAATTTCTGTTCTTTTGGAAGCTGACATTGCACGAAATGCTAAAACTAGCAAGAAGAACTGGAGAAGTGCACTTATAGGGAGATAAACAACTAAAGTTGTCTTATGGTATTAAATTTTCGGGATTATGCATCAGAGGCCGAATGTTTCAATATCATTTATGCATCAGCTAACTTGATGTATAACCAGAAAAGGAATTAGATTATATGCTTAAATATAATATAATTGACTATCTAATAAGTTTTTTTTATCCCCGCTGTTTTCACTAGTTGAGCTATGTCTTTTTTCTTTTCCAGGAAGATTTTGGAACAGCTGATCACTGGATACCTCCCCAGTGTTGTATTTATTATCTTTCTATCCATTGTCCCACCTCTAATGTACCTATTCTCTACGTTGGAGGGTGCCATCTCTCGTAGCGGCAGGAAAATAAGTACATGCCTGAAGGTTTTATACTTTGTCATATGGAATGTCTTCTTTGTCAATATTTTAACAGAGGCTGCTATTGATCATTATCAAGTTTCAATCTTGAAATTGGGAGATGCAAAAAATATACCCGAGTTGCTTGCGAAAGCCGTTCCTGCGACGGTGACTTCCTCATTCACTTTTATGTTTCCTTGGCATAATTTATCCTGTTTTCACTTACGAGAATAGACAACTAAATGCTAATTTCTCCCGTTCTTTTTCATTTTTCATAGAGGTTGACATGAACATGTTGCTTTGTATATTACTTATTTCAATTCTACATTTTGCAGGCCACCTACTTTATCACTTATGTCCTCACATCAGGCTGGGCAAGTTTGTCAGTCGAACTAATTCAGCCAGTTCCTCTTCTCTTCTACTTGTTTTATAAATATATTCTTCAATACAAGGATGATTCAACTTGCAGCCCATATACCTTTCCTTACCACACCGAAGTTCCGAGAGTCCTTCTGTTTGGGCTTCTGGGCTTTACTTGTTCTACACTGGCACCTCTAATATTGCCATTCTTGCTGATTTATTTCTTCCTTGCATTTCTAGTCTATCGCAATCAGGTTAGACTCTTGCAAGATGGTCTTAAAATTGTTGCGTTTGGTTGTTTCTTTCATGCTTGTCTATGACTTTTTTTTTTAATTTTATTTTATAATTACATTATGATTGTTATATTTATTTTTCCTTTCATGATTTGTTATGAAATCTTTTCTCAAAGTTTAATTTGAAAATATGATAAACTTAGAATGCATATAGTGCTTAGAACCCCAGAGTAAATTTTCCATTTGTTAGTCAAAATATGATGGTATTTAAGATTTCTTTAGCCGTGTGCAATAATTATTTTGATTACTTCTTTTTGATAACTGAAGTGTCTAAACTTTCTGATTGGTAAACTGATTTTCTGTAAATATTATGGAACCTACTACAGTAAGTTGGTTATATTTTTTAGGTAAATTGTACTCCGTTTAATACGCATTTAAGAATTTTCAAAAGTAAGATGATTTACTTACTAATTAAACCTATGAGGTTTTTTTATTTATTTCTTCTATGGCACTCTGTATCCTTGATTAAATTACTAAGAAGAAGATAGTGTGACAGATCTGGCTTGGTTTCATAACCCCCTCACTTTTCATTGATATGATTCTTCTGCATTAAGTTCTCTAGGCCCTAAATTCCTCCTTTGTCATTATTATGGGCAAACTTCATCCAATTTCTGAAATTTACTTCATGGACTAAGAGTTCTGTGTGCATGAATAGAAACACTTAAACTGATATTAGTAGTAAAGTTTTCTTGATCGCGAGGTCAGCATTCAGTGAGATTAGTGTGTCTAATGACTCACCTAGTTTGAAACGAAAAAAATTAATTATTGTTTGACCACATGCGTCATCTCATTTCTTTCTTGTATAAATTTCAGATAATCAACGTGTATGTCACAGAGTACGACAGCGGGGGCCTATATTGGCCTATCATACACAACACAACAGTATTTTCTTTGGTGCTGACCCAAGTCATAGCTTTGGGAGTTTTTGGGATGAAAGAATCTCCAATTGCATCAGGCTTCACTTTTCCGTTAATCATCCTCACCCTCCTCTTCCATGAGTTTTGCAGGCAAAGATTTCAACCAATCTTCCGCAGAACTCCTGCAAAGGTATCATCATCTTTGGATTGGCTATTTTAATACTAATTGTCTGACCAGAGAAAAAAAAAAGAACATTGGTTCAAAATTATGCTAAGAAACAAGAGTATGATCTGCTGCGGATGCAGATTATCATTGAGATGGATCGCGAAGATGAGCAAAGTGGGAGGATGGAGGAAATTCATTTGAAACTGCTGAATGCTTATTGTGATTGCAACGGCAGTGGCAGCGGCAGCAGTTCCTCAAAGACCCTCAATTACCCTAAACCCACAGAGGCTGTTTGTATTAAGACAGATCCTTCGGTGTCTGATTCAGCGGGTATATCCCAGGCTTGATCCTGATCATCAGAAGTACCACACACCAGGTTTTCTCCACTTTCCTTTGCAACATATGCATATATGCGTAGATTTGTGAGTTTTGATGTAAGGCCC
This sequence comes from Pogostemon cablin, assembly GCA_023678885.1. Classification (NCBI taxonomy): domain Eukaryota; kingdom Viridiplantae; phylum Streptophyta; class Magnoliopsida; order Lamiales; family Lamiaceae; genus Pogostemon; species Pogostemon cablin. The sequence goes on along the minus strand of CM042983.1, from coordinate 27,004,767 downwards.
GACTGCAGGTTGTTTAAGGAGCCAATCTGCTCGTCGTCCAATGACGTGCCTTGAGTATAACTCCATGTATATTTGTCTGTAATATTTCCTGATAAACAGGTAACTGCATGTTCAGGGTATCCTTGATGATGACCTACATTGGAAGTAGTGTGATTAAAAATGCATGTAGATGAATCTTTATGGCTACATGACTGTAAAAATACTCTAATTCTTTCTTACAACCATGATGAGCTTAGTATATTATTTCTTTTGTGTGCCAAAATTGGCCCTTAAAAATTAAATAATGTTTTGGTTTACACGCAAATTTCGTATATAATTCCTGGAATATATCAAACATTCAATTTAGGAAAAATATTTGATGCTCCTAATTTGTTATGTCAAGTCGTTACATGATTAAAGGAATAGGTTGCTGTGCATCAATTATACAGCAACGGATTGTGCAATTGGGTCAACTTAACATTCCTTTTGGATGAAGTAGCATCGGATTAATGTCCAATTGGGTCAAGTTAATATTCATTTGGATGAAAATGTTGCACAATACTAAAAAATGAATATAGTGTCTTGTCAAATATTTATTAGGTATGACGGAGTATAGGATAAAGCAAGTCTTTGGTAACACTGTTTGATATTTTTATAGAATAGTTATAATCACATTTCATTAAAGATGCTATTTTCATTTGTCATACGAATTGTTCATAAAATAATTCCGTAACGGCATGATTGGTATGGTGGAATGGAATGGGAATAGAATCAACATTCTCACTATCATTCTCATTCCCATGTTTGGTATAATTTAGGAATGGGAATGCCCATTCCATAAGGAATGTGTATTCCCTTAAACATGGGAATCACAATTCCTTCCATACCCCATGGTATTAGCTATTCCCTACTCCATGGGAATCAATTATTTTTATTTATTTATTTAATCTATTTTGTGTAATATATATTAGAATTATAAATAATTATTTTTATTACATTTTATTTCATATAGTTACGAAAATTAAAAATAAGTTAATATTTATTTTAAATTAACATATAATTTTCATATTAAAATTTTTAATATATTAAATTATTTATTAAATACACTAAATTATTTAAAATATAAATAAAATAAATCATATATTTAAATTCATATTATAATAAAAATAATAAAATTTAAATTATTTAAAAAAATAAAAAGTTATATATTCAATAAATATTTATTATTTAAAATATAAATAAAATAAATCATATATTTAAATTCATATTATAATAAAAATAATAAAATTTAAATTATTTAAAAAAATAAAAAGTTATATATTCAATAAATATTTATTATAAAAATTATACAATATATATAAATTAATATTATTTTTAAATTAAATAAACATGTTTGTAATATTAAATATAAATTTATTTTTATTTTTATTAATCACTTAATAATTATTAAATAAATTACATATAATTTTTAATTTAAATTTTAAATTATATAAATATTTATTTAGACTTTAACCTTATAATTTTTTATTGTATAATTATTAAAATATATTAAATTATTGAGACTTAAATAAATTTAAAATATTAATAAAATATTAATAATGAGATTTGAATCAAATTAATAAATGTATTTATATTCCTTCATCCATTCCTAATCAATACCAATCATGGTAATAATTATTTTTAATCATTCCTTTCCTATCTCTATTCCATTCATGAGTTCATTCCATTCCAACATAATTCCATTCAGTTATACCAATCACGCCCTAAGTGTTTGAAGACATTACTCATAGAAGAATAATAAAACTAAAAACCAGAAGCAATGGATGAAAACTAAGAACACAAAATGATGAATATATATATATATATATATATATATATATATATATATATATATATATATATATATATATATATATATATATATGAAGAAATCTGTAAAAAACAAGAGAATTCAAGTGGTCTAGCTCTTAACTGAGTAAGCTCCACTATAGAGCTGATTTTTTTTGCTATATTCGAATGAAAGTGTTATGAATGAATTAAGCCATGAAACTAGCTTATATACACAGCAAATAAAATAACTGAAAGTTGCAAGACCAACTCGCTAATTCTTCTTTTGGCCCTTTGTTTGAGCTGTTAAACAATTATGCAACTGATAGATGACTTGTCAAGCTTTCCATCTATATGAATAACTGCTTCTATCTCATTCGATTGGCTACAATGCAACTGCTACAGCGGTCCTTAACCAAAACTTCCTCCAACTGGCAAGACTTGTGATGATCTTTTTTCTAGCTGATCGCATACACCATGCTGCACCCGTTTTACTCATGCTACACTACTATAACCAAGTTAAAACAATTAACTAGCCTTAATCAATGCTTAACCGACAATGTACTAAGGTTTACACCACAAATCTACAACTTTGGACAAGACTTGTGATGATCTTTGTTCTAGCTGATCACATACACCATGCTGCATCCGTTTTACTCATGCTACACTACTATAACCAAGTTAAAACAATTAACTAGCCTTAATAAATGCTTAACCGGCAATGTACTAAGGTTTACACTACAAATCTACACCTTAAAATTTATACATAGCACAAATCCTCCAATCTATTACACATTGCTTAAAGAGCAGCAGAACTTACCACTAATTTCATCAGCAAACGTTGATTTGGCTCTTGCTAACAAGGAGATGAAATTACAATAATACTATAAGAGAGTTAAATTCATTTTTTGCCCTGTAACTAAGCAACACTTCGATTTTTGCCCTAAAAAAGATAAGTGGTTCAATTTTGCCCTATAACTAATGAATTGTTTCAATTTTTGTCAAATTTCGCCGGAATTCGCCACGTCATGCTTTAATTACAGTTGGTCAATCCGACGTGGCAATTTTGACTTTTTTTGAGCCAATAAATCTGCCACGTCATGTCCCACCTATTTATTTATTTATTTAAAGGGAAGTATAAACCTTCGACACCTCCCACGATGCTGCCGTTGCCTACGACGCAGCCGCCCGCAAACTCTAGGGTCCCGGGGCTAAGCTCAACCTTTCCCACCTCTACCAAGAAGAAGAAGATATTAATCCTATGGCTAACCCCTCCCCTCTTCTTCCTCCACCTCTTTCACTTCCACTACAGGGCCAATTTTACAGACCGGCGGAGGGGAGACGGAGTATGTGAGTAGGAGTGGGATATTGAAGAATCTGAATGTGAGTCTGTAGGAGGTGGATGACTCCCACTTGTGGGCTGAGGCGACGAAAGACATGTCGTTTCGGATTGTGGAGGAGGAGCTGGCCGCCGGAACTAATTTCTCCTGGTTCTTTTGAGTCCATCTCATATGGAGTATTTATTATTAGCTTAACATTAAACACACTACTTAATTAAGAGTGTATATTAGGTGCACCCAGATTCTTAATTTCAATTGTGCACCGGGTCGACCCATTTTAAAATGGATCATATAAAACTTAAAATTTCAGCGTAAAAATCATTCTCAACCTGCTTTTTTTTTCATACGATTTTCTCTCCCTCATCTGCTATTCTCTCTCATTCTACCTATGAATCAATCTCACTCCTCCTACGAATCAATCTCACACCACTACGATTCTCTCAATGATTTCACCGCTGCTGCCCTTCGATTTCGTCGCTGCTGGTCGTGAATTCTGCCGCGCCGCTAGATCCACCGCAGTACTTTTCTTCTGCGCTGTTGTCGTTGTCCGCCGCGCCGTCGGAGTATTGTGAAGGTGGCGAAGCATGTGACCTCTCAATGTATTCTTCATCACATTTGGTTAGTTTTTGTGATTGTGAAATTTTAGTTTCATCCTTGATTCATACTTTTTTTTTGGATATTTAGTTTAGATCACATCTGTTTTAACTTTTGGTTTTTTTTTTGGAGTTTTCCGCTTGTTTCAGTCATTATTTGTGACTGATTTAGAGTTCAATTTAATTTCAATTTAAGTTCAATTTAATTTCTTAGAATTGCTTAAATTTTTTCTTCTAATCTATGATTCATTCTTCTCCAAAATATCTAATAAACAAATTGTATATTTCTACTTTCCTGTTTATTGTAGTTTCATTGTCAATCCAATTTGTTGTTTAATGCTGCATACAATTAGTATTGATTTCTATTTATCTAATTGCATATGTTTTCTCCATTAATTGTATGAAGGGATGGTCTGAATTGTACATGGTTATGATTTGTATGTTGAATTATTTTAATTGTATATATTTTATCTGTTAATTTTATATGTTTTCTCTGTTAATTGTATATAGGTATTGTCTGAATTGTACATGGGCAGGATAAGTATGTTTGATTATTTTAATTGTATATGTTTTCTCCGTTAGCTGTATATAGATATGTTATGAATTGTACGTGGTCATGATGGTCATCTTGGTAGCATTGTGTATTCGATGTAATGGATTTTTCTTTAATGTATATATGTTTTCTCCGTTAATTGTATATAGGTATGATCTGAATTGTACATGTACATGATTTGTATAGTGGATTATTTTAATTGTATATGTTTTCTCTGTTAATTGTATATAGATATGTTCTGAATTATATGTGGTCATGATGGGCATCTTGGTAGCATTGTGCATTTAATGTGATGAATTTTTCTTTACTGTATATATTTTCTCTGTTAATTATATATATGTATGGTCTGAATTATATATGGGCATGATGAGTATGATGGATTATTTTAATTGTATATGCTTCTCCGTTAATTGTACTTATATATGTTCTAAATTATATGTGGTCATGATGGGCATCTTGGTAGCATTGTGCATTCGATAAAATGGATTTGATGAAAAGAGAAAACCCTAAAGCTCTAAACCTTAAATCCTAAACCCCTAAACCCTAAGGGTTGCGCATTTGAAGTGGTGGATTTTTCTTTATTGTATAGGTTTTCTCTGTTAATTGTATATAAATATCATTTGAATTGTACATGGGTGTAATAATGAGCTCTATTTATTATATGCAGATCCTATTCATATTCTGTGCTCTAGTGAAGATGGGAAAAATATGGAATATGAGAAAGATACAAATTTATAGTTGGATTACCAAGAGACACACTTGAGGAGATGCACAAACTGTATTGTAAGCATTCGCAAATTGTATTGCCGGTTAAAAATTAAATATTGTGGAATACACTTTATTCTAGTTTTTTTAGTGAATTTGACATGATTTTTTCTTATTCTTGAGTAAGGCAAGTGATGAAAATTTTGTTGTACCAGGAGAATTCATGTGAGATTCTGTCTCCAATTCCTAATTATCAAGTAACAGATGCAATAAGGACTTGATTTCATTGAAGAATCATCATAAAAAGCACAAAGTAAGTGTTGGAGTGCCAAAGCAGGTGTTGAAATGATTGGTGGAGGAGTTAGTTAGTAATGGAAAATAATGTATTGTATATGATTTTAGTAATAAATATATCACTTTTTATAGTTAATTGTATTATTTTATTGCAAAAGAAAAAGTACTTAGTCATTTATGCCCATTTGAATAATAAGTGTATTAGTTTTAATACATAAGTGTATATTTTTTTCTTAATAATGTATTACTTTTTAATTCAATAATATATTTTCACTATATAATTGCTTATCTAAAGTATTCACATACTTTCTGAAGTAATGCCTCTATAAATGGAAATTTGTATGAACTAATACCGTATACAACAATAAAAAAATTTATACAATATGGTTCAAAATTATACAATATGAACCAACATCTATACAATAATCATAAATGTAGATACTATATTTTAAAACATACACAATATGAATCAATATCGTATACAAATCAGAAACTTTACACTACACTTCAAATGATGTACGATATGATAATCAGAAACGTATACACTATATTTCATAACATATACAATATGAATCAATATCGTATACAAATCAGAATTTATAAAATCCAAAACTGATTTCCACATCACCAATACCACCGTTTACAAGCAAGCTACTCCATTTGTTTCAATAACATATATAATATGAATCAATATCGTATACAAATCACAAATTTATAAAATCCAAAAATGATTTTCACATCACCAACACCACCGTTTACAAGCAAGCTGCTCCATTTGTTTCCAAATTTTGTTGACAATATCAAACTTCACACTTTACCCACGTCATATAAGAATTTGAGGGCGGTGAGATTGCCCATATAGAACCTATGCAGCATAAAACAACAATATTAACACTTAAGCATAAGCATATACAATTGTTTCAAAATTTTATACAGTACGAACGAATATTCTATATAATAATTAGAAACCAATAATACACTAAAGCAGGAACTTATATACTTGATTTTCAAAACTTATACAATATTAATTAATATCATAAACACTGAGGCAAACACATATGCAATATAAAATAACATAAACACCAAGACAGAAACCTATACAGTTAACTTAAAAAACTTATACAGTTGATTCTAAAAGGTTATATAGTATGAACAAATATAACTTTCCAACATAGATTAGCACAAAAATAATGGACTATATTCTAGTTAGCATCTTTTAAACTATGATAAGAAAATGGAATGCCGATTTACCAGTCACTACCTGGTTTAAAATTGAGCAACGGCATCACCAATACCCTAGCCACCGACGGCGCTAGTACCTACGATTTCGATGTGAAGAACGGTGACAGTGGCGTCACAATTGTAACGAAAATCGCAACGGCGAAGATTACAAATACCTTAGAGGACGAGCAGCCATTGACGATTTATAAATTGAATAAGATTTTGATGTCGGAGGAGTTGTTCAAAGGAGCTTTGCCTCCGGTACCGGCGCCTGCTCCCGAGGCCGATGCGGAGCGAAGAAGAAGCACAAGTCGTCAAAGGCTTCGCCTGCTCCATCAAATTCTCCAGCGGATGCTCCTGATGTAGATGGAGATGTGGCGGATCAGAATGCTAGTGACGCCTTCAAGATTTTAATTGAAGAAATGAAGAGAGAGAGAACAGGAAGAGGGATGGATAGAGTTTCACAAGAGAGAAAAGAAGGCTATGGGTTTGAGGGAATACACAGATCTGAAAAGTGAAATTTGGGTTAACAACAAATTTGGGTTAACAATAATGTTTATACTCTGAATTATAGAAATGGGTCGGATCTGGGTGCAACCTTGCACCCAGTTGCATACAATAAATTGCCCTTAATTAAATAGGTAGGGATCCAGTATATTGACCAACATAAGCCGAAATATTCAAATACTTTTCCTGATCATCACCGCCGTTCCGCCACCGCGCACGACAAAGAACGCAGGTGGCGGACCTTCTCCGGAAGCTCCTCTTCCAAGACAAGAAACACTCCTCATTAATCACATTCTTACAACTTCCACACGCCACCACCTTCTCCTCCCTCCTCATATCCTTCAAACAAACCGGGCAGGCGGCGCCTACTTCCACAACCACATCGGATTTCTGCGAACCGCCGCCCCTAGACTGCAAATACATCTGAAAGAACCTCTCCCTGAGAGTGGCGCCGGCAAGTGCTTCTCGGGAGGTGGGGAGGTTGAGGAGGCGGTAGAGCTGGCAGGGGCGGAGTGTCCGCCGCCACAGGCAAGAATCATCGAACGGAAGGCCGAGCACTCGTACAGAGATTTATTTCATTTTAGCATCGTGGGAGGTGTTGGAAATAAAATAAATAAATAAATAAATAGGTGGGATATGATGTGGTGGATTCATTGGCTCAGAAAAAGTTAAAATAGCCACGTCGGATTGACCAACCGGAATTGAAGCCGGCGAAATTCACATTTTCCGGTGAAAATTGGGCAAAAATTGAAACAATTCGTTAGTTATAGGGCAAAATTAAACCACTTATCTTTTTTAGGGTAAAAATCAAAATTTTGCTTAGTTATAGGGTAAAAAATAAATTTAACTCACTATAAGAATTAATACTTAAGCCTAAAAGTGCATATAGTGGGTTTTAAAATTTTAAGTGTTGGTTTTGAAAACCAAAACATGCATGGTTTTTAAAATCCAAAACAAACATATCTCGAGGATAGACCATAAATTACAACTCTAAAATAAATTATCACCCGCATGGATGATTTTCACTGTGAACTAACTGTAAACAAAAAAGACTAGCACCCCTTATAGAACTCCAAGTACACGATATATTCATGAAAACTAGATAATCTCCAAATGCAAAAAATGAAAAATCGTCCAAATTTGCGGAAAATTAAAATTCTTCAAATTGCAGAAATAACAGATTATAAGTGTAAGACATGAAGATTGGAAGACACCAACAACCATATGTAAGTTTTGAAGACACTACAACAACCATATGTAAGATTCGAAGACATTACCAACCATATGTAAACCAATTGCATACAAGTTTAAATATCGATGTCAATAAAAATATCGGTACCTCAAATTTATGGATATATGGATGGATATATCGAATATCAATATCGATATCGGTAAAAATTAAAAAAATCACGAAAACTTGAAAAAAAAAAGAGAAAATTAATTATTTATCTTTTCAATATATTTTAACTAATTTTAATATATAAATATAATTTAAAATCTCAATAAAACTTATAGCATATGATAAGTAAATCAATTACAATATATTAAAATAGTCTAAAGTCATACAATACTTAATACTCCATCCGTCTCCTTAATACGTATCTATTTTTCCATTTTGGTCCGTCCCATTACAAAGTATTCATTTCCCTTTTTGGATTGATGTGACCTACAACCACTAAACATGACCCCACACTCAACACTAATACAACTACCCACTACACATTAAAATATTATTTCTCTCACCTTACTATACATTAAATTATTATACTCCTTAATCCACGTGCAAAAAGTCAACGGATACATTTCAAGGGGATGGAGGGAGTAACTAATACTAAAATGATAATTTATGATGCTCAAATGTAAAACATGTGATGCCATCTTAATCTAAACAATATTGATATCGACTCATCGAAGTAGGAAAATTCTGAACATAGTTCTGAATGTGCAAGTAGTATTGTTATGTACCAATAAAATACTCCCTTCGTCCCGATCCTATTGAATATACCAAAATAATTGTATTTTTATTCAGAGTTTAATGTCACACTGTGTACATGAAAGAAAACTCCTCATTTACTTAGTAGTAATAATTTTAATGAAGAGTGATAATAAATAAAAATTAATTAAATAAATTAAAATAGTCTTAATAATTTCATGCAAGTGTTGCTCTATTTTATTTTATTTTATTTTTAAAATTGATCAAATTAATAAAAAATTTGTATTTAGTTGGAAAAAGTTATATAAAAAATCATAAAAAATTTCTTAAAAATATGGATAGTTTTTTCGATATTTTCAATATATCCTTGATACTTAATCGATTTTTAGCGATATTTCCTTGATATATCTCGACATCTGAAAAAACTTGAAATGTGGCAAACCGATATCGATATTTTTTATATATCCTCGATATCAGAAAAGATATATCTTTTTTCTCAATATAGATATCGATACTCTAAATACGAATATATCGTGAAAATATCGTGATATTTTCGAAAATTTTAAACCTTGCTAACATACATTATCTGAATTTCCTATTCCACATGTTTCATGGAGCACAAAAAAGAAAAGGAAGAAGAAGAGATGGTGGATCGTTGAAGATGGATAAGAAGAAGGCGGAAGATGAAATTAAGCCTAACCCCAAGCGAGCTAAAACTTCTTGTGGCTCGGCTTCCTCGGTCGGGAGCCCCACCTGTTGGGTTTGCTGAAAGACTTTTCAGTCTTCCAAGGCTCTGTATGGCCACATGAGTGGCACCTGGAGAGGGATTGGCGGGGGATTGTTCCTCCTCAGGGAAAGGAACACAATCTGCCCCGATGCATGCAATCAACATGTCGTGTACACCCAATGTAATTTCATTTTTTTATCACATTGTAAGGTCTGTCATGATTTTAACTTCATTTTGAAATCAAAATATTTTGAGAATGTTCTCGATAATATGTAAAAAAAGAAAAGAAAAGTAAGAACCATGTTCTCGGGAATATGTCAAAGAGAGGTTTATGTGTAAAGAAATAAAGGGAGGTTACTCACTTTGAACCAACCAATTTCTTTCTAATATAGTCTCGAAGGCCTTCTTCTCATCCTCATTCGTCTTATTCATCTTTTTCTACCCCTACTCCTTCTTCACCGGGTTCAGACTTCGCTTCCGAAGAGGAGAATCCGCGGATTGAAGGGCGGAAGAGCAGCAAAGGAAGAGCTGACACTAGTAATCCCGCAAATTGAAGGCGGGAGGTGTTTGCAGTGAAACCTAAATAATCCTCCAGAATTTGCGTAAGCTGAAAATTTGATTATTGCATTGACATATAAATAGATTATAAGATGCAATCATGATCAATGATTATCATTTCAAAATATTATTTATACATTGTTCATTATAAAACTAGACTTTTTAGTAGCAGAGAGATGCGAGAGCAATGTTCTCCGGAATACACCGCTGATGCAGGTGCAGGTGAGGAGAGGTCCAGGGAATCAGCCCGACCCTGACAATTCAGGGGACCGTGGCAAGATTAAAAAATAAGGCCCCTAATTTTTTTTAATTTTTTTATATTAATAAATTTATAATAAAAATATAACTTATAAAATACTATAAAAAGGAAAAAAACTTCATAAGAAAAAATTATGAAATGAGAAATAATTTACCTCTATACCTTTGATAAATTGATCTTATAAAATAGATAGTATTAAAATAAATTAATAAAATGGAGAATTAAAAATTAGAACGAGAAAATAGTTATTTTAAATCACTAATTTTGCATTAATAGGAAATATAAATATGGTGTTTAAAGATTTTTTTTTGAATAATTTATGGGTAACTATTGTTTGCTTTTTTAAGAAGAAATAAAAAAAGGACATAAATAGTAATTTTGTATTTTCTAAAAGGAATAAATGATAAAAACTCATTGAATATTGATTCAAAGAATATAGTTATTAGACTATTCCTTTAAATTAATTTGGTAGGCATTACATTAAATTAAATAAATTTAAGGGTTAATTGCAAATAAAGTCATAACATTTACTTTGATTACAAAAATAAGTCTAAACCTTTGAAAATTTACAAATAAGTACCTCACATTAAATTTTTTTTTTTGCAACAAGAACCACTGGGAAGCGGGAGGCTTACGTACAAGTCTGCGACCGGCCAGGCCTCCCGCTACCCGGTGATTCTTTTTGCAAAATGACTTTAAAGTGAGGTACTTATTTGCAAATTTCCAAATGTTTAGACTTATTCGCAATTAAAGTAAAAATTGGGACTTTATTTGCAATTAACCCTAAATTTAAAATCTAACTTGTTAATAATTGTTGGGTCTAAAATATAATCAAACTCAATAAATATATATATATAATAATTATTGGGCTTAAAATATAATCAAACTCAATAAATATATAGTAGAAAGAGTAATTATTGGGCCTAAAATTTAATCCAACACAATAAACATATAAATAGGTATTAAAATATTGGGACCATAAAATTTTGAGGGCCCATGACATGAGGCCACCCTGCCCGCCCCTCAAGGCCGGCCCTGTGAACTATAAGGTGAAATTACAATTGTATCATAAGAATTAATATTAAATCTTAACGGTATATATTAAACCTTAGGTTAAAATAGACCATGAACTTTAAGGTAAAATACATCATTAATCACTAGGATAAAATACAATATAAACTACTAAGTGAAATTGCAATTAAACCTTAAAATGATATTCCCTCCGTACCAAAAATATATTCGTACTTTTCATTTTGATCCATCCCAAGAATACTTTCACCCCCTAAAAATATAAATAATACACAATATCAATAACCTTACAATAGTACGATATTACAAAAATATCACATTCTTTTTTTCGAACTTTCCATTTTGATCCGTCTCAAGAATACTTTCACCCCCTAAAAATATAAATAATACACAATATCAATAATCTTACAATAGTACGATATTACAAAAATGCCACATTCTTTTTACACACAATCTAGTCTAAGTCAACTATATATCATACACTTTATTCTACTCAATTACTCAAAATACTCCTTCTCTTTCTTACATGACACTATGAAAAGTTATTTTTCTTAAACTAGGTGCCTGAAAATACGCGAATGTATTCCTAAGATGGAGGGAGTACCATTTTCTAAAAATGGAGTATTAAACTTTAGAGGTAAAATAAAACACAAATTATAAAGATAAAATACTTCATGAACTATAAGGATAAATTATGTGTATGCAACACTTCCATGCATGCATTTAATTAATTTACTTTTTAAATAGCTAAAATTTTAATTTAAGAGAAAACAAAATGCTTATAATCCATTTGCATTTTGCATAGATGATTTTCGTTTATTTATAGTATCAAATTAAATTAATTTTGGTAAATCAATACACAAAATTTCAAAGAGACATTAAAATGTCATTACATCTTACATATTTATTGTGGAACATTATGTGATGCAAAAATCCTACAATGTACACTCAGTTTGGAGTGTATGTGAGCTTATCATTAAGAGGAGAATAAGCCCAAATGAGATTACAATGAATATCATGGTTAGCACTTTGTGTAAAGAATGAAAGTTGCAGATGTTTCTAAGTATGGTAGATCAGATGCATGGGAACAGGCGTTCACATCCTCGGCTAATTGCGAATACGTGTCTATGAGATGATAGATTGAAGAGGCTTTGGTGCTGTTGAAGCTAATGTTGCAGAAAAATATGATCTTGGATTCAATTTTCGTACTCATTGGTTGTCTTTGCTAAGTTTAAGATGGGGAATTTGGATGCAGCAAATGAAATTTACGAGGAAATGCTGAAGAGAGGGCAATTTGTGAAGATGGCAGGATTGATGTTGCAATAGCAAGGTTTAAAATATCGATATCGGTAAAAATATCGGTACCTCAAATTTATAGAAATATTTATGGATATATCGAACATCGATATCGGTTAAAATTAAAAAAAAAATCATGGAAACTTGGAAAAAAAAGAGAAAATTAATTATTTAACTTTGCAATATATTTTAACTAATTTTAATATATAAATACAATTTAGAATCTAAATAAAACTCATAACATAAGATAAACAAATCATATACAACATATTTAAATTGTTTAAAGTCATACAATACTTAATAACTAATACAAAAATGATAATCTATGATATTCAAATGTAAAACATGTGATGTCATCTTGATCTAAACAATATTGGTATCAGCTCATCGAATTAGAGAAATTCTGAACATAGTTTTGAATGTGCCATTAGTATTGTTATGTATTACTCCAATAAAATACTACCTCCATCACGATCCGATTGAATGTATTAAAATAATTTTATTTTTAATTAAAGTATACTATCACATTGTGTACATAAAAGGAAACTCCTCCATTTACTTAGTAGTTCTAATTTTTATGAAGAGTGATAATAAGTGATAATTAATTAAATAAAATAAAACAGTCTTAATAATTTATGCAAGTGTTGCTCTATTTTTAAAAAAAAAATTGACCAAATTAATGAAAAAAATTGTATTTAGTTGGTAAAAGTAACATAAAAATTCGTTAAAATTTTCTTTAAAATATGGATAATTTTTTTTTATATTTTTGATATTTTATCGATATTTTAGCGATATTTCCTCGATATATCTCGACATCTGAAAAATTTGAACGGTGGCAAACCGATATTGATATACCGATATATCCTCGATATCAGAAAAGATATATCTTTTTCCCCAATATCGATATAGATATATCGTGGAAATATCGTGGATATTTTCGGAAATTTTAAATCTTGGTTAGAAGAGATGGAAAGTTTAGGGTTCAAGCCTTTGGCCAAGGCCTTTAATCAGCTGATCGGAGTTTGTTCTTCAGATGGACGACCGGAGGATATAGCATGGTTTTTGCAAGATAATGATTGAGATGGGGCTTCTTTGCGAGAATGGGAAGACAAACTTGGCTGATGAGATGTTAACTGTGTTGTTGGGCATAGGATTTGCTCCTAATGAAGATACATGCTCATCTTGTCTCTGGTTATTGTAAAGATGGTGATATGGAGGGGGTCACCAAGCTTATATTTGATATATTGAATTTCGATCAATCTCTCCTAATTTATTGGGTTTGAGTTTGGAGACGAGGAATTCTTGATAATATGAAGTGTGTCTAAATCTTTACCACATTTAGGAAGGTATCTGCCTGGTATAAAATGAGGGGCTGATTGACGACATAATTTGTAGTCAACACTGCTTAACTATTTATGTAATATATACAAATCAGAGTATATTTATTATTGATCTATAGTTATTAAGACAAGAAATTTAATAAAAAAAGATGATGTAATCACCAAATTGATGAGTTAATGGTCATGATGTTAACTAACAATTTAAACTCGTATCAACAAGGGTAATGTAAGATTTCCATACATTTAAAAGTTGCTCAAATGGTGTACCCCACCATTAGGGGCCCCCACCGCCCCTGCCCTGGGGATTGATGGAGAATTTAAAAGTTGCTCATTACATACAGAAACAGGGGGAAAAGATGCCACTAGTGGTCATAATATGTTTGGCATAAAAACTATATATCCTAGTATTCTGGTCAAAGATGAGAATGGCATTAGCATTACTAAGAAGCCTAAAAGAGAAGTCCTACGAAAAATATATCATAGCTTCAGGTGATGCTTTGGGCAGTGATTTATACTTTACTGAAAGCTCTTGTAGTTGCTCTGATGTAAACACACGTTCCTCACGGGAAGGTTCTTGGGTCGATATGACAAGTTTTTGCAATCGTATAGCACTCCTCAGCAGAAACTTTACCATTTCCATAACATGGGGATCATTCACAGACCCATATATCATGATGGTTCCAAGGCAGGGTAAGGTAGCCTCCTGCAAGTCCCAATACTTGTCCACATCAAACTCGTGAGCTTCAATCCATATCGCCTCAGGTTCCTGGCAGATCAAACAACATTAATAAATCTACATATATATTGATCATAGATTGGACAGTTTACAAAGAAGCTCAAACTAGGGTATACCTTGAACATATTATAACCTCCAGAGCAGGAGGAAATATTGATGGTCAACGTCTCTAAACATGGGAGACTTTCTCAAAAGCAAAGAAAGCCCAGGATGGTGCCATTTTGTCAGGTATATTTCAAGATATAAGTCTTTCCACTCAAAGGATGGGCAACGCACATTTATGAAGTTCCATATGGTGAACACCTGATTAAACGCATAGAGATACAGATGAATTACATGACATAAAACTGAACTACCATCAATATTTGTAATAAAAAGGCTCAGCAATCCTCTGAATTCCATCAAATTAAAAACAGTCTTCTCAACTTGTTATTTGCATGACCCAACAATAAAAATAGGCATGTAAATGCTATTTTTAATTCTAGAAGAATCAAGAAATGTGTGAAAAAATGTTTGAAGGACCAAAATGGCATTCACATCTGTAACATGACCAAAGAAATGAGACATAAAATGAACTGATTAAATGCAAAATAAACATACCAGAATAGTCCATGAACACATACTAAAAGTCTTGCAATGGCGAACTGAATATAGAAGCCAGAGAACATTAGTATATTTTTGCTGCCTACCCCTGAATTTGTAACTATAATGGATGGAACCATCAACTGTAGATGAAGCATACAAAAGGTAGGCACGCTGTAACCACCCATTTATTTCTAAAGACAATACATAAGGACAGTATATCACCAAAAGTTCATTCTCGAAAGCGTCCAGGGTAAGCATCAGTTTCTTCAAGTTTGGATTTTCGCACACCAATTTTCTTAAGCCATAGCAGTCAATAAGGGACAGATCTTCAAGACAAGGACAACCAACTAAGAATTTTTCCATTATCTCATCATTTAACCAAACCTTGGACAAAGATAAGACTTTCAACAACTTCAAATTTATGGTCGTGCAGAACTTAATGTTAAAAGCAGCAAGCTTCAGATCTGTTAAATAATTACTACTCAAAACATCAGGCAGATCATATAATTCAGCTAAGTACAGTTGTGCACCGGCCCGCAAGTTGAGATCCAAAACCTTGACGTTTCTTCTCATGGCAAACCGAATCAACTTCTCCAGTAGATCTGATATACTTTTCCCCCATTCCAATTGAAAGTCGCAACCATTTTCTTTAAAAAATTCAAATTTAAGACGGAGTTTATCTAGCACCCTGCAATCATGAAGATTCAGAACATGACGAACTAAGCCCACAAAGTTCTCATTATAATAATCTGACATGCAGTCATATTCAAACTCCTCAAAATTACGGTACAAATTGCTATCGAAATCAAGGACTTGGATCCCACGCCACAGGTTACCAAATCTACGTAGAAGAACAGTTTTTAAAGCCTCCTGTATAGGCAGAAATGACAAAATATGCACAAGGATGTCATCTGGTAAGTTACTTATAAAGTCCCTGCTCTCATAAGAAATCCTTGCCTTCTTCGAACTACAGCACACCTCTTCGCCAACACTACTGCTTATGTCCATGATAACATTATATAGAGTCACCAAATATCAGCAGTTACTGCCCTCATGTCTGTACCCCTTAAAATCATAAATGTAATAAGCATTAAAAAATCTGTAACAATGCATCCATCATCAGTAACTAAAACACCAAGCTATAGATGTATGATTCTTAATGCATTTAAATAGAAACAATTGCAAAGTTAGCTTAAAACTCTATACTGATGCAAACAGGACACACTTGGACCAGATAAACATATGCTCAACTTAATTTGATCTTTTAGCAAGAATTTTAATGGTTCAGAAAAACAAAAAAGATTTAAGTAAAATTAACTTAGTAGACTCAAAAAGTAAGATATACAGCACATAATTCTCAGCGTTCAAAACTGTAGGAATATGCAACTGATAGTAACTGTGACTACGAGCGATAACTCTTATTGAGGGATGAAAACAACTGCAGTTCGTCCCTATTTCCCAACATTGTTACAATTTCTCCAAAGAGAAAGATGAAAGATCGTTAAAAGTGCTTCAATTCAAATCTTCACAGTATCTTAAGTCTTAACACTAAAATCTCTGCATTTTTTAACGAAATTGAGCGCAAGAGGGCAAAAAAATGCTTTTAATCTCGTGTTTCAATGTATCAACATACAGAATAAAAATCGAAACAATACAGCAATATTCAAGCACCTGTGAGAGAAATTTGCGATTTCTCGATGGAGCGTCGGAAAAACGACGGCGTACGCCGATACAGTAAAAATTAGGCATCCTTCTCAGTGCTCCATGTGGGACTGCCGACGTGGTAAATGGTAACAGAGTAATTATTGAGCCTTGAGAGTGATTATTTGGAGCTGTGGAATATGAAAATAACGAGTTTACACAATTTTTACAAGTTAATGTCCTATAAATAATCATTAAATTCTTTGAATGTGTATTGAATTTTGAGCATGAATTATAACATATTTAATTTGTAGAATAGAAGATGAAACACGGTAATTAATAGGTAATTCAATTTGCAAGTAATCCAATTTGCAATTTTTATGAGTACAACGGCTTAAATCAATCTTCGTCCTCAAATTAAATAAGGGTAAATTATCAAAACCCTCGAGGTTTGTCCAAATTACCAAATAAACCATGTGATTTGAAAAATTACCAATTACCCCTTTTAAAAATATTTTTTTAAAAAAATAGTAAAGTTTAAAAATATAATGTTAAATATATAGGTCTTGATGTCATTTCCATCCTTCTTTATTTTAAGAAAAAATGTATTTTTATTAATGTTCAAATAAAAAACAAGTTAAAGGGGGCAATTGGTAATTTTTCAAACTATAGGACTTATTTGGTAGTTTGGGCAAACCTCGAGGAGAGTTTTGGTAATTTACCCATTAAATAAATAACACAACAGAATCACCTCAAATAAAAGAGTTTCTGTAGTAAATTCGGTACACCGGAGCAGTTAAATAATATCATCCTTTAGATCAAGTTTTATTTAATCTTTATCATTAATAAAATAAAATAATTTAAAATAAATTTAAAAATTATCCACTAAACCCTCACTTTTACCCTATTAACTATCAGGTGCACTGTTGTATCGGGTGAACGGTGAACCACATACTCACCCTAATTCCTAGTTAAAATTTCAATTTAATTAATAAAAGTTTTCATTTAAAGGAATAAAAAATAATTAAACTAATGCACTGTTGAGGTTCAAACTCATAACCTCTCCAAATCATCCAATCAATAATATTTCTCCACCTCACAAACTTATAAATATTAATTAACCTAATCATGCCACCTCACAATTTAAAATTTTAATTTTGTAAACTTATTTTACTTTAATATTTAAAGAGATTATATTAAAGAGATTATAATATTTTCAGATAAAAAATACCAAATAAAATAATAAAATATGTTAGATGTTTTAAATATATATATATATATATATATATATACTATAATGTTTTTTTAAAATAAAATAAAATGTATGAAGAGAGGACAAATGTGATCATTTATTCCACAGAGATATTTCATCCTCTATTCCACATATAAAATATTTCTTATGTGTCATAATCAAAGCCCAAATAATCTTCATGTGTAAAAAGATTTATTAGTCATTAATTAGGATATACTCCTATTTTAATAAAAAAATAAGTTATGAAATATTAGATGAAACATCATTATTGAACAAGGAATTCAAATATGAAGAGGATGATTGTTTTGACATTTTATTCTTTTTAGAAGGGATGGAAACTTTTTTAAATGGAAAGGTAAAAATTCATTAGAGACGGAGAGACCCATGAAAATAAACAACAAAATATATTAAGCAAATCATATAGACCTATTCCAGGCCCAATGAGATATAAGAAAACATATTAAGCAAATCATATAGACCAATCCAGGCCCAATGAGATATAAGAAAACTTCACGTTATCCCTTAATCTACCTAAAAAAAAAACACTTCGGCGACTTCGCCATGGGATAGAGGTATATATATTATTGATTTATAGTTTTAAGACGAGAAGTTAAATAAAAAAGATGATGTAATCACCTAAGTGATGAGTTAATGGTCAAGTTGTTAACAAACAATTTAAACTTGTACCAACAAGGGTAATGTAAGATTTCCAGACATTTAACAATAATGTCGTGCATTACATTACATGCAGAAACAGGGGGAAAAGATGCCACTAGTAGTCAGGATATGTTTGGCATAAAAACTATATATTCTAGTATTCTAACTAAAGATGAGAATGGCATTACTAAGAAGCCCAAAAGAGTAAGTACTATGAAAACTATATCATAGCTTCAGGTGAGGCTCTGGGCAGTGATTTATACTTTCCTGAAAGCTCTTGCAGTTGCTCTGATGTGAACACGAGTTCCTCACGGGAAGGTTCCTGGGTCGATATGACAAGTTTTCGCAATCGTGTAGCACTCCTCAGCAGAAACTTTACCATTTCCATAACATGGGGATCATTTACACATCCATATATGATGATGGTTCCAAGGCAGGGAAAGGTAGCCTCCTGTGAGTCCCAATACTTGTCTACATCAAACTCGTGAGCTTCAATCCATATTGCGTCAGGTGTCTGGAAGATCAAACAACATTAATAAATATATTGATCATAAGATTGGACAGTTTACAAAGAAGCTCATACGTAGGTATACCTAAAACATATTATAACCTCCTGAGTCGGAGTGAATTTTGATGGTCAACGTCTCCAAACGTTGAGAATTTCTCAAAAGCAAAGAAAGCCCAGGATGGTGCCATTTTGTCAGGTATATTTTCAGATGCAAGTCTCTCCACTCAAAGGATGGGCAACGCACTTTAATGAAGTTCCATATGGTGAACACCTGATTAAAAGCATAGAGATATAGATGAATTACATGACTTAGAACTGAACTACCATCAATATTTGTAATAAAAAAGCTCAGCAATCCTCTGAATTCCATCAAATTAAAAACACAGCCTTCTCAACTTGTTATTTGCATGACCCAATAATAAAAATAGGCATGTAATTGCTATTTTAATTCTAGAAGAATCAAGAAAATGTGTAAAAAAAAATGTTTGAACTTTGAAAGACCAAAATGGCATTCACATCTGTAACATGACCAAAGAAATGAGACATAAAATGACTTGATTAGATGCAAAACAAACATACCAGAATAGTCCATGAACACATACTGAAAGTCTTGCAAGGGAGGAATGAAAATAGAAGCCAGAGAACATTAGTATATTTTTGCTGCTTACACCTGAATTTGTAACTATAATGGATGGAACCATCAATTGTAGATGAAGAATACAAAAAGTAGGCACGTTGTAACCACCCATTTATTTCTAAAGACAATACCCAAGGACAGTAAATCAGCAAAAGTTCATTCTCGAAAGCGCTCAGGGAAAGCATCAGTTTCTTCAAGTTTGGATTTTCACACACCAATTTTCTTAAGCCATAGCAGTCAATAAGGGACAGATCTTCAAGAAAAGGGCAACCAACTAAGAATTTTTTCATTATCTCATCATTTAACCAAACCATGTTCAAAGATAAGACTTTCAACAACTTCAAATCTATGGTCGTGCAGAACTTAATGTTAAAAGCAGCAAGCTTCAGATCTGTTAAATAATTACTACTCAAAACATCAGGCAGATCATATAATCCCTCTGGGTAGGGGCCTCCAAAGGCCCGCAAGTTGAGATCCAAAACCTTGACGTTTCTTCTAATGGCATACAGAATCAACTTCTCCAGTAGATCTGATGTACTTTTCACCCATTCCAATTGATAGTCGCAGCCATCTTCTTTAAAAAATTCAAATTTAAGATGGAGTTTATCTAGCACCCTGCTATCATGAAGATTCAGAACATGACGAACTAAGCCCACAAAGTTCTCATTATAATAATCTGACCAGCAGTCATATTCAGACTCCTCAAAATCACGATACAAATTGCTATCAAAATCAAGGACTTGGATCTCACGCCACAGGTTACCAAATCTACGTAGAAGAACAGTTTTTATAGCCTCCTGTATAGGCAGAAATGACAAAATATGCACAAGGATGTGGTCTGGTAAGTCACTTATAAAGTCCCTGCTCTCGTAAGAAATCCTTGCCTTCTTCGAACTACAGCACACCTCTTTGCCAACATGACTGCTTATGTCCATGATACTGTTATATAGAGTCTCCAAATATCAGCAGTTACTGCCCTCATGTCTGTACCCCTTAAAATCATAAATGTAATAAGCATTAAAAAATCTGTAATAATGCATCCATATTCAGTAACTAAAACACCAAGCTATAGATATATAATTCTTAATGCATTTAAATTGAAACATGTGCAAAGTTAGCTTAAAACTCTATACAGATGCAAACAGGACACCCTTGGACCTCATAAACCTATGCTCAACTTAATTTGATCTTTCAGCAATGGTTCAAAAAAAAAAAATCTGAGTAAAATCAAAAAGAAAGATATACAGCACATAATTCTCAGTTGTACAAAACTGTTGGAATTTGCAACTGTTAGTAACCGTGACTACGAGAACATGAGTCACATTTTCTAACAAGCGATAATTTTAATGAGAGATGAAAAAAATGAAACAACAGGCGAAGCTTGCAGTTCGTCCCTATTTCTCAAAATTGTTATAATTTCTCCAAAGGGAAAGATTACTGATAAAAGTGCTTCAATTCAAATCTTCGCAGTATCTCAAGTCTTAACCCTAAAATCTCACTTCTGCATTTTTTAACGAAATTGTGCGCAAAGAGGGCAAAATAAGCTTTCAATTTCGTGTTTCAATGTATCAACATGCAGAATTAAATCGAAAAAATAGAGCGATATTGAAGCACCTGTGAGAGAATTTTGCGTCCATGTGGTACAAATGGTGACAGAATAGTTACTGATACTTTTGAGAGATTATTTGGAGCTGAGGATGAGTCATGAGTAAGGGTGGACGGTAAGATTTTTGGTTATATCAAATATCGTATTAAAATTTTTAATACTATATAAAAAATTATATCGTTATCTTACCTAAACTTTCAGTATACCGTAGTTCGACATACCGATATTTCGGTATAAGAAAATAGTATATCTTCTGCTTACCTATATGTCGGTATACCATATCATACTTAAAATATCAGTATATACCATTCTATGAGATAGTTTGTTATGCCGTTATACACCTAAAATTCAATAAATTTAATAAAAAACTGCACTAGAAAAGTGAAAGATAGCTATAAAACAAATTCTAATAGATAACAAATTCATAATAAGAAAAGTATACGACAATCCACAAACGATCAAATTAAATAAGAATAAGTCTCATGAAAATCGGGTTTACATGTAAGCTTTATTTTTTAATATTACTTTTTATTATATAAAAAATTACTCTTTGGAGAGTAATAATTCATATCTCTAAAAAGTAATTTTTCATGTATTAAAAAAGTAATCGATAAATCAGGATTTACAAGAATTTGAAGAGTAATTTTTTAATTTAGAAGAGTAACAATTTATGTGCTAAAGAGTAATTTTTATGTACTAAACAGTAACAAAGTTTACATAATTAATATATCTAAACAGTAACAGAGTTTACATAATTAATATATCTAAACCCGGTTTACACAAGTTTTTGTCATTAAATAAATAATACATAAAAGATCTACACAAAAATCATATGAGACTTATATTAAAATCAGCACTTTTAAATTTCATATATGATAGAACTACATAACTAAAACAGAAGTACAAGGTATCATGAAAGCCAATCAACTTTATCACCCATTTACAATTATGAAGAAATATACAGTAGAATTTTAGATTTAATCTTTTAATTAAATAGTGTATATATATATATATATAATTTAATTAAAAATTATAATATATAAATAATAATTATAATTGGATATATCATGTAGTATGGTAATATCATATTATATTACTAAAAAATTGAATATTTTACGGTATTTCGGTATATACCGAAATACCGCGGTATTGATCATTTACATACCTTTATCGTATCAAAATTTTCAATACGGTATTATACTTTACCAAAAATTTCGGCGTACCTAAAATTTCGGTAAAATTGATATTTTTCGATATGGTAAGGACGGTATACCGAAATTTTGGTATTTTTCCCCAGCCCTAGTCATGAGAAGCTGAATCGAGTTGAGCCAGTATCAGGCTTAGTATTACTTGTTAATAAATACTAAAATTATCGAGAAAAGAAATACTCATATCAAACGAGAAAAAAAGTATGTTTATTTGCAATTAAAGTATGTCAATAATAAATCAAATTATAACACAATAAAATCATACTTTAATGAATAATCTAGCATATTTTAGAAAACATACTTTAATAACCATTAAACATACTTTATCTAAATAATAAACATATTTTATCACATCTCACAAACCGTCTCAAGTAAGTAACGTCTCACAAGAAACTTTGTCAAAAAGTTATATCGAACTCAAACTCAAAATGAGATTTTTTTTATTTTTTTTTTGTTAAGAATCATTTTTTTTCATGAATGTTTATTCAAGAACATATAAATATTTTTATTTGTAAATATTAATATACAAACTAACAAAAAATAACAATAAAAGTTAAAAAGACATATTTAAACGGTAGGTCTTGCGTGAGACCGTCTCACATAAAATATTTTACACTTTTTTAAAAAAGTTAACACTTTTACTATAAAACGTTATCACTTTCGCTATAAAATATTATCACTTTTCAGTTATTTATACTATAAATTGTTCATGAAATAACATTATCACTTTTTATTAATTTAGTATCACTTTTTCAATATAAAGGTTATCACTTTCTGATCGTCGCACGTAAGACTCTTACGTGAGACGGTCTCACACAAGTCTTTGCCTTTAAATAATCACTTAAACTATTAGTATTATATTTGTGGTTTTTAATATAAATATTTAATTATTAAATACTAATAAATAAATAATAATAATATAAACTACTTAAAAATAATAATAAAATTTACGAACGTGTTCGCGACATTAACGAGTCCGTTAATAAATATGTTCACAAGTTTTCAAGCAGAATAGCTTAAAACTTAAGTTTGGTTTGATAAACTATTCGAACTCAAATTTTAAGCTTGATTTGGCTTAGGGGTGGGTATTGGATCGGATTTCGTGTAATTCGGCTCCAAGTACCCGAAATTTAGGGTTTTAAAATGCATTACCCTAACGCGAATCGAAAATTTAAGTACCTAATATTTTGGGTACCTCATTGATTAACCCGAATTTTTTTTAAATTCTTCCTATATTTTCATGTAATAAAATTAGTACTATTATATTTTGTCATCCTCATATTGTTACTCTCAATAAATTTAATATTTATCATCCTTAAATTAAATTTATTAAATAAATTTAATTAATTATAATATTATACTCCCTCCGTCCCGGCGTAAGATGACCATTTGCTTTTTTGCACGTAGATTAAGGAGTATTATTATTTATTGTATAGTGGATAGTTGTATTAGTGGGAGACTGGGAGTGTGGGTCCCATATTTTAATTGTATTAGAAGGGGGTGTGGGTCCCATGTGTTTAAAAAAGGAAATGAGACTCTTTGGGTGGGACGACCAAAATGGAAAAATGGCCCTCTTAAGTTGGGACGGAGGGAGTACTAATTAATATAAGAAAAATAATATTGTGATTTAATAAAATTTAAATATATTTTTAAGATGTATCATATTAGAAAAAGACTTGGGTGAGACCGTCTCACAGATTCTCTTATATGAGACGGATCACCCATTAACCCATTTAGATAATTTTTAAGGGTCTTGTTTGGTTGGTATAAAATTAGAAAATTAAAATTTTAATTATATGATAAAATTAAGGGTTATTCTGTAGTGCACCGGGTACACATGTGCACTTGGAGGTTTATAGAGTAAATTGGGGTTGTAGTGGGAGTTTTTAATTTTATTTTTAATTATTTTATTTTATTGGGTGGTGAAGATTAAATAGAAATATGATCTAACGGTTGAGATTATCCAGGTGCATCAGTGTACCGGGTGCACAGTAGTTAATGGGCTTAAATAAATTTCTATAGCCTTATTTGGTTGTTATGAAATTAAAAAAAAATTAAAACTAATTATGAAAGGTAAATTAATTACGTCTTACATGTATATATATTTTGTCTATATGCTTTTTTTATTTAATTTATATTTTTATTATTTAAAAATGTAATAATTTAAAATTTATGATTCATTTAATTTATTTTTATTTAAAAATTATAAATTTATAAAATGTAATAATGTTTTTAAAAAGTAGTAACTTATATATATATATATATATATATATATATATATATATATATATATATATATATATATATATATATATATATATATATATATATATATATTACTGATTAACTGATTAAATAAAAGTGATAAGTTTTCATTTGAATTATGTTATGAATAATTCATAACGTTAAAGACTTATGTGAGTCCGTCTTACGAATGACTTCCATAAAAAAGATAAGAAAGTGATAATATTTATAAGAATTAAGAACAAGTGATATCAAATTGATGAAAAGTGATGACGGTGATGTAAATTATTTCATGAACAGTTTACACTATAAATTAAAAGTGATAACTGATTAGCAATTTTGTAGTAGGGATGACCAATTAAAATAATTCATCGAACCACAGGGAGGTAGACACTAGTGCTTGAGCGATCTCACGTTTCTTGTAATTTTATAGAGACGAATCATCAAAGGGATTGATTGTAAACAAATAATAAATGACAAGTAATCAAAACAAGCAATGATCACAAATAAGATGAACAAATGAAGGGTGTTTTCCAAATTAAGTAAAAGTGAGATTTACAATAATTAAGAAGTGAAAATTCTAGGATAAATGCATCAAATTCATATGAATCATGGGTGTAGACTAAGGGCCAACAAGAAGTTCACCTAAATTCCCTCTCGAGATGGATAGGATATGAATCATACATAGCTCAAACAATTGGTTCTCATTCAAACAATTCCAACTAGGTACTAAGCTTGAAATGAGAGTCCCTTCACACAATTAATCAACCTCTCGATCTAATCAATCGGATGTCCTACCAAAGGGTTCTAAATTCCAAAGGATTTCTCAATCTCTTTACAATTTATAATGCACATGAAGTGTATGACAAAATGATTCAATTAATTATCCTAAACATATCATTGACTTCTCAATCTAATAACATGCTTACAACAATAAACCACACAAATCATCACAAACATCAAGATCTAAAACATCAATGGTAGAAAATCAATTAACCCAATCAACATATTAATTTTAATACATAAATCCCAAAATTATCCAACAACTCTCATGTTGCTAATCTCACAAGGGAGATTAGCCTACCATATTCATAAGAACATTAACATAAACATTAAAATCCTTACAAAATATGATAAAAAATAAAGTTTCACTACAAAGTATGGATGAAAACTACCTTGGATGCCTCTAATGATGATCTTCTTCTTCCCCTTGCAATCTTTCTCTCTTTCTTGCTTCTTTTCCTCAATTGAATGAAGTTTTTGATGGTGGGATGATGGTAGATGGAATGGATGAAGATGATAGTGTAAAATGGAGGAAATAGTGTGTGAGGTGTGTGCAGGGGTGAAACCCTTCGAAAATCTGATCAAATATTGAAGTATTTGGTATTTATACCCCTTGGGAAGCTTCTAGAAGGGTTTTGATATGTTTCTGATCCTGCAGCAACACGAGTCGTGTGCTGCAACACGGCCACAGGGTGGCCGTGTAGGTGTTTCTGATGTCAAAAAATGGCCAAGGCTTACAGGGCCGTGTTGCGCAACACGGCTCGTGTGCTGCAACACAGCTCGTGTGCTGCAACACGGCCGACCGTGTTGGTTCAACCCCTGTTTTTCACAATTTTATTTCGGCTCGTTCTCCCTCGTTTCAATTCTGAATTGAGATCCGCTTTTTCTACGTCTTTCTTTTCGCGTCTAGGATCTATTTTTGCCTGAAAATCATATATTTAAGCTCATTCACACACATCTCCATAAAAATATAGAACACAACCAAAATACACATAAATTTGGATAAAATAATACGAAAACACATATAAAAAGACACTAAAATCTAGGTGAAAATATCACTCATCAATAATATTTTAGAAAAAAGAAATAACATTTTTAATAAAAAGTGATAAATAATTACAAAAGTGAATTTCAAGAACAATTTATAGAATTGATAAAACGTGATAATATTTTTAATAAAAGTGCTAAAAAAAAGTGATAACTGACTAATTGAACTATTTCATGAATAACTAGTATGACGGATAAAAAGTGATAATATTTTAAAGAAAAAGTAATATTTGATCAATGAAAAGTGATAACAATTTAATTAAATTATTTTATGAACAATTAATAAGATGAATAAAATGTGAAAATATTTTTAATATAAAATGATATCCAATCAAAATAAAGTGATAACAGAATTTCTAAATAATTAAAAATAATAATTATAATTATTATTATTCCTTAAAAATAATAATGATTATTATAATAAAATATTCATTTCACGAAAATTTTGAATTTTTCCTGTAAGAGAGACATCCGCCCATTCACGGTATAAGGCGATAGCTGTACACTTTTTTCAATTTAATTTTGCCAAACAGGGCCCGCTTTTGATATAATTTTATTATTAAATTTAATTTAAATTATACTTATTTGGATCAAATATAATCCCTCTCACATAAGGGATCCGTGAGACGGTCTCACCCAAGACCTACCCATTATATTATAAATTTAGTAAATTATTGTATAAAACTCTTTAAAAAAATATTAATTTCTTTATTATTTAATATAATATATGAATAAATGAAGATTGAGATTCTTCACTAATTGTGGAAAATGCAGATTTGAGGAATTCTTTATTTCTCTTCAATGAATGTGTGGCATGAATCAATGATTGAAAAATGAAGATTGGGTAATGGAAACCTACTAAATATTAGTATATATTATGTTATATATAATTTTTAAAAAAATCGAGTAACCTGATCGGGTAATTTTCAAAATCCAATATCCGATCTGATAATTACAACCAGGTTCGGGTAAGCCCAAAGCCCGAAATTACCTGAAAAATCTAGTTTTACGGTTAATTTTTTTCGGATCGTTTCGGGTACCGAAACCTGAAAAAAAATGCTCACCTCTAATTTGGCTTGTTAAGATTAATGAATGACTTGAACGTATACTTTATCAAATTGAAATTTGAATAGTTCGCGAATGATTTGAGGCAAAAACTTGTGTGCTCCCGAACGCACGGGAACACATTCCGTGTGCCTTTGAAATTTTGTGTTAAATTGTATACCCTTTAATATAAAGATGTGTACCCAAGAAAAAACTTATGTCTGCCCGGGCGCACGGAACACATTCCGTGTGCCTTTAGAATTTTGTGTTAAATTGTATATCCTTTAGTTTAAGGATGTGTACCCTTTATTTTCTGAAGAAAATAAAATATTAATGAAAAGTGTATACCCTTTAGAACAAAATGGTGTATCTTTATTAATTAAAGTGTATACCCTTTAGAACAAAATAATGTACTCTTACTCATAATACTAAATTCTAAAGGCGCACGGTGTGCACCCGAGCGCATGCAAGCCTTCACTCACGATTTGATTCGCTTATATCCATATAAGAGACCATGAGATAGCATCGTAATTTTTATTAGTATTATAATATTTTTTAATAATAGATAAAAAGTAAATAATAAAATATATTAGGTGTTTTAAATATGTACATTTTTTTTAAGGCCAAGAATAGTTACACATACTTTCTTCTTTTTTTTGGCAAAAGCTCTTGCGCACGGGATATGGAGGGATACTTCGTGTTCTCATGTGAACACAACCTTCCCCCTCTATATTCTATTTAAACCTATGTATTAATAGGGATTTAAATTACAAAGGGACATGGAAATTGTAAAGGGGCATAAGAGAATGTTTCTTTTTTTTTTTTTATCTTATACACTAATTTCTCAATACACATGGGTAGATCCTCTTCATTTGAAAAGATTGTCAATTTCATATATTTTCTTAAATCTACGCAATTTATTAAATCTAACTGTTACAATAAAGCCACCTCACCCCTTTAGCTAATTAAAATTTGGATTTATTACTATCTAATACAAATTATACATCCATATTACTATTAGACATTATAAGGTAAAAATATTACTAGCCGATACAATATATTAGGATGAGATACCCAATATATTCCTATTTATAATCTCAATCAATTTTTTTTATTAATAATTTCAGTTCTCTATTCTTTTATGTTTTCGTTGATCTTTTCTGGTGACTTTTCCTTTTCTTCCTCCAAATTTTCGGCGTCCTCCTAGCCATGAGGATATTTCAATGCTTCTATAGAGGGAGGGGGGAGCGTTATATCTCTCTAAATTTTTTCTACCTCCTCCATCTACACTTTCTCCTAATTTTGCCCTAGCCACCACCATCTTGAGTATTTTTCCCGGCTGGGCTCTTGCCATCCGACTATCACCGGCGCCCTTCCAGGCCGTGCCGGCTGTTCTGCCCCTATCTAGAGTTCAGATTTCTACAATTGGTGATGTCCCTAGATAGGTTTACCTCGCTTTCAACACTGTATATCCGATCTGGGACACCTTCGCCTCACCTTCTCCCTCACGCAGTACGTCATCGCCGCCCTTATCGATCCACCTCACGTTCGATGGCCGACACCATTAAACCAGCCACATCTGGTTTCTTACGCAACACGCTCAATTTCAAGATTGGGCCTCTGTTTCTCCTCTTCAAGCTCTTCAGTCGACGCTGCTTCATATGCCCAATCTGACAACAGATTCCCTTCCTAGGGCTTCCGTTTTTATCGATGATGTCGTCGCCGCCGTCATGTTTCATGACAATAGCGGTCTGTCCGCTCAATCCATCACAGAGGCGACCATCGTCGACGGCCCCTTTCCGTTGCCATCGCTTTTCGCAACTTCCCTGACTGGACCCACCTCCGTTCACAATCAGCCGGGACCATAGCTTCCGCCGATTTCTGGATTTCTGCTTGTTTCTCTTTCTCTCTGAAGGCTACAATTCTCTTTGATTTTTTTACAACTTCAGGGATCGATGAATCTGTTTGTTTAATAGACAGATATTGATGGGACTTTGCTTGCTGATGCTTTTGATTCTACCCTTGGGTTCTCCAATTACATGGCCATTGTGGCTGCTCCCGACACTTAGCTGCTGTCATCCCTTTTTGCTGCCTAGGGCAAAGTGGAGGCATCAACGAAAGGTATTGCTGAAGAAAATTAAGAATTAAGAATCAGGAAGTTGGACTAGGAGTTTTCTTCAACCTGCTATGTTTGTTCGCTTCCATGCTTCTGGTCTTGGATTTTTTTGCTTTAGTTTTAGTATATTTTATACGATATTCAGAAATATTGCATCCAGAAACATTGCCTGCTTCTGGTCTTGGTTTTTCTATTTTAGTTTGTGTATTCAAAAATACTGTATTCAGAAATATTGCATTCAGAATATTGTCGTGCTTTTAATCTTGGTTTTTTCTTTAGTTTGCGTATTCAATAATATTATATTCAGGAATACTGCACTTGGTTTTTTCTAATTTAGTTTGAGTATTAAAAAATATTGTACTTAGAAATATTGCATTCAATAATATTTCTCTGTTTTTTATCTTGGTTTTTCGTGTACTAAAAAATATTATAAATATTGTCCTGCTTTGGTTCTTTCAATGTTTTTCTATTTTGTTTTGGGTATTCAAAAATATTAAATGCTAAAATATTTGAATATGTGGGTTACTGCTTACCATACTAAACATATTTAATAATGCAATTATGCTATGGGATGATTATGGAATCTATTTTTCCTTATTCATAAAATATTTCTGGATACGTAGAACTGATAAGAGAATCAATATTCAATTCTTGATATAATTGAATACACATCTGATAAGAGAATCATTATTCAATTCTTGATATAATTGAATACACATATCTTAGGAGTTCGTGAGGGTGAAAATATGGGTGTATCTTTCTCTTATTTTTTTTCCTGTTGTTATAGATAGAGTGGTGGGGGTATTCAATAATGAAAATAAATTAAAAAAAGTTGGAGCATGAAGATTCGAGATTGAAATTTGAACACAACAATCTTTAACGTATTTTCTATTTTCATGGAGAGATAAATAGGTAAATTAATTTTTGAATATAATTAAATTTAAAATAGAGTTAAAATTGGTATTTGATGTATTCAATTTGGATATTGTACCTAATAGTAATATAGGTACATATTATGTACCTATAAGTAATGGACCCTTAAAATTTTACTATTTCTCTTTAAATTTCTACATTTCTTAATTTAAAAAAAATCATAAATTTATTGATTATAATTTGCCACATCACCTTTTTATAATTTTAATTAATTCTAAATTTTTATAGAACTCATCCTTTCTTTTCTTTATTTTTTAAAAATATTATTATTATTAATTAATTACTGTTAATTAAAATTATACTCTTAATATGAACACTGAACCCTAAAAATAAATATTAAACACTAGGCCAAAATTTATCATAAACCCCAATAATAAAATTGCAATTACACTTTTAAAATTAATATCAAACCCTAAATATTATACCTTAAAGGCAAAATAAATCTAAATTACAAGGAACAAATTATAATTATAGTATTTAATAATTAACACTAAATTTTTATAAAACTCATCCTTTATTTTTTTATTTTTAAAAATATTATTATTATTAATTAATTATTGTTAATTATAATTATACTCTTAAAATTAACACTGAACCCTAAAAATAAATATTAAACACTAGGTCAAAATATATCATAAACCACAAGAATAAAATTGTAATTATACTCTTAAAATTAATATCAAACCCTAAAAATAAATATTAAACCTTAAAGGTAAAATAAATCTAAATCACAGGGAACAAATTATAATTATAATATTTAAACTAATAGATGGCTTTTATTAAAAAGAGAAAAGAAAGGAAAGGGCACAGTAAAAAGAAAAGATGTTCAATGAAATGCTTAAAGCAGTAAGCAAGCCTAAACATGCGGCATAAAAAAGGATCAATAACAGGTGATCAATATATAGAGCTAGTCAAGATTATCAAGGTCTTTTCGTATAATATCATTTAATTCTTCTCGTATCAATTTAAGCGCATGTATGTTCATAAGCTCATGCTTATTTATTTGAGGATTATTGAGCTAAACTTAAAGGCGAGTATTGCGCTTGGATGTCGGTTGATAAAAATTTTTCTTGGGCCTGCCTCGTTTCTTTTTTGCAACACTTGTTTCCAAAGTTGGAAAATCCTCCACATTCTTCTTGGTACAGAGATCAGTGTAATCCAAATATCTATGCTCAGTATCTACAAGTACAACACCAGGGAAAGGAAAGTTTTGAGTTGCTCACAAAATTTTTAGAAAATTCTTTCTCTAAAAATTTTGGCTTTCCACGTTATTGGAGACCTTGTCCCGGTTCTTCGCCTTGCAGCTTCTTCCCGGCGTCCAGGTTTTTCTCGGTTCCCTCTCCGGCTACTAGGATTTCACAGCGGAGGGTTTAGAAGGCTGTTGTGGTCTTGAGTATTGACAGTCGCACCCCTCCTTTTTTCTTCTTCTTCCCTTGCTATTTTTGGTAGTTTTCTGCTGGTGGAGCCGCCGCCCTAGCGACTAGGGCTTCTGTTTTTGTGTGAGCATTGGTGTTCTTCTCCTACATTTCTTTTCTAATGGGGAAGAAATCCATAGATTCTGCTGCTTCTAAAACTGTGAAGGAGTGTCTCATGGTGGATGAGACAATTGATTGGTAAAGCCAAAAACCATGAAATTGGGGGTTCTACTAAAGCCCTAATTCTTGAATCTAATCCATCTTTGAAAGCATTAGATAAGAAAGCCACTCGTGTGAATAGACAGAAGTTGGAATCTGTTGAGGGTGGGTTGGAGTCTATGGTTCAGGGTGATATTGGTGTTGAATGTGTGGGCAAAGGACTGTCGAATCTGATCCAGCAATTTGAGGATCGTTCGGTGGCTCCTTCTCGTACTGGTAACAATCGACAAAAGGATGTGGAGGGATCGAGAGGTGTTGTCGGACCTGCTGTCCTTGCTTCAGCTGGGAGGGCTTGGTCTCATGTTGTAGGCTCGTTTGGTGTTGGTTGCGATCAGGGGGCTGATGGGCAGAACAAGGTGGGTTGCGCAGGGGAGCAGAGAACTGCCGGCGGTAGTGCTTTCATGGCTGGTCCTACTTCATCCGAGGAGACTCGACCTTGCTGGACTGAAATTGAATTTGAGCAAGGGAGACTCACGGGTGGCATACAGGGGACATGCTTGAGTGATTATGCTGGAGTATCCTCCAATAATGAAGGTGGCGATTCGAAATTGAGTGGTTCCTCCACAGCTGGGGCAAATTTGAATGGTAAGAAAAACTCTACTAAGCCTAAGGAGCTGATTGATTATACAAAATTTGTAAATAATCGACATATCGATCCGTCTCGGAAGTTGAGGTACATTCCACCGAGAGCTGATGGGTCCGTGTTTCTTGATCCTAAACATGACAACAAAAATTGGGATCATACCCTGATTGGTTATTTTTCTGGGAAGTTTCCAGGGATGCAAGGACTACATGGGATTTGTGCTGTGTGGGGTGTTCGCTATGAAATTACTATGCATCAGTCTGGCTGGATCATCTTTCGTTTTCATTTGGAAGCGGACCTTGACCATGTGATGGACACGGCTCCCCACTACATCTTCACGAGGTACTTGATGCTTGAAAGGCTTCCTCGTGCCTTTCAATTTGATGATAGAGAGATTCTCATGTGCCTGTGTGGGTTCATTTCCCAAATTTTCCACTTGAATTTTGGAGCACGGAACACATAAGCACGATAGCCTCCATGGTTGGACGTCCGATCATGATTGATGAGGCCTCTGGCGTGAAGGGTAGGAATTCTTTTGTCAGAGTACGAGTGGATATTGACGTGTCTCAGGACCTCCCGAATGAGATTGAGCTTCACTTTCCTGGGGGTCGCTTTATCCAGTTGGTTCTATATGAGAAGCTTCCTTCATATTGTGTTGATTGTAGGAGGATTGGTCATCTTGCTGGTATGTGTGCTATACCTAAGGAAGGGGTGAAGGAGGCGACTACGGATGGAGGGGAGACAAGTGGGAAAGACGTGGATGGCTTTGAGAAGCAAAAGAAAAAGAGAAATAAAAGTAAGAAAAAGGAGATGGAGGGTGAGTCGAATGCTCAGACAAAAATACTAAGTATTGTCCCATCTTCAGGGCGTTATCAGATGTTTGAAGAACCGGAGGGTCCGCCTCGACGTGGACGTGAAGGCAAAGCTCCGATGCAAATTGATAAATCTAGAGGGCATTATAAGAGTCGTGAGCCTTTAGTGGTGAGTTCTTCGTCAGAAGAGGAGAGTGATCATTCTCCACCTCCTCGTCATCATCAAGGTGGTGGAACTAAGAAATGTACATCTGGTGTTGTTATACAGGAGCTTTCTGCTTCTGTGAGGAAGAATGCTCATTCCGGAGGAAAGCCTCTGGACCCACCCCGTAGATGAAAATCCTCTCCTGGAATGTGCGGGGACTTGTGAACTCTCCGTCGCAACGTGCAGTTCGCAGGTTAGTACGGAGTAATAAAGTGTGTATTTTGGGACTTGTTGAAACTAAATTAAATATTGATAATGTTGGGGATGTATGAGTCGTATTGTGCCTGGTTGGAGTATTGCTCATAATATTGATATTGTTCTTGGTGGTCGTATAATTATTGCGTGGGACCCTTCACATGTTGTGTTAGAGTCTGTGGTTATGCATGAGCAGTGTATTTCTGGTATGGTTCGATGCTTATTATCTCGCAGGGAATTATATATCAGTGTTGTCTATGGTTGTAATGGTGTTCTGGATTGCCGAAGGTTATGGGATCACCTCGTTACGGTTGGCCTGAGAGTTGATTTCCCGTGGCTTTTTATGGGTGATTTCAACAGTATCAGACGGCCAGATGAACATTCTGTGGAAAGTCCCTCCAATACAAACTGGGCACAGAGTTGATTTTGAAGAGTGCTATGTTCAGTTGGGATTAGAGGATGCCAGGTCCAAGAGGCTTTTCTTTACTTGGACTAATTGCACGTATTGGAGTTGTATTGATAGGGTGCTTGTCAATGGACTCTGGACGGTGGATTCAGGGGTTGTTGAGGCAGAATTCTTGGAGATGGGTACCACATCAGATCATAGTCCTATGCTGGCGTCTGTCTTTCACTGTGAGGTGGAAAGGATTCGCCCGTTTAGGTACTTGAACATATGGAGTACGAGTGAGGGCTTTCTTGAGGTGGTGCAAGGTGTGTGGAATTCTGAGGTAGTGGGAAATCGTCAGTTCATTGTATGCCGCAAGCTAAAGATCCTCAAACCTAAACTTAAACTGTTAGGTAAGAGGGACTTTAGTCATATTGCGTAGAGGACAGAAAGGGCTTGTAATGACGTCGCTAGGCTTCAGGTGGCGAGTCATGGAGACCTAGACAACGCTGAGTTATGGGGAAGTGTGTGTGAGGCTGCAAAACAAGCTGATTTCCTAACGAATGCAGAGCACTTGTTCCTCAACCAACTTGCCCGTGGAGAGTATTTGAGGAATCAGGATAAGGCGACCAGATTCTTTCACAGGATGGTTAAGTCTCATGGAACCCGAAATTATATCACCTCCATCCGCACCGAATCCGGGCACACCTCTTCTCGTGACGAGGTAGTGGAGGAGTTTCTTACTTTCTAAAAAGACTTATTGGGTTCTTCTAATCAGAGGGAGGAGTGTGATCCCTCTGTTTTTGAGTGGGGTACCGTACTAACAGATGAACAGGGCATTGAGATGATTGCCCCTATCTCAGCAGATGAAGTTAAAAATTTCATCTGGAGTATGAATATCAGCAAGGTACCTGGACCCGATGGTTATTCTCCGGCATTCTTTAAGGATGCGTGGGAGGTAGTTGGAGGAGATGTGGTTGCAGCTGTTCAGGAATTCTTTGACTTTGGGCGGTTACTTCGGTAAATGAATTCCACCTTCATCACCCTAATACCAAAGGGCACTCACGACCCTGATGTTAGGGATTTTTGCCCCATCTCGTGTTGTAATGTGCTCTATAAGATCATCTCTAGGATCATTGTAGGACGTATAGTAGGCGTGATGGATGGGTTGGTATCTGAGAGTCAATTTGGTTTTGTGAAGGGTAGAAAGATGAGGGATTGTATCATGTTAGCGCAGGAGGTGGTGAAAAATTATGGTTGGCTGTGGGTCGTATTGCTAGACGAATGGCTGTTAAAGTGGATATCAAAAAGGCATACGACATAGTAGATTGGGACTTTCTTCGGAACGTCTTTGTGGGCCTACAGTTTCCGCTAAAGATGGTTGGATGGATTATGGAGTGTGTCACTACCACCTCCTACTCTATCCTCATCAATGGCTTGCAGGAGGGCTTTTTTGAGGGAAAGAGGGGATTAAGGCAAGGGGATCCCCTCTCATCTCTCCTTTTTGTTTTAAGTATGGATTATTTCTCCAGAATGTTTAAAAGACTTGCCTATCATGATCAGTATAAATTTCACTCTAGACATTGTGCAAGGGTTGGTCTCACACACTTGGCATTCGCGGATGATCTGCTCTTTGCTTATGGTGACCGTTCTTCCGCCGAGGTGGTTGCCAAAGCACTGAGAACTTTTGCAGGAGTTTCTGGACTAGAAGTAAGTGAGGCAAAATCCATTTTTTTTATGGCAGGGGTTCCGCCAGATGAAGAACAGAGAATCAGGGAGGTGTTGCCTTTTCAGGAAGGTACCTTTCCTGTTCGATATTTGGGCGTTCCATTGCAAGGCAAGAAATTGAGGGAGTCGGCATTTGAGCCACATGTTACTAAAGTGGCGGACCTGATTCGAGGTTGGTCCAGTCGGCCTATCTCGTATGCTGGTCGACTTGAACTCATTCGTTCTATTGTATATGGAGTGATGAATTTTTGGGCTTCTATGGTAAAACTTCCCAAGGGTGTTATTGATAGGGTGGAAAGGATGATTAGGAGCTTCCTATGGGGCTCTGCTCGAGGCGCTGTTTGATGGAGTGAAATCATTCTACCCAAAGAGTAGGGCGGCCTCGGGTTGAGAAGTGTGGAGCTTCTTAATGATGTAGCCTTATGTGGAGCATTGTGGGATGTACACTCTGAGAAGAGATCTCTATGTGTCAAGTGGATTAGTTCAGTCTATCTTACCCAAGAGTCGTGTTGGGACATAGAGGCAGTTCCGAGTGCCTCTATCGTATGGAAAGAAATTCTGCAGGCAAGAGATAGGATACATGCTCGACTAGAAGGTGATCTATTTTCCACCCTCACCGAGTGCTCAGAAAAGGGGTCATTTGTTGACGGACAGACTCTACTCTAGAGTTGCTGATGTTGGCCAGGTGAGGTATGTCTATAAGAAACTGTGGTGTACGTGGGTTCCGAGGAAACATTCTTTCCGTATGTGGCTGGCCGTGAGGAATCGGCTGAACACTATGGATAGATGGAGAAGGGTAGAAGAGCCGTTGGAGTGTGTTTTGTGTGTAGGCAGACTGGAATCGAGGGATCATCTCTTCTTTCAATGTCCATTTGCAAAGGAGGTATGGGATCGTGTGAGAACTGATGTGGGGCGGAATAGGAAGGTGACTACGATAATGGCAGGTATCAAGTGGCTTCACAAGGATCGTCGGGTCCATGTGCGAGAGAAAGCACGGCGGGCGCTAGCGCTATATGGATGCGTGTTCTTCATCTGGAAGGCACGTTGTGAAGCGCTGATTGAAGGTGTTCGTCCGACAATTGATAGAGTTGTATACTCTATTTTATTGCATATAGCTAGATTCCTTCAGTTTTTAGCTATGTCGTAGTTTTATTTTGTGTTGAATTTCGTGTGGAGTTGTAAGTGGACTTGGGCTTTGCCCCTTTGAAATAATCGAATAAATTAACATTTATTCAAAAAAAAAAAGTACAACACCAGGGTTCTGAGGACGCACTACTGATGGCGAAGATGATTTCACTCCATAACTAATACTAAATCTTAAAAATAAATATTAAACCCCAAGACAAATAAATCATAAACCACAAAATAAAAATTTTATATATAACAAAGAATATATATTATTAAATTTTTAATTACAAATAGAATAAATATAAAATAACAAAAAAAAAGAGAAAAAAAAAAAAACCAACAACAACAACAGCGCAAGACACAACAGAGTTAATAAAAGAAGATAACGTGAAACTGCCATTTACGAAATTTATATTCTACTTCTATCTATCTTCTACTACTACTAAAAAAAGGAGAAAATATTTTTTATGCAACTTCATTTGTGCGTGTAAGTTTCTTATCCACCACCAGTTTTTAGTTAGATTTTTATACCAAATTATATTTTTGGGTAACATTAGGCAGTTCTTAGTTAGTTTTTTATACCAAATTATATTTTTGGGTGCCCTTTAAAAAAAACCCGCTGCACCCACCGGTAACCCATCCCCTCTTACCTTCCTCAACCTTGTCGGCCGCCGCTGTCTATGGTTATTCAAGAAACATGCCATTGACGCCCTTTAAATCTGCATCGCATACTTTCGATGGCCACCATATCCAGCCATGTCTAGCTTCTTTCAACGAGCCCCAGTGTCGCCCTCGTTCACTCTCGAAATCGGCTGGCCCATTCCCAAATTGTTGTCTTCTTGGCGAGAACTTCAGCGCCACCGGCTTCAGAACCACCGACCAGAGATTCGCCGACCACGACAACACTGCCAACAACGCATCTCATGATGGCCTCCACCGACAGCTTCTCTGTTGTTGACTCCACCATCGCACCTCTGCGATTTGCAGACATCTCCGCCATCCAGCCAACGTAGAAGTGCGATTCAAACGCGAATTGTCCGATGGACCGCCGTAATTAGATGGAGTCCCTTCCTAGGGCATCTGGATGTGTTTCACAGGATTTGTTTATTGCATCTGGGTGCAGAAACAAGGATGATGTAGTGGTCTAAAGGTATTGATGAAGAATGGAAGTAAATTCAATACCAAAAGGATGATGTGGACCAAAATGACTATAAACAAGGATATCTGGGTTGCAGAAACAGAAAGAAGAAGAATCAAGAAAATCAAAGGGTGAGTTCAAGAAAGCAACTGTTAAGATCAGATTACCTCTTTGGACTCTCCAACCTCCTCCCATCACCGTCGCAAGACCTTCAACGTTGAGATGAAGAGGTTTTCAGGTGTTGCCCCTTCAACTGAATTCTTGATGGTTACAGAGTGGTGGAAATATGATTTTGAGTTTTCTTCCTCTTCCATCACAATCAACTTAATTCGATTATTTAAATATGTGTTCCATCGCAGTTTATTGCCAAACACATCTCAAATCAGACCACGGCTTTTCAGTTCCCACTTCCCCATAGCATTTTTAATTATATACTCCTCCGGCCACTTGAAAGATAACCGTTTGCTGTTTGCACATGGATAATTCTAAGATCTTTATTTGCTTTTTGCACGTGGATTAAGGAGTATTATTATTATATGTAAAGTAGGTAGTTGTATTAGAGGGAAGTGATGAGTCATATTGTGTACTTTCTTTACTAAATAGAGAAAATTAATACATTTGAAGCGGACGCATGAATAGTGAAACGAGTACCGTATAAGTGGCTGAAGGTAGTATGTTTTTTTTTTATTTTAGGAAAAATAAGTTTAGGGACATCATGGTCATTTCACTCATTAAAGGGTCATATTTTTAAGATAACTCAGTGGATGGTGGAATTACTTGGAGTCATATACGTACCCACTTGCATACATTTCCCATTTTTCACAAAAAAAAAAGGTGAGTTTGGGATTTTGGCCACGTGTATCTAGGATTACGTCTTGGACTTCCACCTGATTATTTCTCTTGTTCTCTCCTCCATTTGTCTCTCCCTCTTCATCTTCACGCGGGACTTGCATCTAGGTATTCCTCATCCTCAACGGCATTTCATCTTCACTCGACTCTTATCGCAATGTAATAGTTGCATACTTTTACCATAATAATAATTATAATAATGAGATACGTGTATATATATATATAATAAAATAATAATAAGAATGTGGGAAAGGATAATAATAATAACGTATTTGTAACGGTTGAGTTTGTTTTTGAAAAAGACTATATATATATATATATATATTATCCTTTCAAAAATAAACTCAACCCTTACAAATACGTTATTATTATCATTTCCCCATTCTTATTATTATTTTATTATATATATATATATATATATATATATATATATATATATATATATATATATATATATATATATAAAGATTGAGTTTTATTTTTGGGAAAAGACAAACACATCATGTACAGTAGGATAGTCCAACGGTTGGAGGCCGCCCGAGGAGAATCACATCATAACATTCTTTGCAGCGATTGAGATCTCCAAAATTTTCATAATCATCATTCGATCCCACCGCCCTCTTGTTCTTCATATTCCATTATTTTTCCACCCCAATTTTCCTGCCTTAGCATATGAGATCTTAAGAGTATAACCATCTCACCTTCTCCCTTCTTTCCAAAAAGAACAGAACCATATGAGATCTTAAGAGTATAATAATCCCACCTTCTTCCTTCTTTCCATCCAGAAAGAACAGAGCCCTTTCCAACTCCTTAATCCTTTCTTATCTTGTTTTTCTCTCCAACCAACCACTCTTCTTTCCAACACCTACTGTAAAATAAGAAACAAGGAGAGGAAGTCTGAGCATCCGTATCAACAGTCGCTAGTATCTCGGAATAGTAATGATCTTAAGGGAGGAGTCGTCATTCTTTTCATCATCTGCACTAAGTACCTTCTCTAAACTATCAAGGTGATCTTCATTATTAAACATGACAGTCATATCACTTTCACAAACTTTTTCACAAATTGCTCTTATAGATATGTATAGTTGGAAGCTCTTGCTTATTCTTATTATGTCTTGGAGGCATGTTAGTTTCTGTGTTATCTATTATGAATGTTATCAATATTAACTCTCTATGTTTCGAGTTAAAAGTTTTTTTTGTCCCATAACTATTGCAAACTTTAGATTCTGTCCCAAGAAAGATATTTGTATTGATTTTGTCCCATAACTATTAGTCTTTTTCAATTTTGTCCAATTTTCGTCAAAACCCCAGAGTTCCGTCAGAAATCGGTAACATGCACAACAGGTGACATATTAAATTGGGAAATTCGGCGAGAGAGATGACGTGTTAATTTAATTTATAAATTTAATTTTTAAATGATTGACAACTAAACTTGCCAGGTCATGATTTGAAGAAAGATCTAATAAAATAAAATTATGAGAAATCTCACTTCTCTATTTCTTAAACCCCTTTCATCTTCACCAAACTTCTGATTCATATCAGTCCACCAGAAGGGCTTGTTTTCTGGCCACTGTTTATTGGGCCTTGGCAATAGTGACTTATCTCTAACGTCTCACCTTGCCGTTGCTGCCTATTTTGAAGAGATTTGACGAAATCTCCACTAAAGGATCAGAACAAGACGACTATGCCTGGCCGGCGTTCAAAAGTTTAAATATCTCAACATCGAGCTCTGACCTCAAATTCGCCAGTCAATTCTTAACTCAACACCTCTATTTGCTGGTGGCGCGATTTCAATACACCACCCACACCACCTCTATTCACCTCTGATTTCTAAACTACTCCCCGCTCACGTGCTCACGCAAGTCTGCCCTTTCTACAGCTACGCCAACCCGCCGGCCCCATGTCATGCACCTTCCGCCAGGCCTGGGAAAGATCCCTAATCCACATCAACCTCCTTCCTCCACTGTATTACAATTTGACTCTTTCTACAAAATCGAATAACCCTAATCTAATTCTTCCTCCAATATCCCAAATTTGAATAGTCCAAACCCAAATTCTGCTTATTGATGTTTTCGATGATGGTAGGCAGCGACGCCGTGAAAATTTTTGGTTCTATGTGGTGGTGACAGAGGCAGCGTCGCTGGTTATCTTAGATTTCCAATGGTGGAAGTGCTGTAGCTGGTTCACTCGGATCTCCGATGGTGGATAGTGATGGTGGGGGCGGTGCCAATCGATGGTGGATAGTCATGGTGTGGTGGAGATTGAGTCTGCGGTGGTGGTGATTGAATATTGGTTTGCTGTTGAAGTTTGAGTCTGCGATAGTGATGGTGGTGATAGTCATGGAGTGGTGAGTCTGCGATGGTGGAGATTGAGTGTGCGTCGGTGGTGATTAAAATATATTTTAGAAAATTAGGATTGCTGAGTCCGTTTTTTATTAGTTTTTTTATTAATTTGATGACATGGCAGTTTTATTGGCCCAAGTTTGCCTAGATGTCCAAGTCACCCTCCCTCGCAGGATTTTCCCAAATTTATATGTCACGTGCAACACACGTGATCAATTTTCGGCGAAAATCGAGGGTTCCAGCGAAAATTTGGCAAAATTGAAACAAAACTAATAGTTATAGGACAAAATCAATACAAATAACTTTTTGGGGACAAAATTTAATGTTTTTAATAGTTATGGGACAAAAATTTTTTTAACTCCTATGTTTCTGTGTTTTTTTGTTAGCAGTAGAATATAGAATATTTGTAGAATATTAATAGAAGATTATCAATATTAACTCTCCGTGTTTCTTTATTTTTCTGTTAGCTGTAAAATATAGAATATTTGTAGAATATTAGTAGAATATTATCAACATTTACTTTGGAAGCATGTTAGCCATAAAATAATATTAGTTCTGTATTAGCTATAGAATCACGTGGAACTGTATTAGCACAGTTAACTGTAATAATATTTTATTTTATAGATTTGATGGACTGAGTTCTAACTGTAGAAACACTACGAGATAATAATGCTAATATAATTTAAAATCTTTAAACAAGAAAGATATCAAATCTTTCTGTAAGTAAGAAATAGATCAAATCTTTTCTACGGTAAAACCCTTAAATAAGAAAGAAAGATATCAAATCTTTTCTGCTTTCTGTAAGCAAGATATATATATTTTTCTGTAAGCAAGATATATATCAAATCTTTTATACGGTATATATCAAATCTTTTCTACAGTAAAACCCTTAAACAAGAAAGAAAGATATAAAATATTTTCTGTAAGTAAGAAATATATGAATTTTTTTCTTTTCTGAGGTAAAAGATATTTTTGCTAATATATATATATATATATATATATATATATATATATATATATATATATATATATATATATATATATTTAAGCTAGAAAAAGATTTGCAGATTGGATATTCAATTTTTTACGTGTCTTAACAATATTAGTTTTATAATATCATAATTTTAACTATAACTTCCCAGTATTTCCAAGATTTAAGTTATCATGTCTACGTTATAAATATAACACCATAAATTATAATAATAACAATAATAAAAGAAATATTACAGTAAATAAGTCAATTTTTAAGATAAGTATTTTTATTAATATTATAATATAATTTAAATATGTAAAAATTTAATTAGAGAATAATTTATTTATTAAACCTGATTTCAACACACACACACATATATATATATAACTTATAATAATAATAATAATAATAATAATAATAATAATAATAATAATAATAACTTATTATATTATATCTTGACAATATTTGAAAAAAATGATATATGTGATTATGACATTTGAAACAAATCATCTTAGAAAATTTTAAATGAATAAGTATACTTATATTCTAAAAAGTAAATTTAAATTCTTGAAGGCATCAAGGTGACAAGGAGAAACTAGTTTCGTCAAAGCTCGTACCCAACCTTCAATTAAATTTAAGCTTGTGAAACTTGTCTTCATTAAGGTGGACTTTCTGTTACAATTTCTATATTGAACTTAATTTCATTAATTGATGTTATGGATATATATGAAAATCTTACCTAAGACCAGTGGGCCGGGAACCTGTACCTACAGTTGGCATTTTTGCCAATAAGAAAAGACGAACACGTTCGCATAACTTTGACGGATTAAATAATGAGCGCTTTCGGGCAACCTGACTATAGGTTAATCCCCTTTACTCTCATGATGTTCATTTCTCAAAAGATGAAATTATTTTCAATTGTGGAATTTTAACAGGAAATCCCCTATTGAGTACATTCCCGTGTGCTCACCCCCTCTATGTTTCCCTTACAGATGACATTGTGTAGCCGGCGTGGCAGACGACGAGTTGGAGGGTTGGAAGAATTTAGAAGTATCATGTGCTTTAATTAAATAAGTATTGAAATAGTGAACAATGAGTGTAGAATTGTCACTGCACACAAATCACCAAAAGACTTTCGCTACTCAATTTCTAATATGTTTGTTTAAATTATAATTATGGTTTAATTAAACTCTCCTTTATTATTATCATAAAATTTAATGTAATTGTTTTATTCTAGATAGATTAAAAAAATCACTTATAAATCTAATTATTTTTCTTTTTATACATAAATAAATTGGATCGTGACAAGTGTGGTATTAGAGCATGTCTACGGTTCTGTAGACTTGCATTTACAAAATAAACGAATTTATACTTTCAAAAAAAAATATAAATAAATAATTAGGAAGCATAAAATTCCAACTCCTGCTCATTCGCTCCGTCGGCTACGTCACAAGGTATATTATTGATAGATATTTTAATTGATTTTGGATTTATCAATTGTTATTACATGATTAAACTTGATGACAATGGATACTTTAATTGATTTAAGAAATTATGAGTTGATGATACATGAGATAGATGCTCTTCGTGATGATGTGTATTCGAGTTGTATGACTAATATTTGAATTTCATTATACCTGAACTTTAATAGATTG
The DNA here is from genome assembly GCA_023678885.1 of Pogostemon cablin. Classification (NCBI taxonomy): domain Eukaryota; kingdom Viridiplantae; phylum Streptophyta; class Magnoliopsida; order Lamiales; family Lamiaceae; genus Pogostemon; species Pogostemon cablin. The sequence continues at coordinate 26,959,982 of CM042983.1, read as the reverse complement.
AGTGGACTTTTTAGGGAATTATATTTAAGCTATTAACTTTAGCTAAAATGGAAAGTAACTAAGAATTTATTTTAAGCAAATGTATCACCGTAGGGCTGAGCCTTATACGATGCATTCCGAGTCCATGACCGAGCGACTTGCCTATTATGGCAGTATTGAGCGCGACCCCTCTGACTCGATAGGCATCCACATCACTCGGATGTGGTCGGCGTGGGACATCTTGGGTGAGATCCCTCAATGGGAAGGATTAGAAGCCACTAGGATAGTTGTGGAGTCACTACCAGTCTAGAGGAAAGACTTAGGATGGGAGGCCATCCGAGAGTATGCATGGATTCCGGTGGATAGTGACATGCTCTGCCTGGAGTTTTGACCATTCATGGCTCGTCTGTGGATGACGTGGCAGGAGCATGTTGATTTTCCTCCATTCCACCTTGGGAGAGATAGCGCTATTGCTCATCCCTTTTTCCCAAAGCATCATGAGGGGGTGTATGAGCTCTACCAGGAACCCTCCTACTTCCCTGAGGACTCGTTTGACACCCCATACCTTGACTTCTTTAGCTCTGATGATTACCCTATGATGACTAAGGGTGTTCAGCTTCCTATAGATGGCTCGGCACCTACCTTCTTTTCTGACCTTCTTCTTATTGAGATTTATTACGAGGTTAACCCACCGATCATCTACAAATTTCCTCTAGATATGAGTTTCCATTATCCTATCCTAGAGGAGTCGGGCAGTCGTTGTAGTACATGAGGTACCAGTGAGGGAGATGCGCAGATTTACGATTAGGGGTTAGATGTAGGGTTGTATGTTGCCTGTTAGATGTTGTTTATGACTCGTAAAGTGTATAACTTACGAGGACGTGTTGTCATTATTTATCATTTCCTATTGTTGCTAGCTACTTTTTATATTTATTATGACTATTATGTGATAGGCTTTTATTGTACATCTCTAGAAGCTATTATAAGCTCGGAGATCTAGGTTCTACTAAATTTTCATCATCATTTTGATTGTAGAACCTGATTATGTCAAAATTGGTACTATTAATGAAAATGACATATTATTATCTCTTTCTTTTATACTTACAAGCTAAACGCAATGAATCCCATAGAAAATGGCTGAAGGGCGACGAACCCGCGGGACCACCCCAGGCTTACCTCAAGGGCCCGCACCCGGAGCACCATCTACTCCAGCTCCAAATCAACCCGTGGTTGACCCCTTAGCTCACTCACCACTGTGCTCGAAGGCCTTGCACAACACTTCACTGTGACTTCAAACCCAGCTGCACCATGACACGACCCGAATGCCATACTTGAACATTTCAGGCGATACAATCCACTTACTTTCAATGGCCGTGGGGATCCGGCATTAGTGGATGAATGGGTTCAAGCTCTTGATAGGATATTCAACCATTTGATCTGTACGAATGCTGAAAAAGTCTCTTGTGCAGCTTTTCCACTCATAGGAGATGCAGGATACTGGCGAAAAGCAATGAGACGTACACAAACCCCGGAACAAATGGCGGCAATGACTTGGGAAGATTTAGAAATAGTGGTCTTTCGCAACTACCTTCCGTTGACATATCAAGAGAAGAAGGCAGACGAGTTCCAGAATCTAAAGTAAGGGAACTTGTCCGTCATGGAGTATGAACGGAAGTACAATCAGCTGTCTTGGTATGCACCTCATCTAGTGAGCACTGAAGCTCAAAAGACTAAAGGTTTGAGCTAGGTTTAAGGAAAGAGATAAACAGCTGATGAGAGTGAAAATTTACATCTTTTTGGTCTCACAATACACTATTTTTTATTTGAACAAGACCATATATTCGTGTGGGATTGCGTGGTATACGTGTTTTGCATGATTATAGTGCTACTAAGGTGTTTTGTTGAGTTTTGAAGGTTAAAATAGGTAAAGATAAAGTAGAACCGAAGACGGCAAGAAAAGAGCACAAAAAGCCCTTACACGAGTTGCAACACTCAACACAACTTGCTTACTCGAGTTGTGTTGAGTGCTGTAGATGGTCAGAATGGAAAATGGTGAACAAGACTTGTCATGAAGCAACACGACTTGCAACACGAGTCGTGTTGCGTCTGAAGCAAGTCGTGTGGCGAGTCGTGAGAGGCAGAGTCGCGCATAATTTATCCAGAGAGCCAACACGAGTTGGCAAGTCATTACAAGACTTGCAACACGACTCGTGTTGGGTGCCGTGGCCAATCCAGTTTTAGAGCATCGTGACACAGCTTGACAGATGAGTGCACGGTTTGATAACACGACTCGTGTTATCAAACCGTGCTTGCATATCAAGGAAACACGAGTCGTGTTGCAACTTGAGTTGGGCATCCCAACACGTGTTGCATTAGTTTGGGTCAAAAATTGAGATTTTCATCCTCCAGTGCTTGAAAACGTGTAAAATAGCCCAAGGGAGTCAGTTTGGTGGACCAAGATATAAAAAGGGGACCAGAACACCTGGAGAAGGGACCAATCGTTCACCAACAGAAACGTATCGTGAATTCCATTCACGCTCCATCATCCACATCCCACACACATCAGATTATTCAATTCATCCATTCTATCGGTCCGGAGAAAGATTCAAGTGCGGTTGAGAGAGACAATCCAATCGGAGAGACGGAGGGAGAGTGAAAACCACTTGACACTAGGGTTTTGTTTCTTTTATTTTGTTGATCTTGATATAAAATTGTCAGCCATGAGGGTTGTGTGTAACCTCATGATCTAAATACCTTTACAGTTCTAGGGATTGAAGGTTAGTGGAGTTGATTTGGGAACCCTAGACAACTGTTGTAAATTCATGCTATATTGACATTCTAATTTATTTGTTTGATTAAGACCATGTTTAAATATTTGTAACGTCTTCGGAATTCATCATTGATGTTGCCCGTGATGCTTGGTATGTTGCGTTAGCTTGTGTGCAAATATAATTAATATTATCTATTTGTTAGGTATTATAGTAGTTTGTCCGTGAACATAATAATTCCAAGGGGCTGGTAAATTAGATACTTGACATTCTTAGTGGAACAATGCAATTAAGAATTCAAGTAGGGAGTGAATAAGATTGGGTAGTACTTTCAGAGAATGTTTGTTAGTCAAACGGGCCATCCAAAGGTTCTTTAAGTTTCCATTATTAGTATCTAGGAATGAGGGTCAAAATTACTCACGCATCTTTTGATTTTAATTGAATAATACTATTAACTTGAAATCGGATCATATTCGGTAGGTTAATAGGGTCTTGTGATGTATTTCCATTAAAATGGCATGAATGAACAATAGGACGTCTAGGAAACCAAATCAATTGCACTAAACCTAATACTTCGAGCTGTTATTTCTCTCTTAATTCAATCTCGAATAATTCTCCTTTGCTTTTATTTTTAAGTTATTTGTTATTTCAATACTTTAGATATTAATTGAATTCAAATCTTGAAAATTGGTTACAATAATTCTAGTTGAATAGTAATATAAATTAAACAGATAATTAACTATCACAGTGGGAATGATATTTAACTGGGGTACTTGCCATTATAATTGACATCTCTACACTTGGGGATTTTAGTTGGAGTGCACAAATAACGCCTAATAGCAGCATCCTTGCAGTGCAAAGGAACCAGCTCTATGCAATTGCTGTTGAAAACACCCTAGAGGTGGACGCACACCTTGATCTAGGTTCTGCAAGGGAAAAACCATCTGTCAACAAAGAAAAACATAAGGGGGCATGGACACCTCACAAACCAGGCAATCAACCACCAGCTAAAAGGGTACCTATCCGCCAAGGTTCTAATATCCAGCCATAAGGGAATGCTTGTAATACTTGTGGAAAGAACCACCCAGCCCATGTTTGAAGGGAAAAGGTATATGTTACTGGTGCAAATAGTCAGGACATACTCAATGGCAGTGCCCCAAGGTGAACACACAAAATACTGGAACGGGATCTGGATCCACCTGAAAGGCTCGAGTTTACTCTCTAACTCAACAAGAAGCTGCCAAGGACCTAGAAACTGTTTCAGGTATTATTTCAATCCAAGGCATACCTGCTATTGTATTATTTGACACTGGTGCTATGCATTCTTTTATTTCTTCTCATTTGGAAATGAAAATAGAAACTAAATATAGAAGTGAAAGTATTACATTAGAAGTAAGCATACCATCTGGGAAATTTATGAAGGTGGAAAGGCTGTTGAGGGATTTAGAAGTGAGATTTGAGGATAAGGTGCTTAAAGTTGCCTTACACGTCATTAATCTTAAGGATTTCAATGTTATCCTTGGAATGGATTGGTTGATGGAAAACTGTGCAACCATTAGATGGCGTAAGAAAGAAATTATCTTTCACTAGAACGAAGAAGAGAGCATTACCTTCCATGGAGCATGGACCAGAACTATATCAAAAATCTTAACTGCTATGAAGGCAATAAAGGAAGTTCGTAACAGACATGCCGAGGCATTTCTGGTGTATGTGATGAATAGTAAGACTACACCTATGGAGGTGAACGTTGTGCCAGTTATACGTGAATACGAAGACGTATTCCCAGAAGAACTTCCAAGAGTTCCACAAGATAGACAGATTGAGTTCACAATCGACTTGATGCCTGGTTTGGCACCAGTATTAAAAGCACCGTATCGGAAGACGCCTATAGAATTACAAGAGTTGAAGGTACAACTACAAGGGTTACTGGACTTGAGCTTCATAAGACCAAGTGTATCCCCTTGGGGAGCTCCAGTTTAGTTTGTAAAGAAGAAGGATGGTACCATGCGGATGTGCATATATTACAGAGAACTGAACAAGTTGGTGATGGTGATTTTCTCAATACACAATTTTAATCCCCAAGTATGAAGGATATCAATTGTAGTTTCGAAGGTGACCAAGTTAAATATCGAATCCACGGGACGGGTAAATATCAATTTAATTAGGTTCTAGTAGATTATGACTATTTTGGAAATATAATAATTTTGGTGTTAAGTAACAATTAATAATTGAAAGAACAAGAAATAATAACAAGAATAAAAGATAAGTGAGTTGTGATCAAGTAAGATAGTAGGTAGTTTGTCAGGCCATCCAGTTTTATTCGTTAATTCATACTTTCGTGTGTCGATATCCGACTCTGCCTTGTGGTTTATGGACGCATCGCTAGACCATGCAAATCTATTCTATAGACACAAATAGATAAGCTTTTGACACGTGTGAGTATCCTTAGAGCAAGATGTATACTTTACCTCCCTTTCTAGGTACTATCAAAATCAATTATTTCCCGTGCACTTAGTACTCTAACCCGATTTGATCTCCCTTTTTAGGTACTGTAAAGTTATACTCTTAATCCTACTTGTTAACCCGAATTCAATTCAATTAGCAAATATTCATATAAGACAGTTCTAATAAGACTTCGGAATCCCTTCACTTAGAATTATAACAATAAACCCTGCTCATTAGTGAACGCACTCAATCAATAACCATGTTATGTATTCAGACTCTACACAACGATTATCGATGCATAAAACAACTATGAGTATGGATTAAAAACGTGCAATCTTATATAAACTAAACCACAAGTAGTGTTGTACGGAGTATACACATGAAATACAAATCAACTCATGAAACTTTCATAACCCTAGAACTACCGAAGTGGCTCTAGCCCATGATTGATCTAAGAACAATCATGGTTAGATGGACCAATCTTACTTGAACCTCCAGGGAAGCTCTGTCACAGCCCTCCAGATGGATCACCAATCTCTTCTCTTGTCTCGCATTGATGATGATGATGGATGAGTCTCTTTTTGTCTGCATGAGCCTTCTTTTATACTTGTAATCACGTCTCTAGGGCTTGGAATGGGCTTTTCAAGTGATCCCACGCGTTTTGGCCTCGAAAATCCGGATAAGGTAAGTTTCCACACGTAGGTTCGACCTCGTCAAATAGGTCGAACTACTGGCCACAGGTCGAACTCCAAGTCGAACCCCGCTACTGGAAGAATTCTGCACTGGTTCGACCTCTTGAACAAGTCGAACCTCTCAGGACTTGGTCGAACCCCAGGTCGAACCTCATCACTGGACAATTTTTGCTCTTGGTTCGGCCAACCGTCAGGTCAAACTCCCAATGTCGTGGTCGAACCCAGCTTCTCACGAACTGGTTCAACCATGGTTCGACCTGATGAACAGGTCGAACCCCTCGAGTCGTGGTCGAACCTACTTCCTGCACTTCTCCAACACTGGTTCGACCTGCTGGAGAGGTCGAACCCTCCTCTAACAGGTCGAACCCACCTCTTTTCTTGGCGGTTCGCATGGTCTCGACTTCGTCTCTTCGATTCTTGGCACTTCCACTCCGTTTTTGCTATGAAAACCACTCAAATAGCTCTACCAACACCTGATTCATGCTAATTCACAATATATATAGGTTTTCCACCTATTTTCACATCAAAACTCTCCAAAACTAGCACAAAACATGGTGCCAAACTTGTGAATTTACACACTCATCAAACCCCCAAACTTACATGTTGCTCGTCCCGAGGCAACCAAATCAAACCACAGGAGTCGTGCATAATTCACCAAGATCAAGTACAACACATACCACACATGCAACTTCATTAAATCAAACAAGTATTAATTGCTTCATATATATCACTCATGCCAAACCAATCCAATCACACACCATTCGGAGTACTAAGTAATCTAGCTCTCAAGATAAGTATTTATTTTCTTTCACTCAAGTGCGTGAGACACTATATAGTCTAGTATAAACACTCATATCAATCCATATTCGCGCGTAACCATAAGCTTGGCAAAGGTCTCAAAAATCAACTTATAATCACTCTTCACTAGGATCACAAAGGACTTGTTTTTGGGTTGTAATGTTGGCTCTTTGGAAAAAGGTAGGAAAATTTAAGTAAAGTGACTTAAGACACTAGTAGAGAGTTACCTTGGAGGTTATTGATTTCTTCTTCTTACAGCAATATCTCCTCCAATTTCTCTTCTTCTTCTCATGGATTTTCCTTCTTTTCCGTGCATCAACATCATCTCTTTAGAAAACTAGGGTACCGGTTTTAGGCACTACCCTTCTTCTCATAAGCAATCGGCTTCCTTTTAAAAGCCTCAAACTTCATATCTAAGCAATCGGGGTACCAGTTTCGGGCACTACCCCTCAACAAGATTTAACCATAATCTTTTCATTCAACCACATTCTATCTTCCTTCTTCTTACAACTCTTAATCTCCTCAACTCTCTACCAATGAATGGGTTAATCAAGGCTCAAGTAAAGGTTCATAAGGCTATTTAGTTCGGCTACCAAAGAAAAAGCTATCGGCTCAAACAGGGTAACCAACGGTTTATATGATCATTGAGAAGGTAAAATTTGGCTAAGTAACTTAGTTACACAATAATGGCCTAAGATCATGTCCTAACAATTCATCAATCATAAGTTTCACACAAGACGCCAAGCCAAGTTCTAGAATACGTTCATATGAATGATTCTCTCAAGAATAAACTATCATGATCAAGCATGACAAAGGCTCAAATCCTCACATAGGTAATAGAATCCTAAGTACTCCTCATAGCACATAATCAAGATCAATTCAACACGAATTCCACATACTTATCAAATATACATGCTTTCATCAATGGAAATTAACACATGAACACATGAATGCACAAAAATTCACCAGCCCATATACCAAATCAACTCATACAAGCTTCTCAACAATCCCAACTCATGCATCATAGAAGGATGGGGTTAAGAACACACTTTCCTGGCTTGGTTCAACCTTGGGTTCATGCTATTGAACAGGTCGAACCATGACTGACGAGGTCGAACCACCTCTCTGGACAACTTTTTGCATGGGTTCGACTTCTGGCACTGGTCGAACCTACCCTGGCTCTGGTCGAACCACCCTTCTAAGCTTCAAAACTGAGTGTTCTTCAATCCCTACACATTTCAAACTTCAATACGCATCATTAGGTACCAACTAGAGCACAACTTCATCAAAAATTGTTCCACAAAATATTATTCATGAGTAACTCCATAAAAGAAACACAACCAAAACCCACTTAACATTAGGCAAGTTGTAAAAAATCGTCACATCAAAATCAATTAAAATTCTAAATATGGCGCAAAAACCAACTCCCCTAACAAACATCATAAAGAAAAGATTATACTATCGGTGCTTATTGAGGTAAGTACATCACACCCCCCCAAACTTAGTAGAAACTATAGTCGAAACTAAGTTTGAAAAGAGATGTAATTGCCGATAAGTAAGCACTTCACATATAAAAATTTCTTACACACACGAATGAAATAAAGCATAAAATGGGAGGGAAAGCCCCCAACAGGCGCTCATGTTTAACGTCGGAGAGTCACGACGGTACCAAATCAGAAGACTACTTGATCAGAGGATGATCATGTCGCATCCTCACCTTCCAATACTTTCTCCCCCTCCTATCATCCACACTTACCACCTTACCCTTCTTAGGCACCATACGATCGGTAGAATCTCCGTTCTCAAACTTTCTCTTCTCATTCCTGTCAATCTTCCACTCAATTTTGGAATAACACCTATCTCCATCAAGATCAAAGTCAGGATAAGAACAAGATTAAGGACTCTCAAATTTGTTAGTATCCGGTGGTAAGTTAGGAGGCTTCAAGTAGGCATCATCTTCTCTTCCTTTGTCTACAGTCAGCACGACACCTTTCTCGCTCATAAAAAATTGATCATTAGAATTACCTTCATCCCATGGCCGTGTAGACTCCTCCGGGTCAATCTTTCTCTTGAATTCGGAATCACCTGATGGATCTTTTTCATTGTCACCAAGATAAGTATACGTCAAGTGTTCCGGTAACGGTTTCAGCTCCTCTTTCTTTTCTTCCATCGGAGTGCTCTCTCTCTCCAACGTCAAGTACTTCCTAGACCCTTCCGCTTCTTCAGCCTTAGCATTCTCCAATGCATACCTAGCATCACCCAAAGCAAGTAAGTTCTCAAGATAATCAATACATACCTCGTTAGAAAGACCGTCAAGCTCCGTAGTGGAATAAGTTGGACACTCCATCAAGCATGTCTCAAGAGGATCCTTAGACAAGATTAGAGACATATCCTCTTTCACAATCTCCTCCACTACGTCAATACTATAACACTGCGACTCCATGGGCATCTTCATCGCTTTGTCCAAGTTGAAAATAACTTCTTCTTTGTCCATTCGAAGTCTAAGCTCTCCTTTCTGAACATCAATCATTGCTCCGGCAGTAGCAAGGAAAGGTCTCCCCAAGATTAAAGGGATATTATCCTTGTCATCTTCCATTTCTAGCACAAGAAAGTCCACAGGAAAGACTAGCTTTTCCACTTTGACGAGAACGTCTTCAATTATACCTTTTGGAAACGTCATCGACCTGTCCGCCAACTGGAGAACCACTGTTGTAAGGGTCAACTCCCCCAAACCAAGCCTCTGAAAGATGGACAAAGGCATCAAATTGATGCTTGCCCCTAGATCGCACAAAGCTCGCCGTGCCGGTCCCTTTCCGATCTCACATAGAATAGTGAAGCACCGGATTCTTCATCTTTTGCGGCAGCTTCCTTTGAATGATTGAGCTGCAATTTTTAGATAAATTCACCGTTTCAATTCCGGTTAAGCTCCGCTTCTTCAACAATATATCTTTAAGAAATCGGGCATAGTACGACATTTCGATGATTGCCTCTGAGAAAGGAATGCTCAAGCTTATCTTGTTTATTATCTCTGAAAACTTCTTGAACTTCTCTTCCAATCCCTTCTTCATAAACTTGTAAGGAAACGGCGGAGGTATCTTTGTTTTGGGAATCCCCCATTCATCACGATCAACCTTCTCCGCTTTCTCCTTTTCGGCTCTCAATCGCTTGGCTCTCTCCCATTTTTTCTCAGCTATGATCTCTGTACTTTGCTCATTTCGAACCACTGGAGTAGCATCAACATCATCGAGAGTGTTCGGAGGAGCAACAGGCAAATTCTGGTGGGGTTCGACCAGAGTTCGACCTCTGGAACAGGTCAAACCAGGTACGTACTGGTCGAACCTTGCTTCTGGACAATGGCTCTCTTTTTGAATTTGAGGTTTGACCTGGGTTCGACCTGTGGAATAGGTCGAACCTACCTACTGTACTCCTTCCGCCATCCGGTTCGACCAGGGTTCGACCTGTTTGATAGGTTGAACCTTGAATGTCGTGGTTGAACCGTTGCTGCGATAAAACAGAGTGCTCCTGGCTGTGTGGTTCGACCTGGGTTCAACCTGTAGGATAGGTCGAACCATGATTGATTTGGTCGAACCGGTGTTCTGGAAAAACAGAGTGCTCCGAGTTGTCGGGTTCGACCAAGGTTCGACCTGTATGCCAGGTTGAACCATCTGCAGTTTGGTCGAACTGATGCTGCAATCTCTCCTGATCGTGTCCAGTGTGTTGGTTCGACCTCCCCTATATGGTTCGACCTTCAATGATGGTCGAACCATGGTCGAACATGGCCCTAGACATGTCAAAATTTGATTTCGGCCTCATGGGTCCCTCGTACTGCGTTCTCGACCTTAATGTGATGGCGTTGCAGGACCTTAGATTCTCAATACTTTGAGACGGGAACTTCCCCTTCTCAAGAGTTTGAGTAAGCTTGTTAACACTTCCTGCCATCTCCCCCATCAATAACGTAAGGTCCTTCACCTGCTTAGATATAACCTCATGGTTTGCATCGATTTTCTTCTCAAGTTTTGTCTCCAGGCGGTTAACTCTTTCATCATTCTTGGCAATATACCTGTTCACAGTATCCTCAAGACCCGGTTTACCTTCTTCCACCTTAGCACCTGGATCAACACCCATCGGAGGTTGAATCGCATTATTTGGATTGCTCCATGAGGACTCCGTCCTCCTCGGCTGTTGATAACCACCCGGGGGACCACGATTATTAAAGTTTCCTCGATAGTTCCCTTGGTAGTTCCGGTTTCCTTGATCTTGATACCTAGCCCCTTGAATACTTTGACCCATGGCATAGTGTGCCTCTTCCAACTCCTCTTGGATTGGTCCCTCTTTCATTAGTTCCTGCTGCATGATTGGTACGCGCTGAGATAATTCGCTGATTTGCTTCTGTTGGGATTCAAGTAGCTTGTTGATATTGGACAAGCTAGAGACGATCTCAACCTCTCTACTTGCTTTCACCATTGCTTGCTCAACCTGAGCTACCTTCCCAAGGACATACGTACCTCTAACTCTATCAGTTGGCCAATCCCTCGAATTCATCGAAATATCTTCAAACAACTTCTCGGCCTCTACGGATGACTTTATAAGCAATGCTCCATTAGAAGAAGCATCCAATAACACTCGTGAATCACAGTCCAATCCATTATAGAATATACTGATATATTGAGCTTTAGATAGCCCATATTGAGGACACTTCCTAAGCATGTCCTTGAATCTATCCCATGCTTCATGAAATTTCTCACCTCCACCGATAGCAAATTGGTTAATGTCTTGCTTCATCTTAAACACCTTTGAAGGTGGCATGTACCTCTCCAAGAACCTTAACTTCAGTTGCTCCCTAGTGGTGCACTCAGCAGCGTTGATAGTGTCGTACCAATCTCTCGCCTTTTCAGTAAGCGAGAATTTGAACAAGAGGATCTTCCTAGCATCTTCATGTTCTCCTGCATCTTTTTGAGTACTTGCATAGCCCAAGAACTTGTTCAGATGCTGCTGCGGATCCTCGAAAGACCCCCCTGAAAAGGAGTTCCTTTCTATCATGCTAATAAGAGCGGGATGAAGATCGAAAGCTGCATTAGTTCCCCTCACTCCTAGAAGCCCAAAATTTCCAGCCCCATTGTTTCTGAAAACCTCTCGGATGGCTAGATTATCCGGATTCGCTGCCATGTTGACTGTTTCTACTCCCGAATTAACTTCAGTTGTAGCTTCAATCGTCTGCGAAATCTGCTCGTCAACTTCAACTCCAAAATTCAGAGCTTCAGTTGGATCAATAGTCTTTGCCTTGCTTTTCTTCTTCTTCCTCTTTCTTGACGATGCTCCGATTTCAGGATTGTAGGGTTCAAGTTCACCTTTCTTTGATCTCGTGAGCATACACCTAAAAAGAACTAGAATTCAAACAGCAAAACAAGTTAAATAGCCCTAATAAACTAGAAATAACAAAGAGATATTTTACGCCGTCCCCGGCAACGGCGCCAAAAACTTGATGGTGATTTTCTCAACACACAATTTTAATCCCCAAGTATGAAGGATATCAATTGTAGTTTCGAAGGTGACCAAGTTAAATATCGAATCCACGGGACGGGTAAATATCAATTTAATTAGGTTCTAGTAGATTATGACTATTTTGGAAATATAATAATTTTGGTGTTAAGTCACAACTAATAATTGAAAGAACAAGAAATAATAACAAGAATAAAAGATAAGTGAGTTGTGATCAAGTAAGATAGTAGGTAGTTCGTCAGGCCATCCAGTTTCATTCGTTAATTCATACTTTCGTGTGTCGATGTCCGACTCTGCCTTGTGGTTTATGGACGCATCGCTAGACCAAGCAAATCTATTCTATAGACACAAATAGATAAGCTTTTGACACGTGTGAGTATCCTTAGAGCAAGATGTATACTTTACCTCCCTTTCTAGGTACTATCATAATCAATTATTTCCCGTGCACTTAGTACTCTAACCCAATTTGATCTCCCTTTTTAGGTACTGTAAAGTTATACTCTTAATCCTACTTGTTAACCCGAATTCAATTCAATTAGCAAATATTCATATAAGACGGTTCTAATAAGACTTCGGAATCCCTTCACTTAGAATTATAACAATAAACCCTGCTCATTAGTGAACGCACTCAATCAATAACCATGTTATGTATTCAGACTCTACACAACGATTATCGATGCACAAAACAACTATGAGTATGGATTAAAAACGTGCAATCTTATATAAACTAAACCACAAGTAGTGTTGTACGGAGTATACACATGAAATACAAATCAACTCATGAAACTTTCATAACCCTAGAACTACCGAAGTGGCTCTAGCCCATGATTGATCTAAGAACAATGATGGTTAGATGGACCAATCTTACTTGAACCTCCAGGGAAGCTCTGTCACAGCCCTCCAGATGGATCACCAATCTCTTCTCTTGTCTCGCATTGATGATGATGATGGACGAGTCTCTTTTTGTCTGAATGAGCCTTCTTTTATACTTGTAATCACGTCTCTAGGGCTTGAAATGGGCTTTTCAAGTGATCCCACGCGTTTTGGCCTCGAAAATTCGGATAAGGTAAGTTTCCACACGTAGGTTCGACCTCGTCAAACAGGTCGAACCACTGGCCACAGGTCGAACTCCAAGTCGAACCCCGCTACTGGAAGAATTCTGCACTGGTTCGACCTCTTGAACAAGTCGAACCTCTCAGGACTTGGTCGAACCCCAGGTCGAACCTCATCACTGGATAATTTCTGCTCTTGGTTTGGCCAACCGTCAGGTCGAACTCCCAACGTCGTGGTCGAACCCAGCTTCTCACGAACTGGTTCGACCATGGTTCGACCTGATGAACAGGTCGAACCCCTCGAGTCGTGGTCGAACCTACTTCCTGCACTTCTCCAATACTGGTTCGACCTGCTGGAGAGGTTGAACCCTCCTCCAACAGGTCAAACCCACCTCTTTTCTTGGCGGTTCGCATGGTCTCGACTTCGTCTCTTCGATTCTTGGCACTTCCACTCCGTTTTTGCTATGAAAACCACTCAAATAGCTCCACCAACACCTGATTCATGCTAATTCACAATATATATAGGTTTTCCACCTATTTCCACATCAAAACTCTCCAAAACTAGCACAAAACATGAAGCCAAACTTGTGAATTTACACACTCATCAGTTGGCAATCAAGAATAAATATCCATTGCCTCGAATTAAGGATCTTTTTGACCATTGAGTGGAGCTAGCGTGTTCTCAAAAATAAATCTCCGATCTGGGTATCATCAGTTGAAGATCAAGGAAACAGATATCCCTAAAATAGCTTTCAGAACTCGTTAAGATCACTACGAGTTCTTTGTGTTGCCTTTCAAATTTAGCAATGCCCCTGCGGTATTCATGGACTTGATGTCCTGGTACAGTACATATCTGGATCAGTTTGTAATTGTATTCATTGATGACATTCTGATCTATTCTCAGAATGAAAAACAACATGCAGAGCATTTGAGAATAGTAATGGAAACACTTCGAAGGGAGAAACTATATGCCAAGAACTTGATGCGCGTTTTCTTTGCACGCAAAATTAATCCCTAAGTATTAAGGATATCAATTGCAGCTTAAGCAAGCGACCAAGTGAATATCGAACCCAAATGACGACGTATTATCAATTTAATTATTTACTAAATTAATTAAGACGAATGACAATATAGTTTGAGGAATTTATTATTAAACTACTAAACAATTAATTTAAATAACAAATTAAATAAAAACACTAGAAGAATTTGAAAGTGGATCAAGTGGGAGAATAGGTAGCTCTAGGATAATCCAGTTTCATTCATTAATCTCCCTTTTGTGTGTTGATGTCCGACTCTGCCTTGTGGAATATGGACGCATCACAAAACCATGCATATCTACTCTATAGACACAAGTAAACATGCGTGTAACACGTGTGAATAACCTCGGAGCAAGAGATATAATTCCACCCCCTTTCTAGGTACTATCAGTATCAATTATTTCCCTAGCCAATTGGTACTCAAACCCAATATGATCTCCCTTTATAGGTACTATAAAATTATCCTCTTTATCCTACTTAATAACCCGAATTCAATTTAATTAATAAGTATTCATATATGATAGTTCTAATGAAGCTTCAGAGTCCCCTCACTTAGAATCATAACATGGAATCTTGTTCAGCGGTGAACGTACTCAATCAATAACCAAGATATGTATTCAGACTCTACATAACAGTTAATGATGCACAAAACGATCGTGAGTATGAATTAAAAAGGCACAATCATATATAAAATAAATTCACAAGTAGTGTTGCACGGAGTTTACACACAAAAGTTTAATTAATTGGTAAAAACCTTCACAACCCTAGTTTTACCAAAAAGGCTCTAGCCCATGATATTATGAAGAACAATCATGGGTGTTGGATAGATCTTACCCATAGTCTGGAAAATACAAGATAAATTAGGAAACGAATAAACCCTAGATGTGGTTTCATCGCGTCCTTCTCCATCTTGAATCCTCCTCTTGGTTCTCCTCTTGATTCCACAAACGAATCTTCAAAGTGATGGATGGATGGAGGAAAGGATGTGGATGATGGTTGGGGGGTGAACCCCCATTGTGGGGTGTAGTATTGTTGTGACCTCTCTCCAATCCGTATACTATTGTTTCTCTCTATTGTATTGTGTCTTCTTGGTGTGATCTACATCCCCTTTTATACTTGTGAACTCTCCTTATGGACCTAGGATAGACTTTTTCTTGGAAAACACGAAAATTCATGAACATGGGGTAAAATCCCGATTTTGCACTTGTTCAGGCTTCTGGTTCGACCATGACCAGTGGTCGAACAGAACAGAGGAGGTCGAACTCTGGTCGAACTGCAGTGTGCAGTCTTACCGTTTCACGCATAACTTCCACATACGACCTCAAATTTGAGTAATTCTTATGCTCACGCGATCATCTCTTTCTTGGCTTTCTATAAATATAAGGAACTTATAGAAACTCTAAGATTTGAATATGTAACAAGTCATGTAAATTGGACAGTCGTTCTGAACAGGAACAGCTTGCGCAACGTCACCACTTTGATCATAACTTTCTCGTTTGGAATTGGATTGAAGTGTTCTTTATGCCAAAACGACCCTCTCTTCAGTTCCAACCAAGTATCACACTTCCCGTTCAGGGCTCCATACGTACATTTTTCCGCATTCATACACAAATTGCACATTTTCTCCAACTTTGCACTTTTGATCCTTTTTCCACCTAAAACACAACAAAATACCTCAACTGCACCTTTTTCTCACATATATTGAATATAAGATATTTGTGCTAATATATAACAATAATTCTCATCAAAAAAGTATTAAATTGGACACTCAAACACGCTAATTTCCACTCTCAACAATCCCCCAAACTTACCCGTTGCTCGTCCCGAGGCAACAAAATAAAAATAAAGAGTGAGAGTAAAATTAGCAGGGAAACAAGGACTATGACCAATACCCCATTCAAAATACAATTGTCCTAAACTTAGGTCATGCAACTCTCCTTACATGTAATACTCAATTCATAACATACAAGCTAAGACAATCACCACCAATTCAAATGCTCCATTAACATGTTCTCACGGGAAGTATATATCACTCGTACTCAAGTGTAAAAGATGTACAGTTATAGGTTAAGGTGTTTACACTCAGATTCAATTCAAGTGCATGCGTAACCATAAGCTTGCCAAATATCTCAAACTCTCCACCACTAAAAGTATGATTCGACAATGGGATCAAAAAGGACTTTCATTAGGATGTAACGTTGGCTCTTTGGTAAGGGTAGAAAACATATGGATAAAGTAACTCAATTAGTAGAGAATTAAAATCGGTGATCTTTTGTACTGCAGATTTTTACACTTCAAGGCTATCCAGCTTCATGCTCTTTTAATTTTCTTTTCTCTCATTTCTTTCAAGCTCAACATACTTTTTCTTTCCTTTCTTTTTTCTCTCGAGGTACCAGTTTTGGGCACTACCTCTAATATCTTGGGGTACCAGTTTCGGGCACTACCCCTAAACAACTTATTTTTCAGCTCATATTTTTCAGCTCATAATTACTTGTACAACTCCAAATATTTTATTCCTTCCAAACTCCATGAAAATCAATTCACACACTTTGACATTATTTAATTCTCCACTAAATATAGAAATTTAAGGATCGAATAGGATATCAAAGTGGCTATCTTCGTAGGTTGCCAAAGAAATAAGATTTTTAGGCTCAGCGGGCTAACTACGGATATAAAATTATTTGATAGGAAATTATTTGGCAAAGTGACTCATAAATTCAAGGATGGCCTTAAATCATCTCCCATCATCTAACACACATGTAGTTTTAAGTAAGACAAGAGGCAAGTTCTAGAATACACACACAAGAACGATACTCACCAGAAAAAAAATATCATGTGATTACGTAACATGATTAACGAGGCTCAAAATCTAACATGGGTATTTAACAAGTAACAGAGCACTCTTCATGGTAAGTAATATCCCACAAGTACACATAGAACTTTATATCACAATATAACTCAAGTACACTTCCTTTATCAATTTCAAAAGCATATGAATTTTAGGCACAATTTAAAAATATAAGCTCATGTAAATCACCAAAACCAAAAACTCAATCCTTCCACTCTCATGAATTAAAAGCACACATACAAATTAGAATAAGGAAACGAGGGCACTTGATTTTTTTCTCCTTCAACGTATGCACGAGCTCCTCAGGTTGTTCAACTCGGTCAGGTCAATCCTCAGTGTAGAACTCGTATACTACTCTATTACCTTTTTCTATCATCAAAGCTCAAACACACTCATCATCATAGATTCATCAATAATAAAATAAGAGAACTATAAGAAAGACTCAATTGACTATCTAATCGACTCCACACACTAGAAACACCACTGAACACTAGACAAATTGCAAAAAATTGTCACATCAAAACCGATTAAAATTTCAACATACCGCAAAAAATCAACTACCCTAGCAAACATTACAAAGAAAAGATTATACTCTTAGTGCTTCAATGAGGTAAGTATATCACACCCCCCCAAACTTAGTAAAAACGTAAGTCGAAACTAAGTTTGAAAAGAGATGTAATTGCCGAAACGTGAGCACCTCAAATATAAAAATTTCTTACTCACATGAAAAAAACAAATCAATAAAACAGAAGGGACAAGCCCCCAACAGGCGCTCATATTTAACGTCGGAGAGTCACGACGATAAAAGTCTTAATCAAATTATAAATAATAAATCAATAATAACAGCCGTCCCCGGCAACAGCGCCAAGAACTTGATGCGCGTTTTTTTTACATGCAAAATTAATTCCAAGTATTAAGGATATCAATTGCAGCTTAAGCAAGCGACCAAGTGAATATCGAACCCAAAAGACGACGTATTATCAATTTAATTATTTACTAAATTAATTAAGACGAATGGCAATATAGTTTGAGAAATTAATTATTAAGCTACTAAATAATTAATTTAAATAACAAATTAAATAAAAGCACTAGAAGAATATGAAAGTGGATCAAGTAGGAGAATAGGTAGCTCTAGGATAATCCAGTTTCATTCATTAATCTCCCTTTCGTGTGTTGATGTCTGACTCTGCCTTGTGGTATATGGATGCATCACTAAACCATGCGTATCTACTCTGTAGACATAAGTAAACTGATGAGTGTGTAAATTCACAAGTTTGGCACCATGTTTTGTGCTAGTTTTGGAGAGGTTTGATGTGGAAATAGGTGGAAAACCTATATATATTGTGAATTAGCATGAATCAGGTGTTGGTGGAGTTATTTGAGTAGTTTTCATAGCAAAAACGGAGTGGAAGTGCCAAGAATCGAAGAGACGAAGTCGAGACCATGCGAACCGCCAAGAAAAGAGGTGGGTTCGACCTGTTGGAGGAGGGTTCGACCTCTCCAGCAGGTCGAACCAGTGTTGGAGAAGTGCAGGAAGTGGGTTCAACCACGACTCGAGGGGTTCGACCTGTTCATCAGGTCGAACCATGGTCGAACCAGTTCGTGAGAAGCTGGGTTCGACCACGACGTTGGGAGTTTGACCTGACGGTTGGCCGAACCAAGAGCAGAAATTGTTCAGTGATGAGGTTCAACCTGGGGTTCGATCAAGTCCTGAGAGGTTCGACTTGTTCAAGAGGTCGAACCAGTACAGAATTCTTCCAGTAGCGGGGTTTGACTTGGGGTTCGACCTGTGGCCAGTGGTTCGACCTGTTTGACGAGGTCGAACCTATGTGCGGAAACTTACCTTATCCGGATTTTTTGAGGCCAAAATGCGTGGAATCACTTGAAAAGCCCATTCCAAGCCCTAGAGACATGATTACAAGTATAAAAGGAGGCTCATGCAGTCCAAGTACGGGAGCTTTTGATCTAGAATCATAAGGAGATAAGGAGACGTGGATTGGAGGAGACGATCTTCCACCATCCGGAGGGCTGTGACAGAGCTCCGCTGGAGGTTCAAGTAAGATCGGTCCATCTAACCATGATTGTTCCTAGATCAATCATGGGCTAGAGCCACTTCGGTAGTTCTAGGGTTATGAAGGTTTCATGAGTTGATTTATCTTTCGTGTGTATACTCTGTACAACACTACTTGTGGATTTATTTTATATAGGATTGTGCTTTTTTAATCCATACTCATAGTCGTTTTGTGCATCAATAATCATTGTGTAGAGTCTGAATACATAGCATTGTTATTGGTTGAGTGCGTTCACTAAGGAGCAGGGTTTATTGTTATAATTCTAAGTGAAGGGATTCCGAAGTCTTATTAGAACTATCTTATATGAATACTTGTTAATTAAATCATATTCGGGTTAATAAGTAGGATAAAGAGTATAACTTTATAGTACCTATAAAGGGAGATCAAATCGGGTTAGAGTACTAAGTGCATGGGAAATAATTGATTATGATAGTACCTAGAAAGGGGGGTAAAGTATACATCTTGCTCCGAGGATATTCACACGTGTCAAACGCTTATCTACTTGTGTCTATAGAGTAGATTTGCATGGGTTAGTGATGCGTCCATAAACCACAAGGCAGATTCGGACATCGACACACTAAAAGTATGAATTAACGAATGAAACTGGATGGCCTGACGAACTACCTATCATCTTACTTGACCACAACCTTCTATCTTTTCTTTTGTTATTTCGATTAATAGTTCCTACTCAATTTCAACATTATTATATTTCCAAATAGTCTTAGTTTACTAGAGTATAATTGAATTGATATTTATCCGTCCCTTGGGTACGATAATAACTTGGTCATCTTCGAAACTACAATTGATATCCTTCACACTTGGGGATTAAATTGTGTGTTGAGAAAACAACCAACAAGTCAATGGCGCCATTGCCGGGGACGGCGTAAAATATCTCTTTGTTATTTCTAGTTTATTAGGGCTATTTAACTTGTTTTGCTGTTTGAATTCTAGTTCTTTTTAGGTGTATGCTCACGAGATCAAAGAAAGGTGAACTTGAACCCTACAATCCTGAGATCGGAGCATCGTCAAAAAAGAAGAAGAAGAAGAAGAGCAAGGCAAAGACTATTGATCCAGCTGAAGCTCTGAATTTTGGAGTTGAAGTTGACGAGCAGATTTCGCAGACGATTGAAGCTACAACTGAAGTTAATTTGGGGGTAGAGACAGTCAACATGGCAGCGAATCCGGATAATCTAGCCATCCGAGAGGTTTTCAGAAACAATGGGACTGGAAATTTTGGGCTTCTAGGAGCAAGGGGAACGAATGCAGCTTTCGATCTTCATCCCGCTCTTTTTAGCATGGTAGAAAGGAACTCCTTTCAGGGGGGTCTTTCGAGGATCCGCAGCAGCATCTGAACAAGTTCTTGGGCTATGCAAGTACTCAAAAAGATGCAGGAGAACATGAAGATGCTAGGAAGATCCTCTTGTTCAAATTCTCGCTTACTGAAAAGGCGAGAGATTGGTACGACACTATCAACGCTGCTGAGTGCACCACTTGGGAACAACTGAAGTTAAGGTTCTTGGAGAGGTACATGCCACCTTCAAAGGTGTTTAAGATGAAGCAAGACATTAACCAATTTGCTATCGGTGGAGGTGAAAAATTTCATGAAGCATGGGATAGATTCAAGGACATGCTTAGGAAGTGTCCTCAACATGGGTTATCTAAAGCTCAATATATCAATATATTCTATAACGGACTGGACTGTGATTCACGAGTGTTATTGAATGCTTCTTCTAATGGAGCATTGCTTACAAAGTCATCCGTAGAGGCCGAGAAGTTGTTTGAAGATATTTCGATGAATTCGAGGGATTGGCCAACTGATAGAGTTAGAGGTACGTATGTCCTTGGGAAGGTAGCTCAGGTTGAACAAGCAATGGTGAAAGCAAGTAGAGAGGATGAGATCGTCTCTAGCTTGTCCAATATCAACAAGCTACTTGAATCCCAATAGAAGCAAATCAGCGAATTATCTCAGCGCGTACCAATCATGCAGCAGGAACTAATGAAAGAGGGACCAATCCAAGAGGAGTTAGAAGAGGCACACTATGCCATGGGTCAAAGTATTCAAGGGGCTAGGTATCAAGATCAAGGAAATCGGAACTACCAAGGGAACTATCGAGAAAACTTTAATAATCATGGTCCCCCGGGTGGTTATCAACAGCCGAGGAGGCCGGAGTTCTCATGGAGCAATCCGAATAATGCGATTCAACCTCCGATGGTTGTTGATCCGGGTACTAAGGTGAAAGAAGGTAAACCGGGTCTTGAGGATACTGTGAATAGGTATATTGCCAAGAATGATGAAAGAGTTAATCCTGGAGGCAAAACTTGAGAAGAAAATCGATGCAAACCATGAGGTTATATCTAAGCAGGTGAAGGACCTTACGTTATTGATGGGGGAGATGGCAGGAAGTGTTAACAAGCTTACTCAAACTCTTGAGAAGGGGAAGTTCCCGTCTCAAAGAATTGAGAATCCAAGGTCCTGCAACGCCATCACATTAAGGTCGGGAACGCAGTATGAGGGACCCATGAGGCCGGAATCAAATTTGGACATGTCTAGGGCCAGGTTCGACCATGGTTCGACCATCATTGAAGATTGAACCATACAGGGAAGGTCAAACCAACATACTGGACACGATCAGGAGAGATTGCAGCATCGGTTCGACCAAACTGCAGATGGTTCGACCTGGCATACAGGTTGAACCTTGGTCAAACCCGACAACTCGGAGCACTCTGTTTTTCTAGAACATCGGTTCGACCAAATCAATCATGGTTCGACCTATCCTACAGGTCGAACCCAGGTCGAACCGCACAGCCAGGAGCACTCTGTTTTGTCGCAGCAACGGTTCGACCACGACGTTCATGGTTTGACCTATCAAACAGGTCGAACCCTGGTCGAACCGAATGGCGGAAGGAGTACAGTAGGTAGGTTCGACCTAGGTGCCCGTGGTTCGACCTGTTCCACTGGTCGAACCCAGGTCGAACCTCAAATTCAAAAAGAGAGCCGTTGTCCAGAAGCAAGGTTCGACCAGTACGTACCTGGTTCGACCTGTTCTACAGGTTGAACCCTGGTCGAACCCCACCAGAATTTGCCTGTTGCTACTCCGAACACTCTCGATGATGTTGATGCTACTCCAATGGTTCGAAATGAGTAAAGTACAGGGATCATAGCTGAGAAAAAATGGGAGAGAGTCAAGCGATTGAGAGCCGAGAAGGATAAAGCGGAGAAGGTTGAACGTGATGAATGAGGTATCCCCAAAACGAAGATACCTCCGCCGTTTTCTTATAGGTTCGTGAAGAAGGGATTGGAAGAGAAGTTCAAGAAGTTTTCAGAGATCATGAAAAAGATAAGATTGAGCATTCCTTTCTCGGAAGCAATAATGGAGATGTCGTACTATGCCCGATTCCTTAAGGACATATTGTTGAAGAAGAGGATTTTGAACGGAGTTGACATGGTGAATTTATCTGAGAATTGCAGCTCGATCATTCAAAGGAAGCTGCCGCAGAAGATGAAGGATCCGGGAAGCTTTACTATCTTGTGTGATATTGGAAAAGGGCCGGCACGACGAGCTTTGTGCGATCTTAGGGCAAGCATCAATTTGATGCCATTGTCTATCTTTAAAAAGCTTGGTTTGGGGGAGTTAACTCCTACAACAGTTGCTCTACAATTGGCGGACAGGTCGATGACGTTTCCAAAAGGTATTATTGAAGACGTTCTCGTCAAAGTAGATAAACTAGTATTTCCTGTGGATTTTCTTGTGCTAGAGATGGATGATGACAAGGATAATATCCCTTTAATCTTGGGGAGGCCTTTCCTTGCTACTGCTGGAGCTATGATTGATGTTCAAAAAGGGGAACTCAGATTGCGGATGGACAAAGAAGAGGTGCTATTCAATCTAGACACAGCAATGAAGATGCCCATGGAGTCTCAGTGTCATAGTATTGACGTGATGGAGGAGATTGTAAAAGAGGATATGTCTTTGATGTCTAAGGATCCTCTTGAGAAATGTTTGATGGAGACTCCTACTTCTTCCACTACAGAGATTGATGGTCTATCCAATGATGAATGCATTGAATATCTTGAGAACTTACTTGCTTCGGGTGAGGCCAGGTATGCATTGGAAAAATCGAAGGCTGAAGAAGTGAAAGGGACTAAAATGTACTTGCCATTGGAGAGAGAGAGCACTCCGATGAAAGTAAAGAAAGAGGATGCCTACTTGAAGCCTCCTAACTTACCACCGGCTACTCACAAATTTGAAAATCTTTTCTTTCATTCTTTATTTAGTAATCAATTTTGTCCTAACCTTGATCTTGATGGTGATGGGAGTGATTCCACAATTGAATGGAAGATTGACAGGAATGAGAAGAGAAAGTTGGAGAAAGGAGATTCGACTGATCGTATGGTGCCAAGGAAAGGTAAGCTGGTAAGTGTGGATGATGGGAGGGGGAGAAAGTATTGGAAGGTGAGGATGCGACATGATCATACTCTGATCAAGTAGTCTTCTGATTTGGTACCGTCGTGACTCTCCGACGTTAAACATGAGCGCATGTTGGGGGGTTTTCCCTTCCGTTTTAATGCTTTATTTCATTCGTGTGTTTAAGAAATTTTTATATGTGCAGTGCTTACTTATCGGCAATTACATCTCTTTTCAAACTTAGTTTCGACTATAGTTTCTACTAAGTTTGGGGGGGTGTGATGTACTTACCTCAATAAGCACCGATAGTATAATCTTTTCTTAGTGATGTTTGTTAGGGGAGTTGATTTTTGCGCCATATTTAAAATTTTAATCGATTTTAATGTGACGATTTTTTTTACAACTTGCCTAATGTTTAGTGGGTTTTGGTTGTGTTTCTTTTATGGAGTTACTCTTGAATAATATTTTGTGGAACAATTTTTGATGAAGTTGTGCTCTAGTTGGTACCTAATGATGCGTATTGAAGTTTGAAATGTGTAGGGATTGAAGAACACTCAGTTTTGAAGCTTAGAAGGGTGGTTCGACCAGAGCCAGGGTAGGTTCGACCAGTGCTGGAAGTCGAACCCATGCAAAAAGTTGTCCAGAGAGGTGGTTCGACCTCATGCAAGATGGTTCGACCAGATCAACAGGTCGAACCAGTGATAGCAGAATTCCAGAAGTGCGGTTCGACCACGACGTATGTGGTTCGACCTGTTCCAGTAGGTCGAACCCAGGTCGAACTTGAAGAAAAATTCATCCAGAAGGGTGGTTCGACCTCGTCAGTCATGGTTTGACCTGTTCAACAGCACGAACCCAAGGTCGAACCAAGCTAGAAAAGTGTGTTCTTAACCCCGTCGTTCTATGATGCATGAGTTGGGATTGTTGAGAAGCTTGTATGAGTTGATTTGGTATATGGGCTGGTGAATTTTTGTGCATTCATGTGTTCATGTGTTAATTTCCATTGATGAAAGCATGTATATTTGATAAGTATGTGGAATTCGTGTTGAATTGATCTTGATTATGTGCTATGAGGAGTACTAGGATTACCTATGTGAGAATTTGAGCTATCTAATCATGTTTGATCATGATTATTTTATTCTTGAGAGGATCATTCATATGAACATATTCTAGAACTTGGCTTGGAGTCTTGTGTGAGACTTATGATTGATAAATTGCTAGGACATGATCTTAGGCCATTATTTTGTGATTAAGCTACTTAGCCAAATTTTATCCTTCCTAATGTTCTTATTAACCCTTGGATGCCTTGTTGAGCCGTTAAAGCTTTTTCTTTGGTAGCCAAAGTAAATAACCTTATAAACCTTTATTTGAGCTTTATTAACCTATTCATTGGTAGAGAGAGTTGAGGTGAGTAAGTGTTGCAAGAAGAA
Organism: Pogostemon cablin; assembly: GCA_023678885.1. Classification (NCBI taxonomy): domain Eukaryota; kingdom Viridiplantae; phylum Streptophyta; class Magnoliopsida; order Lamiales; family Lamiaceae; genus Pogostemon; species Pogostemon cablin. Next base: position 26,934,959 of record CM042983.1, on the reverse strand, counting down.
AGAGGAAGATAGAATATGGTTGGATGAAAAGAATATGGTTAAATCTTGTTTAGGGGTAGTGCCTGAAACTGGTATCCCGATAGATTTTATGCATAGTGCATGAAGCTTAGCAGCTGATGGCCTATACAAGAGAAGAAGGGTAGTGCCTAAAACTGGTACCCGAATTGTCTAAAGAGATGATGTTGATGCACGAAAAAGAAGAAAAATCCATGAAAAAAAGAGGAGAAGTTGGAGGAGATATTGCTGTAAGAAGAAGAAATCAAGAACCTCCAAGGTAACTCTCTACTAGTGTCTTAAGTCACTTTACCTAAATTTTCCTACCTTTTTCCAAAGAGCCAACATTACAACCCAAAAATAAGTCCTTTGTGATCCTAATGAAGAGTGATTATAAGTTGATTTTTGAGACCTTTGCCAAGCTTATGGTTACGCGCGAATATGGATTGATATGAGTGTTTATACTAGCCTATATAGTGCCTCACGCACTTGAGTGAAAGAAAATAAATACTTATCTTGAGAGCTAGATTACTTAATACTCCGAATGGTGTGTGATTGGATTGGTTTGGCATGAGTGATATATATGAAGCAATTAATACTTGTTTGATTTAATGAAGTTGCATGTGTGGTATGTGTTGTACTTGATCTTGGTGAATTATACACGACTCCTGTGGTTTGATTTGGTTGCCTCGGGACGAGCAACATGTAAGTTTGGGGGTTTGATGAGTGTGTAAATTCACAAGTTTGGCACCATGTTTTGTGCTAGTTTTGGAGAGTTTTGATGTGGAAATAGGTGGAAAACCTATATATATTGTGAATTAGCATGAATCAGGTGTTGGTGGAGCTATTTGAGTGGTTTTCATAGCAAAAACGGAGTGGAAGTGCCAAGAATCGAAGAGACGAAGTCGAGACCATGCGAACCGCCAAGAAAAGAGGTGGGTTCGACTTGTTGGAGGAGGGTTCGACCTCTCCAGCAGGTCGAACCAGTGTTGGAGAAGTGCAGGAAGTGGGTTCAACCACGACTCGAGGGGTTCGACCTGTTCATCAGGTCGAACCATGGTCGAACCATGGTCGAACCATGGTCGAACCATGAGAAGATGGGTTCGACCACGACGTTGGGAGTTCGACCTGACGGTTGGCCGAACCAAGAGCAGAAATTGTTCAGTGATGAGGTTCGACCTGGGGTTCGATCAAGTCCTGAGTGGTTCGACTTGTTCAAGAGGTCAAACCAGTGCAGAATTCTTCCAGTAGCGGGGTTCGACTTGGGGTTCGACATGTGGCCAGTGATTCAACCTGTTTGACGAGGTCGAACCTACGTGCGGAAACTTACCTTATCCGGATTTTTCGAGGCCAAAACGCGTGGAATCACTTGAAAAGCCCATTCCAAGCCCTAAAGACGTGATTACAAGTATAAAAGGAGGCTCATGCAGTCCAAGTACGGGAGCTTTTGATTGAGAATCATAAGGAGATAAGGAGACGTGGATTGGAGGAGACGATCTTCCACCATCCGGAGGGCTGTGACAGAGCTTCGTTGGAGGTTCAAGTAAGATCGGTCCATCTAACCATGATTGTTCCTAGATCAATCATGGGCTAGAGCCGCTTCGGTAGTTCTAGGGTTATGAAGGTTTCATGAGTTGATTTATCTTTCGTGTTTATACTCCGTACAACACTACTTGTGGATTTATTTTATATAGGATTGTGCTTTTTTAATCCATACTCATAGTCGTTTTGTGCATCAATAATCGTTGTGTAGAGTCTGAATACATAGCATGGTTATTGGTTGAGTGCGTTCACTAAGGAGCAGGGTTTATTGTTATAATTCTAAGTGAAGGGATTCCGAAGTCTTATTAGAACTATCTTATATGAATACTTATTAATTGAATCATATTCGGGTTAATAAGTAGGATAAAGAGTATAACTTTATAGTACCTATAAAGGGAGATCAAATCGGGTTAGAGTACTAAGTGCACGGGAAATAATTAATTATGATAGTACCTAGAAAGGGGGGTAAAGTATACATCTTGCTCCGAGGATATTCACACGTGTCAAATGCTTATCTACTTGTGTCTATAGAGTAGATTTGCATGGGTTAGTGATGCGTCCATAAACCACGAGATAGAGTCGGACATCGACACACGAAAGTATGAATTAACGAATGAAACTGGATGGCCTGACGAACTACCTATCATCTTACTTGACCACAACCTTCTATCTTTTCTTTTGTTATTTCGATTAATAGTTCCTACTCAATTTCAACATTATTATATTTCCTAATAGTCTTAGTTTACTAGAGTATAATTGAATTGATATTTATCCGTCCCTTGGGTACGATAATAACTTGGTCACCTTCGAAACTACAATTGATATCCTTCACACTTGGGGATTAAATTGTGTGTTGAGAAAACAACCAACAAGTCATAAACATGCATGTAACACGTGTGAATAACCTCAGAGCAAGAGATATAATTCCACCCACCTTTCTAGGTACTATCAGTATCAATTATTTCCCTGGCCAATTGGTACTCTAACCCGTTATGATCTCCCTTTATAGGTACTATAAAATTATCCTCTTTATCCTACTTAATAACCCGAATTCAATTCAATTAATAAGTATTCATATATGATAGTTCTAATGAAACTTTGGAGTCCACTCACTTAGAATCATAACATGGAATCATGTTTAGCGGTGAACGACTCAATCAATAGCCAATATATGTATTCAGACTCTACATAACAGTTAATGATGCACAAAACGACCGCGAGTATGAATTAAAAAGGCACAATCATATATAAAATAAATTCACAAGTAGTGTTGTACGGAGTTTACACACGAAAGTTCAATTAATTGATTAAAATATTCACAACCCTAGTTCTATCAAAAAGGCTCTAGCCCATTATGTTACGAAGAACAATCATGGGTGTTGGATAGATCTTACCCACAGTACGGAAAATACAAGATAAATTAGGAAATGAATAAACCCTAGATGTGGGCGTCGTCGTGTCCTTCTCCGTCTTGAATTCTCCTCTTGGTTCTCCTCTTGATTCCACAAATGAATCTTCAAAATGATGAATGGATGGAGGAAAGAATGTGTATGATGGTTGGGGGGTGAACCCCCCTTGTGGGGTGTGGTATTGTTGTGGCCTCTCTCCAATCCGTATGCTATTGTTTCTCTCTATTGTATTGTGTCTTCGTGGTGTTATCTACATCCCCTTTTATACTTGTAAGCTCTCCTTATGGACCTATGATGGGATTTTTCTTGGAAAGCACGATAATTCATGAACAGGGGGTAAAAATCCTGATTTTGCGCTTGTTCAGGCTTTTGGTTTGACCACGACCAGTGGTCGAACAGAACAAAGGAGGTCGAACTCAGGTCGAACAACAGTCCGCAGTCTCACCGTTTCATGCATAACTTCCACATGGGTATTTAACAAGTAACCGAGCACTCTTCATGGTAAGTAATATCCCACAAGTACATATAGAACTTCATATCACAATATAACTCAAGTACACTTCCTTTATCAATTTAGAAAGCATATGAATTTTAGGCACAATTTAAAAATATAAGCTCATGTAGATTGTCAAAACGAAAAACTCAATCCTTCCACTCTCATGAATTAAAAGCACACATAAACATTAGAATAAGGAAACGAGGGCTCCTGATTTTTTTCTCCTTCAACGTATGCACGAGTTCCTCGAGTTGTTCAACTCGGCCAGGTCAAGCCTCAGTGTAGAACTCGTCTACTACTCTTTTATCTTTTTCTATCATCAAAGCTCAAACACACTCATCATCACAGATTCATCAATAATAAAATAAGAGAACTATAAGAAAGACTCAATTGACTATCTAATCGACTCCACACACTAGAAACACCACTGAACACTAGGCAAATTGCAAAAAATCGACACATCAAAACTGATTAAAGTTTCAACATACCGCAAAAAATTAACTCCCCTAGCAAACATTACAAAGAAAAGATTATACTCTTGGTGCTTCAATGAGGTAAGTATATCACACCCCCAAACTTAGTAAAAATGTAAGTCGAAACTAAGTTTGAAAAGAGATGTAATTGCCGAAACGTGAGCACCTCAAATATAAAAATTTCTTACTCACACGAAAGAAGTAAATTGATAAAACGGAAGGGACAAGTCCCCAACAGGTGCTCATATTTAATGTTGGAGAGTCACGACGGTAAAAGTCTTAATCAAATTAGAAATAATAAATTAATAATAACAGTCGTCCCCGGCAACGGCGCCAAGAACTTGATACGCGTTTTCTTTGCATGCAAAATTAATCCCCAAGTATTAAGGATATCAATTGCAGCTTAAACAAGCGACCAAGTGAATATCGAACCCAAAGGATGGCGTATTATCAATTTAATTATTTACTAAATTAATTAAGACGAATGACAATATACTTTGAGGAATTAATTATTAAATTACTAAAAAATTAATTTAAATAACAAATTAAATAAAAGCACTAGAAGAATACGAAAGTGGATCAAGTATGAGAATAGGTAGCTCTAGGATAATCCAGTTTCATTCATTATCTCCCTTTCGTGTGTTGATGTCCGACTATGCCTTGTGGAATATGGACTCATCACAAAACCATGCATATCTACTCTATAGACACAAGTAAACATGCATGTAACATGTGTGAATAATCTCAGAGCAAGAGATATAATTCCATCCCCCTTTCTAGGTACTATCAGCATCAATTATTTCCCTGACCAATTGGTACTCTAACCCATATGATCTCCCTTTATAGGTACTATAAAATTATCCTCTTTATCCTACTTAATAACCTGAATTCAATTCAATTAATAAGTATTCATATATGATAGTTCTAATGAAGCTTCAGTGTCCCCTCACTTAGAATCATAACATGGAATCCTGTTCAGCAGTGGACGCACTCAATCAATAGCCAAGATATGTATTCAGACTCTACATAACAGTTAATGATGTACAAAAGGACTGTGAGTATGAATTAAAAAGGCACAATCATATATAAAATAAATCCACAAGTAGTGTTGTACGGAGTTTACACACGAAAGTTCAATTAATTGGTTAAAACCTTCATAACCCTAGTTCTATCAAAAAGGCTCTAGCCCATGATGTTACGAAGAACAATCATGGGTGTTGTATAGTTCTTACCCGTAGTCCAAAAAATACAAGATAAATTAGGAAACGAATAAACCCTAGATGTGGGCGTCGTCGCGTCCTTCTCCGTCTTGAATCCTCCTATTGGTTCTCCTCTTGATTCCACAAACGAATCTTCAAAATGATGGATGGATGGAGGAAAGGATGTGGATGATGGTTGGGGGGTGAACCCCCCATATGGGGTGTAGTATTGTTGTGGCCTCTCTCCAATCTGTATGCTATTGTTTCTCTCTATTGTATTGTGTCTTCTTGGTGTGATCTACACCCCCTTTTATACTTGTAAGCTATCCTTATGGACCTAGGATGGGCTTTTTCTTGGAAAGCACAAAAATTCATGAACAGGGGGTAAAAATCCTAATTTTGCGCTTGTTCAGGCTTCTGGTTCGACCACGACCAGTGGTCAAACCGAATAGAGGAGGTCGAACTCTGGTCGAATTGCAGTGCGCAGTCTCACCGTTTCGTGCATAACTTCCACATACGTCCTCAAATTTGAGTAATTCTTGCGCTCACGCGATCCTCACTTCCTTGACTTTCTATCCATATAAGGAACTTATAGAAACTCTAATATTTGAATATGTAACAATTCATGCAAACTGGACAGTCGTTCTGAGCAGGAACAACTTGCGCAACGTCACCACTTTGATCATAAATTTCTCGTTTGGAATTGAATTGAAGTGTTCTTTAAGCCAAAATGACCAGTGGCTTTCCAAAAAAGTATCACAATTCTCGTTCAGAGCTCCACACAAACGCAGAAAAATTACACAAGTTGGACGTGCGTTTTTCAGCATTCATACACAAATTGCACCTTTTTTCCAACTTTGCACTTTTGATCCTTTTTTCACCTAAAACACAACAAAACACCTCAAGTGCACCTTTTTTTCATATATATTGAATATAAGATACTTGCGCTAATATATAACAACAATTCTCATCAAAAAGGTGTTAAATTGGACACTCAAACACGCTAATTTCCACTCACAACAATGCTAAATTCAATAAGTGCGAGTTTTGGCTCGACCAGGTTGTGTTTCTTGGACACATCGTTTCTGCACGGGATTTAGAAGTAGACCCAAGTAAAGTGCAAGCTGTAAGTGAATGGGAAGCCCCGAAAAATATACGTGAGGTGAGAAGTTTTCTTAGATTAACGGGATATTATAGAAGATTCATAGAGGGATTTTCGAAGATAGCTGACCCCCTAACACGATTGACAAAGAAACATGTTAAATTTCAGTGGACAGATAAATGTGAACAAAGCTTTCAAGAATTAAAGCAAAGGTTGATCACGGCCCCCGTATTAACAATTTCTAGTGGCTCAGAGGGATTCGTGATCTACACTGATGCATCAAAGCTTGGGTTGGGATGTGTGTTAATGCAAAATGGTAAAGTGATTGCTTATGCCTCTCGACAATTAAGAGTTCATGAGCAAAACTATCCCACACATGATCTAGAGCTAGCTGCAGTGGTTCACGCACTGAAGATTTGGAGGCACTATCTCTATACAGCAAAATGCGAGATCTACACCGACCATAAAAGTTTGAGGCACTTCTTTGAGGAAAAAGAGATCAACATGAGACAAAGAAGGTTGTTAGAACTTGTAAAGAACTATGATTGCACTATCAACTATCACCTAGGGAAGGCAAATGTGGTAGCTGATGCACTCAGCAGAAAAGGAAAAGGCTTTTCGCCTTACAAAATTTCTAATAAAGAAGAGTTAAATGATGGAATTGCGAAATTGAAGATTGACATAGCGACATCAACGCAAGATGTATGTTCTATGCTAGCAGTATTAACAGTACTACCAACCCTAAAGGGTTTAATTATTATGCTCAAAAGGAAGATGAGTTCCTAAACAAGATGCGTACATTGGCGAGAAGTGAAGACACGAAATGTTTCTCCAAGGATCATGATGGTACCTTGTTGTTTCAAGAAAGGATATGTGTTCCCAAGAATGAGGAATTAAGAAATGAAATCTTGACGGAGGCACATTGTGCTCCATACATGATTCATCCTGGAGAAACCAAAATGTACCAAGATTTGAAGAAACTATTTTGGTGGAGGAATATGAAGGGTTGCATTGCAAATTTTGTTCGGAGATGCTTGACCTGTCAACAAGTAAAAGCAAAACACCAAAGACCCTCAGGCCTATTAGAGCCTTTGAAAATACAAGAATGGAAGAGGGAACACATCACGATGGATTTTATTGATAGGTTGCCCCGGAGTCCACGTGGAAATCATACAATTTGGGTAATTGTCGATAGATTGACAAAGACACCACACTTTCTACCCATAAAAATGAACTTTTCCATGGATAAACTGGCCCAGATCTATCTTGGGAAAATAGTGCGATTACATGGTGTACCAGTTTCAATAGTGTCGGACAGGGATACTCATTTTACTTCTAACTTCTGGCGCAAGCTACAAGACGTAATGGGAACACAGTTGAAGTTCAGTACCGCATATCATCCTCAAACTGATGGGCAAACAGAGAGAACCAACCAAACAATTGAAGACATGTTGAGGGCATGTATACTGGATTTTGGAGGAAGTTGGGAAGATTATATACCTCTAATAGAGTTTGCCTACAACAACAGTTATCAAGTGACAATTTGCATGGCTCCATATGAGGCTCTTTATGGAAGAAAATGTAGGTCTCCACTCTATTGGGATGAGGTTGGAGAAAGAAAGATGTTGGGATCCAAAATCGTCGATAAGACGGTCAAGAGCATAAGCCAAATCAGAGAGAGAAATAGCTCAAGATCGAAAAAAGGCGTATGCTCACAAGAAGCGTAAGGATCAAAGGTATTAGCCAGGAGACAAGGTGTTCCTAAAAGTAATACCAGTGAAGGGTATTGTGCATTTTGGAAAAAGAGGAAAACTAAAGCCAAGGTTTATTGGGCTATACGAAGTCTTGGAAACTATTGGGAAAGCAGCCTACAAATTAGCTTTACCGCCTAATTTGTCAGGAATTCACAATGTCTTTCATGTGTCGATGTTACGGCTTTATATATATGATCCGAGCCATGTGGTCAATTATCAAGATGTCACGCTGCACAATGACTTGACATATGAAGAGGGTCCCATTGCCATTCTTGATCGTAAGGAAGAAAAATTGAGGAATAAAACCATTGTCTTAGTCAAGGTATTATGGAATAGACATGGGAGTGAAGATGCTACCTAGGAATGTGAAGATCAAATCTTGGCCAAATACCCTCAACTAACATAGGAGGTATTCCTTTTTAATTGAGTTAGTATCTCTATCAACGACATCATCAATTTATGTAGAGGATATCCATATATTATTTTATTACTTATCTATTATTTTTAGGCTGGTGATATATTTTTAAGAGTAGCAATAAATTTCTTCTTATTAAATAGTCATGCATCTGACACTAACGATAGATTGGTAAAAGTCGTCTTTAAGGTAGAACTGAGAGTTGCATAAATCTTAAATTTTGCACATATCAATAATTTTAGGTATATTAAATTTTGAGGATGAAATTAATTCTAGGGGGTGTAATAGTTGCATACTTTCCCCATAATAATATTAATAATGAGATACGTGTGCATATATATACATATAATATTATTGATAAAATTTAGAAAAAAATATATATATAATAAAATAATAATAAGAATGGGGGAAAGGATAATAATAATAACGTATTTGTAAGGGTTGAGTTTGGTTTTTGGAAAAGACAACACACACACACACACACACACACACACATATATATATATATATATATATATATATATATATATATATATATATATATATATATATATAAACAGATACACATAAAGATTGAGTTTTATTTTTTAGAAAAGACAAACACATCACGTACACTAGGATAGTCCGACCGTTGGAGGCCGCCCGAGGAGAGTCACATCATAACATTCTTTGCAGCAATTGAGATCTCCAAAATTTTCATAATCATCATTCAATCCCACTGCCCTCTTACTTTTCTTATTCTATTCTTTTTCCACCCCAATTGTCCTGCCGTAGCATATGAAATCTTAAGAGTATAACCATGTCACCTTCTCCCTTTTTTCCAAAAAGAATAGAACCATATGAGATCTTAAGAGTATAATCATCCCACCTTCTTCCTTCTTTCCATCCAGAAAGAACAGAACCCTTTCCAACTCCCTAATCCTTTCTTATCTTGTTTTCTCTCCAACCAACCACTCTTTTTTCCAACACCTACTGTAAAACAAGAAACAAGGAGAGGAAGTCTGAGCATTCGTATCAACAGTCGCTAGTATCTCGGAATAGTAATAGCTTAAGAGAGGAGTCATAATTCTTTTCATCATCTGCATTAAGTACCTTCTCTAAACTATCAAGGTGATCTTCATTATCAAACATGACAGTCATATCACTTTTACAAACTTTTTAATAACTGCTCTTATAGATTTGTATAGTTGGAAGCTCTTGCTTATTCTTATTATGTCTTGAAAGCATGTTAGTTTTTGTGTTATCTGTTATAAATGTCATCAATATTAACTCTCTATGTTTCTGTGTTTTTCTATTAGCGTAGAATATAGAATATTTGCAGAATATTAATAGAAGATTATCAATATTAACTCTCTGTGTTTCTGTGTTTTTCTGTTAGAGGTAGAATATAGAATATTTGTAGAATATTATTAGAATATTATCAAAATTTACTTTGGAAGCATGTTAGCTATAAAATAATATTAGTTCTGTGTTGGCTATAGAATCACGTGGAACTGTCTTAGCACAGTTAACTGTAGTAATATTTTATTTATAGATTTGATGGACTGAGTTCTATTTGAAGAAACACTACGAGATAATAATGCTAAATACACTTTAAAATCTTTAAACAAGAAAGATATCAAATCTTTTCTACGGTAAAACCCTTAAACCAGAAAGAAATCAAATCTTTTCTTTTTTCTGTAAGCAAGATATATATATTTTTCTGTAAGCAAGATTTATATCAAATCTTTTTTTCAGTAAAACTCTTAAACAAGAAAGAAAGATATAAAATCTTTTCTATAAGTATGAAATATATGAATTCTTTTCTGAGGTAAAAGATATTTTTGCTAGTGTGTATATATATATATATATATATATATATATATATATATATATATATATATATATTTAAGCTAGAAAAAGATTTGCAGATTGGATATTCAATTTTTTTTACGTGTCTTAACAATATTAGTTTTATAATATCATAATTTTAACTATAACTTCCCAGTATTTCCAAGATTTAAGTTATCATGTCTACGTTATAAATATAATACCATAAATAATAATAATAACAATAATAAAAGAAATATTACAGTAAATAAGTCAATTTTTAAGATGAGTATTTTTATTAATATTATAATATAATTTAAATATGTAAAAATTTAATTAGAGAATAATTTATTTATTAAACCGAATTTCAACACACACACACACACACACATATATATATATTTATTTATAAATAAATATATATATATATATATATATAATAATAATAATAACTTATAATTTTATATCTTGACAATATTTGAAAAAAATGATATGTGTAATTATGACATTTGAAACAAATCATCTTTGAAAATTTTAAATGAATAAGTATACTTATATTCTAAAAAGTAAATTTAAATTCTTGAAGGCATCAAGGTGACAATGAGAAACTAGCTTCGTCAAAGCTCGTACTCAATCTTCAATTAAATTTAAGCTTGTGAAACTTGTCTTCATTAATGTGGGTTTTCTGTTACAATTTCTATAATGAACTTAATTTCATTAATTGATGTTATGGATATATATGAAAACTTACCTAAGACCGGTGGGCCGGAAACCTGTACGTACAGTTGGCATTTTTGCCAATAAGAAAAGATAAATGCGTTTGCATAACTTTGACGAATTAAATAATGAGCGCTTTCGGGCGACCTAACTATGGGTTAATCTCCTTTACTCTTAATGTTCATGATGTTCATTTCTTAAAAGATGAAATCATTTTCAATTGCGGAATTTTAACAGGAAATCCCCCCACTGAGTACATTGCCATGTGCTCACCCCCTTTATATTTCCCTTATAGATGACATTGTGTAGCCAGCGTGGCAGATGACGAGTTGGAGGGATGGAAGAATTTAGAAGTATCATGTGCTCTAATTAGCCATAACTTGTTGTCGGGTTGACCAATTCAAGAATTTATCGAACCACAAGGAGGTAGGTACTAGTGCTTAAGCGATCTCACGTTTCTTGTAATTTTATAGAGATGAATCATCAATAGAGTAGTTGTTCAAACAAGTAAATAGAAGTAATCAAAACAAGCAAGCAAGCAATGATCAACAAACAAGATGGATGGATGAAAAGTGGCTTACCAAATTGATTAAAAGTGAGATTAACAACAATCAAGAAGTGGTAATTCTAGAAATTATGTATCAAATTCATATGTATCATGGATATAAGATTAAGGGCCAACAATAAGTTCACCTAAACTCCCTCTCGAGATGGATATGATATGAATACCAAATAGCTCAATGGTTTGATTCTCACACAAACAATTCCAACTAGGTACTAAGGTTGAAATGAGAGTCCCTTCACACGATTAATCAATCTCTCGATCAAACCAATCACCTGTTCTATCAAAGGGTTCTAAATTCTAAAGGATTTCTCAATCTCTTTACAACTTATAATTAACATGAAGTGTATGATGAATTGATTTAATAAACTATCTTAAACATTTAATTGATTTCTCAATCTAATCACATGTTCATGACAATTAACCACACAAATCAACAATACAAATCAAGCAATTAATAATCAATGATAGAAAATCATAGATCCAATCAACATATGAATTCAAATACACAAATCCCAAAAATTAATCAACAACTCTCATGTTGTTAATCCCACAAGGGAGATTAGCCCAACATATTTAAAAGAAATTCAACATAGACATTAAAATCCTTACAAAACATGATGAACAATAAGGTTTCAAAATAAAGTGTAGATGAAGACTCCCTTGAATGCTTCCAATGGTGATATTTTTCTCCCCTTTGCAATCTCCTCTCTTCCTTGCTCCTTTTGCTCAATTTAGATGATAGATTTGGTGGAAGGATGAAGGTAGATGATATGGATGAAGATGATAGTGTGAATTGGAGGAAATTGTGTGTGAACTATATGTTTTGGTGCAAACCCTTGGTGGAATCTCCAATCTCCCTTCAAATGTTGAACTTGAGGCTATTTATACCCTCTCCAAGTTGGGCCACAAATTTAATATTGATTGGGCTTTTTACGTACACATACTTACACACATTGACAGGTGAAAATTTGGATTTTTGGCCCAAAAATATACAACTCGAGTTGGCCTTACCCAACTTAAGTTGCAACACGAGTCGAGTTACGTTGTGTGTAACTCGAGTTAAAGTAGCTCGACTCGTGTTGGCCACTCGTGCACCCGCATGTTCGGTCGTGTTGCGAGGCTCTAAAACTGAAAATCCTTCGAAAGGCAGTTTGACTCGAGCTAGCAACTCGAGTTGTAGCTTGCAAGTCGAGTTAGCTCACTGTACAATTTCTGCACTTGCCCTGCTCCTAGCTCGACTTGAGTTGCAAGTCGAGTTGGACCTTGCAATTCGAGTAAGCTCTCTGGATGATTTTTTTGACCTTAACTCGACCTTCTCTCAACTCGAGTTGGACTTTGCAACTCGAGTTAGGTCCCGGCAGCCCATTTCTTGCTCGTTTCAGCTCCTGTCTCCATTTTTGCTCCGTTTTTACCTATTTTACATACGTTTAAGCTCATTCACATGCATTTCCATGAGAACACATAACACATCCAAATAATATATAAAATATGGATAAAATACTATAAAAATAGACATAAAAAGACACTAAAATCTAGGTAAATATATCACTTATCATCTCCCACAGTGTCTACCTGTGGGATTCTGTGGTGCTTTCGAGAAACATAACAACATGCACCGCCGACCTCCGTACTCCAGTATGCGCATGGTGTGAATTTATAACCTAGCTATGGGTATGCTTACGCAGATGTTTGCGTGGTCATCTCAACAAAACTGAGGAGAAAATGAGACATTAAAGACTTAATCTAATGATCTTATTTATTTCCTGTTAGAGATGAAAACGCACTCTAGATGATTGATGAAAGCTCTCAATGAAAAATTACTCACACGTTTCTAACTTGATGAAAAGTAAGAAACTCAAAGTGAATGATTGAATGTGTGTGTATAATAGACTGCAAAGAGGATTTAAGTGGTTCGACTTGCTGTGCAAGCCTATATCCAGTGCAGAGGCTAAATCATTTATTGCTTAATCCAGTATGAAAGAATTACAAGTATAAATCAAAACGCAGCTTATATACTCTTTGTGGCGTTCGATCATTTGATTAACATGAACTGTTAGGGTTCCATACGTTTCTAACAGTCAGCGGAAGCAAGAAACAAGAAACGTATTAACTTTCACCAGGGTATGTTGGAGAAGATGAATTCTCACCGGCAGCCTGCACAGCCATACCGTTTTGGGCATAACTCTCTCATCCAATGTCATAATTGAGTGATCTACGTGCCAAAACGATCCTCTCTTCCGTGACTTTCCATGGTATATCACACATCAAATTTTGAGAACTGTAAGATTTTATAAAAATTGCACAAGTTGGCAGACAGCAGCAGTAAACAACCATTCGGTCTTCTGCTGTATTCCCAAGTCCAATCTCGACGTCGTGTGGGTGACAATCTTCGAGATCTTCTCAATCTGCTGTTCCCTCACCCTCCTCACATGTTAGGCGTGATTAATCTCATAGATTAGGGTTCTCGGACAGCTGAGATGACTTATATATGGGTTACAGTAGGGACCAGGAGGAGAAATTAGAGTTGACCCTCTATTGGGCTTAAGTATCCAAGTTTAGCCCAAAGCTTATACTTAAGTCCAATAATAATAATATAAATCACTAAAATATTATTACTGCACTACCGTTCTAATCCCATAATTATGTTATGGGCTCCTTCTTATTATGAGCCCGTTAGTCTCCCCATGTTTAAGATATACAATGTCCATTAATTAATTAAGTTACTGACAACTCTATTAATTAATATCTCATCCAAGAGTAATACCACTCAACCTCATTATCATTCCGAAATAAATCCACCTGCAGGGTTTACATGATAATCCTTATGAGCTCTTCAAGGGGACATCATAAACCTATGACGGACATGGATTCCTTCTACAATCAACAGCACACCATAGAGACAACACTATTTTCCAACTCACCAAGTTTATTGATTTAATTACATGTAAATCTCACCCATTGATGAATCAAAAAAATAAATACTGCCCTACGTGTCGAGGTAATTATATAGGGATTAAGAGCACGAACATCCATAATAACAGAGATCAAGTTCTTCTATATAGACAGTACAAGTCGAACGATCTCAAGTGGTCATGCTCAATACACACAAGTGCACTAATGTGATTCTATAGTCAAGACAAACTAATACCATATCACACTACAACCATCCCGATAGAAAGTCCCCGTCTATTTCGGTTGTGAGCATCTGTTTATACTTTATAAGAAAATTGATAATATGATCTTTCGCGTCTTGTCGCACAACATATTATCTACAGTATAAAGTAAATGGACTATTGCATCGAACATATAAATAAATTATAAGATGCAATCACTTGATCATATGATTCTCATTTCAAATAAATTGTTATAACATTGTTCATACAAAAGCTAGACTTTTAGTATACAATCCAACACTCTTCACACATGTAACTGAAACTTACGGACCAACACGGAGAAGCTTCTTTGAGCCATCTGTTGATCAGTTAATCGGTTACTAAAACGGATGAAATCTCCCCCAACTAACAACTGATGTGTAGGTCTTTAATTTCATACGTAAAAAACCCGCTAACAACCATACATGACTTTTGTACACCCGCTGCAACATCCCTAAGTCACCACATGTGCACTTCGGCAGATTTGAGCTGATTTGAGTTGTTTAAGCTCTGTTGTTTGAGGTGCATATGTTTTATACATACAACACAACTACTAACAAGCTACAACACACACCAACCACAATCCTAATGCTGATCAAATATCAGAATGAGGTTTTCCACCCCAAATCTCCACCTAAAACCTCATACTTGAGCACCAACCTTACCTCCACTATTTTTAATAACAACAAACTTCACACTGCTTTGAAGAGAGCATTAGAACTCAACACTGTTCTTTAGCGAGTACAGCAAAACTCCACCTTTCTGATTTAAGAATCAGCATCCTTGTCACTGTTCTTAAGAGAACAGCAACCTATTGACATGATGACACCACTTCTACGTAGCTCACGTATTGAAACTATGTAGAACCTTAGCAATGTAATTGACCAAATTCTTAAAACTGAATATGCTTGCTGCAAATTGACTATTATCCTTCCATTTAATGGCTTCTCCACAACTGTAAGCATGAAAAAACTCCACCTCAAGTGCTACTTCATCATCAACCGAAATATGCTTTCTATCCTTCATTTCTCCGGATGCATAATCTTTCTTGGTGCAGCTCACCAGCCTTTGAAATCCTTTGAGCTCATTAGTCTCCATCTCAGACACAGTAGACACCTTAGTGAGCTTCCTTCCTGATCCAAGCACTCTACCTTAAACCTGATTAGCTCATTCATTTTCAATAGAACTTTCACACACCTTATGCTTCGAGACATCACCACAATCAAGTATACTTTGCTTTGCTCGTTCTTGGGATCCTCTTGCACTTACACATGCAGCTTTTTGACGCCATGACTGTGTCTTACCAGCACGTTTTGTGACATTATTTCCTGGAATAAATGTCTTACCATTCAGAAGATACAAGTCATTCTTCTTAACACCTTGAAGTACTAATCTCCCCTCCTTGAAGACCGTAAGAACTCCACCTCGAGACTAAAATTCATAATCAAGAGAGTCCAACATTCCAAGGGAAATTAGATACCTTCTTAGTTGAGGAACATACCTCATATTTGACAGCAACTTGACAGAACTATCAGGCAACTTGAACATGACAGACCCTATACCTTTAATATTGCAAACCTGATTATAATCTAGAAAGACAGAGCCACCTTCCATCTATTTGAAATCTACAAGCCAATCCTTCATACGTGTCATATGATAGGTACATCTAGAGTTAAGAATCCAATCAGATGAGTTCCTAAATGCTGCTACAGATAAGACCTCCACACAATCAAAATCAGCAACTTCATGCCTATCCACGATTTGGTTTGCTTGATTATTGTGACCCTCTCTTAAATTTTCAGACCTCCTAGCTTCATAGCCTTCAACTTTAAACAATTTCTCTTGAAGTGACTAGGCTCATGACAGTAGTAATATTTTCTAACCTCAGATTCTTCACGTGAATCACTATCTTCATCATCTTGTTTCTTTGAACTAGAATTCCTCTTCTTGTGATCAACACCTCTCCCTTTATTGATTTTCTTGTTCTGATTTCTGTCTTCCTTTGCAAACAACCCTTTTCCTCCTGAATTTGTAATGTTGTCAGTCCTATCTCTAAATCTTTGGACTTAAGAGCTGATAGAACATGTTCAAATTGAATGGTGCCCTTTTCTTCCATAGAGTAGTGAATCCTTGAAGTGCCTATGAGATCTTGGCAAGGCTGATAAAAACATGACTGTCTTATCTTCTCTCGTCAGCTTGAAATCCACATTCTAAAGCTCATCTGTAATCTTGTAGAACTCATCAGCTTGATCCATCAAGGGCCTTTCATCATTTATCTTGAAGGCATGAAGTCTTGGCCTCAAATGTAACCTATTTGCAGTCGATTTTGCCATGAACAAAGATTCCAGTTTACTCCATACTCTAATGGCAGGTGTTTCCTTACTTCCCTTAGTGTTTTGTCACCCAAACATAAGATAATAGTAGAATATTCCTTTTGGAGTACTTGATCATCAACTGGATCCCTTACTCCACCAGCTGCAAATTGAGGATCTTTGATTATCTCTACCTTCACTAGTGGATGTAGCTTCAACGCATCCATCAGACCTTGCTGCATCAGGACTTCCCTCATCTTCAATTTCCATAAGTTGAAGTTTGATTTTTCTGTGAGCTTATCAACATCAAATCTTGTGGTGTTCATCCTGTACGTCTGTCAAGTGTCTTCATTTCTTCACGTTTCCCATAGATGGTGCCAATTGTCAGAGATGAAAATGCACTCTAGATGATTGATAAAAGCTATCAATGAAGAATTACTCACATGTTTCTAACTTGATGAAAAGCAAGAAACTCAAAGTGAATGATTGAATGTGTGTGTGTGTGTGTATAACATATTGCAAAGAGGATTTAAGTGGTTTGACTTGCTGTGCAAGCCTACATCCACTACAGAGGCTAAATCGTTTATTGGTTAAACCAGTATGAAAGAATTACACCAAGTATAAAGCAAAACGTAGCTTATATACTCTTCACACATGTAACTGAAACTTACAGGACCAACACGGAGAAGCTTCTTTGAGCCATTTGTTGATCAGTTAATCAGTTACCAAAATGGATGAAACCACCCCAACTAATAGCTGATGCGTAGGGCTTTAATTTCACATGTAAAAAATCCGCTAACAACCACACACGACTTCTGCACACCTGCTGCAACATCCCTAAGTCACCACATGTGCACTTCGACATATTTGAGCTGATTTGAGTTGTTTAAGCTCTGTTGCTTGAGGTGTATCCGCATATGCATACAACAAAACTACTAACAAGCAACGACACTCACCAACCACCACCTTAATACTGATCAAACATCAGAATGAGGTTTTCCACCACATTTTCTTCTTCTTCTTTTTAATTAAAACATAAATTATGCATGTCACGCAATAATTTTTCTCTTTGATGATTTTTCTTAGGTTATGTAATATGTATCTGGAATTGAGTGTTTAGCTAATTGAGGGGAATAATATTGTTGCTTTCACTCAGATTTTTTTGGTCAATATATAGAATCAAAACCAGTGAGTTGCTGCCTTGTGAATGTGATGGTTATTTTCCTTAAATTTGTATTTTGGTTTGTTTACATATTATTATGACACTTGTTAGGGCTAATAAATTGATATGTTATTGATAGCGCATTAGCACTAATCTTTTAATGAGGAAGATGAGTGTGCGGGTGCAGCTGTTAACGAGTCCTATGAAGGTTTGCTGAAAAAGTTGCCGGAGAATGATATGGACAGTGATGGGGCTCAACATTGGGCAATTGAAAGCCGAGTAGTAAGTTTCAGGATCTCTACCTTGCCAATAGCATATTCTGTTTTCTATTTTGATTATGTAGTGTTCATATAATGCGTTCTTAGAAACAGAAACGACTTAAATACATCTTAGGATTTTCAATATACTCATACGTATAGGACTATTATGCATTCTTACAAATATATATAGCTGAGTATAATGGATTATTTTTCTTCTATTTTCTTTGACCTTGAATGACTTACAAGATCCGATGAATTTTCTAACTGCACATTTCTTATAAGTTCAAATTGAAATCTTATTATTTTGATTCTTGGTAAATTTTCCTTTTTCCATCTTGTTTTGGTTTGGCTTTAAGATAGTCGCTTAGATTTTCTTTTGAGTTCCTTCTGCAGTCTACAATACTCATTTTTTGCACTCAAAGCTCTGGAAAATTGTAGATCCAATTTGATCAATTTTCTGACTTAATGTTGCATGTGAGATAAACTGATTTTCATTTTCAACAATCTTGCTCTTGTGTTAGGGCATGCTTTTTCCTTATTATGGGTCCAATAGACTCTTGATAGTTTCACCCATTCATGCCTTGAAAGACTCATTGTATGAATAGTAGAGATTATAGGCCACGACCATCAACTGCACATTATTTTGTTTAATTTTAGGCTGTGGTACCTTGAGTGTAGTTTGGCGTAAGACTAAATTCATAAATCTCAAATGTATTGTGCCCCCTTTTGGAGGTGTTTGAATATTACATTATCATGGTTGAGTCATTGTACGCGCAACGAATTTTCAGAAACCCTAAGTCTGAAAATTCGCTCTCAACTTTTCCTCCACGAAAACTCGCGGCTGGCGGCGATTCTCTCCCTCAGCCGCATCGGACCTCTCTCTTAGGAGTTCATCATCGTCATTCCTCTCTCTGTTGCCGGCGCTCCTCGTCGCCAACGACCGAACTGATCGCACCGCTCCCCACGGCGGTGGTAGAGAGTCATCGCTGTTCATGTAATCCGCCTCGAGTTCTCTCTTGATGGGGAAGAAATCGAGGAGTAGGACGCCTTCTAAGGCGTTGATGGATGTACGTGTGGCAGATGATTCGTTCAAGTCTGTGAAGGAACGAGCGAAGGAGATTGATCGGAAAAAGATTCGGAAGGAGGCTGTCTTGGCGGACAATCCATCCCTGGATGACAGCGCCACCTTGGCCCGTTCCATCACGGTTGATCGGAAAGAGATGGAGACAGAGGCTGTTGGTGATTCCATGGCTCTCGTGGTGGCGAACACGCCTGATGCTTCCGCGTCGGACAGCCCAACACGAGGCCTCATGCACACCGACATGGTGGAATCCACTCCCGTGGTGCCCATCGTGCGGAACCCTAGCCCAAGAAGGAAAGTCTCGGCGGAAAGGAGACGAAGCACGTCAAGTACTCGCCACAGACTTAACGTTGAGTCGCCGTCCTCGTCGCCGGTCGCCGACTCTCGTAGGACTGGAACCAAGTCTCGGCAGGTAGGTGAGTCTCCCACATCGGCAGATGTTTCTCGGCAGATGGATGTGGATATTGGGAAAGCTAACGACTCTCGGCAGACGGGCACCAGACCTCGGCAGGCAGGTGTCGATACTCGACAATTAGGTGGACATGCCGGATCCTCTCAGCAGGACACTGGCGGGCAGGCATCGGTATTGCCTTATCGGCAGGCTGCGCTAGGTATGGCCGGGGACAATCGGCAGGCTACGCTAGGTGTGGCCGGTAACAATAGGCAAGCATCGGGCGACGTTGTCATGGGCGAGGGCACGTCGGCTGGGCCCAGACAGGCGGGCGGTGCCCAGCGATTTCAGCGCAAGGGGCAGGGTGATGCGGGAAAGGGTTCCACTCCCAAGGAACCAATTGATTATTCGAAGTTTGTGAATAAGAGCAACATTGATCCGGATAGGAAACTCGAATACATTGTACCCTGCGATGGAGTGGCTTATCTGGATCCGAAGGATGATTCCGATGCCTGGAAGTATACGCTGGTGGGGTACTTTTTGGGATGTTTCCCGGGGATGCAGGCACTTCATGCCATCTGCCGTTCCTGGAACGTTAAGTACACCATTGTTATGCACCAGTCGGGTTGGATTATTTTCCGACTTTGTTCAGAGGAGGATGTTCGGAGGGTCCTGGACAAGGCTCCCCACTCTATCTGGGAACGTTACCTCATGTTTGAGAGGCTCCCGAGAGCCTTTCAGTTTGATGATCGGGAAATCTCTCATGTACCGGTTTGGATTCGCCTCCCATCGTTTCCATTGGAGTTGTGGTCGAGAAACCACATAAGTAAGGTTGCTTCACTGATTGGTCGTCCCATCATGGTTGATGATATCTCGATTAAAGCTGACAAGGTATCGTTCGTGCGTGTACGAGTGGATATTGATATATCGAAGGAGATCCCGAAAGAAGTCATATTCAATTATCGAGGGGCGAACTACACCCAGTCTGTGCTTTACGAACGCCTCCCAGCGTATTGTACTAAGTGCAGAAAGTTTGGCCACTTGGTAGGAGACTGTGATGCAGTAGACAGTGGAGATAAGGGGGGGAGAAAGTGGTCACCCATGAATTCACTCAAAAGGATGATCGAGTGGATGAGGATGGATTCCAACAGGTTGGCCCTAAGAACAAGAAAAAGAAGTCGAGAAGTCGGAGTAGGAAGAATAAGAATATACCTCCTCCTGCTAAACAACCGGTTGGGACTATTTTATCTAGGAAGTACCAAATCCTAGATGAACTGGACACTGATGACTGGAGGATTGAGGCCAATAGGCGTGAGGGGAAGCAACCTGCTCGGGTTAATACTAAAAAGACCTGGGCGTCGGAAATGGAGGAGGATGAGGATGAGGAGGCTGTAGGGCGTTCGGGTCGCTCCCCTCCCCCAAACATTCCGGCGAGGGCTGATGGTCGCAAACGGGGAACTGGAATCACTATCCAAGAGCCCCCGGATAAGGGTTATGGTGCGGAACGAGGTGGGGGCTCTTCCCCAAGGATCGTCAATGAGGCTCCTATCATGGAACGTGCGAGGGCTCGGAGCCTCTCGCGCGCAGCGAGCAGCCCGCAGGTTAGTTCGCGAGCATGATGTTTGTTTAGTAGGCCTTCTTGAAACTAGATTATCTGCTGATAATGTGGCAGACATAGTGGGTAAAATTGTTCCTGGCTGGAATGTTGTGAATAACTTTGAGTATGTTGATGGGGGACGTATTGTGGTTGCATGGGATTCCGCTTTGATTACTTTTAGTAATGTTGTGCTTCATGAGCAGTGTATATCTGGTCTGGCTCGCTGTCTGATTTCTCAGTATGAGTTCTATATCAGTGTTGTATACGCCCATAATGGCGTTGTTGACAGGCGAAGGCTATGGAATCATCTCTCATCGGCTTCCCTAGCAGTTAACTCCCCTTGGATACTCCTGGGGGATTTTAACTGCGTCAGGAAACTGGAGGAGCGTTCTGAAGTAGTTCCGTCCCATAGGAACTGGAGAAGGGTGGACTTTGAGGAGCTGTGCGTGGAATTGGGGCTAGATGACGCCAGGTCTAAGGGATGCTTTTTCACCTGGACTAATGGCAGGACGTGGAGCCGTATTGACCGTGTGCTAGTGAATTCTAACTGGAATCTTAGCTCGGGGTTAGTGGAAGCCGAGTTCCTGCCCATGGGGGCTACCTCGGATCATTGCCCGGCGCTGGCAACCGTGGCCACACGGAGTGTTTGAAGGGAAGAACGTTCAGATATGTGAATATGTGGAGTAAGAGTAGCAGATATCTGGATAATGTGCGTGAGGTATGGGACACACATATATGGGGCACTGCTCAATTTAGTGTATGCCGCTGGTTAAAACTACTCAAGCCGAAGTTGCGTCTTCTGGGCAAGAGAGATTTTAACCACATTGCTGAGAGAGCAGAAAGGGCTCGAAAGGAACTTGACAATCTTCAGATGGATAGTCACACCGATCTGGGTAACGTCGAGAAATGGGACAGGGTATGGGAGGCGACAAAGAGGGTTGATTTCCTTTGCCACGCCGAACACCTGTTCTTTTCTCAGATGACCAGGGGGGAGTATCTGATCAATCAGGATAAACCCACAAAGTTTTTCTATAAGAAGATCAAGTCTAACAGCGTGAGGAATGTCATCCCCTCCATACGCACCGAATCCGGGCGCACTTCCTCCCGGGATGAGGTCATTGGAGAGTTTCTCACATATTACACCGACTTACTTGGTACTGCAGGACAATGTGAGGTTATCGATGATAGCGTGTTCGAGTGGGGCGCTTTGCTGAGTGATCAGCAAGCGCAGGAACTTGTGGCGTCTATCACCCCGGGGCCGGATGGTTATACGACCTCTTTCTTTTGAGATGCGTGGGACGTGGTGGGTTCGAATGTTATGGCCGCTGTCCAGGAGTTCTTCCATTACGGGCAGTTGCTAAGACAAATGAACGCCACGTTTATTACACTCATCCCGAAAGGGAAGCATGATCCTACCGTATGAGATTTTCGCCCGATCTCGTGCTGCAACGTGATTTATAAGATTATCTCTAGAGTTATTGTGGGACGCTTGGCTGGGTTGATGGACGATTTGGTAGCAGAAAATCACTTCGGTTTTGTGCAGAATCGTAAGATGAGGGATTGTGTGATGCTTGCTCAGGAGATAGTCAAAAACTATGGCTGGGCAAGAAATCGTATGAGTAGGAGAATGGCAGTTAAGGTGGATATAAAGAAGGCTTATGACTTGGTGGACTGGGGATTCTTGCGTGGAGTATTGGCAGGGTTGAGGTTTCCCCAACGTATGATAGGATGGATCATGGAGTGTGTCTCCACCACTTCATTCTCCATCCTAATCAATGGTGCTCCGGAGGGCTACTTCGACGGCAAGCGTGGTTTGCGTCAAGGAGACCCCCTGTCGTCCCTGCTCTTTGTTCTATGCATGGATTACTTCTCCCGTCTATTCATGAGACTTACGGAGGAGGAGAACTACAAACACCACTCTCAGTTGTGTGCTAAAGTTGGAGTCACCCATTTGGCATTCGCGGACGACTTGATCATTTTTGCTTATGGCAACCGCTCCTCTGCAGAAGTGGTTGCTAAGGCCCTTGATCAGTTTGCCAAAATGTCAGGTTTGGAGGTTAGTCCGGAGAAGTCTCATTTGTTTATGGCAGGTGTTCCGGAGGCTGACGAACAGGGTATTCGCGAAGTCCTGCCGTTCCAAGAAGGCACCTTCCCCGTGCGCTATTTGGGAGTGCCGCTACAGGGTAGTAAGCTCCGGGAGTACGCCTTCGAACCTCTTATCACGCAGGTATCTAATCTCATCAGGGGCTGGTCCACGCACTTGTTATCCTATGCTGGCCGACTGGAACTCATCCGGTCGGTTCTGTATGGGGTGATGAACTTTTGGATTGCCATGGTGAAGATTCCCAAAGGTGTTGTTGATAGGGTGGAGCGCATGATCCGGAAATTTCTCTGGGGTACCACGAGGGGCGCAGTTCGTTGGGAGGAGGTGATTCTACCTAAGGAACAGGGAGGCCTGGGACTTAGGGGATTCGACCTTCTGAATGATGTTGCCCTTTGTGGAGTACTGTGGGATGTGCATTTGGAGAAGAAGTCTCTGTGGATCAAGTGGATTAATGCCATTTATCTCCAGACTTCTTCGTGCTGGGATGTTGAGGTGAATTACAGCGCCTCAATAGTTTGGAAGGATATACTCCGAGCAAGAGATAGAGTTCGAACAAGGATAGGAGGGGACATAGTTACCTCCTTAGCATCGTGCTCGGAGATGGGGAAGCTTCGTGTGGGTAAAATGTATTGGCTAGCCGCAACTGCCGCACCAGTACAATTTATCTACAAGAAGCTGTGGACTCCGTGGGTGCCTCGGAAGCACTCCTTCAGAATGTGGATTGCATTGAGAAATTGGCTACTCACGTTGGATAGATGGCGGGGATACGAGGGCCCGGTTGAGTGCGTTTTGTGTGTGGGCGTCGCTGAGACGAGAGACCATCTCTTCTTCGGATGCCCGTTCACGACGCACGTGTGGAACCGGGTTAGAGACGAAGTGAAGTGGAGGAGACAGGTTACCACTTTGAAGGCCGGCATCAAGTGGTTGAGTAAGGACCGGCGTGTGCATGTTCGCGAGAGGAGGAGGTGGACGCTTGCCCTCTACGGCAGCGTCTTCCTCATTTGGAAGGCTCGGAACGAAGCGCTCTTCGAGGGTGCCCGACCTTCTGTGGATGGACTGTTTAATTCAATTATTATGCATGTGGTTAGATTTGAGTATTTGTTGACTAGATAGGAGTTATTTATCAGTTTTTGGTTTGCTCCGTTTGGAGTTGTAATTAAAACTGTGACATTGGCTTCGGCCTACTGCTTTGAATAATTTACATACTATTCATCTAATATTACATCATGTAACAGTAAAAAAAATACTTTTCCTTTCTTCAAATTTCCTCAATTTTAAATTTTGAGAAGGTCATTCCCTCAATTTTAATTTCAATTGCAATTACAAAAGTTGCTGGGTTGACTACCTCGCAGGAACATGAAGAGCACCAAAATTAAAAACATTGCAGCTTTTGAACTTGGAATATATGAGATTAAGACTTGGTATTTCTTGCTATTTACACCAGAGTATAATGGATGACTGTACAAAGTTTTTTTTTTGTGATTTTTGTCTGAATTATCACTTGTTATTAACACTTGCTATTCTTGCTCTGCTTTCTTTAACATCATTTATCACTTTCTATGAACTTTGTTTAATTGAATTTTCTGGAACTCCGATGGCCCATTCAGTAATCAATTACTCCATATATTTTGGTCATCCATATGTGTTAATGTATATCACCAACTTAGACTACATGTATCTCACATAATTGATTCACTCTCCCTATTTGTATCATTTGGTTTTGAAGTTTAGAACCACTATATACAGCAAGCTGCCATGTACGCTATTTAAATTAAAGGAAAGTGATAAGTTATTTGATGAGTGTGTAAATTCACTAGTTTCGAGCCCAGATTCGTGCACTTATGGTATGATAAATGGTTATAATTCGATGTGAATCGATATATATGGTGGAAAAGTCACGAATCAGGTGTCTACAAGGCTATTTGAGTTGATTTTCAAAGGAAAATGAGTTGGAAGTGATCGGATCCAGAAAGAGAAAGAAGCAGGCGTGCGATTCGACCAAGCAGGGGTCGGATTCGAACAAGAAGGAGGGAGTTCGACCAGCATTGCTGGTTGAACTGAGTGTGGAAAAGTGTCATTCGACCACGACAGGTGAGTTCGACCAAACCACTTGGTCGAATTGTGGTCAAACTCAAAGCCTAAACAGAAGCAGTACCAGTTCGACCAGGACTCTGGTCAAATCTGGAATCAGAGGCCGAGTTACAGGCGGATTCGACTTGGAGTTTGACGTGCCTAGGAGAGTTCGACCAACCTGTTTGATCGAACTGATGTTTGGAAACTTACCAAATTTGTATTTTTACACTTTCAGTGGGTGTGTTCGCTCAAAAAGCCCATCTAAGGCCCGTAAGGAGAGTTTACAAGTATAAAAAAAGAGCTTTCGTAGGAGGAAAGAGATAATTCATTCATCATCCATCCTTTACCAAGCCCTACCATCATCCGAAGGAGTCGTGAGGAGAGGTTCATCTGGCGAGTCAAGTAAGATCATACCAACTAGCCATGATTGTTCCTAGATCAATCATGGGCTAGAATCGCTCCGGTAGTTCTAGGGTTATGAAAGTTTTATGAGTTAATTGAATTTCCATATGTAAACTCCGTACAACACTACTTGTGGTTTATTCTATATAAGATTATGCCTTTTTAATTCACACTCACGGTCGTTTTGTGCATCTTTAACTGTTATGTAGAGTCTGAATACATCTCTTGGTTATTGATTGAGTGCGTTCACCCCTAAGTAGGATTGCATGTTATAATTCTAAGTGAAGCGATTCCGAAGTCTTATTAGAACTATTTTATATAGATACTTGTTAATTGAATCGTATTCGGGTTAATAAGTAGGATAAAGAGTATAACTTTATAGTACCTAAAAAGGGAGATCAAATTAGGTTAGAGTACTAAGTGCACGGGAAATAATTGATTATGATAGTACCTAAAAAGTGGGGTAAAGTATACATCTTGCTCCGAGGATATTCACATGTGTCATACGCTTGCTTACTTGTGTCTATAGAGTACGCTTGCATGGTTTAGTGATGCGTCCATAAACAACAAGGCAGAGTCGGACATCAACACATGGAAAGGAAATTAACGAGTAAAACTTGATGACCTGAAGAACTACTATATTACTTACTTGATCACAACCGAGTTTTATTGGTTGTTTGCTTATTTACGTTGCTATTTTTACTTATATGTTATTTAGTTTCATAACAAAATCAAAACCAATTTGCCACATAATCTTAGTTAATTAGAATATAATTGAATTGATAATTATCCGTCTCTTGGGTAAGATAAACACTTGGTCACCTATCGAAACTACAATTGATATCCTTATACTTGAGGATTAATTTTGTGCATTGAGAAAACACCCATCAAGTTCTTGGTATCGTTTTCCGCGTTGAATGCTCCGCATGATGTTGAAACTACTCCAGTGTCTTCCAAAGAGTAGAATACTGAGATTATAGCAGAAAAGAAGTGGGAAAGAGCTAAGAGATTGAGAGCTGAAAAGGATAAAACGGAGAAGGCTGAACGTGATGAATGCGGGATTCCCAAAACTAAGATACCTCCGCCCTTTTGATGTGCATTTTCTTTGCACGCAAAATTAATTCCCAAGTATTAAGGATATCAATTGCAGCTTAAACAAGCGACCAAGTGAATATCGAACCCAAAGGATGGCGTATTATCAATTTAATTATTAACTAAATTAATTAAGACATGATGACATTAACGTTATGATAGAATTATTAACTACTGAACAATTAAATTAAATAACAAATAAAATAAATTAAACACTAGAAGTATACGAAAATGGATAAAGAGAGAGGATAGGTATCTCTAGGATAATCCGGTTTCACTCATTAATTTCTCTTCTGTGTGTTGATGTCCGACTCTGCCTTGTGGAATATGGACAAATCACTAAGCCATGTAAATCTACTCTATATACACAAGTAAAGATGCATGTAACACGTTTGAATAACCTCGGAGTAAGAGATATAATTTTATCCCCTTTCTAGGTACTATCAGTATCAATTATTTCCCCCTAGGATTGGTACTCTAACCCGATATGATCTCCCTTTTTAGGTACTATAAAATTATCCTCTTTATCCTACTTAATAACCCGAATTCAATTCAATTAATAAGTATTCATATATGATAGTTCTAATGAAGCTTCGGAGTCCCCTCACTTAGAATCATAACATGGAATCCTGTTCAGCGGTGAACGCACTCAATCTACAACCAAGATATATATTCAGACTCTATATACCAATTGAAGATGCACAAAACGACCGTGAATATGGATTAAGAAAGAACAATCATATATAAAATAAATCCACAAGTAGTGTTGTACGGAGTTTGCACACGAAAGTTAAATTAATTCATAGAAACCTTCAAAACCCTAGATCTACCAAAATAGTTCTACCCCATGATGTTGCAAAGAACAATCATGGATGTTGGATAGATCTTACCCGTAGTTTGGAAAATACAAGATAAATTAGAAAACAAATAAAACCCTAGATGTGGGCCTCGTCGTGTCCTTCTCCGTCTTGAATTCTCCTCTTGGTTCTCCTCTTGATTCCACAAACGAACCTTCAAAGTGATGGATGGATGGAGGAAAGGATGTGGATGATGGTTGGGGGGGTGATCCCCCCTTGTGGGGTGTAGGATGGTTGTGGCCTTTCTTCGTCTAATCTATTGTGTTGTTGTTCTCCCTCTAATGGTGTGATCTACACCCCCTTATATACTTGTAAGCTCTCCTTATAGGCCTTGGAATGGGCTTTTTGAGCGATCACACGCATTGAGGGTGTAAAAATACAGATATGGTAAGTTTTCCGCATGTTAATTCGACCACGAAGCTAGATCGAATTCACCTTCCATGGTCGAATTGCAGGTCGAATCACCCTACTAGAAGCTTCAGACATCGGATTCAAGTTTCAGGTGCTGGATTCGACCAGCACAGCAGGTCGAATTGCTTCTTTTGCCGTCCAATTCGACTAGGATTCGACCACATGGTCAGGTCGAATTCAAATATTGTGGTCGAATTATCTTGTGCAGTCTCACCATTTCGTGTATAACTTCCACATCCGAGCTCCAATTTGTGTGATTTTTGCACTCACGCGATCCTCTCTTCCTTGGATTTCTATCCATATAAAGAATATAAGAAAACTCTAAGATTTGAATGTGCAACAAGCCACGGAAAATAGCACAGCAATTATGTTCGGCACAGCTCCCGCGACGTCACCATTTCGATCATAACTTCCTCATTTGGAATACGATTGAGGTGTTCTTTATGCCAAATCAACCCTCATTTCAGTGGCTTTCCAACCATGTATCACACTAACAGTTTTGATCTCGACAACAACATAAAAAATTGCGAAAATTGGATGTGCGTTTTCAGCATTCTTGCACAAATTGCACATTTTCTCCAACTTTGCACTTTTCATCCTTTTTCCACCTAGAACATAATAAATCACCTCAAGTGCACCTTTTTCTCACATACAATGAATATAAGATACTTGTGCTAATACATAACAACAATTCTCATCAAAAAGGTGTTAAATTGGACACTCAAACACGCTAATTTCCACTCTCAACAATCCCCCAAACTTATCCGTTGCTCATCCCGAGGCAACAAAATAAAATTAAAGTGAATGAGAGTATGAAAATTAGCGGGGAAACAAGGACTGTGACTAATACCCCATTCAAAATACAATTGTCCTTAACTTAGGTTATGCAACTTTCATTACATGTAATAATCAATTCATAGCATACATGTTAAGACAATCACCACCAATTCAAATGCTCCATTCACATGCTCTCACGGGAAGTATATAACAGTCACACTCAAGTGTAAAAGATGTAGACTTATGGGTTAAGGTGTTTACGCTAAATTTCAATTCAAGTGCATGCGTAGCCATAAGCTTGCCAAAAGTCTCAAACTCTCCACCACTAAAGATGATTCGACAATAAGATCAAAAAGGACTTTTCTTTTGGATGTAATGTTGGGTTTTTGGTTAAGGTAGGAAATATATATGGATAAGTGACTCAAAACTCGGATCAATCAAGCCTGCAGTCTCTCTCGATCTTTTATTCTTCCTCTCACTTCAATTAAGCACATCCTCCTCCTCAACTCTTCAACTTTTTTCTTCAAGCATAACATTTTTTCTTTCTTTTTCTTCCCTTTATTTTCTTATTTTTTCTTCTCTTGAGGTGCCAGTTTCGGGCACTACCTCTAACATCTCGGGGTACCAGTTTTGGGCACTACCCCTAAGTAACTTATTTTCAAGCTCATAATCACTTGTACAACTCTAAATATTTTATTCCTTCCAAACTCCATCAAAATCAACTTCACACACTTTGACAGCATTTAATTCTCCACTGAATATATGAATTTAAGGCTCAAATAGGATATCAAAGTGGCTATCTCTGTAGGTTGCTAAAGAAATAAGGCTTTTAGGCTCAACGAGGCTAACTACGGA
This sequence comes from Pogostemon cablin, assembly GCA_023678885.1. Taxonomy (NCBI): domain Eukaryota; kingdom Viridiplantae; phylum Streptophyta; class Magnoliopsida; order Lamiales; family Lamiaceae; genus Pogostemon; species Pogostemon cablin. Next base: position 26,904,958 of record CM042983.1, on the reverse strand, counting down.
TAAACATCATTAGGTATAAAATTATTTGGCTAAGAGACTCATAAATTCAAGGTTGGCCTTAAATCATCTCCCATTATCTAACACAAATGTAGTTTCAAGTAAGACAAGGGGCAAGTTCTAGAATACACACACAAGAATGATACTCACCAGAAAAGAAATATCATGTGATTATGTACATGATCAACTAGACTCAAAATCTCACATGGGTTTTAACAAGTAACAGAGCACTTTTCATGGTAAGCAATATCCCACAAGTACACTTAGAACTTCATACCATAATATACTTAAATACACTTCCTTCATCAATTTCAAATGCATATGAATTTCAAGCACAATTTAAACAATATATGCTCACATGGATCGCCACCATAAACTCAACCCTTCACTCCATGAATTAAAAGCACACATAAAAATTAGAAAAAGGAAACGAGGGCACCTGATTTCTTCTTCAACGTACGCATGAGCTCCTCAAGTCAAAGCCTCAATGTAAAACTCGTCTTATCACCTAGTTACCCTTTTCTATCATCAAAGCTCAAACACACTCATCATCACAAGATTCATCAATAATAAAATATGAGAACTCTAAGAACGACTCAATTGGCTATCTAATCGACTCCACACACTACAAACACCACTGAACACTAGGCAAATTGCAAAAAATCGACACATCAAAACCGATTAAAGTTTCAATATACCGCAAAAAATTAACTCCCCTAGCAAACATTACAAATAAAAGATTATACTCTTGGTGCTTCAATGAGGTAAGAACATCACACCCCTCCAAACTTAGTAAAAACGTAAGTTGAAACTAAATTTGCAAAGAGATGTAATTGCCGATTAGTAAGCACCATAAATATAAAAATTTCTCACTCACACAAAAGAAATAAAGCAATTAAACGGAAGGGCAAGCCCCCAACAGGCGCTCATATTTAACATCGGAGAGTCACGACAGATGTAACCTTTTAATCTACTTGATTGGAGGACGGTCTTGTCGCATCCTCACCTTCAAATACTTTCTTTCTCTCTTCTTGTCTACGCTCAACACCTTACCTTTCTTTGTCACAAAAATATGATCATTGGAATTTCCTTCTTCTCCTTTTCCTAGTGCACAAGTGCCTCAGAAAAATTCAAGGTTAGTTAGAAATAAATAATCACAATAAAAGTCTTAATCAACTAAAAATAATAAAATCAATAATAACAGCTGTCCCCGGCAATGGCATCAAGAACTTGATGAGCGTTTTCTCAACACACAATTAATCCCCAAGTATGAAAGATATCAATTGTAGTCTCAAAAGGTGACCAAGTGAATATCGAACCCAAGGGACGCATAATTATCAGTTTAATTATGTTCTAGTAGACTAAGACTATGTGGATAAATTCAGTGATGGTGATATTGAGATTAAGTAACAACTATTAATTAAAATATCAAGTAAAAATAACAAGAAGAATAGATAAGTGAGTTGTGATCAAGTAAGATAGTAGGTAGTTCTTCAGGTCATCCAGTTCCACTTATTAATTCATCTTCCGTGTGACGGTGTCCGACTCTGCCTTGTGGTTTATGGACGCATCACTAAACCATGCAAATTCACTCTATAGACACAAGTAAATATGCGTATGATACGTGTGAATATCCTCGGAGCAAGAGATATAATTCACCCCCTTTCTAGGTACTATCAGTATCAATTATTTCTCGTGCACTTAGTACTCTAACCCGATATGATCTCCCTTTATAGGTACTATGAAATTATACTCTTTATCCTACTTATTAATCCGAATATAATTCAATTAACAAGTATTCATATAAGATAGTTCTAATAAGACTTTGGAATCCCTTCATTTAGAATTATAACATTAAACCCTGCTCAGCAGTGAACGCACTCAACCAATAATCAAGTTATGTATTCAGACTCTACACAACAATTATTGATGCACAAAACGACCGTGAGTATGGATTAAAAAAGTGCAATCTTATATAAAATAAACCATAAGTAGTGTTGTACGAAGTTTACACACGAAAGACAAATTAACTCATGAAACCTTCATAACCCTAGAACTACCAAAGCGGCTCTAGCCCATGACTGATCTAAGAACAATCATGGTTAGTTTGACTGATCTTACTTGAATCACCAGCGGAACCTCTCTTGCAGCTCATCCGGATGATGGATGATCTCTCCTCTTGATCGTTCTCTCTTCCTCTACAACAACGTCGACTCCTCTCTTCTCTACTGTTTCATAAGCCTTCTTTTATACTTGTAATCGTGCCTCCCGGGCCTAGATTGGACTTTTTAAGTGATCACACGCATTGAGAGTGTAAAAATATGGATATGGTAAGTTTTCGAGGCTCAATTCGACTTCATCAACAGGTCAAATTTACCCCTCCAGGTCGAATTGGAGGTCGAATTAGCCTAATATAAGTCCCAGGTGCTTGATTCGACCAGATGCCCTGGTCGAATTGAAGTGATGAGGTCGAATTGGCATCTCCGCCAATCAATTCGACCTCAATTCTACTTGATGCCTAGGTCGAATCCCCCTGTCGTGGTCGAATCCACCTTCTGCTCGTGTTATGCTGCCAATTCGACTAAAAGGGCTGGTCGAATCGACCTCCTTCTGGTCTAATTGCACTCCTGCTTCGCACAAACAGATGGCTTCGACTTTGTTTCTTCAGTTTTCAACACTTCCACTCCGATTTCCTTCGAAAAACCACCTAAATGGCTTAAACAACACCTGATTCGTGACTTTTCACATTATATATTAGTTTACAACCGATTACAACCTTCAAACACTTCATAATAGCACAAATCCAGGTGCAAGATTCATGAATTTATACACTCATCAAATCCCCAAACTTACATGTTGCTCGTCCCGAGGCAATGCAATCAAAACAAAGAGTCGTGTATAATTCACGAAGATCACCAAGTACAACTCATATTACACATGCAATTTCACCAATTAAAAACAAGTATTTCCTGCATCATATATATCATTCATGCAAAACATCACTCAATCATATTACCATTCGGAGTACTAAGTCATCTAGCTCACAAGATAAGTGTTTACTCTCTCACTCAAGTGCTAGTTGCACTTAACATGTTAGTGTATACGCTCATACTCAATCCATACTCACGTGTAACCATAAGCTTGGCAAAGGTCTAAAAAATTAACTCACAATCAACTCATGACTAGGATCACATAGGACTTGTCTTTGGGTTGTAATGTTGGCTCTTTGGAAAGGGTAGAAAAATTTAGATAAAGTGACTCAAACACTAGTAAAGAGTTACCTTAGAGGTTCTTGCTTTCTTCATTCGGCTACATATTCTCCTCCAATTTCTTCTCTTGCACTTGCAATTTTCGAACTTTCCTTCTCTTTCTTGCATCAACATCATTCTTTTTTTACTCACTCAGGTACCGGTTGTAGGCACTACCCTTTTTAAATAGCAATCGGGGTACCAGTTTCAGGCACTACCCCTAAACAAGATTTAACCATACACTTCCTCTTTCTATTTCACTCAACCATCATTCTATCTTCCTTCTTCTTCTCGCAATACTTATTCACCTCAACTCTCTACTAATGAATAGGGTATTAAACAAAGCTCAAGTAAAGGTTAAATAAGGCTCTTTTATTTGGCTTGCCAAAGAAAAAGCTTTTTTAAGGCTCAAACGGGGCTACCAAAGATATACATAATCAATGGGAAGGTAAAATTTGGCTAAGTAACTCAAGTAATCAAGAATGGCCTAAGATCATATCCTAGCAATTCACCAATTGTAAGTCTCACACAAGACTCCAAGCAAAGTTCTAGAATACGTTCATATGAATGACTCTCTCAAGAATAAACTATCATGATCAAGCATGATTAAAATGCTCAAATCCTCACATGGGTAAATAGAATCCTAAGTACTCCTCATAACACATAATAAAGATCCATTTCACAAGAACTCTACATACTTATCAAATTATACATTCTTCTCATCAATGAAAATTAACACATGAACATATGAATGCACAAAATCCAGAAACTCATATATCAAAGTCAATCATACAAGCATCTCTACAAATCCCAACTTATGCATCATAGTCACTCCTCACAATCCACATCCGAGATAATCAAATATGACACGATATATTACATGCCTTAGGTTGAATCCACACACTGTAAGATTCAGATCCCTAATTCGACCTCAATTCGACCAGAGCTGCTGGTCAAATTGAGACAGTCGTGGTCGAATTGGCTCACTGGAAGTTTGCAAACTCCAATTCGACCTCAATTCGACCTGGGCCTCTGGTCGAATTGCCATGCCTCAGGTCGAATTGGGCTACTGGATGATTTTTGCCCCTCAATTCGACCTGAATGCTTGGATTCGACCATACTCCTTGGTCGACTAGGCTCCCTGGTGCTCCAAAATTGAGTTTTCTTCATCCCCTACACACTTCAAGCTTAAAAACGAACATTAGGTACCAAAATAGAGCATAACTTATCAAGAATCAATCCTAAAACTTAACATTCATGAGTAACTCCGCAAATGACACGAAACATGGAACAAAACACCACTAAACATTAGGCAAGTTACAAAAAATCGACACATAAAAATCGATTAAAGTTTTAAATATGCCGCAAAAAATTAACTCCCCTAACAAACGTTAAAAAGAAAAGATTATACTATTGGTACTTATTGAGGTAAGTACATCACACCCCCCCAAACTTAGTAGAAACTATAGTCGAACTAAGTTTGCAAAGAGATGTAATTGCCGATAAGTAAGCACTTCAAATATAAAAATTTCTTACTCACACGAATGAAATAAAGCAATAAAACGGGAGGGAAAACCCCCAACAGGAGCTCATGTTTAACGTCGGAGAGTCACGACGGTACCAATTTACTGTAAGTATCTTCAAAGACGACGCAAGCATCATTCGGCGATTTATAATACTTCAATCGATGTCCATTCGCCGTGATAATGTCCCCATCTTTGTCCATAAGCTTAAAATTCCCCCCTCCACAGGCTCTATGAATCATGAACAGACCAGTCCATTTCGACTTTAATTTCCTTGCTAAAAGCTTCAAACGAGAGTTAAAAAGTAATACCTCATCACCTTGCTTGAACTCCTTGTATGAGATCTTAGAATCACACCACTTCTTCATTCTTTCCTTGTAAATCTCTGAATTCTTGTAAGCATGATTTCTAAACTCATCAAGTTTATTAATGTGAGTCATCCTCAATTCTCTCACATCCTTAAGAGACAAGTTCAAGCTTCTTAAAGCCCAAAAAGCTTTATGTTGGATCTCCACTGGTAAATGGCACGGCTTTCCATAGACAATTTGGTACAGTGACATATCCAACACCGTCTTATAAGCAGTACGAAACCCCCACAAAACATCATCGAGCTTCATAGCCCAATCCTTCCTATTGGTTCCTACCACTATCTCCAAAATCTGCTTCACTTGACGGTTTGAGACCTCCTCTTGCCCATTCGCTTGAGGATGATAAGGTGTAGTAACTCTATGCTTGACACCATAATCCCTAAGCACCTTCTCAAGAAGTTTATTGATGAAGTGAGACCCTTCATCACTCACTAGTGCTCTAGGAACTCCATAGCGGGCCAAGATATGCTTCTTCAAGAAAGATATAACAGTCCTTGAATCATTCAAGCGAGTAGGAATGGCTTCCACCCACTTAGAAACATAATCCACAACTAACAGAATGTAGAGAAATCCATTAGACGGGGAAAAAGGCTCCATAAAATTGATACCCCACACATCGAAGATCTCTACAACAATGCTCGACTGAAATGGCATCTCGTCTCTTCTACTTATATTCCCTATCCTTTGACATCTATCGCATGTCGCCACATAGGTTTCACAATCTTTAAACAAAGTAGGCCAGTAGAAAGCAGATTGAAGTACCTTAGCTGCTGTCTTTTGAGCTCTGAAGTGCCCCCCGTTAGGGTGTGCATGGCAAAACTCGAGAACACTCTCCATCTCCATCTCGGGCACACACCTATGGATGATAGAATCCGTGCATATCTTGTAAACAAATGGATCATACCATATAAATGTCTCAACATATCTCCTGAATTTAGCAAGTTTATATCGGTTGAGATCTCTGGGAATTTCACCCACAATAATGTAATTGACATAATCCGCATACCATGGATCTATCCCTTGTGCAGCCACCACACATGCTCGTTCAGCCCCTTCAACAACACAGCCATAATCTTTTTATTAGGGAACATCTCCTCAATATAATCAAAAGAATCATGACAATGCTCCCTCGTCTCCAACCTTGATAAGTGATCTGCCAATACATTCTCCGTACCTTTTTTATCTCAAATTTCCATGTCAAACTCTTGAAGAAGAAGAATTCATCTTATAATTCTTGGCTTTGTTTCCTTCTTCTCCATCAAGTACCGAATCGCAGAATGATCCGTGTACACTATAGTTTTCATGCCAACCAAATACTGTCGAAACTTGTTGAATGCATACACCACAACTAAAAAATCCTTTTCAGTCACAGTGTAGTTCTTTTATGCTGCATCAAAAGTCGTACTCGCATAGTAGATGGCGCAGAACTTCTTTTCCCTCAGCTGCCTAAGCACCACTCCAAGTGCTACATCACTTGCACCACACATAAGTACAAATGGCTGAGTCCAGTCTGGTATGATCAAGATAGGTGCAGTAATAAGCGCCTCTTTCAAAACCTGAAAAGCTGTTAGACATTCATCATCAAAAACAAAAGGAACATCATTTTCAAGTAAATGAGACAAGGGCTTGGAGTATTTTGAGAAGTCTTTGATAAATCTTCTATAAAATCCAGCGTATCCAAGGAAGGACCGCACTCCTCTTTCATTGGTCGGTGGTGGAAGCTTCTCAATTGCCACCACTTTAGCTCTATCCACCTGCAATCCTTTGGCAGAAACATGATGCCCAAGAACAATCCCATGTCTCACCATGAAGTGGCACTTCTCCCAATTTAAGACAAGATTAGTTTCTTGACATCTCTTCAACAGAGTAGCAAGGTTAGATAAACAAATATCAAAGGGGGAACCAAATACAGAAAAATCACCCATAAGCACCTCCATGATCTTCTCTATCAACCCATCAAAAATTGCCATCATGCAGCGCTAAAAGGTATCAGACGCATTACACAATCCAAATGGTATCTTTCTAAAAGCAAAGGTCCTGTATGGGCAAGTAAAAGTAGTCTTTTCCTGATCCTCGGGAGCAATCATGATTTGATTATATCCCGAGTACCAATCCAAGAAATAATAGAACTCATACCCTACGAGACGATCAAGCATTTGATCCATAAAAGGAATGGGGAAGTGGTCTTTGCATGTATTTTCATTCAGTTTCCTGTAATCAGTACACACATGCCATCACGTTGGAATCCTAGTGGCTATTTTCTCTCCATCCTCAGCTTTCATAATAATCATGCCCTCTTTTTAGCTACAACATGCAATGGACTCACATGGGGACTCACTAATCGGATAAATAATTTCAGCATCTAACCACGCTAGGATTTGCTACCTAATCACTTCTCGAATCGCGGGATTCACCCTCCGCTGATTTTGGATACTACTATTGGCCTCATCTAACAACCTTATTCTATGCATGCAATATGAAGGATTAATACCTTTTAAATCATCAAGAGACCACCTAATCGCAGACTTGTACTTCCTAAGAATATCTAACAACTCCTCAAGTTGATCATCATTAAGGGAAAGAGATACTATTACCAGATATTTTTCATTGTCACCAAGAAAGGCATACTTCAAGTGTTCCGATAACGGTTTCAGCTCCTCTTTTTTTCTTCTATCGAAGTGCTCTCTCTATCTAATGGCAAGTACTTCCTAGTCCACTTTACTTCTTCAACCTTAGATTTCTCCAATTCATACTTGTCATCACTCAAAGCAAGTAAGTTTTCAAGATATTCAATACATACCTTATTGGAGAGATCATCAAGCTCCGTAGTGGGATAAGTAAGAGACTCCATCAAGCATGTCTCAAGAGGGTCCTTAGATAGGATCAAAGACATATCTTCCTTCACAATTTCCTCCACCACATCAATACTATGACATTGTGACTCCATAGGCATCTTCATTGCTTTGTCAAGGTTGAATAGAACCACTTCTTTATCCATCCGCAACCTGAGCTCCCTCTTTTTAACATCAATCATGGCCCCAGCAATAGCAAGGAAAGGACTCCCCAAGATAAGAGGGATATTATCCTTGTCATCTTCCATCTCAAGTACAAGAAAATCCACAGAAAAGACTAGTTTCTCTACTTTGACAAGAACGTCTTCAATGATACCCTTCGAAAAAGTCATCGATCTGTCCACCAATTGTAGAGCAACTATTATAGGAGATAAATCTCCCAAAAAAGCCTTTGAAAGATAGACAATGACATCAAATTGATGCTTGTCCCAAGATCGCACAAGGCTCGTCGTGCTGGCCCTTTTCCAATCTCACACAAGATAGTGAAGCTTCCCGGATCCTTCATCTTCTGTGGCAGCTTTCTCTGGATAATCAAGCTGCAATTTTCAGATAAGTTCACTGTCTCAACTCCGTTCAAGCTTCTCTTTTTCAACAGTATATCCTTAAGGAATCGGGCATAGTACGACATCTCCAATATTGCCTCTGAGAAAGGAATACTCAAGCTTATTTTATTTATGATATCTGAAAACTTCTTGAACTTCTCTTCCAATCCCTTCTTAACCAGCTTATACGGAAATGGCGGGGGTATCTTTGTTTTGGGAATACCCCATTCATCACGCTCGACCTTCTCCGCTTTATCTTTTTTGGCTCTCAACCTCTTGGCTCTTTTCCACTTCTTCTCTGCAATGATCTCAGTATTCTGCTCTTTTGGAACCAATGGAGTAATGTTCACATCATGAGGAGTATTCAGTGAAGAAAAAGGTGCTGTGGAAGATGATTCGACCTAGATTCGACCAGGAGCCCTGGTCAAATTGGGTACGTAGTGGTCGAATTTTACACCTGGAACTCTATTCTCACCCTATATACTCGATTCGACCAGAATTCAACCTGATGGTCTGCTCGAATTGAAGTCCCTCTGGTCGAATTGGCTCTCTATAAGATTTTTGCCCTTCAATTCGACCTCAATTCGACCTGAGGATCTGGTCAAATTGAATGGCTGCTGGTCGAATTGGGCTTCTGATAAAATAGAGTGCTCCGGAAGGTTGGATTCTACCTCAATTTGACCTGATCCCCTGGACAAATTGAAGTGGTTTTGGTCGAATTGAGGCTCTTTTGCTTCTACATCACGTCTAAGCATCTAATTCGACCTTCCCTGCTGAATTCGACTTGAAGTGTTGGTCGAATTAGTGTCGAATTAAGCCCTCAACGTGTCCAATTTCGATTCCGACCTCATAGGTCCCTCGTACTGTGTTCCAGACCTCAATGTGATGGCATTGCATGACTTTGGATTCTCAATACTTTACGATGGGAGCTTCCCTTTCTCAATAGTTTGAGTGAGCTTGTTAACACTTCCTGCCATCTCCCCCATCAACAATGTAAGGTCCTTCACTTGCTTGGATAAATCCTCATGGTTTTCATCAATCTTCTTCTCTAACTTGTCCTCAAGACGATCCACTCTGGCATCATTCCTAGCCATGTACCTGTTCACCGTATCCTCGAAATCTGGCTTTCCTTCTTCCACTTTCACACCCGGATCAACAACCATCGGAGCTTGAATTGCATTGTTAGGATTACTCCATAAAAGCTCCGGCCTCCTAGGCTGTTGATAATTACCTGGTGGACCACGATTGTTGTAGTTCCCCTGATAATTCTGGTTGCCCTGATTTTGAAACCTCGTTTCTTGAATACTTTGGCCCATAGCGTAGTTTGCTTCTTCCATCTCCTCTTGGATCGTTCCATCATTAGTAACTTCCTGCTGCATGATTGGTATGCGCTGAGATATATCACTGATCTGCTTTTGTTGGGACTCAAGTAGTTTGTTGATATTCGACAAGCTAGAGACGATCTCATCTTCTCTACTTGTTTTCACCATATCATGTTCAACCTTAGCTACTTTTCCAAGGACGTAAGTGTCTCTCACTCTATCAGTTGGCCAATCTCTTGAGTTCATCGCAATATCTTCAAAAAGTTTCTCGGCCTCTACAGATGACTTAGTAAGCAATGCTCTATTAGAAGAAGCATCCAATAACACACGAGAATCACAATCCAATCCATTGTAGAATATGCTGATATATTGAGCTTTAGATAGCCTATGTTGTGGACACTTACGAAGCATGTCCTTGAATCTGTCCCAAGCTTCATGAAACTTCTCTCCACTACCGATAGCAAATTGGTTAATGTCTTGCTTTATCCTGAACATCTTCGAAGGTGGCATGTATCTTTTCAAGAACTTTAACTTCAATTGCTCCCAAGTAGTGCATTCAACTGCATTAATAGTATCGTACCAATCTCTCGCCCTTTCAGTAAGCGATAATTTAAACAAGAGGATCTTCCGTGCATCTTCATGTTCTCCTGTGTCATTTTGAGTACTTGCATAGCCCAAGAATTTGTTTAGATGCTGCTGCACATCCTCAAAAGTCCCTCCTGCAAAGGAGTTCCTTTCTATCATGCTAATAAGAGCGGGGAGAAGATCGAAGTCCGCATTAGCCCCCCTTGCTCCTAGAAGCGCAAATTTTCCAGCCCTGTTATTCTTGAAGACTTCACGGATGGCCAGATTATCTGGATTGGCCACATCGTTGGCCATGTCGACTTCCTTTGCTGCTGCGTTTGGATCAACTACAGTTTCAGTCGCTTCCGAGTTTGGTTCATCCACTTCAACTCCAAAATTTAGAGTTGTAGTTGGTTCTTCTTTCTTGCTTTGAATCTTACTCTTTTTCTTCTTGGTTGACACTCCGATCTCAGGATTATATGGCACTAATCCACCTTGCTTTGATCTTTTGAGCATACACCTTAAAAAAATAAGAGTTAGAACACAAAACTCAAATTAAAATAGTCCTAATAAAACTAGAAATAATAAAAAGATATTTTATGCCGTCCCCCGGCAACGGTGCCAAGAACTTGATGCGCATTTTCTTTGCACACAAAATTAATCCTCAAGTATTAAGGATATCAATTGCAGCTTAAGAAAGCGACCAAGTGAATATCGAACCCAAAGGACGGTGTATTATCAATTTAATTATTAACTAAATTAATTAAGACAAGATGGCATTAACATTGGGATAGAATTATTAACTACTGAACAATTAGATTAAATAACAAATAAAATAAATTAAACACTAGAAGTATACAAAAGTGGATCAAGAGAGAAAATAGATAGCTATAGGATAATCCGGTTTCACTTATTAATTTCTCTTCCGTGTGTTGATGTTAGACTCTACCTTGTGGAATATGGACGCATCACTAAGCCATGCAAATCTACTCTATAGACACAAGTAAACATGTGTGTAACACGTGTGAATAACCTCGGAACAAGAGATATAATTCCACCCCTCTTTCTAGGTACTATCAGTATCAATTATTTCCCCCTAGGATTGGTACTCTAATCCGATATGATCTCCCTTTTTAGGTACTATAAAATTATCCTCTTTATCCTACTTAATAACCCGAATTTAATTCAATTAATAAGTATTCATATATGATAGTTCTAATGAAGCTTCGGAGTCCCCTCACTTAGAATCATAACATGGAATCCTGTTCAGCGGTGAACGCACTCAATCTACAACCAAAATATATATTCAGACTCTATATACCAATTGAAGATGCACAAAATGACCGTGAATATGGATTAAGAAAGCACAATCATATATAAAATAAATCCACAAGAAGTGTTGTACGGAGTTTACACACGAAAGTTCAATTAATTCATAGAAACCTTCAAAACCCTAGATCTACGAAAATAGTTCTAGCCCATGATATTGCGAAGAACAATCATGGGTGTTGGATAGATCTTACCCGTAGTCCAGAAAATACAAGATAAATTAGGAAACGAATAAAACCCTAGATGTGGGCATCGTCGCGTCCTTCTCCATCTTGAATTCTCCTCTTGGTTCTCCTCTTGATTCCACAAACGAACCTTCAAAATGATGGATGGATGGAGGAAAGGATGTGGATGATGGTTGGGGGGTGATCCCCCCTTGTGGGGTATAGGATGGTTGTGGCCTTTCTTCCTCTAATCTATTATATTGTTGTTCTCCCTCTAATGGTGTGATCTACACCCCCATTTTATACTTGTAAGCTCTCCTTATAGGCCTTGGAATGGGCTTTTTGAGCGATCACATACAATGAGAGTGTAAAAATATCGATATGGTAAGTTTCCGCACGTCAATTCGACCATGAAGCTAGGTCGAATTGCAAGTCGAATCACCCTACTGGAAGCTTCAGACACCGGATTCAAGCTTCAGGCGCTGGATTCGACCAGCACAGTAGGTCGAATTGAGGTGTCGTGGTCGAATTGCTTCATTTGCCGTCCAATTCGACTAGGATTCGACCACATGGTCAGGTCGAATTCAAATGTTGTGGTCAAATTATCTTGCGCAGTCTCACCGTTTCGCGTATAACTTTCACATCCGAGCTCCAATTTGAGTGATTCTTGCGCTCACGCGATTCTCTCTTCCTTGGATTTCTATCCATATAAAGAACACAAGAAAACTCTAAGATTTGAATATGCAATAAGCCACGGAAAATAGCACAGCAATTCTGTTCAGCCTAGCTCGCGCGACGTCACCATTAAATCATTACTTCCTCATTTGGAATATGATTGAGGTGTTCTTTACGCCAAATCAAACCTCATTTCAGTGGCTTTCCAACCATGTATCACACCAACAGTTTTGATCTCCACAACAACACAGAAAAATTACGAAATTTGGATGTGTATTTTCAGCATTCTTGCACAAATTGCACCTTTTCTCCAACTTTGCACTTTTCATCCTTTTTCCACCTAAAATACAATAAAACACCTCAAGTGCACCTTTTTCTCACTTACAATGAATATAAGATACTTGTGCTAATATATAACAACAATTCTCATCAAAATGGTGTTAAATTGGACACTCAAACACGCTAATTTCCACTCTCAACACCTTTCCTCTCAAGCTAGTTAAGAAGGGATTGGAAGAGAAGTTCAAGAAGCTTTCAGAAATCATAAACAAAATAAGCTTGAACATCTTTTTCTCTGAAGCAATATTGGAGATGTCGTATTCTGCTCACTTTCTGAAGGATATTCTTTTGAAGAAGAGAAGCTTGACCAGAATTGAGATGGTGAATTTGTCTGAGAAATGCAGTTCGACCATTCAAAGGAAGCTGCCAGCTAAGTTGAAGGATCCGGGAAGCTTCACTATCTTATGTGAGATTGGAAAGGGGCCGGCACGTAGAGCCTTGTGTGATCTTGGGGCAAGCATCAACTTGATGTCGTTGTCCACTTTTCAAAGGCTTGGTTTGGGGGAATTAACTCCCACAACAGTTGCTCTACAACTGGCGGATAGGTCTCTGACTTTTTCGAAGGGTGTTATTGAAGACATTCTTGTCAGAGTAGAGAAGCTTGTCTTTCCTATGGACTTTCTTGTGCTAGAAATAGAAGATGACAAGGATAATGTCCCTCTTATCTTAGGGAGACCTTTCCTTGCTACTGCGGGAGCCATAATAGATGTGCAGAAGGGTGAGTTGCGGCTAAGGATGAATAAAGAAGAGGTCCTATTTAATCTTGACAAAGCAATGAAAATGCCAATGGAGATTCAATGTTACAGTATTGATGTAGTGGAGGAGATTGTGAAGGAAGACATGTCTTTGATTCTGTCGAAGGATCCTTTAGAGACATGTTTGGTGGAGTCACTTACTTTTCCCATTACTGAGCTAGATGAACTCTCCAATGAGGTATGTATTGAATTTCTTGAAAACTTGCTTGCTTTGAGTGATGACAGGTATGAGTCGACAAGGACCAAAACTGAAGAGGTCATGTGGACTAAGAAATACTTGCCATTGGATAGAGAGAGTGCACCTCAAGAAGAGAAGAAAGAAGAGTTGAAACCACTACCGGAGCACTTGAAGTATGCCTATCTAGGTGACAATAAAAAATATTCGGTAATTGTATCTTCTTTCCTTGATGATGATCAACTTGAGGAAATGTTAGATGTGCTTAGAAAGTATAAATCTGCGATTGGTTGGTCTCTTGATGATTTAAAGGGTATTAGTCCTTCCTATTGCATGCATAGAATAAGATTGTTAGATATGGCCAAGAGTAGCATTCAGAATCAGCGGAGGGTGAATCCCACTATTCAAGAAGTGATTAGGAAGCAAATCTTAATGTGGCTTGATGCAGGAATTATTTATCCTATTAGTGATAGTCCCCATGTGAGTCCATTGATGTTGTTGCTAAAAAGGAGGACATGACTATAGTGAAAGCCAAAGATGGTGAGACTTTAGCCACTAGGATTCCTACGGGATGGCGTGTGTGTAAGGATTACAGGAAACTGAATGAAAATACATGCAAAGACCATTTTCCCCTTCCTTTCATGGATCAAATGCTTGATCGTCTTGCAGGGTACGAGTTTTATTGTTTCTTGGATGGGTACTCGGGTTATAATCAGATTATGATTGCACCCGAGGATCAAGAAAAGACTACTTTTAATTGCCCTTATGGAACTTTTGCCTTTAGGAAGATGCCTTTTGGATTATGTAATGCACCTGCTACATTTCAGCGTTGCATGATGGCCATATTTGATGGGTTGATAGAAAAGATCATGGAGGTGTTTATGGATGATTTTTCTGTGTTTGGTTCTTCCTTTGATATTTATTTATCTAACCTTCCTACTATTTTGAAGAGATGCCAAGATACTAATCTTGTCTTGAATTGGGAGAAGTGCCACTTCATGGTAAGAGATTGGATTATTTTTTGCCATCATATTTCGGCCAAGGGATTGCAGGTGGATAGAGCAAAGGTGGTGGCAATTGAGAAACTTCCTCCACCTACTAATGAAAGGGGAGTGCGGTCCTTCCTTGGACACGCCGATTTTTATAGAAGATTTATAAAAGATTTCTCGAAATACTCCAAGCCCTTATCTCATTTACTTGAAAGGATGTTCCTTTTATTTTTGATGATGAATGTCTAACAGCTTTTCATATTTTGAAAGAGGCGCTTATTACTGCACCTATCTTGATCACACCGGATTGGACTCAGCCGTTTGTACTTAAGTGTGATGCGAGTGATTTAGCACTTGGAGTAGTGCTTGGGCAGTTGAAGAATAAGAAGTTCTGCGTCATTTACTATACGAGTAAGACTTTTGATGCTACACAAAAGAAGTACACGGTGACTGAAAATGAGTTTCTAGATGTGGTGTATGCGTTCAATAAGTTTCGACAGTATTTAGTTGGCATAAAGACTATAGTGTACACGGATCATTCTGCGATTCGATACTTGATGGAGAAGAAGGAAACAAAGCCAAGGATCATTAGATGGATTCTTCTTCTACAGGAATTTGATATGGAGATCCGAGATAAGAAGGGTACTGAGAATGTTTTGGCGGATTACCTATCAAGGTTGGAGATAAGGGAGCATTGTGATGATTCTTTCGATTACATTGAAGAGATGTTCCCTGATGAGAAGACAATGGCAGTGCTTGTTGAAGGAGCAGAAAGAGCATGTGTAGTGGCTACCCAAGGGATGGATCCATGGTATGCGGATTATGTAATTTACATTGCCGTAGGTGAAATTCCTAGAGATCTCAACCGATATCAACTTGCGAAATTCAAGAGGGATGTTGAGACATTTATATGGTATGATCCATTTGTCTACAAGATATGTACAGATTCTGTAGTCCGTAGGTGTGTGCCTGAGATGGAGATGGAGAGTGTTCATGATTTTTGCCATGCATAACCTAACGGGGGGCATTTTGGAGCTCAAAAGACGGTAGCAAAGGTACTTCAATCTACTCTTTATTTGCCTACTCTATTTAAAGATTGTGAAACCTATATGGCGACATGCGATAGATGTCAAAGGATGGGGAACATAAGTACGAGAGATGAGATACCACTTCAACCAAGCATTGTTGTTGAGATCTTCGATGTATGGGGGATCGATTTTATGGGGCCTTTTCCTCCATCTAATGGATTTCTTTACATCCTTTTAGTAGTGGATTATGTTTCTAAGTGGGTGGAAGCCATTCCCACTCATGTGAATGATTCAAGAACTGTTTTTATCTTTTCTTGAAGAAACATATCTTTACTCGTTATGGAGTTCCTAGAGCATTAGTGAGTGATGGAGGGTCTTACTTCGTCAACAAACTTCTTGAAAAGGTGATTAAGTATTATGGAGTGAAGCATAGGGTTACTACACCCTATCACCCTCAAGCAAATGGGCAAGCTGAAGTTTCCAACCGACAAGTGAAGCAAATTTTGGAGAAGGTAGTCGGAACCAATAGAAAGGATTGGGCTATGAAGCTTGATGATGTTTTATGGGGGTTCCGAACTGCTTATAAGACGGTGTTGGATATGTCACCATACCAAATCGTCTATCAAAAGCCGTGCCACTTACCCGTAGAGATTCAGCACAAAACTTTTTGGGCATTGAGGAGTTTGAACTTATCTTTGAAGGATCAAAAGGGGGTTTGATGAGTGTGTAAATTCACTAGTTTCGAGCCCGGATTCGTGTACTTTGATAAATGGTTGTAATTCGATGTGAATCGATATATATGGTGGAAAAGTCACGAATCAGGTGTCTATAAGGCTATTTGAGTTGATTTTTGAAGGAAAACGAGTTGGAAGTGATCGGATCCGGAAAGAGGAAGAAGTAGGCGTGCGATTCGACCAAGCAGGGGTCGGATTCGACCAAGAAGGAGGGAGTTCGACCAGTAATTCACACAAATTTTGAAAAACAAAATAAAAATTCACTATTAAGAATTCTCTTAACATTTCACTTGCCCTTCCTTCCGCTTTTATATATCATTTAAATAAAACACTACATTAGATGAACAAAAATGACACTTTGAGTCAGGTTAACACCTCACAAAGTGAGGTGGCCCGTACACTAGTTACTTAAATGGAGAGGATCCAAATCCATTAAAAAAATTATAGTAAATATCATAACTAAAAATATACCCATCTTAAAAAACATGTATATCATTAAGGAATATGTTGAGAGTGTAAATTCACGTGTTATAGGCTTCGATTTGTGAAGAAATTGAGTATGATTTGGTCTATTATCAAGACAAATCAGGTTGTTTATGGAAAGCCATGAATCAGAGGCTATTGAGGCTTTTGGGCATATTTACATAGGAAAACAGGTCTCAAAGGCTCGGAATTGGAAAACACGATTTTTTAGGTATTTTTCTAAGGTTGTTCGACCAGAAGAGGGTTTTTCAACCATAGTCACTTTGGTCGAACAACGGTGGCCAAGTCGAACAAAATGTGCAAGACTTCCAGAAGCATTGCTTGACCAAGGGAGTCTGTTCAACCAGAATCATCTTGGTCAAACGGCTGAAGACTGGTCGAACAAAATGACCAAAACTTACAGAGAGGCCGTTCGACCAGCGTTTGACCAGATGGCCTTGCTCGACCAGTAGAGGTGTGGTCGAACGGATTGTCGCTGATGCTATTTTTTGTTGTTCCGGATTTCTTTTACCAAATTTGACGTGTGTCTCAAGTAAAAGCCCATCAAAGATCCGTGAGGATCACTATACAAGTATAAAAAGGGAAGAAGAGCACAAAAAAAAGAGAGTTAGAATCCACATCCATCCTACATCCCATCGAAACCCTAATTCCATCTTTCGAAGCTGTGGAGAGAGGTTCGTCTATCGAACCAAGTGAGAACCAAGTGAAGATTTAAGACGGAGAGAGTCACGACGGCGCGACGGCGCCCACATCTAGGGTTATTTTTCTACTTAATTTATCTTGTAATTTGCAAGACTATGGGTAAGATCCAACCAACATCCATGATTGTTCTTCGATCAATCATGGGCTAGAACCGCTTTTGTAGTTCTAGGGTTATGGAGGTTTTATAAGTTAATTGTACTTCCATGTGTAAACTCTGTACAACACTAATTGTGGTTTATTTTATATAAGACTATACTTTTTAAATTTATACTCACAGTCATTTTTTGCATCGATAATTATTATGTAGAGTCTGAATGCATATCTTGGTTATCGATTGAGTGCGTTCACTGCTGAGCTGGATTATATGTTATGATTCTAAGTGAAGAGATTCCAAAGTCTCATTAGAACTCTCTTATATGAATATTTATTAATTGAATATTATTCGGGTTAATAAGTAGGATAAAGAGTATAACTTCATAGTACCTAAAAAGGGAGATCATATCGGGTTAGATTACTTAGTGCACGGGAATAATTGATACTGATAGTACCTAGAAATAAGGGTGAATTATATCTCTTGCTCCAAGGATATTCACATGTGTTACACACATTTTTGCTTTTGTCTATAGAGTAGATATGCACGGTTAAGTGATGCGTCCATGAACCATAAGGCAGAATCGGACATCAACACATAGAAGGAAAATTAATGAGTAAAACTGGATGCAGACCTGAAGAACTACCTAATTTCTCACTTGTTCACAGTCGTATTATCTCAGCTGCTTATTTATTTTACTGTTATTTTAATTATTTGTTACTTAGTTATTTAATCATCACAACTTAATTGTTCCATTAGTCTTAATAAATTGGAACTTAATTAAATTAATAATAATCGTCCCTTGGGTTTGATAATAACTTGGTTGCCTATCAAGACTACAATTGGTATCCTTCATACTTGGGGATTAATTTTGTATTTTGAGAAAACGCCCATCAAGTTTCTGGCGCCGTTGCCGGGGACGGTATTAATTATTAGTTTATTATTTCTAGTTTAATTGAGACTATCTTATTCTTTCCTTGGTTTTCTAACGCTTGTTTTTCTTAGGTGTATGCTCACTAGATCAAAGGTAGGAGAGTTATCACCTTTTAATCCTGAGATCAGTGCGTCATCGAGAAAGAAGAAGAAGAAGAAGAAGAAGAAGAGCAAGAACAAGAAAGTATAACCAATTGAAACTCTTGATCTAGGAGTTGAAGTTGGAGAAACGAATCCAAAAGTGATTGAAGCTGAAACTGAAGTTAATTTGGAAACAGAATCAATCAACATGGCTGGAGCTGTGAATCAGGACGAAGTTGCCATCCGTGAAGTCTTTAAGAATAATGGAGGGGGCAACGTGGGGCTGTTAGGAGCACGTGGAACTGATGCGGATTTTGATCTTCACCCCGCTCTTATTAGCATGATAGATAGGAACTCCTTTTCAGAAGGAACTTTTGAGGATCCTCAACAACATCTTAATAAGTTCCTTAGTTATGCAAGCACACAAAAAGATGCAGGAACTAATGAAGATGCAAGGAAGATCCTATTGTTTAAATTTTCGCTTACGGAAAGAGCGAGAGATTGGTACGATACTCTTAGTGCTGCTGAATGTGATACATGGGACAAGTTGAAGATGAAATTCTTGGAGAGATATATGCCACTTTCAAAGGTGTTCAAGTTGAAGCAGGAGATTCATCAGTTTATGATCAATAACGGAGAGAAGTTCTATGAAGCTTGTGATAGATTCAAGGACATGCTTAGAAGATGTCCTCAGCATGGGTTGACAAAGCCACAGTACATCAGTATATTCTATAATGGATTGGATAGTGATTATAGAGTTCTACTCGATGCATCATCGAATGGAGCTCTACTTGCAAAGACATCCGTTGAGGCGAGAAGTTTTTTGAGGATATTGCTATAAACTCGAGAGATTAGCCCACTGATAGATTGAGAGACACCTATCTCCTTGGAAAGGTAGCTCAGGTTGAACACATTATGGTAAAGTCGAGTAAGGAGGACGAGATCGTCTCTAGCTTGGCTGGTATAAGTAAGCTACTTGAATCTCAGTAGAAGCAGATAACTGATTTGTCACAAAAAGTGCCAATGATGATGCAGCAGGATGAAGGAGCTAGCCAAGAGGATATGGAAGAGGCGAACTATGCCATGGGTCAAAGTATTCAAGGAACGAGGTTCCAAAATTAAGAAAACTGGAATTATCAAGGGAACTACAATAATCGTGGTCCCCCAGGTAAGTATCAACCACCAAGGAGGCCAGAGTTTTCATTGAGTAATCCCAATATTGCAGTGCAACCTCCTATTGGTGTTGATCCGAGCGTGAAGGTAAAAGAAGGAAAATCGAGTTTCGAGGATACAGTGAACAGGTACATGGCAAGGAATGATGCAAGAGTTGATTGTCTGGAGGCTAAGTTAGAAAAGAAGATTGATGCAAATCATGAAGATATTTCTAAACAACTTAAAGACCTTACGTTGTTGATGGGGGAGATGGAGGGAAACGTGAATAAATTGACTCAAACTATTGAGAATGAGAAGTTTCCATCTCAAAGTATTGAGAACCCTAAGTCTTGTCATGCCATCACATTGAGGTCAGGTACGCAGTATGAAGGTCCCACAAAGCCGGCGAGCAAAACGAAGGGAGCAGTAGAGTTGTTCGACCAACTACAAACCGTTCGACCAGACCTAATGGTCGAACAGAGGTCGAACAATCTCTGAAAAAATAAAATTTTGATGCTCTGTTTTTTATCCCTCCGTTCGATTGGAGAACATTTGTTCAACCAGACCATCCTGGTCGAACACTATTCGAACAACAGCAGGCAAACGAGAACTCACAATCAGAGCAATTATTCGACCAAACACCTACTGTTCGATCAGACCCTTTTGTTCAAACAGAGGTCGAACAACTTCGTTCAGTACCTGTTTCGATACTGAATGTTACACCTATTGATCAGAACAATCTAGTGACACCTCAAGAGCAGAATACTGAGCTTACAGTGGTAGAGAAGAAGTGGGAAAGAGCCAAGAGATTGAGAGCCGAGAAGGATAAAGCGGAGAAGGTTAAACATGATGAATGGGGAATTCCAAAGACTAAGATACCAACTCCGTTTCCTTTCAAGCTAGTCAAGAAAGGTTTGGAAGAGAAGTTCAAGAAGTTTTCACATATCATAAACAAGATAAGATTGAGCATTCTATTCTCTAAATCAATCTTGGAGATGCCATACTACGCCCGTTTCCTAAAGTATATATTGTTGAAAAAGAGGGAGCTTGAACGGTATTGAGACAGTGAATTTGTCTGAGAACTGCATCTCAATCATATAGAGGAAGCTGCCAGAAAAGTTAAAAGATCCAGGAAGCTTTACTATCTTATGTGAAATTGGAAAGGGGCCGGCACGTCGAGCCTTGTGTGATCTTGGGGCAAGCATCAATTAGATGCCTTTGTCTATTTTTAAAAGGCTTGGTTTGGGGGAGTTAACTCCCACAATGGTTGCTCTACAATTGGCGGATAGGTCAATGACTTTTCCGAAAGGAATAATTGAAGATGTATTAGTGAAAGTGGAGAAATTGGGATTTTCTGGTGCTGGAGATGGAAGATGAAAAGGATAATGTTCCCCTTATCTTAGGGAGGCCATTCCTTGCTACTGCTGGAGCTATGATTGATGTTCAAAAGGGTGAGCTAATGCTTCGGATAGATAAAGAAGTGGTCTTGTTCAACCTTGACAAAGCAATGAAGATGCCGATGGAGATGTAGTGTAACAGCATTGATGTGGTGGAGGAGATTGTGAAGGAAGATATGTCTCTGATTCTTTCTAAGGATCCTCTTGAGACATGCTTGATGGAGTCTCTTACTTTTCCCACTACAGAGCTAGATGGACTTTTCAATGAGTTATGTATTGAATTTCTTGAAAACTTACTTGCTTTGGGTGATGACATGTATGAATCGGGAAGAACAAAGGTTGAAGAGGTCAAGTGGACTAGGAAATACTTACCATTGGATAGAGAGAGCGCACCTCAAGAGAAGCAGAAAGAAGAGTTGAAACCGTTACCAGAGCACTTGAAGTATTCTTATCTTGGAGAAAACAAAAAATATCCGGTAATCATATCTTCTTCCCTTGATGATGATCAACTTGAGAAGTTGCTAGATGTCCTTAGGAAGTATAAGTCTATGATTGGTTGGTCTTTAGATGATTTGAAAGATATTAATCCTTCATATTGCATGTATAGGATAAGATTGTTAGATGAGGCCAAGAGTAGCATTCAGAATCAGCAGAGAGTGAATCCCGCTATTCAAGAAGTGATTAGGAAGCAAATCCTAACGTGGCTAGATGCAAAAATTATTTATCCCATTAGTGATAGTCCCCATGTGAGTCCATTGCATGTTGTAGCTAAGAAGTGGGGCATGACTATAGTAAAAGCTGAGGATGGAGAGACATTAGCCACTAGAATTCCTACGGGATGGCGTGTGTGTACGGATTATAGGAAATTAAATGAAAATACATGTAAAGACCATTTTCCCCTTCCTTTCATGGATCAAATGCTTGATCGTCTTACAGTGTATGAGTTTTATTTTTTTTGGATGGGTACTCGAGTTATAATCAAATCATGATTGCACCCGAGGATCAGGAAAAAACTACGTTTACTTGCCCGTATGGAACTTTTGCCTTTAGGAAGATCCGTTTGGACTTTGTAATGCACCTGCTACATTTCAAAGATGCATGATGGCTATATTTGATGGGTTGATAGAAAAGATCATGGAGGTATTTATGGATGATTTTTCTATGTTTGGTTTCTCTTTTGATATTTGTTTGTCTAACATATCTACTGTTTTGAAGAGATGCCAAGAAACTAATCTTGTCTTGAACTGGGAGAAGTGCCACTTCATGGTAAGAGATGGGATTGTTCTTGGACATCATGTTTCTGCCAAAGGATTGCAGGTGGATAGAGCACAGGTGTGGCGATTGAGAAGCTTCCACCACCTACCAATGAACGAGGAGTACGGTCCTTCCTTGGACACGCGGGATTCTACAGGAGATTCATAAAAAGACTTCTCAAAATATTCCAAGCCCTTATCTCATTTACTTAAAAAGGATGTTCCTTTTATTTTTTATGAAGAATGTCTAACAGCTTTTCAGGCTTTGAAGGAGGCGCTTATTACTGCACCTATCTTGATCACACCAGATTAGACTCAGTCATTTTTACTTATGTGTGATGCAAGTGATGTGGCACTTGGAGTGGTGCTTGGGCAGATGAGAGAGAAGAAGTTTTTTGCCATTTACTATACGAGTAAGACTTTTAATATAGCACAAAAGAACTACACTATTACTAAAAAGGAGTTTCTAGCTGTGGTGTATGCATTCAATAAGTTTCAACAGTATTTTGTTGGCATGAGGACTATAGTGTGCGCGGATCACTATGCGATTTGGTACTTGATGGAGAAGAAGGAAACGAAGCCAAGGATCATTAGATGGATTCTTCTTCTGCAAGAGTTTGATATGGAGATTTGGGATAAGAAGGGAATAGAAAATGTGTTGGCGGATCACCTATCAAGGTTGGTGACAAGGGAGCTGATGAGTGTGTAAATTCACAAGTTTGGCGCTATGTTTTGTGCTAGTTTTGGAGAGTTTTGATGTGGAAATAGGTGGAAAACCTATATATATTGTGAAATAGCATGAATCAGGTGTTAGTGGAGCTATTTGAGTGTTTTCTTAGCAAAAATGGAGTGAAAGAGCCAATAATCGAAGAGACGGAGTCGAAGCCACGCGAATCGCCCAAGAAGTAGGTGGGTTCGACCTGGCTGGAGGAGGGTTCGACCTCTCCAGCAGGTCGAACCAACGTTGCTGGACATACAGAGATGGGTTCAACCACGACTCAGTTGGTTCGACCTGGCCATCAGGTCGAACCATGGTCGAGCCAGTTTGCAAGAAGGAGGATTCGACCACGACGTTGGGGTTCGACTTGCCAGTTGGTCGAATCGGGAGCAAGAGTTGTCCAGTGCTGAGGTTTGACCTGGGGTTCAACCAAGGCCTAAGTGGTTCGACCTGTCCAGAAGGTCGAACCTGTGCAGAATTCTTCTAGTAGCGGGGTTCGAACTGGGGTTCGACCTGTGGCTCGGGGTTCGACCTGCTTGACGTGGTCGAACCTATGTGCGAGAACTTACCTTATCCAGATTTTCGAGGCCAAAACGCATGAGATCACTTAGAAAGCCCATTCCAAGCCCTAGAGACGTGATTACAAGTATAAAAGGAGGCTCATACAGAGAAAAAAGGGAGCTTTTGATCGTCAATCGTAGGAGAGACAAGAGTAGAGGTGGTGATCCATCCGGAGGGCTGTGACAGAGGTTCGCTGAAGGTTCAAGTAAGAATGATTAATCTAACCATGATTGTTCCTAGATCAATCATGGGCTAGAACCACCTTGGTAGTTCTAGGGTTATGAAAGTTTCATGATATAATTCGTGTTTCGTGTGTAAAACTCCGTACAACACTACCTGTGGTTTGTTTTATATAAGATTGCATATTTAATCCATACTCATAGTCGTTTTGTACATCAATGATCGTTGTGTAGAGTCTGAATACATGACATGGTTATTGATTGAGTGCGTTCACTACTGAGCAGGGTTTATCGTTATAATTCTAAGTGAAGGGATTCCGAAGTATTATTAGAACTGTCTTATATGAATATTCATGAATTGAATTGAATTCGGGTTGATGAATAGGATGAATAGTATAACTTTATAGTACCTAAAAAGGGAGATCAAATCGGGTTAGATTCTAGACGTAGAAGATAATTGATTATGATAGTACCTAGAAAGAGGGGTGAAGCATATCTCTTGCTCCGATGTTATTCACACGTGTCAAGCGCATATTTACTTGTGTCTATAGAGTAAACTTGCATGGTCTAGTGATGCGTCCACAAACCACAGGGCAGAGTCGGACACCATCACACGAAAATACGAATTGCTAGTGAAACTGGATGACCCAATGAACTACCTATCATTCTTATTGATCACAACTCACTTCTCTCTACTTTTGCTATTTCTTTTGTTAATTCGATTAGAAGTTACTATCCATTAAACCTTTACAATTACCAACATAGTCTAAAATATACTAGAAGATCACAAAATTGATATTTATCCGTCCCGTGGGTTCGATATTGTAACTTGGTCATCTTCGCGACTACAATTGATATCCTTATACTTGAGGATTAATTTGTGTGTTGAGAAAACCCCTATCAAGTTCTTGGCGCCGTTGCCGGGGACGGCGTAAACTATCTTTTTTGTATTATTTCTAGTTTATTAGGACTATTTACCTTGTTTTGTTGTTTTCTTTCTTATTCGTTTTAGGTGTATGCTCACAAGATCAAAGAAAGGTAATCTTGAACCGTATAATCCTGAGATTGGAGCATCATCAAGAAAGAAGAAGAAGAAGAAGAGCAAGGCAAAGGCAATAGACTCAACTGAAGCTCTGAATTTTGGAGTTGTGGTTGACGAGCAGATTTCGCAAGCGATTGAGGCTACAACTGAAGTTAATTTGGAAGTAGTAACAGTCAACGTGGCAGCGAATCCGGATAATCTAGCCATCCGTGAGGTTTTCAGAAATAATGGGGCTGGAAATTATGAGCTTTTAGGAGCAAGGGTAACTAACACAGCATTCGATCTTCATCCCGCTCTTATTAGCATGATAGAGAGGAACTCCTTTTCAGGAGGGTCTTTCGAGGATCCGCAGCAGCATCTGAACAAGTTCTTGGGTTATGCAAGTACTCAAAAAGACGTAGGAGAACATGAAGATGCTAGGAAGATCCTTTTGTTCAAATTCTCGCTTACTGAAAAGGCGAGGGATTGGTACGATACTATTAATGCAGCTGAGTGCACCACGTGGGAGCAATTGAAGTTAAGATTCTTGGAGAGGTATATGCCACCTTCGAAGGTGTTTAAGATGAAGCAAGATATTAACCAATTTGCTATCAGTGGAGGTGAGAAATATCATGAAGCGTGGGATAGATTCAAGGACATGCTCAGGAAGTGTCCTCAACATGGGTTATCTAAAGCCCAATATATCAGTATATTTTATAACGGATTGGACTGTGAATCAAGAGTGCTACTTGATGCTTCTTCTAATGGAGCATTGCTTACAAAGTCATCCGTTGAGGCCGAGAGATTGTTTGAAGACATATCAATGAATTCGAGGGATTGCCCCACTGATAGAGTTAGAGGTACGTATGTTCTTGGAAAGGTAGCTCAGGTTGAACAAGCAATGGTGAAGACTAAGAGAGAGGATGAGATCGTTTCGATCTTGTCCAATATCAACAAGCTACTTGAGGCTCAACAGAAGCAGATCAGCGAGATATCCCAACGAGTGCCAATCATGCAGCAAGAGATGATGAATAATGGAACCATCCAAGATGAATTGGAGGAAGCAAATTATGCCATGGGTCAAAGTATCCAAGGAATGAGGTACCCAAATCAAGGAAACCGGAACTACCAAGGGAACTATCGAGGGAACTTTAATAATCGTGGTCCATCTGGTAGTTATCAACAGCAACCAAGGAGGCCTGAATTTTCATGGAGCAATACGAACAATGCAGTGCAACTTCCGATGGGTGTTGATCCGGAAGAAAAGGTGGAAGAAGGAAAGACTGGGTTCGAGGATACTGTGAACCGGTACATGGTAAAGAATGATGAAAGAGTGAATCACCTTGAGGCAAAGCTTGAGAAAAAGATTGATGATCACCACAGAGATTTGTCCACTCAATTGAAAGATCTCACATTGTTGATGGGTACAATTGCAGAGAATGTGAACACATTAACTCAAACTGTAGGAAAAGGTAAGTTTTCGTCTTAGAGTATAAAGAATTTGAAGTCGTGTAATGTCATCACACTGAGGTCAGGAACGCAGTACGAGGGACCGATGAGGCCGGAATCGAAGTTGGAATTTTCTAAGCCTCGGTTCGACCAACACGCAGAGGGTTCGACCAACTTTTCAGGTCGAACCCAGGTCGAACCTCATCGGCCAGAGCACTCTGTTTTGACGCAGGAGCGGTTCGACCAACATGCGGAGGGTTCGACCAACTTTACAGGTCGAACCCAGGTCGAACCTCATCGGCCAGAGCACTCTGTTTCGATGCAGGAACGGTTCGACCACGATCACGAGGGTTCGACCAACTCTTCAGGTCGAACCCAGGTCGAACCAAAGGATGGAGATTATACAGTGAAGCGGTTCGACCAAAGGGGCAGTGGTTCGACCTCCAATGTTGGTCGAACCCAAGTCGAACCTCCGGAGCAGAATGAGATCAGTCTTCCAGGAGAGAGGTTCGACCAATACAGTCCTGGTTCGACCTCTCGGCCTGGTCGAACCCCAGTCGAACCTCGCCGAGATGTTTTGTTTGATGCACCTGTTGTTCCTTTTGACGTTGATGCAACTCCAGTGGTACGGAATGAGCAAAGTACAGACATGATAGCTGAGAAAAAATGGGAAAGAGCTAAGCGATTAAGAGCCGAAAAGGAGAAAGTGGAAAAGGTTGATCGTGATGAATAGGGGATTCCCAAAACAAAGATACCTCCACCGTTTCCCTACAAGCTAGTGAAGAAGGGGTTGGAAGAGAAGTTCAAGAAGTTTTCAGAGATAATGAACAAGATAAGCTTGAACATCCCTTTTTCAGAGGCAATCATGGAGATGCCATATTATTCTCGATTCCTTAAAGACATATTGATGAAGAAGCGAAGCTTAACCGGAGTTGAAACGGTAAACTTATCAGAGAATTGTAGCTCAATTATTCAAAAGAAGTTGCCACCAAAGATGAAAGATCCGGGGAGCTTTACTATTCTATGTGAGATCGGGAAGGGGCCAGCACGGCGAGCTTTATGCGATCTTGGGGCAAGCATCAATTTGATGCCGTTGTCCATCTTTCAGAAGCTTGGTTTGGGGGAGATGACCCCGACAACTGTTGCTCTCCAATTGGCAGATAGATCAATGACGTTTTCGAAAGGAATAGTTGAAGGTGTTCTAGTAAAGGTGGAGAAGCTAGTTTTTCCTGTGGATTTCCTTGTATTAGAAATGGATGATGACAAGGATAATGTTCCTTTAATCTTGGGGAGGCCATTCCTTGCTACAGCTGGAGCTATGATAGATGTTCAGAAGGGAGAATTGAAGTTGAGAATGGACAAAGAAGAAGTACTTTCCAACTTGGACAAAGCAATGAAAATGCCAATGGAGTCCCAATGTTATAGTATTGACGTGGTGGAGGAGATTGTGAAGGAGGATATGTCTTTGATCTTGTCAAAGGATCCTCTTGAGACATGTTTGATGGAATCTCTTACTTATCCCACTATGGAGCTTGACGGACTTTCTAACGAGGTATGTATTGAATTTCTTGAAAACTTACTTGCTTTGGGTGATGACAGGTTTGCATTGGAGAGAAATAAAGTGGAAGAAGTCAAATGGACCAGGAAGTACTTGCCTTTGGATAATGAAAACACTCCAGTAGAGAAAAGAAAAGAGGAGTTGAAACCATTGCCGGATCACTTGAAGTATGCTTTTCTTGGTGATAATGCACAATATCCGCTAATTGTATCTTCTTCCCTTAATGATGATCAACTTGAGGAGTTATTAGATGTTTTGAGGAAGTACCAGTCTGCAATAGGGTGGTCACTTGATGATTTGAAAGGTATTAGTCCTTCGTATTGTATGCATCGGATTAGGTTGTTGGATGAAGCCAAAGCTAGTGTTCAGAATCAGCATAGGGTGAATCCCACAATTCAAGAGGTGATAAGGAAGCAAATTCTTACGTGGTTGGATGCTGGAATTATATATCCTATTAGTGATAGTCCCCATGTGAGTCCATTGCATGTAGTTGCTAAGAAGGGGGGTATGACTGTAGTGAAAGCTGAGGATGGAGAAACTATAGCCACGAGAATTCCTACGGGATGGCGTACATGTGTGGATTACAGGAAATTGAATGAGAACACGTGTAAGGACCATTTCCCTCTTCCATTTATGGATCAAATGTTGGATCGTCTTGCAGGGTATGAGTTTTATTGTTTCTTGGATGGATACTCGGGGTATAATCAAATCATGATTGCTCCCGAGGATCAAGAAAAGGCCACTTTTACTTGCCCCTACGGGACCTTTGCTTTTAGGAAAATGCCATTTGGATTGTGTAATGCACCTGCTACTTTTCAGAGATGCATGATGGCGATTTTTGATGGTTTGATAGAGAAGATTATGGAAGTATTCATGGACGATTTTTCAGTCTTTGGTTCTTCTTTTGATATGTGTTTGTCTAACCTTGCTGTTGTTTTGAAAAGGTGTCAAGAAACTAATCTTGTCTTGAATTGGGAGAAGTGCCATTTCATGGTGAAAGATGGGATTGTTCTTGGGCATCATGTTTCCGCCAAGGGATTACAGGTAGACCGTGCTAAAGTGGTGGCAATTGAGAAGCTTCCACCACCGACCAATGAAAGAGGAGTGCGGTCCTTCCTTGGACACGCCGGTTTTTACAGGAGATTCATTAAGGACTTCTCAAAATACTCTAAGCCCTTATCTCATTTACTTGAAAAGGATATTCCTTTTGTGTTTAATGATGAGTGTTTAACAGCTTTTCAAGTTTTGAAGGAGGCGCTTATTACTGCCCCTATCTTGATCACACCGGACTGGACGCAACCGTTTGTACTAATGTGTGATGCAAGTGATGTAGCATTGGGTGTGGTGCTTGGGCAGCTAAGGGAGAAGAAGTTCTGCGCCATTTACTACGCGAGTAAGACTTTCGATGCGGCACAGAAGAATTACACGGTAACTGAAAAGGAGTTTTTGGCTGTTGTGTATGCATTCGATAAGTTTCGTCAGTATTTGGTTGGCATGAAGACGATTGTGTATACGGATCACTCAGCGATTCGTTATTTAATGGAGAAGAAGGAGACGAAGCCTAGGATCATAAGATGGATTCTACTACTGCAGGAGTTTGACTTGGAGATTCGGGATAAGAAAGGAACAGAAAATGTGTTGGCCGATCACTTGTCAAGGTTGGAGACTAGGGAGCATTGTGATAATTCTTTCGAGTATATTGAAGAGATGTTCCCTGATGAGAAGATCATGGTTGTGGCTGTTGAAGGTGCCGAGCGAGCATGTGTGGTTGCAGCGCAAGGTATGGATCCATGGTACGCGAATTATGTTAATTACATTGTCATTGGTGAAATTCCAAGGGATCTCAACCGATATCAACTTGCGAAATTTCGTAGAGATGTTGAGACATTTATATGGTATGATCCGTTTGTGTATAAGATTTGTACAGATTCTATTGTCCGAAGATATGTACCCGAGATGGAAATGGAAAGTGTGCTGGAGTTCTGCCATGCACAACCGAATGGTGGGCATTTCGGAGTGCAAAAGACTGCAGCTAAGGTACTTCAATCCGCTCTTTATTGGCCTACTTTGTTTAAAGATAGTGAGAGCTATGTGGCGTCTTGCGATAGATGCCAGCGCATGGGTAATATAGGTAGGAGAGATGAGATGCCATTGCAGCCTAGCATAGTCGTGGAGATATTTGATGTATGGGGGATCGATTTTATGGGGCCTTTTCCCCCGTCGAATGGGTTTCTCTACATTCTTCTTGCGGTGGATTATGTTTCGAAGTGGGTGGAAGCAATTCCTACTCGTGTTAATGATTCGAAAGTTGTTTTATCTTTCCTAAAGAAACATATTTTTGCCCGTTATGGAGTTCTGAGAGCATTAGTTAGTGATGGAGGTTCCCACTTCGTCAATAAATTTCTGGAGAAGGTGCTTAAGGATTATGGTGTTAGGCATAGGGTTACTACACCCTATCATCCGCAAGCAAATGGGCAGGCGGAGGTCTCCAACCGTCAAGTAAAGCAGATTCTGGAGAAAGTGGTAGGAACTAATAGAAAAGATTGGGCTATGAAGCTTGATGATGTGTTATGGGGGTTCCGGACCGCTTACAAGATGGTGTTAGATATGTCACCGTATCAAATTGTCTATGGAAAGCCGTGCCACTTACCCGTAGAAATCCAACACAAAGCATTTTGGGCTTTGCGTCGCTTGAACTTGACCCTTAGGGATGTAAAGGAGTTGAGGCTAACTCACATGAATCAATTGGATGAGTTTAGGAGTCGTGCTTTCAAGAATTCAGAGATTTATAAGGAAAGAATGAAGAGGTGGCATGATTCTAAAATTTTGTACAAGGAGTTCAAGCAAGGAGATGAGGTACTACTTTTTAACTCTCCTTTGAAGCTTTTTGCAGGCAAGTTGAAGTCTAAGTGGACGGGGCCGTTCATGATTCATCGAGCCTTAGGAGGGGGGAGTTATGAGCTTATTGACAAAGATGGTGACATTATCATGGCGAATGGGCATCGATTGAAGCATTATAGGTCGCCGGATGATGCGTGTGTCATTTTTGATGATACCTTATTCTGATTTGGTACCGTCGTGACTCTACGACGTTAAACATGAGCGCTTGTTGAGAGCTTACTCTTCCGTTTTATTGCTTTATTTCTTTTGTGTGAGTAAGAAATTTTTATATTTAAGATGCTTACTAATCGGCAATTACATCTCTTTTCAAACTTAGTTTCGACTTACGTTTTTACTAAGTTTGGGGGGTGTGATATTATTACCTCATTGAAGCATTATTATGAGTATAATCTTTTCTTTGTATTGTTTGTTAGGAAGGTTGGTTTTTGCGGCCATGTTGAAATTTTAATCGATTTTGATGTGATGATTTTTTACAATTTGCCTAATGTTCAGTGGTTTTTGGTTGTGTTTTCTTATACGGAGATACTCATGAATGATATTATGTGGAACAATTTCTGAAGTTGTGCTCTAGATTGTACCTAATGAGGTTGTGTTGAAGCTTGAAGTATGTAGTGAATGAAGAACACTCAGTTTTGGAAATCAGGAGGTAGGTTCGACCAAGTCTAGGAGTGGTTCGACCAGAGCCGGAGGTCGAACAAAGGCAGAGGAAGTCGAACCTGACGTTGAAAGTTGTCCAGAGAGGAGGTTCGACCAAAGCTATAGTGGTTCGACCTGATCATGAGGTCGAACCTATGGTCGAACCTGTCAGTCGGAAGCACTCTGTTTTCCAGAAGAGGGGTTCGACCAATTCAAGAAAGGTTCGACCTGTTTATCAAGTCGAACCCCTGGTCGAACCAAGAAGATCGTTTGTCCAGAAGAGAGGTTCGACCTCGCCATCCATGGTTCGACCAGTCCAGGTGGTCGAACCCGAGGTCGAACCAAGCCAGGTACGCGATTTAAGTTCGAATTTTCAGAGGGGTTCGATCACTTTTTCGAAACATCAAACCTCGAACCCTCTTCGAACCTCTACACCCTTGCACAAATTCTTCAATTACACTTGATTTCACACCGATTACACAACATTACACCTTGAATTATCGATTTGGTCGCGGATTTGGGCGGATTTCATCGCGAGTTAGGGCTGAAATCGCGTTTTTGGGTGTTTTGTGTTTTTGATCGGTTTTTCACCATGGGCAAGTCACAAGGTACGTTTTTTCCAACTCAATTACTCTAGGATTGAAGGTTTAGGTAAGAAATTTGATGTGAAATAGAGAATTGATGTTGAGTATGGTTGAATTTCATGGTGAATGTTGATATTTTGATTGGTTTCATATGAATTCTTATTTCTTGGATTTTGGTTGATTGATTATTGATAGAACTTGGATTTTTATGTGGATTAATCAAGGATATAGAATATACCATAGAATGAGCATGTTGATTTGGTTTGAAATTGATGAAATTGAAGTAGTTCATGGAGGAAAGCATGTTGAATTTTTGATTGAATTGCTTGAATTGCTTAATGCATGCTTGTTGGTTATGTTTTGATAATTAAAGAAGGTATAATTGAAGATGTTTTGAGAATGTTGAATAAGCAAGTGGTGTTGAGATGATAGTTTGTATGAATATGCATTGATGCTTGAAGTCTTGAGTAGAGTTTGTGATGTGCTAGTACAATGCTTGCTTTCTTGTCTTGTTGGTTGGATTGAAGTATTTGTTTTCAGGAAAGGGACAAGTATCAAGTAAAGGAAAAGGAAAAGCAGAGGAGGAGAGATCAAAGAAGAGGCATGACAGGCCTTCAAACTTGGACAAAGTGACAAGAAAACTGAGGCTACAAGACCGTTTACCTGATAACTTCAAGATTAGGATGCAAGGTTGGGATGAGATTAAAGAGAAGTGGGAAGAAATTTCAGACAAGATAGCTCGCACTCGATACCAAGATGATGAAGCAATGAGGATAATGAGAATAGGGGATGATATATTTTGGATGTTTGATCAAGTAGGGATCCGAAGATTCATGGAGTTGAAGAGGCCGACGTACTTCCATGTTACAGCGGAAGTGGTTTGTTCGTTTGAGATGGAGAAGGACCCGCTTGGATACCCCTATCGGTGTACGTTTCAGCTTGGTGGAGTGAGTAGGAGATGGACGTCTGAGGATTTTAACGAGCTGTTTGAGACACCTTTGGAGATCCCTCGTTTAGAAAGTGCTTCATTCAGTGTAAAGCGATTTTGGAGGGAGATCACGGGGGAGATTCGTGATTACAAGACTAGACAGGCTCGTGCTTCCGCAATAAAGAACCCTGTCTTGAGGTACATGGACCGCATCCTGAGTAACACGTTGTTCGCCCGCTCGGAGGGCAGTGTTGTGTCTAGAGGAGAGTTATATGCCTTGTGGTGTATGTTGAATGGAGTGAAGTTCAACGTTGGAGCTTATTTTATTGCGCAGCTGAATCGATTCAAGACCATTGGTTTTCAAAAGTTGAATATTGGAGGGTTATTGACGATTTTGGCTGAGCATTACAACTTGGACCTCACCGGCATTACACCAGTAGAAGGAGAACCCGATTTGATTATGAGCACGTGCGCGAAGGGAGGGTTTGCCCATTTTAGAAATGGAGATTGGTTTTTCACGAGAGGTCTCAAGCCTTTCGAATTTATGTTCCCCTTCGACGTGAGCAACTTGACAACTATTCGGGAAGCAAGGAATAGGCTAATGAATTCTCTAGGACACACTGTTTTATCCGTGGCAGCAAAGTCGGGTGGTGATTGGAGAGCGGTAGCACAGATGTGTGCTGAGGGAAGGATGGCTGAGTTACAGCAGATTGTTGATCGAGGAGAGTTCCGTCCACCTCAGCCATAGCAGTCTGAAGAGGAGGATCAGGTAGGGGAGCAGCCGGAGATGGAGATTCCGGAAGGAGAGCAGCATGATGCGCCTCAGCATGCTCCAGGACCGCAGCAGCGGCGAGCAGTTCCAGGTACTCGGGAGCAGCTTCGCTTGATTCATGAGCAGCTGATCGCGGTGGTAGCTGCACAGCAAGAGACGAACAGGCAACTCACGCTCGCTAACGCCAACTACGCCACGCTGAACGAAAGGTACTCTGCCTTGGATGAGCGTGTTGGTAGAGTGAGTAGTCGAGTGGATATGATGGACAAACACATTACCAGTCTGTGCCGAGCTGTGGAAAATAGAATGGATGAGGATGACAATGATGATGAGGATGATGATGCTCCTAGGGAGTAGTTTTAGGTTTTCTTTTGGCTTCTCCGATTCATCTTATCTCCCATTCTTCTTTTTATTTTTACAGATTGGGGTGTGATTCATGTGTGAGTGGCATGTACTTGATATAGTTGACCTTGTATCGTTACTCTGTATATGGGTTATTGATTATGTGCATTCATATGTTTACGTGTTTATTTTCATTTGGAAAGAGCATGAATAATTTGTTAAGTATATGGAATTCATGAGGAATTGATTTTGATTATGTGCTATGAGGAGTATTAGGAATTGATTACCTATGTGAGGATTTGAGCCTTTATCATGATTAATCATGATAGTTTATTCTTGAGAGAATCATTCGTATGAACGTATTCTAGAACTTGGCTTGGAGTCTTGTGTGACACTTTCAATTGATGAAATATTAGGATATGATCTTAGGCCATTTTTGATTAATTGAGTCACTTAGCCAAATTTCACCTTTCCTAATGATCTTATAAATCTTTGGTAGCCCTGTTTGAGCCTTTTAAGAGCTTTTTCTTTGGCAAGCCAATTATGAGAGCTTTAATTACCTTATTTGAGCCTTGAAAATACCCTATCCATTGGTAGAGAGAATAAGGTGAATAAGTGTGGAAGAAACAAAGGGAAGATGGAATGAGGTTCAGTAAAAAGTGCATGGTTAAATCTTGTTAGGGATAGTGCCTGAAATTGGTACCCCGAATTGCTTATACATGGGGCTTGAAGTTTCTAAGAAACAGCCGAACGATGTTCGAGAAGGGTAGTGCCTATAACTGGTACCCGAGCAATTAAAAGAAGAATGATGTTGATGCAAGGAAGAGAAGGAAAATTGATAATTGCAAGTGCAAGAGAAGAATTGGAGGAGAATATGAAGCCGAATGAGAAATCAAGAACCTCCAAGGTAACTCTCTACTAGTGTATTAAGTTACTATGACCAAATTTTCCTACCCTTTCCAAAGAGCCAACATTACAACCTAGAAACAAGTCCTTTGTGATCCTAGTGTTAATCTAATGTAAGTTGATTTCTGAGACCTTTGCCAAGCTTATGGTTACGCGTGAATATGAATTGATATGAGTGTTTATACTAGCCTATAGTGCCTCACGCACGAGTGAATGAGAGTAAAGACTTATCTTGTCAGTGAGATTACTTAGTGCTCCGAATGGTGTGTGATTGGATTGATTTTACATGAGTGACATATTTGATGCAAGTAATTCTTGTTTGATTCAATGAAGTGGCATGTGTAATATGTGTTGTACTTGATCTTGTTGAATTATACACGACTCCTGTGGTTTAAATTGGTTGCCTCGGGACGAGCAACATGTAAGTTTGGGGGTTTGATGAGTGTGTAAATTCACAAGTTTGGCGCTATGTTTTGTGCTAGTTTTGGAGAGTTTTGATGTGGAAATAGGTGGAAAACCTATATATATTGTGAAATAGCATGAATCAGGTGTTAGTGGAGCTATTTGAGTGTTTTCTTAGCAAAAATGGAGTGAAAGAGCCAAGAATCGAAGAGACGGAGTCGAAGCCACGCGAATCGCCCAAGAAGTAGGTGGGTTCGACCTGACTGAAGGAGGGTTCGACCTCTCCAGCAGGTCGAACCAACGTTGTTGGACATACAGAGATGGGTTCGACCACGACTCAGTTGGTTCGACCTGGCCATCAGGTCGAACCATGGTCGAACCAGTTTGCAAGAAGGAGGATTCGACCACGACATTGGGGTTCGACTTGCCAGTTGGTCGAATCGGGAGCAAGAGTTGTCCAGTGCTGAGGTTCGACCTGGGGTTCGACCAAGGCCTAAGTGGTTCGACCTGTCCAGAAGGTCGAACCTGTGCAAAATTCTTCCAGTAGCGGGGTTCGACCTGGGGTTCGACCTGTGGCTCGGGGTTCGACCTGCTTGACGTGGTCGAACCTATGTGCGAGAACTTACCTTATCCGGATTTTCGAGGCCAAAACGCGTGAGATCACTTAGAAAGCCCATTCCAAGCCCTAGAGACGTGATTACAAGTATAAAAGGAGGCTCATACAGAGAAAAAAGGGAGCTTTTGATCGTCAATCGTAGGAGAGACAAGAGTAGAGGTGGTGATCCATCCGGAGGGCTGTGACAGAGGTTCGCTGAAGGTTCAAGTAAGAATGATTAATCTAACCATGATTGTTCCTAGATCAATCATGGGCTAGAACCACCTTGGTAGTTCTAGGGTTATGAAAGTTTCATGATGTAATTCGTGTTTCGTGTGTAAAACTCCGTACAACACTACCTGTGGTTTGTTTTATATAAGATTGCATATTTAATCCATACTCATAGACGTTTTGTGCATCAATGATCATTGCGTAGAGTTTGAATACATGACATGGTTATTGATTGAGTGCGTTCACTACTGAGCAGGGTTTATCATTATAATTCTAAGTGAAGGGATTCCGAAGTATTATTAGAACTGTCTTATATGAATATTCATGAATTGAATTGAATTCGGGTTGATGAATAGGATGAAGAGTATAACTTTATAGTACCTAAAAAGGGAGATCAAATCGGGTTAGATTCTAGACGTAGAAGATAATTGATTATGATAGTACCTAGAAAGGGGGGTAAAGCATATCTCTTGCTTCGATGTTATTCACACGTGTCAAGCGCATATTTACTTGTGTCTATAGAGTAAACTTGCATGGTCTAGTGATGCGTCCACAAATTACAGGGCAGAGTCGGACACCATCACACAAAAATACGAATTGCTAGTGAAACTGGATGACCCAATGAACTACCTATCATTCTTATTGATCACAACTCACTTCTCTCTACTTTTGCTATTTCTTTTGTTAATTCGATTAGAAGTTACTATCCATTAAACCTTTACAATTACCAACATAGTCTAAAATATACTAGAAGATCACAAAATTGATATTTATCCGTCCCGTGGGTTCGATATTGTAACTTGGTCATCTTCGCGACTACAATTGATATCCTTATACTTGAGGATTAATTTGTGTGTTGAGAAAACCCCTATCAGGAGCCCTGTGATGATTCTTTCGATTACATAGAGGAGATGTTCCCTGATGAGAAGATTATGGCAGTGTTTGTTGAAGGAGCGGAAAGAGCTTGTGTAGTAGCTGCTCAAGGAATGGACCCATGGTATGCGGATTATGTTAATTACATTTCCGTGGGAGAAATTCCAAGAGATCTCAACAGATACCAACTTGCTAAATTCAAGAGGGATGTTGAAACTTTCATATGGTATGATCCGTTTGTCTATAAGATTTGTACGGATTCCATAGTCTGTATGTGTGTGCTTGAGATGGAGATGGAGAGTGTTCTTGAATTTTGCCATGCACAACCTAACGGGGGACACTTTGGAGCTCAAAAGACAGCAGCTAAGGTACTCCAATATGCTCTTTATTGGCCTACTTTATTTAAAGATTGTGAATCCTATGTGGCGACATGCGATAGATGTCAAAGGACGGGGAACATAAGTAGGAGAGATGAGATGTCACTTCAGCCAAGCATTGTTGTGGAGATTTTTGATGTATGGGGTATCGATTTTAGGCCTTTTCCCCAATCTAATGGATTTCTTTTCATCCTTTTAGCAGTGGATTATGTTTCTAAGTGGGTGGAAGCCATTCCCACTCATGTGAATGATGCAAGGACTGTTTTGTCTTTCTTAAAGAAGCACATCTTTGCCCGCTATGGAGTCCCGAGAGCATTAGTGGGTGATGGAGGATCACACTTCGTTAACAAGCTTTTGGAGAAAGTACTCAAAGATTATGGTGTTAAGCATAGGGTCACTACACCCCATCATCCTCAAGCTAATGGGCAAGCTGAGGTTTCTAACTGGCAAGTGAAGCAAATCTTGGAGAAAGTAGTCGGAACCTGATGAGTGATATTTTCACCTAGATTTTAGTGTCTTTTTATATGTGTTTTCGTATATTTTTATCCGTATTTTATGTGTTATTTGGTTGTGTTTTGTGTTTTCATGGAAATGTGTGTGAATGAGCTTAAACCTACTATTTTCACTTTTTATTTGATGCTAAATATGATAAGGAAGATGTAGGAAAAAGCGGATCTAAATTTGGAGTTGAAACGAGGGAGAACGAGCCAAAACAGTGAAGGAATCAGGGCAGCAGCAACACGACTGGCCGTGTTGGTGGCACGAGCCGTGTCGCAGTGCACGACTCGTGTAGCTAACACGGGCCTGTCCAGAATGGTCGTGCGGCAACATCTATTCATCCAACACGACCACCACTTGGCCGTGTTGCGGAGCTCGACTCGTGTTGCAGCACACGACCCGTGTAGCCAACACGGGCCTGTAAGCGATGGTCGTGCGGGAGCATCAGTTCACGCAACACGGGCACCTTATGGCCGTGTTGCGCCACACGACTCGTGTCGTGTCAGGGATCAGAAAAAAATCAGAATCCTTCTAGAAGCCTCCCAAGGAGTATAAATACCCCTCCATTCAGATTTTATAAAAAAATCCGATTTCCACCCCTTCCACACACACCTCACACACCATTTCTTCCATTTTCCACCATCATTTTCATCCATTCTTCATCCACCCATCTACACTTGATCCCCTCCATCAAATCCACCATCCAAGTGATCAAGGAAGCAAGGGAGAGTGAGATCACAAGAAGAAGAAGGAGATCTCCATTGAAGCACTTCAAATGGGGAATCTAATTCTAATTTTTGTGCATTTCTTTATAGATTGATCATGTTTTGTAAGGATCTTAATGTCTATGTTAATTTTCTTATGGATATGAGAGGCTAATCTCCTTTGTGAGATTAGCTCCATGATTGGTGTTGGATAATTTAGTTTTTATGCAAATTGATTTTAATCTTGAATGGGCTTTGTGTTATTTCTATCATTGATTGTTGATTGCTTGATGTATATGATGATTTGTGTGATTAATTGTCATGGGCATGTGATTAGATTGAGAAATCAATTATGTGTTTAGGATAGTTCATTGAATCATTTCATCATACACTTCATGTGCATTAATTTAGAATGAGATAGAGATATCCTTCTAGATTTAGAACCCTTTGATAGAACATTTGATTAGCTTAATCGAGAGGTTGGTTGATTAAATGAGGAGACCCAAACAATTAGTGAATTCATAGTACCTTAAAAGGGAATATTGCTTATGATTTAGTACCTAATTAGGGAACTCATAGAGTAATTAGTACCTAGTGGGAGGTGTTTGCTATTGTCTCGATCCTATGTGCGTTTGGGAGCCTTGTTGAGGGCCTACATCCTATCCATCTCGAGAGAGAGTTTAGGTGGAATTAGTGATCGCTTCTATACCTTGTCCATGAGAGATTAGAATTAATTGCATAATTACTTAATTATATATGCCATGATTGTTGTTAATCTCATCCTTGCATCATTTGGAACCCTTTTATCTTTGCATTCATTTTATCTTTATTTCTTGCTTTAGCATAATTGCATTCATTTGCTCCTATCCTCTCTTCCGTCGTCCTTATAAAATCACGATAAACTTGAGATCGCTTAAACTCTAGTACCTTCCTCCCTGTGGTTCGATAATTTCTTTAATTGGTCATGCTCACTACCATATGGCTAATCAAATGGCGCCGTTGCCGGGGAGGTAACGGTCGCTAGTAGTTTGACGAAGGATTGTTTAGAGTGGTCTTAATAAGGACATTTTTTTTATTTTTGCATCTTATATTTGCTTTGGAAAATTTTGTTCTAATTTTTCTTTCTTTTATAGGTGCATACCTTGAGAAGGAAGAAGAAGGAGAGCAACCCCAAAAATATGAGCTACATGGATACTCTTCGAGATATGGTGAATAGAAGTGTTCATTCCGTTATGAACACACAAGGAAATTTTCAAAGATTTCAAATGCCAAATGGTGAACCTAATTTGCAACCGGATTATGGAGTACAAGATATGCAATTCCTACAACAAGGTTATGGAGATTTTGGAGTTCCTCATCAAATGAGTCATCAAGTATACCCTCAAGGTGTGGAAGATGTTTTTCAATGAAATTTTTCTAGTCATCAAGAAGGAAATCAACCACATCTATGGGGAAATTTTCAAGACTCCAACACCTCTTATTCCACCCAAAGTGACCACATAGCAATGTTTGGAGAAAAGATGTTTGAAATGGTTATGGATCGCATAGAGAAGGAGAGTAAGTTTAATGAAATGTGGATGGATCGAATCGGAAATTGGTGTGACATGGTGACAAGTGCAATAGTAGCATTCGGTGCTAGATTGGATTCCATTGAGCACCAAGTTAGTCAAGTTGTATCCACCGTTGAGAACAACAAGCCTTCTTCCTCTATTAAGGATCGGAACAGGACTAGTTTGGGGGTTGATGAGGTTATAAAGGAAAGAAGAGAAAGGATGCCTAAGTGGGTGAAAGCTAAAGAGTTGAAAGAAGAGTTGAAGGGGGAATTCGATAGATTTGTCGAGTCTCTTGAAGAGATGGTAGAGAAAGTCAAGATTCAAAATCAAAAAGAGATTCATGCCATTATGGAAGAAAGGAAACCTCCGGAAACTAAGATCATGGATTCTACTCCCCACAAGCCAAAACCTTCTCATTCTATTGAAATTTCAAATTCTCTTAAGAACTTCCATGATTTCATTGATAAAAATTTATTTGGTGATTGTAGGAAAAAGGTTGCAAGAGGGCACCAACACTTGTCAATGCCCGAATTCTTACCGGGGGATGTGGTTGAAGTTCAAAATTTACATAGAGCCCCATGGAAAAAGTGGAACAAGTGGAAAGGGCCATTCCTTGTGAAGAACGCCTTCGGAGAACAATTGCTTGAGCTATTTAACAAGAAGGGAACCGTTCTAGTGGTTGAACGGGAGAGCACAAGGCACTACTTCAAGAAGAAACCTATGATAGTGCCTAAGGACTATTCAAGACCACCATGAGCTAAAGACTATCGTCCGGCTTGAAGACGTTAAACTTAACGCTCGATGGGAGGCAACCCATCATTATCTTTATTGCTTTATTTAATGCTTTCAATAAGGATTGTGGATTTGTTATTTCTTGCATTTTTGGCATGTAGGTTGATTGTGCTTGTGAGGAATACGCGTATTGAAGACACGAAGAGTGCTTGATTTGAAATGTGATAGTAAGTCACACAACTTTTTGCAAACTTACCTCGAAACTCTTGTTTCAATTTAAGTTTGGGGGGATATGGCGTGGTGTGACATACTTTGTCTTGAAAGCATATACTTTTCGTATTTTTGAGCTAATTTTAAAATTTTTCTCATGAGTTTGGTTTGATTTTGGTATGATTGGTGGTGTTGAAGTGCATGATAGTCCATATTTGTTAAATGCAATTGTTGAGCTAACGGTGTTTGTTAAGTGTTTGAGCATGAGTGAAAGGCATTGGAAGCACGAATGGAGCTTGGAGCTAATGTTTTCTTTACCAAATGCCCATTGAGGGAGTTCATTCTACACCCTACCACTTTTATGTGCTTAGCATAATTTGATTTGATTTGTATTGATGTGATTAGCATGCTACTTTATGTGTTATGTTTTTGGGAGGTTTTCTTTTCAATCAAAGGTTGGGATGATTGTGAGCTTACATTGTTTATGGATGATTTGAATGTGTGCTTCATTGTTTAATGATGGTGATTTTTATTCTTGCATGTTATGTATTTTTGGTTATTTCTTGTTTGTTGAGTCTTTATTTTATGTTTCGTGTGCATTTTTATTCTTGTTTAGGGAGTGTTTGGTGGATTATTTTTGGGATGTTGTGAGTCATTTTTGAACATGAGTGGTGATATGTTGTGGTAATAAGTGATGACAAGTTATGATTAAGAATCTCTACACTTTCGAATTGTGACATGTTTTATTTAACTTGTTCAATTTTGAGATGAATGTGGTGTAATAAGTTTCTTAAGGTCCAATGCATAAGCTTGTGAGCGTTTGAGCCTCAACCGTGCATACATGGTATTTTTCTTCATGAGTGGATTGGTTGTGTTTGATAAGTTAGAACTTGCTCAAGGACTATAGGAACGAGCCCGATTTGTGGAGATTAGTGACATGATCTAAGGCCATCCTTGTTATTATAGTCATTACCATATATTTCCTTACCATGAACATCATCCCTAGTCAACCACTTTGAGCCTTAAAGCCTATTTATTGTGATATAAGCACATTACAAGCCATGATTACCCACTTAAGCCTTACATATATACCATTTGTGTGGGTGATTGAGGAGATGGTAACTAGAAAGGTTTGATAAGGAAGAAAAAGAAAAAGAAAATGGTAAACAAGCAAGAAAAAGGATGAAAAAGAGCATAAAAAAAGAATGAACATGCAACCTCAAAACAAGAAAAATGAGTAAAGCAACAACAAGATGCTCAAGGAAATAAAAATTCAAAGAAAGGAAGCATGCATCATAAGAAGCTCAATCCAAAGGAATGTTGATGATTAGTGCTTGTGATTACCAAAGTTGAGAAAGGAAGAAAGAAAAGTGGAGAAGTTGGAGAAATTGGCCATCTCTTCGATTACTTACACTTGCTTAGTCACTATTATCCATATCTTCCATACCCTACCAAAGAGCCTATCATTACATCCTTAATGTAAGACCTTTTTTATCATTAATGGAAACCTTAGCGGTTTGTGAATATAGTCCACGAGCAAGCTTATAGCGAGTCGAGCCAATCGATTGATGAGTGTTGATTTACCTACTTTAAAGAGTGTTGAGTGAAATTTATAACCTATGTATGGCTTGGACTAAAAGGGACTATATTACACTTTATTCTCTTTTGATTGAACTTGTTAATTTCTCATGTTATGATTTTATTGATGTAGGATGCCTTAGCATAGTTTGTAATTCTTATTGCTATTGACGTGTTATTACTTATGTTCGTTTAGTTTTTTTTCCTAGGTGAAAATCACTCTTCATGGTTTATCATTTTCATTGTGCGAGGACGCACAACACTTTAAGTTTGGGGGTGTGATGAGTGATATTTTCACCTAGATTTTAGTGTCTTTTTATATGTGTTTTCGTATATTTTTATCCGTATTTTATGTGTTATTTGGTTGTGTTTTGTGTTTTCATGGAAATGTGTGTGAATGAGCTTAAACCTACTATTTTCACTTTTTATTTGATGCTAAATATGATAAGGAAGATGTAGGAAAAAGCGGATCTAAATTTGGAGTTGAAACGAGGGAGAACGAGCCAAAACAGTGAAGGAATCAGGGCAGCAGCAACACGACTGGCCGTGTTGGTGGCACGAGCCGTGTCGCAGTGCACGACTCGTGTAGCTAACACGGGCCTGTCCAGAATGGTCGTGCGGCAACATCTATTCATCCAACACGACCACCACTTGGCCGTGTTGCGGAGCTCGACTCGTGTTGCAGCACACGACCCGTGTAGCCAACACGGGCCTGTAAGCGATGGTCGTGCAGGAGCATCAGTTCACGCAACACGGGCACCTTATGGCCGTGTTGCGCCACACGACTCGTGTCGTGTCAGGGATCAGAAAAAAATCAGAATCCTTCTAGAAGCCTCCCAAGGAGTATAAATACCCCTCCATTCAGATTTTATAAAAAAATCCGATTTCCACCCCTTCCACACACACCTCACACACCATTTCTTCCATTTTCCACCATCATTTTCATCCATTCTTCATCCACCCATCTACACTTGATCCCCTCCATCAAATCCACCATCCAAGTGATCAAGGAAGCAAGGGAGAGTGAGATCACAAGAAGAAGAAGGAGATCTCCATTGAAGCACTTCAAAGGGGGAATCTAATTCTAATTTTTGTGCATTTCTTTATAGATTGATCATGTTTTGTAAGGATCTTAATGTCTATGTTAATTTTCTTATGGATATGAGAGGCTAATCTCCTTTGTGAGATTA
This sequence comes from Pogostemon cablin, assembly GCA_023678885.1. Lineage (NCBI taxonomy): Eukaryota > Viridiplantae > Streptophyta > Magnoliopsida > Lamiales > Lamiaceae > Pogostemon > Pogostemon cablin. The sequence goes on along the minus strand of CM042983.1, from coordinate 26,860,764 downwards.
GCTCCATGATTGGTGTTGGATAATTTAGTTTTTATGCAAATTGATTTTAATCTTGAATGGGCTTTGTGTTATTTCTATCATTGATTGTTGATTGCTTGATGTATATGATGATTTGTGTGATTAATTGTCATGGGCATGTGATTAGATTGAGAAATCAATTATGTGTTTAGGATAGTTCATTGAATCATTTCATCATACACTTCATGTGCATTAATTTAGAATGAGATAGAGATATCCTTCTAGATTTAGAACCCTTTGATAGAACATTTGATTAGCTTAATCGAGAGGTTGGTTGATTAAATGAGGAGACCCAAACAATTAGTGAATTCATAGTACCTTAAAAGGAAATATTGCTTATGATTTAGTACCTAATTAGGGAACTCATAGAGTAATTAGTACCTAGTGGGAGGTGTTTGCTATTGTCTCGATCCTATGTGCGTTTGGGAGCCTTGTTGAGGGCCTACATCCTATCCATCTCGAGAGAGAGTTTAGGTGGAATTAGTGATCGCTTCTATACCTTGTCCATGAGAGATTAGAATTAATTGCATAATTACTTAATTATATATGCCATGATTGTTGTTAATCTCATCCTTGCATCATTTGGAACCCTTTTATCTTTGCATTCATTTTATCTTTATTTCTTGCTTTAGCATAATTGCATTCATTTGCTCCTATCCTCTCTTCCGTCGTCCTTATAAAATCACGATAAACTTGAGATCGCTTAAACTCTAGTACCTTCCTCCCTGTGGTTCGATAATTTCTTTAATTGGTCATGCTCACTATATTATGGCTAATCAGAACCAATAGGAAGGATTGGGCTATGAAGCTCGATGATGTTTTGTGGGGGTTCCGGACTGCTTATAAAATGGTGTTGGATATGTCACCGTATCAAATTGTTTATGGGAAGCCGTGCCACTTACCCGTAGAGATTCAGCACAAAGCTTTTTGGGCAGTGAGGAGTTTGAACTTGTCTCTTAAGGATCAAAAGGAGTTGAGGATGACTCATATCAATCAATTGGATGAGTTCAGAAATCGCGTTTTTAAGAACTCGGAGATCTACAAAGAAAGAATAAAGAAATGGCATGATTCGAAGATCTCTTATAAGGAATTCAAGCAAGGTGAGAGGTCTTACTCTTTAACTATCGTTTGAAGTTCTTTACAAGAAAATTAAAATTGAAGAGGACGGGGCCGTTCATTATCCATCGAGCATGCGGAGAGGGGAGTTTTGAACTTATGGACAAAGATGGAGACATCATAGCGGCGAATGGGCATCGATTGAAGCATTACAAGTCACCGGATGATGCTTGCGTCATCTTTGAGGATACCTTGCACTAGTTTGGTACTGTTGATTAGCCATAATATAGTGGGCATGACCAATTAAAGAAATTATCGAACCACAGGGAGGAAGGTACTAGAGTTTAAGCGATCTCAAGTTTATCGTGATTTTGTAAGGACGACGGAAGAGAGGATATGATGCAAATAAACGCAATTACACTAATGAAAGAAATAAAGATAAAATGAATGCAAAGATAAAAGGGTTCCAAATGATGCAAGGATGAGATTAACAACAATCATGGCATAGATAACTAAGTAATCATGCAATTAATTCTAATCTCTCATGGACAAGGTATAGAAGCGATCACTAATTCCACCTAAACTCTCTCTCGAGATGGATAGGATGTAGGCCCTCAACAAGGCTCCCAAACGCACATAGGATCGAGACAATAGCAAACACCTCCCACTAGGTACTAATTACTCTATGAGTTCCCTAATTAGGTACTAAATCATAAGCAATATTCCCTTTTAAGGTACTATGAATTCACTAATTGTTTGGGTCTCCTCACCTAATCAACCAATCTCTCGATTAAGCTAATCAAATGTTCTATCAAAGGGTTCTAAATCTAGAAGGATATCTCTATCTTATTCCAAATTAATGCACATGAAGTGTATGATGAAATGATTCAATGAACTATCCTAAACACATAATTGATTTCTCAATCTAATCACATGCCCATGACAATTAATCACACAAATCATCATATACATCAAGCAATCAACAATCAATGATAGAAATAACACAAAGCCCATTCAAGATTAAAATCAATTTGCATAAAAACTAAATTATCCAACACCAATCATGGAGCTAATCTCACAAAGGAGATTAGCCTCTCATATCCATAAGAAAATTAACATAGACATTAAGATCCTTACAAAACATGATCAATCTATAAAGAAATGCACAAAAATTAGAATTAGATTCCCCCTTTGAAATGCTTCAATGGAGATCTCCTTCTTCTTCTTGTGATCTCACTCTCCCTTGCTTCCTTGATCACTTGGATGGTGGATTTGATGGAGGGGATCAAGTGTAGATGGATGGAATCAAGGAATGGTGAATGGGATGAAGGGTAGATGGAATGAAGAGGAAAAGTGTGTGAAAAATAGTGTGTATTAGGTGTAGATCTGATCCCCACTGATATTTACACTCCAAAATGGGTCTTTTTACCCCTTGGAACCTTCTAGAACACATTCTAATCATAAAAATGACTTTGGGCCGAGCATGGGTCGAATTCGGGTCAAGTTCGGGTCGGTGCAGCGCAGTCTCACCGTTTCGCGCATAACTTCCACATTCGATCTCCAATTTGAGTAATTCTTGCGCTCACGCGATCCTCTTTTCATTGGATTTCTATCCATTTAAAGATCTGACAAAACATCCAACATTTGAAGGTGTAACAAGTCATACAAAGTAGCACAACCGTGCTGAGTAGAAACAGCCTGCGCGACGTCACCATTTTAATCATAACTTTCTCGTTTGGGCTCGGATTGAAGTGTTTCTTATACCAAAACGATCCTCTTTTATGTGGCTTTCCAACCATATATCACACTTCTTGTTTTGAGCTCCACAAGAGTACAGAAAAATTACACAAGTTGGACGTGCGTTTTTCAGCATTTTGCTTAATTTGACTCATTTTCCTTCGTTTCAACTCCGAATTAAGCTTCGTTTTTTCCCAAATTTTCCTTCTCGCGTCTAGAATCCATTTTTACCTGGAAATAATATATTTAAGCTTATTCTCACATATTTCCATAAAAACATAAAACACAACCAAATAGAACACAAATACGGATAAAATAATACGAAAACACATATAAAAAGACACTAAAATTTAGGTAAAAATATCACTCATCACACCCCCAAACTTAAAGTGTTGTGCGTCCCCGAACAACGAAAATGATAAACCAAGGGGAGAGATTTTCACCTAGGAAAAGACTAAATGAACATAAGTAATAACACATCGATAGCAATAAGAATTACAATTTATGCTAAGTCATCCTACATCATTAAACTCATGACATGAAAAATTAAGAAGTTCAATCTAAAGAGAATAAAAGTGTAATATAGTCCCTTTTTAGTCCAAGTCTCACATAGGTTATAAATGTCACTCAACACTCTTTATAGTAGGGTAAATCATCACTCATTAATCGATTGGCTCGACTCGTCATAAGCTTGCTCGTGGACTACATTCACAAACCACCAAAGTTTAAATTAATGATCAAAAAGGTCTTTAATTGGGATGTAATGATAGGCTCTTTGGTAAGGTAGGAAGAATATAGGTAAGAGTGACTAATCAAGTGTAAGTAATCGAAGAGATGATCAACTTCCTTAACTTCTCCACTTTTCTTTCTTCCTTTCTTATCTTTGGTACTGACAAGCTCTACTCATCAACTTTCCTTGGATTTCTTGAGCTTCTTATGATTCATGCTTCCTTCTTTGGATTTTTAAGTACTTGAGCATATTATTGTTGCTTTGCTCATATTTCTTATTTTGAAGTTGCATGTGCATTCTTCATTTTGCTCTTTTCATCCTTTTTCTTACTTATTTACCATTTCCACTTTTTTTTTCTCATCAAACCTTACTAGCTACCATCTCCTCAATCACCCACACAAAGGGTATATATCTAAAGTTTAAGAGGGTAATCAAGGCTTGTAATGTGCTATATTCACAATAAAAAGGCTTATAGGCTCAAAGTGGTTAACTAGGGATGATGTTCATGGTAGGAAAATATATGGCAATGACTATGAATAACAATGATGACCTTAGATCATTTCACTAATCTCCACTAATCGGGCTCGTTCCTATAGTCCTTGAGCAAGTTCTAACTTATCAAACACAACCAATCCACTCATGAAGAAAAACCATGTATGCACGGTTGAGGCTCAAATTCTCATAAGCTTATGCATTGGACCTTAAGAAACTTATTACACCACATTCACCTCAAAATTGAACAAGTTAAGTAAAACATGTCACAATTCGAAAGTGTAGAGATTCTTAATCATAACTTGTCATCACTTACTACCACAACATATCACCACTCATGTTCAAAAATGACTCACAACATCCCAAAACAAACCACCAAACATACCAAGACAAAAATAAGAAAACACACAAAACATAAAATAAAGACTCAACAAACAAGAAACAAAACAAAAACACATAACATGCAAAAACAAAAATCACCATCATTAACAATAAAGCACACATTCTATATCATCCATGATCAATTAAGCTCACAAGTATCCCCATCTTTGATTGAAAATTGAAATCCTAAATTACGGAAGTAAACATCCCAAAACATAACACATGAAGTAGCATGCTAATCACATCACTCCAAATCAACATAAATTTATGCTAAGCAAATAGAAGAGATGAGATGTAAAGCAAACTCCCTTAGAAAGGCATTTGGTAGTGGAAATGGTTGGCACGGGCTTCCAGATTGAATGCAAAATGAATCTCGACTTGATCTCTGGGCTCAATTCGTGCTTCCACTACACTTCATTCATGCTCAACAACTCATCAAAAATATTAGCTCAACAATATCATTAAAAATATGGATTATCATGCACTTCAACACAACCAATCATACCAAAATCCAACCAATACTCATAAGAAAAATTCAAAATTAGCTCAAAAATACGAAAAGTATATGCCTTCGAGCAAAGTAATTCACACCACGCCATATCCCCCCAAACTTAAATTGAAACAAGAGTTTTGAATTAAGTATGCAAAAAGTGGTGTGATGTACCTATACACTTCAAATCAAGCACTTCTCGTATCTTCAATACACATTCTCTTCACGAGCACAATCAACCTACAAACCAAAATGTAAAACAATATCAAATCCACAATCCTTATTGAAAGCACTAAATAAAGCAATAAAGATAATGATGGGTTGCCTCCCATCTAGCGCTAAGTTTAACGTCTTCAAGCCGGACGATAGTCTTTAGCTCATGGTGGTCTTGAATAGTCCTTAGGCACTATCATAGGTTTCTTCTTGAAGTAGTGTCGTGTGCTCTCACGTTCAACCACAAGAACGTTTCCCTTCTTATTAAATAACTCAAGTAATTGGTCTCCGAAGGCGTTCTTCACAAGGAATGGCCCTTTCCACTTGTTCCACTTTTTCCATGGGGCTTTATATGCATTTTGAACTTCAACCACATCCCCCGGTAAGAATTCGGGCATTGACAAGTGTTGGTGCCCTCTTGCAACCTTTTTCCTACAATCACCAAATAAATTTTTATCAATAAAATCATGGAAGTTCTTAAGAGAATTTGAAATTTCAATAGAATGAGAAGGTTTTGGCTTGTGGGGAGTAGAATCCATGATCTTAGTTTCCGGAGGTTTCTTTTCTTCCATAATGGCATGAATCTCTTTTTGATTTTGAATCTTGACTTTCTCTACCATCTCTTCAAGAGACTCGACAAATCTATCGAATTCCCCCTTCAACTCTTCTTTCAACTCTTTAGCTTTCACCCACTTGGGCACCCTTTCTCTCTTTTCCTTCATAACCTCATCAACCCCCAAACTATCCTCTTTTCGATCATTAATGGCCATGCATAGATTCGTTCCGGAGGTAGAAGGCTTGTTGTTCTCAACGGTGGATACAACTTGACTAACTTGGTACTCAATGGAATCCAATCTAGCACCGAATGCTACTTTTGCACTTGTCACCATTTCACACCAATTTCCCATTCGATCCATCCACGCTTCATTATACTTACTATCCTTCTCCATGCGCTCCATAATCTTTTCGATCAACTCATCTCTAAGCTTATCTCTATAGTCAAGTTGGGCGGAATAAGAGGTGTTGGAGTCTTGAAAATCTCCCCATAGTTGTGGTTGATTTCCATCTTGATTTCTAGAAAAATTTCCTTGAAAACCATCTTCCACACCTTGAGGGTATACTTGATGATGCATTTGATGAGGAACTCCAAAATTCTCATAACCTTGTTGTTGGAATTGCATATCTTGTACTCCGTAATCCGGTTGCACATTAGGTTCACCATTTGGCATTTGAAATCTTTGAAAATTTCCTTGTGTGTTCATAGCGGAATGAACACTTCTATTCACCATATCTCGAAGAATATCCATGTAGCTCATATTTTTGGGGTTGCTCTCCTTCTTCTTCCTTCTCAAGGTATGCACTTATAAAAGAAAGAAAAATTAGAACAAAATTTTTCAAAGCAAATATATGATGCAAAAATAAAAAAAATGTCCTTATTAAGACCACTCTAAACAATCCTTCGTCAAACTACTAGCGACCGTTACCTCCCCGGCAACGGCGCCATTTGATTAGCCATAATATAGTGGGCATGACCAATTAAAGAAATTATCGAACTACAGGGAGGAAGGTACTAGAGTTTAAGCGATCTCAAGTTTATCGTGATTTTGTAAGGACGACGGAAGAGAGGATATGATGCAAATAAACGCAATTACACTAATGAAAGAAATAAAGATAAAATGAATGCAAAGATAAAAGGGTTCCAAATGATGCAAGGATGAGATTAACAACAATCATGGCATAGATAACTAAGTAATCATGCAATTAATTCTAATCTCTCATGGACAAGGTATAGAAGCGATCACTAATTCCACCTAAACTCTCTCTCGAGATGGATAGGATGTAGGCCCTCAACAAGGCTCCCAAACGCACATAGGATCGAGACAATAGCAAACACCTCCCACTAGGTACTAATTACTCTATAAGTTCCCTAATTAGGTACTAAATCATAAGCAATATTCCCTTTTAAGGTACTATGAATTCACTAATTGTTTGGGTCTCCTCACCTAATCAACCAATCGCTCGATTAAGCTAATCAAATGTTCTATCAAAGGGTTCTAAATCTAGAAGGATATCTCTATCTCATTCTAAATTAATGCACATGAAGTGTATGATGAAATGATTCAATGAACTATCCTAAACACATAATTGATTTCTCAATCTAATCACATGCCCATGACAATTAATCACACAAATCGTCATATACATCAAGCAATCAACAATCAATGATAGAAATAACACAAAGCCCATTCAAGATTAAAATCAATTTGCATAAAAACTAAATTATCCAACACCAATCATGGAGCTAATCTCACAAAGGAGATTAGCCTCTCATATCCATAAGAAAATTAACATAGACATTAAGATCCTTACAAAACATGATCAATCTATAAAGAAATGCACAAAAATTAGAATTAGATTCCCCCTTTGAAGTGCTTCAATGGAGATCTCCTTCTTCTTCTTGTGATCTCACTCTCCTTTGCTTCCTTGATCACTTGGATGGTGGATTTGATGGAGGGGATCAAGTGTAGATGGATGGAATCAAGGAATGGTGAATGGGATGAAGGGTAGATGGAATGGAGAGGAAAAGTGTGTGAAAAATGGTGTGTATTAGGTGTAGATCTGATCCCCACTGATATTTACACTCCAAAATGGGTCTTTTTACCCCTTAGAACCTTCTAGAACACATTCTAATCATAAAAATGACTTTGGGCCGAGCATGGGTCGAATTCGGGTCAAGTTCGGGTCGGTGCAGCGCAGTCTCACCGTTTCGCGCATAACTTCCACATTCGATCTCCAATTTGAGTAATTCTTGCGCTCACGCGATCCTCTTTTCATTGGCTTTCTATCCATTTAAAGATCTGACAAAACATCCAACATTTTAAGGTGTAACAAGTCATACAAAGTAGCACAACCGTGCTAAGTAGAAACAGCCTGCGCGACGTCACCATTTTAATCATAACTTTCTCGTTTGGGCTCGGATTGAAGTGTTTCTTATACCAAAACGATCCTCTTTTATGTGGCTTTCCAACCATATATCACACTTCTTGTTTTGAGCTCCACAAGAGTACAGAAAAATTACACAAGTTGGACATGCGTTTTTTAGCATTTTGCTTAATTTGACTCATTTTCCCTCGTTTCAATTCCGAATTAAGCTTCGTTTTTTCCCAAATTTTCCTTCTCGCGTCTAGAATCCATTTTTACCTGGAAATCATATATTTAAGCTTATTCTCACACATTTCCATAAAAACATAAAATACAACCAAATAGAACACAAATACGGATAAAATAATACGAAAACACATATAAAAAGACACTAAAATTTAGGTGAAAATATCACTCATCAGCCGTCGTGACTCTCCGATGTTAAACAAGAGCGCTTGTTGGGGGCTTTCCCTCCCATTTTAATGCTTTATTTTCATTCGTGTGAGTAAGAAATTTTTGTATTTGACGTGCTTATCATTCGAAAATTACATCTCTTTGCAAACTTAGTTTCGACTATAGTTTCTACTAAGTTTGGGGGGTGTGATGTACTTACTTCATCATAGCACGAAAAGTATAATCTTTTCTTTGTAATGTTTGTTAGGGGAGTTGATTTTTTGCGGTATATTTTAAATTTAACCGGTTTAGATGTGTCGATTTTTTATAATTTGCCTAATGTTTAGTGGTTTTTATGTTGTGTGTGTCGTATGCGGAGTTATACATGATTCTATACATTCTAAAGTGGTTCTCTAGCTTAAGATTTGGCTATCATGATACTTGATGTTATCCTATAGTTTAGTGTTGCAGGGAAAGACAAGAAGAGTATGAAGTTTCTAAAACTCGGGAAGTTGTTGACTAAACAGGTGTTGTTCGACCAAGGATAGTGGTCGAACGCTGGTCGAACGAAATGCACGAAACTTACAGTAGCTTTATTCGACAGGACTCGTTGTTCCACCAGGACTCGTTGTTCGACCAGGTTTGTCAAGTCGAACGCTTATCGAACAAAATGTGCAAATTATACAGTAGGGTTGTTCAACCAAAGCACCTTGTTCGACCAAAAATTTTGGGTCGAGCAGTGGTCGGGCAAAACAGGGCAGAACAGGGGCCTTCTTTTTGGTTTGTTCGACTTCAAGAAGTTGTTCGACAAAGAAAGTTTGGTAGAATGGAGGTCGAACAAGGTCACATTTAAGGGCAAATTTGAGTTGTTAGACCAGAAGCCCTTGTTCGACCAAGTTGTTCAAGTCGAACAGGGTTATCAATCGGATTTAAAAAGTCAGTTTTCTCTTCTTGTTCGACTAAATCCCGTCACCTTCTCTCGAGCACCGATTACAACTGTAAGTGCTTCTTCCAAAACTCTTTCCCACACTTAAATCTTCCTTTCCACACACTTCCACAACCAAGATTTAGAGAAAGCAAGTCCAAGTTAGGGCTAATTTTTGCACAAATTTTGGGGATTCACTGCCACACATCACACGCATTCCATGGCCAACAAAGAAAAAGAGATTCTTTCTTCTTCAAAGAGAAAGGAGACTAAATCTCCTTCAAAGAGTGAGGTAGCAAAGAAGATGAAGATGGACAAAAAGAGGCCGTCTGATTACGGTATAAGGCTAGGAGATTGGGAGGAGAAGAATGAGTTGTGGACAGCGATAGCGCAGAAAATAACAAGGACAAGATATCAAGATGGTTAGGCTATGTTGGAGATGAACATCATCAACGACATTCGTTGGATGCTCAATCAAGTAGGGATTACCAGGTTCATGGAGATGAAGAGGGAGACGTATTTCCACATAACTACTGCAGTTCTTTGTTTGTTAAGGATTGAGCGTGGAGATCGGTACCTTCCATATGCTATCCGGATTCAGATTGGTGGGCAGGAGCAAATGATGTATGCCCAAGAGTTTAATGAGATGATCGGCTGTGAGAATATGGCTGATGTGGAGGATGATAATTTCAGACCAGATGAGTTTTGGAGGTCTATATCGGGGAGGCGAGGAAGATATAATTCAAATACTTCCAAGGTTGCTTTCATCTGCAACCCCGTGATTGCTTATATGGACCAGATTCTGAGTAACACGCTGCTTGCTCGATCTGAGGAGAGTTGTATTCCAAGAGGTGAGTTGTATGTGCTATGGTGCATGCTTAATAGAGTCCACTTCAATGTTGTGGCTTACTTTTTTCAGCAGCTTCACAAGTTTACTACCCACGGATTTCAGCGTGTGAACATTAGAGGGCTCATTACTCTTATAGCCGAGTATTATAGGGTTGATTTGAGCGGGCATCGACTGATTCGAGGGGATCCGGACTTGATTCTATCTTCATGTGTGAGGATGGGGCTGATTCAGAGGATGAATGATACTTGGATGTTCATCCGTGCCAAGAATCCTCTTTCATTTCGATTCCCATTATCGATTATTGATCTCACCACAGTCCAAATCCAAACTAACTTGTTGATGGATACATCAGAGCATAGGGCTATTTCTGAGACTTGTTTGGAGGAGGGAGATTGGAGACTCCTTACTGATATGCATTTACAGGAAGTCTTCATCGATGAGGACATGATTATGGTAGGAGATCCGGCCAATTTTGATGAGGGAGATCAGCCGCCACTACCAGCTTTCGTGTATCCGGGGATGGATGTTCCACCAGTGCAACAGTCGCAGCCACATGAGCATGAGTACTTTGAGCCACCACCACAGCAGCAGCAAGATTTCTGGGTAGCTCGGGATCAGTTCTATCGGGAGCAATTCCGATTAATGCATGAGCAATTTGCCACTTTTAATGCGAACCAGCAGGAGACGAACAGATAGCTGGCGCTAGCGAATGCTGACTATGCTGTGCTCAACTTGCGTTTTGATGCAGTGGATAGCAGATTAGAGAAGTTATATGATCATGAGCGTGAGTTGGATAAAAAGATTAACGCGCTCCATCGGGATTTTGATCGTTGGAGAGATGAGATGAATGATGATGAGGATGATGATGCTCTGGAGGATTAGGGATGTCAGGTTTTTATCTTTTTTTATTCTTTCCATCTCCATTCTCTTTTTCACTTTACAGGATGGAGGCTTAATGGTGGTATAGTAGGGTGTTATCTTTGAGATTCATGCGCGGGTGGTCCGTATTTGATATTGATTGATGATTTGGATAGATTGATTATATGGATTTGGATATTTGATCAGATTTGGAGTATGATGTTTCTTGATTATGCATGTGCACTTGTTTTGGTGCATGTTGATTTATTAATGATAAGCATGTTCTATTTTTACTTGTAGTTCATGAAAAGATTGATGTTGATTGCATGCTTTGAAGAGTGCTTAGGATTCTATTACACATGTGAGGATTTGAGCCTATGGTCATGCTATGAGCATGATAGTTTCTTCTTGTGAGTCGTTTGTATACTCGTATTCTAAAACTTGACTTGGAGTCTTGTTTAAAATTCATGATTGATAGATACTAGGGCCATTATTGTTGATTAAGTCACTTAACCAAATTTTTCTTACCTTATTATATGATAATCATTGGAAGCCCTGTTGAGTCTTTTTAAGCTTTTTCTTTGGCAAGCCTTTAATAAAGAGCCATTGTTTACCTATTTGGGCCTTTTATACCTATTTACTAGTAAAGAGTTAAAGTAAATAAATGATGTTTAGAGCTATGAAGAAGAACGGGAAGGAAATTTAGAGTAATGAGGTGAATTATAATAATATGGTTAAATCTTGCTGAGGAGAGTGCCTGAAACCGGTATCCCTATTGCTAGAAAGGGTAGTACCCGAAATTGGTACCCTTATACTTGAAGAATACCGGAATTGGTATTCTGCTTTTGAAGAAAAGATGTTGATTCAAGAGAAGATGGAGAAAGCGAGTATTGAAGTGCTAGTAATGATGATGAATAAGAATGAAGATCGTTGATGAAAAGCAAAATTAGAAGGTAATTCTTTACTAGTAAATTTAGTCACTCATCTATATTCTTCTACCTGTACCAAAGAGCCAACATTACAACCTAAAAGTAAGTCCTTTGTGATCTTAGTATTAAAACGATTATAGATGGATTTTTGAGACCCTTGTCAAGCTTATGGTTATGCGAGTATATGAATTGAAGTTGAGTGTATATATTAACCAGTGAAGTGTACATCTTTTGCACTTGAGAGAGAGAGTAAACACTTACCCGTGAGCTAGATGACTTAGCACTCGTAGAAGTATTGTGATTAATTGATGCTTTTGTATGAATGAAGGGTATGATGGATTTTATATTTTGATTAGATATAATTGCATGTGTTAGAATAGGTTGTGCTTGTTATAAGGACCTTGTGATTATACTTTCTGGATTTGATTTGATTGTCGTTGCCTCAGGACGAGCAACATGCAAGTTTGGGGGTTTGTTGAGAGTGTAAATTCACTTGTTATAGGCTCCAATTTGTGAAGAAATTGAGTATGATTTGGTCTATTATCAAGACAAATCGGGTTGTTGTTTATGGAAAAGCCATGAATCAAAGGCTATTGAGGCTTTTTGAGCATATTTACATAGGAAAACAGGTCTCAAGGGCTTGAAATTAGAAGACACGATTTTCAAGGTATTTTTCTAAGGCTGTTCGACCAGAAGAGGGTTGTTCGACCCTAGTCACTTTGGTCGATCAATGGTGGCCAAGTCGAACAAAATGTGCAAGACTTGCAGAAGTATTGCTCGACCAAGGAAGTCCATTCGACCAGAATCATCTTGGTCGAACAAAATGACCAAAACTTACAGAGAGGTCGTCCGACCACCGTTCGACCAGACAGCCTTGCTCGACCAGTGGAGGTGTGGTCAAACGGATTGTCGCTGATGCTATTTTTGGTAGTTCTGGGTTTCTTTTATCAAATTTAACGTGTGTCTCAAGTAAAAACCCATCAAAGGTCTATGAGAAGCACTGTACAAGTAAAAAGGGAAGAAGAGCACAAGAAAAAGGGAGTTAGATTCCACATCCATCCTACACCCCATCGAAATCCTAATTCCATCTTTCGGAGCTGTGGAGAGAGGTTTGTCTGTCAAACCAAGTCAGAACCAAGTGAAGATTTAAGACAGAGAGAGTCGCGATGGCGCCCGCATCTAGGGTTTATTTCGCTACTTAATTTATCTTATAATTTTCAAGACCATGGGTAAGATCCAACCAACATCCATGATTGTTCTTCGATCAATCATAGGCTAGAACCGCCTCGGTAGTTCTAGGGTTATGAAGGTTTTATAAGTTAATTGTACTTCCATGTGTAAAATTCATACAACACTACTTGTGGGTTATTTTATATAAGACTATGCTTTTTAAATTCATACTCACAGTCATTTTATGCATCGATAATTGTTATGTAGAGTCTGAATGCATATCTTGGTTATCGATTGAGTGCGTTCACTACTGAGCAGGATTATATGTTATGATTATAAGTGAAGGGATTTTGAAGTCTCATTAGAACTCTCTTATATGAATATTTATTAATTGAATATTATTCGGGTTAATAAGTAGGATAAAGAGTATAACTTCATAGTACCTAAAAAGGGAGATCATATCGGGTTAGAGTACTTAGTGCACGGGAAATAATTGATACTGATAGTACCTAGAAAAGGGGGTGAATTATATCTCTTGCTCCAAGGATATTCACACTTATTACACACATGTTTGCTTGTGTATATAGAGTAGATATGCACGGTTAAGTGATGCGTCCATGAACCACAAGACAGAGTCGGACATCAACACATAGAAGAAAAATTAATGAGTAAAACTGGATTACCTAAAGAACTACCTAATTTTTCACTTGTTCACAGTCGTATTATCTCAGCTGCTTATTTATTTCACTGTTATTTTAATTATTTGTTACTTAGTTATTTAATCATCAAAACTTAATTGTTCCACTAGTCTTAATAAATTGGAACGTAATTAAATTAATAATAATATTCCCTTGGGTTCGATAATAACTTGGTTGCCTATCAAGACTACAATTGATATCCTTCATACTTGGGGATTAATTTTGTGTGTTGAGAAAACGCCCATCAGAATACACCCATCCAAATTCATTTAAACATCACTTAAATACTCGCTAACCTCAAACACCCACCCCCACTAACTTAATTCCCCTAACCCCATACCCCCACCTCTATCACACATGCATCTTCCTTCACCTCTATCACACACATCTTCATAAAAGAAAAAGAGAAGAAGAGTTAATATTGTTTATGGTTGAAAATTAAGCAAAACACATCTTTTCCTAAAAACATATCCATAGAAGAGAAAAAGAAAAAAAATGAAAGAGAAGAAGAGTTAATGTTGTTAGAAATTAAGCAAATGTGTTAGAAATTTAGAGTTCTAGTCGCAACTATGAAGTTATATAGTTTAATTTTAATTAAAACACATTAACTACATTAATTTAAATCAAAATTGGGCGATTTAGTTGTTGGGTCATCGTGATATTGTTTTAGATATAAAACTAGTATAGATATATAAATTTTCTTGAAATACCTTTGTGTCCAGGTGGTAAAGTGAGGATGTTTTAGTTTTAAAGGTCCCATGTTCAATTCATGCAGCACTGTTATTTTTTTTCCCTCTTCTATTTCTTTTGTTTATTTATTTTCCCTCTAAATAACATATTTATTTAATAATTTTAATTCTAAATAACATATTTATTTAATAATTTTAATGACTTTAGTTTCAAAATTGTTACTCTTACATAATACAATTAAAAATACTAAAATATCTTTAGAAAATGTTAGTAAAAGTTGGTAAATAAAATAATTCTTTTTAAAATTTGTAGAACAAAAAACACGAACTATTGTATGAGAAAAGTTGGGCCCCCCTCGACGGAAATCCTGCGTCCGCCACTGGGTACTGGCATCCCTTCAAAGTCCTTGAGGCTCTTGTTGAAACTTTTCAATGCATTATCAATCTCACACAAACACGCATTCTCTATTTCTTGTGGAGTCATCACTAAATCTAGAATATAAAGATTAAGAGAAAGACACGTATGTAATTTATAATTGCAAAGACTAATTTATCATGAATAAATTAAAAGAGTTGAAGATGGATGACATTGTCGCTTATCATGAATGAAAATGAGGTGTCATTATTGATGTCATATTTGAGTATTTGGTTAGAATGCATTTACTTGAAGAAACTATGAATAAAAATTTAAATCCAAAAATTAAAGTTTTAATATATTACTGTATATTACCTTTGAATCTCATTCTCTTTCTTTGCTTATGTAAAATATCATCAGACAGGTCTTTCCAGCATGCTTCCCAAACATCTTCAGGTCTGCTCATTGTTCCTGAAAGCAAAAGATTAACAAACATGTTTCAGAGTAATGGCGATGTCGCCCAAGAAGCAGCTTCGTGAATTGCATATATGTATTCCTTGTCATCTTCGAGCAGTCCGCATGCATAGCAAGCTTCCTAAATGTTTTATGATCTTTTCCTCCATACTTCAGAAAATCAGCATAACATGTTGGACCTCGGACAACATTAAGTAGAATTCTTAGATAATAAGCATCTCCAGCACCTGGAGGAACGTAGCAAATTCTACCAACTGCAAGACCTCGACTACGCTTTGTCCAAATTCTCAAATCTTTTTTCCAAACAAAGTGTTGTGGGAATTCAGCATATGTCAATTCCCTGACCTCTGGATATTTGATATTTGCCTCAAACCATCCCAAGAACATGCTCTCTCTAACTAAAGGTTTAGACATAACTGAATCCAGCGATTCTGAATCATCAAATATGACAGATTGCTCGTTTTTCAGATGAAAAGTAAGTCTCTCAACAGGTGGATACCTATACTGGATCTCGAATCTGAATGTCTTCCAGGCAGCCTCACACGGAGAAATGTAACGGCAGTCGTAATACATATCTATTTCATCCACTGTTTCTACAATGTTTCCTTCAGAAGATCTTGTAAAAGTGATTGAAATTCTGTCAAACCTTTGTTCACGTACTTGAAGAGATACTTAATCGATCTTGACTAATTGCACCACTCCACATTTATGTGTGCTCCAAATTTCAATAATAACTCTCGGTTGTGCGGAATAACGTACTAATTGTACAAGAATACACCGCTCTTGCAAACAGTTCTACCATCTTCTCTTCTCCTGTATATTAGATATCTATCGGAATCAATGGTTGTGGATTTGCAATATTTCTTTGGAAAGTACTTGGTGCAGACTTCATTATCTGACATACAAGGTGCAGACTTGTTTACTTCTCCACAGGGTCCATGCATCATGAAGTCCCTTACAGCAGCAAAATATTCAGGATCTGCTTCTTCATCTGGTAATCCAACAGATATAATTTTGTCAATCTCATCCCCTGTTGGGTCGTTCCTCCTATTTTTTTAAAAAATAAGAATGTGGGCGTGTAGAAGGCCTCTTTTTTTTAAATTTAATTGTATAAACCACTGTGAAAAAAAGAATCTGTTAATACATATTCTATAAAGACTGAAAATCTGTTATATATAATAAATTGTGAGAAGGTATAGTGTGATTATTAGAACAAATAAATAGATAATTTAATACATTATATCAATTTCTAAATATAATAATTTTCCCAAATAAAATTATATATATCTCGGTGATTTTTCAATCATACCATAAAAAACTAACAATTACTAACGTGATGTAAGGAGATTTATATATGTAAAAAGGTTTAATAATATTTTAGCAGATAATAAGGATACATATTTAATAATTAAATTTTAGCAGGAATATTCAAATTATATTTAACACATGGATTAAAGAGTTTATCATTATGCGAACCTGAAGTAGAAGATATCTGAAAAAAATATGTTAGCACATATTCTACAAAGACTGAAAATTTGTTAAACAACCTCCAAAAGTTGATGAAGTGTTAACAAAAATCAATCAATGTATTAATGTTTAAAAAGAATTGAACAATACCTGCATTCACAGTGCCAAAAACTTTCTTTACTCTTAGTTCATTGATAAGCGCATCCAACTTAATCTTGAATACTCTGGCTATAATATCTGGACGATCTTCGGCTTTTAAATCTTTAAATTGAACAAATCTTTCGATTTCCGA
Organism: Pogostemon cablin; assembly: GCA_023678885.1. Classification (NCBI taxonomy): domain Eukaryota; kingdom Viridiplantae; phylum Streptophyta; class Magnoliopsida; order Lamiales; family Lamiaceae; genus Pogostemon; species Pogostemon cablin. The sequence continues at coordinate 26,843,625 of CM042983.1, read as the reverse complement.
CCATTTTGGATTGCACGTAAATGTAATGAAGAGGTTTGGGTACCCGGTCCACCTACATATGGCCATAGCATCTTGGTAATTCTGTACCATATATCTTGGACTACTTGTGAAGGATGGTGGGAGAATAACTCTTTTTCCCTGTGTCCTGGAGTCGCATTCTCCCTGCAATACAGCATCTTGAAGACCCTTGTACATGTGGCTTCTTAATTTTTTTTTGTTCAATCTTATGAACTTTATTCTTCCAGCTTCTATCATTGTGTACCCGTCCACAATGAACTGTTGCAACAGCCTTTTTGACTTCAAGATTGTAGAGAATTCATTGTCTCTATCATGTAAACGGAATGCAAAGAATTCTCTCATACTGACCCTTTTTCTTTTGGTTGAAACACCCTCAACGTAACCATTTAATAAAACATCCTCCCGGTATCCATCCTCACCATAAGGAAATAATAAAGGGTATTGAAGAGCTAAGTAAGCTGCATTCAACTCATTAATTCTCTGTAGATAGCCCTTTTTCGTTTCAACAATTATATCCCTGTCGCCCATGTTTTGTTCAAAATCACCAACAAATAGAGCTGCCACTTCGGATACAGTAGGAGTGTTGTATGTTCTTCCATCAGATCCTCTTCTACCTTTAATCACCAGCCTGACATCATCGTTTCCATTGTTCAATTTTTGTCCCACCATCCGAAAGTTCTTAGCAAACACATTATGAGTATTCAACATGGTTCTCAAATTTGCTACAATTTCTCCATGGATAGCATTTATCTTTTGTTCCATTCTGAAGTATAGAATTCACATGAAACATTTTTAGATTAAGAACGTAGATAAATATAAATATAATTAATAAATTGTATATATTTAAAAGAAAAATGGAATAGAATAATTTACTTTTATGTAAAGAAATAGTACAAAGATACGAAAGTGTAAATGAATGAATACTAACCCAACAGACTTCATTCGATTGATGACTTCATTCTCCACATCGTAAATATAGAGCTGGGAGAACTTTGCAGGTTTCCCATCTGGTGGTAATAGACTACCCAATAAATGATAATTCTGACCATTGATTCTAAACACAGGTGGCGATTTCCCATCATTATATGTATTATCTATTTTTCCACCCATAGATGTAAATGAGAACATTGAGTTAAACTTCCTTATGTTATTCTTGTAAAGCTCTGATCTCGAAGTTGTGCCAGACAAAAGTTCGAATAAGGTATTCAGTGATTCACGCATATATGGAAGTTTAACCTTACCATGCATGCAACAGAGAGAAAATTTTGGACGTCTAACCTTAGGATAGGACTTTAATCTCTCATCATACCAAAATTTGGAACCACAATATTCACATTCATATGAAGCGTCTCCCATATCTCTATACATTGAAGCTATCACATGTAGAAAGAAAATTTTTAATTCAATAAAAAAAATAGAAATGAAACAATTTGAAGTATGAATTTAAATTTATTCTTACACATTTTGTGTCCACTCTCGTCAGCATCATCAGGTTGGTTGTCATTCTATATGGATGCTTCATTTAGATTTTGATCAGGAGTATTGTACTCCTCAAACAAATTAACACCACCATGAACAGGTATATCCACTAAATATTCCTCACTCAACAGATGTTGTACGCTTGAAGTCTCTCCAGATTGATTGTTAGCAAATTGTTCCGGATGATTATATGAAGTATTAGACATTTCGTTGTGATCCAAAATTTCTTTGGTGTTTTGTTTATCTGTTAAAAAAATATATTAGAACAAAGTTTTATCATTCAACAGCAGTATTCGATAAAATAAAAAGAAAACATATTTTGTGTAAAACATTGTATTTTCCTAACCAACACTCGGTGATGTTGTTATAGGAACTTCATGCAAAGAACTTCCGACAATAAATTTTTTGGAACTTGATGAAGAAATATCATCATTAAATGCTACAAAACAAAAACCAAAAATAAAATGAAAATGTAAGTTAGATAATAATGTAACCATAACTGAGAAGACAAATAAGTTTAAATCTAACCTCTTATGTTAGAACAATCTAGTATACGTTTGTTTCTTATTATTGTAGATTGATGAATTTTCTCCATAATGTATGTAAGAAGATGGGAATGTTTCTATGAATTTATATGAGGCTGTTTTTCAGAATTCAGTTGAGAAAAGTTTATAACATTGAAAAAGACGTTTTGTATCATATGATTAAGGAAAGTTGGAAATGTAATGTAGTGATTGAAGGAAATTATGACTTGATTATTGATTTTTGTTATCATCATAGTCTCAATTAGATGATCTAATGATGACTGAAGTATAAATGACAAAATAATTATGGTTATTCAAATCATACCATTTTTTTATACGTAATTATATATAAAAGTTAAAATGAACTGATCTTACCTTAAACATGATAATAATTTATTGCTAAATTCTTTAATGATCGATTATTTTTTACACAATTAAGTTATAATAATTAAATGATCATTTAAAAGAATAATAAAAAATGATTGATAAATTATTTAATGATTGATTAATTCAATAAGTGGTTGATAAATTCTTTAATGATTGATTAATTTTTGCACAATTACGTTTTAATAATTAGATGACCATTTAAGAGAATAATCACTAAGTAAATCAGAGTTTTTATATTTTCTAAGTTCGAGCAATGGATGTAATTATATGATTTTAAAGGAAGTCATATTAAATTGTAACATAAAAAAGATGGTAAGATGTTTTCAGGATTTTTACTCAATAAGAAAACATATTTTTTTTAATAATTATATTCTCTGAAAAATTATTTAATCTAAGGTCATTCTTGGTGCACTTTATTTATCACCAATTTATTTTTAAGTTAAATGAGCAGTGAGTTATTTTTCTTTAAATTAAGATATGATTACTTATTTTATTTTATTTAATGGTGAAGATTTCTTTAAATTAAGATATGATTACTAATTTTATTTTATTTAATGGTGAAAATTGAATTAAAATGAAACTAACAATTAATATTGTTCTAGTGACAAAATTAATATTGAAAAACATGGATTATGATTAAGATTATTCTTTACCTTAAACTTCTGACCTATAATATTAATAAAAAATAATTATTATAATTAGCAAACATGAATGAAGAGTTATAAATTATTGTAAACAAAAACTAATCAAAAAAACTGAGAAAATAATTGTCATTGATAAATAAAACCAAACAAATGTATTCGATAACCCAAAATCAAGAAATAAGTCTTCTTAAACTTCCAAATAGATATTTATTTATAAATTTATTCTAAACAATAATCTGTAACAAATTATTCTTTATAATAATTTTTTGATTCATTCTTTTTCCAACTTTATCTTCTTGAGTGCAGGTTTCTTTGATGTGACACTTGCAGCATGATCTTCGTCAAACAAATTTCTTTTTGTGGAGAACTCTTCAACGACCTCACAGTCTGGTAATGATCGTTCAATTTTCAGTGGGGATTCAGCATTATCATTTGTTGAATCAGCCTTAAAAAATAAAAAGTTTGATTATTGAATGAAGATGAAATCTTATCAATAATTTAGAGCTGGAAGTTTAAAGCTTTGAAAAAAATATATATGAAATTCATGAACTCATTATCAGACTGCATAGGACGTTTATAGATATTCTAAAAGTAACCTACATATATATGTTAAAAAAGAAACTAAATAATGTTTGCGACATTCTTTTATAGATTGCTAATGATTAATCTAAGTATGGTTTTTTTATAAGTAAGATTAATAATTAGAACCAAGAAGTTTTGTCTTAAATAAAGAATGTAATTTATTAATGTTGTATACTGTGGTTTAATGATAGTAAACATACCTTTGAAATCTTGGCGCTATCTTCTAGAATTGTTCTATCCAATATATCAGACGTCTACAAAAAATTATTAGAGGAATTTTTTTAATTAAATATGGCGTTGGTAAACGTTAAAAAAGAACGCTATATTAGATAAAGAAATGTAAAGCATATTTTATACCTCACTCGGTTTTATATTTGCAGAATATTTTGAAATGATTTCCTCTTCGGTACAGATTTTAAGAACATTCAACTGAACTTTGGAATTTGAATTTTGAGATGTTCTTGGGCTTAAGAAATCTGGATACTTCACAGAGACTTTAAACATCATTTCTTTACCAAGCAATTCTTTAAATTCTTCATGATTTGATGGATCTGTCTCCTAAAATTGAAAAGAGTATGTATATATATGATGTAAGTATTAATTTGATAAAACGTACTAATTCATTAAACGTTCAAAAAAATTAAACAACAAAAAAAAATACTTACATCATAATCCTTATCACACATTTCTGTAGCAGTCTTTTTGAAAAGATCTTTGCATACTGAGTCCCAAAGAGTAAAAAACTCATGATCGGTTCTATCTTTAACCACGATCTTCAATCTATATCTTTAACACAAAAAATATGCTGGCTTGACGACGAAAACATGCTGGCTTGGGTCGTAATAGAAAGTAGCATGCTTCACAGAGTAATATGAATAATACCTTACGAAACCATGCCAACCATAACCAAATTCTGATATCTCATTTCCATGTTTGATGAGAACATAGATTACTTTGGATTGAAAAGAAGTAAGCTTGCACTTCTCAATACGACTTTTGCGAAGATGTTCACCAACAACATTAGGCAGACTCTCTTTTTCGCAGACTTAGTTTTGGATATCTCAATTGTGAAACTTTGAGCATTCTGTGTACCATGACACACATCACCGATACCTGCGACAACAGATAATCAGAAAAACATCAATTAAAAAACTATTACGTCTGTCTTTATTTTTGAAGACAAAGAAAAACTATATTTTTTCTCAACAACAAAGAGAACATAAGGCCTGGGAAACATGAATCTAAGTTATTAAATAAAATATAATTAAAGTGTTGGGTATTAGGGTAGTTGAAAATATATAAAACTGTAGTGTCTTACTTAAACTAATTGCCACATGATGGCTACAATGTTTTAATGATAATGTATACAAAGCACAACAAAGAGAACATAAGGCCTGGGAAACATGGATAAGGTTGATATGAGGCAACCAAGAATTATACAACTATTACATCTGTCTTTATTTATGAAGATAAAGAAAGGCTATATTTTTTCTCAACAACAAAGATCACATAAGGCCTGGGAAATATGTACAAATGTGATCCTCTCTCTAAATTCTCATCTATCGGATGTTTTCGTTGATTAAGTACTGTGTTATACATCATCTCATGAATAAAATTATTACGATGTATAACATATTGAGCTTTTCTTTAATAATCTATTTTTATATCATTGCCTAGAGATTATTTGTCTATAGTAGTTCATGCTTATTGTCAAATTCCTAATTTTTTTTATTGCTGGCAGATCATCTTTACAAATGTCGAAAATTCTCATGCTCTTGAATATGAACCTTTGACATTCCTCGCCAGGTATGGAAATGCACTTAAGATTTCTACATATCTTTGTAATGGTATATATATCTTCTATATCTATGATTATTTTCTTGGGCTGCATGTTTTTAAAAATATATTATAATGAAATTGAATTGAAAATAGAATGCAAACAGTGGTTGATGGTTATTGATTAATTGTCTTTTACCCTTTTAAGATTACTTTGTCCGCATGTTCAAAACTTCTTCGAATCACTTAGGGTATGATGGTATCATGTTTGGTTGAAATATATGAACTAACAATGTTGTGTTTGATTCTTATAATTTTTTATGTAATTTTTTTTCAAAAGATCCCATATTTGGTTGAAATGTGTTCCACATGTAAACTTCATAACTGACACGAGCCGTTTCAGGTTTGAATTCTAAAACATGGTTATTTTTTGTTTATTTTTATCCATTTGTTCATGCCTAGAAACTCAAGATTGTTCATGCCTAAATTTATAAACATACAGAAAATATTTATCTCGTAAACATCAAAGTGATTAGGTATGCAACTGCTAATTATCAATTAAATTCGCTTCAGCTTCAACATTGTCTCGCTGAGCCTCCTCGATTAAAGAATGCAACTGCTAATTATCAATTATATTCTATCAATAACAAAGAAATTTGGGTTTTTTATTTATACACATAATTCTTCATATTCAGCTTTACACGTGAACGAATAGATACATACGCACTGATGAACTTTACCTAAAGAATATGTGCAACTCTATTGCACCATCCAAAAACCAGTGTATCACACTACTTTGTTATATATGGGCACAAATGAGTTTAATTGACTACTTAGATTTGGCTCAACTTAAATTTCATAAGTTCTGAAATTGCGTTCAGAATCAGCGAACCTCCAGTACCTATGTAATTCACATTCTCTCAATACCCACGTATAAACCGAGTTAATTATTTACAGGCTGTAGATTACATAATTTTTCGGTATATTAACGTAAAAAAAGTAAGAAGGAATCGTGAAGGAGCTTTAGCTCAAATACCTGATTCGCTGATTTCAGCCCTATTTTCTATCTTATTTTACTCATAAATGAGGCCACAGAATGAACAATTAACCTAGTTTCATCATCTAAATCCAACGATGGGAGGGAAAAAACAATGAAAATATAAAATTATATGAGGCAAGATGAGAGAGTGATTACATCCTAGAGTTTGAGCCACTGGTTGCGGAAGCGCGAAAGACGCCTTTATTGGTGCACAAATCGACTTCGCAGTGGAGATTTCTCTGATGTCCAGATTCTGTCTGGCTTTAACGTTGGTGATAATGGAGGGGACAGACTTATTCATGTGCAGCCATAATTCTTAAGCAATTGATCTGTCAAACCCTTTTACATCATGATAAGATGGTCTCGAATATGTGAAATTGAAAACCCTATTCGCACAATTGAATACCATTCTTCGATTGGTAATCAAATCAAGGGTCGTGGTTTACCTGAATTGAACGATGATCCGTGTGGAAATTGAGGCAAAGAGAACAGAGGGTCATGAGATCAGAGATGAAGATTGGATTTCACATTTGATGTTCATATTATCCTGTTTCACATATTTGCGAACAGAGAAGAATAGTAGATTTCACATATGGTGTTCATATTGCCTTGTTTCACATATTCGCATTGATTTGGTAAAAATTCGTTCATTACAGTGAATAACTTAGGGTTTCCATAAATTAATAAGACGTATGAATGGTGGAGATTTAATTGTAAAATGGATGGTCAAGATTTAAATACAAAAGTTATCTAAAGGGGTAAAGTAAGGTGGTGAAATTAGTTTAGGAGGGAAAGATTTTATCTAACATATGTGGTAAATTTGGTGTTATTATATATATAAAGATAAAGATTCTTTTTTACATTTATGAAATAATGGTTTTTTCGTAAAACAAATATGGAAAGTAACACATACGACGTTCCTCGGATTTAGATTGTGGTTTACGACGGCCGTGCATCCCACATCTCTCCGCCGCCCGCCCTCCGGCAGCGTGTGCTACAATCTTGTTTCTCTCAATTCCCCAATTTTGCGAAGAATGAAGTAGGGTTCTCTGTAAAAATGGGAGGAAGAAGACCAAATTGCAGGCTTTGGTGGCCGATCAATCTATTTTCTCAAACTCCTCCCAATTCCAGTTTCTTGTTTGGATGGTTTCTTCCGTCTTCCGATGCTTCTTCATTCGATGTTGTCGTCGCTTTTTCCATCGATGAGTCCAAACTTACTTCTTCACTGAGTTCCGGTTTGGATCTTCAGGTACGTTTCCTTTGTTCAATTACTAAATGTAGATGTTCCTTGTTTTTATAATACCTTTTTATTTGGTTGGGAGCTTAGATGTGATTAGTAAACGGATATTGTGTGTTGGATTGAGCTTAATCCGTAGGTTATCTCCATGCGCTTTCGTAATTGATAGCCCTAATTACTTTCTAGATATTTTATTTATTCAAGACGCTGACATGTGTGCTGTGTTATTTCGAATTGAAAGTCACTCCTATTAAAGTCAAAATTTTCTTGATTGAAAGTTGATTGAGTTTAATACATGCGGTTTAACAAACTTCATTTTTTCCTTTTCTTTTGTGGGGTGACATAATGAATGCACCTCTTTGACAATGTTGATTGCATTACCGCTGTCTTCTTTTTTTTTTTTTAAGGAAATGCTTCGAGGGGCAAACAAGAACATGTCTGCACTTGTTCAAGATAAAAGCAAAATCTCTCCGGTGGGGTATTTTGAAGCAGATTTTAATGGCAACAGAGAGTTAGTTAAATGTGGAAATGACAGAAATAAATATGTGAACTCAACTAGGGATCAGTATCAAAATATGCATAAGATAATATACAGTGGGAGTTGTAGCTGTGGATGCCACAGACATGATGGGATAGTAGAACAAGAGAGACTTGCTGCCATGAGTAACATTTGGATGAAGATTGTGTATAGTGGTTCGGACACCAAAGATGGAAGAGTTCTTGTCCTCCCAGAATTGGATCATCTGCATTTGAACTGTGAAACCATTTCCCTTTTAGATCTCCACGTATGTAAGTCATGTTCACCTGTAAAATAGTGCTTAAGTTTTCTCATCCTTAGCAGTCATTGTGCTTGACTTCGCTTCTTGGTAATCTAGGTAATATTTTATGAAAAACCAACTTTTGGTGGTCACCATTATTCCCTGGGAGACATTACTTCGTCAAAACTAGTGGCATCTCCTTGCAAGAAACCCAAGTGGTTTAATGATATTCACCAAAGAGAAGCACACCTTAACTTGGTAAGTATTTTTTTTTATTGAAATCTATCTGATCTGAATTTTTTCTGAATGAGTTCTCTTCTTCGTCCAAAAGGATACTGTCATCCAGGCAATGAACAGTGCTAATGCTGCTCAAGTGTTGTTTGATGGACATCGTCATTCTGAGTGTGGTCTTCCGTTTCTAATTGCTCAAATGTAATTAAAGATAACCATTAACTCCCTATTGCTCTTTCTTTCTTCATCTCTATTAAAGCTTATTTTGTGACTTTCCAGGTTCTTGACCTGTGCATGGAAACTGTCTGCTGTATCCGTGGCTTCACTTTCGACATTTATATATATTATTCTCCAGTCATTCCATCTTCTTCATTATTGGGTATGCTGTACACGCATTGATATGATATTTGCCAAATTATTTAGCAATTCATTGAAGAATATTCACTACCGCTGCTGTCAACTTCTGTATTGGCCTGTCTTTCTTCAGGATCAGGGTACAAGGTATCTTGCCAATCTGTCTTCTTCATCTGTTCCCTTTCATGATTAGGTCTATTCAAAAGGTCATTTTTTCAAATCTATTGATGAGACATGTGTTTACCACCAGCAATTCAAGGTAGAAAACATGTGAAATTCATTGATTAAAATTTTGTTAGGGGGCTCTAAAGTAGAAACCTTAGGTACAGGATGGTTCAGCGACATAATTGACTGAATTTGTCTTCAATTCTTTCCTCGTTTACCCTTTTAATTAAGTAGAAAAATAAATTTTAAATATGTTACTGAGTTACTAGGAAAGTTCTTCGTTGATCCACCCAGGATCTTTATGTTCTTCTTATAGAAAGAATCTATAACATTGGAACATTCTGGCATTCCAAGTTATAGTCCAGCCATGTACTTCTGATGCCTGGTCAAGTTTGCTGCCTTCGCCTTATGAAGGAATGGGGATTGTGAGATACGGGTACTTATTATTTTTCCTTTTATATAGGTATTGGTCATGTGTTGAGTTTGCAGAGAAAGCTACATTCATCAAGCACATGTTATGGTCAAGTATTGTTGTTGATGTTCTCCTGGGAAACATTGTGGGTATTACACTGTGGTTTATGACAGAACCTGTTTGCATATGGGTTTCAAACTTTGCACAGGACTTCACAAATGATTGGTTGCGTACTGGTTGTGTATGGCTTATGGGAAATCCGGCTGGTTTTAAGTTGAACACTGAGCTAGCAGGAGTTCTTGGCATGGTATCCCTAAATGCGATTCAGATTTGGTCAACTCTTTGGGCTTTTTTGGGTTTTCTTCTCATTTATATCACAAAAGGGCTTGCTTTATGCGGTATTATATTTGGCTTAACTTCTGCAGCAGCACTGGCAATCGACATAATTTCATTATTAACAATGCATGTTTTGGCTCTTCATTTATTTTTGTCGCTCCTCTATTCAACTCAGATTCAGGCATTGGCAGCCTTGTGGCGCCTATTTAGGTAAAATATCTTTCACGTTTCATAATAGTACATCTTGATACAGGGACCTGAGGTGGTGATTTAGTCCGATGACGTAACTGTTAAATGATTGCAGGGGTAGGAAGCAGAATCCTCTGCGCCACAGATTGGACAGCTATGACTATACTGTTGAGCAAAATGTAGTTGGATCTCTCCTGTTTACCCCAATTTTACTTCTTTTACCAACATCATCTGTGTTCTATATTTTTTTCACCATTTTACATACAACTATTAGCTTTATCTGCATTGCGGTTGATGCCTCCATATATTTTATCCATTCCACTCCTTACTCTAAACTCTTCCTTTGGATGAGGAGGGAGAGATTTCCATCTGGGATATGGTTTGAAGTGGTGGCTTTATGTCAACATTCTGAGAATGAAGCTAATACTGGCATTACATTCTCCCCTCAGAATCTGCACAGAAGACCTTATCCAAGTAGCATTAGTAAATCAATCCCTTTGGTTTCCTTTCTTCACAGCAATTACTTGAACTTAGGTAAAAAATCTTGATCTGAATTTTTTTAGAATTTTATTACTTCTAAGTTTGTGAAACCAGAGGTTAGAGATAAATGAAATTTGAACTCCATGCATATCTTACATCTTTGTCTGAAGTTTTTGAGAATTCTTTATTAGATCTATTTAGTTGACTCTTGAATCAGGAAGCTCATTTTACTTCATAAATTGGTGACCAGTGCCTCTTCATCGTCATCTGAACACATGATCACATTTGTTTCAGGAGAGGTAGTCTGGCCACACTACAAGCACTTCTACTCAACTTTTTCTAGATCATCCATTGGCGCATCAGCTTATGGGCTTCTCATCGGGAGAAGGTATTCTTCCTCTCCACCCACCTCCTTATTCCCCATCATCAGCCACCCATGCATTGTTTGTATGTTATATTAGGCATTTTCCATATCACGAACATTTGATTGCCTTTTCTGCTCCATCTGCAGCATTGTTTATGCTTCGGGTCCTAGTATCCCTATGAAGTTGCCGTGGATGGTAATCCCCTGGAAAGAATATTGGCATCTTTGCCATAACTCATTTTTTTCATGCAGAAAACACAGATACTAGACTTGGTTTTTTTCTCTTTTGCACTTCATTGAACGCTGATACTGCGAGAAGATGCTTCCTTGTACCTATTGAATTAAGAGAGGTTTGCATCATCGTTCTATTTAGGTTACTAAACTGCCATTAGTTGTGAGCTCCCTTGTAAATTTTACGTATCCTTACAGGTTGTTGGGAGTATCAGAGTATCAACTCGTGGTTTATCATATAGCATCCAGGTAATATACATGTAGAACATGATAATCTTATGCGTTCTTCACCTTTCCTCTTGTTCCTACGATTTTAATCGCAAATTTTTCATGTAAAATGTAGAAATGGATCAGGGCTACCGAAGAACTTCTACTTGAGATTAGATGAATCAGAACCACTTTGCTTGATACTCTTTCACCACTTATCTCGTTTCACTGCATAAGGATTTAAAAATAATTTGTCATTTGGAAATAATGTTAAACTAGACTAAATAAAAGTTGTTAGTTGAAAAGCAATAAATTATCTAACAAATATCTCATATAAAGCATTTTTATCGTTTTAGAAATGTAATTCGAGAAATAAAAAATGAAGGAATTATTAGGTACGAAAATAAAATAGAAGTGGGTTGTTTGGAAGGCAAGAAGGATTTGTTTATTAAAATCATCATCATGATCATCATCATCATTAGCTTCATCATGATCATCATCATCGTGATTATCATCTTCATCATCATCATCATGGTCATCATAATCATGATCATCATCATCATAATCGTCATCATCATCATCATAATGATCATCATGAACATGATTATCAACATGATCATCGTCATCATGATCAACATCATCATGATCATCTTCATGATCATCATCATCATTATGATCATGATAATCATCATGATCATCACCATCATAATGTCATCATCATCAACATTATCATCACAATTATCATTATCATTATCATCATGATCTTCATCATCAATAAATAAGTATATAAAACTCTTTACAATTTAAAAAATAAAATGTAAAATGACTAGCTACTCTTTATTCATTAATTATTTATTATTTTAAAAACAATAATATTTCTATGGGGTATTTGTCAAATGAACCTATTTAAAACCTTAAGTTTGTTAGAGAAAAGAAATACTAGTATTTAATATTTAATTAAATCATTTTAACACGCCAATTATCCTCCAAATGTGCGACTGATAATTTTAAAGCACGTCTGAGTAGTTCAATTGGTCAAGTAAGGGAATAACTTGTACAATGACAAAGGATCGAATGTCACTCGCATCAATTGATAATTTTAATATTTTGGATATTCTCAATTTAGCCCCTAACAAACCTTTATTAAGTAATAATAATAACTTGATATTATACTAAATGACTTTCTCATTAAAAAATTTAAATTTAATAAATAAGATTTATTTAAATAAAGTGAGTATGTAAAAAGAGAGAGAAAAGAATTTATTTGGAGTGAGTGTGTGTTTTGAAAATCCAACACCTATTAAACATGGCTTGAAAATTAATAGGTTTTTCACTTTTTTTCTTTAAGATTATTATTTGTTCAATGAAAAAATCGTTTGAAATATGAATCATATTAATGTTAGAGTAAAAAAAATTGAAAAAATTATGGATATAACTTTTCATATTAAAGAGTATGACATTTAATAATAAAGAGTACAATGAATCCATTTTTAGACGTCAAACAAACTTTTTTAAGTAGAAGTGTTTGTGTTTTAAAAAGAATACTATGGAGTTATATAAATGTGATAACAAATGAAACTAACCTACAATTAAAAGTGTAAAAAATAGAGTGCAAGTGGAACTCCAAAGTCCAAACTAACGAGTGGTGGTTAAAAACATTTACAGTATTAGTTTTCAATGCAAATCATAACCATTCAAGAAGTAATTAATGAAAAATAACTCTAATTTCTATTCATCTCAACATTCACAAACTCAAACTAGTGTCTGATTTGGTTGAAAATGTTGCCAAAGATACACTCAACAGCTTGTTGATCGACATCCCTTCGCCTGATGTCTTCCTCTTTTCTTCATACCTGTGTTTGATACTGTTGAAATACTCACGTTCCTAAAGTACATACCCTAAGCATGCATAGAAAGGAATCTTATACCTCTCATCGTAGGATTGTGTAGCAACGGAAGATTATAGATAACCAGTTGATACTCGCGTTGGTGTCTCTGGATCCAATCTTCAATATGGGGTTGAAAGATTAAATTTTCACGAATTTGTATATAAACTGAATGAGGAATGTTACAGAGAATTCAAGCAAGAGTTCACCCCTGGGAACTATTATGTGTTCTGTTTATGCGCATGCGTGTGCGATGGATCTCAGCGCAGTTTCCTTTATCCAAATTCAAATAAGAAAGCTGTGAGAAAACCGCAGGAGTTACAAACTCCCTCTCTCACCACGCCACATAATTTCATATGTGGAAAATAATAAATAAATAATATTAGTTATTATTTACATCTCCCACTCACATATGAAATCAAAATTCTCCTGATTCATTTTCTCCATGAATCATATTCTTGTCCAGATTAATACATCGTGTGATCCATGAGATATGAGTTTAAATTGATATACACTTGTTAGAGATATATAACAACTCAATTAGTTTATTGAAGAAACTCAACAAGCTCGCTATACCCCAGAACTCTTGAACATTTAACATAAGTTGGCATATATCTTTTCAATCCCTTAATTTGTAAGAGAAGATTCAACCCTTTTGCAAAAACTATGTATTCATAATCAAGACCCTGCTTGATTGACTAATCAATGAATCAAAATAGTATATGTTAAATGAAGACGTCCTTCCCATCTCATTAAGTATCTATAGTCTCCCACTGTAGCTGCTTTCCTAGACTTGCAGCGTATTGCCGTTATTAACCATAGCTCTTTTGGTAACATGTTAAAGTAGCAACACTAAAGTGAAAACTTAGAATATAGTAGAAAGTCATAAGGGTAACATATAGATGAGGACTCATACTTTTGAGAAAATGGGGATAATTTTCTCAATCCTGCTGGGTCAACTTGGCACATGTCGTTTTCCTAAAACACATGTCACTATGTCTTTAACTTCCTTCCAAGAAAGCATATGCCGTATTTCATTTAATTTAGACATTATATAAATCAAAGTTCAAGTGTGTTCCATACACTTAACCCGGATATCCTCCCTCCAGCGTGCAGTGTCTCTGTTGATTTAGCTTTATAATAAGTTGGATTTGATTCGTGGTGAAATCTATCCCGATTATATTAATTATCGTAATCTCATCTCTGTGCTCCCACTTAGCCAGAGGTGATTGCTCGTATGAGAGAGCCAATTATAACTTGTCGACATACTATTATATATAAACCATCACATATAATTTATAAAAATATACATATAGTTAAGCCGTTAACCATTCCATTAACATACATAAACATATTCAATACATCGTTTTAAATGCTTCGCAAACCTAATCCTTTTACATGTCCTATGAAAACATCTATGAGAATCGGTTTAGTAAAAAGATCTGCTAACATCAAACGAGTAGAAATGTATTTAAGAATCACTTTCTTCTTTTCTACTATATCTCTAACAAAGTTGAATTTAGTATCAATGTGTTTGGTCTTTCCATGATATTTGGAGTTTTTTGTGTAAGCAATGGTCACTTGATTATCACAATTGATTAAAACAGCTCCCACTGAAGTGTTTAAGACCTCCAAGTATTTCATGAATTTTCTCAACCAGATAGCCTCTTGAACTGCAGACGCACATGCTACAAACTCGGCTTCCATTATGGACAATGCAATGCAAGTCTGTTTCTTGCTACACCATGAGATTACTCCATTGTTGAGCAAGAAGACATAACCAAAAGTTAATTTACGTTCATCTAAATCTCCACTCCAATCAGCGTCTGAATACCCATTCAGTGTACTGTTATTCTCTTGATAACAAAGAGAATAATCTGCAGTCTCTTTCAGGTATCTGAAAATTCTTTTTACAGTCGTCCAATACTTCTTCCCCTGATTGGATTGATACCTGCTTACCAGACCAACGACATAGCAAATGTCTGGTCTTGTACACAGCATTGCGTACATAAGACTTCCAATCGCATTGGCATATGGCACTTTGGACATTTTCATTGATTTCATCTTGAGTCTTGGGACACATATGTTGACTCACTGATTCTCCTTTCACAATAGGAGTATCTATGGGCTTGCAAGTGTCCATCTTGAACCGTTCTAAAAGTTTCTTGATGTAAGTCTCTTGATACAAACCCAATAATTTCTTTGAACGATCCCTATAGATCTTAACACCAAGTATGTATTCTGTCTCACCCATATCTTTCATTTCGAAATTTGAAGATAACCACCTTTTTATGGTTTCAAGATACTCTTTGCTATTACCCGCTAGTAGTATGTCATCCACATACAAGGATAGAATCACAAAACTACCATTGGACTGTTTAACGTAAACACAGTGGTCTTTGTTTATCATAACAAAGTTATATGAGATGATTGTAGTGTGAAACCTCAAATACCACTGTCTAGAGGATTGTTTAAGTCCATAGATCAACTTCTTCAATCTACAAACTTTATCCTCTTGACCTTGAAGAATAAATCCTACAGGCTGATGCATGTAGATTTCTTCTTCTAATTCTCCATTGAGAAATGCGATCTTAACATCCATTTGGTGTAATTCTAAATCCATACTAGCCACTATAGCCAACAGTAGATAAATCGAGGCAAATCTCAATACAGGTGAAAAAGTTTCTTCGTAGTTTATACCCTCTTGTTGAGTATAACTTTTTGCCACCAAGCGACCTTTATACCTCTCTATTGAGCCATCAGACTTTCTTTTGGTGTTGAGAATCCATTTATTCCCAATTGCCTTTCGTCCTTGGAAGATCTATAAGTTCCCAAACTTGATTTGACTTCATACACTCCATCTTCTCTTTCATCACTTTCATCCATTTCTCCTTTGCCGGACAAGTCAGAGCTTCTTTAACATTTCTGGGCTCTTCCTCATCAATAGGAGAAACATCTTCATTTTCTGGTGAAACAAATAAGGCATGTCCTTCAATATCATAATGCCTTTTGGGCACATGTTTCCTAGAACTTTTTCGAGATAGCTGTTAATGATCTTCTGTAGACAAAATGCTCTCATTGGAATCTATTGATCCTCAATTGGCAAATATCTATCAAGATCCACACCATTAGCTAAACTACTACTCCCACTTGAATCTTGTAGATATTGGTTTTCTACCACCTCGAAAATAGGTTCGGCATCCCTGATGCCCCCTCTATGTTTGCCTATTTTTGTAGCACTCACGAGCAAGAATACTCGGTCATTGTAGTAGTATATCCCAAGAAAAATTATCAATCCACAAAGGAGTTATGTTCGGACTAGCAAAATACGTGAGCTCATGTTCATGTCGTTTTTGTAAAGATGATAGGGGGTTTTGAGATGATTAACAACTAAAGCAAGTAGCAAGTAAATAAGAGAGCTAATAGGAGAAATGACAAGTAAAGATGAATAAACAGTAAAGAAAATGGGTGCTAAAGTTCAAGTATGGAAAAACATGGGATTAGAAACATCCAAGCACACTCGATTCATATTATCATGCAAAAGGAATTCAACTCAATTGATGTAGACTAAGGGTGATCACGATTGTATCTTAAGCTCCCTTTCGGGTTACAAAGGTTGTTGATCCATTTTAGACTCCCAAAAGCACTTAAGATCAAAGCCCAACATTAACCCCTTCCATCTAGGTACTAGTTAGATTAAACTCTCCCTTTTTGTGTACTAAGGCCAACGAATGGATTGGTTCCCCTCATCGAATTCAAATATCCTTTCGGTCAAACCCAAACTCGATGTCTAATCATGCCTTCCTAATACTATAGAGGATCGTTTCCGTCTCACTCCAAGCAATACATACATGAACATTATGATAGCATTTAATCACCATAAATCAATTCATTGATCAACAATCCATTAAACCAATAATCAATTATGAATAACAAACCATGCCATCACAACATCAAGACAATTAAACTCCATGAATAGAAATCAACATCAATTAAATCAAAAACCAATTTAATCTACATGATAATACAAATCTAATATGCTCTTCATGTTCCTAATCCCACTAGAGGGATTAGCCTAACATGATAAAGGTAACAAAACACATAAATGATTCATTACAAATATCCATAGTCTAAATCCAAAAGAAAATCAAAGGAGATGTAAATCTTCCCCAACAATTTCTTATAGAAGATCTTCAATACTCATGGATCTTCTTCTCTAGCTATTGATTTCTTGAGATCTCTCACACCCAATGGAAGGGATGAAGTTTTGATGGAGAATAAATAGAGATAATGAAGATGGATCAAGATGGATGAAGGTGGATGGAGATTATGGTGTGAAATTGAAGGAAAGGTGTGTGATGTGTGTGTAGAGGATGGGAAATCCGATCTTCTCTATCAAAGTGTTGAAATGGGGTCTATTTATACCCCATGTGGGCCTTCTAGAAGATTTCAGCAATTTTCTGCATTTTTGCACCAACACGGCTCGAGCTCCGCCGCACGCCCCGTGTTCTAACACAGCGCACGAGTCGTGTTCCGCACTCGGCCACAGGGGTGGCCGTGTTGTGTAATCCGACGTCCTAACACGGCTTTCTGGATAGGCCCGTGCGCGGTGCACGGGCCGTGTGTTTGTACTGGGCACGGGTCGTGCTCTGCACTCGGCCACAGGCGTGGCCGAGTTGGTGTTTCGAGTGTCAGCGCACGGCCATTCTGACAGGGTCGTGCGCTGTACACGGCCCGTGTTGTGCAGCTTCCGTTTTTGCCCGTTCTCCCTCGTTTCAACTCTAAATTTAGATCCGCTTTTTCCTATGTCTTCCTTATCATATCTAGCATCCAATAAAAAGTGAAAATCATAGGTTTAAGCTCATTCACACACATTTCCATAAAAACACAAAACACAACCAAATAACATACAAATACGGATAAAATAATACGAAAACACATATAAAAAGACACTAAAATCTAGGTGAAAATAGCGCCAATCAAACCCCCCAAACTTAAGGTGTTGCTCGTCCCCGAGCAACGAAAATGACAAACCAAAAGGAGAAATTTTCACCTAGAAAAAGACTAAATGAACATAAGTAATAACACATCGTTAGCGATAACAACTACAAACTATGCTAAGGCATCCTACAACATTAAAATCATAACATGAAGAATTAGCAAGTTCAATCAAAAGAGAGTAATAGTGTAATATAATCCCTTTTAGTCCAAGCCTCACAATAGATATCGATGTCTCTCAACACTCTTTTGAAATAGGATAAATCACACTCATTAATCG
Source organism: Pogostemon cablin (assembly GCA_023678885.1). NCBI lineage: Eukaryota > Viridiplantae > Streptophyta > Magnoliopsida > Lamiales > Lamiaceae > Pogostemon > Pogostemon cablin. Next base: position 26,825,048 of record CM042983.1, on the reverse strand, counting down.
ATTGGCTCGACTCGCTATGAGCTTGCTCGCGGACTATATTTACAAACCACCAAAGTTTCAATTAATGATCAAAAAGGTCTTTAATTAGGATGTAATGATAGGCTCTTTGGTATGGTAGGGAAGATATGGATAATAGTGACTCAACAAGTGTAAGTAATCAAAGAGATGGCCAATTTCCTCAACTTCTCCACTTTTCTTTCTTCCTTTCTTATCTTTACAATCTCACGCACTATTCATTAACTTTCCTTGGATTGAGCTTCTTTTGATGCATGCTTCCTATCTTTGAATTTTGTTTACTTGAGCATTTTGATGTTGATTTGCTCCTTTTCTACTTTGAGGTTGCATGTGCCTTTTTGTTGTTGCTCTTTTCATCCTTTTTCTTGCTTGTTTACCATGTCCTTTACTTCTTTTGATTATTCAATCAATCCTTTCTAGCCACCATCTCCTCAATTACTCACATAATGGATATATATATAAGGCTTAAGTGGGTAATCAAGGCTTGTAATGTGCTAAATTCACAAGAAATAAGCTTAAAGGCTCAAAATGGTTAACTAAGGATGATGTTCATGGTAGGGAACTGTTGGATTGTATACTAAAAGTCTAGCTTTAGTATGAACAATGTCATAACATTATTTGAAATGAGAATCATTGATCAAATGATTGCATCTTATAATTTATTTTATATGCATGATGCAATAGTCCATTTACTTTATACTGTAGATAATATGTTGTGCGACAACACGCGGAAGATCATATTATCGGTTTTCTTATAAAGTATAAACAGATGCTTACAACTGAGATAGACGGGGACTCTCTATCGGTATGGTTGTAGTGTGGTTTGGTATTAGCTTGTCTTGGCTATAGAATCACATTAGTGCACTTGTGTGTATTGAGCAGGACCTCCTGAGATCGTTCTTCTTATACTGACTATATAGTAGAACTTGATCTCTGTTATTATGGAAGTTCGTGCTCTTAATCCCTATACAATAACCTCGACACGTAGGGCAGTATGTATTTCTTTGATTCATCAATGGGTGAGATTTATATGTATTAAATCAAAAACTCGGTGAGTTGGGAAGTAGTGTTGTATCTATGGTGTGCTGTTGATTGTAGAAGGAATCCATGTCCGTCATAGGATGATGATGTCCCCTTGAGGAGCTCATAAGGTTTATCATGTAAATCTTACAAGTGGATTAATTTCCGGCATGATAAAAAGGTTGAGTGGTACTACTCTTGGATGAGATATTAATTAATTTGAGTTGTCAGTAACTTAATTAATTAATGGACATTGTATATCTTAAACATGGGGAGACTATCGGGCTTATAATAAGAAGGAGCCCAGAACATAATTTTGGGATTGGACGGGTAGTGCAATAATAATATTTTAGTGGACTATATTATTATTATTGGATTTAATTAAAAGCTTTGGGCTAAGCTTGGTTAATTAAGTTCAATTGAGGCCCAGCCCAATTTCTCCTCCTGGTCCCTGCTGTAGCCCAACTATATAAGTCATCTCAGTTCCTGTTAACCAAAAAAAGTCAGAGCCTCATTTGACTGAGAGGAGAGAACAGGAACAGATTGAGAGAATCCTGCGGATTGTTGCCCACACAACAGCAGGATTCGACTTGGGATATATAGCAGAAGATCTAGAGGTGGTTCTTCTGCAACGATTCAGACTCTACATCAACCCTGAAGTACGGTAAACATGTTTAAATCGCTTCCGCTGATTTGTTTGCCTTAAATCCTAAACGGATCACGTTGAACCAAACGATCCAATTGCCAACAATTGGTATCAGAGCGTTGGTTTCGTGGTGAAACGTGAGACGTAGGTAGGTTGTGATTATATGATTATTGATTTAATCTGGAATAATCGCATATTAGTAATCATGTTATGTTATTGATTATTTTGATTATGTGATTATGTTAATTAATCTGTTAATAATCTCATGGGTTCTGTAATAGTGTTCATTGGTGTTTGTTGGTGAATCGTACACTGGAAAACATACACTTTTGACTTTTGTTGGTAATTGATTACACTGTTCACTCTTATGACATCACAAAATCACACCTTGTTCGTTGGATATGCATCCGGCGGCGCGTATATGGTAAACGGTGACGGCGGCACGTGGTCGGGGTGGAGAAGTACGGCTTCTGACAGGCGCCGTGTTTCGATCGGTGAAGTACCGACGGCGCGTGGTGTCTGACCGGAGAGTCAATCGTCGGCTGGTGGCTTCGGTCGGACCAAATCTGTCGGGGTGGCACTGGATAGTCGAGCAGCTTCGACTTTGATTGCGACGGAGAGCTCCGACTGGGCGGATCGGGACAGGCCGAGATAGATCCTGGAGAATCGAGGCACGTCGACGGTGGATCTTGCGGCGATGGTGCTGTTCAGGCGATTGAAAGCAGGCGGCGTCTGACGGATCGGTGATGTTCTGGGCTCGGCTGTTGAAGCATCCGTACGAGAACAGGCTACTTCCGGGCGAGATGCAGCTGGGTTCCAGACGAATCGTTGGCGGCTTCTGAATGTATTGGTGGCGTCGCTGATGGACAGACGTAGCATGGCGAATCTGTCAGGCCTTGATGGTTCCAGGCGAGTGCGGGCGGCGGCTGTCTCTGGCAGCTTCCAGGCGAGCGAAGGCGGCGATGTCGGCGCGACGGAGCAGGACTGTCTGCATGGTCGACTGCTGGTCGGCGACGCTTATGGTCGACGGATCTGAAGGGTTTTTATCAGCCGCCTGCTGGTGCACGGCGATGGTAAGCAGTCGCTGCGCTGTGAGCGGCGGCGTGCGGCGGTTGAGCGGCGGAACGACGACTGGTTTGGCGATAGTCGTGCGTCCGGCAAGGAGTTGTCCTCGAGCGGTGGCGTGCGGCGATTGGTGGCGACTCAGCGGCGGGCGGCGCTGTTGGCGGCGAATGCTGGCGCGGCTGCCGGCGGCAGAGGCGACTGGAAGCGCCGGAGCAGGCTGGGAGATTACTTCTTGGCGGCGGCTGACTTTAGGGCAGCATGGGTATTGGGCCTATGTTGTTGGGTTGCTTTTGTTTTGATGTTGGGCCTAGTTTAATTATTTGGGCCCAAATATTTTAATTAAAAGGATATTGGGCTGCAGGGCCCTATTTTAATTAAGGAGTATTTGGGCTGATGAATAAAAGGCCCAATTCTGTAATTATATTAGATGCTGCTCAATTTTAATTTGGTTTTGGGCTTTTGGGCCCAAATTTTAATTAAATGGCAATGGGCTGCTGGACTAATTAATTTTAATTAATTGTGGGATAAATGTTGGGCCTGATTTTAAATATTTGGCTAGACCTTAATGTTGAAATTGGCATGGTAAATGGGCTTAATTATTTTATTAATTGGCTGCTCATTTTATGTTAATAATGTTTGGGTCAGCTGGGCCTATTTAATTGATCCAACATTTTATGCAATTAATTAATGTTATATAACTGATTAATTGATTTAATTGTCAATTATTGTTGTATATGTGACAGGCATGTTCTATGTGATTTATTTAAATTGCTGTTAATAGAAGCATGTCTAAGTTGTATATTTTATTCTGGAATATTATATGCATGTTAAAACCCTCGGTAATTAAATAACTAAGTGGGAGAGGGGATTGGTAATAAATTCCCGCGGCCTCCATTATTGGTTTGTAAGTGATGTGAGTAAACTTGCGTGTTGGCAAAAGGCCTTCCTCCCTAACGGATGAGTTTATTCACGGATCACTGGTACAGACTTCATAAATAATTATTGTTTGTAATGTGGCACATAAACTTGCGTGTTGGCATAGGCCTTCCTCCCTAACGGATGAGTTTGTGTGCGGTACACTGGTACAAACTTATAATTGATGATTGTAGGAAGCTACCCGAGCGCGTGTGTACTTCTCCAACTGTAAGGCACATAAGCTCGTGCAGTGGACTTGGGATCAAATAATGGTGTACACTTAGGTGTAAATAATTAGTATCCTCCCCAACGGAGTCACTGCTATTATTTGCATGGCTAAAGAGTAACCGACTATTAATTATTTTGTCATAAAGTTAGGTTGACAAATGAAATTAATGGGTAAAACCTTCTCTTGTAAATGTTCGGGTTTGTAAACGTCCACACTAACGTGGCTTGCAGACTCACGGTGCTTGAGATGTCGGTGAATTTTATTTTATATTGTTTTTAGGGAAACAATATAAAAGGATAAAATTCAAAGTTTTGATCAGTAAATTTAATCGTGATTCTCTGTATTTCGAATAGATTTAGTCTCACTAATTGTTAACTAAAAGAAATTATATTTACTTGTCCAAATTAACTGATTAGAAAAGAATCTTAATTTTAAAATTTACTGCTTAAGAAAATACATGTGTTCTCTCAAAGGACGGCTCATGATGCCTATTAAAGTCTTTAGTGAAGAGATGAGAGGATCATAGAAATATGATGAACTCATGTAACTCTTCAGATACTTGAGTAATTTAAAAGGCGAAAGATCATGATAGAATTTGATGAATGAATTGGAAAAGCTTGGAGTATAAATTGAAAGGGAAACCTAGATCAATTTTATTCTCCATGTTTAGCCTTGATGTTTTGAGAAAGTTCTACCTGAAATACTAGAGGATGTATATGGTGGGAGACTTCTGACAAAACATGTGGCAAAGGAAAGCCATTTTCATCATAAAGTGAACAAGTTTAATATCTTATTCACTAGTTGTTTAAACATGATTAGTGATGGCTTCTATTAACACGAAGTGTGTAGATACTGGAATCACTAAATGTTTATTACTAAGTGAGGATAAGATAGTTATGACATGGGTAAAACTACGAAGGTAGTGGCTATTGCAGTGGGAGTTATTTATCTATCTTATGATAGGAATAAATGATTGATTATGAGAAATTATCTTTACGTACGTTTTCATGGAAAGAATTTAATTTCGGTTTCTATGCATTAACGGATGGATACTTCATTTCATTTATATGACATGGTCATAATGATGAGGAATGGGGGTATAATCCGTTATAGTACGTTGGTGGATAATAATTATACTCTTGAATCATGTTCATCCCACAGATGCAAGAAATAGTAATTAATAATGCATCTTCTAATATTAGTAAGAGAAAGGAACCTTCGGAGATGAACTAAACATACATTTGGCGTCTAAGACTAATTCATTTTACTTGAGTAGGATTCAAAAGTTGATAGCCGATGGACCGTAAAGTTTATCTGAAGTGGAAACTATCAAACTTGCGAGTCCTGCTTGAAAGTAAAAATGATTAACTGTTTTTTCAAAGCTGTGGAGTGTAGAGCCAAAGATATATATGTTGGAATAAGTTCATTCTGATTCAAGCGGACCTAATATTATCCAGGCAAGAGGTAGTCATTACGGTTTAACCGTGGTGGTAAATACCTCTTAGGATAGTTAGGAGCTATTAATCAGAAGTTGAGATTAAATCTCAAGATGGCAACACCGGACATTCCCCAGTGGAATGGTGTGGTGAATAGAAGGTATAATCTCTTATGGTTATGATTAGATAGATGATGAATTATTTGGAATAATTAAATTCATTTTATGGATATGCCCTAGATACAGTAATTCGTGAAACGTTTGTCTGTATATGGGACATCCTAGAAAAATGAAGGATGATTTATTTAGTCCAAAAGATCGAAGGGTAATTGTTAACACAATAACTAGATTTTTGGAAAATGACTATGTAATAAATCACAAGCCCATGTATAAGTTGTTCTAAAGGAAATGAGAGAGAAAACATTAAGTATAAGTACCAAGTGTACAAGAGGATATGCCACAAAGTTAACTGCAACGCGTGTCACATCTGATACACAATTACATGTAGTACCTTGTCGTAGTGGGAGGATTGTTCGACAACTCGTAAAATATATTTTTTGGGAGAGTCGTGAGACTTGGTCCCTAGTAAATATGGTATTATCCCACGGATACGACTCAGCACTACAAGATTAAAATGCGGAATCTTAGTAAGTTGTAATGAATGATGAAATAAAAGAGGATCATATGGTAAGGTGAAAACCTTGGAAGCAAAGCTTGTTGCGAAAAGGTGTACTCAGAAAGAAATGGTTCGATTATGAGAAAACCTGTCCGCTTGTAGCTATGCTTAGTTGATCCGGATTCTTTTAAATTTTGCTGCTCATATTGAATTATGAGGAACAGCAAATAGATGTCAAGACAGCTTTCCTGATTGGAAGTCTTGAGGAAAACATCAATGTGGAGCAATCAAAATAATTCATTGCAAAGGGCTAAGTGCATTTTAATAGTAAGCTTATAGGTGCCCATCAATGGACTAAACCAAGCTTTGAGATTGTGAAACATCTGTTTTGAAAAGGAAATCCATAGATATGGATTTATTCAATGAGCGGATGTATCTTGTGTATTGTAAAGAGTGACGGAAATGTGGTGGTAATTCTTGTACTATACGTAGATAGTATCTTGCTCATTGGAGACAATGAAAGAGTATTATCGGGCGTATGGGTATGATTAAGAAAGTAGTATGATATGAAGGACTTAAGAAAAGTAAAATATATCCTTTTGATCACGGTAATACAGATCATATGAAAGGATGTTATGCTTATCTCAAGTTTCATATATGATACAATCCATACTCGTTTAGCATGTGAATTTATCTTATTGGATGTGTCTTGAGACATAAATGAAGATAAAGGAGATGAAAGCGGTTCCTTATGCTTCGGCAAATAAGGAAGCTTAATCTAAAGAATGCTATGAACGAGATTGGATATTTGTTTTGCTGAATGCATGAACAGTGGGTATCAACGTAACCCGGAACAAGAATGATGAACTGTGGTAAGATATATATGAAGTGCCTGAGAAGGACTGGTTATCATATATACACTTACTAGACAGATTCACTGCTTCTTGTGGATTACGTAGATTCGGATTTTTAGTCAGATTGGACGGCAGTAAATTCTCCTCAAAGGTTATGTGTTTAATTTTAGGAAGTAGAGTCATAATGTGGAGGAGTGTTATATAGAAATATATTTCAGACTCCGGGCTCCATCATGAAAAATGATAAATTGGAGCCTATGAGGCAACCAAAGTATCTATATGACTCTAGAGACTTCATGATGGACTTTGAAGTGTTTCTAAGTTTGCCCAAGATTATCACAATTTATATTGCTGATAATGGTGCAGTTGCAAACTTGAAGGAATCACGAGTCCATAAGGCAATTAAACACATGGAGCGCCAGTACCACATGTTACGAGAAATCGTATGATGAGGGGAAGGTTGTTGTCACCTAGATTGCATCGGATGATGACCTAGTAAATCCATTTACGAGGACCTTAAGGCGAGAGCTTTTTATGGTCGTGTAGTGGGAGTAGGAATCAGATGTATGGCAGAAGACATGACAGCATAGTCTTTTAGTATAAGTGGGAGATTGTTGGATTGTATACTAAAAGTCTAGCTTTAGTATGAACAATGTCATAACATTATTTGAAATGAGAATCATTGATCAAATGATTGCATCTTATAATTTATTTTATATGCATGATGCAATAGTCCATTTACTTTATACTGTAGATAATATGTTGTGCGACAACACGCGGAAGATCATATTATCGGTTTCCTTATAAAGTATAAACAGATGCTCACAACTGAGATAGACGGGGACTCTCTATCGGTATGGTTGTAGTGTGGTTTGGTATTAGCTTGTCTTGGCTATAGAATCACATTAGTGCACTTGTGTGTATTGAGCAGGACCTCCTGAGATCGTTCTTCTTATACTGACTATATAGTAGAACTTGATCTCTGTTATTATGGAAGTTCGTGCTCTTAATCCCTATACAATAACCTCGACACGTAGGGCAGTATGTATTTCTTTGATTCATCAATGGGTGAGATTTATATGTATTAAATCAAAAACTCGGTGACTTGGGAAGTAGTGCTGTATCTATGGTGTGCTGTTGATTGTAGAAGGAATCCATGTCCGTCATAGGATGATGATGTCCCCTTGAGGAGCTCATAAGGTTTATCATGTAAATCTTGCAAGTGGATTAATTTCCGGCATGATAAAAAGGTTGAGTGGTACTACTCTTGGATGAGATATTAATTAATTTGAGTTGTCAGTAACTTAATTAATTAATGGACATTGTATATCTTAAACATGGGGAGACTATCGGGCTTATAATAAGAAGGAGCCCAGAACATAATTTTGGGATTGGACGGGTAGTGCAATAATAATATTTTAGTGGACTATATTATTATTATTGGATTTAATTAAAAGCTTTGGGCTAAGCTTGGTTAATTAAGTTCAATTGAGGCCCAGCCCAATTTCTCCTCCTGGTCCCTGCTGTAGCCCAACTATATAAGTCATCTCAGTTCCTGTTAACCCAAAAAAGTCAGAGCCTCATTTGACTGAGAGGAGAGAACAGGAACAGATTGAGAGAATCCTGCGGATTGTTGCCCACACAACAGCAGGATTCGACTTGGGATATATAGCAGAAGATCTAGAGGTGGTTCTTCTGCAACGATTCAGACTCTACATCAACCCTGAAGTACGGTAAACATGTTTAAATCGCTTCCGCTGATTTGTTTGCCTTAAATCCTAAACGGATCACGTTGAACCAAACGATCCAATTGCCAACAGGAACATATATGGCAATGACTATAATAACAAGGATGGCCTTAGATCATTTCACTAACCTCCACTAATCAGGCTCTTTCCTATAGTCCTTGAGCAAGTTCTAGCTTATCAAACACAACCGATCCACTCATGAAGAAATACCATGTGTGCATGGTTGAGGCTCAAATGCTCACAAGCTTGTGCTCGGACCTTAAAGAACTTATTACACCACATTCATCTCAAAATTGAACAAGTTAAGTAAAACATGTCACAATTTGAAAGTGTAGAGATTCTTAATCATAATTTGTCATCACTTATCACCACAACCTATCATCACTCATGTTCAAAAATGACTCACGACATCCCTAAAAAAACCACCAAACATCCCAAGACAAGAATGAAAATACACACAACAAACAAATAAGGACTCAGCAAACAAGACGCAACAAAAACACAAAATATGCAAAAACACAAAATACCATCATCCATAAGAAAATTAAGCACACATTCATCCCAACCTTTATTGAAAAGGAAATCCTAATATACGAAAGTAAACCTCCCACAAACATAACAAATGAAGTAGCATGCTAGTCACAACAATCCAAATCAAAATCAATTCATTTCAAGTAATAAAATGATAAGGTGTAGAGTACTCCCTCAATAGGCATTTGGTAAGGAAAGCGTTAGCTCCAAGCTCCATCATGCTTCCAATACCTCTCATTCATGCTCAAACACTCAACAGACACCATTAGTTCAACAATTTCATTATAAATATGGACTATCATGCACTTTAACACCACCAATCATACCAAAATCAAACCCAAACTCATGAGAAAAATTTTAAAATTGACCCAATTTTACAAGAATCATACTCAAGTGGTGAGTCACACCACACACTCTCCCCCCAAACTTAAATCGAAACAAGAGTTGAGACTTAAGTTTGCAAAAAGTGGTGAGACTTACCCTTGTAGTTTCCATTGATGATCTTTTTGTAGAGAACCATACGCATCCAAATGCTCAAGCTATGTCCACCACGCACGAGCACCCCCCAAACTTAACTCGAGACAAGAGTCACGAATTAAGTTTGCAACAAGTGGTGGAACATGTCAACTTGAATCCATGAAGCATTTCTCTTTTCTCAATGAGCATTTTTCTCCATGAGCACAATCAACCTACAAGTCCAAAATACAAAACAACAAAACCACAACCATTATTGAAAGCACTAAAATAAAGCAATAAAGATAGTGATGGGGTGCCTCCCATCGAGCGCTAAGTTTAACGTCTTCAAGCTAGATGAATTTTGAGATCATCTTTCAAATAAATTATCCACAAAGAGGGTCTCCCTTTGTGATGGATCCACATAGTGCTTCACACGATGACCATTAACCAAGAACTCTCCCCCGTTCTCATCCATAACCTTTAGAGCTCCCTCATCAAGTACTTCCTTTACCACATAAGGTCCTCTCCATTTGGACTTCAACTTTCCCGGGAAAAGTCTTAGTCGAGAATTGAATACCAACACCTTTTTACCCTTTTCAAAGCTCTTCTTCCTCAAACGAGCATCATGCCACCTCTTGGTTTTCTCCTTAAAAATCCTTGAATTTTCATAAGCACTTTCTCTAAATTTTTCAAGCTCATTCAACTGCAAGAATCTTATCTTCTTCGAAGCTTTCATGTCAAAATTTAATTTCTTAATGGCCCAATAAGCTTTATGCTCTAACTCCACGGGAAGATGACAAGACTTGCCATAGACAATTTGAAAAGGAGATATACCAAGAATGGTCTTGAATGCGGTTCGAAAGGCCCACAATGCATCATCAAGTTTATTAGACCAATCCTTTCTACTCACACTCACTGTTTTCTCCAAGACTTGTTTGATATGTCGATTAGAAATTTTAGTTTGACCATTCGTTTGAGGGTGATACGGAGTAGACACTCGATGCTTCACTCCATAAGTCTTGAGAATGTTCTCCATGAGCTTATTTATGAAGTGACTACCCCCATCACTTACCAACACTCTAGGTACTCCAAATCTTGTGAAGATATGTTTCTTTAAAAACCCCATGACCACTCTAGCATCACTTGTTCTTGAAGGTATGGCCTCAACCCATTTCGAGACATAGTCGACCGCCAATAGGATGTATAGGAACCCATTAGATTGAGAAAATGGTCCCATGAAATCGATGCCCCACACATCAAATATCTCCACTTCTTGAAAGCTCTTAAGGGGCATCTCATCCCACTTGGAGATTCCTCCCATCCTTTGACACTGATCACAACCCTCTACAAATTTCTTACAACTCTTGAACAAAAATGGCCAATACAACCCCGATTGTAAGACTTTTGCAGCGGTCTTTTGAGCTCCAAAATAGCCTCCACTAGGTGAAGAGTGGCAAAACTCTAACACACTATTCCATTCTTCCTCGGACACACATCTTCGCACAAGAGAATCATTACACATCTTGTACAAGAATGGATCATCCCACAAGTAACTTTTAACATCATGAAAGAACTTCTTGAATTGATACTTATTAAGCTCATAAGGCCTCCTTCCACTAGCCAAGTAATTCACATAGTCCGCATACCACGGGCTTCCTTCTTGCTCCACTAAAGCCTCAATTTGATAGCAATCACACTTCAAGATTTCTTCATCGGGAAAAACCTCCTTGATTAACTCATAAGTACTTTCACAATGCTCCCTCGACCCTAACCTTGAAAGATGGTCGGCTACCACATTCTCCGTGCCCTTCTTATCTCTCACTTCAATATCAAATTCTTGAAGAAGTAGTACCCATCTTATCACCCTTGGCTTTGCATCCTTCTTTGCCATGAGATACTTGATAGCGGCATGGTCGGTGTATACAATAGTCTTCGTTCCTACCAAATAAGGACGAAACTTATCAAATGCGTATACTACCGCCAAGAACTCTTTTTCGGTAGTAGTGTAGTTCCTTTGAGCCGCATCAAATGTCTTGCTTGCATAGTAAATGGCTCAGAATTTTTTCTCTCTTAGTTGACCCAAAACCACTCCAAGAGCTACATCACTTACATCACACATCAATATAAATGGCTCCTTCCAATCGGGGGTGATCAAGATGGGTGATGAAATCAAAGCTTCCTTTAGCACCTGAAAAGTATTTAAACAATTATCATCAAACTTAAATGGCACATCTTTTTCAAGCAGATGAGATAGAGGTTTAGAAAATGAAGAAAAATCCTTGATGAATCTACGATAGAACCCGGCATGACCAAGGAACGATCGTACTCCCTTCTCATTTGTTGGCGGTGGAAGCTTCTCTATAGCAACAACTTTGGCTCGGTCAACTTGAAATCCCTTTGAAGAGATGTGATGTCCAAGTACAATGCCATCATTTATCATGAAGTGGCACTTCTCCCAATTCAACACTAAATTAGTGTCTTGACATCGCTTCAAAACAATAGCAAGGTTAGACAAACAAATATCAAAAGAAGATCCAAACACCGAAAAGTCATCCATGAACACTTCCATTATATTCTCAATTAATCCTTCAAAGATTGCCATCATACACCTTTGAAAGGTGGCCGGTGCATTGCAAAGTCCAAATGGCAATCTTCGAAAAGCAAATATTCCATAAGGACAAGTGAAAGCGGTCTTTTCTTGGTCTTCAGGTGCTATGAGAATTTGGTTATACCCGGAATACCCATCAAGAAAGCAATAAAACTCATACCCGACCAACCTATCCAACATTTGATCCAAGAAAGGTAAGGGGAAGTGATCTTTACGTGTGTTTTCATTAAGCTTTCTATAATCAACACACAGACGCCACCCCGTCACCGTCCTAGTGGCTATGGTCTCATTTTTCTCGGTCTTCACTATAGTCATACCCCCTTTTTTAGATACTACATGCAACGGGCTCACATAGGGCTATCACTAATAGGAAAGATCATATCAGAATCTAACCACTTAAGAACCTCTTTTTTTACCACTTCTTGCATGATAGGATTAAGTCTTCTTTGGTTTTGAACACAAGCTTTCCCTTCATCCTCAAGTCTTATCTTATGCATGCAAATTGTTGGACTAATTCCCTTCAAATCATCAATACACCAACCAATAGCCGACTTATGCTCTTTAAGGACATTAAGCAATTTATCAAGTTGACTAGAGGTTAGAGATGATGATACAATTACCGGATATGTCTCATTTTCACCAAGGTAGGCATAAGCAAGATGATCGGGTAAAGGCTTCAACTCCACCTTCTTTTCCTTTTTCTCTTCTTGATCGATTGGATCTCTAAGTGGAAAGAACTTTCCATTTCCCCTTGAGATGGCGGCTGCAACCTCTTGAGCTTCACTACAATCACCTAGATCAAGCAAATAATTAATCAATTCTTCATTTAAATCAAGAGAAGTAGTAGAAATATTAGAAAGAGATAGAGAATTGCTCAAGCAAAGTTCAAGTGGATCCTTGGTTACAATGGAAGGCCAACTCTCCTCGACACTTCCCTTTACAACATCCACACTTTTACATTCTTCATCATTCATTGGATATTGCATGGCCTTGTGTAGAGAGAATACCACTTCCTCATCATTAACTCTCAACTTCAATTCTCCTTTGTAGACATCAATAAGAGCTCTCCCGGTAGCAAGAAACGGTCTCCCAAAAATCAATGGCACATTTTCATCGTCCTCCATATCTAGAACAACAAAATCCACCGGAAAGACGAACTTATCAACTTTTACCAACACATCTTCAACTACTCCTTTTGGATGTGTCATAGATTGATCCGCCAATTGAAGTGTGATGGAAGTTGGCTTTACTTCACCTAACCCAAGCTTCTTGAATATGGAGAGAGGCATTAGATTAATGCTTGCACCAAGGTCACAAAGAGCCTTGTTCTTCTTGTTCTTTCCAATTTCACATGGTATAATGAAACTACCCGGATCCTTCAATTTTTGAGGAAGTTTCCGTTGTAGAATGGCACTACACTCTTCGGTTAGATTAACCGTTTCATTGTCCACAAGACTTATTTTCTTTCCCATGATGTCCTTCAAGAAACGAGCATAATGAGGCATTTGATCCAAAGCATCGGCGAAAGGGATGTTGATTTGAATCTTCTTGAAGATTTCAAGAAACTTTTTGAACCTCTCATCCAAACCCTTCTTCAAGAACCTTTGAGGAAAAGGAACCGGTACTTGAGTCTTTGGTATTCCCCAACTATCTCTTTCAACTTCAACTTCCTTTTCCCTTAACTCCTTTGCCTTCTTCCACTTTGGAATTCTCTCTATTTTCTCTTCTTTTTTCTTGCTTACTTCCTCCATTTCAATCTCCTCTTGCACCAACCCTTCTTCAACCTTTCTTTCTACTTCCCTTTCAATGACAATACTATCTTCTTTAGGCATAGGAGGTTCCTCATACTCTTTTCCACTTCTAAGAGTGATAGCTTTGCAATCTTCTTTAGGATTAGTAACCGTGGTAGATGGAAACTTTCCTTGTTGGTGTTGAGATCCCACGGAAGAAGCAATTTGACCCATTTGATACTCAAAAGCTCTCATCCTATTGTCGGATTTCTTCTCATTTTCCTCCATTCTAGCCTCAATCTTTGCTTCCCTCTTTTCCATTTGAGATTCAAGCTTAGCATCTCTCTTTTCCATATAAGCCCTTGTATCTTTCATGAATGCTAGCAATGTCTCTTCCACCGATACTTTACCCTCTCCATTGGGCGGCTTAGCACTCGGATCGAATCCCAGAGGAAATGCAACCGCGGTTTGAGGATTAGAGTAGGAAAGATTTTCATGTTTCCTCGGAGCTTGATAATTTCCACTTGATTGATTGAAATTGCTTCCCCGAGCTTGTCCTTGATATCCTCCTTGAAAATTACCTTGATTAGAAGGATAATTACCTTGGAAATTCCCTTGATGATGGAAATTCCCTTGGTAATTTCTCCTATCTAAATAGGCAACATCCTCTACACTTTGCATAACATTGCTCTCATCATTCACCATAGAATTTGTGCTTCCCCCTTGACTTACTCCTTGAGTGATCAAATTCAATTGCTTTGTTAAAGCTTGGATACTCTCATTGAATTCTTTCATTCCTTCACTTTGGAATACATCACTCTTCACTTTGTTCACACTTTCCACTTGAGCTACCTTTCCAAATGCATAACCTCTCATTACTCTCTCGGAAGGCCATTGATAAGCATTTATTGCAATGTCTTCAAAAATATCCATGGCTTTCATAGCATCCACTCCAAATATAGACCCTCCGGATGAGGCATCTACATGTATCCGATTTTGTTGATTCAACCCTTGATAAAAGAAAGCCACTTGTTGATTCTCATGAAAATCATGTTGAGGACACTTTCGGAGCATCTCTTTGTAGCGTTCCCATGCTTCATAAAAACTTTCATCCGGAAGTTGCCTAAATTGAGTGATAAGGCTTTTCAATTGGAGAGTCTTTGAAGGAGGAAAGTACTTGTTTAGGAACCTTTGCTCAAGATCTTCCCATGTGTTACAACTTCCCAAAGGAATTGTATTGTACCATGCTTTAGCCTTGTCTCTTAAAGAAAAAGAGAACAACCTCATTCGAATAGTATCATCCGACACTCCCTTCATCTTGACGGTATTTGCAACCTCCAAGAAACTAGCTAGATGCATGTTTGGATCCTCAAGAGGACCTCCCCCAAACTGATTTGTTTTGACCATGTTGATCAATCCAGTCTTAATTTCATAATCATTGGCTTGAACCGGAGGAACCATATTGTGCACGACTCTCGGTTGGAAGTAATCCCGAATTGCTCTAGGCCTTGGCAACTCTTGTTGTTGAAGTATCCTTTGAGCTTCTTGATTGGCAAGCAATTGCATATACTCTTGATTTTGAGCAAATAAATTCCTCATTATCTCCGCTTGATTCTCTTGCACTCCTTCTTGTACTGCCCTTTGATCTTGTAAAGGATCTTGGGGTGGGTTATAATTAGCATTCTCTCCACGTTGATTCTCCATATTTGTTCCTTTTCTAGCTCTCCGTCTCTCTCACTTCCTTTGTCGCGCTGTCTTTTCTATCTCCAAATTCAAAGAAATAATCGATTGACTTTCCTTTGATCTTGTGATCATAAAACACCTACGAAAAGGCAAAGAGTGAGATCACAAACACAAATAGTAAATAAAATAAAATAAAATAAATCCTTATCAAGAACAACTAAAACAATAACACAGTACTCGACTAGTCCGTCAAACTCCCCTTTGGCAATGGCGCAATTTTCTTGTTTGCCTATTTTTGTAGCACTCACGAGCAAGAATACTCGGTCGTTGTAGTAGTATATCCCAAGAAAAATTATCAATCCACAAAGGAGTTATGTTCGGACTAGCAAAATACGTGAGCTCATGTTCATGTCGTTTTTGTAAAGATGATAGGGGGTTTTGAGATGATTAACAACTAAAGCAAGTAGCAAGTAAATAAGAGAGCTAATAGGAGAAATGACAAGTAAAGATGAATAACAAGTAAAGAAAATGGGTGCTAAAGTTCAAGTATGGAAAAACATGGGATTAGAAACATCCAAGCACACTCGATTCATATTATCATGCAAAAGGAATTCAACTCAATTGATGTAGACTAAGGGTGATCACGATTGTATCCTAAGCTCCCTTTCGGGTTACAAAGGTTGTTGATCCATTTTAGACTCCCAAAACCACTTAAGATCAAAGTCCAACATTAACCCCTTCCATCTAGGTACTAGTTAGATTAAACTCTCCCTTTTTGTGTATTAAGGCCAACGAATGGATTGGTTCCCCTCATCGAATTCAAATATCCTTTCGGTCAAACCCAAACTCGATGTCTAATCATGCCTTCCTAATACTATAGAGGGTCGTTTCCGTCTCACTCCAAGCAATACATACATGAACATTATGATAGCATTTAATCACCATAAATCAATTCATTGATCAACAATCCATTAAACCAATAATCAATTATGAATAACAAACCATGCCATCACAACATCAAGACAATTAAACTCCATAAATAGAAATCAACATCAATTAAATCAAAAACCAATTTAATCTACATGATAATACAAATCTAATATGATCTTCATGTTCCTAATCCCACTAGAGGGATTAGCCTAACATGATAAAGGTAACAAAACACATAAATGATTCATTACAAATATCCATTGTCTAAATCCAAAAGAAAATCAAAGGAGATGTAAATCTTCCCCAATAATTTTTTGTAGGAGATCTTCAATACTCATGGATCTTCTTCTCTAGCTATTGATTTCTTGAGATCTCTCACACCCAATGGAAGGGATGAAGTTTTGATGGAGAATAAATGGAGATAATGAAGATGGATGAAGGTGGATGGAGATTATGGTGTGAAATTGAAGGAAAGGTGTGTGATGTGTGTGTAGAGGATGGGAAATCCGATCTTCTCTATCAAAGTGTTAAAATGGAGTCTATTTATACCCCATGTGGGTCTTCTAGAAGATTTCAGCAATTTTCTGCATTTTTGCACCAGCACGGCTCGAGCTCCGCCGCACGCCCCGTGTTCTAACACAGCGCACGAGTCGTGTTCCGCACTCGGCCATAGGGGTGGCCGTGTTGTGTAATCCGACGTCCTAACACGGCTTTCTGGACAGGCCCGTGCGCGGTGCACGGGCCGTGTGTTTGTACTGGGCACGGGTCGTGCTCTGCACTCGGTCACAGGTGTGGCCGAGTTGGTGTTTCGAGTGTCAGCGCACGACCATTCTGACAGGGTCGTGCGCTGTACACGGCCCGTGTTGTGCAGCTTCCGTTTTTGCCCGTTCTCCCTCGTTTCAACTCCGAATTTAGATCCGCTTTTTCCTATGCCTTCCTTATCATATCTAGCATCCAATAAAAAGTGAAAATCATAGGTTTAAGCTCATTCACATATATTTCCATAAAAACACAAAAAAAACCAAATAACATACAAATACGGATAAAATAATATGAAAACACATATAAAAAGACACTAAAATCTAGGTGAAAATAGCGCCAATCACTCTACTAGAAAATTCCATTTTCAGAAAATGAGCATTACGTGATTCTATCTCAGTTAAACTCCCATCCTAATCTTCTATGAACACGTAACCCTTAGAATGTTCGCAGTATCTTATGAAGATACACTTCTTTCCTCTGGGATCCAACTTTTCATACTGACTTGATGAATCATGTACGTAAGCTGCTGATCCCCAAACTCTAAGATTACTTAAGTCAGGTTTTCTACCATCCAAAGTTCATATGGAGTCGAAGCAACTGATTTGGAAGGCACTCGATTAAGCATATAAGCTACCCGTGAGTAACGCATCTTCCCAAAAAGAGATCGGTAGATTAGCTTGTGCCATCATGGATCTCACCATCTCCAACAAAGTCCTATTCCTTCTTTCAGCAACACCATTTTGTTGAGGCGTATAACGAATGGTTAATTATCGGATTATTCTCTTTTCATTACAAAATTCCTTGAATTGTTCTGATAGATATTCACGTTCTCTATCAGTTCTTAAAACTTTGATAGATTTGTCCTTTTGATTTTTGACTTCACTCAAGAATCGTCTAAAACAATCCAATGCTTCATACTTATGAGATATCAATAAACATATCCAAAATGTGAATAATCATCAATGAATGTAATGAAATAGTAATCTCCATGTCATGCTCTCACATTTACAGGACCACATATATCGGAATGGATTACTTCCAATGGAGATTCAGCTATAATGGCTTTACCAAAAGTTTTTCTAGTCATTTTTCTAGCAAGACAATGTTCGCATTTGGATAATTCAACTTTTGAAGAAAGCCTCAACAATCCTTATTTTACAAGTCTATTCATCCTATCTTGCCCAATATGACCCAATCTAGCATGCCAAACATTATCATTTACATTTGCATTACTAGAAGAACAAGCATTTAGTAAATATGAATAATCATCATAATAGCTAAAAGTCATTCTATTACAATTTAAAACCATAAAACTATCATTCATATGTCCAGATGCATAACAATTAACAAGTACCATCAATGCTAATTACCACAGTATTTATAGTAAATAATACATCATAACCCAAATTAGCTAAAACTGAAACAGAGATTAGATTTCACGTGATTTCTGGATCATAGAGAACATCATGTAGAATAAAGGCTCGACCATTGTCAAGGTCTAGTTTGCAAGTCCCAAGTCCTTTGACTTCGACTCGAGCATTATTTCCCACATATATCCACCTAGTCTCATTTGGAACACGACGGAAATCTACAAAAGCTCTCCTGTCTCTCGTCACATGGTCCGTTGCTCCTGAGTCTATAATCCACAATGGATGGATAAGAATCAGTTAGCAAGACAGTACTTGAGACAATAATTTCACATGAAACAGAATAAGATGAATCTACCTTGTCCCTCCTAGGCTCAGGGCAAAGTGCCAAGCTTACCACAATTGTAACATGGCATTTTGCTCTTATCTTTCTTTTTCTTTTTGTTATGCTTCTTTTTATTCTTCTGTTCATCATTTTTGGTTGCTGGGATGTTGTCATGCTTTTCACCATCAGATCATTTCTCCTTCTTCTCCTTCTTCCAATTCCTTTTCCTTTTGAAGCCTGAAGCTCATTTGGAAGTAGAACCGGCATAGAAGGCTTCAGAAGTTGGCTTTGAGGCTCCGAGCCTCTCATCTTCTAACTCAACATGACGAGCAGCATCGTTGAAAGTTTTAATACTTTCATTATGAGTCAAGTTAACCTTCAGATGTTCCCAATGATTAGGTAAAGAGCAGATCAGTTCTTGGATTTGTTGCTCATCAAAGAGAATGTGACCAACAGTCTTAAGTTTGATTATCATATTAGACATCTCCCTAAGATGTTGTCTAATGATATGATCAGATTTCTTCTTGTATGTGTCAAACTTAATAGTCAGCTGCCTAAGCCTTGTAACCGATGTACCACCATACTTCTCACGCAGATACACCCAGATATCATGTGCATTTGGGTGTTGCTCACATTCATGAATCATTGGATCGATTACTGAGCTTACAAGGATACCACGTGCAATGTAATTTTTCTTTTTCCATGCCTGGTATGCATCTTGGTCACGTCTCCCTTGAGTTCCATTTCCCGTACCTAGATCGGCCATGACTTGGTTTATAGCATCCAATGCATCTTGTTCATCCAACACGTACCAAATCTTATGATGCCATGTGTCATAGTTGTCACCATTGAGTTTCTTACCTTTGTTCAACTCGGTGACAATTGATTTCGATGCCATGATCTTTATTAGAGATTAAAGTGATTCAGTATGTTAATAATGTTTTTATCAAATTTTACGTTAAGCTAAACAGAGACATCTCAATCAATAACACAAGACTTAATCTCCAAAAATAGCTTGGAGACTACTAATCATCAATCTCATCAAGTGTCATAACACTATATACTTGTTTCAAAACGTAAAACACATTTAAGGTTCAAGTAATCAACAATAACATTGAATTGCCACTAATAAATAGAACATAAACAACCATCCATAATTGTAAATAAATCAAGTCTGACAACACATAAATTCTAATGAACTCCTCGAGTTTTCAATTAGAAAATATAATTAAGAAAATATACGGATAGAACCTCTATATACGTCACTTGATTCCAAATAACGACCATAATCAAAATCTCTAGTCCCCACACTATAGATAGCTCGTGCCAAAGGATCTATAAAAGGATTCTTCATCTGACTTTTCTTCGACTTCTCAGTCTTAGAAAATCAGATCGTCGAACCCCACCCATACTTAAGCAAGCTGATCTTAGTGCCTGTCTTTTATCTTCTTCTAAAGAAGCAATCATCAAATCAAACATCAAATGACGACCATTTAGCTCCACACTGTAAGTCTTCCTATGAGCCCAAAACTCCTTTTGTAAGTAGGAAAGTAAAGTGTTAGCCCAGGTCTCAGGACTAGAAATCTGATTATACACTCTAGTAGGGAGAAGCTTATTTGTTATCAAGAACAGCAAATGGTTGTAGAGCTTAAACAGTTCCAATGCGTGGTCCCTATCGTTGTGTTGTGGCTTTATTTTGTAGTTCAGAAATTCATTAAGGACTATCCGTTTGGTCCTGATGTCCCTTGTTGAAATTGTTCTCCTCTTTGATGCCATGCCTATGAGAAAATGAGCAACCAAAACAAAACACACCAGTGTTAGTCAAACTATATCACATGAATTTCCTCTCCACATAATGCATATGGAAACAAATTTCCAAGATGCAATAGGCATATTCACAAGTGAATGAGTTCAACTCTCTTTGGCTCCCACTTTCATAGGCTACAAGAGTTTGAACAATTCAACATTACAATGAATTTATGATTAAATGACATGTTAAGGTGCATAATCAACATAAAATGCAACCAAATAGCTACCATAAAGGTTTGTATTCAACAAATATGTCATAAAATAAAGTAAAACCACACATACACACTAAAGATGACGGCAAACGCTCTCAAAAATGTCACTATTGGACTCCACATATTGAAACATGTCAGAATACACCGGACAGTCGCTAGAAAACACCGTGACGCGCCGCCACGTGCCAATTGGAGCCACCACGTGCCCGGACGCGCTCTCACGCGCGGCTACCAGTAGGCTACTGACCGGCGTGTGTACTACATGCGCCACCGCCGGAGATAGTATCGATCGACGCGTGAACCCCAGCACCACCACCGGAGTTGCTGGCCTCCGATGCGTGCCGGAGCCGCCGTTAATCGGAGCGTGAATCTCACGCGCCACCACCGGTATCCTGCTCTCCGGTGAGCTGCGGTCCCGGGATGACCCATTTGTTCCTACCCAATTCAGCCTAGTTTGACCCGGTCCGACCCAATTCAAAGACAGATATATTTTAATTATGGAAAGGTCCCTGAACTTTCTCTAATTTTCAAAAACATACCCTTAAAGTCTCTGAAATTTTACAGTTTAGGCCCAAGTACGAAAAAAACTTCAAAAATTCATAACTTGAGATTTAGAAGGCCAAAAAATACACAAAAATACTAACGGACTCGTCTCGACAAGACCTATCCACTGGTATAATCAAAATATGCTTTCTATGCAAAAAAAATTAACGAAAATAAGAACCCGTGAAGAATTTTAAAGTATTAAAATCATCATACACTTGAATAGCCACTGGACACATAAAATTCTGCCTCAAACTCACATTAATGACCCATCAATGTCACACAGTACATCAATCATATAACATCAAACAAGAATCATGTAAGAACGTTTAAATCATAAAGGCAGAAAATATAAAACATGAAATTCCAGAGAATAATAAATGGAGTACCAATCATTGGCTCTGATACCAATGTTGGAATACTCACGTTCCTAAAGTACATACCCTAAGTATGCATAGAGAGGAATATTATACCTCTCACCGTAGGAGTATGTAGCAGCGGAAGATTGTAGGCAAACCAGTTGATACTCACGTTGGTGTTTCTGGATTCAATCTTCAACACGGGGTTGAAAGATTAAATTTTCACGAATTTGTATATAAACTGAATGAGGAATGTTAGAGAGAATTCAAGCGAGAGTTCACCCCTGAAAACTATTATGTGTTCTGTTTATGCGCATGTGTGTCCGATGTAACTCAGCGCAGTTTTCTTTATCCAAATTCAAATAAGAAAACTGTGAGAAAACCGCAGGAGTTACACAACTCCCTCTCTCACTGGGACACATAATTTCATATGTGGAAAATAATAAATAAATTGTTACGTTTTGCATTGAAAACTGTTCATCTTTTTGCGTGTCCCCAAGTGTAGGGAATCAATTGTAGCTCAGTATGTGACCAAGTAAAAATATCGAACCCAAGGGATTAGAGTTAAGCAAGATACACACTAAATAACTGTCACCACTAATAATTAAGACATAAAAACC
The DNA here is from genome assembly GCA_023678885.1 of Pogostemon cablin. Lineage (NCBI taxonomy): Eukaryota > Viridiplantae > Streptophyta > Magnoliopsida > Lamiales > Lamiaceae > Pogostemon > Pogostemon cablin. Next base: position 26,802,570 of record CM042983.1, on the reverse strand, counting down.
TTTTGTGAATTGGAATTATTAACTAATATTGCAGAAAATAAATACTAAATAAAATAAATAAATAGAAGTCACACTCAATCACATGTGTTTTAAGAGACAAGAACAAGATAGTTTTAGGAAAATCCAATTTATCATGTGAAATAAGACAAATAGACAAGTGAATCAAATCATGCAGAATTTTATAGGAATGCTCACTTAAGCATGCTAAACCACTCATGGGCAAGTGAGATTTAACAATTTTAAAGAACATAAATTCCTAGGACCAAATTAATAAGATAATTCCCTATTCCCTTTAGGTACTAAGGAAATTAAATACCCACAACCCCTTATTCGCTTTCTACATGATTCATATGCAAAATTCCATATAGGCTAGTGCAAGAGATCTATCTTGTATAGGTACTAAAGGAATTGGATTAGGGCTTCCTTACCATATTTCTCTTTAACGATGGTCATGCAAAGATAATAAGGTATCCTATATTGATGGTAAAACAATCAAAGGCTATATATTGGTTAATCCCTTCAATTATCACGAAATAACAAATATAATCATGAAACACATCCAAATACCAATCATACACCAATCAATGATCATATCATGAATATATAATTGATAAGAAAATTAAGAAACATGACCATAAAAGTCTAAAACAAAACTTCAATAAGGAATAAATATTCTGCAAAAATTATGATCACATATGTCTAAAATCTCAAATCAACATGATAAACTTTCAAACCCTAAAACTATCAAGAGGAAACTAGCACATGGTGTTACAAGTAACAACCGTAGTAAAAGATGAATACTTATCCATGAGTCTATAAATCAACAATAAGAAATTAAACGAGGAAGAAAAACCCTTGTCTGAAATAATTCTCTTTTCTTCTCTTTTCGTCTTGATGATCCTCCTCTGTTCTCCTTCTCAAGTAGCAAATACCGTGACTGAGTGTGATAGGTGAAAGGCGGGTGAAGGGTAGAGATGGATGGCGGAAGGTAATGGGTTAGGGTTTAAAACCATAGGTAATGTGGTGGTGGTAGATTATGCGGTTTCTCCACACTTTATGTGGTGATGAGAATGGGTATATATAGGTGTGAGAATTGAATAAAATAAGGAGTAGATCTTGAAAAATTAGGAAAAATATAATTATAGAAGATATGGAGTGATATTAAATTAGGAAATAACTTAGCCACCAAGAAAATAGGAAATAGAGGGTAATTTTCGTGAATTTTCGGAATTCTCGTCGGCAGCTACGCGACTTCACGGTTTTGAGCATAACTTCTTCATCCGAGCTCCGATTGAAGTGATTTTTTCGCTCACGCGACCCTCTCTTCGTAGCTTTCTAACCATGTATCACATGACCAGTTTGAACTTCTACAGAAATATAAAAAAATTATAGAATGTAGTCCTCTGTTTCCTTGACATCGTGCACAAATTCACGCTTCATTCCAACTTTGCACTTTTAATCCGTTTTCCACCTAAAAACACGAAATAACACCTCAAATGCACCAATATCTTAAATATATGAAAATGAATCATTTAGTGCTAAAATATGAATATAAATTCCACAAAATGGTGCTAAATCGGATCCTAAAACATGTAGATTTTCACACTAAACAAAAACTAATACTGTAAATATTTTTAACCGTTAGTTTGGACTTTGGAGTTCCACTTGCACTCTATTTTTTACTCTTTTAATTGTAGGTTAGTTTCATTTTTTATCACATTTATATAACTCCATATTATTTTTTTAAAAACACAAACACTTCTACTTAAAACACTTTTAGATCGAATCCTTTTTATTTGTAATAATTAGAGCACCATGATAGAGAAACAATTTCGAGAAACAAATACCAAAGTATTTTTCAAGCCAAGTTTGTTTGAGGTCTAAAAATGGATTCACATATCTCAAAAAGTTGTACTCCACTCTTTATTATTAAATGTCATACTCTTTAATATAAAAAATTACTCTCTCCGTCCCATGTTAATAGTTACGTTTCCTTTGTAAATTACAAAGGAAACATAACTATTAGCACGGGACGGAAGGAGTATATATTTTTAATTTTTTTTTTACTCTAACATTAATATGATTCATATTATAAATGATTTTTTCATTGAACAAATAATAATCTTAATAAAAAAAGTGAGAAACCTATTTATTTTCAAAGCCATGTTTAATAGTAGGTGTTAGAAAAGTGAAAAACCTATTAATTTTCAAAGTCATGTTTAATAGGTGTTTGGGTTTTCAAAACACACACTCACTCACTCCAAATAAATTCTTTATCTCTCTTTTTTTTTATACTCACTTTATTTTTAAAATTAATACTCTTATTTATAAATATATATATATATAATTGTTTTTTATATTTTAATTTGATATAAATAAATTAATATAAAACTAAAATGTATCATACCAGAAACTTAAAATAAATAAAAATGATCATTGTTATGATTTTTATGTTGGCCCAGTGGTTGAGAGGCCAACATTGAGGTGCCCCTGATTGAAAGGTCAGGGGTTCAAGTCCCCCGGAGCGCAATGGTGGAACAATTAATATTGAGGGCTACAGGCGACTGAACTGGGGGGTCAGTATGGAGCAATCACTTGGGGATCGAATTCTCCATTGCGTGACTACGGGGTCTCCATATCACTTGGGGATCGAATTCTCCATTGCGTGGCTACCGCGTTTACCTGGAGGCAGTTCTAAGGGGTCGAGGTTATTTTCTCGAGGACTTCTGAGGGGTCGGGATTATTTCCTCGAGAACTTAAAAAAAAGGACCATTAACAAACATGAACTACCCCACCCGCATTAAAACGTAATAAAAAGAAAAAGAAAAATGGGCATGTGTTTTTTCCTCTTTGAAACTAGCAGCCAAAAAGATATATCAAGAAATTCAATGGTGCCTATTTTCATGAACAATTGTTATTCTATTTCCCTAAAAATAAATGTTCCACATTTTTTTAAAAATCATCTAATAATTGTCCAATAACTCCAATCTAACACAATAATAACGTAAATTTTTCTCAAATTTGATTTTACATATATTTGCAGCAAATTTCACATTCCAAATCAAATTTTTATTTTACCATTTCTATTAATGAGAAATTCATTTAGTATAACATCAGTTATTATGACTTTATAAAGGTTTGTTAGGAGCTAAATTGAGAATATCCATCAATTATTATGACTTAATAAAGGTTTGTTAGGAGCTAAATTGAGAATATCCGAAATATTAAAATTCTCACTTGTAGAGTGACCTGATTATGTCACCCATTTGAAATTACCAATTGATGCGGGTAAACTTCGGTTTTTAGACATGGTACAAGTTGTTCCTTGCTTGACCTGTTCATACGTGTTTTAAAATGGTCAACTGCACATCAATATAAGTGGCATGTTAAAATGATTTAATTAAATATTAAATACCATTTCTTTTCTCTAACAAACTTAAGGTTTTAAATAAGTTCATTTAACAAATATCCCGTAGAAATATTATTTTTTTAAAATAATAAATAATTAATGAATAAAGAGTAGCTAGTCATTTTATATTTTACTTTTAAATTGTAAAGAGTTTTGTATATTTATTTATTTATTGAATTTTAATAAATAAATCATCCTTGCCTTCCGAACAACCCACTTCTTTTTTATTTTCGTACCTAATAATTCCTTCATTTTTTATTCCTCGATTTACATTCTAAAACGATAAAAATGCTTTATCTGATGGAAATCTCTCCTTCCTCCTCATCCAAGGAAAGAGTTTAGAGTAAGGAATGGAATGGATAAAATATATGGAGGTGTAAACCGCAATGCAGATAAAGCTAATAGTTGTATGTAAAATGGTGAAAAAAATATAGAACACAGATGTTGTTGGTAAAAGAAGTAAAATTGGGGTAAACAGGATAGATCCAACTACATTTTGCTCAACAGTATAGTCATAGCTGTCCAATCTGTGGCGCAGAGGATTCTGCTTCCTACCCCTGCAATCATTCAACAGTTACGTCATCGGACTAAATCACCACCTCAGGTCCCTGTATATCAAGATGTACTATTATGAAACGTGAAAGATATTTTACCGAAATAGGCGCCACAAGGCTGCCAATGCCTGAATCAGAGTTGAATAGAGGAGCGACAAAAATAAATGAAGAGCCAAAACATGCATTGTTAATAATGAAATTATGTCGATTGCCAGTGCTGCTGCAGAAGTTAAGCCAAATATAATACCGCATAAAGCAAGCCCTTTTGTGATATAAATGAGAAGAAAACCCAAAAAAGCCCAAAGAGTGGACCAAATCTGAATCGCATTTAGGGATACCATGCCAAGAACTCCTGCTAGCTCAGTGTTCAACTTAAAACCAGCCGGATTTCCCATAAGCCATACACAACCAGTACGCAACCAATCATTTGCACAATCTTTATGAATGAATCAAACATAAACCTGCTTCATAATGCAATGACATACAAGATGTCCACTGTCAAGATTCACAAACTGATGGTATAAGTTGGTTCTTGAAAGCACACAGTGGCCTCAGAACAATAATATAATAGAATGAACATTCAAGAATAAATCTTTTGCAAATTCAATCCATGAAAAACACAACAGCAACAGGAGAAATGCAGAAAACATGCAATAATGAAAGATCAGCAGAAGGCTATGAACATATGGAATTGTAATTATTCATTGATCATTATGAATTGCAGGGATCAATCTACAGTTGCAAAATATTTGATCTCAGATCCAATAATATGAACAAGGAGATTGATTATTCAGAGGCCTTCTCACACACACTTCCACCCAACTCACAGTAATACACGCGGAATTCACACTTGGGAGAAATCACTTTCAACAGCATACTGGCAGTATCTTCATGCCTCACTTTAGACCCTTCCATCTCCACCAACGCCGCCGCCACAATCCTATCGTAGCCACCGCCGCCTCCGGCAACATACGCTACCAATGCCGCTTGAACCGGCCCAAGACTAGGATTATAAGCAGCAGACTCAACATAAGAGCCCTTATACACTTTTCCTTCGCAATCCATCAATGCCACCCCTGATGGACACCCACTGTACGGAGCGTGAGAACTGTTTGCTGCTTCCAACGCTGCTTCCATCAGAACAGACTCATCCGTTCCACAATCCCCATTACTTAATTTAATTGGATCCACACCTCCATTGGCGAAATTTGCATCACCCTGAGGCAATAGATCCAACATGTTGTCATGATTCTCAAGCAGTAGCGGCGTTTCCTGATCGAGCAAATCGTGTGGACCGAACGGATTGGGTAGAAATTTGGTCAAGGGCTTAAATTCTGGAGATTCGTAGTCTTCATCAGTGACGAGGATTTGTAGGGATGAGGAGTGGCGGAGTTCCTGGAAGAATTGGCGGCAGTGGCCGCAGGGGGCGGCAGAGACGGCGACGGAAAGGAGGCGAGGGCAGCCGTGGACGGCGAGATTAGTGAGGAGGAACTGCTCAGCGTGAACAGAGTGATGGAGGGGCAATCCGGGGAATTCGAGATTAACGCCGACGAATATCCGGCCGTCGGAGCCAAGACCGACGGCTCCGACGTGGTAGTTGGAGATGGGGGGTCGGGCTAAGGACTTGGCCGAGGGGACGAGGTGGGGGAGGAGGTTGAGGACGGAGGAGAGGTTGAGAGATTGAGCAATGGATTCCGCATCTGATGCCTCGATCACAAATTGAGTTGCAGTGAATTGACGATGGTTGTTCATATTTTGGGTGTGTGAGAGAGACCAAGAAAGTTGGATGAATTGAAAGTAGATGAGATTGCAGATGTTGTCGTGCCTACTGCCTAGTGGGTTATTGGATGCTGGAAGAAAGTGGAGAAATTGCCCCAATTTTCATTTTTTAAAGGGTTTTTTTTTTAAATCAATTTTTAAAAAAAATATTCTTGACTCATTTAAAATAAGTACCGCAAAAAACTTTTACAACAAGAACTAGCGTATACTATAGTAGTAGTGTCGGATGACTTATTAAATTATCGATTCACCGAAAATTAAGAAATTAACAAAATTAAAAGTTAAAAGCAGTTACAATTTTATTGGGATTTTATAAGAATTACAAATAAATGAATATATTAGCTGCAAATATAAGCAAAGAAAAAAATAAAAAAATATGTGATATGATGAATAAATTTCAAATAATAATATCTCCTTAAGTTCCCTATAAGGTGCTAATATTTCATTTTTTACGTGCTATGAATTCACTAAAATTTAAGCATCCTCACCTAATCAACTAATCTTACAACTAAAAATGGTGTTCTATCACATGATTATAAATAGGAAAAATATATTTTTTCGTCCGTTAACTTTCACTCATTTTGAAATTAGACCATTAACTTTTTCAATTTTGAAATTAGTCCGTTAATTTGATAACAATTTGGAAATTAGTCCATTAACTTCATAAAATTCAACATTTTGGTCCTTTGACCTGCTATGGCAGGTCATTTGAATATTTCACTCCAATTAATTTATATCATATTTTTATTTAATCAATTTTATCTCACTTTTCATTTTTCACTTCCGTATGCCAAACAAATAATATTGATCTCAATACTAAAGTGGAACAAATTTAACTAAATATTGATACTTCCTCCATCCACTCGAAAGAGAGTCTTTTTTTCATTTTGGTCGTCCGTTTCAAAGAGGGTCACTTCATTTTTTACACAGATGGGATCCACACACACCCACTAATACAATTAAAATATGGGGTCCACACTCCCACTAATACAACTACCCACTAAATATTAAATAACAATACTTCTTAAAAAACGTACACAAAAGCAAAATGCCCTCTTCCGGACGGACGGAGGGAGTATAATATAAATTCTTAGTGGATATATATATATATATATATATATATATATATATATATATATATATATATATATATATATATATATATACTATTTTACAAAAAAGGGTCCACACTCCCACTAATACAACTACCCACTAAATATTAAATAACAATACTTCTTAAAAAACGTACACAAAAGCAAAATGCCCTCTTCCGGACGGACGGAGGGAGTATAATATAAATTCTTAGTGGGGGGCTATTTTTTTGTAAAATAGTATATATATATATATATATATATACTAAGAATTTATATTATACTCCCTCCGTCCGTCCGGAAGAGGGCATTTTGCTTTTGTGTACGTTTTTTAAGAAGTATTGTTATTTAATATTTAGTGGGTAGTTGTATTAGTGGGAGTGTGGACCCTATATTTTAATTGTATTAGTGGGTGTGTGTGGATCCCATATATATATATATATATATATATATATATATATATATATATATATATATATATATATATTACATATTTTTTATTTTTATCTTTTAGAATAACCTGCTAATGACATGTTGAAACGAACGATTTTGTTGAACTTGGTAAACATGATGGACCATTTTCAAAATTTTCAAATATAATGGACGATTTTCAAAATTTTGCAAATATAATGGACGATTTTCAAAAAGTAAAAAACTTATGGACTAAATTCAAAATTGGACAAAGTTAACGGACGAAAAAATCTATTTTCCCTTATAAATATAAGAGGATGACTCTATTTTCTTCTTACACTAATACACATGAGATATATAATGAAATGATTCAACTAAAAATCCTAAACATAATAATTTAAGGCAAAAACTTGTGTGTGTCAGGGCGCACGGGAACACATTTTGTGTGTCTTTAGAATTTTGTGTTAAATTATAGTATAGCCTTTAGTATAGAGATGTGTACCCTTTATTTTTTGAATAAAAATAAAAAATATTAATAAAAGTGTATACCCTTTAAAACAAAATGATGTACTTTTATTAATTAAAGTGTATATACTTTAAAACAAAATAATGCATCCTTATTCATGATACTAAATTCTAAAGGCGCACGGTGTACGTTCGGACGCGCGCAAGCCTCACTCATAATTTAATTCTCATTCTAACCATACGTCCAAAATAATTAATTACACAAATCAAACAATTAACATTAATTATAAAAATAATTTAATACTTAATTAAGAATAAAATTAAATAGTATCAAAATAATTTATCCAACACAAATCATAGAGATAATCTCACATGATAGTATTTAAGTAAACAAAATAAATTGTCTTTGTAAAAATGCTTCTCGTTTGAATTTCTTCAACTATGATTCTATTATAAAATTGTATTTCAATGCAAATATCTAGTTGCTTGGGCCTCCAAAACTTTGCTTTAAAAAAAATGGCAAAGTATTGCCTATTCTCGATAACACTGTGCTCTAAAATTCAAATTTTTTTTAAAGTTGTACTTCCCACGTCCTACTGAAAGTTTATAATTTTATTAAATTGAGTGTCTCACTCAAAGATTATCATTTTTAACTTTTAGAAACAGGGTCTCACATATGACCAATTACTCACTACTAATACAACTATCTACTACATATAAAATAATAATACTTCTTAATTTACGTGAAAAAAATAAATGAGACATTTGCCCGAGGGCCAGATGGAGTAGTCTTTGATGTTAAATGTTATACTATATTTTAATATAAAATTTTATATCCTTAATTTTATGAGAAAAAAACTTAATTTTTTAAATAATTATTTATGCTTTTCATATTTCAATTGTCATTTTCAATAAAAATATGGGGCCGGCTATTTGCACCCAAAATTACTAAACGTACCCCAAAAATATTTAAATTAAATCATCATTAATTAATAAGACATAATTACCCTTATAAAACTTATATATGTTCGGTTGCAACAACCGAAGAAAGATGATAATTCCTCTTTAAATGAAAGTAAGCAAGTTTCTGTTGATTTTCTATCAACGGAAGTGGCAGTAACAATGATTATGATTTAGACGAATTTATGACCAATACCACTGTCCGTTGATAGAATCAACAGAAACTACTTACTATCAACGGAATCACCATTTTTTTAAAGATTAATGAAACTTATATGTTATCTTATATATTCGGTAATGTAGATATAAATTAAAAAAATCACTAATCTCGGTTGTATCGAACATATAAGATATATGAATTCTTTATTCTATTCGATTCGAACATATATATATAAGTTTTATAAAGATAACTATATCTTATTAATTAATGATGATTTAATTTAAATATTTTTGGAGTACGTTTAATAATTTTGGAGGTGCGAATACCCAGCCCCTTAACATATTACACTCTTATTAATTAATATGGCAATGACTAGGGTGGGAAAGGTCCACCAAATTGAATTGATGGAACCTCCTGCCTTCACCTTCAATGTGTGTTTCACTGTTTTATCTAATTTAAATTTTTTTTCTTTTTGTACGGTTTGCTGTTTGTTTTTTTATTTTTTTATTGTTCTGTTTTTTTATTTAATTTTCAAGATATAATTATAATTTCAACCTTATGGTTTAAGGTATACTCCCTCCGTCCCACCCAAATGCTTTTTGTATGTGAATTAAGGAGTATTATTATTTAATGTGTAGTGTGTAGTTGTATTAGTGGGAGTGTGGAACCATATTTTAATTATATTAGTGTGTGTGGGTCCTATGTGTATAAAAAAGGAAAGGAAACCCTTTGGGTGAGACGAACAAATTGGAAAAAAGAGACCCTTTGGATTGGACGGAGGGAGTATTTAATTCTTAGAATTTAGAGTTTAGGGTATAATTGTAATTTCACCATTGTAGTTTAGGGTATATTTCACTCATAGGGTTTAGGGTTAGGGTATAATTGTAATTTCACCCTTGTGGTTTAGGGTATATTTCACTCATAGGGTTGAGGATTTAGGGTATAATTGTAATTTCACCCTTGTGGTTTAGGACAGTGTTTTCATAACCGGACCGGAGATCGAACCGGTAGCCTCAACGGTTCACGGTCGGACTGGTCGAACCGGCGGTTCAACCGAAAAAATTAAAATTACACTTTTTTTTATAATATCTTATATATTTTATATATGATTATATATTAATTTGTTTAGTGTACATTTAAATAAATACCTAATTAAAAAATAATAGGAATAGATTGAAAGAGGAAATTTTATTTTGAAGAAATATGATTTTTGAATTTTAAATTCTTATAATAGCTAACTAGTTCGATCACAAATAAATAAATTGGAAAGAAATATATTAATAATTATTATTTTAATCCGCTTTAATAATAAATATTCCTATGAATTAAAATTTGAAATAAATTTAGAAGAAAAACTTGATTGAATTATTAAATTGAAATAAATTTGGGATATAAAAAAATTTGAAATAAAATAAAAATCTAAAAAAGAATTAAAAAAAATATCAAAACCGGCGTTTTTCGGTTCGGCCGTTCCAACCGATTTTTTCAGTTTTGACCGGTCCGAACCGGTTCTTCCCGGTAATAAGCCAAAAACGGTTCTTAGCGGGTGATCGGACCGGTCACCGGACTAGTTCCCAGTCCAACCGGTCGAATCGGCCAGTCCGGTCCATTCTGACAACATTGGTTTAGGGTATACTTTACCCTAAGGTTTAGGGTATAATTGTAATTTCACCTTGTGATTTAGGGTATATTTTATTTTAAGGTTTAAGGTTTAGGGTATAATTGTAATTTTACTCTTATGATTTAGGTTTTATGATTTTAGAGTATAGGGTAGGTATTGAGTGAGACCGTCTCACGGATTCCCTTATATGAGATGGATCATCCATTATCAATTAAACATATTATAATTTAAATTTTAAAAATAAAATAGTAAAAATGACGTCCCTGTTTGGCTTCCGTAATCACGAAACGCACATCTACCAGCCCACTTTGGCAATCCATATTCGCTGGGCACACGGCATATCTACCAACCTTAATTAATTGAAATCTAAGAAATGTTTAAGAAATGTTAATAATTTGAATCAAATTATTATTATTATTATTATTATTATTATTAATTGTTTATTAGATAGTTCAATTGTTCTATTATTACTTTATTTTGATCGAGTATCATTTTATATTAAAATTGTTATCACTTTTTATTCATTCTAAAAATTATAAAATAATTTAATTTAGTGGTTATCACTTATTTTTTTATCATGTATTACTTTTTATTTAATATGTTGTCACTTTTTATTATTCTAATGAATTATTCATGAAATAATACAATTAGGCATATACAAGGACGAAAATATCCCGATATATCCATGATATATCCACGATATATCCATTTTTCAGAGTACCGATATCGATAAGAGGAAAAAGATATTTCCTTTCTGATATCGAGGATATATCGAAAAATATTGGTAACAATATCGATATCGAATTGTCACAGTTTAAATTTTTCCAGATTTCGAGATATATCGACACAATATCGACAAAATATCGATGATATATCAAAAATATCAAAAAAAATATCTATAATTTAAAAAAAAATAAAATAAAATTTTGTTTTATTTTTACTAACCAAAAACTTTTTTTTATTAATATGTTTGATTTTAAAAAATAAATAAAAAATAAAGCAACACTTGCATGGTGAGATTGTTTTACGTTTGATTAATTGATTATCACTTTTTATTAAAATTTTTATCACTTTTCATTAACATTATTATGACTAAGTAAATCAAGAGGGTTCACGTACACAGTATATTGTGACTAGACTGCATATTCAGAATTATGTTCATAATTTTTCTAATTCGATAAGTTGGTACCAATATTATTTAGATTTAGACGGCATGACATTTTTTACATTTGAGCCTCATATATCATCATTTTGATTTTAGTTATTATGTATTAAAACAATAAGTAGTAATTATTGTATGACTCCACACTATTTAAATATATTGTTATTGATTTGTTTATCATGTGCTATGAGTTTTTATTGAGATTTAAAGTATATTTATATATTAAAATTAGTTATAATATATTGAAAAGTTAATTAATTAATTTTCTCTATTTTTTTCAAGTTTCTGTGATTTTTTAAATTTTTATCGATATTCGATATATCCATCGATATATTCATAAATTTGAGGTACCTATATTTTTATCGATATCGATATTTTCATCCTTGGGCATATATCACATTTCTTTAATTATGAATCACTTTTTATTAAAAATGTTGTCACTTTTTATTATTCCAATAAATTGTTCGTACTTTTTGTTATTCCAATAAAATTTTCGTGTAATATATTTTTAATTAGTTATCACTTTTTATTGTAGATATTATCATTTTTATTTTAAAATGTTATCACTTTTCATTTATATTATAAATTGTTCATAAAATAAAAATTTTCTTGTAATACATTCTTAATTAGTTATCACTATTTATTAAAGATATTATCAATTTTCTTTTAAAATGTTATCATGACTTTTCTTTATATTATAAATTATTCATAAAATAGTTCACTACATAATTGTCACTTTTCATCAATAAAGTATCATATTTTATACTTTTGTAATATTAAAATTAATTAAATTAATAATAAATTTTAAATTGTTATATTTTTAATAAAATAAATAAATTAAATAAGAAAAACGTTGAAAATTTTTATATAAATGTAATGCCTAATTAAATTTTCTTTTATAATTAATTTTTAAAATTTTAAATTTAATATCAACAAAAAAATAAGGCTCTTTAAATTTATTTAGACCTAATTAATTTTATTTTACAACTAATTATTCTATTTTCTAATTTCATAACAACCAAATAGGGCCCTTTAAAATTATTGAGTGGGTTAATGGGTGATCCGTCTCACATAAGGGGATCCGTGAGACGGTCTCACCCAAGTCTTTTCCTAAGTATAATGGTCTTTTAAATATAATAAAATAAAATAAAATTAAAAAAATAATATTAATGGTAAGGGAACCACATATTAATTAATTACATTAATTAGGAAGAGGTGGGGACCAACGTTTCCACCAATTCATTTGGTGAAACCAGTTCTACCATCGAAAGTCTTACTTGCGTAGTAAATGGCGTAAAACTTCTTTTCCTTCAGCTGTCCAAGCACCACTCCAAGTACTACATCACTTGCATCACACATTAGTACAAACGGTTGAGTCCAATCCGGTGTGATCAAGATAGGTGCAGTGATAAGCGCCTCCTTCAAAACTTGAAAAGCTGTTAAACATTCATCATCAAACACAAAAGGAACATCCTTTTCAAGTAAGTGAGATAAGGGCTTAGAGTATTTTGAGAAGTCTTTTATGAATCTCCTGTAAAAACCAGCGTGTCCAAGGAAGGACCACACTCCTCTTTCATTGGTCGGTAGTGGAAGCTTCTCAATCGCCACCACTTTAGCACGATCTACCTGCAACCCTTTAGCCGAAACATGATGCCCAAGAACAATCCCATCCTTCACCATGAAGTGGCACTTCTCCCAATTCAAGACAAGATTAGTCACTTGGCATCTCTTCAAAACAGTAGCTAGGTTAGACAAACAAATATCAAAGGAGGAACCAAAAACAGAAAAATCATCCATGAATACATCCATGATCTTCTCTATCAACCCATCGAATATTGCCATCATGCATCTCTGAAAAGTAGCAGGCGCATTACATAACCCAAATGGCATTTTTCGAAAAGCAAAGGTCCCGTAGGGTCAAGTAAAAGTGATCTTTTCTTGATCCTCGGGGGCAATCATGATTTGGTTGTACCCCGAGTATCCATCCAAGAAACAATAAAACTCATACACTGCAAGACGATCTAACATTTGATCCATGAAAGGAAGAGGAAAATGATCCTTACACGTGTTTTCATTCAACTTCCTATAATCTACACATGTACGCTATCCCGTAGGAATCCTTGTGGCTATCGCTTCTCCATCCTCAGCTTTCACGATAGTCATACCCCCTTTTTTAGCAACTACATGCAATGGACTCACATGGGGACTATCACTAATAGGATATATGATTCCGGCATCCAACCACGTAAGGATTTGCTTCCTAATTACCTCTTGAATCGCGGGATTAACCCTCCGCTGATTCTGAACAATTGCCTTTGCCTCTTCTAGCAATCTTATCCTATGCATACAATACGAAGGACTAATTCCTTTCAAATCCTCAAGAGACCAACCAATCGCAGATTTATACTTCCTAAGAACGTTCAATAACTCCTCAAGTTGATCATCATCAAGAGAAGAAAATACAATTACCGGGTATTTTTCATTGTCGCTAAGAAAGGCGTACTTCAAGTGTTCCGGCAAAAGTTTCAACTCCTCTTTCCTCACCTCCATCGGAGGGCTCTCGTTATCCAAAGGCAAGTACTTCCTAGTCCACTTGACTTCTTCCACCTTAGTTCTTCCCGATTCAAACCTGTCATCACCCAAAACAAGTAAGTTTTCAAGAAAGTCAATACATACCTCGTTGGAGAGTCCGTCAAGCTCCGTAGTGGTATAAGTAAGAGATTCCATCAAACATGTCTCAAGAGGATCCTTTGACAGGATAAGAGACATGTCCTCTTTCACAATCTCCTCCACCACGTCAATACTATGACACTGCGACTCCATGGGCATCTTCATTGCTTTGTCTAAGTTGAAAAGAACTTCTTCTTTGTCCATCCGCAATCTAAGCTCTCATTTCTGAACATCAATCATAGCTCCAGCAGTAGCAAGGAAAGGTCTCCCCAAGATTAAAGGGATATTATCCTTGTCTTCTTCCATCTCTAGCACAAGAAAGACTAGCTTCTCCACTTTGACGAGAACGTCTTCAATTATACCTTTTGGAAACGTCATCGACCTGTCCTCCAATTGGAGAACCACTGTTGTAGGAGTAAGCTCCCCCATACCAAGCCTCTGAAAGATGGACAAAGGCATCAAATTGATGCTCGCCCCTAGATCGCACAAAGCTCGCCGTGCCGGTCCCTTTCCGATTTCACATAGAATAGTGAAGCTCCCCAGATCCTTCATCTTTTGCGGCAGCTTCTTTTGGATGATTGAGCTGCAATTCTCAGATAAATTCACCGTTTCAATTCCGGTTAAGCTCCGCTTCTTCAACAATATGTCCTTTAGAAATCGGGCATAATACGGCATCTCCATGATTGCCTCTGAGAAAGGAATGCTCAAGCTTATTTTGTTCATTATCTCTGAAAACTTCTTGAACTTCTCTTCCAATCCCTTCTTCACAAGCTTGTAAGGAAACGGCGGAGGTATCTTTGTTTTGGGAATCCCCCATTCATCACGATCAACCTTCTCCGCTTTCTCCTTTTCGGCTCTCAAACGCTTGGCTCTCTCCCATTTTTTCTCAGCTATTATCTCAGTACTTTGTTCATTCTGAACCACTGGAGTAGAATCAACATCATCGAGAGTGTTCGGAGGGGCAACAGGCAATTTCTGGTGGGGTTCGACCAGGGTTCGTCCTGTGGAACAGGTCGAACCATGTACGTACTGGTCGAACCTACCTTCTGGACAACGGCTCTCTTTTTGAATTTGAGGTTTGACCTGGGTTCGACCTGTTGGATAGGTCGAACCAAGATTGGTTTGGTCGAATCGGTGTTCTGGAAAAATAGAGTGCTCCGAGTTGTGGGGTTCGACCATGGTTCGACCTGTGGGACAAGTCGAACCATCTGCAGTTTGGTCGAACCGATGCTGCAGTCTCTCTTGATCGTGTCCAGTGTGTTGGTTCGACCTTCCCTGTATGGTTCGACCTTCAATGTTGGTCGAACCATTTTATTCCGGCTTCATAGGTCCCTCGTACTGCGTTCCCAACCTTAATGTGATGGCGTTGCAGGACCTTGGATTCTCAATACTTTGAGATGGGAACTTCCCTTTCTCAAGAGTTTGAGTAAGCTTGTTAACACTTCCTGCCATCTCCCCCATCAGTAACGTAAGGTCCTTCACCTGCTTAGATATAACCTCATGGTTTGCATCGATTTTCTTTTCAAGTTTGGCCTTAAGGCGGTTAACTCTTTTATCATTCTTGGCCATATACCTGTTCACAGTATCCTCAAGACCCAGTTTTCCTTCTTCTACCTTAGCACCCGGATCAACACCCATCGGAGGTTGAATCACATTATTCGGATTGCTCCATGAGAACTCCGGCCTCCTAGGCTGTTGATAACTACCCGGGGGACCACGATTATTAAAGTTTCCTCGATAGTTCCCTTGGTAGTTTCGGTTTCCTTGGTCTGGATACCTAGTCCCTTGAATACTTTGACTCATGGCATAGTGTGCCTCTTCCAACTCCTCTTGGATTGGTCCCTCATTCTTTAACTCCTGTTGCATGATTGGTACGCGCTGAGATAATTCGCTGGTTTGCTTCTGTTGGGATTCAAGTAGCTTGTTCATATTGGACAAGCTAGAGACGATCTCATCCTCTCTACTTGTTTTAACCATTGCTTGTTCAACCTTAGCTACCTTACCGAGGACATAAGTACCTCTAACTCTATCAGTTGGTCAATCCCTTGAATTCATCGAAATATCTTCAAACAACTTTTCGGCCTCTACGGATGACTTTGTAAGCAATGCTCCATTAGAGGAAGCATCCAATAAAACTCGTGAATCACAGTTCAATCCATTGTAGAATATACTGATATATTGAGCTTTAGATAGCCCATGTTGAGGACACTTCCTAAGCATGTCCTTGAATCTATCCCATGCTTCATGAAATTTTTCTCCTCCACCCATAGCGAATTGGTTAATGTCTTGCTTCATCTTAAACACCTTTGAAGGTGGCATATACCTCTCCAAGAACCTTAACTTCAGTTGCTCCCAAGTGGTGCACTCAGCTGCGTTGATAGTGTCGTACCAATCTCTCGTCTTTTCAGTAAGCGAGAATTTGAACAAGAGGATCTTCCTAGCATCTTCATGTTCTCCTGCGTCTTTTTGAGTACTTGCATAGCCCAAGAACTTGTTCAGATGCTGCTGCGGATCCTCGAAAGACCCTCCTGAAAAGGAGTTCCTTTCTATCATGCTAATAAGAGTGGGATGAAGATCGAACGCTGAATTAGTTCCCCTTGCTCCTAGAAGCCCAAAATTTCCAGCCCCATTGTTTTTGAAAACCTCTCGGATGGCTAGATTATCCGGATTCGCTGCCATGTTGACTGTCCTTACTCCCGAATTAACTTCAGTTGTAGCTTCAATCATCTGCGAAATCTGCTCGTCAACTTCAACTCCAAAATTCAGAGCTTCAGTTGGATCAATAGTCTTTGCCTTGCTCTTATTCTTCTTTCTTGATGATGCTCCGATTTCAGGAATATAGGGTTCAAGTTCACCTTTCTTTGATCTCGTGAGCATGCACCTAAAAAGAACTAGAATTAAAACAACAAAACAAGAAAAATAGCCTTTACAAACTAGAAATAACAAAAAGATATTTTAAGTCGTCCCCGGCAACGGCGCCAAAAACTTGATGGGCGTTTTCTCAACACACAATTAATCTCCAAGTATGAAGGATATCAATTGTAGTTTCGAAGGTGACCAAGTTAAATATCGAATCCACGGGACGGATAAATATCAATTTAATTACGTTCTAGTAGATTATGACTATTTTGGAAATAAAATAGTTGGTTTATAAACTAAGTAAAAATTAAAATAGCTAATAAATAACAAGAAAAAGAAAATAATAGTTGTGATCAGATAAGATGATAGGTAGTTCGCCAGGCCATCCAGTTTCCTTCGTTAATTCGTACTTTCGTGTGTCGATGTCCGACTCTGCCTTATGGTTTATGGACGTATCGCTAGACCATGCGAATCTATTCTATAGACACAAATAGATAAGCTTTTGACACGTGTGAGTATCCTCAGAGCAAGACGTATACTTTACCCCCCTTTCTAGGTACTATCATAATCAATTATTTTCCGTGCACTTAGTACTCTAACCCGATTTGATCTCCCTTTTTAGGTACTATAAAGTTATACTCTTTATCCTACTTGTTAACCCGAATTCAATTCAATTAACGAATATTCATATAAGACAGTTCTAATAAGACTTCGGAATCCCTTCACTTAGAATTATAACAATAAACCCTGCTCATTAGTGAACGCACTCAACCAATAACCATGTTATGCATTCAGACTCTACACAACGATTATTGATGCACAAAACAACTATGAGTATGGATTAAAAACGTGCAATCTTATATAAAATAAACCACAAGTAGTGTTGTACGGAGTATACACACGAAATACAAATTAACTCATGAAACCTTCGTAACCCTAGAACTACTGAAGTGGCTCTAGCCCATGATTGATCTAAGAACAATCATGGTTAGTTGGACCAATCTTACTTGAATCTCCAGCTACACCTATTCACCACCCTCCGGATAGATCACCAATCTCTTCTCTTGTCTCCTCTTATGATTCTCGCGTCGTCGTGATTCGTTCTTGGACGTCTTCCTTGACTGCATGAGCCTCCTTTTATACTTGTAATCACATCTCTAGGGCTTGGAATGGGCTTTTCAAGTGATCCCACGCGTTTTGGCCTCGAAAATCCGGATAAGGTAAGTTTCCGCGTTTTGGTTCGACCTCGTCAAACAGGTCGAACCACTGGCCAACAGGTCGAACCCCAGGTCGAACCCTGCTACTGGACACATTCTGCACTTGGTTCGACCTCTTGTACAGGTCGAACCACTCCCTCACAGGTCGAACCTCAGGTCGAACCACGCTACTGGATAATTTCCGCTCCTGGTTCGACCAACTGTCAGGTCGAACCCCAACGTCGTGGTCAAACTTCTCTTCTCGCGAACTGGTTCGACCATGGTTCGACCTGATGAACAGGTCGAACCCCTTGAGTCGTGGTCGAACCCTCCTTCTGCTGTTTCGCAATGCTGGTTCGACCTGTAGGAGAGGTCGAACCCTCCTCCAACCAGGTCGAACCCTACTCTTTCCTTGGCGGTTCGCGTGGTTCTGACTTCGTCTCTTCGATTCTTGGCACTTCCACTCCGTTTTTTCTATGAAAACCACTTAAATAGCTCCACTAACACCTGATTCATGCTAATTCACAGTATATATAGGTTTTCCACCCATTTCCACCTCAAAACTCTCCAAAATTAGCATAAAACATGATGCCAAACTTGTGAATTTACACACTCATCAATGATCAATTGAAAAATCCTAGATTACAGGATAAAATTAGTCTTTTGAAAAATTAATTTTCATTAGAAATTTGCAATGATCATCCTACTGCTTTTTGGAATAGAAAAAAACATATTATTTCTTTACCTTATGAGGATTCTTTTGATGAAAAGAATATTCCAACAAAGGCTAGACCTTGTCAAATGAATTCAGAATATTTAGAATTGTGTAAGAAAGAAATTGAATCTTTATTACATAAAGGACTCATTAGTCATTCTCAATCTTCTTGGTCATGTACTGCATTTTATGTTAATAAACATTCTGAGATTGAAAGAGGTATACCAAGATTGGTTATTAATTATAAACCTCTAAATAAAGTTCTGAAATGGATCAGACATCCAATTCCTAATAAAAAGGATTTATTGGATAGACTTTATAATAGTCTGATATTTTCAAAATTTGATCTTAAATCAGGATACTGGCAAATTCAGATTAATAAATCTGATAGATACAAGACAGCATTTAATGTTCCAATAGGACATTATGAATGGAATGTAATGACATTTGGGTTAAAAAATGCTCCTTCTGAATTTCAGAATATTATGAATGATATCTTTACTCCTTATAGTGAATTTATAATTGTTTATATTGATGATATCTTGGTTTATTCAAAAACTATTGAAATGCATTTTAAACATTTGCATATTTTTAAATCATTAATTATTCAGAATGGATTAGTTATTTCTAAACCAAAAATGGAATTATTTCAGACTAGAATTTGATTTCTAGGTCATATCATTGAAAAAGGAAATATTATTCCTATTAATAGAAGCATTGATTTTGCTGATAAATTTCCCAATGAGATAACTGATAAAACTCAGTTACAAAGATTTTTAGGAAGTCTTAATTATATTGCTCCTTATTATCATAATTTGGTTAAGGACACAGCTATTTTATATGATAGACTTAAGAAGAATCCGAAACCATGGACTAATAGTCATACTGATGCTGTTAGAAAGATTAAATCCAGAGTTAAAGCTTTACCTTGCTTAATGATTAGTAATCCAAATTGGAAAAAGATTATAGAGACAGATGCCTCTAATATAGGATTTGGTGGTATATTAACCCAGATTAATCCAGATAATAAACAAACATATCTTGTTAGATTTCATTCTGGGAAATGGAATGATTCTCAGAAAAATTATGCTAATATTGCTAAAGAGATTCTTGCAATTGTCAAATGTGTTTTAAAATTTCAAGATGATTTATATAATCAGAAATTTACTATTGTAACAGATTGCAATGCAGCTAAATTTATATTTCAAAAAGATTTCAAACATGATGTTTCTAAGCAAATGTTTGCTAGATGGCAAGCTCATTTAGCCCCATTTGATTTTGAAATTGTTTATAAAAAAGGAGAAGATAATAGTCTTCCAGATTTCTTAACTCGTGAATTAGGATTAGGATATGATTCACGAGTTAAGAAATCAGACTATTATGTTCCTACTTAATATCATTATTTACACTAGCGTTTTCGACCCGTGCAATGCACGGGATTGTGTTTAATATTTATAATTTTTATTTTATTTAATTTTAATTCACTGAAAACGAATAAAGTTATAGTGATTATAAAATAAGCATATAATTGTAAAGTCTTACTGATTATCTACATTTGAATTTTGAATATTATATATTAAATTTTATCTTCTTATTATATTAGTTTATTTTAAGCATAGTATGTTGAGTTTTTTGGAACGAAATTATTGTTATGTTTTTTTGGAACGAAGTTATTCTTATGTTTTAATATGTTTATACTCGTCATATTTGTTATATATCAATTTTATAAAATTATATCTTTTCTGTATGTTTTTATGTCCTATATGCTTATAAATGTTCAATGCGAATAATTTTATAGTGAATGTAGTATGTGCATTAAATTTCATACATAGTTTCTTGAATCGTAAAAAAAAGTTATGGAAAAATCAAAATATAATATTACAAATCTTATTATTTGTGAAAAGTAACATGTAATTTGTAATTTATATGTCCAATAACTTTATAGTATGTTTTGCAAAGCATAATTATTTTTGTTCAATGTAGTACGTCCAAAACGTTTATCCTATATATTTTGCAAAACTCAATACTTTGCTGTCTAATAAATTTCGTAAATGTTTTACAGATATTGAAATAGGCATGGGAAGATTTCACTTATATAAACTACTCTGCAACATAATTGTCTTTAATTGTTAAAAAAAACTTGGTAAATGATATTGCAAGTCAGCCAATGATATTAGGTATTGCAGCAATCATTAAATAATTAACAATAGATCATTACAGGTGATTTCTAGCTCTGACATTCAATAAAAAATAAAATAGGAAGATTGTTCCAATCAATTGAATTAATACAAAAACATGACTAATAAGAATTGAGTTGATGATCTATGAATAAATCAAAGATTTTACACTGATGCTTCATTACCGTCATTGGCCGCTGCATGTTCAAGCCTTGAAATCGCCTCAACCAATGTCAGATCTTGCATCTGCATCACCAAATGCGATGCAATTACTATTAGACAAAATTATTTCGAAAGTGGATTAACATTGTTGTAATTAAATTTATTGCAACCTTAAGAAACTTTGAAGTTAGATCAATTGTAATGGATCAGGTAATTCTTCATTAATCACTTGTTACACCTGCCATAGAAAAGCTAGTTCAATGCTAAGTTGAACATGAGGAGTTCGAAAATCTTGGAATGAATGACTCATGCTAAGACTACTTTATTTATCAATAACCATATATGAAAATTTTTCATGAAATTTGAATCCTGTTTGAGAATTACTACTTTAATTTCAGCATCAAGTTGATTCCTAGAGGGTAGCCTTCCACATCTATGTCCCACAATGGTTTAAGAATTTAAGGTCACACGCCACAAAATAATCTTCCACCCAAGCATAAGTCGAATGAGTACCCGTCAATGGAGAATAACTCTCCAAAGTTCTCTATTTCGTCCATGCACTCAGTCATGTGCTACTTGAACCTTGCACGATTCAGTTAATATATTACATGCAAAAGATATCATTACGGGCATTCTTTTCAAGGTACTCAACGATATCATTATGGGTTATTTTACAAAACATTATCTATGCCTACTGAATAGGTTAAAAAGGTTCTCAAGATCATAAAATGAAATAACCAAATATTAAAAAATGGACAATTTTAGTGTTGCACGGGATTAAATAACAAAAAATGGACAACACTTAATATAAAGTATGTTAGATTATGCATTAAAGTATGATTTTAGTGTGTTATAATTTAATTTATTATTGACATACTTTAACTGCAAATAAGCATACTTTATCTATACAATAAACATACTTTAGTGATGGGTCGACCCGTTTCACAAATTACCTATCTCATAAGAGAGTGTCTCAAACTTTAATTTAATGAAATAATATATTAACAAATAATATTTATCTTTTGAACAATATAATATTTATAAACAAAACACTATCATAAGTTTACCTAATTCCTTGTTAAAATTTTATAAGAATAACAAATTTATTCTCTTAAATTCATTTAATGCCTTATCACTTAGACAAATGATGAGCTTAGTTTGTTTGCAAACCTAAGTTTTAGATCATATTATATAATGTTAATCTCGCAGAGAGCTACAATAGTGTATTGAAGAGTATAGAATTTTTATACCGAGTGCAATCATGCAATTTCTTATTTTCTTATTCTTCAATGATCCATCATGTTCTTATTGTTGATTCAACCTTTAAATTCATTCATATAAATCCATGATTCAACCCATAAATCATACACAATTAATAGATACATAAGTAACTCAACAACACAAATCAACAATGAACAGGAAATATGGTGAGCTCACCATTCTTCAATGTTTTGTCTATTGAATCAATATTATGAGAGTATTTATTGACTTACTCATAGTCACACACAAATCTTAAAGTTGCATTTAAAAAATAAAAATAAAAGATCTTGGATAACAACTTGAAAAATTTTACTAAAAGTTTTAAAGGAATGCACAATAAGATAGAGCCAATTCAATAGAAAAGAAAATTTTTATTCATTACCCAACACAACTTAATGATTCATGACTCCTCTTTCTTTCCTTTCACTCTTGTTTATTCCAAAAGAAAGTCAAACTTATTCTGAAACCATTCTTTCAAAAGATGTATTAGAGTTTCAATAAATGCACTCAAAACGAAGCACAAATAAGCTTCCCCATAAGTTTTCACTACTAAGTTAATTAAGGAGAGTGACTCAAATTATATGCAAAAAGTCATGAAAACCTCGAATGATAATGCAAAAATTCCTAGGAGCATGAGAATTAAATTACAGAAATATCAAACTCAAAGATATACAATAGGATTTTTCACATATGGAAACTTATACCAATGAATCTTGGAAACCCTGAAGGATAATGCAAAAATTCTTAAGAGCATGAGAATTAAATTACAAAAATACCAAACTCAAAGATATACGATAGGATTTTTCTGCACATGGAAACTTATACCAATGAATTTGGGCATCCAAACTAATATTAGAAAATTACAGGAAAGTCCAAAATGAGGGAACCAAATGAACCATACGGCTTTAAGAGAATATAAAAACTGGCACCCTATTATTTTTTATTTATTTTTAATTAATAAGGAACATAAAAGAAGTCAAAGACCCCAAGAAAGGTCAAATTCAAATGAGCCTCTAAGGATATTTAAGATGGATCCCAATTTTTTTTCTTGTGGACTTTCAAAATCGCAGAACACTATGAACCCGCTTCACTTCATTGTTAATCTGAAAGTTATGCAATAGATGAACAAAAGAAGTAAATTACCAATAGTGCAATAGATTTGAATGAAAACAGAGCTAATTATCTCAAATGTAACTACGTGGTGAGATTTTAAGTTTTGGCATGTACATGGCAGACGTGAAGTTAAAATAAAAGGTCATAATCCATATCATAGAAAGGAAAACATCTTGATCATTTTAAACATTAAATTAGTGGTACTACATAATATGGTAGGACGCAAATGTACGAATCATAGCTGCTACCATGGAAAGTCATCATAATCTGCATGATCAGTCTCTTCATGCTCTGCAAATGAAGATAAATTCAGCGATAAATGAATAAAACCAAAAGAAAAAAAATATACCAAACAAATAACAACTATACGTTAAGGCACATTTAGTATATAAAAAAAACCAATAAATTTGGTCTGTTATAAATTTGAATAAAAACAGTGCTAATTATCTCAAATGTAACTACGTGGTGTTATTCTAAGATTTGACATGTACATGACAGACATGAAGTTAAAATAAGAGGTCACAATCCATATCTTAGAAAGGAGAACATCTTGATCATTTTAAACAATAAGTCAGTGGTGCTACAAAAATACGATAGGACACGAATAAAGTGTAAGAACCATAGCTGCTACCTTCATCAAAAAAGTAATCATAATCATCATGATCAGTCTCTTCATGCTCTGCAAATGAAGATAAACTTAGCGAATAAATAAATAAAACCAAAAGAAAAAATATACCAAACAAATTAAACTGACCCATTATTTGCTTCCCAGCGACCACAAAATATCTAATTATAGGAAAATTGGAGAGGAAATTACAGAAAATAGCATTATCATATGATCCTCGAAAATATTCACTGATGTGAGTTTTAATTTTTTGGTAAGATAGTTGGTTTTGCAGCTAAATCTAACAAAAAAATAATAATAAAATTCATTTAAACTGAGATTAGAGATTTTTTATGTTGGAACTTCATCTCATATATCCATGAAACAGTCTCATATTATTGCCATTGAAGAATTTATGGTGTATAATAGAGAAAATTATATCACGAATCACACAACTCATATTATTGAAAAAGCACAAGAGAAGAAGTATTACTGCAAATGTGCTTGGAGAAAATTGGAATGTGTGAATAAAGATAATGAATAGATCATGAAATCAACATAAATCACTAATATTATATACAGCAGTATGTCCTCGAATTTCAAGAAGCTAAGTGCCATGGATTAGAGGGAAAAAACAAATGAGTTTAAAACGTGAAGATCAAAACGAGGGGAAAAGGCAGTTGTGAGAAGATTTAAGGCAAACAAATAAGGGAAAAAGGAACAGCTCACCAGTCTACAGCGGCACACCAGTGGATAACAGCAATAAGGCTACTTCTAGAGTAGAGAGATAGAAGAAAGAGATCATCACAAAAAAACGAAAATAGGACACCAATCTCTGGCAATGAAAAGACTTTAAGCGGAGGAGATAGAGAAAGGAGGGTACTCGCCGCTGTGGAAAGTGTAGTCTCTGGTGGCGGGCATTGATAGAGACAAAATTTCCATCGCATTTTGAGTGCATGGAGAGTGCCTACGTAGTTGAATTAAAGTACAAGAATAAAATTAGGACCAAGAACAACATAGACGCTTACATCCAAAATTAAATCGATGATTAACTGCACATAAGCAAAATATGCTCAATAAATTGGCCACAGAAACCTAACAAAAAATCCTTAAACTAAAAAATGAGATGGTAAATATTGATCCAAAGAGTATTGCTATCAAAAAGAATGAAGACAATGTGGGTATCACAGAATTTCTATGAATAATTGAATGAACAACATCAGTTAATCTCCTATGAACTATTGAATGCAACACTATTGTTGACCTTTTGGATAAATAGTTGAGTTTATTAGACACAAAGGAAATAGATCTTGAAATATATATCTAAATGTAAAAATAGATTACACCAGAGGTTGAAATTCCCCTGAAACTTAGGTGAAGTGAATGCAAACAAATAAATAAAAACAGAGAAAATATATTAACTGGAAATCTTAACCAACCTTTACATACTCCCAATAAAAATCAGAAAGAGGTATTTCTATATCCATTAATGAGCAATGAACCACCTTGTCGATAAAAGCTTATACTCTTGGAGGCTGCAAAACACGACGCAGTCACGGTCTATTAGCTTATCTATGAAATGACAATACAATTAAAATTAAATATTCAAGAGTACCGATTCAAAGTCAACAATACACATTGTCATTATAGAACTCAAAATTCGAATAATTCAAGACTTGGATTCAAAGATTATGTAAATAAAAATATATCATCATAAGTTCAAAACACATCCCAACTGTGTACTTAGATTAACTAAATCTAATTGTCATAATCATTTTTAAGAAAGTTTACATTATTTAAATTTGATATGTAATACACAATTAAATATCATTATTTTTCTGCTCAAACATGAATAAAATACAATAAAGTAAAATATTTTTATGTATAGCTACTTGTATAAAAAAAACATGTATGGGGTGGAACTACCGTCTAACCTAGCTTTTCACCTTCAATTGACCAAGATAGTAATCGGAGTGGTCAAGATTTCTCTCCAAGTAGTTCCAACCATTTAAACATATATTTTAAAAAACAAATAAATAAATAATAAAATTATATCTAGATACTTATTAAGCACTTGGAGAGAGGCTCACCTCATAAGCAACACACTTAGCAAAGGTAGCACCCATTATTATCATTGCTATAATACTGCTCTAAATATATCTCCTGCCCAACAATACCAAGAAAAATTAACAGCAAAGATTTTAATTTCACGAAAATAAAGAAATTATTTTAATTTCACGAAAATAAAACTATATATATAAATCACGAAAATTAACAGCAAAGATTTCAATTTCATGATTGATTTGCTAACCTAATTGCTAAAATAAAGAAATAAAAAGAGAAAATACTCCTTAAGAACCCAAACATGTAAGAAAAAAAAACATCATCTCACGACCTATCATTTTTTTTTTATCCAAAAAGAAAATGTGCTGCTATAAATATATCTCCTACTCACAATAAAAAGAAAAAAAATAAATCATTCCGAAATGAAAATTAGTTCCTATCATAAACAAACACTTGCAGACCTCGATTAGAGTTATAAAAACTCATTCTTAATTAAGTTAATTCTCATAACTCATTTGATTAAAAGGTCGAGCCAAACAAAAAAAAAGAGCTCAAAATTAAAAACTGCTCGAATTCAACCGAAAACAGTAAAGTCAAACAATTAAAACCAAAAGTATTAGGGAATTAAGAAAATATAAAGCACGAAAACTAATGGCAAAGATTTCCCTTTTATTGATTGATATGCTCACCTGGTTGCTAAAATAAGGAAATAAAAAGAGAAAAATGCTCTTTATTACTTTAAACATGTAAGAAAAATAACATGAAATAATGTCTCAAGTTTAATGTACATCAATAAGAATATTGTGTTGAACAATATTTTATCTATTATCAAACTATTATTAGGCTGTTCTTTGTCAATATTTAAACAATATAGCTTCTAGCAAGTCTTTTTTTCTAGTTTCTTTTCATTGTTTTTTTTCTAAGATTAGCACGATAACATTTGAGTCTTTTAATAGTTTCTTAGGCAAGGATATTAGTCTTTTAATAGTTTTTTAGGCAAGGATATTAATACAGTGTAAGTCTGTATGTATATATATGCACTATTATTTCACATCTGTATGTATATATATGCAGTAATATTTCACATTATATAGTGACCATTCATTAATTCTTGAATTGAGTCTGGTTACCCCTCAATTTTTATAAAATCCAAATCATCTCATTAAACTATTACTTAAAATTAATTTTGTAACGTCATTTAGGAAAAAGAAATCACATAAAAAATGAAAAGAAAGCAATCAAAGAAATCAAGACATCAACCATTACATGCTAAATTTTGATGTCTTAATTTTGTAACTCAAAAGAAAATATCATTTAGGAAGAAGAAATCACAAATAAAAAAAACTGAAATACATAAATCAAAGAAATCACGACATCAATAATTACATGCTAAATTGAAGGAAGAATAAATCACATACAGAAAATAGGAAAACATCAAATTGAAGGAATACAGAAAATAGGAAAAAGATTAAGAAAAATCAGGAACACAATTACAAATAAATAAGAAACAAACAATTCAAAATCTAATAGGATATCAACCTTGAGAGCGTCGAGGGTCATGGAAGAATTCAATTATATTGATTATTGAACAGTATCTTACTTGTTGATTTTTTTACATGAATTCAATTATATTAATCATTGAACAACAAATAAAGGCATAAAAATCCTTACATTTCTATCAAGATGAATCTAAACACCGGTTTATTGAACTAATAATCAAGTATAAATTCCATGGATAACCAAAATCAAATATGGAAGCACATTATATGAAGTCCGTACACATAGCTTTATTCGTCTGAGTGAGACATCCAAAAACTTGCAAGAAATGTAATGGTCTCCCATGGATATTGAGCCGAGATTTTAGGATTAATAGAGATATTCATTGGTGATGGAAAAATCAAATATATGATCATCTAGAGGTCATGAATCCAAAAAATACCAAAATATACTCTAGACTCGTATCGTCTCAAAAGAATATCAAAACAGAACAAAATAGATGCAGTAGTTTCAGTTTTTCTCACCTACAAATTCTAACTACAATATTTATGGATAAAAATAGATAAATTCCACAAAAGTGTATTAAGAGTTACCTAATGTTTATAATGGTAAAATAAATCATAAAAGTGTAGAGTTATTATCGTTCGATACTTATATGAAAGAAAATAAATCTATTACCCCCTTGTTTTCCTTCGATCGTGAATATGGTAGTATAAATCCTGAATAAAATAGAAATACGGTTAACCAAGAGAAGAGGAAAAGGGAGAAATAAAGAATGAAATAAATGTATGAAATGAGGATTTCATACTCACATTATTTATAACTCTTAAAGTCTTGTAGGTTTTACTTATATATACCTAAGTTATAACTAATTCAAGACTACTCTAAATTTGAAGGTTTCTTTCTCATCCTTCATCCATCAATCTATCTTTCTATTAATGTAGCTAGTGATAAGGAGATAAATACAAAGAATATCTAAAGTTAGAAATTTTATAAATTCACTATTTAGTACCATATGTGGCGAACTGTCGATCAAAATATCAAAACTAACTTCACACATTAAATCGAATGACTCAAGCGAGTGAAAAATTTTCGACAAAAATAGTGATAATGCAACCTGTAAATTGAAAGATCAAATAAATCGATACACCATTACATATTTATGGTAAATGTTTGAAAGGATTCACTTGAATTTTTTGCGAGTACTGTGATCTGAAGAATCTAGAATGATAGATCTATCGAGTGTAAGTAAAGTATTTATAATGTGACAATAAGATAGAATGGTTATGATTGATTTTAGTTCAATAACTGGACAAATAAGTAAAAATAAATTCCTTTTAATAATTGATTCAGTCAAACAAAATTAAATGCAAATATTTATACTTAATATGGTTCCGACACTACAGGACCATATTAGTATAATCCAGTATCCATCTGTATTTACACAATATTTAACATTGAAAAAATCAACCAAAAAGCATGAACAAAATACTTGAACCTATTAATTTAGTGGATGAAAATTGTCATATATACAAAAATACTCAATAGCCTTAATACTCCTAGAAGGCCATAAACTGACTCTAACTCACATTCAAAAGGAAGAAAACAATACATGAACATATTAATTTCATACTCCCTCCGTCTTATTTCAGATGGCACACTTTCCATTTTGGGCTGTCCCACAAAAGTTTGCACATTCCAAAAAAAGCAAAAAGTAAAAAACAATCATTCTTCCCCATACACTTTAGTTACAAAAAAAACCATCTCTACCTACCATACTTTATCATTTATATATTACATAAAAATACCATTATACCCTTAAAAGTTATCACTTTCTTAATCTCCGTGCCGAAAAGAGGGGTGCAAACTTTTTAGAGACGGAGGGAGTATAGTATAAATCTTTATATATACTATCTATAAAATACATACATAAAAGAGGAAAAAATCTCACAATGTTTGATGTCTATCATATAACAAACCTTCATGTGCAATGTCCTTCTTTTTTATACCCCAATCGACAACAATTTATATCAATTAGCAGAGACCAAGAGTCAATGAAGCGTAAATATTTGAAACACATGTGAGAGAGGGGTTTAAATTAGTCTAAAATCATGAGCAAGAATAATGAGAGACAATAAATACATTTAGATACTATACAGACTCTAACATATGCATAAAGTTTAACCTTTTTATAGAAACCTTCAGCTCCATATGTTATCCACTTCTTTGATGCACAAAAAAAACATATTTCACAATTTGTAAGTAAGAGCACACTGATAATTAAGTAAACAACATAGAAAATAAATCATAAACGAACTCAAATAGAAGATATATAAAGAAAATATTACTAAACATGCGTTAAAAAGTCTGTGTAAACTGTGCATTAGATACTTCAATATATAATATTTCGTTGCAGAACCCAACAACAATCTAAAGTAGGGAAACCATATTGGAACAAAAATTAGAAGGCATTAAATTTTTAAAAGATTATTTATTGAAACAAACACATGAAGATAAAGACTTACCCCACCAATATCTTCTTTAGTAACCCGGAACCCCTGTGCATCAGTCAAGTTCCCATCCCACATAAAACAACTACCCTAATAATGCATACAGAAGAAAATTGATGAAGTTATTTAATGAAATCAAAATAAGCAGAGTACGTAATAAAATTTACTTTCATGTTACTTGTTAACTTGTGATGATTGATAGTTTCATTATGAGACCAGCGTTTTTGTACCAAAGATTTTGAAATAAACACCAAAATTGAAATTGAAAAGTCATTATTTCAAATGCAAATTTAAATTTTTTATTTTTGGTTGCAAGGTAGGTTTGGTCATCACATTTTCTTCCTAATTTAGTTCTTTGAATATTCATCCGAAATGATAGAAATTTTGATCAATACATAGATCAATCTTGACTATGGCAATCAAGACGATATATAAAGCAAAATAAGGCAGTTTTATATATCAAATCCAACCATGGAAGAAACATTAAGTAATAAATCCCACATATTAATCTTTTAGAATCCTAATTAGAAGAAATCTGAATATATATCAAATCCAAGGTGGAGAGAGAGGCGCCGTGGTTGTATGACCAAAAGAGCCAAATATTCAAGTTTGGGAATTAACTAAATTAGCAATTAGGTCCATCAACTAAATTAAAATAACACAAAATGCACTGGAGAATGAACAACCACAGTCTCTGTAACTAAAGCAGCAAAGATAAATGCTCATATTCATTGCAAGTCAACTTACCTGATAAATATAATTTTATGTGAATGAAAGCATAGGCAGGCATATGAATATTTGTAACACCCCGTAAGTTTAATCCATGGCCTAATCATCAAAGCCCATAATTTCCAAACTCTTTGAAGACTTATTTAAGCCCAGCCCATTCTTTTTATCAGCCGTGAGATCAAAAAGGAAGCAGAAATTTGAATGTTACTTGCTCCCCAAGAATCATACTGATTTTTCCTTATCCATTGAGGAAGATAATATTTTCCACTTATCAACTCCATCATCTTCGGAAAGTCTGTTCTATCATACGAAGAGATACACGCAATTATTTTCAATCAGCCGTGGGAATATAGTCCAATTCCTTTCCTTTTTTCTCACACACACGCTGAACTCACTGCACGGCTGCAAAACAGAAAGAAAGAGGTAAAGTTCTCGTGCTCTCTTTCTCCTTTTCTCTCTTGTTCTCCTGCGTTTTCTTTTCTTCTTTCGATCATGGTAGAAAACACGAGAAACCTCATTCCTTTCGTTTCTTCTCTGCTTCAAACTTTGAAACCTAACCCTAATTCAATCGGCAACCTTACTTGAGAAATTTTGTACAGATTAGTTATATGATTATTTACAGCATTATATAGTAACGATCGGTCACGTAATTATAGGTTCCGAAGGAGACTCCGATCGTGACGTTAGTACGCAAGTTTAGGACTACGCAAGTGTTTAAGGTGGGGTTTTTCTCATCTTTCATATGTCGAATGATCTTATATGTGAAAGTTAAATTCAATGAAGTATGTGAATTGTATGAATTGCAAGTTTGGACCTTCACGGTGCCTTACTCTCTTTGCAAGTTTGGACCTTCACGGTGCCTTACTCTCTTTGCAAGTTTGGACCCTTGTGGTGCCTTACTCTCTTTGCAAGTTTGGACCTTCATGGTGCCTTACTCTTAATACTAAACGAATCGATATCGTAAGACATGACAGGATTGTAAGTGAATTTTGTACTCTCGTACATGATTTTATTTGATATATAAGCATGTTTAAAGCTTCACTGAGCGTGTGGTTGCTCACCCCGATAACTGTTTTA
Organism: Pogostemon cablin; assembly: GCA_023678885.1. Classification (NCBI taxonomy): domain Eukaryota; kingdom Viridiplantae; phylum Streptophyta; class Magnoliopsida; order Lamiales; family Lamiaceae; genus Pogostemon; species Pogostemon cablin. The sequence goes on along the minus strand of CM042983.1, from coordinate 26,770,325 downwards.
TCGCAGGTTAAGCGTGGCGTAAGCGTACGAGCGGGGACGCGTAGACGAGGGGACTCAATAGAATGTTTAATAAACTGAAATCCGTTGTCTGCGAACTTGTTTTAATTAGAAATTTTATTGAATTTTGAGTATAATGTCTTGCATATTTGAGCTTCTGTCCCCGGCAATGTTCTGAGTTCTAAATTCACTGACACTGATGGATAAAAGTATGATTTGGGGTTCGGCTGCATTATGGAAATGGATTTCTGAAATCAAAAGTGTGTTCATGTTGAGTTGAAAGCTTTATTTTGATTTTCGGTGGAAAAGTATATATATATTTTTTAGTGTATATGTCTTCATGTGTGTGGCAGCATGCATGATGTTAGTGGACTTGATTGTGTGTGGCTGTACCTTGTAGTACCACCAAAGACTTGCATGCTCGATTTGTTTAATGATATTCGATTGTGGGTGCTTACTTAAAGTTGTCCATGCGAAGTTGAAATTAGGGGGTTAGTGATAATATTCTTAAATTCATTAATTAATCATACTTAGTAGAGATTGGCAGATTGTTGGTTTATCATCACTGTATTCATTGCTGTACGTGGCAGGTTTGCAAATAACCCTACTTAAATTTTGGTTTATGAAATGACAAGTCCTGTATGTTTTAGTGACATGGATTTTTGGGAATAAACTTGCAGCCCTTTACTCTTAAAACTTTTGTAGTAATACTTTAATTAACATTCTAAAATAAAGATTTCTGAAACATAAAGGACCTATCCCTATTTAACTTCCTTTATTTGAATTATGTGCATAAAATTGCTAAAACTTATAGGACTTCCTCCTTATATATCTCCTTCTCATTTGCATATTACTTATTTATTTATTAAAAAATTTTAGTCATGCCCTATTTTAATAATTTATTTCAAAATAATATGAAAACTTCTCTTAACAAATTTTGGGGCGTGACAATATTAATTGCGGTTGGTCTGCTTCCATTTGGTGAAACATAAAATATGACCAGTACTGTTAATTTAAATTTATAAAATTTTAGCAAGTATAAAGATTGTTGTCTTTCATAAAATTGCCAACTACAATAAGATTCACATAATCAACATATTAGGTCCAATGATGATAACTCATGGGGAATATACATTACAATTTTGTCATGAGGCAGGATTCAGACTTATGTATTTTCAATTAAACATCTTCATTTGTCCATTTATTTAAAGAAAATAATTAAAAAAATTGAAATTGCATTTCCAGCAGCATAGTAGAAAAACTTCTTAGATAAATAAATAAAAAATGTTTGCACTTTGCATGATGAATTTCAGTCTCTATATGAATCAAGATTTTCTAACAAAATCTTCTAGAGTTGAATTTGAACGGATCACTGCATCTATCCCAATCATAGCAACATCATCATGGAAAGTTTGCACAGGTTCCAAGTTTGGTTCCGATAAAATTACTACACTACATAATGCAGAAATAACAAAATAAAATTAAAGACACCATAGAATCATTACTTACTTTTTTGCAAGACAACTGGACTCTTATTTTGGTGCTGGGCTGATGCACAGAAATTTAAAAGTAATTTAAGAAATGAGAGTAATCCCGAGCAACTGAAATATAAAAGTAATTTCACATTAATAAATCCTTTAATAAAGAAATAATAATAATAAATAAATAGATGAGAGAAGAAGAGAGTGGAGAAGACATCGATGATCCATACAGAAGAAATGCGCATGGATGAAAGAAGAATGGGATGGAGAAGACCACGATTAACATATGAGAGAAGAGTGAGAACCATAAAAAGTAGATCAAAGAAAAAGGGGATCTTTACCGATGATAGAAAAAAGGTGGAGAAGACCGCAATAAACAGATGAGAGAAGAGTGAGAACCGTAAAAAATAGATGAAAGCAGAAGATGAATTTTACCGATGACATAAGAATGGATGAAGAAGAAAGCGATTTACAGTAGAACCTAATACTGCGTGAACACCAATCCGTTTCTGAACGAAAGATAGTGATAGGGATAACAATAATTTTAGGGACAACACTACCTAAATAAGGGTAGAAATAAGACCTTAAGAAATCGGTTACAGAGCCGGAAAACATAAGTGCCCCATTAGTGCTATTATATAGATAGATAGATAGATATTTACCATTTATTAATAACTTTCATAATTAATTGTATTAATTAACTGCCTTTTCATTTTTTATATATTTTTTACACTTTTACTTATTAATATGATTTTTACTAAATACTCACCTTCTTGCAATTCTTAAGCTTCTACAGAATCTCTCTCTATAACTTGCGTACAACTTTTAAGTTTCTATGTATAAGCTAATTTGAGGTTGGTGGATTAAAAAATTACTCAATAGGTTCCAGAGGAGATGAGTGGGAACGATGCAACTGTAGAATACTGTGAAAGAAGCCTAAATGAGCTTTACCAATCACCCAGATGATGTCGTAAGGATGCAAGCAGATCCATGGCTTCGAGATTTTTAGCGCACGCCTTACGGTTGGAAGGTGGTTTTCTATTCCAATCAGAGATTGTACACTTGTCGAATTGTTTCATGATTTAAGAGGGATTTTTGTTTGTTACATGCATGATGTAATAATATTTGTAAGTGTTGATCGAGATGATAAATGGAAAAACTTGAATTGGATGTGAATATGTTGGAGGATTTCTGTTTATATTTGCTAAAAGAATTTAGCATTCAAATTATATTTTCAGCTTCAGTGGGACATTTTACTTGATTTCATTTCATGATTGTTCTAATTATATGTTGATGCAGGGTAATTTGCTCCATGATACTTCCAGCAATATAGAAACTTTACTATTTTGCTCTCTATAATACTTAGATGCACGGTAAGGAAGGTCTATGTCAACACGCAAGTTTACTCACATCACTTACAAAGCGGCCCGAGAATTAATTACCAATCCCCTCTCCCACTTAGTTATTTAACACCGAGGGATTTTACATGTATATAATATTCAGCAATAAAATACACATCCTAGCATGCTCCTATTACGACAAATAAGAGAGTAAATCACAGAGAACATGAATACATGTATAACAATAATTAAATAATTAAATCAATTATAAACAGTTATATATCGACGAATTCGATTGTTCGCCACCAAACATGAAAGTCTTTTTTCTTTTAAATGATTCAATCATTTTGTTGTATTATAGGTGCTTGATTTTGAACAACGACCTTTTGAAGCTTTTTCCTCCATTACAGATTTCTTTGCATGTTGAATCATTCCTATTATTAACCTTCAGACTTGAGTGCGGTTCTTATTTCAAAACCTAAATGAAGACGCTTTGCTCTCAGATCACTATTTCTCTCCCTCCATTCTTCAATTTTAGGCAGAAATCTTATTTGAAAATGTCTAAAGATTTAGCAGGTCGATAATTCTTCTTAATCCTGATATAATATCTTATTCCAACTTTTATATCTTGCACTTTATGTCCAAAGCAGAGAGGAAGTTTAACTCGATATGGTTCCGTTACATCAACAGGTATATGTAAAATACAATCCACTTTGATCTGCTAAGATTGTAAACTAAGACAAGCTATTTCTTGTGATTCTGAAAAGCTGAGGTTACATACTGGAGAGAGTGTTACTACTTAAGCTGAATAGCTCTTCCATACAGTGAACAAAGGAGATCCAAAAAAAAAAGTTTAAAGTGGAGAGATTGCACAAGTAAACTTAAACTTATTTTTTACTTTATTATCAGTCAGTTTATCATGTGATCATATGTCTTGATATACACTTGCTTACAATATATTAATTTGGACTTATCAATCTTTTTAAATTCTACCATATATCTTGTCTTTCTTTGCATCCCTTATGGAAACAGTTGGCTGATAGGTAGCCTTTAATGATAAGAATTATTGGATGCCTGTTTCATGTTGAAATCTTACCATTTTATGAACAAGTTAATACTGATTCGTTCTGAGTATTATTAAATAATGGTAGAAGCAATTGAAAGAAGCTCAACACTGGTAATCCATCCTGAAGCGTTGTGAGAATTTTGAGAAGCTAGCCTTTTATGGACAGTTAAACATGGTCCACTTTTGGACCTCTAGGATTGGACAAAAAGGACCAAAAAGGACCACTTTTGAGAAATTACCAAATTTGAGGACTAAAGTTGGATTTTGCATATCCTAGAGGACCAAAATTGATATTTTCCCGTCAACACTGTGTTATTAGGAAGATCGCATCCAGTGTACGTAGCATTTACTGTCTATGCTCATTGATATTGATATTATATATGCGAAAATGGATGGTGGATGCTATATGGCAGAAGATGCAGTTGACACAACTAGAAATTTGAGCCCAGTAAACAAATGCATTACTCACACCCTTCAAATGATAGGTGCTCATGCATATGAGCCCAGCAATATATATGTGGGCATGAAGAGGTCATTTGGTGGGAAAGTTGTTCCAGGTGTCATGGACTCTATATCAGCAAAGCATTTAGCACATGCTTATGGAAGTTTTGCCCAAAGCTAGATATATATGTGGGCATGAAGAGGTCATTTGATGGAAAAGTTGTTCAAGGTGTCATGGACTTTATATCAGCAAAGCATTTAGCACATGCTTATGGAAGTTTTGCCCAAAGACTAGCTGCTATTTTTCTATAAAAGAACTTTATTCACCTTAACACATCAAACTTTATTCATTTTAAATTTTGAATTATAAAAATATTCTTTATTATTTTACATAATTTAAATCCTAAACATCACATTCTTTTTAATCTTCACATCTTAAATATACGCCAAGATATATTCAAGACGAATGATGTATATATACATCAAGTTTTAAATTCATATAAAATTCTAAAGAAAAATTGTGAAAAATGCTACTTTAATAGTTAATGGAAAAATGCCATCCAACATAACTTTTTTTTAAATGTCATTTTTTAACCTTTTTTAACCCCTCTTCGTTATATAAAGTAATGTATAGTTGTACGTATAGTTGAACGTATAGTCATGTGCAGTTCGCATATATGTTCTTAAATAAAACATGTGAATAATCGCATAGGTAGTCGCGTGTAGGCTTGCGGCATAGTCACAGAAGAGGTCGTATATTAGGGTTAATTATGTTCAAATTTTAAAAAAAAAAGTGAAAATTTTTGAATAAATTATAGTGGGTGACATTTTTTTAAAATGAACTAATAAAAGTGACATTTTTACTGCTATTTCGACTATAAATTATTAATATAGTGCTAAAAGTTTCAAAATAAATAATATCTCAATACATTGTATATTAAAAAATGTCATTATCACATAACACACATAATTTACTTTATTATTTATTTATCATTTAAAAATACAACTTTAACAATAAAAACCAAAAAAATAGGTCAAAAAGATTTTTATTAAATTTCGTATTTATAGTGAAAATAAAAGAAATTACCGAGATGGAAGGAGTATTTCATTTCAATTAATACAGTGTTATCATTTTTTTAGTTAGGATCTCTTTTCAAGGGAAGATAGCTAGGGTTCTTTCGTGGATTATTTGTTTTGGAGACCTTTAATATTTGGTTATTAATTAATATTGATCTTGTGCTGTCAAGAAAAATTTTAAAAAAATCCATAATAACTTTAATTTCACATTTTCAATTTTGATCGATTACTACCTCAACTTCATTCCATCTCAAGATTATGGTTGAGAGACATAAATGCTTGACAAATGCCTCTCTCTTTCTCTCTCACACACACACACAATAATAAATAAATTAATTTGGTTTGATTAATGAGTTGTATGCACTCATATGAACATGAATCTCAAAATAGATCACTATTGAACATTGATTAACATTTGAAAATAATGTTCACAGGTTAATTAATTCTAATAGTTAACAACAGACGTCAAATATATATATATATATATATATATATATATATATATATATATATATATATATATATATATATATATATATATATATACTCCTACGCATTCAGAGAACCTTTCTAAATTGAGAAAGGTTTCAGACTGTGTTTGCCTATTTGTATAGCACTCACGAGCAAGAATACTCGATCGTTGTAGTAGTATATCCCAAGAAAAATTATCAATCCAATAAGGAGTTATATTCGTACTAGCAAAATACGTGAGCTCATGTTCATTGTTGTTTTTGTAAAGATGATCGGGGGTTTTGAGATTGATTAACAACTAAAACAAGTAACAAGTAAATAAGGATAGCAAATAAGAACAATGACAAGTAAAGAAAATGGGTGCTAAAGTTCAAGTATGGAAAAACATGGGATTAGAAACATCCAAGCACACTCGATTCATATTATCATGCAAATGGAATTCAACTCAATTGATGTAGACTAAGGGTGATCACGATTGTATCCTAAGCTCCCTTTCGGGTTACAAAGGTTGTTGATCCATTTTAGACTCCAAAAAGCACTTAAGATCAAAGCCCAACATTAACCCCTTCCATCTAGGTACTAGTTAGATTAAACTCTCCCTTTTTGTGTACTAAGGCCAACGAATGGATTGGTTTCCCTCATTGAATTCAAATATCCTTTCGGTCAAACCCAAACTCAATGTCTATCCATGCCTTCCTAATACTATAGAGGGTCGTTTCCGTCTCACTCCAAGCAATACACACATGAACATCATAATAGCACTTAATTACCACAAATAATCCATTGATCAACAATCCATTAAACCAATAAACATTCATGAATAACAAACCATGCTATCACAATATCAAAGCAATTAAATCCCATGAATAGAAATCAACATTAATTAAATGAAAAACCAATTTAATCCACATGATAATATAAATCTACTATGCTCTTCATATTCCTAATCCCACTAGAGGGATTAGCCTAACATGATTAGGGTAACAAAACACATAAATGATCTATTACACAAATCCATAGTTCTAAATCCAAAAGAGATTCAAAAGAGATGTAAATCTTCCCCAACAATTTCTTGTAGGAAATCTTCAACACTCGTGGATCTCCCACTCTAGCTCTTGAAATCTTGAGATCTCTCACACCCAATGGAAGAGATGAAGATTTGGTGGAGAATTGATGGAATGGATGAAGATGGATCAAAGTGGATGAAGGTGGATCTAGATGGTGGTGGAAAATGGGAGGAAAGGTGTGTGATGTGTGTGTAGATGATAGGATTTCGGATCTGATCTAAAAAATGTTGAAATGGGGTCTATTTATACCCCATGTGGGCCTTCTAGAAGATTCTGATTTTTTAGCAGGAATTACACCTACACGGCTCGAGCTCTGCACACGGCCACAGGGGTGGCCGTGTTGTGTAATCTGGTGTCCGCACACGGCTTCTAGGACAGGGCCGTGCGTGGTACACGGCCCGTGTTCTGCGCTCGACCCGTGCTCTGCGCTCGGCCACAGGGTGGCCGAGTTGGTGTTTCTGGCGACATCACACGGCCTCATGCACAGGCCCGTGTTCGGAACTCGAGGCGTGTTCAAGACACGACCCGTGTTCCTGCACACGGCCGGCCGTGTTGTGCAGCTTCTTCTCCTCTTTCACTATTTCGGCTCGTTCTTCCTCGTTTCAACTCCGAATTGAGATCCGCTTTTTCCTACATCTTCCTTATCATGTTTAGCATCAAATAAAAAGTGAAAATCTTAAGTTTAAGCTCATTCACACACATTTCAATAAAAACACAAAACACAATCAAATAACACATAAAATACGGATAAAATAATACGAAAACACATATAAAAAGACACTAAAATGTAGGTGAAAATAGCTCTAATCAGACTGCAGAACTGCAGAACCCAATATCCATGGTTTTAGAAAGACCTACAATTTCCATCCGATGCAATCTAGGCGAAACAACCTTCCCCTCATCATACGATTTCTCGTAACAGGTGGTACTCGCGCTCCATGTGTTTAATTGACTTATGGGCTCGTGATTCTTTCAAGTTTGCAACTGCATCATTATCATCAAAATAAATTGTGATAACCTTAGGCAAACTTAGAATCACTTCGAAGTCCATCATGAAGTTTCTAGAGTCATATAGATGTTGGAAATTTTATAATTTCCAATATAATCTAATTGTGGGCAATATATTATTATGCAATTATATTAGCTATTCAATTATTTTATGGACTTAATTAAGTGATCCAATTAAGGTTAAAGGTCCATGAGCTATAATAATAATTAATATGGGCTTATTGAGTAGATACCCAATACTACGTGATTAGGTGATTATGGGTGGTCTAGTCAAGTAGTATATAAAGGTTACCCGGTTATGGTCCCCAATATACTAAGCCGCACATCGTCTTTCCTTCTCCCCATCAGGAGGGATTACTACGGTTCCCATAAGGAATAAGGAGGCTTAGTTGAGGAAGGCCATAAAACTACGGATTCCGAGTTCATGTTCAGCCTCAAGGACTTATTGGATCAGGTACGCTTCCGCTTTACGGTTTAAATCTCGTTAATCATAATAGGGTTAAGGTTTAATGGATTAATTTCCAACAAGTGGTATCAGAGCCACCCTATTTATGATTCTCTGAGATTTGAAAGAATTGTGTTGAAGTTCCAAATATTTATATTTGAATTGTGCGAAATCACAATTTTACGGGGATCATCTATTTGTTTGATGTTATAATATTATACGCTGAATTGTTTCGATAATGCATTCGGATTCTGATTTTATACACTCTTTGCATAATTGAATTTTCATTGTGTATTTTGAATACATGTGTTATATTCACGTCAGTGTATGAATGGACATTATTCTGTCATCATCCTAGAATTCAGATCTATTACTTTAAAGATGACATATAAATTTATGGTTTGACTAGTATGTCTTTCATGTACTTTAATTAGATTAGCTTTGGGGTGGTGATTATGATTAATGAAAATATTTGTGTTCAGTAATATTGATGCACAGTCGATATATTTTTTTTGGTCATGTTGACTACTATTATTGAATTGGTAGTAAATAATGGTATAATTGACATCCTTGTGGATTGTAATTCTAATTTCATTAATTTGATAACTGAAATTAGAATTAATATGGTACATCATTATTTATTTATATAAGGATATTTGCCTAATTTGATTTCATCTAAATTAGGATATGGAATAATTAAATTAAGAAATCTTTCATTATGGTATGAATCATCTAAAGTTTCCATTTAATTTATTGAATTAAATTAATAAAATTGGGGAGACATTATTTTTTAATGTCGTTCAATTAAACGTAATTTTTTTTTAATATTTGTTTAATTGGTCTAGTAATTTTTCAATCTAATCAATCAAAGCCTCATGTTGCCACAGCAGCCTCTGTGTGTGAAGTGCGACTTTATTGAAATTACATAGATGGGTGTGTAATTATTCATGTGTTCTGCGTTCGGCCCACAGGTAGGCACAGTTTGACAGAATAATAACATACATGTGATAATAAGTATGTGATAATTATTTGGATTGTTCATGTGAACATTAGTCGGTCCACAGATAGACTCTTGTTTGACAGAACTTATTGTCAATACTTGATTATTACACCAAGATTACCCCTGCAGTTAATTTTTGTCCACAAACGATGTTAATGTTGCACAAGGTGTCTTGTGATGGGTCCCCAATTAATAATGTTGTATGAGTGTATGTTCATGCGGGTATTGATCGGCCCACAGGTAGATTAATATTTGGCAAAAATACACAAGTACCTGTGGTGGTAAATACGTGATAATTATTTGGTTTGACATGTGAGTAATAAGTCGGCCCACAGGAAGGCTATTGCTTGACAGTTTTATTGTCAGTATTTGACTACTGCATGAGAGCATCATTTAAATTAGTATTTTTTGTCCAAAGACTTGATACTAATATTGTGCTCGAATCTTCAAGATGATTCTAATTTAGTTAAATTTTGAAAGATATAAAGTTTTTTGAAAGATTATAAAGTTTAATGCGAGCATGAAAAATTATTTTGCATTAATTCTCTGTATAATTAAGAAGTCTGCTAATTAAGTTTTTCATATATCAACAACAAAATCATACTTGATGAGTGAACTTCCACAATAAGGATGAGACTAATAAGTCAAACTTAATCTCAATAAAGTATAAGGGCAATACAAGAAATCCCATTAAGAAAACTGCTAAAGACAACTAAAGTATAACCTTTTGTTTTCTCCTAAAGGCCTGTGGAATTGTCTTATAATACACTGCATTAAATTATTCAGTATGCATGGTGCAGTTAAAAGACATAATTGAACTCCACAACATATGGTCACTAATGTGAGAAATACTTAAGATTGCAACTTATGGTCTCAATAAATTTTTAACCAAAGTAGTTGTGAGAACTCTTTGAGTTTCACATATGGTGATGTCCAACTAAAACTAGATCATTGGGATCTACTAAAGAAAATTGGACTCAAATAAATGTAAGCTACTTTATTGGTTATGAATAAAAATAAAAGTTTATGATCAAATTAATCGGATCATATTTGAGACGGGTAATACGGTATTATGTGAGGATGTTGATTTTGGGGAAGAATAATATTAGAGACATTGTCCTTAAGGGAGAGTCGATTCGATCCCCACTTATGCTTTAAAGAATTGGTGCAAATTCAGAATAACGATATGACAATGTCAATAATATTTAAGGAATAACAAATTCAACAACCTCAAGAATTAATATCACTAAGAAAACCACTAGAGTTGGGAGAAAATCAATTCGGATAATTATGTAGTTTTCTCCTAAATAATGAGGACACTATAGAATTAATGGTAGAACATTCAAACAATGTTCATCAAACCATGCAAGGTCCAAATACTAGAAAGTGGGTTAATGTCATAAGTTATGAGTATAAATCAATACAAGATTATTAGGTTTGCATCTTGATAAAGGATTATACTCTAAAGGGAAGGAAGGCATTGTTTTGAGATAAACGTAACATTAATAGCACATTTTGATCTTGAATTGAATTAAATGGATATAAAGATAATGTTTCTTAAGAGTAACGTTGATTAAATGATCTCAACGGTCTAAGAACTAAAAGGAAATTCATATATCAATTCAAGTTTATCTTTTACATATAGGAATCACAAGTATCATCATAAGGTAGTTGTCTCATTTGGTTTTGAGATAAGTGTAGATGATTATGTGATTCAGTGGGAGAATGTTTAAGTTAAACTAAGGGAGACAAGTGCAGTCTCAATCAGGTGCCCTAAAGTTAAACTAAATATTTAAGAAATGTAGAAATATTCCATATTCATTGGTTGTTGGAAGTTGTTGTATGATGAGGTCTCTACAAGACTTAATTTGGCTTATGTTGTTGGTATATTAAGTAGACATTTAAGTAACTCTAGTATGGATCTTTATAAAGTATGTATAGAGAACTAAGAATAATATGCCTGTACATTAGGGATCAGATTTGTTAGAGATCATGAGGAATTCTGATTCTGAGTTTGTTGGATGTCAATACAGTATAAGATCCACTTCAGGCTATATTTTCTGTTGGTCGGAGAGCTATACAAGTAAAAGTATTAAGCAAACACTTTAGCTCATTAACCATGACAACAGAATTAGTAGCACACTAAGGGCATTCAATCATAAAATAAAGGTTGCGAAGCTTTGTCACATAAAGTTTATTGTGACAGTTAGTTCGCAGTAAAGTATTAGCAACAAGAGTTCTTATAAGTCAAGCATATTAACATAGAATTCTTGGTTGTTAAAGAAAGTGTTTTGTGTAGATAAAATTTTAGAAGAGCATATTATGATAGACTCCAAATATGGATCCACCAATTATGTATTCAACGCCCTGCAATTTTATGAGCTAGCTACTCATGTGGATATTATATGATTTTAGAATACATTGGTTCAGTGGGAGTCTATATTTATTGTTCTTTAAAGTTTTCAAGACACTTTGATTTGGATAATTCAGTTTTCTGCAGAATAAAGTTCATGGCTTTGAATTCATTGTGAATTTACTTAAGTAATTTCATTTTATAATATTTTACATTATGGATTGATCTCACTAAGGATTAAAGTTGGACTAGTTGGAAATAGACATGATGTTGATCACATTTGACATGTAATTTTCATGCTACTCACCATATTTGATCTATGTCATTGAGTATATTGATATTGGTAATTGTCGAGGTTTAATCACGATTTATAATGTAGTGAATGCCGCGGTAGTTCCATATTAGTATATGAGATGGATCAGATTGTTAAGTATAGCCTGAAGAGGAATAACATAAAGTTGCGCAACTAAGGACTCTTGATATAATTGCTAACGGAAAATATATAGCCCAAGTGGGAGATTGTTGGAAATTTTATAATTTCCAATATAATCTAATTGTGGGCAATATATTATTATGCAATTATATTAGCTATTCAATTATTTTATGGACTTAATTAAGTGATCCAATTAAGGTTAAAGGTCCATGAGCTATAATAATAATTAATATGGGCTTATTGAGTAGATACCCAATACTACGTGATTAGGTGATTATGGGTGGTCTAGTCAAGTAGTATATAAAGGTTACCCGGTTATGGTCCCCAATATACTAAGCCGCACATCGTCTTCCCTTCTCCCCATCAGGAGGGATTACTACGGTCCCCATAAGGAATAAGGAGGCTTAGTTGAGGAAGGCCATAAAACTACGGATTCCGAGTTCGTGTTCAGCCTCAAGGACTTATTGGATCAGGTACGCTTCCGCTTTACGGTTTAAATCTCGTTAATCATAATAGGGTTAAGGTTTAATGGATTAATTTCCAACAATAGATACTTTGGCTGCCTCATAGGCTCCAATTTATCATCTTTCTATGATGGAGTCCGGAGTCTGAAATATATTTCCATATAACACTCCTCCACATTATGGCTCTACTTCCTAAAATTAAACACATAACATTCGAGGTGGATTTACTGTCGTCCCTATCTGATTTGAAAAATCTGAATCTTAAGAAGCAGTGAATCTGTTCGGTAAGTCCACATATAATTTCTAGTCCTTTTCAGGTACATAAATATATGTCTTACCACAGTTCAACATTCTTATTTCGGGTTACTTTGATACCCATTGTCCATGCATTTAGCAAAACAGATATCCAATCTCGTGCATAGCATTCCTTAGATTAAGCTTCCTTATTCGCCGAAATATAAGGAACCGCTTTCATCACCTTTATCTTCTTTTGTGTCTCAAGACACATCTCCTTAGATAAAGTCACATGTTAAAACAAGTAAGGATCGTATCATCTCATGAAGCTTGAGACAAGCATAACATCCCTTCTTGTGATCCGTATTAGAGTGATCAAAAGGATATATCTTTCTTTTCTTAAGTCCTTCATCTCATACTGCTTTATCAACCATACCCATATGCCCGACAATACTCTTTCATTGTCTCCAATTAGCAATATATCATCTACGTACAGACAAAAAATACCACCACGTTTCGATCACTCTTTTCAATACACAAGACACATCCGCGCATTGAATAAATCCATATGCCTAGATTTCCTCATCAAAATGGATGTTTCATGATCTTGAAGCTTGCTTTAGTCCATCGATGGACACTTTTAAGCTTACTATCACAATGCTCTTAGCCCTTTACAATGAATCACTCTGGTTGCTTCACATAGATGTTTTTCTCAAGACTTCCAATCAGGAAAGTTGTCTTGACATCTATTTGCTATCCCTCATATTTCATATGAGTAGCAACAGATAAAAGAGTCCGGATCAACATAGGCATAGCTATCGGCGAACAGGTTTTCTCATAATCGAAGCCTTTCTTTCTGAGTATACCTTTTCGCAACAAGCTTTGCTTCTAAGGTTTTCACCTTATCCTATGATCCTCTTTTATTTTACAGAGCCACTTCCAATGGCTTTCACACCATCCGTGGTTCTACAAGCAGCCAGATCTAATTTAGAATTCATCGATTCTATTTCAACACTCATTGCACTTTGCTAAGATTTTGCATTTCTATCTTGTAGTGCTTCGTCATATCCGTGAGTCCATTCCATGTTTACTAGGGACCAAGTCTCACGACTCTCCCAAAATATATATCTTACGGGTTGTCGAACAACCCTTCAACTATTATAAGGCACTACACGCAATTGTGTATCAAACGTGACATGTGTTGCAGCCCGTAACCCGTTAGGGTTAGGTTCACATTTTCGTAATCCATTTAAATAGACCCGATTAACTCGAAGCCCGATCAACCTGAAGCCCATTAGAGCTGGCCCGATCTCTAGGTTTTTTTGGGTACAAACACATAAAAGTGGGTAAAAAAATATATTTTTATTTGAATGTGTATAAAAATGTAGGGTGATTTTGGGGTGCACCTGATGCATCCCCATGTTTATAGTTAAAAAAGTGTTAGTGGGTAATTTTTTTAATTAATTATATTATGATATTTAATGGTAGAGATTATTTTATAAATTAATCTAACAGTTAACATTGTTCAGGTGCAACGGTGCATCTGGTACACTATAGTCGGACTAAAAAATTTAATTTATTTGAAAGTGAGTACTATTGATTTTGTACCTTATTTTAATATGGATAATTTAATTTTAATTAAAATTTAAAGAAGATTGATTCTGAAGAGTTGCAGTTAATGAGCATATGCTTAAGAGTTGCAGATTAGAACAGTCTTTTTCTGCTTTCCTTGTAGATTTCTCCAACCTCTAATATAAGGGAGGTTTTGGCTTTTATTTAACTATTCACTGCAATTTGTGATTGAAACTTGAAAGCATCTTTAATATTATCTTTTAATGTTTTATGTGCTTGGAGTATGGCTTCTTTTATCATCCTTTTCATCATAACTAGTAATCTTCAGACTTCACTAGTTGTCTAACTTGAAATTTGGTAGTAGTAATGTGTTCTATCCTAAGATGACATCTTTCATGTCAAGTCATTAGCCTGTTCCTCAAGGTATATGCATCTGATCATAATTCACTTAGAAATGTCTTTTTCTTCCTCCATTTTTTTATTTACTAAAATTGAAAATCATCATGCTGGTGGGAATTGGGATTGAAAATCATCATACTGGATTTACCCTTGGTGGCACCAAGTAATCTTGGCTACTTCCTAGACTGGGATAAGACCATTTTTTTATACTTTATCATTTTATACTTAGAAGTTTCTCTCTCTTTCTGGTCTAGAAGTTCTCCAAAGTGCTTAAAGTTTACTTAAGATTATATTCAATAATTCAAATGCAAACAACCTTAGTTATATGACAATTTGTTTAAATTATGACCCTTGTGTTCCTACCCAAGATTTCCAGTGTTTATGTGAATTGACCATAAAAATAGTTGGTAAATTAAGGCACGTTTGGGTATCCATAGTTTTTTTTTGTCATGTCTCTTGGAGTTAGTATGTATTCCCTTTATCCCTTGTATTTTTGCACACTTTTCATTTTTGTTTGTCCCGATACTTTTGCACGTTTCTCGATTTCCGATAATAGTAACACCGCACAATATTAATACCCTTAAAACCACAATAGTAACACTACACAATATTAATAGGCACCGGATATCTACGCTTCTTTTTTTACTTCATACACTCTTTTCTCAATACACACACCATATTTTAAAAAATAAATATTATAAGAATAAATACGCACACCTTAAATGACACATATACCCTTAAGGTATATACCCACCCAAATTATTTTAAAATTACTCAAATTCTCACTTTACTCATACACCCTCCCTACTACTTTCATTTAAACACCACATTCATTCAATCAAACTCATACACCCCATCACTATTACCCACATTCTCCATTCAATTGGAATAGAAAGAGAAAAAGAACTAGAGTAGAAGAGAAACTCAAACTCACACCTCCACAACTAGAAGAGAAAGAGAAGAACAAGAACAGAAGATTTAATATTGTTTAGAGTTGAAAATTAAGTAAATGTGTTAGAAATTTAGGGGTTTAGTGCTAATTGTGAAGTTATATTATATCATTTTTGTCTCAACACATAAACTATATAATTTTCAATCGAAATATGATGATTTAATTGTTGGGTCATTGTGATTGAGCATGTATTGTGTTGAAATCGGATGTAAATGTTCGGCCCTGGTTTTACGCCGGAAATTGCACAGTTCGTCCAACACTAGATGAGAATTCCTATAATTTTCGTCCAACACCGGAAGAGAGTTTCTATTATTTTCGTCCAACACCGGACAAATATTTCTAAAATTTTCGTCCAATACCGGACGAACAATCTTAATATTTTCGTCCAACGTTGGACGATTAATCTACTAACTTTCGTCCGTTGGACGTGAACTCCGCAATTCCAACTGACTTCAAGTGCTAAAAAACAACATTTAAATCGGTCAAAACATTTAAAATAACGTATTTAAGCCTCTTTGTTGTTTTTTCATACGACATTATACTTCTTCGACAAGTTTTGGGTTGAGATGAGATGAATTGAATTAGAATTTTCATTCTTTTGTAAAAAAAAAAAAATGAAGAGGTTGAATGTTTGAGAGGGTGGTGAATGTTAGAGGTGCAAAGATGTGAGAGTGTTACGTGGGTGTATGAGGTTATTTTTTATGAATTACGAATACGAGGGAAAAAAATGAGTGCAGATATCCGCGGCCATATTAATATCCTCAGCCACTCATTGGCTGCACAATGCAGTCGCCAGCAAGCCCCCTCCTCTCATGTTCTTTTGGGCTCTCTTTCTCTCCCTTTTTACCCTTTCATCTGCCACCACATATAATTGGTGGGGATGAGAGTGGGTCAGATTTAGGTGGTTTTGGTTGGAAGTCCGGTTTTGTGTAGGGATGGTGATTGAGCTTGTGGGTGATGATGTTGGCAGTCTTGGTAAGAATGGAGGTCTTCTTTGCTCCTGCTATTGGGGCATCTCCCATGTGGTTGTTTTTTCCTCTTCTCTGTTGGTGTTTGTTGGCTTCCTAACTTATGTTTCTTTGCTTCAGTTTGTCTTAAGGTGTATTTTAGCTTCTGTTCATTTGTTTTGATCTTGTTTTTGTGGTCTTTGTTGTACCTGTTATTACATGTCTCCTTTGTGGGCATTGTTATCTCTTCTTGTCAGAGTGTTACAAGCGTTTTTCTTTCTCAATGACATGAGGCCATATGTTTGGAAAAGTGCTTGGGGTTTCCACTTAGATTGATCAGAAGGGGACTTAGACTGTACTCTCGTTTGTTAATTGAACAATAAGAAAATGCACTTTGAAGAACAAGGAACCTGAATTTAGACAAAATTGAACCAGATAATCAATTAAATAAAATATATGAAAGCAGAATTCAAAATTAAAATATAGATGGAATTGAATAATGCACTGGGAAAATTCATAAAATTCATTCTGATGAAGTGATGAAATGTCCACAGGGGATGGATGAGATCAGATTTTGAAAAGAAAATGATATGACTGGTAAAGTTGTTGTATGAGGGAAAATGCCTCTCTCTCATAATATTCAGCTCTATGTCTAACCTTTCTTTTTGAAGATAAAAGTCTTTGATTGCTACTTAATTATTTACAAAAGGGTGTTATATGTACTATTGTAACAAAGCTTTCAGTTCACATCACCATTAGAAGTAACAAAATCAATACTCAAGAACTTTTCCTTCAAATTTTAGCACTTGAAAGATATTAATATACAAGATTTTATATTATATAAAGCTACATAGGTATTTATACACGAGGCCTATAGCGTTTGCATCTCTCTGATCTGCACAACGGTTCGCCTTCCCTCCGTGAAGTAATTGTGTGTGATATGTATGTTTTTATAAAATGTATGGATGAAGTTCATCTTCTTTTAATTTGGCCTTGGGCAAATTAAGTACCAAAGACTCCACTTCTTCTTTTCTTAGTATTTGCTGCCATATCTGGGTTGCCTTTTTGCATCATGGCCACAAATTCATCGTAGTTGATTCGTCCATCCTGCACATTTTTGAAAAATTAATGTTTTGGACTCATAACTATCAATCTGAATAGTTGAATGCATTCTGCAGGTGATTTATATATAGAACAGAAGTCCAAAGGAATGCTGAAAACAATGAATTCTATAGAAAAAATGATAAAATAATAGCTATGGAGTTCTTACATTGTCGTCATCGACTTCAGAGATAATTTCCTTGATGTCCTTATCATCATCCATTCCATATTCTCTGAGAGCTTGCTCTAGTTCTTCTATCGTAATGAACCTGATATTGAGAAAAACTAACAATTTAGACTTACAGGGCAGTAAAAACATAGGACTTTCTAGTTGTAAAAGCTTGTATTCGTTCATGATTACCCGCTATTGTCTTTGTCGAAATACTGGAATGCTGTGTAAAGGTGCTCTTCTCTATCCATTCTATTCATTTGCATTGTCGCTGTAATGAATTCTTCATAGTCAATGGTGCCATTCCCATCAGCATCGGCCTGTCAAGTGTTGAATATGCTGTCATGTAATAACATTCTATTGATGCAATAATAATCTATAATGTATGTTGTCTCTGTGAACTTACTGCTTCCATCAACTGTTTCACTTCAATTTGGGTCAAGTTTGTTCCCTGGTTGGACAATCCCTGCTTCAGCTCTTCGAGTGTTATGGTACCACTGTTATCTGTATCCATACCTTTGAACATTTCTTTCAACCCCATGATTTCTTCCTCTGACAGGCATCCAGCAATAACCTTTTGTGTGTTTGATCACAGTTAGATTTTCATTGCAACAAGTGATTGCATGTTAAGGTATGAAATACTTACACGCAGTGCAACTTTCTTGAACTTGTTCATGGCTCTGAATTGTTTGAGCTTATTCAGAACAGCATTGTCAAGCGGCGTGTCGGGCGCCTCGCCATCCTCCTTAATCCATGGATGATCTACAGAGCACAAACACACCATCATATTATCAAAGAAGGCTTGGTATGTAACATAGTTTGCAATAAATAAAGAGTGTCATACTTAGCACTTGGGATGCAGAGAGCCTCTGCTTGGGGTCTGAATTGAGCATCTTCCTAACAAGATCCTTTGCTCCGCTTGAAATCGAAGGCCAGGGGTCCGACGAGAAGTCGATATGGCCCCGTAGAATTGAGTTGAATATTCCGGTTTCGGATTCTGTAATAAACTCCAGGAGTTAGTATTAGATGCATCATTTGGGAGGGGAAATTATTTGTATAGGACATTAATTAGAGCTGATAATTTTAAGACAATATATCAAATGCATTTTGCTTCAAAGGGAAGCCTGATTTGAGTGATTTAGGCTTAATTTGTTATTATTTAGTGAAACTTAAAGCATCATATCTTAAAACAACTCATCTGAAAATATAGTGTCTTAAAATGCAACATCCCTTAATTTGTATCCTATAAAATAATCTTTCCATAACATGTAGAGTTTAAAAACAATTTTACTTAGGACAATAACTCAAGCATTAAGACACTATTTTGGGGCTGGCAAAGTTAGGATAATATATTACTATTTGTGCAACAAATTTGGTACATTAATTTTCAAATTTTGCTCCCAATTAATCCAGATAGAGGTGATGTGAACTTAATTTGTTCTTCTTGAACGAAAATTAAAATATAATGTCCTAAATCGGTCCCTTCTAAAATGCCACATCCCTAAAAAAAAAACAATGTTTTCCCTATTGTAATATATTGATGAAAAATATGGAGGGAGAAATACCTGCCCAGAAAGGGGGAACTCCAGAAAGAAGAATATAGAGCATTACACCAATACTCCAAATATCAGCTTCTGGTCCATACCTCCTCTTCAACACTTCTGGAGCTATATAATATGCACTACCCACAATGTCCTTGAATTGCTCACCTGCCAAAACCATGCAGTTTAATTACACAACATTTCTTTGTCTTATAGACTCAGATGACGACGAACTTACCTTCTTTGTAGAAGACGGAGAGACCAAAATCGGTGGCCTTGAGGGGCGCATTTTCATCCTTGTTCAACAACAAGAAATTCTCAGGCTTAAGATCCCTATGAATAACCCCCATGCAATGGCAGGTGTGCACAATTTGCACAATTGTCCTCATGAGGGACGCGGCGGCGCGCTCTGTGTAATGACCCTTGGCGATGATCCGGTCGAAGAGCTCGCCGCCGGCGCAGAGCTCCATGACGAGGTGCACCGAGTGCTTGTCCTCGTAAGCCCCCTTCAGCTCCACAATGTTTGGCTGCCCTGCCAAATGGTGCATAATCTGAACCTCTCTACGAACGTCCTCAATATCCTCCTTGTTCGCCAGCTTCCTCTTCGCGATTGTCTTGCACGCGAACTGCTCGCCCGATTGCTTGTGGGTCACCAGGTGGGTCACCCCGAACTGCCCTCGGCCGAGCTCCTTCCCCATCGTGTACGTCGCCTTGATGTCCTCCATGGGCCTCCCCAGCACGGGGCCCATGTGGGACGGCTTCGTCGGCTTCGCTGGAGAAGCCGACGTAGGCGGAGGCGACGGCTGAGGGGCCGTCGTGGCCGCCGCAGCGTTCTTGGGGGCGTCCTCTGCGCTGCTGTTGGGAGCGCCCTCGGCCGCTGCGTCGTCGGGTGGGGCGTCGTCGCTCCGGGAGCAGCAGTTACCCATCGCGGTGGTGGTGGTGGTGGGGCGCCCGGAGGTGGAGCAGAGGAAGAAGCTTTGGGGGTTTCTTTAGGTTGGTTGTTAGGAGGGGGAGAAAACCATGCATGGACGCAAAGAGATGTTAGAAGAGAGAGAGAGGGACGATGGAAGTCATTGCATTGGAGAGATTTTAGGAGGGAAGAAAGAGATTATTTTTTTATTTTTTAAAATATTATTCTCATTTAATTCTGCGGTTAGAGTTTCAATTCAAGTTTATATTAATTTTGTATGATTTTGACGTCGAGATGAACCATGAGATAGTCAAATTTATATATTATCAATTAATTAAATAATAATCGATATTATTAATCAACTCTTTAGTTATTGGTATTCCTAGTTTAATTGAATGCACCAAATCAACAATTAAGTTCAGGATTATGTTAGGGTGGATAGTGCACTTACAATTTATAGGTGTGAATTAAGAGTTAGTGTGTAGTTATTTATTTTAAATTTTTATTATTTTTATTTTTTAATGGTGGAGATTAAATTAAAACTTAATTTAACGATTAAGATCCAGTAAAACTCTTAACTTCTTCTCTTTATGCACTCCGGGAATGCTTACAGATGTGAACGAACATTATTCTTACGAATGTAAATAAAATTGACCATGTAAATTAATTTTCGTTCGACCATTGTCGTCTACACCATCATTCGATCGCCATTGTCTACTACATCGTTTGAACTCGTCGTAAATATAGTTTTCATATTCTCAATTATCACCGTATCTAAATTTGATTACTTTGACCCAAAGGCACTTCCCCTTGTTCAAAAACTGCCAACCCTATTTTTCTAATAAAGCTTTGTTGAAAGTCTCCACATCTCTAACCCATAAACCTCCAACCCTTTCAAGTTGCAAATCCTTTCCCATTTTACTCATGAGATCTTTCTATATTCAATCCCCTCCCCCACCCAATAAAAAGTTGCGCTGTAAGCTCACAATTTCTCTAGCAACTTTTTTAGGAATAAAGAAAATGAATAGGGAGAGAAAATAGCACTGAGTTTAGTAATGTAATTTTACCCCAATTGAAATTTTCTTATCCTCCCACCTTTTCATGCAATTTTTTATTTTTTGAATGATGTTGGACCATTTAGAGACTCTTCTATGGTTAGCACAAACTTTCATGCCCAAGTATGAGAAGGGGAGAGATCCCACACCACATCCAAGTATATCTACCATTTCACGAATTTTTTCATCAGTAGTATTGACTCCCATTACATAATATTTCTCAAAGTTGACTTTCAGCCCAGAAAGAAGCTCGATGTTGTGGAGTAATCTTTTTATAGTCCATGAATTATCCATGGTTGCATTCCCCATGAAGACTGTATCAACTGCAAATTGAAGATGTGATACTCTCATTTTAGCCCTCTCAATTTCAATAACTGGAAACCTTCCTAACTCCGTAGCTTTTGACATTAGGATACTCAATCCCTCCGCTGCAATAACAAATAAAAAAAGTGATAGTGGATCCCTTGTTTTAATCTCCTTTCAAGTTGAAACTCACCCAATGGACTACCATAAACCAAAACTGTAGTAGAGGATGAAGAAATACACTTCATTATCCACTGTCTCCATTTAGTATGAAAATTAAACCTCTCCATAATCAGATTCAAGTAGCTCTAATCAACGACGTCATATAATTTAGCAAATTAAATTTTGAAGAACATTATCTCAAGGCAACCCCTTTTAGCCTCATCAATAGCTTCATTCAGAATGGTAATGCTATGCAGAATTAGTCTACCTTAAACAAAAGCACTTTGTGAATATGAAATAATGGAGTCAAGAACTGAGCCTAATCCTTTAACCAGGATTTTTGAGATGATTTTATAAAGCCCACTAACAAAAGATATTGGTCTGAAATCATTCAAGTCAACAATTGTTTTTTTTTTTTTGAATCAGAATAATAAAAGTGGGGTTAAAGCCTTTCACAAATTGTCAATTATCATGAAATTCTTGTATAAGTCTCATGAAGTCTTCTTTAAAAAGATCCCAGAATTCTTTCAGAAATCTAAAATTAAATCCATATAGAAAAAATCTTGTATTAACCCTAGACTTTTCGAGCTCTCGCAATCCCATATTACATCTTTGACTTCATCTTCAAGAAATATGGATATTAACCTCTCATTATTTATATAAAAAATCTGTTTCCTTGAAAAATCGAGCTAAAGAAGGTCTAATAAAATCATCTTTCTTAAAATATTTTTGAAAAAATCTGAATACTCTGTTTTTCACATCTACTACCTCTTCACACCATTCCCCATTACCATGTAGACCCAAAATCCCATTTCTTTTGCGTCTTTTATTGATGAACTGTGGAAGAATTTTGAGTTTACATCCCGATCCTTGATCCAAGAACATCTTACTTTCTGAAAATTCAAAGTATTTTTTCTTTTCAAATATCTCAATAACAATGATGAAATTTCATTTCTTTTGATTATCTCATGCTCCTCCAAACCTAAGGCATCATCAATCAAGTCCAATTCCCAATTTTCTTATCTTCTCCTCTCTATGCTCTTATCAATATTTCATAAAACATTGATAGTCTCTAATCTTTAACTTTAATTCCCAGAATAATAGGATAATGGTTAGATACTGATCTACTCAACCTAACGTGATGTGAGCTAGACCAACTTGAGAGCCAAACATTATTTACCAAAATCTCATATCAATCCTGCTTTTGGATGTATAATTCATCTTATGCCAAGTGAAGGTCCTCCCATGTAACGGTAGATCAACCATGCAAGAGTTACTAATAAAGTTGGCAACGAAAGCAACAATATCTCTAGTATATGAAGACAATAACTCTCTCGAATAGAATTGAAGTTCCCAATCACACACGCAAGAAGAAGAGTATTGATTAATCACAGACCCAATTCGATCTCATAATGCCAATTTCTCAGAAGGAATGTAAGGAGCATAAATATTGATAATGCAACAGTGGCATATTTCTTGACCCTAAAAACATTCACATTTAGAGCTTCTAAAATATGCTGTGAAATTTGACAAGAAAACACTTCAGAATTCTATAGGGGTATAATACCACCAGATCTACCTATAACTTCTAAATATGTACATTCCATTTTATCAACACAACATAATTCTAGACAAACATCTTCATGCATGATCTCCAATTGGACTCTTGAATACAAAAAATCCACTCATTGATCCTTAATAAGATTTTAAATTTCTTTCTTTTCACACTACTCCACTTAATTAACTCCATGCCCATTTTACTATCCAACATTTCTAATTCACAAAATTTTTCCAGAATTCTTCCTTAGAGTTTGCAATTAATCCCAACTATTTTTCCAAATTATCATGTTTTACTAGCTTCCGAATCAAAATTAGAATTAGTCATAGTTGGATTAACATTACCTTTATTCGAACCTCTCCTGATCAAATTGGCTTCTACTTCCAAATCTTTATCATGATTTAAAAATATACTCCCTCTATCTTACACTACCCTTCACACTTTCCTCATATCCCACACCACCCTTCATACCCCAAAAAAAGAAATATCACTTTATCCAACAACCTAAAAAATTACTTTAATTTTAAATTTGTGACTTATTTTTTACGCACATACCATTACTTTATATTATTTTATTAACTAAAAATATAACAATTCCCTCTAAAATTAACAAATTTGGTCAAAAAGTGCAACTTTTCTTAAATAACGTGATACAGTAAACAGGAAGAGTGGTCCGGGATGGAGGAAGTATTAGATTTTTCAGGATATTACAACGAGTTGATTTTTTCATTTAGTCTTGGACTAAATGTGTCTACTGACAATTGTTGAAATGTTTTCTCTTCACGGTTTGGATTTCCTGTTACATTTGGTGTTATATCTTTTATTGCAAATCGTTAGATGATTGACAACTAAGATATAATTAAATCTATGCCCTAGAAGGAAATCATATAAACCCAAGGGGAATGATTAAGATTTTCCTTCCCACATACGTGTCGTTCATCTAATGTGCCTAACAAAAAATGTAACACCAAAATGTAATAGGTCATTCAAGATCTTCTCCTAACTCTTATTCACCCCTCCTCCCTTCTTTGATGTAAACATTCACCTTGTTTTTTTTAATGTAGACATTCTCCTCTGAAATTAGTGATTTTCCTTCTTCGCAAGAGAATCTTCTTATTGCTGGATAACTAACTCCCGATCTGTAAATATCTTAAATGACGCCGCAGTAAAATCTTCACTTTAGGAGTTGCTATAAACACGGGCTTTTAATATGTTGAAACTTATCCGTATTTACAGCTTTCGTAGTACTCAATTTGTCTTTCACAATACTATTGCATATTCCTCTATAGGTCTTTTTCTGTTTAGATCTTTTGTTGAATCTTCGCAATGTCCAATGTTTTTCGCATCTGCAGATAGTTTGCCTCATCAGACTTCTTTACCTTTGCAACATTTATTCTTTCACTAGTGTAGTATCTATGTGCTATGTGGTATTATAAAAAAAATATTTAATAAATACAAATACATTCACCATACATAACGTCTTTAATATTAAAAGAAATAAAAAACTAAATTTTATAATTTTGTTGTATGTTTATATATATATATATATATATATATATATATATATATATATATATATATATATAATTTATTATTATTATTATTATTATTGTTGTTGTTGTTGTTGTTGTTGTTGTTGTCGTCGTCGTCGTCTTCTTCTTCTTCTAAATTAAATGAGTTATTATCATATGTGTTCGGGGATACAAATTAATTAGAATCTATGCACTTATTTTTTTATTATTTTTATATCGAACTTTATTATTCTTATAAGTTAATAATATATATGTATTTTTTAATTAATGTATTACTTTTTTATTCAATTGTACCATTAAATTTCCACATAAAATTTTTGTTAAATTTTACTATGCATATTCATTAAAAAATTGTATTAGTTATAATATATATATATATATTAATAAATGTATTCGAATTAAATTTAAGTATATAAATATAATGTTGTTATGGGTATTATATCCCCCATGCTTTGTAGGCCCAAAAGCCCAAGAACCTCTATAGTACCTGAAGAAAGAGGCCCAATCCTCTAGCGGCCCAAACCGAGGACACCATAATTAAGGCAGCCCAAGGAGGTCACTGCAGCCCAAAGGCCCGGTCGAGGAAAGGACAATGAAGGAAACCATTAAAGGGACCGAAGCCAGAAAGCACCATCGGCAGGGAACCTCGACGATATCCTCCCCCTGCCCGAGGGTTCAGACGAGCATCACAGCACCGGAAGTCAACCTGTCTGAAGGCCAAATGGACTACAGAAGCAGGGCAGTAAAGAACAAACACCATCATGAAGACTGACAGGTGCGGCAGGCTAGAAGACAAGGCTAACGGGAAGAAGAGAGGTCTTGGACAACAATCCTAACTAGAAGACAACAACTGACTGGCACGTCTTACTCTAACGACCAATGGAAAGCCAGAAAAGGATGGAGGCACTCTGAGAAACACTGCGAAAAGCAACCAGTGGCATCTAGATTTCTCCCCAGGCTGGTCGGCGTACCAGGTAGCTCCATTAAAGATGACTTGTCTCCATTCAAATGGCACAAGGCGATTGGCTCCAGATTATGATTTTTATATGATATAAATAGCCTCTCTCACATGGGAGAGGCAGGTTACGAAGGCTCACTTTAGACATTACGCTTATAGAAAAAGGAAAGTTTCACGAGTATTGTTCTAAGGGATAGTAATAAAATCGGTTGAGTTCTTTGGTGTGAATTGAGTCTTTTATTAGTTTTAATTCCTCTTTTGGTAGTTCTATTATGTTTGATTGTGTTCGTTCTTGGCTTCGTTGTCAAATATCTTAATCTTCCAAGTACTAAATCAATAAGCCAAGAACAGCCGTCAATATCTGGCGACGTCTGTGGGAACGCTATGATTAGCCACCCCCTATTTTATTTCTTCTTGGGTTCTTGGTTTAATTCTGGAAATCGAGATGGGAGGTGAAAGATTTACAACCCATGGAAATGAAGAAAGGGGTGAGTGCTCCAGAGCCCAGCAAAATGTGACAAGAAATGGAAATAATGTTCAAATTAGTGCTCCAGCCATGGAAATATCCACTCAGGCGAGGTCTATTCCTGTCCCAAACTTAGGCGGCCCTCAGAAAATGAAAAAGATGAATAAAAAGATTCAAAGGATGATTAATGAGTACGCTGCAGAAGCTCACCCGGTTCGACCAGCGAGGTTAGCTTTAGCGGCCCTCACAAGGGTAGCCATGGCGATCTGCGAGAAGACCTCGAAAGGAGAAAAGAGGCCAGGAAAGAACACAATGGAGGAGATGCGAGAGAAACTATCAACTTCATAAGGAGGAGGAACGCCGGAGAAAGGGGAGTGTGAATGAAACTCTGGCAGAAGAAAGGCGTAGCGAATGCCTTCGTCGACCGAATACAGGAGCTCAAAGACAATCACAACCGAGAATGCACCAAGAAACAGGGAATCCTCCTCTCCTAGAGGTATCCATGGGAAATAGTACTCAAAGGCAATCACAGCTGGAACGGGATTAAGAGGCGGGAAACCCTCCGCCGAGGGAAAGGCAGAGAGCAGAAGGATCCCACTAGAATCACTCACCTAATCAAATGAGAGGTCAACCCGCCACTAGGGAAGTACCGGCGGGAGAAAAAGTCCCACGAAGAACCCCATCCATCTCTCAAAGGAGGCATAACCGATGCAGAAGGCCAATGAACCAGAGATCCCGCTCATCTTCGGTACCCTACTCATAGTAGAGCCGAGATCCCTCATGGAAAGATCTGCCCACAACAGAGCTATCTTTACCACAGGACAGGAGGAACGGGGGACCTGTCTCACGAAGAGGGACGAGACGGAAGGAGACCCAGGCAGAGATGCGGTCGGAGAATAAAGAAATATTCCCCAAGGCCCCAACCAGAGATCTACAGGCCCTGATAAACGAAGAGGTGAACAAGCATTTCGCGGATCTGGAAAGGAAGATGTCCAGAACCGGAAGAGTCCTCCAGTAATCGGTAGCTTCTTCACCTTTCACGGTGGAAATCAGCAATGCTCCTCGGCAACAAGGGATCAAGTTTCCCTCCAGTTTGATTTTCGATTGTGATTACGGCCCATATTCTCACATTGAAAAATATCTAATATGGATGAGAGCACAAGGTGCAAATGAGATCACACTATGCTGGATGTTCCCACTAACCCTGAGAAACAAGGCTCACGCCTGATTTAGAGCACTCCCGGCAGCCTCCGTCAGAAGCTGGAAAGAGTTGATGGAGGTATTCCTAATGCAATACTCGTATCTTGGGGCACCGAAGGAACCAAAGCACAAGTTGGTCAACATCCGCCAAGTTTCAACAGAAAGCTTACGAGACTTTCTGAAAAGATTCAACGAATAAAGGTCGATGGGGAAAGTCATAGGGGATGAAACTTGTCTCATCACGGTGATGGGGGCTCTTCACCCGGAAGTTAGCTTATGGAAAGCGGTCCAGCTTAAACCTCCCACGTCTTACGCGGCCTTCATGGTCATGGCAAACGAGCACATCCAACGGAAGATATTTCTAAGATGGCAAAAAAAGCAAGCAACCAAAACCCCTCGGCAGAACCGAGCAAGAAGTGGGTCAGTACCGGAGGAACAAAGGAATACAAAATGCCCGCCATTTTCAAACCCTTTATGGAAGACACCGAGGTCCAGCAGATGTACGAGGAACTAAAATCAGAAACCAACTTGAACATTGCCGAGGTCTTCTATTATATAAAGAATCAGCAAGCTCTTCGGACACCAAGGCCAGTCCTACGAACCTCGAAACTCACCAACCCTCAGAAGTACTGCATGTACCATCAGACACACTGGCATAACAGACCAATGTTGAGATCTAATTACGGAGTTATGGAAGTTGTTTAAGGAGGGGAGATTAAGAGGGATGCTGCAGGACCCGAGGCCGAGGGTATATAAGAGATATGCTAATCTTTCCCCTCCCACAGGTCGACAGAGGTCCCCGGGCAGAGGACGGAATGGAGAAGCGATGCCCCTACCCCCTTGGTCTCCAGGACGGCCGCCAGCGTTTGACAGGATCGGGGGGCAAGCCCCAAGAGAAGACAGACCCGGAGAAATACACATGATGGAGCCAATAGAGGAAATCCCTTACATCGGAACCTCTCAAGCACTGACCACTGCATCAAAACGGAAGAGAAAGGCAGAACTGAGAAACTTGGACTAACAAATCCCTCAAGTGTGATCGCTAACCCCGGCGACGAAAGGGGTAACGAAAGCGGATATTATCTTCACAGAAGGGAACTTCTATAGGGTAAGTACTCCTCATTCCGACCTTTTACTCATTTTACCAATACTGTCGGGAGTAAAAGTTCATAGATGCTTAGTGGATACCGGGGCATACGCCAACATAATCTTTAAAGAAGGTTTTGAAAATCTGGGAGGGGAGCGCCACCACAAAGTAAGGCCTTGTGGTGATGAGATTAAAGGTTTCGGCAATGTATTGACTAGGCCAACCATGGAGGTTGATTTGTCAGTTCAGTTAGAAGGTTCGGATGGGAAAACGCGGATACAGAAATAGTTGACATTCAAGGTTGTGGACCAAGCCTCCACCTATAACAGCATATTAGGGCGTCCGTTGATCCACACTTTTGGAGCTATCCCATCCACCCTTCACCAGTGCCTCAAATTTGTCACGGCTGATGGCAGAGTAGCAATGGTGATAGAAAATCAGAGGAGGGTGAAAGAATGCTCATTTGTGGAAAAGGTAGAAGGTTTGAGCTATCATGATATGGACTATGAGATGCTAAGCTTCGAGGATATCTTGGAAGGAGGAGAGAACCCCGAGGTGAGGACAAAAATTAAAGAACTACCAGGACGGGAGCATGAAGGGAAAGAGCCCGGCGCGATCCTGGCGGTCGTCAAAGGAAAGAAAATAGAGTGGCAAGGGAATAACATGCTCGTGGCAACAACAGAAACACATCCAGACCTGAGGACTCAGAGAAGAAAAGAAAAAGAAACAATAGCGAAGGTGCCAAGACGAAAGCAGGTAACGCCAGATGAGGATCCGAGGACGAAGCTGAGGGAAGGAGCCTGGGCGGCAGGAAAAACAGAAGTGGTACAGCTGGATCCTGAAGATGCTAATATCAAAGTCAAAATTGGGACAAAATGGGAAAGTGAATTCAAGGAAGATCTAACCCAGCTACTGAAAGAGAACTTGGATGTGTTCGCCTGGAACCTGAATGCACTACAAAAAACTCTCGGATTAGCGACGGAAATTACCGTCGGTAATACTTGAAAAATCCATTGGTAATGAGGTTACCGAAGGATTAGCGATGAAATTTAATCCGTCGCTAAAACCATGGTCGGTAATTTATTACCGACGGAAATTATATTCCGTCGATATTTACCGACGGATTCTGGACATCGGTAAATAGAATTTTCCGTCGATAGTCATGCAAATAAAATTCGTCGGTGCTGCAAATTAGCGACGGATTTAGCGACAGATTTATCCATCGACAAATTGTCGACGGAAATTTCCGTCGCAAATTTAAAAAAGCAAAATCATATTAAAATTAGTTTACTGACGGTAATCCATCGGCGATTTCGTCTGTAATTAGCGACGAAAGTAATCCTTCATAAATTTTACGACGGAATTATCTGTCGGTAATATTTATTTTTCAAATTACATATTTCAGTTACCGATGAAAATTTCCATCGCAAATTTATGTATATATTTGAATTTTATATTTTAAAATTAATATTAATACCTGTTAATTAATATAAAATTCTAATTAATTAAATCTTCAAAACACAACCCAATGTAAGATTTAAATTCAACAATCTCCATAATTTGAAATAGATTATCCAAATTCGACACAAAATATCAAATTCTACTCAATCTTTGACACAAAACATCCAATACAATAAACATGATCACAAGTCTCCCAAATCAGCATCAACCTCGTCATCAGCATCAACATCAATATCAACATCATTATGAGCGACACCAGATGTAGATCCACCACCATAAGGATAAGCCATTGTACTTCCACCTCGCATCATTTCCATAAGTTGTTGCACTTGGGCTTGAAGCACTTGAATTTCTGCTTGCATCTCATTACGCACCTCTAAGATTTTTTCATCTAACTGTCTCTTGCACTCTGATTTTGAACAGACAACTTGAGTAACACTGGATTGGCTACTTAAACTTCCTTCTCCCAAATTACCAATGCCGAAGATGCGACCTTTTTTTGGTGTAACGGTTTGACGGAAGATATCTCCCATATTAATCTCAGGAGCATCAGGCATTTGACTCAGTTCGTCTTTCTTTTGTTGGATTGTATTCTGTGAATTTACATGGTTAATAATGAATTATTAATCAAATATTATAAATTTATCATTTTACTCATAAATACTTTAAAAACACAAAATATTATACTTACAGCCATATTTTCAGCTACGGCATAGGCGTACTTTCCATTTTCATCCGGAGGGTGGAAGTTTAAAAAGATGTCATACTCATTGGCTTCCTTTTTATGCTTTTTGGCCTTATTAACAAAGAAAACAAATTAAACATATTTGTATACCAACACAATCTACAAAAAATTAAACATATATTTCATACTTGTATTTCTTGCCATCAATTTTAGCCCAATCATTAAAAAGATTAATTAACACAATAGATATTCATAAAAGATAAGTGAATAAGAGATAGAAACTCACAAACTTTTCAGCAAATTCACAAGCTCCTACTGAACCTCCTTTGTGGCAAGAAATACCAGTACCCTCTCCTGCCGGCTCGCTTCGACGATTTTTCTTATTCTGTTCAGCCTTTGCTATCTCTTTTGGATCTTGCCAATGAGCAATAAAGCTAGCCCAAGTCTCATCAGTCATATATTCTGGTTTTTCATCCTTATCTTTCCATATTTTCTTCCAGTCGTGGACAATGTCACCATAACGACGAGCACATAAAAAGTTTCATTTGTCCGGAACTAGTGCATCGATGTCTTCGCTCCACATGCATTTTTTCTACATAAATTAAATAAAAGATTAATATCATATCAAAATAGAACTCTAAACTTTTTAATGCATACCTTAAACTCCTCAAAATATATACGTCTGGTCTCCGCAGATATCTTTTTCCAACGAGTTGCTCCTTTTTCAACCCGACCTAAAACTATCTCTCTAAACATGTAGGATAGTTTATGATCAGGCTGTAAACTACAAATTAAGCAAATCATGGTTACACAACATAATTTATAATAACACCCTTTATAAGAATTATAAGGAAAGAATTACCTTCCCTTAATGATCTCTACTTCTTGCTTTTTAGTCGTAGTTTGAGAATTTTGTATAGCAGATGATGTTGATTGTGCTGGTGCAGATGGTATAGTAGGTGGAGCTGAGGTTGATGGTGCAGATGGTATGGGAGGTGGAGCTGAGGTTGATGGTGCAAATGGTATGAGAGGTGGAGCTGAGGTTGATGGTGCGGATGGTATGGGAGGTGGAGCTGAGGTTGATGGAGTAGCTGAAGTTGATAGTACAGCCGAAGATGCACTACGTCCACCTCGTCTACCTCGACCACGTCCACCAATACGTCCATCAGTACGTCCACCTGTCATCTGCAACCCAAAAAATTGTAATATATTCAATTTTTTAAGCTATAAAGTATATTAAATATTGTAAAGTTCAAATAAAAGAACAAGAAGAAGAAACTCACAAAAGCCTTTATACATATCATATATAGTTTGTGAAATACATCTCGAAAATCGATGTCAAGAGTTATTTTCTGAATCTGAATTATTCAAATTTTCAAAACTATTTTCGGACTGCAACTCTTCATCGATATCATCTTCCTCATCAATGATTTCCATGAATGCACCACTCTCATCGTTTAAACCTGATGGACCATCATATGAAACACCCAGAGTGCACCCGAAGTACGCATGTCACAAGTTGAACATCAACCCCAACATCCCGCCATTCCACCAGAAAATAGAAAATTCAGCCCAGAGAAGAATGCGGCTATATAATTGGAAGTTCATAAACTACTTGCGAGCGGAAGAATCAGCGAATGCAAATACCCGATAAGAGTACAAAATCCAGTTATGGCCAAAAAGAAAGTGGGATCATGGAGGCTATGCATCGACTTCACCGATCTAAACAATGCGTGCCCGAAGGATAGTTATCCACTTCCGTCAATTGACCAGAAGGTCGATGCCACGGCGGAACATGAGATAAAGAGCTTCATGGATGCATTTTCAGGGTAACACCAAATCCCTATGTACCCAGATGATAAGGCAAATACGGCTTTCTTCTGCGGGAATGGAGTTTATGAATGGAACAACATGTCGTTTGGTCTGAGGAATACGGGGGCTACTTATCAAAGATTGGACAACAAAATGTTCGAGGGAGAAATTGGAAAAATAGTCGAGGTCTATGATGAGTGATATTTTCACCTAGATTTTAGTGTCTTTTTATATCCATTTTCATAGTATTTTATCTGTATTTATGTGTATTTTGGTTGTGTTTTGTGTTTTTATGGAAATATGTGAGAATGTGCTTAAACGTATGTAAAACAGGTGAAAACGGAGCAAAAATGGAGAAGGGAGAAGAAACGAAGAAGAAAAGAAGGGCACGACCAAGCACGACTCGAGTGCTATAGCTCGAGTCGAGCTGGCGCAGCACGAGTCGTGCGCTGCGCACGAGCCTGTAAGAGATGGCCGTGTGATGACATAAAAAAACCCTACACGGGCACCATGAGCCCATGTGCCGCAACACGACTCATTCCCGGAATCAGGACACGAGTCGAGTTACCGACTCGACTCAAGCTCTGTCTGCTGCCGAGAAATGCCGAGAAGACATGACATGACTCGAGCCGTGTTGCAGCACACGAGTCGTGTTGTGTAAAATTCTGGTAAAAATTCAGAAACCTTCTAGAAGCTTTCCAAGGGGTATAAATACCCAATACTTCAATATTTCATCAGTTTTGGACGAGGGTTTTCATTGTTTTCACACACATCACACACAATTCTCTTCATTTCACACCATCATCTTCATCCATTCATCATCCTATCCATCTATCTTCATCCCTCCATCAAATCTACCATCAAAGTGAGCAAAAGAAGTAAGGAAGAGAGGAGAATTACAAAGGAAGATATGAGATCATCATTGAAGCACTTCAAGGGAGTTTTCATCCATACTTTGTAGAGAATTCTTATTGTTCATCATGTTTTGTAAGGATTTTAATGTCTATGTTAATGTTCTTATGAATATGGTAGGCTAATCTCCCTTGTGAGATTAATAACATGAGAGTTGTTGGATAATTTTAGGATTTGTGTATTTTAATTTATGTATTGATTGGATCTATGATTTTCTATCATTGATTGTTAATTGCTTGATTTGTATTGGTGATTTGTGTGTTTAGTTGTTCTAAATATGTGATTAGATTGAGAAATCAATTATGTGCTTAGGATAATTGAGTGAATCATTTCATCAAACACTTCATGTGCATTATAAATTGTAAAGAGATTGAGAAACCCTTTAGAGTTTAGAACCCTTTGATAGAACATGTGATTGGTTTGATCGAGAGGTTGATTAATCATGTGAAGGGACTCTCATTTCAAGCTTAGTACCTAGTTGGAATTGTTTGAGTGAGAATCAACTCATTGAGCTATTTGATATTCATATCCTATCCATCTCGAGAGGAAGTTTAGATGATCTCAGTGTTGGCCCTTAGTCTTCAATCTATGATCCATTTGAATTTGATACATAATTCCTAGAATTACCACTTCTTGATTGTTGTTAATCTCTCTTTTGCTTAATTTGGTAAACCACATTTCATCTACCCATTTTGTTTGTTGATCATTGTTTGCTTGCTTGTTTTGAGTACTTCTATTTACTTGTTTGATCAACCAATCTATTGATGATTCGTCTCTATAAAATTACAACAAACGTAAGATCGCTTAAGCACTAGTACCTACCTCCCTGTGGTTCGATAAATTCTTGAATTGGTCAACCTAACTACAAGTTATGGCTAATCAGTCTACGTGGATGATACCGTGGTGAAGAGCCTGAAAAGGATGGATCATTTCGACCATCTCAGAAAGGTTTTCTGAATCTTCTGACACTATGGAATAAAACTAAATAAAAAAAAATACATTCGGAGTGAGCAAGAGGAGTTTCCTCAGATATTTGATCAGCTCCAGGGGGATTGAGATGAACCCAGAAAAGGTAGAAGCGATCCTAAAGATGGATTCGCCGAGGCACATGAAAGAGGTCCAGAACCTGATGGATAGGTTGGCCGCTTTGAACAGGTTCATGTAGAAAGCATCAGATAAATGTAAACCCTTCTTTGACGTCATCAAAAAGGTTAAGTTCGAGTGGATAGAACAGTGCGGGAAGGCATTCGACGAGATCAAAAGGGAGCTGTCGGACCCCAAGATCCTCTCCAAACCCTCACCAGGTGAGACATTGCAACTGTACCTGACGGTGTCAGGAATAGCAATCAGTTCAGTATTAGTCAAAATGGAGGAGAAGAATCAAAAGCCAATGTACTTCGTAAGTCAATCCCTGAGAGACGCAGAACTTAGATACCAAGTAATGGAGAAGATGGTGTATGCTCTCGTTATGAGCTCGTGGAAGCTGAGACCATACTTCATGGAGCACACCATCGAGATATTGATGATGTTCCCTTTGAGGTAGGTTCCCCAAAGGCCGGACGCTGCAGGACGACTGTTAAAATGGTCCATCGAACTGGGGCAGTTCGATATAGCGTACCTACCGAGGAATGCAGTCAAGGGGCAAGTCATGGCGGACTTCATAGTAGAACTGACCTTCCCTACACCAACCAAGGATGAAAAGAGAAAGCCTTGGATCATGCATGTGGACGGTTTGGCAACGGCAGTAACATCGGGAGTAGGAATCATCATCCGAACGCCATCCGGAGAAACCTTTTCAACCACGATCCGATTCGATTTCTTGGCTACTAATAATGAGGCAGAATATGAGGACCTACTGAATGGTTTAAGAATGGCGCTGGCCATGGGAGCAGTCGAGCTGATGATATACAGCGACTCACAGTTGGTGGTGAACCAGGTGAAAAGAGAGTACGAGGCTAAAGATGAATACATGAGCCTTTTTAGAGGATTGGCTATAGGCTTACTGCAGAAATTCGAACACGTGTTTTTGGAATGCATCGACAGGAAAGACAACATGGGAGCCAACGCGTTGGCTAAGCTGGCCACGACATCGAATGTTGAGGACCTAAATAACATCAATATTGTGAGACAAGAGAGCCTGTCAGACACCGCCGTGTGGGTCCTGAATGAACAACCAAAAGAAGAGTCATGGATGACCCCAATCAGGGCATATTTGGAAGAAGGAATAATACCCTCGGATAAGGACAAGGCTCGGCAAATCAGGCTTCGATCGGCGAGATACGTCCTAATAAGAATGAAAGTTGTATAAGAGAGGCTATTCATCACCACTTCTGAAATGCCTAACTCCTGAGGAAGCGAGCTATGTGCTAGCAGAGATACATGAAGGCGTATGCAGGAAACATACAAGCGGGATCACTCTAGCACACAAAGTGATCAGGCAGGGTTATTTCTGGCCAATGCTAAAAAAAGATGCCACCCAATACGTGAGGGCATGCGCAATTTACCAAAGGCTAGCTCCGATAGTCAAAGCACCCTCGGAGCAGCTAACCTCAGTGTTTAGCCCATGGCCCTTCGCGAAATGGGAGATTGATTTGATCGGGCTGCTGCCTATCGGGAAAGGTGGAAATAAATTTGCTATCGTGGCAGTAGCTTATTTCACAAAATGGACAGAGGATGAACCCCTCTCGACGATAACTGAGGCTCGGGTCGAGAAATTCATCTTGGAAAATATCATATGCCGGTTCGGGATACCATTTGCCATAGTGACCGACAATGGCAAGCAATTTGACAATGCCAAACTGAGAAAATTTTGTAAAGATTACAGCATTAAGAAGTGGTCCTCCACACCATACCACCGGCAGTCTAATGGATAAGTAGAGACAGTGAACAAAATCATCAAACACGCATTGAAAGCTAGGTTGGAAAAGCTAGATGGAAAATGGCCTGAGGAACTGTCGGGAGTATTGTGGTCCTACAGGATAACGACGAGAATCTCCACCAATGAAACACCATTCTCGATGGCCTTTGGTGTCGAGGCGGTAATACCAGTAAAGATAGGAGAGCCTAGCCCTAGGATTGCCCTCCACCGAGAAGGGGCTAATGATGAATTGATCCAGGAGGGTCTGGACCTATTGGAAGAGAAGAGATTGAACGCGGAATTACATAATGCGATCTACAAGCAGAGAGCAGAAAGATTCCATAACTCCAAGATAAAGCTGAGAAGGTTCAAAGGTGGGGAACTGGTACTTCGAAAACTATTGGGCCCAACGGCATAGGATAATAGTCAAAACTGGGAAGGCCTTTACGAAATTAAGAGGGTTCTGGAAGGAGGAGCGTACGAGTTAGAAGAAGTGGATGGCAAAAAGATACCGCACCCATAGAACGCACAACACTTGAAGAAATATTACCAATGAAATGGAAAGCGGGATGAATGAGGTTGGTGACACGGTTTCTATTACAACTTCTACTCAAGGCATTAGGCCATACTATGTTGGAATGCAAATTGTATGGAAATACTTTTGTGGACATATGGTTAAAGATATTGGTATGTTCATAAAAAATGGTAAAGGGTATTTATTTGTTGGAATTTCGCGGCTTTGGGAATATCAGTAAAAAAACACGAAGGGAAACAACCAAAAAGGGGAACGAGAGGCAGGCCGAAACAAAAAGGCATAATTGGAATAGGAATAACAAAGATGCCAAGGCATCGGGCTAAGAAGTCAAAACCAAGGTAACAGGTTAAAACTAAAAGGCTGGTTGAAGGAACCTCAGTATAATAGGAAGTGGATCGTTGATGAGAGTGAAAATAAACGTGTTTTAATATCCAATTTAATACCTTTTTAATTGATATTGTAGTCTTATATTGTCACAAGTGTCTTATATTCGATATATGTGAGAATTATGTGCACTTGAGGTGTTTTGTTGTGTTTTAGGTGGAAAAAGGATGAAAAGTGCAGAGTTGGAGAAAATGTGCAATTTGTGCAAGAATGCTGAAAACGCACATCCAACTTTCATAATTATTCTGTATTGTTGTGGAGCTCGAAACTGTTGGTATGGTATATGGTTGGAAAGCCACTGAAGAGAGGGTCGTTTTGGCATAAAGAACACCATCATTGAAGTCCGAACGAGGAAGTTATGAGCAAAGTGGTGACGCCGCGCGAGCTGTGCCGAACAGAATTGCAGTGCTACTTTCCATGGCCTGTTACATATTCAATTCTTGGAGTATTTATGATTTCTTTATATGGAGGTCGTACGAGAAAGTTATGCACGAGGAAGTTATGCTCAGAATTTTGAAGTTACGCAGCTATTGGCGAGAATTTCCAAAAACTACCTTATTTATCCGGATCTCTTTTACCAAATTTAACGCATGTCTCTTACCAAATTTGACATATGCCTAAATTTGGGTCCTTTCCAAGACCTACAAGGAGAGCTCACAAGTATAAAAAGGGGTGTAGATCACATTATTATTCATTGAGGAACACAACACAATACAAGAGAGGAGAGGAGAGGAGAGGAGAGGCCACAACATACAACACCCCACAAGGGGGTATCACCCCCCAACCATCATTCTTTCCTCCATCCATCCATCACTTTGAAGATTCGTTTGTGGAATCAAGAGGAGAACCAAGAGGAGGATTCAAGAGCGAGAAGGACGCGATGATGCCACATCTAGGGTTTATTCGTTTCCTAATTTATCTTGTATTTTCTGGACATTCGAGTAAGATCTATCCAACACCCATGTGTGTTTCCTACAACATCATGGGCTAGAGTCTTTTTGGTAGAACTAGGATTGTGAAGGTTTTATCTAGTTAATTGAACTTCCATGTGTATACTCCGTACAACACTACTTGTGGTTTATTTTATATAAGATTGTGCCTTTTTAATCCATACTCATAGTCATTTTGTGCATCAATAATCGTTGTGTAGAGTCTGAATACATAACATGGTTATTGGTTGAGTGCGTTCACTGTTGAGTAGGGTTTTAAGTTATAATTCTAAGTGAAGGGATTCCGAAGTCTTATTAAAACTATCATATATGAATACTTATTAATTGAATTGAATTCAGGTTAATTAGTAGGATAAAGAGGATAATTTTATAGTACCTATAAAGGGAGATCATATCGGGTTAGAGTACCAATCCTAGAGGGAAATAATTGATACTGATAGTACCTAGAAAGAGGGGTGAAATTATATCTCTTGCTCCGAGATTATTCACACGTGTTACACGCA
Organism: Pogostemon cablin; assembly: GCA_023678885.1. Classification (NCBI taxonomy): domain Eukaryota; kingdom Viridiplantae; phylum Streptophyta; class Magnoliopsida; order Lamiales; family Lamiaceae; genus Pogostemon; species Pogostemon cablin. Next base: position 26,731,437 of record CM042983.1, on the reverse strand, counting down.
TGTTTACTTGTGTCTATAGAGTAGATATGCATGGTTTAGTGATGCGTCCATATTCCACAAGGCAGAGTCGGACATTGACACATGGAAGGGAAGTTAATGAGTAAAACTGAATTATCCTAGAGCTACCTATTCTCCTACTTGATCCACTTTCGTATCCTTCTAGTGATAGTTTATTTTATTTGTTATTTAATTTCCAGCATAGTAGTTGTTAGATAACCATTAAAACATAATTGCCTTGTCTTAATTAATTTAGATAATAATTAAATTGATAATACGTCGTCCCTTGGGTTCGATATTCACTTGGTCACCTTTCGAGACTACAATTGATATCCTTCTTACTTGGTGATTAATTGTGTGTTGAGAAAACGCGCATCAAGTTCTTGGCGCCATTGCCGGGGACGGCTGTTATTATTGATTTTATTATTTCTAGTTGATTAAGATTTTTTTTTTCTTTTTCTTTTATTTGTGATTATTTATTTCTATCTAACCTTAAAATTTTCCGAGTTACTTGTGCGCTTGTAAAAGGAGAGGAAGGAAAAGAAGGAATAACACATTGATCTAAACATGGCCGGAGCAAGGCAGAATCCGGATAATATTTTCATACGTGAAATTTTCACGAACTTTGGGAATGTCAACATGGGGTTGATAGGAGCAAGGGGGGAAGATGATGATTTTGAAATAAATCCCGCTCTTATTAACATGGTAGAGAAGAATCCCTTTTCTGGAGGTTGTTTTGAAGATCCATATCAGCATCTCCAAAAATTTCTTGGTTATGCAAACACTCAGAAGGGAGCTGGAGCTAATGATAATGCTAGGCGGATTGCCTTATTCAAGTTCTCTTTGATTGATAAGGCGGAAGCTTGGTATGAGACTCTTGATGCCACAGATTGCACTACATGGGACCAACTGCAGCAGAAGTTCTTGGAGAGATACATGCCACCCTCAAGGATCTTAAGAATGAAGCAAGAGATCACTCGATTTGTTATGAATCAGGGTGGGTGAGAAATTTTATGAGGCGTGGGACAAGTTTAAAGACATGCTCAGGAGGTGTCCACAGCATGGAATGCCGAAGGCTGAATACATAAGCATCTTCTACTATGGATTGGATTGTGAGTCGCGTATTTTTATTGATGCATCATCAGGAGGAGCGCTGTTATCAAAGACAGCACTTGAAGCGGAAAAGTTGTTTGAAGACATCTCTATGAATTCACGTGACAGGCCAATAGAGAGAGATAGAGGATCATATGTACTTGGCGAGGTAGCGCAGGTTGAACATCAAGTGGTGAAGCCGAATAGAGATGATGAGATCGTCTCTAGTCTAGCTAACATCAACAAGCTACTAGAGTTCCAGCAGAGGCAGATCACAGAGTTGACACAAAGGGGGCCTAATATGAAGCAGCAAGAAGTGAAGAGTGATGAAGATACCTTCAATCGATACATGGCTGAGAACGATGCAAGGATTGACCACATCGAAGCTAGAATGAATGTTGATCATGCAGATTTATCTAAGCAGATGAAGGAGCTTACTTTGATTATGGGGCAGATGACCATAAACGTGAATCAATTAACACAAAAATTGGAGAATAAAGCCATCACGTTAAGGTTTGGAATGCAGTACAAGGGACCAATGAAGCCGAAGTCAAAGTTTGAGGCGAAAGGAAGCAGATTCGACCAAAAACACTATGATTCGACCTGTCACACAGGTCAAAGCGTGCAGGGGAGGTCGAATCTAGCTACGGGAAGATATCCGGCAGAAGCTGCGCCTCGATTCGACCAATAGCCAGTCGATTCGACATGGCCCTCAGGTCGAATCCAGGTCGAATCACCCCATCTGGAGCACTCTGTTTTCACAAATTCTCGATTTGACCACGATGCTACCGGTTCGACCAGTCCATCAGGTCGAACCCAGGTCGAACCAACGACTATAAATCTTACAGAAGGTTAGTTTGACCTGGGGCATTCCGGTTCGACCAGCACAACAGGTCGAACTGAGGTCGAACCGCACTCTGCGAAGCACCCTGTTTCATCGCGGACTCAATTCGACCACGACATAATCGATTCGACCAGTACCCCTGGTCGAACCAAGGTCGAACCGGAGGGCAGAAATCTTCCAGAGAGCCGATTCGACCTGGGGGGAGTTGGTTCGACCGTACCCCTAGTCGAACCTAGGTTGAACCCAACATGCAAGGTGAGAATGGACTTCCAGGTGCTCGATTCGACCACGATGTAGCTGATTCGACTAGTACCCCTGGTCGAATCCAGGTCGAATCTAACATGCAAGATGAGAATGGACTTCCAGGTGCTCGATTCGACCACGACATACCTGGTTCGACCAGTACCCCTAGACGAACCAAAGTCGAACCCTGCCAAATTGCACCATTTTCCTCGCCGAATGCTTTACATGATGTTAGTGCTACTCCCTTACCATCCCAAGGACAGAATACTGAGCTTACAATGGAGAAGAAGTGGGAAAGAGCAAGTAGGTAGAGAGCCGAGAAGCTTAGACTGCGAATGGATAATGAAGATGTGGTTTTCTCTCTTGATCATGCAATGAAGATGCCCATGGAGACTTAATCATGCAAGAGCATTGATATGGTTTCTAACTTGTTTAATCTTGATTTTTCTAAGACTGGTGATTCTGAATTTAAGTGGAAGATTGACAAGGGGGTGTCCAGACAGCCATGGGAGGAAGGAAATTTCAATGATCATATTTTTGTGACCAAGAAAGGTGAGGTGTTGAGTGTAGACAAGAAGAGGGAAAGAAAGTATTTGAAGGTGAGGATGCGAGAAGACCGTCCTCTACCGTCGTGACTCTACGACGTTAAACATGAGCGCCTGTTGGGGGCTTGCCCTTCCATTTTATTGCTTTATTTCTTTCGTGTGAGTAAGAAATTTTTATATTTAAGGTGCTTACTAATCGGCAATTACATCTCTTTTCAAACTTAGTTTCGACTTACGTTTTTACTAAGTTTGGGAGGGTGTGATGTTATTACCTCATTGAAGCACCAAGAATATAATATTTTCTTTGTAATGTTTGCTAGGGGAGTTGATTTTTTGCGGTATATTAAAACTTTAATCGGTTTTGATGTGTCGATTTTTTGCAATTTGCCTAGTGTTCAATGGTGTTTCTAGTGTGTGGAGTCGATTACATAGTCAATTAATTCTTTCTTATAGTTCTCCTATTTTATTATTGATGAATCCTATGATGATGAGTATGCTTGAGCTTTGATGATAGAAAAGGGTAACTAGGTGGCAAGACGAGTTCTACATTGAGGTTTCGACTCGAGGAGCTCGTGCATTCATTGAAGGAGAAATCAGGTGCCCTCGTTTCTTTTTTCTAATTTTTATATGTGCTTTTAATTTATGGAGTGGAAGGATTGAGTTTATGGTGGTGATCCATGTGAGCTTATATTGTTAAAATTATCTTTGAAATTCATATGCTCTTGAAATTGATGAAGGAAGTGTACTTGAATTATATTGTGGTATGAAGTTCTATGTGTACTTGTGGGATATTGCTTACCATGAAAAGTGCTTTGTTACTTGTTAAAAATGTTGGATTGTATACTAAAAGTCTAGCTTTAGTATGAACAATGTCATAATAATATTTGAAATGAGAATCATTGATCAAATGATTGCATCTTATAATTTATTTTATATGCATGATGCAATAGTCCATTTACTTTATACTGTAGATAATATGTTGTGCGACAACACGCGGAAGATCATATTATCGGTTTCCTTATAAAGTATAAACAGATGCTCACAACTGAGATAGACGGGGACTCTCTATCGGTATGGTTGTAGTGTGGTTTGGTATTAGCTTGTCTTGGCTATAGAATCACATTAGTGCACTTGTGTGTATTGAGCAGGACCGCCTGAGATCGTTCGACTTATACTGACTTATAGAAGAACTTGATCTCTGTTATTATGGAAGTTCGTGCTCTTAATCCCTATACAATAACCTCGACACGTAGGGCAGTATGTATTTCTTTGATTCATCAATGGGTGAGATTTATATGTATTAAATCAACAAACTCGGTGAGTTGGGAAGTAGTGCTGTATCTATGGTGTGCTGTTGATTGTAGAAGGAATCCATGTCCGTCATAGGTTGATGATGTCCCATTGAGGAGCTCATAAGGTTTATCATGTAAATCTTGCAAGTGGATTAATTTCCGGCATGATAATAAGGTTGAGTGGTACTACTCTCGGATGAGATATTAATTAATTTGAGTTGTCAGTAACTTAATTAATTAAAGGACATTGTATATCTTAAACATGGGGAGACTGTCGGGCTTATAATAAGAAGGAGCCCAGAACATAATTTTGGGATTGGACGGGTAGTGCAATAATAATATTTTAGTGGACTATATTATTATTATTGGATTTAATTAAAAGCTTTGGGCTAAGCTTGGTTAATTAAGTTCAATTGAGGCCCAGCCCAATTTCTCCTCCTGGTCCCTGCTGTAGCCCAATATATATAGTCATCTCAGCTTCTGGAAACCTAAGAAACTGCGCCTCTTTCAACGTGAGTTAGGGAAAGAAGCAGATTGAGAGAATCCTGCAGATTGTTGCCCACACAACAGCAGGATTCGACTTGGGTCATACAGCAGAAGATCGAGAGGTGGTTCTCTGCAACGATCAACCTCTACACCAACCCAGAAGTACGGTAAACACGTTTTATGCTTCCGCTGATCTGTTTTACTGTTTATCCTAACGATCACGTTGAACCGCACGATCTAATTGCCAACAATTGGTATCAGAGCGTTGGTTTCGTGGTGAAACGTGAGACGTTAGGTTGGGTTTATACCTTGTGTTTATGGTCGTTTGATAGCATGTATGAAAGGGATTATATGGTTATGTGGAATAATCTGGTTATAATCACATGGGTTTTGTACTGTTATTGCTTGTTCACCATAATATACAATTTGGTTTTGTGATTGTTGTTGATTGTAACTGCTGGACACAACACACACATTATTAAAACCCTATCTGCTAACTATCACGCACACACACACGGCTGCAAGAAAAGTACGGTGTGTGATGAAGGCGCCGTTGACTGGAGCCAGAAGAATCAGGCCGACGGCGCGTGATGACTGAAATCAAGAGTCAAGCCGATGACGCGTGAAGGCTGGCTGACGAGGCGGTGGTGTCTGATCGGCGCCGACAATCGACGATTGGTGGTTTCGGCCGGACCAGATCTGTCACAGCGGCGCTAGAAAGGCATGAGGCTTCGACTGATGGTGGCGAGTGGCGATTCGAAATCGAGGCGGCGACGACTTCACGGCGAGATGAGTCTGGGCGATGCGTAGGCATGACCTGGAGACTCACCGTCTGTCGGCGGCAGGGATTAGGGCAGTGGTCGGCGAAGTATTACTGTGGGCAGCGGCGATGGATCTGGGCAGTTCAACTCTCGGTGGGCTGACGGTGCTTTAGCCGAGATCAGCGGCACCGAATCACTGTCGATTCTGAGCAGTCAGGCAGCGGCGGACTGAGAGAACAACATTCCGGGTGGATCGGCGGTGTGGCGAAAGGTGGGCTGTCGGGGTAAGTCGATTCCGGCAGTGGTGGCAGCGTGACGTCTCAGTCGGCAGCCCCGACGATAGCTGGGGTAAGGCGGCGGAGCGAATCGAATGTTGGTCGCTGTCGGCTTGATGGCTGCGTCGATCGTTGCCGGGAGCAGCGTCACCAACCGACGCTGGTGGGATGGCGGGAGTCTGCACGGCGGATCGCTGGCGGTTGATGGCGGCCGCGCTGGATCGGCTTATAGCGGTGGGCTGGCGGGAGTCTGCTGCACGAGTTTTTCCTCGTTGTCGGTCGATGGCTGGCGGCACGCGGAAGTTGGGCTGTTGGCGCAGCTCCGGCGGGCTGACGGCACCATCGCCGGAAGCAGCGGCGCCGGTGTTTTCTTCGTGTGGCTGCTGCGCTCGCGTCAGGTTGCGGCGGGGAGGAGCAATAGGGCAGCAGGATGGGTGTTGGGCTGTCTCCATTGGGCCTATTTTATGGATGATGGGCTGCACAATTTAATTGCTGGACTTATTTGTTGTTTGGGCTTGATGCCTTGCTCCCTGTTGGGCCCATATTTTGTTAATATGGTTGTTGGGCCCAATTCAGTAATATATTAATGGGCTGCTCATTTATTTAATTTGGTTTTGGGCTGATGGGCCCAAATTTTAATTAAATGATGATGGGCTGCTGGGCCATTTATAATTTCTGGATTTAATTTATTGTGGGTATCATGTTGGGCCTGATTTAAATATTGGGCTAGACCTTAATGTAGAAATTGGCAGGGTAAATGGGTTTAATTATTTTAATAATGGGCTGCTCATTTTATGCTAATGATGTTTGGGTCAGCTGGGCCTATTTAATTGATCCAATATTTTATACAATTAATTAATGATATATAACTGATTTAATTGTTTTTACTTGACAATTAATTGTTATATATGAAAGGCGTGTTCTATGTGATTTATTTATTTAAATTGCTGTTAATAGAAGCATGTCTAGTATGTATATTTTATTTCTAAATATTATATGCATGTTTAAAAACCCTCGGTTATTAAATAACTAAGTGGGAGAGGGGATTGGTAATAAATTCCCGCGGCCTCCATTATTGGTTTGTTAGCGATGTGAATAGACTTGCGCGTCGGCATTAGAGCCTTCCTCCCCATCGGATGAGTTTATTCATGGATTGCTGGAACAGACTTCATTAAATAATTACGTTTGTAATGTGATGCATATGAACTTGCGCGTTGGCTTAGACCTTCCTCCCTATCGGATGAGTTTATATGCGGTTCACTGGTACAAACTTGTAATTGATGACTGTAGGAAGTTATCCGAGCGCGTGTGTACTTCTCTATCTGTAAGGCACACAAGCTTGGGCCGCGGACTTGGGGTCAAATAATGGTGTACACTTAGATGTAAATAATAAGTATCCTCCCCATCGGAGTCACTGCTTTTATTTGCATGGCTTAAGAGGAACCGACTATTAATTATTTTGTCATAAAGTGAGGTTGACAAATGAAATTAATGGGTAAAACCTTCTCTTGTAAATGTTCGGGTTTGTAAACGTCCACACTATCGTGGCTTGCAGACTCACGGTGCTTGAGATGTCGGTGAATTTTATTTTTATATTGTTTTGAGGGAATCAATATAAAAGGATAAAATTCGAAGATTTGATCGGAATATTTATTTGTGATTCTCTGAATTTCGGATGGTCTAATTTCACTAATTGTTAACTAAAAGACATTACATTTACTTGTCCAAATTAAATGATTAGAAAGAATCTTGGTTTTGATAATTACTGCTTAAGAAAATACATGTGTATTCTCATATAGGACGTCTCATGATGCCTATTAAAGTCTCTAGTGAAGAGATGAGAGGTTCATAGAAATATGATGGTCTCATGTAACTCTTCGGATACTTGAGTAAATTAAAAGGCAGAAGATCATGGTTCAATTGATGAATGAATTGGAAAAGCTTGGAATAGAAATTGAAAGGGAAACCTAAATCAATTTATTCTTCATAATTTGCCTGGATGTTTTGAGCAAGTTCTACCTAAAATACGAGAGATTGTATATGGTGGGAAACTTCTAACAAAACATATGGCAAAAGAAACCAATTTTTCATCATGATCTGAACAAGGTTAATATCTTATTTACTAATGGTTTAAACATGATTAGTGATGACATCTACTGACACGAAGTATGTAGATACTGGAATCACTAAATGTTTATCACTGAGTAAGGATAAGATTGTTGATAACATGGGTAAAACTACAAAAGGTAGTGAATATTGCAGTGGGAGTTGTTTATTTATCTCATGATAAGAATAAACGATTGATTATGAGAAATTATCTTTACGTACGTTTCATAGAAAGAATTTAATTTCGGTTTCTATGCATTAACGGATGGATACTTCATTTCATTTAAATGACATGGTCATAGTAATGAGGAATGAGGCTATAATCCGTTAAAGTACGTTGGTGGATAATATGTAAACTCTTGAATCATGTACATCCCACAGATGCAATAAATAGTAATTAATAATGCATCTTCTAATATTAGTAAGAGAAAGGAACCTTCGAAAATGAACTAAACATACATTTGGCGTCTATGACTAATTCATTTTACTTGAGTAGGATTCAAAAGTTGATAGCCGATAGACCGTAAGGTTTATCTGAAGTGGAAACTATCGGACTTGCGAGTCTTGCTTGGAAGTAAAAATGATTAACTGCCTTTTCAAGGCTGTGGGGTGTAGAGCCAAAGATATATATGTTGGAATTAGTTCATTCTAGTTCAAGCGAACCTAATATTATCCAGACGAGAGGTGGTTATGAATATTCGAAAATTATTCTGGAAACCAATATATTTATATGATAGACTGCATGTCTAAGTTCTTTGATTAATTCAAGAATTGTAAGGCTGGTACAGTAAAGCATCATGGAAAATATATTAAGTCATTATGATTTAATCATGATGGCGAATACCTCTTGGGATGGTTAGGAGCTATTGATCAGAAGTTGAGATTAAATCTCAAGTTGACTACACCGGGTATGCCCCAGCTGAATGGTGTGGTGGGTAGAAGGTATTAGGCTCTTATGGTTATGATTAGATAGATGATGAATTAATTGGAATAATTAAATTCATTTTATGGATATGCCCTAGATACAGTAATTCGTAAAACGTTTGTCTGTATATGGGATATCCTAGAAAAATGGAAGGTGATTTATTTAGTCCAAAAGATCGAAGGATAATTGTTAACTCAATAACTAGAATTTTGGAAAAGAACTATATAATAAATCACAAACCCATGTATAAGTTGTTCTAAAGGAAGTGAGAGGAAAACACTAAGTATAAGTACCAAGTGTACAAGAGGATATACCACAAGATAAACTGCAACGCGTGTCACGTCTGATACACAATTACATGTAGTGCCTTGTCGTAGTGGGAGGGTTGTATGACAACCCATAAATATATATTTTGGGAGAGTCGTGAGACTAGATCCCTAGTAAACATGGTATTGTCCCACGGATACGACGTAACACTACAAGATGAAAATGCAGAATCTTAGTAAGTTGCAATGCATGTTAAAATAGAATCTACGGGTTCTATATTAAGTCTGGGAACTTGTATCACCACTAAATGGTGTAAAAGCCATTGCAAGGGTCAAAGGAAATAAAAGAGGATCATAAGGAAAGGTGAAAACCTTGGAAGCAAAGCTTGTTGCGAAAAAGTGTAGTCAGAAAGAAATGGTTCGATTATGAGGAAACATGTTCGCTGGTAGCTATGCTTATGTTGATCCGGATTCTTTTATTGCTGCTATGAGGAACAGCAAATAGATGTCAAGACAGCTTTCCTGATTGGAAGTCTTGAGGAAAACATCTATGTGAAGCAACCAGAGTGATTCATTGCAAAGTACTAATAGCATTTTAATAGTAAGCTTAATATTGTCCAGCGATGGACTAAAGCAAGCATCTGTTTTGATTAGGTAATCCAGTGGCATGGATTTAAATCAATGAGCGGATGAGTCTTGTGTGTTGTAAAGAGTGACTGAAACGTGGTGGTGTTTCTTGTACTATACGTAGATAGTATCTTGCTCATTGGAGACAATGAAAGAGTATTATCGGGCGTATGGGTACGGTTAATAAAGCGGTAGAGATGAAGGACTTAAGAAAGGCAAAATAATCATTTTGATCACGGTAATACGGATCACAAGAAACGATATTATGCTTATCTCAAGTTTCATAAAATGATACAGTCCACACTCGTTTAGCATGTGAATTTATCTAAGTAAATGTGTCTTTGAGACACAAAAAGAAGATAAAGTAGATGAAAGCGGTTCCTTATGCTTCGGCGAATAAGGAAGCTTAATCTAAGGAATGCTATGAACGATGTTGGATATCTGTTTTGCTGAACGCATGAACAGAAGGTATCAACGTAAGCCGGAACAAGAATGATGAACTGTAGTAAGACATATATAAAGTGCCTGAGAAGGACTGGAAATTATATGTGGACTTACTGGACAGATTCACTGCTTCTTGTGGATTACGTAGATTCAGATTTTTTAGTCAGATTGGACGGCAGTAAATTCACCTCAAAGGTTATATGTTTAATTTTAGGAAGTAGAGTCATAATGTGGAGGAGTATTATATAGAAATATATTTCAGACTCCGGACTCCATCATGGAAAGATGATAAATTGGAGCCTATGAGGCAGCCAAAGTATCTATATGACTCTAGAGACTTCATGATGGACTTTGAAGTGTTTCTAAGTTTGCCCAAGGTAATCACAATTTACATTGATGATATTGGTGCAGTTGCAAACTTGAAGAAATCACAAGTCCATAAGGCAATTAAACACATGGAGCGCGAGTACCACCTGTTGCGAGAAATCAAATGATGAGGGGAAGGTTGTTGTCGCCTAGATTGCATCGGATGATGACCTAGTAATCTATTTACAAGGACCTTAAGGCGAGAGCTTTTAATGGTCATGTAGTGGGAGTAGGAATCAGATGTATGGCAGAAGACAAGACAGCATAGTCTTTTAGTATAAGTGGGAGATTGTTGGATTGTATACTAAAAGTCTAGCTTTAGTATGAACAATGTCATAACAATATTTGAAATGAGAATCATTGATCAAATGATTGCATCTTATAATTTATTTTATATGCATGATGCAATAGTCCATTTACTTTATACTGTAGATAATATGTTGTGCGACAACACGCGGAAGATCATATTGTCGGTTTCCTTATAAAGTATAAACAGATGCTCACAACTGAGATAGACGGGGACTCTCTATCGGTATGGTTGTAGTGTGGTTTGGTATTAGCTTGTCTTGGCTATAGAATCACATTAGTGCACTTGTGTGTATTGAGCAGGACCGCCTGAGATCGTTCGACTTATACTGACTTATAGAAGAACTTGATCTCTGTTATTATGGAAGTTCGTGCTCTTAATCCCTATACAATAACCTCGACACATAGGGCAGTATGTATTTCTTTGATTCATCAATGGGTGAGATCTATATGTATTAAATCAACAAACTCGGTGAGTTGGGAAGTAGTGCTGTATCTATGGTGTGCTGTTGATTGTAGAAGGAATCCATGTCCGTCATAGGTTGATGATGTCCCCTTGAGGAGCTCATAAGGTTTATCATGTAAATCTTGCAAGTGGATTAATTTCCGGCATGATAATAAGGTTGAGTGGTACTACTCTCGGATGAGATATTAATTAATTTGAGTTGTCAGTAACTTAATTAATTAATGGGCATTGTATATCTTAAACATGGGGAGACTGTCGGGCTTATAATAAGAAGGAGCCCAGAACATAATTTGGGAATTGGACGGGTAGTGCAATAATAATATTTTAGTGGACTATATTATTATTATTGGATTTAATTAAAAGCTTTGGGCTAAGCTTGGTTAATTAAGTTCAATTGAGGCCCAGCCCAATTTCTCCTCCTGGTCCCTGCTGTAGCCCAATATATATAGTCATCTCAGCTTCTGGAAACCTAAGAAACTGCGCCTCTTTCAACGTGAGTTAGGGAAAGAAGCAGATTGAGAGAATCCTGCAGATTGTTGCCCACACAACAGCAGGATTCGACTTGGGTCATACAACAGAAGATCGAGAGGTGGTTCTCTGCAACGATCAACCTCTACACCAACCCAGAAGTACGGTAAAACATGTTTTATGCTTCCGCTGATTTGTTTTACTGTTTATCCTAACGATCACGTTGAACCGCACGATCCAATTGCCAACAAAAAACCCATGTGAGATTTTGAGCCTCGTTGATCATGATACATAATCACATGATATTTTCTTTTCTGGTGAGTATCGTTCTTGTGTATGTATTCTAGAACTTGCCTCTTGTCTTACTTGAAACTACATGTGTGTTAGATGATGGGAGATGATCTAAGGCCATCCTTGAATTTATGAGTCACTTAGCCAAATAATTTCCTACCAAATAATTATATATCCGTAGTTAGCCCCGTTGAGCCTAAAAGCCTTATTTCTTTAGCAACCTACGAAGATAGCCACTTTGATATCCTATTTGAGCCTTAAATTCCTATATTTAGTGGAGAATTAAATGCTGTCAAAGTGTGTTAATGGTGCTTGATAACAATTTGGGAAGGAATGAAATTGGTGTTGAAATTAATAGTGATGGATTATGATAATGCATCTAAGGAGAAGCATGGAGTAGTGCTTAAATCTAGTACTCCATGGAATCAAAAACCCTAGGGTAGTGCTTAAATCTAGTACCCTATGGAGGATGCGTGAGGTAGTGCCCGAAACTGGTACCTCGAGAGAAAAAGGATGTGCTTGAGACAATAAAAAGTATGTGGAGCTTGAAGGAAAGGAGAGAAAAGAAAATTAGAAGAGCATGAAGCTGGATAGCCTTGAAGTGTAAAAATCTGCAGTACATAAGATCTCCGGTTTTAATTCTCTACTAATTGAGTCACTTTATCCATATGTTTCCTACCCTTACCAAAGAGCCAACATTACATCCAAAAGAAAAGTCCTTTTTGATCCCATTGTCGAATCATACTTTTAGTGGTGAAGAGCTTGAGACGTTTGGCAAGCTTATGGTTACGCATGCACATGAATTGAATTTGAGCGTAAACACCTTAACCCATAAGTGTACATCTTTTACACTTGAGTATGAGTGATATATACTTCCCGTGAGAACATGTCAATGGAGCATTTGAATTGGTGGTGATTGTCTTAACCTGTATGCTATGAAATGATTATTACATGTAATGAGAATTACATGACCTAAGTTGAGGACAATTGTATTTTGAATGGGGTATTGATCATAGTCCTTGTTTCCCAGCTAATTTTCTTACTCTCTCTCACACTTTATTTTTATTTTGTTGCCTCGGGACGAGCAACGGGTAAGTTTGGGGGATTGATGAGAGTGAAAATAAGCGTGTTTTAATATCCAATTTAATACCTTTTTGATTGATATTGTAGTCTTATATGAGCACAAGTGTCTTATATTCGATATATGTGAGAATTATGTACACTTGAGGTGTTTTGTTGTGTTTTAGGTGGAAAAAGGATGAAAAGTACAGAGTTGGAGAAAAGGTGCAATTTGTGCAAGAATGCTGAAAACGCACATCCAACTTTCATAATTATTCTGTATTGTTGTCTCGAAACTATTGGTGTAATATATGGTTGGAAAGCCACTGAAGAAAGGGTCATTTTGGCATAAAGAACACATCATTGAAGTCTGAACGAAGAAGTTATGAGCAAAGTGGTGACGACACGCGAGCTGTGCCGAACAGAATTGCAGTGCTACTTTCCATGGCCTGTTACATATTCAATTCTTGGAGTTTTTGTGATTTCTTTATATGGAGGTCGTACGAGGAAGTTATGCACGAGGAAGTTATGCTCAGAATTGTGAAGTTACGCAGCTGTTGGCGAGAATTTCTAAAAACTACCTTATTTATCCGGATCTCTTTTACCAAATTTAACGTATGTCTCTTATCAAATTTGACATATGCCTAAATTTGGGTCCTTTCCAAGACCTACAAGGAGAGCTCACAAGTATAAAAAGGGGTGTAGATCACATCATTATTCATTGAGGTACACAACACAATACAAGAGAGGAGAAGAGAGGAGAGGCCACAACATACAACACCCCACAAGGGGGGATCACCCCCCAACCATCATTCTTTCCTCCATCCATCCACCACTTTGAAGATTCGTTTGTGGAATCAAGAGGAGAACCAAGAGGAGGATTCAAGAGCGAGAAGGATGCGATGACGCCACATCTAGGGTTTATTCATTTCTTAATTTATCTTGTATTTTCCGGACATCCGGGTAAGATCTATCCAACACCCATGTGTGTTTCCTACAACATCATGGGCTAGAGCCTTTTTGGTAGAACTAGGATTGTGAAGGTTTTATCTAGTTAATTGAACTTCCATGTGTATACTCCGTACAACACTACTTGTGGTTTATTTTATATAAGATTGTGCCTTTTTAATCCATACTCATAGTCGTTTTGTGCATCAATAATCGTTGTGTAGAGTCTGAATACATAACATGGTTATTGGTTGAGTGCGTTCACTGTTGAGTAGGGTTTTAAGTTATAATTCTAAGTGAAGGGATTCCGAAGTCTTATTAGAACTATCATATATGAATACTTATTAATTGAATTGAATTCAGGTTAATAAGTAGGATAAAGAGGATAATTTTATAGTACCTATAAAGGGAGATCATATCGGGTTAGAGTACCAATCCTAGGGGGAAATAATTGATACTGATAGTACCTAGAAAGGGGGGTGAAATTATATCTCTTGCTCCGAGGTTATTCACACATGTTACACGCATGTTTACTTGTGTCTATAGAGTAGATATGCATGATTTAGTAATGCGTCCATATTCCACAAGGCAGAGTCGGACATTGACACATGGAAGGGAAGTTAATGAGTAAAACTGGATTATCCTAGAGCTACCTATTCTCCTACTTGATCCACTTTCGTATCCTTCGAGTGATAGTTTATTTTATTTGTTATTTAATTTCCAGCATATTAGTTGTTAGATAACCATTAAAACGTAATTGCATTGTCTTAATTAATTTAGATAATAATTAAATTGATAATACGCCGTCCCTTGGGTTCGATATTCACTTGGTCACCTTTCGAGACTACAATTGATATCCTTCTTACTTTGGGATTAATTGTGTGTTGAGAAAACGCGCATCAATCGTCTCGGGTATAAATTGGAATAGCGGAGCTGGAATGAAGGGGCAACAACAGACCTCTAAAGGGCGTCAAAAAGGGGCGCGGGTATATGTATATAACGAATATATACAATGGTCGGAACATCAAGCTTGGAGTAAAAGGAACGCTCTTCAGGACAACAAGGGAAACAAATGTAAACACATACACATAGCGGATGTACAGGAAGGCCAGAATATCAGAACCAAAATAAAGAAAAAGAACTTCGGTAAACAAGGATACATCAAACAATAGTATAAACATCTACACAGAGAAGGGATAAATAAGCAAAGATGCATAGTAGAAATGAGCGTACACAAAGATACATCAACGAGTACACATCAACAATAAATAATCGGCGTTTCTCAAATATTGGCGTCAAAAGATGACATCGGACACCCAACAAGGGCAAAACATAAAATGAAGTAGTCAGCAGTTAAAACCAGCAAAAGGTAGAGATGGGGGGATTAGTCTTTCTTTCGGCTGCTAAAGGTATGGAAAATACTCGCCATTTTGTCCTCCATCTCCTTTAGCTGAGCTTCAGCACGAAGGGCCCATTCTTCTGCTGAACCAGGACGAGGAATGCACTGCTCCAAGGCTCGGATATGAGCCTCAGCTTCAACCAATCTAGCATGCGCCTCAGCGGCCTCGACTCTCGTAGCATTTCTGGCAGCCACAGCCTCAGTCAGACTTACCTCCACAGATTCGAGAGTAGCTCGCCCCACATCAACCTCAAAATCCGAGACCTCCAACCTTTCTCTCTGATGCGTGACAATTGAGGTTAGCTCAGCATTCTCGATCTCAAAGGCATTCAATCTCTCCTCGAAGCTAGCGAAAGACCCCTCGAAACTATCAATAACCCAATTAGCGAATAAACGATATTGGTCCATAAAGTGCAAAGAAGAGGTAAGGGAAGCAATAGCAACTCCAGTCATCACGGCTAAATCAGAAGAATCTTACGAAAGAGAATTGGGGACAACAGTCGGCAAAGCTTGACGAGGGGCAGGATGAGAGACACCTGCAATAAAACCCTGGGTCCCTAGCTCCCAAAACTCAGCCAGGTCAGGTTCATCATCTTCCTCAACTGTGTCTTTTCCTCGTGCAAGGGCCCTCTCGGTGGCCAACCCAGCAGCTTCAGCATCAACATCGATAGGATTGGTTGTTGCAGCAGCACCTGTGAGGTTCGGATTGGGAAGAGGAACTGTCTGGACATCGTGAGAGGTAGAAGGGGCAGAACTAACATTAGCTCTGGAAGCAGACCTCACTCTCTGCCCAACCATCATATCATAGTCCTCGGCTTCGGAGCCGCGGCCCTCCCAAACTTTGGGAACTTCCGCCAGCTCAGGATCCTCCTCTGTGTCATCCTTGGGATCTTCCTCAGAATCTTCCTCGGGATCCTCCTCAGGATCCTTCTCTGGATCTTCCTAAGGAACTACTCCGGCCTCGGGCTCGACGAGAGGAGGATCTGCAATAAGACACCATGGGTAAGAATGCAACGAACACGAAAAGGATAACGAAGCACGAACAGAGATAATTATCCCCCTTAATCTTTTAGCAAGAAGGTCGAACTCACCAATGAAAGGGGATGGACGAGACACATAGCTAATTCCAATTGGCCGAGAAGGCCCACCATGCTCATAAACACTCATTTCTCTCTTCCGAGCAGGGAAGCAGAGGCAGATTCAGAACTAGGAGCGGAAGAAACACCAGAAGGGAC
Source organism: Pogostemon cablin (assembly GCA_023678885.1). Lineage (NCBI taxonomy): Eukaryota > Viridiplantae > Streptophyta > Magnoliopsida > Lamiales > Lamiaceae > Pogostemon > Pogostemon cablin. The sequence goes on along the minus strand of CM042983.1, from coordinate 26,714,996 downwards.
AGCGAGTGAGCTACGCAACTATTGACAGAAAGGAGATAAAGGGGGAAAACTCTATTTTTGGTAAGCTGCACAGCCAACAGATCTTCACCAAGTTTTATATCTTCGGACCCAACAGACAGGTCATCTATTTCATTATTTTCGTCACGAGATGGAGAACGAGCAGAATAATCGGAGTTGGCTTCATCATCCGAAAACTAGTATACATACTTGTACACAGTTAATGACAAACCAGCCATAGAACCCGTCGATCCCATTGGAGACAGGGCATTCTGGAGCTCGCTTGTGGAACACAAAAGAAAGGTCAGGAATGAGATCAAGGGAACAAAAACAGAATAAAAAAAGGGATTACCAGTTGTAGCGCCACGGCCGAGGGTAGATAATCTAGCTGAAACTAGGACAGGCTCGGAAAGCAATGGAGAAACGTGGTAAGTATTCCTCCCGCGAGATAAAATCTCATAAACACAGTGGAAACCATCACTCAGCCATTCAAGGGGACGATAAGGGGGACCTGCATGATATAAATGTCAGAAAAGAACATCAGAGACTGCAAAAGATAGTCCAGATCATGGAAGACAGGAAAGAATCATACGCTTATCCAACGGAAGAAATCGGACAGAAAAAGTCATGGACACACCATTCACACGGGTATGATAATCACCACCCAACCAGAACCAGACCTGCTCCCAGCTTCGGCCAATAATATTAGAAGCCCCCAGAAAATGATGATTATTGCGGGGAAGCAAATGGTTGAAACCATCATAATGACCAGAAAGAGCATAAAAGAAAAGAAACTCTAATTCAAACGGATCTCGTATGGTGTGACCCAACACATGGAACAGTGACCTAGTGGATACTAGACGCAACCAAGTGGAAGACAGCAACTGACCTATAGCCATGTCCCACCTTTGCAACAACAAACCAATAACAGGGGGAAGGGGGAGACACAAACCGGCAAGAAAGAGAGAGTAATAGAATGCAATACGACCTGGAGGCGGATCAGAAATGGGAACTCCGTCTAAGGGAAGCTCAAAGGTGACATTGGGATTACCATACCACCGATGGAGTTCCTCCAAGTGCCTCGGGGATAGCCTAGAACCTAATCAAGCCGCAGAGCCATTCCTCGGAGTGCGACCCCCAAGTCGCCGATATCCCGGCGACCAGGAAGATAATCCCCCACGTTCAGAGGGAGTATGGCGCCTAAATCCACATCAATGAATATCACTGCACCACCAGCACTCATGGCTGGCCCAACAGGGACCGACCGCCTGTCGGGAGAGGGAACGAAAGCTTGGTTGCCACCAGAGGAGGAAGAAGTAGATAAATCCCTTATATTGGGACGTAGCTTCCTGTGGAGGCGATTGGAACTACAAACATCGGGCCACGAATGGTGCACTGGCGTGCTATTAGAAGTATTCACCTCTTGGACATTAGGCGGAGGAGGAGTACCCTCACCAGACATTTTCCACTAACTAAAGAGCTTAAGAATTAGGTTCTGGCGAAAAGGGGGATAGAGGAGAGCAAAATTTTCAGAAATCGCAAAGGCAGCGAGAGTATTAGAAATCGTAAAGATATTGGGAGAATTGGGTTAAATGAAATACAAGAATATACGGAAGGAATACGAGAGATTTGAATTTCAAAAAACTAAAATGAAAACTGTCTGACAGGATGAAGGGCGGCACGTATCATCATTAGAAATTATGGAGCAAAAAATGGCTAAGATCCAACGGCTGGGCTGTGGAGACCTTACAATTTCCAAGGAGAATGGAGGGCTTAGATTGATCCCTGCAGCACTTGACCAAGGACGTGACACCCCACGACAGAAAAACAGCGATTATGTTTTAAATTGAAGGTAAAATACCAAAATACCCTTGCAAGACCCACTAACATGGAAAGAAAAGTGCTTCATTCATGAATAGTGAATTACAAGAGAAGCATAAATAACTCAGAATTCTATCGACCGATAATTAAAGGAAACACAACGGAGGTACAGAATAAATGCCCTAATAAGGAAGAAACATTCGATTAAACACTAGGGGCTCGGTAACACTTTATTGACTAGCCGAGGGAAGTTCAGAATCAACCATGTCTGCAGACTATGGCTCTCTACCTCTAGGTGACCCATCTCGGAGAATAGCCAAAGGAACTTCGGAGGACACCGACCCCGATGAAATATCAACTCTCTCGGTGCTATCCGAAGCGAGTTCGACCTCTGAAATCGAAGGAATAGGGGGAGCCATAGTAGTCTCATAAGGCAGGGATTCGGAGGTCTCAGCGGTAACAGCCTGACTAGGAGCGCGTGCATCTCCAGATTCGGAAAGTCCAGCCTCAGTAGGTGCCTCTCAGATAAGCGCCCCAATGATTTGGTGGGATTGACGAAAGAATCCTCAGCCCCTGAGTCAGCCGTGGCGAGATCCAAAACACTATCGGCAAACTCCTCATCAGATCCCTACTCTTCAGAATCTTCGAAAGATTACTTAGGAACGTCAGTAATAAAGTCGGAGTACTCGCCAAGCACCCTAAAATCAATGTCGTATTTTAAAGTCTCCCCCTGAGGCATCTTCTCCTCATTGATGGCTTGGCAAAGAATCCCATGCATGGCATCGAGACAATCAGGATACGGTTTCTCAGAAGAAGCTTGAGCGAAAGTAGAAGCGCAAGAACAGAAATAGTGAATCTTAGTTTTCGGAAGGATAACTTATTTATAGCATAGGTTGTCTGCTTCTGATAAGAGAAATGCATCCTTCACACGTTCCACTTTGGCCAAGGCTCACGTTCCCTTAAAACCTCGGCAACAACATCCTCAGCCGCCTTGATCTTCTGGGCGTAATAAACCCCTAATGCTTCTTTCTCCTGCTGGACTTTTTCCAGCTCCTGCTCGGAAGACATCTAGAAAGCATGAAGACTATTCTGAACTTGGGATAACTCTGCTCGAAACTGAGTTTCCTTCGTAGTGATCTCTTCTTGATGTTTCACCTCCAAAACCGCAACCTTATCCAAAAGCACCTTGTTCTGGAGCTCCTAAGCACTCCTCTCTTCCTCGGATTTAACCAACAGGCTGTCATACCAAGCAGGAAGTGTCTCGAAAGTTTTCTGGAGCTCAGCTTTCTTATCCTGCTCGATCCTCAACTTACCCCTAATTAGAGCCTCGGCTGCCCCGGCTTCAGACACCTTTTTCTAACAATCTTTCACCTTATGAAGAAGAGAAGCAACCTCGTTCTGAAAATGGGAATCACGTCGTTCCAACTCAGAAATATGGTGCAAGGCATTGACAACGTGGAGTGCTTGCCGACCTATATAGCTGGAGATGCGATGGAGAGAATCCTTGGCGGACTTATTTTCCATATGATCGAGGAGTTCTCGAGTACACCATTTAAAAGAAAGAGTAGCAGCGCGAGCCAGACACGCCGGAGCATCAAAATCTAACAGGAGCTCCTGAGTTCGGAGGAAGGTCTTCCCAGCCTCATCCAAATGGCCATACCTCTGCAAGACCTCCTGGTTTGCTACCAGATCTACCGGAAGAAACAGAGTGGTGAGGTCTGATAGAGGCAGAGCAGAGGAAGCACCCTCAAAAGAAGACTCATCGTGTGACCAAAAACGCAAAGGGGGTTTCCCCCGATAATATCGCCATATCTCGAAAGGAGAACAATGAGACGTCGGGTCATAGGAAGTACCTCCAGGGGTCTGCTGAGATTTGTACAGAGTAGGACCACCCTGCTGACCAAAAGTGACAAATGAGGACCGGGTAAAAGCTTTAGGGGAAGGAGAAGAGCTGATGTCACACACTTCAACAGTCCCTTGAGGGGCAGTACCAGGCGCAGCAGAGGAACCACCAGTAGCGGCACCGATATCATCGTCCCTGACCTTCTTTGAAGGGAGTACGATGAGAGTGGAACTGTCATGAGTACTCTCCTCGAAAGTCTCGTTCACCAATTTATACTTCCGTTTTGGAGCAACAGATTTAGCAACGCGACCTCGGACATCCCTTTCTTAGACTTCGGGGCTCGAGGGGCTTTCTTGGAAACTTTCTCCCGAAGATCCATAGCTGACTCCTGGATGAGATCGGCCTCCAACCTCAAGGAGAGAGGATCCGAAGGCCCTTCAATCTTGACAGATATGAGAGGCTGCACGGTAAGAGGGGCTCCAGAGTCCTTCAGAGAAGAAATCTTAGAAACTTTCTTCTTCCCTTTAGTGAGCGCGGCCCACTGACGAGCAGAGGAGAGAGTAGCCATACGGGAGATATCGGTCAAAAAATATTTCTCGTCTCCTAAACATAACCAAAAGGAGGAAGGGTCAATACGATAAGGGAGATTATATAACGAATGCCGCAGACTGAGAAAGCAATGACAATAAATCACCTGGCATAGCTATAGACGAAGTAGTAAAATTGGCTCGGAAAATGTTCTTCCCTCTGAGAAACGCTTGTAATGGTGCCTTTTGTTGGAAAGTTTGTGAATACGACAGAAGGCATCCTAGAACTCTGCCGAAAACTTCTCAAGAACACACGATTCGCCTACTGCATAAGGCAAAGGAAACACCCCAAATAATATAGAAGGGAGCCGAGAGAAACATACACGCACTGAGAACAGGCTTGAAGAAGGAACTTCTAGGGAGCACTGTGGGATTTCGAGGATCCCCGAGGTCATAGACAGAATCTCCCCTCCAGGGACCGCGAACCCAGAACCATGGATTCTTCCACCCTTTGACCAAACTGGGCAGAGAGGCAACAAGGTTGGTATGATGAGGTACCAAATAATAATATCCCTTCATCCTATTATTTGAGATATGCCGGTACAAGAAGTTGATCTCAGCAGTAGTCAAGAAGGAGTAATTTTTCTTGCGGAAAAGAACCAAATCCCCATCAATGCCGCCCAATTGTTGGGAGCCAATTGAGTAGGGGCTATGCCCCAAAACTCAAAAATATCTCGAATGCAGGGATGGAGAGGGAACCTAAGGTCGAGCTCAAGTTGCAACTCGTAGGTTGCAATAGCATTCGGTGGAGCATAACACATGCAGCCATCGAGAGAAGGAAGGAAGAAATCAATACCTTCCCCACACTGAAATTTCCTAAGAGCAATAACGGTGCTATTTCTCAATCAAGAATCATCAAGGGTCGAGGAGACCTTAGCAGCGAAAAAGGGGGTGTCCTTGTCTCACCATGGAAGTTCCCCGAGATGGGATAATAACCAGGGACCGGCGTCGAGAATCTGAGAATTGTGCTCTAACAAAAAAGTAGAAACAAAATCGGTAACCCTCTGATCAAAAGCGACCCGGGAGGGAGACGAGAGACCCGAACTTTTCTCTGAAGACAACGAAGAGGACCCCGAACTACCGAGTGAAGAATTAGTCAAACGAGAAGGGGATCTAAGGGATCTAAGAGGAGAGGAAGAACCCTCACAGGCTATATCGTGCTAATTATAACAGGAAATAAAACACAGAGAGAGAGATGGATAAGGAAACCCTAAGCGCCGGCGGCGGAAACTTAGAGAAGCGAAAAGAGAAAGTCAGGAAAAGAAAGGAAAAAAGAGAGAGGAGAGAACAATACCTGGAGGAAGAAGATGAACGCCCTGAATAAAAGGAATGCCAACCGCTTACAGGATCAAGAGAAAAAAAGAGGGAGAAGGGAAAGGGAAACTGGCAAAAAAGATTCAAAATTCAAAATTCAAATCGACAGTTACACCCAAAATATCAGAAGTACCCCTCACCTGAATGAAAATACCTCAAAGACGTCGTAGAGAGCCCGATAATACAGGAACTTATCAGGATGAAGACGGGAACAACAAAGAGCCGAGAGGGAAATAACCCTAATATCACAGACACCGAAGCATGAGGGATATAGCCCGTGAAATACGGTTCGACTCTGAACAATCTCAAGTCATGAAATTATTCAGGCTCGAGGGGCTAATGTTATGGGTATTATATCCCCCATGCTTTTAGGCCCAAAAGCCCAAGAACCTCTATAGTACCTGAAGAAAGAGGCTCAATCCTCTAGCGGCCCAAACCGAGGACACCATAATTAAGGCACCCCAAGGAGGTCACTGCAGCCCAAAGGCCCGGTTGAGGAAATGATAAAGAAGGAAACCATTAAAGGGCCAAAGCCAGAAAGCACCTTCGGCAGGGAACCTCGGCGACATCCTCCCCCTGCCTGAGGGTTCAAACGAGCACCACAATGCCGGAAATCAACCTGTCCAAAGGCCAAATGGACTACAGAAGTAGGGCAGTAAATAACAAACACCATCATGAAGACTGACAGATGCGGCAGGCTAGAAGACAAGGCTAACGAGAAGAAGAGATGTCTTGGACAACAATCCTAACTAGAAGACAGCAACTGACTGGCACGTCTTACTCAACGACCAATGGAAAGCTAGCAAAGGACGGAGATGCTCTGAGAAACCCTGCGAAAAGCAACTAGTGGCATCCAAATTTCTCCCCGGGCTGGTCGGCGTACCAGGCAGCTCCATTAAAGACGGCTTGTCTCCATCCAAATGGCGCAAGGCGATTGGCTCCAGATTAGAGTTTTTAGATGATATAAATAACCTCTCTCATATGGGAGAGGCAGGTTACGAAGGCTCACTTTAGACATTACGCTTGTAGAAAAAGGGAAGTTTCACGAGTGTTGTTCTAAGGGATAGTAATAAAATCGGTTGAGTTCTTTGGTGGGAATTGAGTCTTTTATTGGTTTTAATCCCTCTTTTGGTAGTTCTATTATGTTTGATTGTATTCATTCTTGGCTTCGTCGTCAAATATCTTAATCTTCCAAGTACTAAATCAACAAGCCAAGAGCAGCCGTAAAAAAATGTATTGGATTAGTTATAATTCACTAATATATATACTAGTATGAAATCACGTACAACGCAGGATCATTTAATTACTATTCTTATTTTATACAATTAAATAATCCGTGTTATATAACGTAACAACATTAATTAAGAATTTTTTTCTTATAGCTAGACAATTTCTTTCATCATTATAAAGAATTTGCAGCAAATTATGTTAAAAGTTAATATATATGTATATATATTCTAATTATTTGAAAGAATCTTGACTTGTATTTTTTTAAATATTACTTTATAATATAATACAATTGAAAGCTATTTATTATTTTCCCAGTCTCTCTAAAAAAATGTGTGAACACACAAGGGAAATTTTGTCTGTTTGCTGTATATTTATGTAGTTGTTAGTATTTCATTTTTTTCATTGTATTTAAGTGCAATTATGATCAAAGTATGCAAGTCTTAATAATAAATCCTTAATTTTACTGTATATTTATGTAGTTGTTAGTATTTCATTTTTTTCATTGTATTTTAGTGCAATTATGATCAAAGTATGCAACTCTTAATAATAAATCCTTAATTTTACTGTTTGTCTAAAATAAATATTAATTATATAAAAAAGAAAATCTCAATTTGTTCTTTTTTTATTTGATTTGATACTAATTAATTTATTTATATCGAATGATTTATTTATTAATTATTACAATTAATAACACTAAAGTAAATAAGTCATAATAAGTGTATAGGAAAAATAAATAAATAAATAGTAAAACTAGCGAAAAAGGAAATTACTATACTATACCTAATATATATATATAAACAAAATTATTAAAATATTTTAAATAATTGCTATAAATAATTGCTATATATTTTTAATATATATATATATATATATATATATATATATATTAATTATAAACGTATTTGGATTAAATTTAAGTATATAAATATTGGTCCTTTTGATGGAATAAAGTTAATATAAATAAAAATTAAATTATGCACTATATGTTTTTTATATAAATAAAATATAATAAAATAAAAAAATTAATTCAACTTCTAATGCTTATAACAATTTTTCTCTTATTATTTGTGTTATTTATTATTTTATTATATTTCTAAATAACTATCGCTCATTTTAAAAATATAATTTTTTTTCTTCTTATAACTAATTAAAAAAAAGTTAAAATATATCATTTAAAAACTATTTATACATATTTTGATTAATATTTTTAAGCAAACTATTTATACATATTTTGATTAATATTTTTAAGAATTTAATTATAATAAATAGGAATTAACCAATAATACAATAACACGTGTTTTAAATATTACAATTCCTTTAGATTATGACACGTGTTTTTATAAAAATTATTTTAAGAAACTACTTTCTAATTATATATGTCAAGATAAAATATGGCAAAAGCTCCTGTGCGCCGGGGGACACGGAAAGATGCTCCGTGTCCCCGTGTGAACACAACCTCTCCTCCAATCATATTTAAACCTATGTATTGCTAGGGGTTTAAATTGTAAAGGGGCATGAAAATTGTAAAGGCGCACGGAATTTGCTCCGTGCGCCCGGGTGCACAGGAGCTCACTCATAAAATATATGTTAAGATAAAATAGGATCTCTACCTAGCAATATTCCTTTCACAATTCTTGATTAAGCTCATTTTGCGTAGTACCGCAATTTCCTACTTAGATTTACACTAAAATATTTCTTACTCTTTCCTTGCTAATCTTCAATTCAAACACTATAAATAATAAAGTATATGAGATCTCTATTTCTACTGCTGTATCATCAAAATCTACCGTACAAAAATTTCCTAGTTCTTTTCTTTAATTTCAATTGATTAATTAATTAATTTAAAACACTAGTGTGAAAGTTTTTGGCAACACATACTAATGTCTTGTACAACATTTTTCAATAATTCAAAAAATAATTCGATCAAATTAAATTCGTTTAGAAAGCTAATTACTACTCTCAACAACTATTACACTACCACCCCACCCCACCCCACCCCACCCCACCCATTATTAAACACAAACGTAGAACTAAAAACAAAGCAGAGGAGCCAATTCTGGTTGGTTGCAGCTAATGCTTCATCTATCCATTATTTATCTTTGCTTTCTGAAATGAAGGAAAAAGAAAATGAAGAATAAAAGATAAGAGAGAGAGATTGGGAGAGAAAATCCAGTTCTTGCTGTTCGTCTTTACTTGTACAGATCTTCATCGATTCTTTAGCCTGAGTTCGATCCGGGTCGACCCGGCGTTGAATCCTAGTTGAGATGATGATAACTTTACCTTGAAAAGGGAAATTTGAACAATGTCGGCTTCTCTTGCCGAATTTGAACGCCCTCGCATTGGCAACTCAAATACGGTAATGCTTTAGCTCTTGTTTAATGTTATAATTATCGAAGTAATTTTTTTTTTCTCATTTTGTGTGAGTGAATGAAGAGAAATGGGGGGCAAAAATGGTGTGTGTTCTTCTAGTCAAACTTAGTCAAGGTGAAGCTGAAAACCTATCAACGTAATAAGAGACTTGTTAATTTGTTTTAGCTTGGCCCTGGATTGCTGTAATTTGAGATGAATGAATAGTGATGAGGTTGTGATTTGATATCTTTCCATATTTTGCGTTGTTTTTCTTTACGAGATCTCTGTAATTTGTAGATATTCAAGAGCGGACATCTGCTTATATCTTCGAAAGGTTAGTGCTTTTGTGATTCGTAGAAATTATAATTATTTATTTATTTTAATTTTTTCTACATATATATTTTTTTTAAGAGGATGCACGGATATCAACTTCCACTGCCCCTGAGTTGCCTTAAATGCAATTTTTTAAAAAATTCTTCTCACTTCTCTCTGTGCTTCTCATTATTCAGTTTTGCCGAGTTACAAAATATGATATTCCTCATTTGAGCAAACTGTGTTTTCCTTAATTGGGTTCATTTAATTGCATTTCTTTTTAATGGATATATGTTACATTTACTTCCATCTTAGTGCAAATGTGAGTTCTAAGTGTTTATGTGTACTCAATAAATAAAGAATTCATTACTTCCATCTTCTCTGTATTGACAAAAGTGTTTATGACTCAGGTGTCAAGTTTGTGTTTATTACTGTATTTTGGTTGGGCTATTTAATTTCATGCATCCTTTAAACACTTAAAACTTTTTGCAGGTTTAGGTTGGAAATCTTGGAAGAAGAGATGGTTTATTCTTACACGCACTTCTTTGGTTTTCTTTAAAAGTGATCCTGTTAGTTCCCTTTTTCTTCTTCATTTTCCCGTTCCTTATATGTATGCAATATAATTGATTCCTTAATCTGCTAATTTCACATCATCAATAAATGTGGTTCTGGTTGACCAGTTTCATAGTACTTTTTTCATATTAGTACTATTGCCTTATATATCCATAATTTCACTTTGTTTAGAGTGTGCTTCCACAGCGTGGCGGTGAAGTAAATTTGACTTTGGGTGGCATAGATTTAAATAATTCAGGAAGGTATTAGATAGAGGTTTTCTCTTACTTTTGATCTATCTATGTATCTACAGCAATTTTTTTGTTTCATCCTGTTTGGCGTTTGCAGTGTTGTTGTTAGAGAAGACAAGAAGCTTCTAACAGTTTTGTTTCCTGATGGACGTGATGGGCGAGCGTTCACTCTTAAGGTTAACAAATGTTTGCACAATCTTGTCTGTTTCCTGCTTACACTAACTGGTTGTTTATATGATTTATTCTCTTAATAATTATCTGCATTAGCTTGTAATTAAACAGTTGTTTGCCCTTTTTTGTTTCTAATGTCAGGCAGAAACATCTGAGGACTTGTATGAGTGGAGGACAGCCCTTGAACATGCTCTTGCGCAAGCTCCAAATGCTGCTCTAGTGATGGGACAAAATGGAATATTTAGAAGTGACACTAATGATGCTATTGAGGGATCTTTCCATCAATGTTCGTACCTATATACTATATTTCTTTGGTTTTCTTCTGTTAATACTTAATTCTGTATTAGAACCTTTCTGCAAGATGATACTGCTCCTCAACCTCCAATAACTTAGACTGAAGTTTTTCTCTATGTACAAGTGCCCTGATGTGGGAACCTTTTGATTCAGGGAGAGACAAACGACCAGTGAAGTCTTTGGTTGTTGGACGCCCTATTTTGCTTGCATTAGAAGATATAGATGGAGGTCCATCCTTCCTAGAGAAAGCGCTACGGTTTCTTGAGAAGTATGGTAAGCTTCTCTTTTATCGTGAGATACTTTACGTATATAATGTGATACATTTACTTATATTAAGTTTATATAGTACTCATACTTATATACATCGTGATACTGTTAGGTGTACTATGTGATACTTTCTGTAATTTGAAACAGGTTGGAGGGTAAAATTGAAACTGTATTATATACAGTGTCATACTTTATCCTATTTGGTGCAAAACTTTTACTTATAACGGTTTATTCTTTTTCCATGAATAAATTTTGATCAGACTGATCTGGAAGGATCTGTTTAACTAGTGCACAAAAGTGCAACTCTTAGTCTTTTGGCATCATCAAAATATGTATAATATTTTCCTTACAATCTACATCAGTATATATCCCATCTTCATCATTATCAATTAAGATCATCTCCCATGTTACTTTAGCTTATAGATGATATGTTAGGATATTTAGTAATTGTCAAATGACCATCTCATCTAAAGATGTGTGTCATTTATACTTTTTATGAATTACTCTTTAATACATCCTATAGAGATGCATACTTTTTAGGATTTTTTTTTAATACTCCCTTTGTCTCGGAGAACGATACATATATACTTTTCTATGTTGTTTAAGAAAAGTTACTTTAACACATAGTTGTTAGAGGTGCGGGGCCGTAGGGCTGTTACAAGCTTGGCTCGGCTCGGCTCGATAAAGCTCGAGCTCGACTCGACTCGTGACTACTTGAGCTCGTCTAAATACTCGTTACATTATCAAGCCGAGCCGATAATAATATTAATATTAATAATAAATATTAAATAATGATAATTATATATATTAATATAATAATTATTAAATATAATATTAAATGTATTAATTAAAATCCGGCTTGGTTAGGCTCGAAAGCTCGACTCGTTTAGCTTAAAGAGAGGAGTCGAGCTCGAGCTCGGCTGAGTAATTTTCGAGTCGATCTCGAGCTCGCTTGTAGGCTCGTTATCAAATCGAGCCGAGCTCGAGCCCGGCTTGATAAGTACTCGAGCTCGCTCGGCTCGTTTAACAGCTCTACGCGGGGGCGATGAGGCTTTGGCCCTTGTGGCTTATTTCCTTGATTTTTGGTCACTAAAGGTGATGTCTCTGAGTTGGTCGCCTATGTGCACCTTCTTCCCCCTTAAGTATTGCCTCATAATTGGCGGAAATCGACTTACATTTATATAACTACTATGAATTAGCCAATTAGGGTTTGGGTTTTTTGTTACGAATGTTTACAAAAGGCGTGATAAAGGGAATTAGTAGTTTCGGATTCATATATCTTATTATTTTAGTTAGTTTCTTTTAATTATAATGATTATATTAGATTACAGTAGATTAGATTAGATGTGGGTGTTGGACTTAGTTTGTATGGACATGGTTTAATTAAACATTTTAGTTCTTATTTCTTGGTTGAACGACATTTTTAGATATTGAATATGGGAATTGGGCTGAGTATTTTCTCCATAGAATTGTTATTGAATTTTGTGTTCAGTTTTCAGGTTTTTTTTTTAGGTTAATGTGGGTTTTGAAAGCTATGAATGATGATAATTTATGTTTGTTTTGAGTTTTTGGTACGTAGATTTTAACTTTATGTTAAAGAATCAATGTGTAAGAGGTGAGTAGAGAGTATTAATTGATGTGCGAGAAGATATGAGGGAGGAGAGAGGAGAGAAAAAGTTTTAGTTGAGGGGACTGGAGAGTGGAGAAAAAATATATGGAGGTGTATTAATGAGGGTAGTTTTTAAAACCTCATCTTAAATGTGTGGGTTTTGAAAACCCAAAAGTGGGTTTTCAAAATTGCAAAGTGGTATTTTTGTATAATAAAATTTTAAGTATGTTATGAGTGTTAGGTGGGGGAGACAATTTTTAAATTAGAGTATATTTTGAGGTCATTGGATTGAGGTGACTCTTTTTTGGCTTGTGAATGTTTTCTGGGACAAACGAATGATGAAAGGATGAAGTGTTCTTTTGGCCGGAGGGAGTATTTAATTAATTATTCCAACACGTCCCCTCACGTTGAATTTTTTTTTTTTAATGGGTGGTGGTAAGATTTGAACCTAGACCTTTTATTATGTCATGCCTTTGATATCATTTTAATTGACTACCTCATCTAAAAGGTTAAGCTTTTAGAAATGTGTAATATTTAATACTTAATTAATCACTCTAAAAGTGATTATTCCCATGTTAGTTTTAGCTTTACTGGTGATATGTTAAGGTATTTTTTGGTGATAATCATATTGAGCTTTGCTGAGTAATCTCATATTGTGATGTTCCAACTAGTGTCATTATAGCAATAAATAATAATCTCACCGAAGCTTTCCCTTTCATATACTCGCTTTAGTATACATTCTGACATCGGTGCAACATTAACAGGAATTAAAGTAGAAGGAATTTTGCGGCAGTCTGCAGATGTTGAGGAAGTGGAGCGAAGGGTTCAAGAATATGAACAAGGTAGAGTGAATGCTTTAGCTAGTAGTTTCTTTTCTTTCCTTTTCACTATCACTGCATTTCAACTTCTTTTTGGTTGATAACGATACAGGTTCATGTCAGGTAGTTTTGAGTTCTGTTCTTCTGTCACTTGTTAGAACTTCTTTGTCCTTGTGCACTTATTTTCTATATTTAAAATAAATATTGAAAATATAGCATGAATTTATTATTTCATACAATATTGACCACTAAGGTTGGTATAGAACTCTTTTTTGTTTAAATTTTTGTTAGGGCAGGGGATTCAGTCTTGTTGAAGGGACTTGCTTTTTACCCGTTGAATGAGGTCAAATCTATGGAGTGTTATCACATAGTTATCATTTTTACATAAAAACTTCTTTGCATTTGGAAAACTTTATTTGAATTTGATACTTTCTCACGCAATTTTTTGGAGAATTATCATGATAAATTGGCTGGGTCAAAAACTAACTTTCTTATGAGCCCAACTCTAAAACTTGTCTTGAAATGGGAAAGGTTCATCCATGCAGGAGTCAATAAATGTATGCATATTGGATATGCAGAACATGTTTGCCGCTGAAGCATATTTGAGATCATATTCATAGCTTTTGTAGGTTGACCTCCAGAGATAATAGTGTGCATCTTAGTATGGGATCATATTCATAGCTTTTGTATATATATGGGATCATTTCTCAGTGTGCATCTTAGTTGGTGAGGAAAATGATACATGAAGATTTGTATAACGATTAACGCTAATAGTTTTCATCATTATCTATCTTCTCTTGCCAAATTAATGTCAAAATTTCAATAAACTACACCATATGTTCAAATTGAATGTTACGTCCTTGCAGGCAAGACTGAACTTGATCCTGATGAGGATGCTCATGTTATTGGCGACTGTGTTAAGGTTTGATCTCCAAATCAGCACTTGGATCTAGTGTCATAATAACATTTTAACTGATTCTTATTTGAGTTACCTCTCCTTTAGCATGTTCTTCGTGAGCTACCTTCATCACCAGTTCCTGCATCCTGCTGCACTGCATTGTTGGAAGCTTACAGTAATTTTTTGTTTCACCATTCACTTCAAATACTTATGGCTAGTTTCAAAGCTGTAGCATTTCTCCTTTAATAATTAGCTTACTTGTAATCTGTACGACTTGGTTTCTTTGTGGCTGTCATGAGAAGAAATTGACAGGAAGGAAATTCGAGTGAATGCCATGCGATCTGCCATACATGAGGCATTTCCTGAACCCAATAGGCGTCTTTTACAGAGGTATGGCCTCCTCTTTGTGCTTTCATGCATCTTATAGCCATCAATATTTTAATGTCTCGGTGATATTTGTTAGGAAATTGTAATCGAAAGAATGAATAGATAGTGGAATTGCAAATCCTCAAACTGAGGCCTAAGCATCCTTAAATCAGTGCTCAAAAGACGCTTCCAATGATAAAAGAATGTACTATAAATAAACTCAAGCTACCCCTAAAGCCCAAGCTGACAACCCTAAACCCATGACATGGACCTAAATGTAGTTAATATTTTATAAGGTCCTGTAACTTAGGTGGATCTTTATTTAGTCCTTCAACTATTTACTTTATTAATTTTAGTCATTTTTTGTCCAATTTTAGTCATTTTTTTCCAAATTGCCATAACAATGTGCGTTGCATGTTATATGTTGATATATTTTATTCATATTGGAATTTTTATTAACACATCTATATAGCAGCATATGATGTAGAATACAACCCAACATGTAGGTGA
Organism: Pogostemon cablin; assembly: GCA_023678885.1. Classification (NCBI taxonomy): domain Eukaryota; kingdom Viridiplantae; phylum Streptophyta; class Magnoliopsida; order Lamiales; family Lamiaceae; genus Pogostemon; species Pogostemon cablin. The sequence goes on along the minus strand of CM042983.1, from coordinate 26,699,807 downwards.
TGTTGGTGTCTATATATGTACATATATGAAAATGCTGGTATGAATATCTATGGCCTATTTTTATTTGTAGAGAGTTATAAATTAAAATTTTAATATTTAAAAATATCTAGATTTAAGCACCTCAGCTGTAACCTCTTTCTGAGCACTAATTGTTGTAGTAACACTAAGGTTGTGTTTGGATTGGGTCATTTCAAATCCAATGGATTTGAAAATGAGTGGATTTTAAATTAAATGGATTTAAATCAATTCATTGAATTACGTTGTTTGGATGACTTATGGATTTATAAAAGGATTTTCAAATCCATAATTCAGAAATTATTTTTAAACTTTTAAAATAGAATTTTATTTATGATAAAAAAAAATGAAATTTTATTATATTAAATATTAAAATCTAAAATTATATATATATATATATATATATATTTGATGGGGGGGGGAAGGGGTGGGTGGCACTTGGCAATAGGAAGGGGGTGGGGTTGAGGGGAGATACGGTAAGGGAAGGGGTAGTGGGGTTGGGGGTAGGGGTTAAAATTAAAATTTATTATTATTTTTAATTAATTTAGTAATTTTATATTAATATATCTATTACACAATGGAAGTATTTCAAATGACACGGTTTGAGTAAGGATTTGAAAATCCATCCAAAACAACTAAAAGAACTTCAAAATCAAATCCATGATTTGAAATCCATTCATTTGAAATCTTGGATTTATAAATCCATGGATTTAATGATGGATCCAAACATGAAGGAAGGATTTGAAAGAAGGATTTATAAATCCCTCCTCAAATCCTCCCATCCAAACACAACCTAAGGGTACTGGTGCCTTTTCTTGATATCTTAACTAAACACATTTGAGAATCTGAATTTTGTGGATTTTATGGTTCTAAATTTCCCATCTAATAAGTACAAGTTGAGTGGATGTATCTTTCTCATGACCTAATAGATTTAGTGTGTGATATCGTTTGTTTTCTTCTGTGCACATGTAGCAGTAATACCGATATGGATAGTCATCGTTTTTTGACATGATCAATAATTATGCACTGTAGCACAAAATACACTTTTGAATCATGCATGGTTTTTATTGTTCAATTTATCCGTCATTACATGATTATTCTTCACTATCTCATTTGTCCCCCTCTTCATTTTTTCTAGAATTCTCAAGATGATGCTTACAATTTCTTCTCATGCTTCCGAGAATCGGATGACTCCATCAGCAGTTGCTGCTTGTATGGCTCCATTGCTGTTGCGCCCTCTCTTAGCTGGTGAATGTGAATTAGAAGATGACTACGATATCAATGGAGATAATTCTGCTCAGCTTCTTGCTGCTGCCAATGCTGCTAATAATGCCCAAGCAATTATCACAACTCTCCTTGAGGAGTATGAGAATGTTTTTGATGTAAGCTAATCATCTGGTTTCTAATTTTTAAGTCTTTTTCGTAGTTTATAAACTGCATTTGCATTGATGCTGCTTTCCTAATAATACTTTTTGGCATGGTTATTAAAGGCACGCCTCAAACAACGCTATGATTTTTGCTCCTTAAAATCACATGTCCAGGCACTGATCTCCCAGGCGCACACCTTTGTGCGACTCGGTTATGCCTCAAGATTCTGCCTATTTTGGCTTTTATATTTTTTAAGTTTTGATATGATTGAAACAACAAATTTTATTAGTTGAATAGTAACTTTTATATTGGAGTAGCAACTTTCCCTAGGTATAAAATTCTATATACCATTTATTCTCTAAATTTAAATTAGGGATTTAGGTGACCTAGTTAGGGTTTTGAGAGATGCACATAAAAACCTTCACAAGCACCAAACTCTGCTGCCACTGCAACCACCGACCAGGAGACCACCAGCCGCTGGTTGTCGGCCGTCTGCCCGCTGCCGCCAATCAGTCATCTGTTATGTTTCTCGTTGTAAGATATTGATGGTTGTAATGAATGGTTGAGAGGTACAAGATGAAGATAATGAATTGGTGTTTGAGGGGGATGACTTGACATGGGATGTGGTGGATAAAGCTAGCGGAGTTGAAAAGCCAAATATCAAACTAGATGAAAAAACATTGGTGGCAACTGCCACCGTTTCCAAATGGAAGGCAAAAATTTAGAGAAGGAGAAGAGACCTACTTTAAGATTAATAGATGAAGAGAATGAAGAAGAAGGTGAAGCTGGATTCGAAGAATATTCAAATTTTAATGAAGAACTATTTGATGATGAGGAGGACTTTGATGTTGATGATGAAGATGATAATTAGATTATTTTTATTGCTAGTATCTTGTGTGATTGACTTGTTTTATGTCAATTATGATGAATTTTTATTTACGCATGTTTGATTTTAATGTAAATGGCTTAATGCATGTGTCATATTCGTGTCATTTGGTATATTATATTCTTTTAAACTTAATTTATTAGGTAATTATGTTCTACCTATGTTATATTTAGTGTAGGATGGACCGATAAGTTATAATTCTATATTTCATCTTAATATTCAAGGATGCCTCAGGCACAAATATGCCTCAATGGGCCTTGCTCCTTTAAAACTATGTAAATTGTAAACTGTGCAGCCCATTATCTCAAATGCATACTTGTTTTACTGTCCTATCTGAAGAAAATTTAAATCTGCATATATCTTCTACATTCTGGTTAACTTATGAGGTTCAACTGAAGCAAAGATTATGTGGTCAGATACTCATCTTTTGAGTAATCACTCCCCTTAATGGTGGTAGTTAGCTGCTATATATTTGGAATTGTTGGTTTTGACTAACATGTTGCTCCTAGCTGCTTAATCCTTAGTGATTCTCCAGAATAAAATTCTTTAGCTGAATGATGATTAATGGATAAAATTGACATTTTTCTGGACGGGCTTATTCATATTGAAGCCCTTTCATAGGCTCTCTATTTTATTTTTACCTTCTTTTGCAAGATTTTACCCCACATACTGATTTTACTTGGCTAAAAGTGCATCTAGAACAGCAAAAATGTCAATTTTTGATATCATTAAGTCTGATAGCGTCTTTGATGGTAGTACATTTATTTTTTCCTGCACGAGAGGCGTACATCTTATAAGTTCTCTCGTACGTGCTGTTATCTATTAAGATTAAGAGTATGAGCTTGAATATTTGCTGTGGTTCCATTTCAGGATGATTATCTGCACAGATGCTCTCTGTCAGTAGATTCTCAAACTGATAAAAGTGGAAATGAAGATACAAGTGATGATGAGAATGCAGAAATTAAAGTAAATGGTTATCATGATGCTCAAAATGAAGCTGACCCTGAAACAGATGTTGATTCTGATCGCAGACATAGTGGGAAGTTAAGTGAAAGCAGTGGTTCTGCTGCCAGTGATCTTTATGACTATAAGGTTCTTTTTCACTCTCCCTTCCCCTCCCATAGTGATGCCTAGCATGCATTCTAAATGAGCTGATAACTTTTTTTTTTTTTTCTTCTTTGTAAATATGCATTTTGGCTATCTGATGAAAACTTATCTTTAGATTATTCCATCATTTTTTATATCTTGAGGATGATTTATTTAATAAAGGTGCATTGGCAATCAGATGGAAAGTTATCTCCAGATTATTTCATTACTTGAGGCTTTTCTAATTTATTTTCCACCTACTTTCACGAATGTTTGTTCAGTAGTGCTTTCTCCAAGTATTCAAATTCTGATTAGAAAAATTGGGTCATTATTTTGGGAAACAAGCCATTGAAGCATAAAAAATACTGCAGCGCAGCATATTCACCTGCTATTTGTACTGCTCTTCTTCCTCTACAAGTATTACTAAAATAGTTTTGGTTGTAGTAACTTGTTACTAAAGCAAACAAAAATGCAATAATAATGGAAGTAGTGACAAAAGCCACAGTATCCTGTAACGTAGATTTCAGATATGCGTGTTGATTCTACTATTGTGAATGCTCTGTCTTTGCATGTTATTCTTAAATGGGATTATAATTCACAATTTTTCCATAATATTATTTTTTGTGTTTTCACTGTCAATCGTTCACTATTGTTAGAGAGACTTTGCCATCAAGATTACTTATCCCTTACCCAATTCTTAAAAAACATTACAATTTAAATGCAATTCCTTGAAATTTAAGGTCTAAGTTGTATCATGTTTTACATACTTCAGGCTCCAAGTGATGATCATGATTGGGTGCTTGTAACTCCTTTTGATTTCTGAATCTTGTATGTGATTGCTCATTGCAGTTACTTTTTCTTGTACCAGAATTCATTTTCTTCTCCATTACATTAACATCTGCATTATAATTCCACTGCTTTGGTGAGGCATTGGTATGGATCTGTGATTTAGGTGCTAGGTTGTTATCTAGAACTATATTCTGAAGTTGCTTCTGGCATTCTTCTTATGCCAGGCCATTGTAAATGATGACTTGGATGATGCTGGTCTCATGCATGATCTTGCTATGAAAACAAAATCAGATCCAACATTGGACACTAGAGCTTGTAGAGATTCTAAAATCTCAGTCAATAACCAACAGGACAAACTAAAGACTCATGACAACTTGATAGAGGCTTCTGCAGAAACACATGGTAGTGAGTCCCAGCGATCTGTTGGAGAAATTTTGTCATCTATGAATCAAGAGCTACATCAGTCTCTTTCTGGATCTGAACTGTTGGCTGAGAAGGGAACGCTCACGCCCAAACTTACCAATCCCAGTATTGGTAGTGCCAAAAAGTCAACATTTTGGGGAAAGAAAAATGTAAGTCTTTTCCTCAGCCTTCCCACGGCGGGATAAGAATCACTTTATGGAAATTTCTTTATGATAAATATACAAGGAGGGGATGGAGTGAAGAGTTTGGTGGATGGAGGTTGTTCAAAAATAGAGGTTAAAATTATTGACTTATAGCTAAATACAAACAACTCTATCTGCATAAAGTATTTAAAATTGTGTTATAGAATTTCAAGACATATCTAACCCTGTGTCACTTATACGGGATTTAGCTCAACTTACGAAGTCTGGCATTGTCTTGAAACCATATTTGGTTCTTGAAACATATCTGGTTCATTTTCTGGCAGTGGCATCCAGATACCCCTGCACATGTTTGTTTATGAACTTTATCATTGTTGATATCTGTTACTTCTTCTCCCATTAGTTGAGCAGCCAATTTTGATTGATCTGTAGATATTTTTCTTATTTGTCATCAAGTATAATGATTGTAGCTTCTTGTATTACTTTTTCGCTTCTTTTGTAGCCATTTAAGTGCATATGGACTCTCTACATAATTGTCAAATAATATTTTCTGAGTCCTGCAGTTATACCTACAATTTTTGATAAAATGTGTACATGCATGAGTTTAGAAAATAAATTTCGTTAATATCTGCTCAAGTTTTAGAGATAAACTTTAGGTTTTCTATTTTAATATAAAAATATGGCAGTTAGATTATACAGTATTATATGGTTATGTAATTTGAATATAATTCGGTGAACCCACTTTGTAGGGCTAGTGGGCCTTGTAGCCCAGCATGCTGGTAGGGGGTGTTTAGTTGCTTCCATAATTTTACTTGTGATGTATTGAACGAATAAGTTTCTGATTTGTCTGATTATATTACGAATCAATATATTTTGTCTTTTGGAATGCAGAGAAACTGATTTTTCTAGTCTCGCAGGTGAGAAAGACTCCATCAACAGAATCAATCGATTCTTCTGGAGAGGAAGAGTATGATTGTCTTCTTGCATTTTAATTTGCTGTGTCTACAATATAATGTTGTTTCTTCTTCCAGAACCTTGTGAAACTAAGTATTATTCAATTCCATGTAACTGAGATTTTCAACATTGGTTTGTGCTTTTCTTTTTTATTAGAGTTTTTTGTCACTGCATCTTCTGTTTTGAATTATGATTTGGGGCATGAAATGAGCAGGTTTAGTTGAATTGGATTAAAAAATGTATGTTTCCGTCATTTATTGAGCAAGTGATGAACCTTGTTATGATTAAAGCCATTGTCAATTGGATCAGGGTTCACTATGGATTATTCATTAGCATTATAAAACAAACTTACTAAAACAGGTTTATCCCAAGAAGACTTAGAAATTAGAATACTAGTTTTCATCAGTTGCATTGGTGCCTGCTTGTGTTGTCTGATGTGATTTTAAAACTTTTGCATTTTGTATTTTATTGAGGTTCAATGTTTTCTTTCACAGGCTTGCTATCCAAAGATTGGAGATAACAAAGAATGATTTACGACACAGGATAGCAAAGGAGGTAATTAATGTGGGACTGCTGCAACAGTTTTTGTATATGTTAGTGGCCTCAGGTGACAATATGATTGGTTTCTCTTTTGTCTGTGTCAGGCAAGAGGAAATGCAATTTTGCAAGCTAGCTTGGAGAGGAGGAAGCAAGCTTTACATGAGCGACGATTGGCACTTGAGCAAGATGTAAGTGATTTTTTTCTGTATTCTAAACATGATCATTTTTACTATATCCAAATTTAATTTTGAAAGATGATAAGAGTTGCAGAAGATTGAGTGGCTTGTTTCTCCCTTTTATTTTATTGCCCTTTAATGTGCCTTGAACATCAATACTAAGATAAAACCATAAATTTAATAAATACATGTAGTGAGGTATTATTTGAAGAAATTAAATAACATTTTTACTTAAATTTATTTCTGTAATAGGGTTATTGTATTTCTTTGTTTCGCTGTAATGCAGTCTGCATGTCATATGTTTATCTACTTTTCTTTTGCCACCTGCATATGCTTTGTATTTACCTACTTGCACAATTTGTTTCTTTTGTCATCCCAAGCCTTTAGGTATATGACACACATTATTTTTCACAAGATTGACTTTTGGATGAGCTTGCTAGCATATGTTTCTAGTTTTTTGTAATTTTTTCTGCAACATTGAGGGGTTTCACTTATGAATATCTTAGTCTATTGTGGGTTGTATCCTTTTGTCTGTTGTGATATCTCTTAGTTTTTTGAGCTATGTCATCTCCTATTTGAAGGTTAGATTTGCCCATGGTTTTAAGTATCTTTATATTTGAAATCCATTAACTTGAAATCCTTTGTTTGGAGTTAGTATTTGTGAAAGGATTTTCAAATGCATAAATTTCAAATACATTGTCTGACATATCTTAATTCAATATAATCGTTGGTTTTTAATTAATAAGAAAAAAAATCACTAAAAAATTTCAGATATTCAATAAAATAATGTGAATAATTTTATTTAAAAAAAAATTCAAATAGAAATCCAAAAGTTTCCATTAATCATCAATATATATTGAACATTTTCAGAAAATATGAGAAATTCAGAGAAGGAGTTAGAAGAGATGAAAATTAATTATTTAAAAGAATGTTTAATAATTTACACAATTCAATAGAAATATGAAACATTGAAAATTAATATATTGAACATTTTCCCATTTTCTTAAATTTTCAATTTTTTTCCAAACTTTCTGAAATTACGATTTTGACTTTATTTTTAAAATTTTCATTTTATTTTAAATCTGTTAAGTATTGCAATTCGTTTTGTATATTCTGATTTATTTTTTTATAATCTTTTCAATTTCATAGAATTTTTTTGAATTTTTTGTCTACTTTCTATTTTCCTAGAGTGAAACCTGTGCGCACTAGTTAAACGGATCTAGTATCCGTGCAACTGACTTCTAACCTGGCCTGAAAACTTTAATATATTTGCATAGTATAATACTTTATTGTTGTTTGACCTGATTCAAATAGAATTTTATTGAATTCGGGATGGGCTGGATCCAGTTACACACATACTAGTGCGCACAAGTTTATTGTGATTTTCCTCATATTGTTGGAAAATTACTGATAATATTTTATTTTCTAAAAAATTCATTACTTTTCTGACATTTTTCATTAAGTTTTGAGAATTTCTATTATTTTTTTTAATTTACTATAATTTTTTTCATCATTTCGTTTTTTTTCTGATATTCTTGGAACTTCTTATGAAATTGTTATTTTTCTTCAAAAAATTACTTATTTTACAAAATTTCTGTAAGCAAAAACTAGAGGGGAATGAGAGAGAAAGAAAAGTAGATTTCCAAATGACACTATTGCACTAGGATTTGGAAATTCTTATTGAGACAACTATGAAACCACCAACTTCAAGTCAAAATTTAAATCCAGGAATTCAAAATGTAAGATTTAAATCATTTGAGATCCCAGCCTAACATGTGGATGGGATTGTACTAGGTCGTAGTCCAACTCCCTTCATCCAACACAACCTTATAATTTTATCAGCTTGCTTTTGAGGGTTCTATTTATCCTCGAGGTTCTTAATAGGGTGACTAATAGGAGAATTTCTTGATAAGAACAGATTGTTCCCGTTGTTGTGATTCTCTGAGCATCCAAGCTTGTTAGGTATCATAGACCTTAGGCTTCATCAAGAGAGAGATCAATGTCTCGTAGAACAGAGGATGATTTTCTGCTATCTTGTATTCATTGCTTATGATCTGATCTCTTTATTAATAGATTACAACATATAGAAAATAAGGAAAGCTGCACTTAAGGTTCGCTGCCCTAAATAATCAAACATGAGGGCTTGCAGAAAATCATCCTTTAGATTGAAAGATAAACAAGCCAAATATCGAGTTAAATTGAGCTCAAGCTCACTGAAGTCACCTCAATTAGAGCTGCAATTAGGCTAAAAGTCGGGCTGAAATCTAGCTAAAACAAAGCTGATTATGTATACATCTGTACACATTGAAGTTTCTCCTAGCATGGGATCTAGTTTTAACTTTTTCCACATTCTCTACTCACAAGTTCCATATATTAGTAGCTTTTCCTTCTGCTAAATCTCTTTATTTATTCATATCCCGTGTAAGCCCTCTTAAAGATCTGAAGGGCTTAACTTCCATCTGAAATCCGATGGTCATTGTAAGTAAAACTTTTCAGTGAAACATATTTACATTAGAACTATTCTACATATTTCACTATGCTCTAAATTCTTTCAGCTCTGTATTAACTACTCTGGTGCACTTAAAGTAGATCAATGGATACATTTAGTGCATGTGGCAGTATATGATCTTGCATTTGGTGGATGCTAATGGCAAAGTGTTCTTTTGATTGTTCTTTTGTGCCTCTCTGACACATTTTAATTTGAAAATTTTGTAACATTCAGTATCCCTCCACATGTACACGTCTGTTTCATGCAGACTGATTTTTTTTTCCTTTATTTTTTGTTATTTTATTAGGTAGCAAGATTGCAAGAACAGCTTCAAGCTGAGAGAGATTTACGAGCTGCTCTGGAAGTTGGCTTGAGCATGTCTACTGGGCAATTTGCTGGTTCTCAAGACATGGATTCCAAGGTCTATATCTATTTTTAATGTTCTTTAATCAGAAATTAATTCAGAGACTGAAATGTTTTATTAACTTCTAAGACGAGGGCTGAGCTTGAGGAGATAGCTCTCGCTGAGGCAGATGTTGCCAGATTGAAACAGAAAGTTGCTGAGCTTCACCATCAACTAAATCAACAACGCCAGCATCACTATGGCTCTATTTCTGATGCATGTGATAGATATCAACATGTGGCAAATCAACAGTGAGTCAAATTCCTTCCAGTTATGATCAAATTTTTTCCTCTTAGAATATTCATTTTGGCAGAGGATTGCATTCTTTTCCTATTAAAAATGACTGCCAGTAGTTCCAATGCAAAACAACTATGACTATTAGTTACTGTGCTAGGTAAATAATGTTCTAGATGCCCTTCTTAGAATCTTCAGAGCAGCAAAAATACTAATGCAGGATTCTGGTGCGGTATAGAATATAATCTTCTTGACATTGAATTTTTTTTTAATTTTTTTAAAAGTAATTCTTAACTTTAAGACTTAATGAACCTATATTGGTTCTTGAGTGCTTTAACTCATAATTTGTCTACTAAATTTTTGAGTAGCCATCTTTTTGGTTAAGCATTAGGCTACAACATGGAACTATCATTTTTTAACATTATTTGCCTGCTTAGAAGTTACTGATGACTTGGAAATTAGGACTGCTGTTATTTCTGTTTTGTAATCTCTTGATGCTTTTGACTATCTTTTGTTTCAATGTGATTTTTTTTTTTGGTGTGAAATATACTAAGAGCCTCATCCAAATTCTTCTTCAAGTCATAGTTATTGAATGTACAAAGAGTGTGGTGCTGGCACCTAGCACGCCCTTGAAAATGAGTCATATATATGTATATATTTATGCTATACAATTGGATAAATCTTTATTTATTTATTTTTTTTTTTCCAAAGAGTAGAATATATGAAAGTGATGAGATCGCAGGATTCCATTTATAGGGAAGAGAGAGAGAGAGAGAGAGAGAGAGAGAGAGAGAGAGAGAGAGAGAGAGAGAGAGAGAAAAGAAGTCGAGCAAAAAAATTTAACTGTGCAACTGGGCAAGGGATGGCACAGGTACTTTGTGGCGGTGGCACTGGTGGTTGGCTTGGGCTGATGGTTGGCAATCATATGGGTTTGCTAGATAGTGAAGAATCACTAGGGACTCAAAAAATCTTGTCCTGAATTTTTTTCTTTTTGAATGAGTGAAGTCCTCACTGTTTTCTAATGTTATGTTGTGTACAACGCTTAGAAATGTGTATTTTGGGTAAGGAATGATAGAAAAGAAAATAATGCTTGTACAAAAGACACCTGCAAAAGGTGCACAGAGGCGCATGCACTCCCCCTTTTGCCTGCACAGGCCCTATCCTCTGCGTAATACTAATGCTTTCTGTGTGGTCAGTTTTGTCAATGTTTCACCTTTCAGTATTATTTGATGTATGACTATAGATGTATAAGAACGGTTGTTTCTCACTTAACAATATAATGCTGCATGATATGCTGATATGCAGAGACTTAAGAACTAATTTTTTTTTGTTTTGGACGGCTTTAGGGTAGGATGGGTTCAAGAAAGTAAAAGGGATCCAGTTAGGAATCTGGGATTTATTCAAAGTATAGCTGGAGTCTCAATAAGACTGGCATCTCAGTTTGGTTCAAAACTGAACTTTTTGTGATTTTGTTATGATTTTAATGATGCTGTTCAATACTGGATGCAGGAAATACTTCCAGCAAAATTTTGATACAACACTTGCTGTTTGTAACCATGAAAGAAGACAGAGAACAGAGGTAATTACTCTTTTTACATTGTTTATATAGAAATCATCTATCAGTAATCTAAAACTTTGAAGTGACTGAGTGATTTATTGTTTTTATCTGTACACACACCCAACTATAAGCGAGTGATTTATTTTTTTCTGTACGCACACCCAACTATATTGTATTATGTGATGTTTCATGAAGAAAGATATAAGAGCGTGGCCATAAAGCGTACTTGAGAATTATGAAGAAAACATTTCTATTGTTGGCAGGCACAAAAAACCTACTTTATCTTCTAGCTTTGTTGCTTGAGCTACCTTGCTGGACCTCCATTTTGCATGCTCCCTGAACCTCTGTGGCTGGACCTCGTTTATGTGATCTCCCTCTTCAGACCTGTAAAACATGCCATGAGAGTTCGTGAATTAGGCACTTCAAATATTTTACTATCCCTAAGTCCAAAATCCCTATATTAAGAATATCAAGAGAATGTCAAGAAATATGAGAGAATAAAATTATTTACATTAACTTATGTCTACATGCCTGAATTTCTAGAGGGAACCACGTCAGCCTAACTTCCCTTCCACTTTGGGTGAAAAGCTTTAATCACTAACTGAGAAAATCAAGACTGCTCAGATCCCTTTACTACTCCTATACTCCAGAGTTATCACTGAAGGAGCTTCCTCTGTTACGAAGTCTGGGACATATCTCATGAGTTAGGTCCTTTAAGTCCCAGAATGAAATCAGGTTCAAGAAATAGCTTGGGTTCAGGTCTATCTCTTCAATTCTCATCAGATATAAGGTTGTGGTCAAAAGCTGGTCTCAGGGAGCTTAGTCCAGCCCAATAGAGCTCCCTCACAGGTCTCCTTTTATCAACTGCTCATCATTAGGAATTAGGTCCCAACACCATACTCCTCAACATATCTTAAGTCTGGTCTCTTGTTGAGTTATATGGAGCTCCACCTCAAATAGAGCTCCTCTTAGGTCTTCAAATGTTGTGCAGAACCCCAAGACATCAGTTCCCAAATCAACTTCCATGTATAACTCCTAGGTAGTGTTTCGATATCCTACATTGATTACTTACAAAAGTGTGCAAGGGCATATTAGTGGCGTCCAATCCTTTACATCTGACCATGGTTTTAGGTTAGGTTATGGCTCCCTAGCTTATATGCCAAATAATTTGGTACGACTTGGCAGATATAGGCAGGCTGCTGAAAGGGGCTACTCTATGGTGGGCCCTGGGATTGCTATCCTATCCTGGATATAGACCTAAGGGGGATTGCCAGCGAGAGGTGGGCCTTTGTATGTGGGTTGCCACCCAGCGTGTGGTCCGTGAACTTCTGATTCGAAGGGGATGTATTGTTATAAAACTACACAAAAGTGTGGAGGGATATATAAGTGGTGGTCAATACCATGATTTTAGGTTAAGTTTGGGCTCCCTGGTTTATGTCTTACAAGTAGGGTGCATTTGTATGATGTGAATATTCCTTAGATGAAGGGATTGCTTTTATTCCACTAAATTTGGAAATATTAACTTACTGAGGACAATTTTAATAAGATCCCCCGCCTTCCATGGACACATCCGTGACCTGTTTTCTTCACTTACTGATGATTGTTTTTCTCTCTCCCACCTTCCCGTAAATAAAAGTTAAACGCAATGGCTTCTGGAATTCAGACTCGTAGATAGCAGGTAGAAGCATCATGATACGGTTCACATTGGAGGCCTCATCACCGCCTTCCATCATCCCATTCATACCTCCTCAAGGCCAAGCTTTGATTCTGAGCTCCAATCCTTCTTTTCCTGTATAGTTTTGCTCCTCCAACAGTCCACTTATGTATGTTTGAGCTCGATTTTGCAGCCATAGTCATCTTGCTCACCTCAGGGAACCATGGTACTTGGCAACACATTATCACTTGTATCAGACAGATCTTGGGGGATCTTAGACCCAGATCTGGCACATTAACCAAGGTGAAGAAGTCAGTGGATCACCTTTATCACATTTGGCTCCACAGTTAGCTCCCTGCATGTGATCACACAGGATTCAACTATTTTCTTTTGTCGCTTATGCACGTGGATCAGCTATAGGTTATCTGAATTTTAGACACACTAGCCCTTTCTCTGCACTTATCACCCTGAATGGTGCACCTTGTTTTTATATGATTAGGCTGGTTTTTCAGGCCTTAGGCTGGTTTTTCTGGCCTAAGGGCCTTTGATTATTATACTTGCTCTATTATTCTGTATACGGGTTGAGGATTGTGCCTCAATCCCCGTGTCTATTGGAGTGTCATTCTTTTACAAAAACTCGAGTTAGATCCCCTTAACAAGGAAATAATCAATATATCCATTATTTTAATATCCTCCTTCATATTTATCTTGATTTACTATTCCACTTCTTTTACAGTTTTTTTTTTTTTTTTTTTAAGTTTCTCACTAGAGTAATTCAGTTTTACTATATTTATACTACGCTGTTCCCCTGTCACTTAGCCTATTTGCCTTGCACATTCTCAATATTCTTTTTGGTCTGCTTTTTTTTTTTCTTTTTTTTTTTTTTGGTTGAGAACCCCTTTATGAGACCTCTTTGTTGGTTTGGTCCCAGTTAGCAAGATTTATTTGAGATTGAATTGAATGGGTAGTTCTGGTATCTCTTATTTGTATTTTTATGAAATAAAATGAACTTCGTTTTTAAACATCTCAAGTCTTTTGATGCAAAATAAAAGGCTGTACCATGCAATAGAAACCTAAATAGTTTAATTGTTTTATATACCCACGTTTTCTGCAAGTGCTTTTGACCTACTTAGATGATGTTGAAGCTGTCATATCCTCTATGCTTGTTACAAGGGGCTTCAGAAAGCCACCTTTTCATATCAGAGCGTGCATCCATTTAGATTTTTGGATGAGTCCGTACAAGATTTTACAGCTCTTTCATATTCATTCTTCTCAATTCTCACACTGCTATTTTTAAACCATAATTGTAGCAGGAGGTTTTAGTAGCAGACCCAAGAAATAATAAAGGACAATTATTGACATCTGGAAGCAGTAGTAGGTTGCCTTCTCGGAAGCAGATTATTGGATCTGCAAGCTTGAGTAATTCTAAAAGTACTGAGGCCTCCACTAGTTTATCCATGGATGACTTTAATACTGTTGATTCTGCAGCTCTACCTTCTACTTCCAGGGTGTCCGAGGTAAGACAAGTTATTTTTTGCCCCCCCCTTATGTTCTTTATTTGTTACTGCCTTTGCCCCCATTACACATTTCTTCACTTGTTTGTCCTATAACAATTTTCATGCCCCAAAAATTAGTAAAAGCACTCAATTCAAATAACTTTTGAATGCACTTTATTTTTAAAAATGTCATCCTCACCTCACCTCACCTGACATATAACTTACATTTTTCTTTATTTATTACTCATTTATTACCCAAAAGACTACATGATCCCTACAAAGTCAATAAAGTAACTTTTCTTAAACAACGTGGTACGGACCGTACGGTCAGTATGAAATGTTTATCTAGATAGAGGGAGTATTTTTTCCGCTAATTACAGTTGGATGATGGCTAGAAATGGAAGAAAATACTTTCTTTTCTATATTATAGATTAGGAATATTGTTGTGACCAGATTTAATATTACCTGTACTAAGCATATAAATATCATGGCCTATTTAAACAGTGTTGTCTCATATTCAGGTGACCTCATGGTCTTATAGTGTACTTGTCTGTATACCCATACCTTGGGCACTTGGTGTCAACTAAGCAGCATATTGTTTAACTCTAAATCACTCCATTGCGTTTATAGTATTCATATTGTATCATCGATCAGTTTTTGGAAGGTGACATTGGTTTACTTAAAGGAGAAACCATACCATTTATACGGCACTGAAAATTTGTGCAAGCCTTTTCTGTACGATTTCGGTTTGTAAATTTAGACTCTTCGTATGTGCCGATTGTAAGTACCATCAGTAAACTGAACATGCTATGTGGCTCTCCTATGCCTTTGATAAACTTTGATTTGCTTAGGATAGTGAATGGAGGTTTTTGGATTTTTTATTTTTTTTATATTTTTTTTGACATCTTGTACTAAAATCCCTCCCAACCTACAGCATGGTTCTACCCTGACCTCCCATCAGGAATAACTGCATAGTCAGCCTCCCACCCTCTCATCCCAAAGACAAAAATAAATACTCTAATAAACAAACAACACCTGGAGTTCCAACGTGTCAAGTGTATGGTTGAATAACCCTTAGATGCATAAATTGTTCTGCTCCATATAAAAACAGGATGTTTGTTGGGTTACTTCATCATTTGTGTGTGCGCACTCACACGTGTGTGTATTTGTATATATTATTTTCAGATTTAATGACTGCAGGTTATGGATTATCCACGGCTTCCATCAGCAGCATCGTCAACTTTGGTAGAATTGACAACCCGTCTTGACTTTTTCAAAGAAAGAAGGTCCCAGTTAATGGAACAGCTCCACAATCTGGATTTGAACTACGTAGCCACTCAAGACTTTGTGTATAAACCACAATCGCCTCCATGGAATTAACACGTGCTGCTTATGATTCCTTAAAAGGAAAAACTCAGGAGACTCCATTGTATATTTTCTGCTTAGTAAATATATGCATTTCTTATATGCTCTTTGCTTGGAGCAGTTTCCCATTGAAGCTGGTTTTCTTTTTTCTTTTTTTTCTTTTTTTCCTCTTTCGGAATGTAATTAGTGTCTACTACGTTGGAAAGTTCATCTTAGTCGTTTATAGATAAATAAACTACCTTTGGGAAGAAGAGATTCTGAGTTGGTTCCACAAATATAAACATGTCAATTTTATACTCACGGTAGATTTCGATTTGATGACAGTTGTGTCCTTGACTACCATGGCATCATATTCTGCAGAACACTTATGATAGAATGTTTGTTTTGGGTTTGTTTTGTAAGTTTTAATTTTATATTAAATCAATGTGTAAGAATATACTATTAATTTATATATAAAAAAAAGAGAGAAATAGAGAGAGTGCATTAATTGAGGAGAAATAATGTATGTAGGTAAATATTAGGGTGATTTTTAAAACTTGGGTGTGGATTTTGAAAATCAAAATTGGGATTTTAAAACCAGAACAAACATCATCATTTTAAATAATTTGATTGAGACTGTTTGACGGATAACAAGTTTATTTGGCCTTTTTGGTAGACTCTCAAAGTGTAAAACTCATTTTATGGATTGTGTATAGTTGTTAATTGTAAATACCATTTAGATATTATGTTGAGGCAAAAACTTGTGTGTTCGGGTACACCGTGCGCCCATACTCTTTAGTACTATTGAATTGTAGTATTAAATTGTATATAATAATACAATTCAATAGTACTAAAGAGTATGGGCGCACGGTGTGACCCGGGCACAAGACACCATATCAATATTAAATTACAAAGTGAAACTTTATAATAGCTAGAAATATATATGAAAGGTATATTATGCGTGATTTCATATGTTGGAACTATGTGCTTTATTTTAAGCTGGATTGACAAGATTCGTTAACCAATTGTATTCAGTATTTTATACTCCCTGTTGTTTGTTTTGTAACAGCCTTCACACTAAATAAATAAACTCAAATCAATAATCATTATTCAAAAATACCAAATTATCATCTAAAAGGCAATAAAATTAGTAAAAAAATTTTTTTTTTTTAAACAATGTAAAACTGCAATCATGAATGGTGTTTCAGGATGGAGTGATGATATCTTGACGTTTCATATTACACGAAATCTAATCTAACAGCACAGAATAAAACCTTATCATTCATATTTTTTAGGAATCAGAATTGTTTCTCTACTATTCACACCCCGAATTCTCTAAATACATTACAAAATATTTAGGACAAAGTAGTCCTTGATAAAAGACAAATTTACTCTTCTATACTTCGAAAATTTTCATGATCTTTTGTTGTTTGCATGTCTTTTGTGTTCAGTGGCGAACAAAACTACCGAGCAACTTATTATAAAACATAGAGAATAATAAAATTGTCTATTTTGGGGTGTATTCAGTGGAAAAAAAGGAAAAATAATTTAATGTGTGGTGTATTTAGCATTTGAGGTATGTACCCCTCATTCCGACCCTTTAGTCATTTCGTCGATACTTTCAGGAATCAAATTTCATAGATGTTTGGTAGACACCGGGGCGTATGCCAACATAATCTTTAAAGAGGTATTCGAAAATCTGGGAGGAGAGCGTCATCACAAGGTGAGGCCTTGTAGTGATGAGATCAAAGGGTTCGGCAATGCGTTGACCAGACCTACCATGGAGGTTGATTTGTCAGTTCAGTTAGAGGGTTTGGATGGGAAAACTCGGATGCAGAAACAGTTGACGTTCAAGGTTGTGGACCAAGCCTCTACCTACAACTGTATACTAGGGCGCCCGTTGATCCATGCCTTCGGAGCTATTCCATCCACCCTCCACCAGTGTCTCAAATCTGTCACAGCTAATGGCAGGGTAGCGACAGTAATAGGGAATCAAAGGAGGGCGAGAGAATGCTCGTTTGTGGAGAAGGTAGAAGGTCTGAGTTATCATGCCATGGATTACGAGATGCTAAGCTTCGAGGATATCAGGGAAGAGGGAGAGACCCCTGAAGTGCTGACGGAAATGGAAAAACCACCGGAAGGGGACCAAAAGGATAAAGAACTCGAAATGATCCTAGTAGTCGCCCAAGGAGAGGAGGCAGAGGAGCAAGAGGATGATATGCTTGTGGCAACAACAGAAATGCATCCGGATCCGGTTGTTTAGGAACGGAAAGAAAAAGAAGCGGCAAGTGTGTCGAGGCAAAAGCAAATAACACTGGACGAAGATCCGAGGATGAAACTAAGAGAAGGAGCCTCGGCGGCAGGAAAAATAGAAGTGGTACAGCTGGATCCGAATGACGCTGATATCAAGGTCAAGATTGGGACATAGTGGGAAAGCGGATTCAAGGAAGAACTAACCCAATTACTGAAAGACAACTTGGATGTGTTCGCCTGGAACCCAAATGAAACACCCCAGGTACATCCGAAGTACGATTGCCACAAGCTGAACATCGACCCCAACATCCCACCATTCTACCAGAAAAAGAGAAAGTCCAGCCCGGAGAAAAATGCGGCTATGGAGCTGGAAGTGCATAAACTGCTGGCAAGCGGAAGAATTAGCGAATGTAAGTACCCGATAAGAGTACAAAATCCAGTTATGATAAAGAAGAAGGAGGGATCATGGAGGCTATGCATCGATTTTATCAATCTAAACAAGGCGTGCCCGAAGGATAGTTATCCTCTTCCGTCAATTGACTAGATGGTCAATGCCACGACGGAACATGAGATAATGAGCTTCATGGATGCATTTTCGGGGTACCACCAGATCCCCATGTACCCGGATGATAAGACAAATACGGCTTTCTTCTGCGGGAACGGAGTGTATGAATGGAACAACATGCCATTTGGTCTGAGGAATGCGGGGGCTACTTATCAAAGATTGGTCAACAAAATGTTCGAGGGAGAAATTGGAAAAATAGTCGAGGTCTACGTGGATGATACCGTGGTAAAGAGCCTGAAAAGGATGGATCATTTCGACCATCTCAGAAAGGTCTTCTGAATCTTCCTACACTATGGAATGAAACTAAACCCGAAGAAATGTATGTTCGGAGTGAGCAAGGGAAGTTTCCTAGGATATTTGGTCAGCTCAAGAGGGATCGAAATGAACCCGGAAAAGGTAGAAGCGATCCTAAAGATGGACTCACTGAGGCACTTGAAAGAGGTTCAGAATCTGACGGGTAGGTTGGCTGCCTTAAACAGGTTCATGTCAAAAGCATCGGACAAATGTAAACCATTCTTCGACATCATCAAAAAGGCTATGTTCAAATGGACGGAAGAATGCGGGAAGGAATTTGATGAGATTAAGAGGGAGCTATCAGATCCCAAGATTCTCTCTAAACCCTCACAAGACGAGACATTACAGCTGTACCTGGCAGTATCGGGAACAGCAATCAGTTCGGTATTGGTCAAAATGGAGGAGAAGAATCTGAACCCAGTGTACTTCGTAAGTCAATCCCTGAGAGACGCAGAGCTCAGATGCCCGATAATGGAGAGGATAGCATATGCTCTCATTATGAGCTCGAGGAAGCTGAGACCATATTTCATGGAACACACCATCGAGGTATTGACGACGTTCCCTTTGAGACAGGTACTCCAAAGGCCAGACGCCGCAGGAAGACTATTAAAATGGTCCGTCGAATTGGGGCGGGCAGTTCGACATAGCATACTTACCGAGGAATGCATTCAACGGGCAAGTCATGGCGGACTTCATAGTGTAACTGACCTTCCCTACACCAACCGAGGAGGAAAAAAGAAAGCCTTGAGTCATGCATGTGGACGGTTCGGCAACGACAGTAGCATCAGGAGCGGGAATCATCATCCGAACACCGTCCGGAGAAACCTTTTCGACTGCGATCCGGTTCGGTTTTTTGGTTACTAACAATGAGGAAGAATACGAGGCCCTACTGAATGGTTTGAGAATGGCGCTGGCCATGGGAGCAGATGAGCTGATGGTATATAACGACTCACAGCTGGTGGTGAACCAGATGAGAGGGAAATATGAGGCAAAGGATGGACACATGAGCCACTATAGAGGATTGGCCGCAAGCACACTGCAGAAGTTTAAATAGGTGTTCTTAGAATGCATCGACAGGAAAGACAATATGGAAGCAGACGCATTGACTAAGCTGGCCACAACGTCGAATGCTTAGGACTTGAATAACATCATCATTGTGAGGCAGAAGAATCCATCAGATACCATCGTGTGGGTTCTGAATGACCAACCGACAGAAGAATCGTGGATGAACCCGATTTGGGCATATTTGGAAGAAGTAAAGGTACTCGTAGATAAAGACAAGGCTCGGCAAATCAGGCTTCGATCGACAAGATACGTCTTAATTGAGGGAAAATTGTACAAGAGAGGATATTCATCACCACTCTTGAAATGCCTAACTCCTGAGAAAGCGAGCTACGTACTAGCAGAGATACACGAAGGCATATGCGGGAATCATACAGGTGGGATCGCTCTAGCACACAAAGTGATCAGGCAAAGCTATTTTTGGCCAACGCTAAAGAAAGACGCCACTCAACATGCAAGGGCATGCGCAACTTGTCAAAGACTGGCTCCGATAGTTAGGGCACCTTTGAAACAGCTAACCTCAGTGTTCAGCCCGTGGCCTTTCGCAAAATGGGGGATTGATTTAATTGGACCGCTGCTTATCGGAAAGGGGGGAAACAAATTTGCTATCGTGGCGGTAGATTATTTCACGAAATGGGCAGAATCAGAACCCCTCTCGACGATCACCGAGGCTCGAGTTGAGAAATTCATCTGGGAAAACATCATATGTCGGTTCGGGATACCATTTGCTATAGTGACTGACAATGGCAAGCAATTTGACAATGCCAGACTGAGGAAGTTTTGTGAAGATTATAACATCAAGAAGTGGTCCTCCACACCATACCACCCGCAGTCTAACGGGCAGGTCGAGGCAGTGAACGAGATCATCAAACACACATTGAAAGCCAGGTTGGAAAAGCTAGATGGGAGATGGCCTAAGGAACTACCGGGAGTCCTGTGGTCATACAGGACAACGACAAGAACCTCCACCAATGAGACCCCGTTCTCAATGGCCTTGGGTGCCGAGGCGGTAATACCAGTGGAGATAGGAGAACCCAGCCCTAGGATCGCTCTCCATCGAGAGAACGCAAACGACAGATTGATCCAGGAGAATCTAGACCTATTGGAAGAAAAGAGATTGAACGTGGAATTACATAATGCGGTTTACAAAAAGAGAGCGGAGAGATTCTATAAGTGCAAGACAAAGCTGAGGAGATTCAAAGGCAGAGAACTAGTGCTCCGGAAGGTATTGGGTCCAACGGCGCAGGGTAATGGCCAAAACTGGGAAGGCCCTTACACAATCAAGAGAGTTCCGAAAGAAGGAGCGTACGAGTTGGAAGAGGTGGATGGCAAAAAGATACCACACCCGTGGAACGCACAACATTTGAAGAAATATTACCAATGAAGTGGAAAGCAGGATGAATGAGGTTGGTGACACGGTTTCTATTACAGCTTTTAATCAAGGCATTAGGCCACACTATATGGAAATACAAATTGTATGGAAATCTTTTTGTTGATATATGGTTAAAGATGTTGGTATGTTCATAACAAATGGTAAAGGGTATTTATTTGTTGGGATACCGTGGCTTTGGGAATATAAAAAAAAATACCGGAGGGAAACAACCAAAAAGGAGAACGAGGGGCATACTGAAATAAAAAGGCAAAATCAGAATAAGAATAAAAGGCATAAGTGTCTGATTTATGGAAAGTCAAAACAAAAAGGCAAAGGCATTGGGCTTGGAAGTCAAAATCGAAGTCAAGGTATCAGGTCAAAACTAATGCGGATCAAAGGAGCCTCGATAGGATGGGATTGTATCATCTCGGATACAAATTGAGATAGCGGAACCAAAATCAGAAGGTAGCAACAGACTCGGAGCAGAGTCGGATTAAATCAGGGTCGAAACATAAGGTTCAGAGTAAATGGAATGGGCTTCGGAATGTTGTTGAGAATGAACACGAATATATATACATGGCGGATGCATAGGAAGATCGGAAGATCAGGATGGGGACAAAGGAAGTGAACCTCGAAATAACACATGAAATAGCACGAAGGTGCAATACAATATAAGTAGAAGATAAGACTTAGGAATCTAAGTAAAAGCCGAAGATAGCGGAAACAAAAGGAAGGTTCGGGACCTTAGCATCGAGCAAAGCTCTTAAACCATAAACACTCAGCGAAAACGAAAGGCCTCAGACAAGAGCATAAACCCCCCACGCCGAGGGTGAATAAAGCAAAGACGCATGTCAAGTGATAAAAGTAGAGCAAAGCACACCAACAACCGTGAATTAACTAAAGGTAAATCAACTACTCATAAATAGTCAAATTCACAAACCAAAGGGGCATCAACAGACACGTCTACTAGGCAAAGGCAAAACAAAAAAAATAGAGAAAATCAGTAGCCAAGGTTCATACATTGTCAAGACAAAAACAATAAATACAATCCCAAGCAACACCAGGATAAGGGCAGAATAAAATCAACTGATAAAAGGAGGAAACATATGGGCTTCAATCTTTTTTTTGGCTGCTGAGGGAATGGAAAATACTCGCCATTTTATCTTCCATCTCCTTTAGTTGAGCTTCTGTACGAATGACCCTCTCTTCTGCAGAGCCAGGACGAGGAATACGCTGCTCCAGGGCTCGGATGCGGGCCTCGGCTTCGTCCAACCTAGCACGAGCTTCGGCAGCTTCGACCCTCGCAGCATCTCTGGCAATCTCAGCCTCAGTCAGACTCGCCTCCACGGACTCGAGAGCAGCTCGTCCTAAGTCAACCTCAAATTCCGAGACCTCCAATCGTTCTCTCTGGTGCGCAACAATAGAGGTCAGCTCAGCATTCTCGATCTCTAAGGCATTAAACCTCTCCTCGAAGCTAGCGGAAGACCCCTCAGAACGATCAATAAGCCGGCTGGCGAACAAACGACATTGGTCCATAAAGTGCAGAGAAGAGGTGAGGGAAGCAACAACAACTCCAGCCATCACGGCTAAATCGGAAGAATCTTAAAAAAGATAACTGGGGACAACAGTCGGCGGAGCTCGATGAGGGGCCCAATGAGAGGTACCTACAATAAAACCCTGGGTTCCTAGCTCCCGCAACTCGCCCAAGTCAGGTTCATCATCTTCCTCAACTGTACTTTTTCCTCACGCACAGGCCCTCTCGGCGGCCAACCTGGCGGTTTCAGCATCAATGTTGATAGGATCAGTTGTTGCGGCAATACCTGTAAGGTTTGGATTGGGAAGAGGAACTGTTGGGATGACCTGGGAGGTAGAAGGAGCAGAACTAACATCAGCTCTGGAAGTGGACCTCACCCTCGGTCCATCCATCATGTCATAGTCCTCGGTTTCGGAATCGCTGCCCTCCTCAGGATCCTCCTATGTGTCCTCCTTGGGATCTTCCTCTGGATCCTCCTCAGGATCTTCCTCATGAACTACTCCAGCCTCGGGCTCGACGAGAGGAGGATCTGCAAAAAGACACCATGGGTGAGAATGCAACGAACACAGAAAGGATAATGAAGCACAAGCAGAGGTAATTATCCCCCTTAATCTTTTAGCGAGAAAGTTGAACTCACCAACGGAAGGGGATGGACGAGGCATGTAGCTAATTCCGATTGGCCGAGAAGGCCCACCATGCTCATAAACACTATTTTCTCTCTTCCCGAGCAAGGAAGCAGAGGCAGATTCAGAACTGGAAGTGGAAAAAATACCAGAAAGTATAGCG
Organism: Pogostemon cablin; assembly: GCA_023678885.1. NCBI lineage: Eukaryota > Viridiplantae > Streptophyta > Magnoliopsida > Lamiales > Lamiaceae > Pogostemon > Pogostemon cablin. Next base: position 26,676,387 of record CM042983.1, on the reverse strand, counting down.
AGTGAACGACACAACTGTTGACGGGGAAGAGACAAAGGAGGCAAAACTCTATTTTCGGTAAGCTGCACAACCAACAGATCTTCACCAAGTTTTATATCTTCGGACCCAACAGACAGTTCATCCATTTCTTCATCTTCATCACGAGAGGAAGAACGGGCAGAATAATCGGAGTCGGCTTCATCATCCGAAAACTGATACACATACTTGTACGGAGTTAATGACAAGCCAGCTACGGAACCAGTCGATCCCACCAGAGACAGGGCATTTTGGAGCTCACCTATAGAACAAAAAAGTGAAGTCAGGCATGGAATAAAAGTAACTGGAACAAACAAAGAGAACACCTGAAAAGTAGAGAAATGGATTACCAGTTGTAGCGCCACGGCCGAGAGTAGACAACCCGGCTGAAACTAGGATAGGCTCGAAAAGCAAATGAGAAACACGGTAAGTATTCCCTCCACGAGATAAAACCTCATAAACACGACAAAAACTGTCACTCAGCCATTCAAGGGGACCGCGAGGGGGACCTGCACGATATAAATGTCAAAAAAGAACATAAAAAACCACAGAAGATAACCCAGAACTCAAAGACAAGAAAGAATCGTACACTTATCCAACGGAAGAAATTGGATGGGAAAAGCCACGGAAACACCATTGACACGAGTACGATAATCACCACCCAGCCAGAACCAGGCCTGCTCCCAGCTTCGGCCAATAACATCAGAAGCCCCCACAAAATGATGGTTATCGCGGGGAAGTAAATGGTAGAAACCGACATAACGACCAGATAGAGCATAAAAAAGAGAAACTCTAATTCAAACGGGTCTCGTATAGTGTGACCCAACACATAAAACAGTGACATAGTGGATATCAGACGCAACCAAGAGGAGGGCAGTAGCTGGCCTATAGCCATGTCCCACCTCTGTAACAGCAAACCGATAACAGGGGGAAGTGGAAGACGCAAACCGACAAGAAAGAAAGAATAGTAGAATGCGGTACGATTCGGATGGGGATCAGAAATGGGAACTCCATCCAAGGGAAGCTCAAAGGTGACATTGGGATTACCATACTGCCGATGGAGTTCCTCCAAGCGCTCGGGGGATAACCTGGAGGCCGGCACCCAATCAAGCCGCTGGGCCATCCCTCGGAGTGCGACCCCAAGTCGCCGATATCCAGGCGACCAGGAAGGTAATCCCCCATGTTCAGAAGGAGTACGGCGCCTAAATCTGCATCGATGAATATCACCGTGCCACCAGCACCCACAGCCGGAACAACAGAGATCGGCTGCCTGTCTAGAGAAGGAACGGAAGTCGGGTTGCCACCAGAGGAGGAAGAAGTAGATAAATCCCTCAGATTGGGACGCGGCATCTTGCGAAGGCGATTGGAAATACAAACACCTGGCCGCAAGCGGCGCACTAGCGTGCTATCAGAAGTATTCACCTCTTGGACATCAGGCGTAGGAGGAGTACCCTCACCAGACATTTTCCACTAGCCAAAGAGCTCAAGAATTAGGGTCTGGCGAAAAGGAGGACAGAGGAGAGCGAGATTTTCAAAAATCGCAAAGACAGCAAGATTTTCAGAAATCGCAAAGATATCGGGGGAATTCGATTAAATGAAATACAAGAATATATGGGAAGGATACAAAAGATTTAAATTTTGAAAAACCAAAATGGAAACTGTTTAACAAGATGAAGGGCGCACGTATCATCATTGGAAATTATGGAGCAAAAAATAGCTAAGATCCAACGGTTGAGATGTAGAGACCTTACAACTCCCAAGAAGAATGGAGGGTCTAGATTGATCCACGCAGCACCTGACCAAAGACGTGACAACCCACGACAAAAAAATGGCAGTTATGTTTTAAATTAAGGTAAATTACCAAAATACCCTTACAAGATCCACTAACAGGGAAAGGAAAGTACTTCATTCATGAATAGGGAATTACAAGAGAAGCAGAAATAACTCAGAATTCTATCAACCGATAAATAAAGGAAACGTAAAGGAGGTACAGAATAAACACCCTAATAAGGAAGATACATTCGATTAAACAACAGGGGCTCGGTAATACTTCATTGATCAGCTAGGAAGGTTTTGGAATCGGCCATATCTGTAGACTGTAACTCCCCACTTCTTGGCGTTGTATCTTCGAAAACACCCAAGGGAGCCTTGGAGGTCGCCGGTCTCGACGAAATGTCAACTTCCTTAGTGCAACCCGAAGCAAGATCGACCTCCGGGATTGGTGGAATTAAAAGAATCATAGCGGCCTCGGTGGGCAGAGCTTCGGAAACCTCAGTAGTAGTGACCTGACCGGAAATACGTGCATCACCGAGGGCGAGAAACTCAATCTCAGTGGAAATCTCTTCTGAAGGTCCCCTTACAGATTCAACAGGGAGCGCATCAAATGTATCCTCAACCCCAGAATCAACCGCAGCAAGATCCAAGACATCATCGACAAAATCCTCATCGGATCCACCCTCCCCGAGCTCTTCGGAAGACTCTTTAGGGACGTCAGTAATAAAGTCAGAATACTCGCCAAACATCCCAAAATCAACATCATCTCTTAAAGTCTCCCCCAGGGCATCTTCTCTTCACTGATGGCTTGGCGGAGAATCCCACGCATGGCATCGAGACAATCAGGGTACGGTTTCTCAGAAGAGGCTTGAGTAAAAGCAGAAGTGCAAGAGCAGAAACAGTGAATCTTAGTTTTCAGAAGGATAACTTCTCTATAGCATAGATTTTCGGCTTCTGATAGGAGGAAAGCATCCTTCACGCATTCCACTTCGGCCAAGGCCCCATCACGTTCCCTTAAATCCTCGGCAACATCATTCTCAGCCGCCTTGATCTTCTGGGCGTAAGAAACCTTTGATGCTTCTTTCTCCTGCCGGGCTTTTTCAAGCTCCTGCTCTGAAGACGTCTGGAAAGCATGAAGGCTATTCTGAGCTTGGGATAACTCGGCTCGGAACTGAGTTTCCTTCGTAGTGATCTCTTCCTGGTGTTTCATCTCTAAAGTCACAACCTTATCCGAAAGCACCTTGTTCTGGAGCTCCAAAGCACTCATCTCTTCTTTGGATTTAGCCAACAAGCTGTCATACCGAGCACGAAGTGTCTCGAAAGTTTTCTGGAGCTCAGCTTTCTTATCCTGCTCGATCCTCAACTTACCCCTGATCAGAGCCTCGGCTTCCCCGGCTTCAGACACTTTTTTCTCACATTCCTTCACCTTGTGAAGAAGAGAAGCAACCTCATCCTGAAAATGGGAATCACGTTGTTCCAACTCAGAAATATGGTGCAGGCGTTGACAGCGTGGAGTGCTTACCGACCTATATAGCTGGAGATGCAGTGGAGAGAATCCTTGGCGGATATATTTTCCATATGATCGAGGAGTTTCCGAGTACACCCTTTAATAGGAAGAGTGGCAGCACAAGCCAGACACGCCGGAGCGTCAAAATCAAACATGAGCTCCCGAGTTCGGCGGAAGGTCTTCTCAGCCTCATCAAAGTGGCTATAACTCTGCAAGACCTCCTGGTCGGCTACCGGATCTACCGAAAGAAATGGAGTGGCGACGTCCGACAGAGGCAGAGCAGAGGAGGCATTCTCAAAAGAAGACTCGCCGTGTGATCAGAAACGCAAAGGGGTTTTCCCCCGGTAATATCGCCACATCTCGGAAGGGGAACAACGAGACGTTGGGTCATAGGAAGTACCACCAGGGGTCTGCTGAGGGTTGTACAGAGTAGGACCACCTGACTGACCGAAAGTGACAAAAGGGGACCAGGTAATAGCTTCAGGGAAAGGAGAAGAGCTGATGTCACACACTTCAACAGTCCCTTGAGGGGCAGTACCAGGCGCATCGGATGAACCACCAGTAGTGGCACCGATATCATCGCCCCTAACCTTCTTTGAGGGGTGTACGATGAGAGCGGTACTGTCAATAGATTTAGTAACAACGACCTTGGACATCCCTTTCTTAGACTTCGGGGCTCGAGGGGCTTTCTTGGAAACTTTCTCCCGAGGACCCATAGCTGACACCTAGATGAGATCGGCCTCCAACCTCAAGGAGACAGGATCCGAAGGCTCTTCAATCCTGATGGATGTGAGAGATTGCACGGCAAGAGGGGCTCTAGAGACCTTTGGAGAAGAAATCTTGGAAACTTTCTTCTTCCATTAACTAAGCGTAGCTCGCTGGCGAGCAGAAGGGAGAGTAGCCATACGGGCAACATCAGGCATGAGGCGTTTCCCTTTCCCTAAACGTAACAAATAAGGAGGAAAGGTTAGTGCAAGAGGGAGAACTATACGGTGAGCTCTGCAAACGAGGAAGGAGTCACAAATAAGTCACCTGGCATGGCTATGGATGTGGTAGTAAAGCCAGTTCGGAAAAGGTTCTTCCCTCAGAGAACACGCTGATAATGGCGTCTCTTGTCAGAGAGCTTACGTATGCGGCGAAAGGCGTCCTGAAACTCTACCAGCAACGTCTTGAGAGCACATGAATCATCTACTGCACAAAGCAAAAGAAAGAAATGTTAGAATATCCCAAATAACATAGAAGAGAGCCGAAAGAAACATAAACGCAATAAGGATAGGTTTGAAGAAGGAACTTCTAGGGAGCACTGTGGGATTTTGAGGATCCCTGGGGTCATATGCAGAATTCTCCAGGGGCCACGAACCCAGAACCACGGATTTTTCCACCCTTTAACAGAACTGGGCAGAGAAGCGACAAGATTGGTGTGGTGAGGTACCAAATAATAATACCCATTCGTCCTATTATTCGGGGTAAGCCGATATAGAAAATTAATTTCAGCAGTAGTCAAGAAGGAGTACTTTTTTTTCCGAAAAAGAACTAAAATCCCCATCAAAGCCGCCCAACCGTTGGGAGCCAATTGAGCAGGGGTTATACCCCAAAACTCAAAAATATCCCGAATGCAAGGATGGAGAGAAAACCTAAGGCCGAGCTCAAGTTGCAACTCATAGGCCGCAATAGCGTTCGACGGAGCATAACACATACGGCCATCGGGAGAAGGAAGGAAGAAATCGATACCTTCCCCACACTGAAATTTTCTGAGAGCAACGATGGTGCTCTTTTTCAACCAAGAATCATCAAGGAGACCTCAGCAGCAAAAAAGGGGGTGTCCTTGTCCCACCACGAAAGTTCCCCGAGATGGGCCAATAACCCGGGACTGGTGTCGGGAATCTGAGAATTATGCTCAATCGGCAACCCTCTGATCGAAAGCGACTTGAGAAGGAGATGGGGGACCCGAACAATCCTCTGAAGATGATGAAGAGGACCCCGAACTACCGAGTGAAGAATCGGTCGAATGAGAGGGGGATCTGGGAGGAGAAGAAGATCCCTCGCAAGCCATATCGTGCTAATCGTAACGGAAATAGAACGCGGAGAAAGAAATGGAGAAGGAAACCCTAAGCGCCAGTGGCAAAAAAACTCAGAGACACGAAAGAAGAGAGTCAGGAGAAGAAAGGAAAAGAAAGAGAGGGGGAGTAATACCTGGAAGAAGAGGATGAGCGCACCAAATAAAAGGAACGCCAACCGTTTGCAGGATCAAAAGAAAAAAAAGGGAGAAAGGAAAGGGAAAACTGACAAAAAGGTTCAAATTTCAAAATTCAAATTGACAGTTACACCCAAAATACTAGAAATATCCCCCACCTGAACGAAAATATCTCAAAGACATCGCAGAGAACCCGATAATGTAGGAACTTATCAGGATGAAGACAGCGAGTAGGAACAACGAAGAGCTGAGATGGAAAGAACCCTAATATCGCATACACCGAAGCATGAGGGATATAACCCGTGAAATACGGTTCAACCCTGAACAATCTCAAGTCATGAAATTATTCAGGCTCGAGGGGCTAATGTTATGGATATTATATCCCCCATGCTTGGCAGGCCCAAAAACCCAATAACTTCTATTATACCTAAAGAAAAAGACCCAACTCCCTAGCGGCCCAAACTGGGAACAGAACTGAAAGGACAATTGGAGCAACCCAAGGAGGTCGCGGCAAACCGAAGGCCCAGCCGAGGAATGGAGAAAGAGGAACTCACTAAAGAGGCCAAAGTCAGGAAGCACCTTCGGCAGGAAACCTCGGCGACATCCTTCCTCGGCCTGAGAGTTTGGACGAACACCATAGCACCGAAAGCCAACCTGTCCGAAGACCAAAGGGGGCAACAGAAGCAGGATAGTGAAGAGCAAACACCATCATGAAGGCTGACAAGTACCGCAGGCTAAAGGACAAGACTAACGGGAAGAAGAGATGTCTTGAGCAGCAATCCTAACTAGAAGACAATGACTAACTGGCGAACCTTACTCTGATAACCAATGGGAAGCCAGAAAAGGACGGAGGCACTCTACGAAATCCTGCAAAAGCAACCAATGGCGTCCAGACTTCCCCTGCAGCTGGTCGGCATACCATACAGTTTCATTTAAGGCGGCTTGTCTCTATCCAAATGGCGCAAGGTGATTGACTCTAGTTTAAGGTTTGTAGACAATATAAATAGCCTCTCTCACAGGAGAGAGGTAGGTTACTGAGGCTCACTTTAGACATTACGCTTATAAGAAATGGGAGTTTTATGAGTGTTGTTCTAAGGGAGATTAATAAAATCGGTTGAGTTCTTTGGTGGGAATTGAGTCTTTTATTGGTTTCAATCCCTCTTTTGGTGGTTCTATTATGTTTGATTGTGTTCGTTCTTGGCTCCGTTATTAAGTGTCTTTATCTTCTAAACACAAATTAACGAGCCAGGAACAACCATCAACAAAGAGCAAAATATTATTAATATTATATAATAATCTCACGTGTTGTTTTTAATTTTAGTTTTTCTATCCATCAGTTTTAGCGATTTTAATATTTAAATTAAAATTATTTGAAGTATCTCATAAAGGTGTGACTATTCGCACTCTTGAATTTACTTAACATACCCCATTATGTGCTAAAGACTAAAATATCCCAAACCCACAAGACATAAATACCCTTCTTAAACAACAAAAAGAAAAGAGAAAATAAATAAATAAAACAAAGTTAAATTCAGGAAGATCTGAAAAACCTTCTCCGTGAATAATCCACCTTCACTCATCACTTCGTAGAGAGGCAACAATCCACTTTTTCATAGAAAATCAAAATTCACTCACCACAACCAGCGGCGCAGCCATTATTTTCAGCACATGAAGCTCCCAGAAAACCCATTCCTGCGTCGCCTTCCGGTGGGGAATGTAATGGGTCACGAAATTCCGCCATGGCGGCAACCCCCCGTTGGCCCTCAGATATTGTCTGTACCTCGTCTTCAGCTTGACACCGTCATTTTCTCTGATGGGCTCCTACTCGACGGAGCTATCAACCAGGCTAGGCAGCGTCTGCAGAACCTTACAGCCCTTCATTCCGAGGAGAAGCAAGTGGTTTGACGCCGTCAGGTACTTGCCGTAGCAGATCTTGAGGCGGAAAATGGTGTTGGAGCTTTGGACGAATTCGATGACCCATTCCGATCCTGGGTCATCGATTCCTCATCGTCCTCGGTGACAGGTGGGCTGGGACGATGAGGCCCGCTTCCAGGTGCATAAAATTGCTGCAGCCTAAAGTATTGATGTGGCGGAGGGACGACATTATAACAGGGTCGGAAACCGCGGCTGGCGGTGAGATTCGCCGGAGTCAAATTCCGAATGGGTCTATCAGAATAGGTTCTCCTGACTTGGGGACGCCCTCTGAACTGTAACAACTTAAGCGTCAACTTTGTGCTGGAAAAATTATAATTGAAGCATCGAAATTGGAAGCTCGAGAGAGTTAGAACGAAAATAATTTTATTAAAATTTAATATTTATTTATGTTTAGACATTATAATTACACACAATTAAATCATCACATCACTTAGTTAATATTAAATTAATTTAGTTGTCGGTCATGTAACAGTGGGAGTTTTTATGTTTCAATGTAATTCTTATTTGATCTCATATCAATTCCTGTGTTCATTATATTAATTTTAGATCATATAAAATTAATTAAACATGTTTAACTACTCCATAACTTAATTAATAAATAATTTTACTATACTTAAAGAATAATTTTAATATTAAAAAACACTTTATCATAATAATAATATAGCAATAATTATTTTCATAGTACACATCAAATAATGAAATTACCTACAACCAATAAAATTAACAAATTAATTAGTTCATAATCCTAAACATCTGGTCAAACAATAAATCACTCCCTAGTCAACAATTCTAATTCAAAATCTCAAAATAAGATCTAAAAAAATAATATAATTAATCAATAATTGATTAAGAACTCTACTTGAACCCTCCTACTTTGAAACCTTAGATTTGAATAACATTGAACGAAAGCCCAAAATCGAAGTTTGAAGACTTCCTCATCTCCACTTCAACGCCTACATATCAAATTAGCATCCATGTTTATAGAAGAGTTTTATTATCTATTTGAAAATACAAAAATATTTTGATTCAGAAGAGGCTACCACAATTTATAATGTTTGATTAGACTTTTCAATTCATCAATTCATTGAATAATTTTATGAATGTATTAATAATTTGAAATTAAAAAGTTGTGATGAGTAATATGAAGAGACATTATATTAATATTTTGTTATTAATAATTAATAATATATATATATATATATATATATATATATATATATATATATATATATATATATATATATATATATATATTTATATATAATATAACAGATTAGGATTTATTACATAAGCTCAAGAGATGCTTGCAATGAGTCAATAAATGGAGTATAGTAATTATGATATGATGATATAGCTTATCAACCAACGTAAATTCATTAATCAATTATTATCAAAGGTGACGAAATTTTAAATAATAAAATTCATAATGATTTAAAATTAGTTTTCAAACTATTTTTTTAATATATTATTATTATTATCGTCGTTTAATGATTGGTTAAAACTAATTAAGAAAAAATGAAAATATAATTAATTTTTTACAAAATCTTATTTTAATAAATAAAACAATGTTATAATTAATTACTAGAATTTAAAAATCCAGATGTTATAACATCTAATTATTATAGATAGATGATATGAATACGGAATCATAAAATAAATTAAAATTTGAAATTTGATTAAGAGATGCATTAAATGAATTTAATTGAAGAAAATGAAAAGAGATTATTAAGAATTAATTCATTAAATAAATAATACATTATAATAAATAAGGATAAAATTGAAAATAATAAAAATGAAGAGGGACAAAAGGGTCTAAAAAAGTTTCTCAATTCCTTGTCTCTTTTAATATATTAAGATTAAGATTAAGATTATAAATATATTTAATTATATATATATATATATATATATATATATATATATATATATATATATATATATATATATATATATAATTATGTATGTGTTATTGTAAAGGTAAAAAGGGGTCACTTACTAAGGGGTAAACAAAAAAATGCATAATTGCTTTAAACTATATGACTCAAAGCACTATTACTCCTAACTATACAATTATGACTGTAATATCATAAATACCCCTATATGTTTGCACAATTTGTCTGCACAAATTGATTTTGCACAATTTGGTTCTGCACAATTTTATTTTGCACAATTGTTCTGCACAATTTTATTTTTGCACATTTTGTTTGCACATTTTAAATTCCGGCAGCAGGCGGAGACGGTCAGTGGCGGTCAACGGTCGGTCAACGGCCGGGCAACAATGGTCAACGCCGATCCGACCGCCGATCAACGGCTGGTCAACGCCGGTGGGTGGGTGAGTGGTAGAGTTGTTGGTTTAAAAGTGTATGGAGTATAAGGTTATATTTGGTATTTTACTTTAATATTTTGTATGTGAGAGTAATTATTTAAATTTCATGTATCTAATAGTAATTTAGGTTAAAAGTGTGTATCTATTAGTGATAATCCCAGTTAAAAAGATATATACAAGGTTAAATACTTTAGATCACAAAATAATGTTAATGTAAGTTACTTTAAGTTATGAAGATTACATCATTCGGATTATTTATGGAGATCGAAAGATGATTTCATCTTTAAGATCGTATAATCTAATTTGAAAAGTCTTTACAATATTTTATTTTTAAGGGTGAATAAACACTTTAAATTAAGTATTTACGCATATTTATTTTTTATATATCCGTATGTATTCTATTTTATTGTTATTATGTAAGTATGTTAATAATTCTTAAACCGTATGTCAAACTATTAAACCATAAAAAATTCGTCTAAAACCGCATAATAAATTTTACTCGATAAACCGTAATTTAAAATATATTGTCAAATCGAATCACATATAACAATGCAATTTATATTTTTTCAAAATAACTGCAAAACTGAACACCGTGACCACCCCTAGTCATGAGGCGCTCAACGGACCTTTCTAATCTCATAAAACCTTTTTTTTAGCTTCGAATCAATGCAAAACGATTTTTTTGTACAACTTGATGATATGAATTCATCTATTCAAATCACGAGAGCATCAGTTGCTAAGAAACATCACGGTATAGCGTGAATAAACGAGCCTTATATTTATGTAAAATAATTTAAGCAACTAAGTGTTTAATTCAAATTTTGCTTGACATGATTTACATGCCATATTTTTGAAATCAGAGTTTTGAGGTCATTTCAACTATTCTTTTTATGCATCATTATTCTCATAAATATATGTTGTATTCATGGAACCAGTTTGTCAATCTCCTCTTTACAATGTATTAATGTTGTTTCTCCCGGCAAGCAAAATTTTAATCAATTTTTTTAAATGAGTAATAATTTGTCACGTAGACTAGAAGTACTTCCTAAATTGATTCAATAGAAAACTTAATGGTGGAACCTTTTCATACCATTATTTGCCCTAATATGTATATAATGAGGAAGAGCAATATGCTAAAATAAGAAAAGAGCGAGGTTTAATTCATAAATAGTGCTCCTCCGTATCAAAATTAAGTTCACAATTTCCTCTCGGTATCACAACAAGGTTTACCTCTAAAAAATGAAATATCATCTCAATCTAAAACTTCAAAAGTATACTTTAACTTCAAAATTGTACTAATTACTTTTATAATATATTTTATTTTATACATTATTTATTACTTAAAAATATCATATTACAAAGTTATTTTAAAAGTTTTTTTAAACAACGTGGAACAATAAATAAATATATTCATGCGACAGAGAGAATAATAAATGTTTATTTGCCACCTCCTAACTAATCGTATTCGTTGTTTCAAATAGAGCTAGTCTCCTTTGAAATAGGTTTTACGCACACCCTCTTTTTATGGATTGAAATATGAAAAGAGAGTTATATTACTCTATTGGTAAAGCAAGCATACACCATGAGGGTGTACATTATTGATTAGGTACTCAGTTGAGTTGGAAACCTACTTTAAACTTCAATAAAGCTTTACACAAATACTTAATTTTTAATTCATTATTGTTGATGAAAGTTGAAGCAAAAAGAGATAGAATCTAATAATATAGAAAACGAAAACTTTTGATGTTAGAACTCAGCTCTTCATTTTTACCCAAAAACATAAATAATAATAATAATAATAATAATAATAAATAAATAAATAAATAAATAGAGTCCTTGAACCCAAAAATGTTCTCTTCTAGTTGAGAGATCAACCAAGAAGAATCAATTGCATGAATTTTGAGATTGTTACCTAATTGACAAAAGGGTTAAATTTATAAGTCAGTATCCCTCTAATGAACAGGTTCAAAAATGCTCATCTTTAAATGCAGAATTTTCATAATTTTCTTTATGAATTTGGTTATAGATTTCTTATTCTCTCAAGCATTGGAAACCTTTTTCCATAGACTCGTATTACAAGAAAAATATGAATGGAGTACAGCAGATACTAAGCATCAAATGGATGTGCATAACTTAGAATGTGAATATCCTGCACCTTTTATATGTTCTGTGGATTGCTGCAAGATCTGATTCATCAGCCTCAAGATTTAATAGAAATGACCCATTATGAGGACTTCTTTCTTTCTGCAACAATTTTAAACTGATAAAACAGGGCACACAAGGGAACTGTACTCTATTAAACCCTGATGACCAGATCGTAAGCGTAGCTAGTTACCGTAAGTTAAGCCCGTTACCGAGCAAACATAAATAGTTTAGAAGAATCTGAAATCAGAACTAGTTCCTGGGAACAAATTTACAGCAATACCTTGTGGTACAATATACAAATATAGCCCCTATGCTTGTTTACAAGTCCCACATTTGGTATCTTTATTGTTACAGAATCTTACATGCATACTGTACAAAGTGCCTATAACAAGGCTTTGTGGTGTTTATCCACTGCAATCACATCTTCAGGCGACCCAACCTCACTAGATGCTGCTGGTGCTTCTCTGCAGCGGCCTTGTCTGCAGCTTCACGCTTCAGAGCCCGTTTTGCACGTCTTCCAACTGTTTCTTTTACTGCAGGTTCCTTCTCAGGCCGACGAGATGTGCCAGCACCTGAATCCTGGAGATTTGGGCGATAAACAGGCCTTGCTTCTTGCCTTCCTCCCCTAACAAATCCATTATCTCCCCATCTACGGTTCCCTATGCGGAGACTTGAGGAACGACTTAAATAAACATCGTCTAGATCCTCTTCATCATCCTCATCCTCGTAATAGTATTCTTCTGTTTCCTCATGCGCATACACCTCCTCTCTTTCCACCATAACCAAGGGCTCAAACCATGAGGCCCTTAGAAGAAGGCACACACTCTCCTCAAACATGTAATCATGGATACTGTTCAGAGAGTAGCAGAACATAAGACGAGAACATAGAAACAAAATTTTGTGCTTTTTCCATGACTTCTAGTGCATCAATGGCAATTAATTACTATTTGTATCATTTAAGGAAATATTTTTTTAACAATAAGAGAAATGAAGATATTCACCACATCAGCTAGAGTTAGAAAGAGATTTATCATACTAAACACATTATTTATACTTGGCCATCAAGATCACTAACTTAACCATCTACTCCATTGATATATAAGTTTCATTTTGCGAATTCAAATAAAAAGGCATAAATATGTCCTAATAGTCCACTCTTGCTTAAGTTTATCCCACTACAAATTAACAAAAAACTAACAGGCTTTGAAAAAAACATCTTCTTAAGTGAAGAAAGAGGCGCTGATATACCTTCCATCAAGTGCTCGATTAACATTAAGGAACTCGAATGGATTTTTACACTGGGGGCACGTTGGTTCCTTCTTGCATGATGCCCATTTCAAGATGCACGTCACACTGCACCAAAAATTACACAACGAATATTGAACCCATTTATAACCATAATAATTGCATTCTATCGCCCGTAAATATATTGATATAAAAAACACAATTAACATATCACCCAGTACACAACAAAAACTAATACCAATTATCATCTTTTCTTACTATCCTCAATTCCGATATCATTAGAACTCTCTGGAGATGATATTGACATCAATACTCAAGATTTCACTAGTCATGTAACAAAAAGTAAAGTGTAATATACAGAGATTGAGACAAACCAGTAGGCATGCTCGCAACCTTTTACAAGAGCAGTGTCTTGAAGCATTATATTATTCAAACAAATGGCGCAAACACCATGATGATTATTGCTGTTAGAACTGTTAATCCCGCAGGCAGATTGGTTAATCTCCTTCGCAGCTACTGTACAATTCCCGGATTTATTCTGAAATTCAAGAATTCAACACAATTCATTTACCGAAGCATAATTAAACAGAAAAATAGCACTAAAAATTCAATAAGCAGATCATTCTTCTCAATAAGATCCCACCCCCCAATTAGAAATGTAAAGATCAAACCTAACATACGCCAGATCCTATAAAATCAAGCCATCTACATTTCATCCCCTGACTGCCCAAACCGCAATCTTTTTTAAAAGAAATGTAAGCAAAATCACAGAATTTCATTTTAAAACAGAGAATAAATTAGCGATAAAAAAGGAAAGGAAGATAGTTTAGAACCTGATCTTGGAGTGCGAGGTCTCGAAGACCATCGATCAGTTCCCGATCAACAATTTCTACAGCAGACATGTTGAATTTTTGCTATTCTATTCACCTAAGAAGGAATGTTGAAGAAATTATGTACTCAAGAGCGAAAAAACCTAGATACAAAGAATGACTAGATCTACAATTTAGACGGGAAAACAATTGATAAAAGAAAAAAATGGATACGAAAAAAAAAGGAAAAAAAAAAAAAAAGGGATTCCAGAGAACAATTCTGATTCCAGAAAAGTGGAGAGGTGAAAGGGGCAAAGAAAGAAGAATGTGCGGCAGAGTTATCATTATGAATTTATGACTTTCAATTTTCCACCTCCTCCAGAATTAAAAAATAATAATATTTAATAAAATAAAATAATAATAATATTAATAATAAATAAAATTAAAATTTATGGCACCAGCTACCAGCTACATTAATACACCGGCTGCGTTTACTTTTCTACCCAGGATAATTTGACAATGGAAAAATATTTGGATAAATGGAGTTTACATGAAAATCATCTTTTTGCTTTAAGAATAATCTTTTATTTTTGTGCATGTTAATTAAGAAATATTATTATTTAATGTGCAGTGAATAGTTGTATTAGTAGGAGTATCACTCCATATTTTAATGAGTTGATATTAGGTGCACCCATATGCATATAACTTTTTATTCTATTTTGTATACATGTTATTCTATTTTGTATACGTGTTTCTTAATAATTATATATTTTTTTGCACTAAGTTTTTCATTAAAAAAATTAGCATTCATATGTGTATAACTTTTTATTTAATAGTATATACATGTTTTTTTTTAATAATTGTATATCTTTTTACACTCAAATTTTTATTAAAAACTAACAATTAAATTGTTTGTTCATAATTGTATATCTTTTTGTTTATATTTGTATACGTTTTTTAAAGTAGGTATACCCTATCTTAAGGTGCACCCGGGTGCACAGTATAATTAGTCTATTTTAATTGTATTAGTGGGTGTGTGGGTCTCATATATGTAAAAAAAAGGAAACGACTCTCTTTAGGGCGGACGACCAAAATGGAAAAAAGACTCCCTTTCGAGCTGATGGAGAGAGTATTATTTTTGGCAAAAGCTCATGCGCCTCGGGGACACGCCAAGTCCCCATGTGAACACAATCCTCCCCCTCCATATTCTATTTAAACCTAGGAAAAGACTTGTGTGAGACCGTCTCACGTAATGACCTATGTGAAAGTGACGTGAGACGGCCAGAAAGTGATAACTTGTATGAAGGAAAGTGATAATAAATTTATAAAAGTGATAATGTTCTTTCATGAACAGTTTATAGTGTAAATAAAAAGTGATAACATTTTATAGCGAAAGTGATAACGATTAATAGCGAAAGTGATAACTTTTTTAAAAAGTGAAAAATGGTCTCACGTGAGACGGTCTCACGCAAGACCTACCCTTAAACCTATGTATTGTTAAGAAGTTTAAATTGCAAAGGGGCACGTCACGGTGTCCCGGGGGCACAAGAGTCTCACTCTTTATTTTTTTATACATGTAAATTTACTTTTTAAGCACAAACTGTTATTTTTCAAATTAAAAAATACTATTTAAAGATATGAATTATTAATCTTTTATATTAAAATTATTACTCTTAAAAAAGTAATTTTTTATATACTCTCTCATCCAAAGAGTTTTTTTTTTTATGTTCCACCTAAAGAGCTCTCTTTCATTTTTTTTATACACATAACACCCACACACACTAATACAATTAAAATATGGGTCTCACACTGCTACCCGAGACTAAGGAAGTATTAAAGAGTAATTTCAAAATATATTTAATGTGAAATGGTGTGTGTAGGCCTTACATGAAATAATTAAAAAATACTCCCTCCGTTCCCGGAAAACTTTTCACGTTTACTGTTCCACGTTGTTTAAGAAAAATTGCACTTTTTGATCAAATTTATTGACTTTGGAGGGTATTGTAGTATTTTTAGGTAATAAAAAAGTATAAAGTAATGATATGTGTGTAAAAAAGGAGTGACAAATTTGAAATTAAAGCAACTTTTGAAGTTGTTGGATAAAGTGGTATTTCCTTTTTTGGGGTGTAAAAAATTTTGTGGGACAAACAAATGAGGAAAGTGTGAAAAGTATTATGGGACGGAGAGAGTATTTTTTATGGGCTCAACTTAATAAAAAAAGAAATGTAAATCTTAAGTGGACAAACTAAAATGGAAAATGTAAACTGGGATGAAAGGAGTATTATGGGTAGTCTTGTGTGAAACCGTATTACAGTGAGAGTATTAAACACTTTTGTAATTAGTTATTATTTTTTATTAATGATATTATAATTTTACATTTATATACTATAAATTGTGGGTGATTCAATGGTGCACCTCCAATATTTATAAGTTAAAGTAGGGTAGTGGGTAGTTATTTTATAAAAATATATTAATTATATTAATTTATTTAATGGTGGATATTAAATTAAAAGCAATCTAACTGTATATTTATAGGTTAAAGTAGGGTAGTGGGTAGTTATTTTATAAAAAAATATTAATTACATTAATTTATTTAATGGTGGATATTAAATTAAAAATATTTTAGCGGTTAAGATCTTCTAAGTACACCGATGGACTCATAAATTGTTCATTAAATAGTTTTACAACATTATTATCACTTTTTATTAATTATTATGTATCACTTTTTGTTATAAATGATATCACTTTTTATTCGTCTCATGAAAGTTATTTTGTAAGATGGTCTCACACAAGTCTTTGCTTATATATTATACTTCCTTTGTCCGATTTCTAAAAAAAAACTTCGTTTTGGTCACAAATTTAGTTTGTTTTGTAATCATATTTAAAGAGTTTTTTTTTTCAGAGGTGAAATTAATTTATGGAGTAAAATTAGTGATTATCCCTTAACTATATCCTTAATAATTTGGATTAATTGAACCAAACTATTTTATGCTCTCTCCATCCCATATTTTCATTTTTCATTTTACATTTTTTCTCATTCTCATAAAATAATTATTTATTTTACATATAATCATATACGATACTAACACAAATATCCATTACACATTAAATATTATAATTTCTTAACTGACAATCAAAAGCAAACGTCAACTGGCCGTGAGTAGTATTATAAATTGCCCTTTTTTTTTTTTTTCAAAGTACTATAATTATGGTAGCATCCGTAATGAAACCAAAAAAAATAATAATAATAATAAAAAAAAAAATCCATGTAGAAATCCGACAAGTGGGGGGTGATTTGTTTGTTTAAGCTGAAAAGAAAACTGGGCGCGCAACACGTGGAATCCTTATACAAAGGCCAAAATATCCCCCGAAGAAGTTCCAAATTTCTCCCTTTTTTCCTCCCACATTCTCTCTCAAACACTGCAGATCATCAGATCCTCTTCTGCTGCCAGGTAATTAATTAATGGTTTTTCTTGCTTTACTTCAACTTATTCATTTACTACATCTATCTCTTTGTTGATCGCTGTTCCCAATTTCGAATTTATTATGGATTCTCTCTACTTGTGCTCACTCAAAATGCTGTCTTTCTTTGCATATTTCCCCTTCATTTCTCCATTTTCTTTTTCTCTTACTCATACCCGGATACTGCTTGTTGTATATATGTTTTTTTTTCCTCCCTTTTTTCCTTTGTGGATAAATTCTTTTTTTAATTGTTGGGTCTGGCCATTTCTTTTCTTTAATTCACTGGATCAGCTTGCATGCTATGCATGTACATGTGGCTTAATGGGTTTGAATTTATGTTCTTCTCTATGTCGAGCGTTTTGAGGGATCTTGATTGACTTATGGGAACTGATTTAGACCCTTTTTGGTGGATTTTTTTGGGGCTTTCTGTAGTTAGATGTAACTGGGGCTGAAGCCTGAATGGGGATTCAAACAATGAACTCTCATGTGAGTAGTGGAGGGATGCAATCTCATGTACAGCATCCGTTGCAACGGTCAAACTCGTGGTTAGGGCTCACACTTGATGAAGTTGAAAACCATTTAGGTAATTTTTCAAAACCATTAGGAAGTATGAACATTGATGAATTGCTCAAGAAAGTATGGACTGCTGAGGCTAGTTACTCATCATCTGGAATGGGAAGTATTGACGCAACCCCTGCTGCCTCTCTCCAGCGCCAAGCAAGTTGGTCTCTGGCTCTGGCTTTTAGCGGGAAGACGGTGAATGAGGTGTGGAGGGATATCCAGAGAGGATATAAGATGAGTAATGCAGAGGGTATGACTAGCCGCGAAAGATCCCCTACTCTTGGAGAGACAACTTTGGAGGATTTCTTGGTAAAAGCAGGGATGTATGTATCCAATGCTTCAAAAACTTCCATTGAACCTGTGATGTCCTTGGATAGCGCACTGAAGTCCCATAAATTCTCATCTAAGATGGGGTTATCGCCATCACCTTCCATTGATGACTTGTCTGATACACCAACACCAGGTAGGAAGAGGAGCTCTGGGGACCTTGAGAAGGCCATTGAGAGGAGGCTAAGACGAAAAATTAAGAATAGAGAATCTGCCGCACGTTCACGGCAAAGAAAGCAGGCAGGATTTGAATCCATTTTGCTGTAATATCTTTTTGTGCTGGTCTTGCATAAGATACTTTTGTCATGCATTTGGAAATTAGATATTTAACTTACTGTGGCATTCACAGGCTTACCACAATGAGTTGGTGACAAAAGTCTCACGTCTGGAAGAGGAAAATTCAAAGCTTAAAAAAGAAAAGGCAAGTTATACATATTTGCATCCTTCTTTCATATGTGCATCTTCATATTGCCTACTGATTGTATATTAGATTCTATGGCTTTGTTTTACATGCTATGCTAATGAATCTGATATTTTGGGTACTGTTGTCAATCCAGACTTAACTAACCGACACCTTGTATTCTTTACCAGTTGAATTATTGGCTTTTATTAAGAATGATGGCTTTTACTGGATTACAATAATGTTTGGGCACACTCAGTGCTGCATTCCACAACATCTTTCTTTGATATAGCTGTAAATCTTTATCTTATCTTCTAAGATCTGATAGTTCAGTTACTTTAGGCTATCAGTTTCAAATAATGCCTAGGCTTAGGAGAGGGAAGACATAATCCTGCAAAAGAGGTAAATCACTGGACGTTGAAAGGGAATCCCTTTACATTAGGACTTAGATAGTATGCATTATAATGAACTCTTTGCTATTTTTTACGTAGCTTTTTTCCAGGGTTTCAGAGCCAATAAGCTGAGTAGGTCTCATGTCAGTTGTATTTGTACATGAAGTGAATGGTTTACTATGTTATAAAACTTCAACTCTGATACCACTTGTTTAGCACCTGGTCTTTCTCATTGAGATAGAACTAGAACGAAGGGCACATGCTTTGAGTTGGTAGTGCCATGGCTTGTAATGAGATTTTGCTTGTCTATCCAAGAAGCTGGTGGAAATGAAATGTTCTAGATTGAATATGAATGCTCACTTTATCTTTGGAAATCTTTCTTTTGCTTTTACTGTTTTATGATCTACACACCAGCAGAACCTCATTGGAAAGTTTAGTTGATATTGGTTAACTGAGTTCAGTCAATGTCATAGGGAAGGACGCAAAGCTTAACCTGTTGGATTTTGTCATGTATAAAAGGTAGCGTTGCTTTGATTTTTGTTTTCTTTTTTCTCCTTTTCTATGGCAGGTTACGCAGAGTGTAAAATATAACGGCATGGTTAAAAGAAAAATCAATGTGACAATTTTGTTCAAATATTTTTTCTAATATAAAAGTGCAATTAAGTGATGTTTACAATAGGTTAAGAATTGTTAAAATCACATTTATAAAGTTCGAGAGAGGGGTGCTTTTAGAAAAAAAAGTGATTTGTAAGCTGGTAGAATTTTTCTAAATTACCCCTTTAGTTTGGTTCAAAATTTTAAGTCCTTTTTCACTGTAGTGTCTACCCATTATTCAATCTGTTTATTCTACACTTTTTAATGCCTCTATGGTACATTTGCATAGGCTTTGGCCTCGCCTTGTGTTAAAAATTTAGTAAATACAGGAGTAAGAGATAGGAAAGGTGGTATTCTCTAGAATAACTATGATGGAAGAGCAGAATATTATGATTGGCTACCACATAAATTGGAAATATAAAATTAAAGATTTAACAAGGTAAATTCTACATCATCTCATGTAAGAATTCAAAATATTTTAAATATTTTAGTGTGATCCATCTTTATCATTTGAGATTTATGAGCCATTCATCATATGTTTTATTTATCTCAATTGAAAACTCATGTGGATAAGAATAATGCCAGTAAAACAGGTTACAATCAACATCCTTTTATGTATCAGATTGTTGAATATGCCAAACATATCTCAAGATTTCAGACAAATAACATCCAATTAGTAGTGCATATGAATGCATAATGCAGTAGAACCATTTGAGAGACTGGCCCAAAGCCTAGTGAAGGAATCTTGAAGTGTACAAATAGAGAGCTTGTGAGAGTGTTTGAGCTATAAGTTCCTCCGGTGGGTTGTTGGATCTAATCCTAGTGAAGGAATCTCCATAACAGGTTCATCTTCATTTGGAGCAAATAAATGTACAAGCAGTGTATATCTTAAGGCCATGATATTTAAATTAAAGGAGCAAGAAGAAACAACAACAAATCTCGATCATACTCAATTACATATCTTGAATACCCTCAATCGTTAGTCTCATATTTGCTACTCTTCCGCATGCATTTTTTCCACCCATAATTTCATACACCTGCCCCATCTTTTGAGTTGAGCAAGTGGGTGAAAGTAAGTTCACTTTACACTTGAATATGGAAGGATGCTTAGTAGTACATTATAACTTATGTTTTATATATAAGTGACTTTAAGCTTCTCTGTTTTTTTCTTTTATGATATGATTGGTATGTTCCCGAACTTACAACATGTTTAAACAACATATCTAAGTCTAATATTAACTAGAGAGATGTTTGATTTAAAGCTGAATAATGACACTTTAAAATCGTTTCAGTCAGAAAATGGATATTACTAGTATTTCAATGCAAATACCAAAAACCAGTTATACATGGAAATTTGATAGAAGTAGAAACTGATGGGTGGTGCAATAAAATACTCTACTTTAATACTTCAGTCTGCCTATAACCTGAAAAAAGCATCATAGTTTGGTGAGTCTGGGTTGCAAGAAGAGTAGAGATGGTATCCATCAATATGTGATTAACCGATCAGACTTGTGTTCACACACACACACACACACACACATAAATGATAACGAACCCAATGTTGGGTTTCTTATGGAACCAGACAATATACGTGACTAAAAATTTATCCATCAGTTTAGGGTGATTATATTGATCTCATATGTACGTGTGAAATTTGCTTCCATAGGAAATCCACCTTTGAGATCTGAGTTATACATACACAGGCGTGTGACTATATTTGATATAAACAATTCCATTAATATGATTTTTGAAAGGTATAATTATTCATTAAATTAGTTGATAATTTTTTTTATTTTTATTTTTATTTTATTTTATTTTTTGTGCGTTGATAAAATATCTATAAAACCATTCAAAAGATGTTTTTGTCCCTTAATGTTTTGATAGGAAACAATAACATGAAATTGGAATTCGAATGGAGTACTTTATAGTTTAGTTCAAAAGGCAACTGAAATTAAAGTTGTTGGCTTGGATGATGTATCTAAGAATATAAAAGAAAGCTGCAGTTATGTGAAAAGTGTAAGTCCAGGCAAGACATGATGTTGGATGTGAATGGAAGTTGTGTGGTTGTAAGAAGGATTTTGTATGCAAGTTACACATTTGTGTCTTCTACATGCATTGGTTCATATCTCTCCATCACATTTGTCAGTAGAAAGTTACATGTTAAATTTGTCATCCAGTGGAGGTGAAACAATGGATTGGTCTTTGTAATCATACTGGCTTGAAATGAAAGACTCTCTGCATATAAGGATATCCTTAATTAGGAGGTTTTCGTGAGAAAATTGATCATATTCGTCATCTCATATTGATGTGTATTGGTGGATAGTCTCTCCCCAGCCTCATATATTGTTCAAGTTTTGGGATATAAGCATACTCCAAGATAATTGTTTTGATGCAGGGTTGGCTTAATTCGCTGTTTGGATCATATAGAAATTTTTTCTTGGAATTAGTCCTCTTTAGTTTATTCTTCCTTGGACATTTGCAAGGTTGAAAGCATAATGAAGCTCACTGTTGCGCACCTCAGCTCACTTGGGCCAAGTCACATAAAGTGTTATGACCATGAGGTTTTGTACTAGACAAGCCCTAACCGGTTGTGCATAGAACTCTCTTGGAGAGTGTGGTACTGTATAGTAAGAATCTAGAATGATAAAACCAACCTCCACCATCCTTAATAAGGAGAAATTTCATATGTTAGGGCTACGGATTTCACATGCTTTTGAGTTATTATACATATTTTTAAGTTCTCTTGTGCACTTAGTTTCTAGTTTCCACTTTAGCAGACACAACACTATGTTTGAAGGCTGAATAACTACCATGAGGGGTGGAAGGGAGCTGACGTGGCAGGTTCTTTGTTAAGGGAACAAAACCTTGATATCACACCTTCCATTGACTCCAAGGGATTTACTTTGTTTTATAGCCATTTTAAAAAGAAAAGGAATTGCAAAAGCACCCATTTAACCTGTCATATCATTCTTTTTTTTTTTTTTTATCGGTAAATGCTAGTTGTTAGTATAGTTAGTACACCAAGCACTGTTACTTCCCCTTCTCCAAGCCTCCTTATATCTCCCCTCCTAATTCATTACCAATGGGAATCGAACCTGAATCTCTCACTTAAGTGAGGAGCCCAGTGGCCAGGTGGGCTAGACCACCTGGTTACCTGTCATATCATTCTACCTTTATTGTGGTGCAGTTGCAGATCTAGAATAAAATTTCAAAAACTAGACAAATTTGAACTGGAGAGCGACATAGTTTAATTATTGCATAAATTTATTTTGAGTTGTTGTTAGATGTTCTGTCTTCTGAGTAAAGTTGGTCATAATTCCTGTTTCCCCTTCACAATAAAAGTTGCAACTCCTTATTCAGTTTCACTTTTGTTTTTTCTGTTTTGATGTTGTGTGTTGATAGTTTATCTGTACTTCCACGTGTACAAAATTTCTTTTGAATTCTGGTGTTAGAATGCTGTAGAAATTATATATAAAGCCCTGCATCGTAGCATACGTTGAAAAAACAAAGTTAGCTAATTGTTTTACAGATTTTTCTTGTCTGCCTTACTAGCTTGAAATGATACTCTCACTTTATCCTTGTGTGTTTCATTTGAAGATGGCCTTTTAGCCTTCATAAAACCCAGAATTGGTTGTTTCCTTTCTTCTTGTTTGAGAGTGACAAGCTATCTTAAAGAGAGTTTATTTTCTCTACTAACTTTGGGCATTGATATCCTTCTCACATTAAATTACAATACTTCGTCTGCAATTTTTTTGTTCTTTGCAGGAATTTGAGCAGATCGTCGACTGTGATTCTTCTGAAGCAAGGTACCAGCTCCGAAGAACCAGTTCATTCTGACATGAAATCAAATCAAGTTCTTGCAGCTCCACAAAATGGAGCCTATACAAAGTCTTAGCATAGAGTTGATATGGGGACTACTTTGACATGCTTTTTTTCTTTTTGTAGAAATTGTTCTACTACGTATTAGCAATAATGGTGGATTATAAGAGGTTCGTAGTGTGTATTGTGGTAGTGCTTATTAGCAATAACCATATATTATTAGAGAGGTGAAGATAAATTTATGGATTATTATAGGTGTGGATTTTAATAGGTGAAGTGTGTGTTGCTAGATGGAAATGTCGTGTCAAAGACACGAAGGAATGTCAAATGTGCAGTTGATTCAGCAACTGATGCTACTTGGATTGAGTACTTATTATCTTTAGGTGTTTTCTATTCCAAATTTAGTCATAATAACTTTTTTCAGTATCTAAATTAAGGGAGTGGTTGTTTCGGAGGTTTCGTGGGAATGAATGGGTATCAAAGTGATATTAAATTTTTGCTTTCACTCTATAATTTCCAAATATTGTGGATTACATCAATTTCCCAAAAGTAAACCTAAATAGGCATAAAATTGTTTTAAAACCAAATTCAAGTGCAAGGCAAAGCAATAAAAGTGAAGCGGTCATAAGAGAACCAAGTGAAAGTTCTCCCAATCTCATTCAAACCTCCATATGTAAAACTAAGAGGGAAAAATCATATAGAGGAAAAAGAATACCAGAGTAAACGTGAGCAGAATTAAAATCTGGAAATCTTAGAAAATCTAAAATATTCCTTGTTGACTTCAAAAATACACCTATTTTATCTTACATTAAATCTAGAAAATAACTTGTCTCAATGCACACGTCAAATTGTAACTTTTCTTAAAAAATAACTTTACTTAATGTAGACATGTATAGAGTAACTTTTCTTAATGCAAATGGAGTTTTAAAATGAATTGGTCTCAAATTGATAAAAAAAAATAAGATTGCAAATATAATCCTGATTGAGTGCTGATGTGGAGAGACTCAATTCTACATGATTATTAAATTTAAAATTAAAGCTCAGGTTCATTTGAAGCAGAGCCAGATAAGAGATGTTAGGAAGAAGAGATGGAAAGGGCCACATAATTTCCAAAAATCAACATAAACAAAAACCTGCCAAAGGAGTTTTTTCAAAGTGTCCTTCCACTTAATTACCTCTTGACATCATAACATAACATTTCTGGGCAATATAAGGTAATAAACCAAACCAAAGGAAATATGCTCAGTGAAAATAACAAAATTACAGCCAGGGAAGGCCATGCAAAGTGGCCCTCAAATTTTGTTGAAGGCAACAATGTCGCAACTTTGCACGTATTCGTTGTGAGGCTCGACTGTTAGAGTCTCTTCAATCAGAGTATCAACAGAGACCAGATCATCAACTATCGTAAGCATGATCTGCAGCTTCTTAATTCCATAGCCAACTGCAACCAGTTTCGCTGCATAAAAAAGGTTTCATGCATTAGAACCATTTGCTCTACCATCTTTACAGTGTACTACAGAGATATACCCAACTTTGCTTCAATAAAAAATAATAATAATTAAAGAATAACATATGCTAGATGTAACATACATGCTCCCCACAATAGGCCTGGCACCTCAATACTACGAACAGATTCTTCCAGCTTCTTCATGTCTGTTTCATCATCCCAAGGCTTAATATCCATGAGAACTGATGATTTCCCACCTGAAGAGAACAAATGAAGGTTCAAAAAATCAATGTGGGTCATATTATAGCTAGTAAGGACAGAAGGTCAACACATGAAATAAGAGGGGGGCAAGCTTTAACAGATTTCAGGCATTAACTTATGGTGGTTGAAAAATGTTTGGGGCAAAAGCTAGAAAGCTGAATTAACCAAAAAAACTCTCGAAACTCTGGCCACTTACGAAAATTCTACAGCAAGGAAACGTTTTACATTATCATTATGATTTAATACTCACTCTCTTTCTTTTTAGTAGTTGCCTTTGCAGCCTCCCTCTGTTCTGCAGCTGCCTTCTCCTCCTCTGTCTCATCACCAAAGAGATCAAGATCATCATCATCATCTGCAGCAGCCTCCTGTAACATTTAATGCCAGGAAAATACATATCATTTGTTTTCGAAAATTAGAACTAAAAAAGGTGCATATATATATATATATATATATATATATATATATATATATATATATATATATAAAGTATGATTTAATTAATACAGGACATTTGATTGATTACCGAAAATAAAATTCAATATTGCTTGCCATAATGCGAGGAAAACAAAACATACATTAAGAGTGTTCGGTTTATAAAGTAAACATGTCGGTTAATAAAGCTTCTATATAATAAAAACAAGATGTCAGCATGATTATTCCCTCAATTTTTCATTAGTTAATTAGATATTATTCGCTCAATTTTTCATTAATTTCATGAGATATTTTAACCAACCTCCCTACAGTGTATTCCATTGGACTTCATGGTTCTTACTAAACACATAGGTACTATGCAATTAATATGTAAACTCTCCAAACACTAGTCTCATCAGCAAGTAGTTCTGTAGTTATACCACAAAAACCTTTGAATAATAATGAAAGATAAAATAGCACGCAAAATATTCCTATCTAGTTGCAAGCTTAATCAAAGCTAAAATTCAGAATTTGCATATACTTAATGAATAATCTCCTAAGAAACTATTTCTAGCATCTTGCAAGGCTTTTCAAGAGTTCAAAAGGAACGGAGAAGTAACAATTAACACATAATAACAGCTACACTTTTAGTCAAAACATTAAAACCCTTTGAAAGTATCAATATTTAGAATTAAACAAACAATTCTACCACTTTTATTCATGTGAGACTAATATACAGTCAAAAGTAAACAACAAAGTTAAAGCAGTAACCTTTGGAGCAGCAGATTCTACAGCAGGTGCAGCTGCACCACCCCCGATCCTTACTCCAACAGCCTTACCAGGAAAGCTATGTCCACCACAAGCAATTAACAACTCAGTTCGCAAGAATATGCCGATTACTCATATAATCTTTTTTTAAAAGTTTATTAAATAAATATAGATAATTTCAAAAGGCACCAATTAATGTAAATTATGATTGATTCATCGGATAAAAGACATATATTAACCTGGATGCGAGCTTCGTGGAAACAGCTTCGTACCACTTGCTGGCATTAGGGTACGGATCAGCGCTTGGCTGCTCCGAAACAGCAGCATAAACTTTAACATCGTCTTTTGTCAATTGGTCTCTAAAATTCCGTGATAGACATCGCAAGAACAATTAATATCGTGAAAACAATACAGAAAAAGAAAGGGAAATAAAAAGGCGTTACCCAGAGATGCAAGATTTTCCAGAAAGGAAGTCATTAAGGTGCTTGAGACCGGATTCTGTATGCAGATCTGAGAAGGTAATGGCCATTGTCGAGTTTGAGAGACAGAGTGCGAGAGAAGTGAGAGATGGGCAGCTAAACTCAACGATGATGGGCAAGAGATAGAAGGAAGTGAGAGATCCTTCCGGCTTTTAAATGGGTTGCTGAAAAACCCTAGACGCAAATATTCATCAATTCAATAATTCTACCCAGTGAGATGGTATATTCCTCTTTTTTTTTAGTTTAAAAAAAATTAATTTTGTCCTGAATAAATTACTTTATTTAAAATAATTAAAAAAAAATTCAAATAACTCGTGCATTGTACGAGATGTGTTATTTTTAGGGCAATAATTTCACTTAATTTTATAATATTTGAACTGAATAATATTTATTGAAATTATATTTAACCTAATGTTTTTTATATTAAAGTCTAATGTAGTTATGAGAAAAATACTTACAAAACCTTGTGAGCTTGTTAAGTTGATCAATTCGTATAAGTTTACTAATATCTTTTACAATGAAATTAAAATGCAGAATTTTAATTGAGGTATGCAACAATTAAATTTTATTTTTTCAAAATTATAGGACCATATTCTATATTAATAAATATCAATGTTTTACTGTTAATTAACTCAACCAAACTTCCATTGCAAATAATTTAAAAGACTCTTCTAAAGTTTTGTGTATATAATTTAATATTTGTTGTGAAATATTTTATATGGACATTACTCCATATATCATTGAATAGGAAGAGAGCTTATTACTATTGTACTCTTTCTCTTCCCTATATAAAGAGTGAGGGTTTTGTACAGACTGATATCAACATGAACGTTAATGAAATATCTCTTTCCCCATATTTCTTTATTCTTCTCTTCTTTTTATATTTCTGTTATTGTTCTTATTATTAAATAGTTTACAACACGTTATCAGCACGCTCTAATCAATTGGGCTATCAATCGGAGGAAATCCCTAGAAAAGAATCGTGTCTTTTCTGCAAGGTATCATTTAAATTTTTAAATATTTGTAATTGAAATCAAATAAAAATTTGTTTGATTATGAATCTATTAATTTGAAACTCATTTTTTTTATTTAAAAAAATAATTAAATAAATAAATTTTAATTACAATTTTTTCTATCGTGAGTTTTCGATCCACAAAAACCATGTTTGGCCGATGTTTATTAACTATCATCAATTTTATTAGAATTTAATTGATGAATTTTGCTTTGAAAATCGCAAATTCTTTTATCTGCACGAGCGGAAAAAAAAAATATATTGGAAAATATGATCATCTTCCCTAGTCAGTAGTTTATTGTTTATTTCCTAAAGCTCTTGTAGCTTGTTTGGGGTTGAATTAGAGCTCCTTCCATCTTATTGTTATTAAGGTGATCCCTACGTTATAACCGATCAATTAACTATAAGGATTCAATTACTCATAGGGAAATCATTTTAAGAAAGGCTTGGTTGACTTTGGATGGAATGGTTGTGAACCTGATATCACAATTAGTCAGAATTGTGATAGATATGTTATTCCATGCTTAGGGATATAACCTTACATTAACCTTAATCATGTATGAATATGTCGCAATATGATTTCGGTGAATATACTATTTTTCCTTTTTATTTGAATGTATTATTGTGTTGGTTTTTTTTCTTCTATAATCTATATGTTAATTTTGGATATTGTTTACAAAATCTATATGGCATGATATTTTTGGAATATGTGTATCAATTTATGTCATTCTCTTGAATTACGAATCAAGTTTATATGAAAATTAAATCAAGAAATTCTTGAATATTTTTTTATGTATATATAAGATAAAATTAAAAATATTTATGGTACAATTTTTGAATAGTCATATAACACACGGCCTGTGTTTCATGATAATTATAGTATTCATTCACTTGTATACATTATTATGCCTTTATTAGAAATTGGAGTCATTAATAACCTGATTTTATTTAAGTGCCAATAGGCAATTCTGCCAGTGAGATACATGGATTAATTCCATATGCGTATATTGCCAGTGAGATACATGGATTAATTTCATATGCGTATATTATGCAAATTTAAATTAGAAAAGTTTGACTATTTTAATTGTTTTGGTTAAGATTTTTAATTTAGCAGAAAATTATCTTGACTTTATTTGATTTTAAATCGCATATGGTAAGATATATTTTCAAATATGCATGATTGAACATGGGTAATTTTATTATTATACTCCATCTAGAAGATGATTTGGTCGATACTTCGAGGTCAACATGGATTAATTTTATAAATAAAAGAAAATATTTGTTACATCTCCATTTTAAAAGAAACGGATCTGTGTACGAAATATTTTGTGTAAATTAATATTGTTCACAATGTATTGTGGAGTATAATGTTTCCTACTTACTCGACTTAATAAATTAACTGACGTGGCGCATTTTTTTTATTTTTAAATGATGACACTTTTAATAATAAAAAAAAAAGTCTTGACATATACTACATGAGGAAATTGATGATTATGTGTCCATATTAAGCAAAGATTAAAAATATTTATTCATCTCTTGATATACGTATGAAATTTGACTTACACTTATAACATGCACTTATTTTTTAAATAATTGTAATTCATTGAAAAAATGTCTGACATCACTAAAAGAGAATATGTCGAGTTAGTTTTTGATGTCAATACCTATTTAGTCTAAAGCAACTTTAGACGTTAGAATTCATATCCTGAGATTTAAGTGAAACTATATATTATTTTCAAAAGTTGAATGTACTCCGGCCTAGAAGGCCAAAATACTAAAAAAAAAAATCGTCATCATCTAAATAAAGACCTTAAAAAAAAAGGTTTTTTTTTAACAGAAAAATATCATATTATTTTATGACAGTCCCCGAAGGAACGCTTTGATCAGCAAGCAAAGATTTCAAGATTTTAAATCCGTTAAAGAATAAAATTTCACTTTACACAGTATTGTCTAAAACTCTATAAGCAGAATATTACAGAATTAGAATCGATTGATAAAAATATTTCTACCTTTCATGCTACTAACCTCGTACTCCAGCAGTAGTAAAGAGCTAAAAATTATACTAGATATTCAGAGTTTATTTTTTGCAATTGTTAATGAAAATCCATACTGCTAGACCATTTGGTTCAAAAATTGTGCCTGAAGCACATGGTACATTCTAGTAGAATTATACTTGGAGTGGAAGGGGCATACGATAAGTAAGAAATAGTTATAGTGGAAGAGTGAATTCACATTGGCCTCCCCGTAGTATGGTCGATAAAATTTAAATTAGACTTATTAAAGGTCTTATCAAAAGTGTTCGAGATATTTCAAGTTGCCCTCCATAAGAAATAGACAAATACTCTAATAGAAACAAATTTATTATAGATGTTGATGAAATAGTCATTGCTTTAATATATATATATATATATATATATATATATATATATATATATATATATATATATATATATATATGGCACACCTGGTTGTGCAATATCAAAATATGCGAAAAAAGGGATATTTGCGGAATAAATAAATATATTTATTTGCCTGAAGCAAATAAAAATATTGACCTAGTCAATGATGACAATTTGGGACTTAAGCTCGAAAATCATTGTGACCAAGTATAATTTTAATTTTTGAGATTGTTTAAAAAAGCTAGACACTTTAGCTATATTACATTACATATCTTTTTAAAAAACTTTATATATTTACAAAAATATTTTTTTAAAACATGATTTTTTTATGACATTATATTTTTATTCTAGTGTTATATATGTTGTTAGATTATACTATTTGTTAAATGATCTTGTCTAAATCATACATATCTTATAAGTAGATAGTTGGATATATATATTGTTGTGATATTTATATTTGACACCCAACAATTTTAAACTATGACATGAGTAATTGGGTTATTTTAGGCAAATAGATGAGCCAGATAATTTAAATTCTTTTAGTCATGAGATATGAAATGATACTTATGAAGTTTATGTGGAATATTTATGGTATGATATTTACATACTAAAGTTGGAATTATTTCTCCTAATATGTTCCAAAGTTTCAAGGAGAAAAATTGGTCAAATTTTCTAATGTCATGACCAAAATATTTTATTGATGTATCCACTGAATAAATACATTCTTATTCATAGTGCACTAATACAAATAAAATTACATATGAAGAGCTCAAATATTGAATATTTGAGTTAGTCAATTGGAATGAATATCAACTGATAATATTAAAACAAAAAAAAAAGTGGAACATCTAATGTTTTATGTTCACACGCAGTGAATATTTTATTCCAACAATTAATATTTGGGGAATTTGGAATAACTAAACACAAATTCTGGCTCCTGCATATCATAATTATACCCCTTTACTAGTGCTGCCCAATCATGGCCAGAAGCCTTAAACATTTTCCATCTGCAAATTTTGAATTGTGAAATTAATATTTTATATATCACCACCAAAGAATATTTCAATGGGCATTCTAATGATAATTATCCGTCAATTTTTATAAAGCCCGATATAGGGGATCAATATATTTTTTAGTATGCTAATTGCACATTTAATGAAATTATTTCACGGCATTAGGGGGAGATTTAAACCCAATATTTATGTGAATGCCGAGAAATTCTATTATTTTGCACTAGATTGACTGAACCAGAAGTTTAAAAAGATTATTAGTTCGCAATAGCAAATAAACTGTCAAACTATCATGATGAAGTGACAAAGTCCCTTAAATTTATTATCAATGCACCACTGGAAGTGGAGTTCCCCGGGGACATAATACTTTAAATAATTATTTATCAACGCTAGAAGCGGGAAATGATTTATGATTTGAAAATTAAATATCCGCGGAAATTAATTTTAAGAATAAATAGTCACTTCCAAAATTATGTGAAGAGTTTGTTTTGATAATGAAAACTCTTTTCTATAAATATGTCCAGAAGACAAATACCCAGTAAATTCGTACGTGCATCAAAATAATCAAAATATTGGGTATGCAAAATGGCTAGATCCATACGTATTGGGAAATGACGAGGATCTAGTTATATAAATACAAAAATCATTATAGATTTTGGGAGAAATATGAATTGAAACAGAAAGTTGTCGACAACACGTTTGCTTCTTTGATTAATTTTGGTCTTAAATAATAATCTGGATCCAGAACTTATATTTGATATCAAAGTGCCAGAAGCACAAATATTTAAAGCATTGAGATTGAGCTTAACTCGTTAAATATTTATTTGAATGTTATCTGGAATGATATAAATATTTGTCCCAGAAGGACATATGAATGATAAAGTGGTGATCAGTTAAAGATCAAAGGGTTCTTGCAGAGGCCCAATATATAAATGATACATGCTCTCCCATTATACATTACGTTTCACTACTTAATTTATATGACAGTTTCAATATATTTAGATATGCAGTAAATATACATTATTATGTGATATACATGAAAATCCTCGAAGGATTAAAACTTTTCAAATTGGATGAGAATAAAATATCACAACATATAACTATAATATTGGTCATAGCCAGACCTTGAAACAGTTAATATGGATATGCTATATTTTAATTTGTAATTTCTTCCTGAAGAAGAATGAAAATTGTGTGTATATGAACGTTTTAAGATTGAAATGTATAAGAAATTTATATAAGGTAACACATGCAAACATGACGGATTTTTCAGAATGAAAGAATTTGGATAAACCAAAAAGTTGTCTCAACCTGTGGATTGAGAATATCTTACAGTTTAAACACCAGTTAATCTTTTTTATGTTTGTTGTAGATGAATTTTTGATTTTCGATATATCTATTTATATTGTATGTCAATTGTCATTTTTATCCCTTGAAGTGGAAAACTAATGTCTATATACTTGAAGTTTATAATGAGGATATTTTGGGCTAGAAGTCCCTCCATTCAGTGCTTTTAAAGCACATGTTTTCTCATAATTGTATCAGGCCTGATATGCACTTATGATGAACTTGCTAGCAAGATTTTATGACTCTCAGACAAAGAGAAGTTATATGAAATTAAACATATCCTCAATTATCTCGTAGATACAAAATACTATTAGTTTATTTATAAGAAACCAACGTGACATTGGCATATTGATTTGAATGTTAATTAAATGATCCCCATAATGTTAAGGTCTCAAACTGGTGTAATAAGATTGTTGATATAATAAATATATAGCCCATGGGGCATGATGAAAGACTAATATCCCCAGTCTTTTATAAGACAATAAATTATGTGTTGCATGGATGAATAATTAATATATTATGCGAGACATGACAAATTTAGATGCTCTAGAAGAGCAGTGAGTATTACAAATATATATAACATTTGCTCATGTAAATTATTTATCATTGTTTTGTTTACTCCCAAATTATATTTTAGTATGTCCTTGTAGTATTGTATTATCTAGACCCAGAAGATTGTCGTCTTCAGGGGGAGTGACAATTCCAAATAAATTTCAAATTTCCAATGTATCCCTGTTTTCAGGGGGATCGGTAATTTCTAAACAATCCAGAAGATTAAGTCCTGAAGACTAATAGTTGTACTCTTTTTCCCTTTACTAAGTTTTTCCCACTGGGTTTTCTTAGTCTAAGGTTTTTTAACGAGGCAACTAATGTAATACATCAAAATCATAAGATCTGCACTCTTTTCCTTAACTAAGTTTTTTCCTAAGAGGTTTTCTTAGTTGAAGGTTTTTAATGAGACATGTAAGCTAAATGTCTTGGGGATGAAATAACTTCTAAATAATCCTGAAGATTGGTCCTGAAGACCAAGCTGTACTCTTTTTCATTAACTAAGATTTTTCCTACAAGGTTTCCTTGGTTGAAAGTTTTTTAATGAGGCAGCTAATATGAAATATTATGAGATGATAAGACATGTACTATTTTCCTCGACTGGTTTTTCCCACAGGATTTTCTAGCGAGGTTTTTAACGAGGCATGCATATGATGTTGTAATGTCCAAGGGGGAGTGTTGTGAAATATTTTATATGGACATTACTCCATATATCATTGAATAGGAAGAGAGCTTATTACTATTGTACCCTTTCTCTTCCCTATATAAAGAGTGAGGGTTTTGTACAGACTGATATCAACATGAACGTTAATGAAATCTCTCTTTCCCCATATTTCTTTATTCTTCTCTTCTTTTTATACTTCTGTTATTGTTCTTATTATTAAATAGTTTACAACAATATTATCATTTTTTTTGTGTATTTAAAAGCTGATCTGGATGTTAAAGTTTGTAAAAGAGTCAAACTCTCTCCATCCACCTATATAGCAAAAACCACCTACTCCCTCCGTCCCGCACCAAGGGTGCATTTTGCGTTTTTACACGTAGATTAAGGAGTATTATTATTTAATATATGTAGTGAGTAGTTGTATTAGTGGAAGTGTGGACCCCATGTTTTAATTGTATTAGTGGGTGAGTGTGAGACCCATGTGTATAAAAAAGGAAAGGGAACCCTTTGGGTGGAACGACCAAAATGGAAAAAAGAGACCCTTGGTGCGGGACGGAGGGAGTATATGATCAAAACCACCAACCAATTGTTTCTAAAATAATCTATAAGTTGGAATACTGGTGCAAATATATGTCCAAGGAATTTACTACACATAAAATATTTAATGTTTTTTATTTGGGGACAGTTATTTACACTCCCAATATATTACTAAACATACTCCCCAAAAATTAAAATATTTTTTATTAAAATGACTTAAATGTCCCTTTAAAAATTTTACTACTAAATATGCCCAATGCATAAATAATTAAGAGTGAGGCTCCTGTGCTCCTGGGGCACAACGTGCGCCTTTATAATTTAGTATTATGGGTAAGAGTATATTGTTTTGTTCTAAAGGGTATACACTTTAATTAATAAGGGCATACCATTTTGTTGTAAAGGGTATACACTTTTCATTAATATTTTTATTTTTCTTTAGAAAATAATACATTTCATACTAAAGAGTATACAATTTAACACAAAATTCAAAAGAACACAAGTTTTTGCCAATAATTAAACCCTAAGGGGATGTTTGTTTCCGGGTTTGAAACCCGGAATTGGAATTCAAATTCCACACCCAAATTTTAAAAATCACCCCCTATATATACCTATATACATTCTCTCTCCTCAATTAATACACTTTCTCTCTTTATCTCTCCTTTCACATCTACATTCTTACATAAATTAATATATTTTTACACATTGATTTGACATAAAGTTAAAACTTACCTTATTAAAAACCCAAAACAAACACAACATTACTATTCATGGTTTTCAAACTCCCCAAAACCTCAAAACAAACACCACCTAATTGAGATAAGATTCTCTCTTGTTCCTACATGAATATATCTTATTCTATTACATTTCTTTTCTTCAACATCTCTAATTTCTTTTACTTCTCTTTCCCTCGTCTTCAAGGTAAAGGGCAATGGTATTGATTCCCAGTTATGGTCACCAAATCTCCTGAAGTTTTTTAAAAGGTCTAGGAAGCCACATAATATGAAACACATGATAGCATATCTTCATGCATGTTCAATGCGGCAATGGATTAGACATGTTTTTCAATAAACTCCATCTATTTAATTCCTATACGAATTTACTTAGGAATGACTTCAAATTCATCCTGTTAGGGGTGGGTCAAAAGATTTGTCCCAATTTGAATTTTGAATTCGTCAACATTGAGTCACCGTTGGGACGAATCTTGAAGACGTGGATACAATTGAAACAAAAGCGCTCACTGAAGAAATAATCCATTGCTTTTTTATTTGGATTAATCCACATATATGTTTAAATAATTTTGGGGTTGTTTAGTAATAATATATTAAGTGATATATTTCTTATAAGTATGGTTAGGTCATATTAATAAATTTATTTTAATTTAAAATATTTTGGGGTATATTTAATAATATCAGGGGTATGACCTAAACATGGATTTAATGAAAAGGGTAAAATTGTCTAAAATGGGATATGTTTAGTGATTTATGTATTTATCTTCTAATTTTAATGGGGTTTATTTAGTAATTGAGGTTTATTTAGTAAAATTGGGGGCGCAAATAGCTGCGCCCTTTTATTTTTTCCAAAATCTACCATATTATTAATACATTTAGATGAGTTATACAACAAAATATTTATTCAAAGTATTTGTTTGAAGTTTAATGAATTATACATTTCTGAAGACTTCTCTGAAAACATAATTCTTGCGTATTGTGCTTGTGCCATCCTCACACTTTTTCAATATAATTTTTAAACCTTTTTTGGTCGTCGATCTCGACACCGCAGCGTAAGTTGACCATGACTAAAAATGGACCTCCTCAAGAATAAATCAAAATTCTCCAACTATTGACCCTAACTCTTATTAATTGTCATTGCGTAGGAGACGATCAACGAAAACTGCCTTCTTTGGAATTTGAAAGGCAAATCTGTAGGTGTCAACGAAAGCCTCGGTATCAAAATAATATTACCGGCATTATTATCAGTCAATAGTTTAGCTTGAAGTAAAAGTTCTCCCAACTTTGTTATGAGGAGCCTCGTTCCGTTGCATAAACCTCTTGAATGATCAATATTGCAGAGCAACATCACCGGTGTTCCGACTTTGATGTTCAGCTTATGATTAAGAACTCTAGAACATTTGAGAGAATTAAGGAACTCCGGCGTATGAACATCTGCCAATATGTCAACATTTTTGTCTGACTTGCAGGCTGAATTCGAGCTCACATATGTTCTCAGTGCATTCACATTCATTCATATCATGTACTCATTTATTGAATCAATGATATCAAGTGTCGGTGCAAGAATAACCCTATTCTGCAAATATGTTGGATCAAATAAAATTGGCTGATATTATGACGATACTAGGTAACATAGATATCATTATGGGAGAAGTTGATCGTTGAAATGATAATTGATACAATAAAAATAGAAGCTATCAATTCTTTTTTCAGATTGGGATCCTTAAAAGAAGTCTATGGGATCATATGGAAGCTTGTCACTATTTTCATTCTTGTATTAGGAATCACACTAGGTGTACTAGTAATTGTTTGGTTAGAAAGAGAAATATTTGCAGGAATACAACAATGTATTAAACCTGAACATGAGGGGCCTTTGGGAATTCTTCAAGCTTTAGCAGATGGTATCAAGCTTTGAAAGGTGGCCAGTGCATTGCAAAATCTAAATGGCAATCTTCGAAAAGCAAATATTCCATAAGGACAAGTGAAAGCGGTCTTCTCTTGGTCTTCGGGTGCTATAAGAATTTGATTATACCCGGAATACCCATCAAGAAAGTAATAAAATTCATACCCGGCCAACCTATTCAACATTTGGTTCAAGAAAGGTAGGGGAAAGTGGTCTTTACGTGTGTTATCATTAAGTTTTCTATAGTCAATACACACGCGCCACCCTGTCACCGTCCTAGTGGCTATGGTCTTATTTTCTTCAGTCTTCACTATAGTCATACCTCCTTTCTTAGATACCACATGCAAAGGGCTCACATAGTGGCTATCACTAATAGGAAAGATCATATCGGAGTCTAGCCACTTAAGAACCTCTTTTTTTACCACCTCTTGCATGATAGGATTAAGCCTCCTTTGGTTTGAACACAAGCTTTTCTTTCATCCTCAAGTCTTATCTTATGCATGCAAATAGTTGGGCTAATTCCCTTTAAATCATCAATACACCAACCAATAGTCGACTTATGCACTTTAAGGACATTAAGCAATTTATCAAGTTGACTAGAGGTTAAAGAAGATGACATAATTACCGGGTTTGTCTCATTTTCACCAAGATAGGCATATGCAAGATGATCGGGTAGAGGCTTTAACTCCATCTTCTTTTCCTTTTTCTCTTCTTGATTGAGTAGATCTCTAAGTGGTAAGAATTTTCCATTTCCCCTCGAGATAGCGGCTGCAACTTCTTGAGCTTCACTACAATCACCTAGATCAAGCAAACAATTAATCAATTCATCATTTAAATAACAAGTAAAGATAATTAAAAATAATAAAAGAGAATATGTGCTAAAGTTCAAGTATGGACAAACATGGGATTAGAAACATCCAAGCATTCTTAATTCATATTATCATGCAAATGGAATCCAACTCAATTGATGTAAATTAAGAGTGATCACAATTATATCCTAAGCTCCCTCTCGGGTTACAAAGGTTGTTGATCCACTATAGACTCCCAAAAGCAATTAAGATCAAAGCCCAACATTAATCTTTTCCATCTAGGTACTAATTAATTATTAATTCTCCCTTAAAAGGTACTAATTAGAATTAACACTCCCTTTTTGTGTACTAGAGCTAACGAATGGATTGGGTCCCCTCATTGAGTTCAAATATCCTCTCGGTCAAACCTAAACTCGATGTCTATGCATGCCTTTCTAATACTTAAGAGGGTCGTCTACGTCTCACTCCAATCAATATACACATGAACATTATGATATCATTTAATTACCACAAATCATCCATTGACTAACAGTCCATTAAATCAATAATCATTCATAAATAACAAACAATGCCATCATAATATGCAAACAATTAAAGCCCATGAATAGAAATCAACACCAATTAAATTAAAAACTAATTTAATTCACATGATAATATAAATCTAATATGCTTTCATATTCCTAATCCCACTAGAGGGATTAGCCTAAAATGATAAAAGTAATAAAACACATAAATGATTCATTACAAATACCCATTAGTCTAAGATAAAAAAGAAATACAAAAGGGATTAATTCTTCCCTAACAATTTCTTGTAGAGAATCTTCAACACCCTTTACTCTCCTTCTCTAGCTCTTGAGTTCTTGAATTCTTTAACACCAAAAATGAAAAAAAATGGAGATGGATGAAATTAGGCAAAGGAGTAGGTGATGTATGTTTTTGCTTATGTACTCTATTTTCTCGGCTGAATGGGGCAGGTGCATTTTTCATATCTACCCTATTTATATGAAGTGAAAATTAGGTTAAGATGAGGAAAGTAAAACACATGGCACATTCTGGGAGGATGCGGCAATCAATCAACTAAACACGGCCTAGGAGTGGGTTTGCTAAATGGTGAATTGGAATTAGTGGGTAGTGGCAGCTTTTGATTGGATGGATGGTGGATGTTCTTTGTTTGACAAAATACGGCCACAAAGTTTGGTAAAGCAGGGGAAATTGTGAAGTGCTGATATGGCGACACACTATTGGACCTCAATATATCATCTCATATGGCTAAAAGCTAGGTATCTGTTTCATTTGATCAAATTCTAATCATGACATGGCAAGCTTGAGTTGGCTGATTTGATTAATTCTTTCATATGCCTAGGTGATCACCCACGGCCACCATGAAGGCTTGTACATTCTGTTTTGTTACTTGATTTATTTTCTACTCCATATCTCGTATATCCGATACAACACGAAATCGCCTATTCCTACAACAAAAATATAAAAATAAAATAAAACTAAAAATATAAAATAACAAAAAATATGACACGAAACAAGACATAAAATACGAGAAAAATCACATGAAATACGAAACAAATTTAGGTGAATTTCAAGACAATCATTGGTAGAAATTTAGGATATGTGCTTTCCACAATTGCTCCTATAGGGTCATCTCCGTACTCGAGCATAATATTATCCGATATCTCTACATTGACTCCATAGTCTGTGCAACATCCTATATTACCATTACCAATATTTGCAACCCACTCTGCAAACATCTTGATTTCTTCCCTATTACGGTTCTCTGGAATGTTCATCCACCCTCTTCGCCTCCTCGATCGCCTCCAATTCCTTACATACATTAGAGTAGTGCTTGTTGTAGTCCCTCGTGTTGGCCAACACCACCGTGGAGGGGTTCTCCTCTGCCACGCCCGCGCCGCTATTACCTCCGTGAAGATAGCGCTCGATGACGACATCAGCAGAGGGATGGCCGAACGAGAAGATCTATTTACCGAGTGAGTGAACAATGATGCCGATTTCTACATCGCTTAGAATGCACAACTCACTCGCTTTCGTGAATAACTCGACCCGACATTTGGAGAATGTGACTTGGCGGTTGCTTAGGCTTTCGCTTTTCTTTCGACCCTGTGTTGCTTTCTTCTTCTTCAAGATGCCATTTTCTCTCAAGATCACCATGTTTTTTTTTGAGAGGGAGAGAGTTGTTGTTAGAATGAAACCCTCCGCAAGAAAATATGTTGATTTAAATAAGGATATTTTTTTTAGAGAGAGTATTGTAAGAAATTAAGAATAAGCCCTCTTCAATAAAATACGTTGATTTAAATAAGGGTTTAGGGCATAAAATTTGGTAATTAATACACCCAAGAATATGGCCAAGATTTTTTCAATTTCCAGCCTTTTTCACCGTGTTACTCTCTCTCTCTCCGTCGGGTGACATTAAATTGAATTTTTCAACGTGCTAATGTGCTACTATCTCTTTCTCCAAGTGAAATTTAGTTTAATCGAATAAGGGTTAAATAAATAATTTTGGATGATATCTGTGTACCCATCCTTTTAATATATTTTTATAATGATCCTTTGCATGGGTCGTTCAGAATCGACAAAAAAAAGTGTAAAAAATTTTTGAAAAATGAAAGTAAATGAGCAACCGGTTGGAATACATTTCACTCAACAACCCACCATCCAACCCACCTTTTTATCCCACTTTTATCCACCACGCGACAAGTAGAGTAATGTGATTGGATACAATTTATTTTTGTGGATATACTTTAGATTTTTTATGAATGATATTATTTTTTTTTAAAATAATCAAAATTCTTATTTTTTTCCTCTATAAATAGAGTATAGTATTGACATGTTTTGGATCTCAACAAAAAACTCTCTTATTTTCTCTCAATCTCAAATTATATCTTCTTCATCATCATCTTCTTCTTTCTTTTGAGCTACTTTTTTTTTCAAATTTTTATCATTTCTTATGGATTCAAACAATCCAAATTACTATCCAAACTCCAAAAATTTTTCAAACTTTGAGGATCTTATGAATTTTGGAAGTTACCAAAACTCGTGTTGGCCAATACCACCGCGGAGGGATTCTCCTCTGTCTCGCCCGTGCGCTATTACCTCTGCGAGATAGCGCTCGATGACGACGTCAGCGGAGGGATGACTGAATGAGAAGATCCATTTACCGAGTGAGTGAACAATGATGCCGATTTCTACACCGCTTCGAATGCACAACTCACTCGCTTTCTTGAATAACCCGACCCGATGTTTGGAGAATGTGACTTGGCGGTTGCTTAGGCTTTCGATTTTCTAGATTTCAATTTTCTTTCGACCCTGTATTACTTTCTTCTTCTTCAAGATGCCATTTTCTCTCAAGATCACCATGTTTTTTTTTTGAGAGGGAGAGAGTTGTTGTTAGAATGAAACC
This sequence comes from Pogostemon cablin, assembly GCA_023678885.1. Classification (NCBI taxonomy): domain Eukaryota; kingdom Viridiplantae; phylum Streptophyta; class Magnoliopsida; order Lamiales; family Lamiaceae; genus Pogostemon; species Pogostemon cablin. The sequence goes on along the minus strand of CM042983.1, from coordinate 26,635,135 downwards.
CTCCGCAAGAAAATACGTTGATTTAAATAAGGATGTTTTTTTTAGAGAAAATATTATATGAAATTAAGAATAAGCCCTCTGCAATAAAATACATTGATTTAAATAAGGGTTTAGGGTATAAAATTTGGTAATTAATACACCCAAGAATATGGCTAAAATTTTTTCAATTTTCAGCCATTTTCACCGTGTTACTCTCTCTCTCCGCCGGGTGATATTAAATCGAATTTTTCAACGTGCTAATGTGCTACTATCTCTTTCTCCGAGTGAAATTTAATTTTATTGAATAAGAGTTAAATGAATAATTTTGGATGATATCTGTGTACCCATCATTTTAATATTTTTTATAATGACCCTTTGCATGGGTCGTTCAGAAACGACAAAAAAAAGTTAAATTTTTTTAGTAAATGAGCAACCGGTTGGAATATATTTCACTCAACAACCCACCATCCAACCCACCTTTTTATCCCACTTTTATCCACCACGTGACAAGTGGAGTAATGTGATTAGATATAATTTATTTTTGTGGATATACTTTAGATTTTTTATAAATGATATTAATTTTTTTTTAAAATAATCAAAATTCTTATTTTTTTTCTCTATAAATAGAGTATAGTATTGACATGTTTTGGATCTGAACAAAAACTCCCAAAATTTTCAAACTTTGAGGATTTTATGAATTTTGGAAGTTACTAAAACTCTCAATATCATCAAAGCTCTCAATTTTCGCTAAATCTCAATCAAACCTTTACTTCCAAACAAGTTCAAGTATAAAAAAATATCTCTTGAATTTATTAACTAATGTTCAACAAACAAATCCCTCCCCAAAGAGCAATTGGTGTGTGAAAGAAGATATTGTTCTTATGTCATCTTGGTGTTTCATTAGTGAAAATAGAGTGCATGGTAAACATCAAAAGGGTCCTTCAATATGGAGACGAGTTCATGAAAGATTTCATGAAGCTCGAGTAGAAAATCCTGAAGATATGAATGAAAGAACTGTGGATATGTTGAAAGGTCGCTTCAAACGACTAAATGAGAGTGCAAACAAGTGGATTGCAGCTTGCAAGGAAGCACATACTCCAAAAAGGAGCGGAATGAGCTAGAAAGATATCGAGAAAAAGCTCATACAATTTATGAAGCAAGTGGTAGTAAGTTTATTGATTTAATTGTATTTAATTTAATGAAGTAATGTCTAAACATCCAAAGTGGGATCTGAAATTAGATCATGACTCTACACGTTTCCATCCTGAAAATGAGAATGACAATAATGAAAGTAGTGGAAGTTCCAAAAGAGCCAAAACAAGTGAAGATTGGGAGTATTTCAAATCCTGAGACTCAAAATAGTTGATGCTCAACCATTGCTCATCCTAGTTGTGAAGTATAAACCATAATGCAACATGTTCAGTGTTGTTAGAAGTGTGTGATGGTGTCTTAGCTTGAATATGATTATGATGCATGGAAGAAACAGATGTATCAGTGGGTTAATATTCAAGAAGAAGCATATAACCATGCAACTGGTGCATAGGTGACTAGGGCAGTTTGAGGGAAGTTTTAGGTGGCTGATTAAGTCAGTTGGAAGTAGTTATTGGCGTTAATCAGTAGCCTGATATCTTAGCTGCAGAATGGAAGTTATAGCATCTCATTCCATAACCGTTTGATACACCAACTGAAGGCTCAAAGATGCTTCAGCAAATTAGTCCCATAACTTCCATGGCATGTTGTAGATTAGTATATAAGTATGATGCATGGCTTAATTCAGAGGGTAATCACCTTACCTATCAATGTAGCAATAAGATCTCTCTCCCGTGTGTTGGTGTTCAATCGTTTGATTAACGTGAACCGTTAGGGTTCCATATATTTCTAACAAGCAGCGGAAGCAAGTAAAATAAGAAACGTATTACCTTTCACCAGGGTATGTTGAAGACGATGAATTCTCGCCACCAGTCTGTGCAGCCTCACTATTTTGGGCATAATTCTCTCATCCAATGTCGGATTTGAGTGATCTATGCGCCAAAATGATCATCTCTTCCGTGGCTTTCCGTCAGTGTATCACAAATCCTGTTCTGAAGTCTGTACAATTTTATAAAAATCGTACAAGGTGGCGGACAGCAGCAACAAACAACCTTCCAGTCTTCTGCTGTATTCCCAAGTCCAATCTCGACGTCGTGTGGGCGATGATCTTCGAGATCTTCTCATTCTGCTGTTCCCTCACCCTCCTCACAGTGTTAGACATGATTAATCTCATAGATTAGGGTTTCTGGACAGCTGAGATGACTTATATATGGGCTATAGCAGGGACCAGGAGGAGAAATTAGAGTTGGGCCTCCATTGGGCTTAAGTATCCAAGCTTAGCCCAAAGCTTATACTTAAGTCCAATAATAATAATATATACCACTAAAATAATATTACTGCACTACCGTTCTAATTCCATAATTACGTTATGGGCTCCTTCTTATTATGAGCCCGACAGTCTCCCTATGTTTAAGATATACAATGCCCATTAATTAATTAAGTTACTGACAACTCCATTAATTAATATCACATCCGAGAGTAGTACCACTCAACCTCATTATCATGGCGGAATAAATCCACCACCTGGGTTTACATGATAATCCTTATGAGCTCCTCAAGGGGACATCATCAACCTATAATGGATACGGATTCCTTCTAAATCAACAGCACACCTAGAGGCAGCACTATTTCCCAACACACCGAGATTGTCGATTTAATTACATGTAAATCTCACCCATTGATGAATCAAAGAAATACATAATGCCTTACATGTCGAGGTTATTGTATAGGGATTAAGAGCACGAACATCTATAATAACAGAGTTCAAATTCTTCTATATAGACAGTACAAGTCGAACGATCTCAAGCGGTCCTACTCAAAACACACAAAGTGCACTAATGTGATTCTATAGCCAAGACAAGCTAATACCAAACCACACTACAACCATCCCAATAGAGAGTCCCCGTCTATCTCGGTTGTGAGCATCTGTTTATACTTTATAAGAAAATTGATAATATGATCTTCTGCATGTTGTCGCACAATATATTATCTACAGTATAAAGTAAATGAACTATTGCATCATACATATAAATTATCAGACGTAATCATTTGATCATTGATTCTCATTTCAAATAAATTTTTGAAACATTGTTCATACAAAAAGCTTGACTTTTAGTATACAATCCAACATGATAGCAATTGTTGGCATTCGATCGTTTGGTTAACGTGACCTGTTAGGGTTCCATACGTTTTTAACATGCAGCGAAAGTAAGAAAACCAAGAAACGTATTACCTTTCACCAGGGTATGTTGAAAAAGATGATTCTCGCTCGCAGCCTACGCAGCGTCACAAGAATGGCCATAATTTCTTCATCTGAACTCCGATTGGAGTGATCTATACGCTCAGACGATCCTCTCTTTGGCGGCTTTCCGTTGGTATATTAAACATTGATTTGGAGCACTGTACGATTTTATATAAATTTTGCAAGGTAGTGGACAGTAGCAAGAAACAACCTTCCGGTCTTCTGCTGTATTCCCAAGTCCGATCTCGAGTGGACATAGGAGTTTCATCTCCGAACCACGTAAATTGTGTCTCATATTTTTTTTCTTTCTTCTATCCGTATTGTGAGTTCGTGTGTAGTCTTTCTTGTGTGGGTTTTCTGCCATTCCCACGACAATTGGCGCCGTCTGTGGGAATTCAAGAAATGGAAAGAAGGAAGAAGGGCAGACCAAGAAAGAAGACGTGGATTGATGATCAAGATGGTTTTCCACCAAGTTTGAAAGCGGGTTTTAAAGGCATGAAATCTGATCAGTGTATGAAGATGAAGAAAACGGGTGGGCAATCTAGTTCCAAAGGATCTCAGCAAATAAGAATTGGGGGTTTCTCGACAGCCTGCATCGACGGATTGATTGATTAGCAAAGAGGTTATCGAAGAGGCAAATTCCAAGGACTCTTCTCAACGGGGATGAGATATCGTGGGGGGTAAAAACCTAGAACGATATATCGTTGAGAATGGGTTGCTGAGGGAAAAGGGATTGCAATTCTGGCATGAATTCAACCTCCGAAAATGCATAACAACGGCGGAAATCTTGGCCAACTATGGAGTACAAATCAGAACGCGAGAGGGAGAAGAAGAAACCTTCGAGCGGTGGTTCGAGGTGAGAGAATTAATGATCAGGAAGTTCCAAGAAGGGGTTCTTGGTAGAAGCAATGTCAACTCCGGTGGTCCAGCGATGCCCATCTGGCATGTTCGACGAGCGATGATGATGGGCGTTCTTGGCAGAAGCTTGGCGGACAGCAGTCAACGGTGGTTGGAGGTTGCGGAACTCGGCTGCAGATGGCGGCTCTTGGTAGCAATAAGAATCAAGAACTGGTACTTGCGGGGATAGACCTGCAACAACAGAAATTCCGTAGCAGCTGAAATGGGATCGACGGCAAGACAGGAAGTGGATGGGACCGGCGATGGGAAACAACTTCTAGGGGTGAACCAGTATGACAATCTGTTCCGGTGAGAAGGTTGAGTCGCGATTTCCAGTGAGATTCTTAGTTCTTGGTAGCGATCTTGAATTTGGCGACGACTGGAGATGATTTCTGGCAGATGCGGGTCAGCGATATTTCGATGAGAGAATTGGTTCAATCCAGCAATGATTCAGAACTGTAGCCAGGTAATTGACATGGGTAGCATTTTTCTCCATCGGGAGGATTAAATTTCTGGCGGTTATTCACGAATACAGCAGGATCGATTCCGATAGTAGTTTGCAGTTTTGGGCTTGTGGCTTGGTGGTACATTGCAGGTGCTGCTCAAGGTGGAGCAATTGTAAAAGGTGTTGCTCAAGGTGGAGTAATGGTTGAAAGGTTGCTACTCAAGGTGGAGTAGTGTAATGGAGAAGAGGGTTGCTGAGTTTGCATAAGGTTTAAGCTGGAGATTTGTGAAGTATAAACCTTAATGCAACATGTTCAGTGTTGTTAGAAGTGTGTGATGGTGTCTTAGCTTGAATATGGATATGATGCATGGAAGAAACAGATGTATCAGTGGGTTAATATTCAAGAAGAAGAATATAACCATGTAACGGGTGCACAGGTGACTAGGGCAGTTTGAGGGAAGTTTTAGGTGGCTGATTAACTCAGTTGGAAGTAGTTATTAGAGTTAATTAGTAGCCTGATATCTCAGCTGCATAACGGAAGTTATAGCAGCTCATTCCATAACCGTTTGATACACCAACTGAAGGCTCAAAGATGCTTCAGCAAGTTAGTCCCATAAGTTTGCTGTTATGTTGTTTTGTCTATATAAGCTGATTTATCAGCATACTTCCATGTAATCTCCCTCATACACAATGTAGTAATAAAGGGTCTCTCTCCATAGTGGATGTAGGCTCGTTTGTGAGCCGAACCACTCTAAAAAATCCTCGTGTTCTTGTTTCGTTTCTTCATCCATAGATTAGGCTTCACGTTTAGTTTCAATCTAGTTTCTTCAATCCGATATCTATCAAATCCCATGACAATGGTAGAGATAAGGTGAAAAATAAAATAAAAGGTAAGACCTCACAATCTTTTGCTATGAATGAAGTTGCTGCTGAAATTCGTGTGTTGAGGCTCACCAGAGACAATGAAGTTGAAGTAATGCAAACTTGGGAAATGCAAAAATTGAATTGGAACGAGAAAAGTTACAGAGAAATTAGATGAGGAAAAAAGAAGTTATGCTGAATACACTACTGGCTAAAGATCACTTATCACTAGAAGATCAAGAAATGAAAAGCAAATTAATGGCAATTGTATTTGGATAGTAGATGTATCTTATTTTCATGTATTTTAGTTATCACGTTTTAATTAATGTCTTTTAATTTAAATATATTGTAAGCCTTTAAGTTAATGTCAATGTCAATTTTCTTACTTTGTCACATACAAATAATACTTTTGTCATTCAATTATCTATTCCTTACTTTATTCACATGCTTGTCATTTAATTGTTATTCACTTTTGTCATTGAAGCTAACGCATATTTGCATTATCATGCTTGTCCATTCCTTACTTTATCACATGCTTGTCCTTCACTTTTGTCATTCACATGCTTGTCATTCAATTGTTACTCGCTTTTGTGATTGAAGCTAACGTGTATTTGCATTATCATGCTTGTCCATTCCTCTCTTTATCATATGCAAATGTTCCCATGCCTTCGCATTTTCCTACTTTAGTCACATGCATTTTCCTTTTCTTAAGATAGCTTTCACATGCTTTGTTTTATATTTTTTTTCTATATGTAATTGTTGTAATTATTTATAACTTACACATAAATCAATTTTTTCCTCAACTGCAAAAATGTCTTTCAATGAAAATTCATAAGTAGATTCAGATTCAATCTATCAATTTCCCAGAATTTGATGAATAGAAAAATCGAGTTGTTCAAAGCAATCATCAAATTAATAAAATTATTGAGGATGTGATCTTATACAATCCTAATATGATTATGGAAAATCACACATCTAGAGCTGCACGATGATATATTGATAGAGAACATAAAGCTGGTGAGGAGCGTTTGATGAATGACTATTTTGTTTACAGAACAATCTATCCTCTTGAGATTTTTCGACGCAGGTTTCACATGCAAAAATCATTATTTCTTCGTATAGTGGAGGCTGCTGCTTCTAATGATGAAAATTTTCAACAAAGACTTGATGCCACAAGTAGACAAGGGATTTCAATATTACAGAAATGTATTGGAGCTATGAGGGTGTTGGCGTATAGTACATCAACTGATGCTGTTGATGAATACTTGTGAATGAGTGCAACTGTGACAAGGGAAGCTCTCATAAAATTTGTAGGTGGTGTTATTTCATGTTTCGGTGATGAGTATCTTAGAAGGCCTAATGAACAAAAATTGACTAGATTACTTTACGTTGGGGAACAACGTGGATTCCCAAGCATGATAGGCAGTATTGATTGCATGCATTGGGAATGGAAAAATTGTCCAACTGCATGGGCTGGACAATTTGCAGGAAGAAGCGGGAAGCCAACAATCATTTTAGAAGCTGTTGCATCATATGACTTATGGATATGGCATGCATTCTTTAGAACACCAGGTACGTGCAATGATATTAATGTACTCCATCGTTCTCCAATTTTTAATAATGTGTTGAAAGGTTGAGCACTAAGAATTAATTATGTTGTGAATGACCACAAATTTGATAGAGCATATTGTCTTATTGATGGCATACATCCTTCATGGGCTGTATTTGTTAAGTCAATTTCTGGTCCACAACTCCAAAAACATAAGTTGTTTTCTCAACACCAAGAGGCTGTGAGAAAAGATGTAGAGCGCGCATTTGGAGTTCTACAAGCTTGTTTCGCATTTCTTAGACTCCCATGTCTTATTTGGGATAAACTTCAGATGGGTAAAATTATGATGGCTTGTATCATCATGCACAATATGTTGTAGAGAATGAGCAAGACACATATCAAAACTATTATGATTCCAGTGAATTTATTATGGATAGGCCTCTAAACCGACAAGAAAGCACAAGTGGAGTACATGATATAGATATCACGATTTGCCATACTCTACTAGACGCATTACAAGCTTGTCCACTTATATGACTAATAGGGCAAAACTTCGCAATAGAGAATCTCATAATACTCTTAAAAATGACTTGATTGAGCATATATGACAAAAATTTGGTAATGACAATTGATTGCAATGATTGTACCTTATATTTCGTGCAATTTTTTTTATATCTCAATTATATAATTTTTATATAATTATTGCAATTTTAATTTTGTTATTTTGTGTGTGTTCAAAAGATTTTTTTTTAGTATAATTATGGAATTAAATATTTTTAATATATAAGATTATTTTAATTTTAAATATAATTATTAAAAAAATCTCACAATGATGATATATAATTTAATAATAATTATTGTATATATAGATGAGAGAGAAATTAATATTTTATTAAAAATGTAGGTTGAGTTGGGTTGTTGATGGAGTATAAAAAAATTGAGGTTGTGTTGGGTTGTAGTTTGTATATGTGGATGAGAGAGAAATAAATATTATATTGTTGGATTGGGACGTTGTAGGTTGTTAATGAAGGTAGTCTAATTCTGCTGCTTTTAATCCATCCCTGCCGCACGCGATTGATGGCACTAGGCCCCTCCAAATCGGCGCCTCCAAATACCTCCAAATCAGCACTGGGGAACACATCCTCATCACAGTGCAGCTTCTGGTCCAAGTACAGGGGAGCCCAAATCCTTCACACAGGCAGTTCGTGTCGGACGCCCTGCTCCGACAATAGTGGGCTCTTTCCCTGCTTCACTGACAGATTAATCACCAGTGGGTGTGGAATCCTTCGTCGCCTCCATCTATGAGAAATTGCAACCAACTGATGTTTTCCCTTCAATTGCTCCGATGAAGAAGTCACTATCTCTATCGATGAGCAATACTACAAAAATTGGGTCAAGATCCATTCGCCCTTCATTACCATCCAGCTACTATGCGACCACGGTGAATCATCAATTTGCCATGGCGATTTGGTTATTTTCCTCAAATAGCTATGGAAGCTGTCGGCCATTTTCGTGGTTCCCATTGGCAAGGGTTATCACAATGTGCTCATTCCAGACGAGAATCAAAGAAAAGGCATTCTTAAGGAACGATTCTTTGATTTCAAGGGGGGGAAAATCAGGGCACAACGGTAGTCTCAAGGTTTCAACCCGTACAAAGTCTAATTTTCGGTAATCTCCATTTGGGTTTGAATCTTCAAACTCCTTTTGAAATTTGGACTGAAAAGGTACTATTCTCTATCTCCTCTGCCATCAGAACTCCACTCAAGATTGATGAAAGGCCTAGGAACGATTCAATAGGTCATTTTTCTCGAGTTCTTTTCGAACAAGACATCTAAAGACAGTTTCTGAATCACGTTTTACTTGGTATTTCATCTACTGTCTTGAAGATCTCAATTGGTTACGAGAATGTTCTTGATTATTATAGTCGGTGTCATAATTTAGGCCACTAAATTGAGTCTTGCAAAAAGAGGCTTAGGCCTACAAAGATGTAAAGCACGGATGTGGATGGGTTCAGGAATGCGAAGCAAATATGGAGAGTAAGGAACCCCATCCCTGTCACTGCAGAGAAGGCTGTTTCTCTCGCTCCTACTCCGGTTCCTTCATTGCAGGTTGCTGTTGCCTCTGACAGAGGCTTGGATACTTCAAACCCTTTTGATGCTTTGCAGGATATGATTGATGCATCTCTTGCCGGAGATGCTTTTGGTACGAGGGATGGGCATTTTGCCCATAATGTTGCACCAGTTTTGGCCTCTACGCCAGTTGTGGCCACTTCTTTTGACAGACAGGGGGAGTTTCTGATTTTTAGGTTTGAACCACTTCTTCGAATGGTACTTTGGTCTTGACGTAACCCAAGTTTCTCATAACTTGAATTATGTCGAACTGGATTTTAATGAGAATGTTGGGTTAGTAGCTAAAAATCAGTCCAGTTTGGTTGATTTAACAGCATCTCACACTATTATTGAAAAGGCTTTGCATGCTATCCGTACATCCTAAATTCGTTCTGCCTTACCCAATTTACCTGAAACCCTTCCACTGAAGCTTTCTAATAAATTTAATATCTTGGATGATACTTGTGGTCATGCGACGGACAAGGGCAATGGTGTTGAAAATTCCATTTGTCAATCTTCTCCAAGGGAGGCAATTCCGTAGGATATGATTGTAGATCTACCTACAATTATTCAAAAGCCACTTGTACCCATTGTGGAACCTGGTAAAGCTGACTATGTTTTTGTTGAACCTAAGACGAGGTTTCAAGATTACACTGCCCTTATTACTTTTGAGGAGTTCCCAACTCTGGAAAGTAGTAAGGTTAATCCAAACAGCCATTAAGCCTAATACGCTTCTTCAAGCGAAACCTTCAAGTATAGAACCGGTTGATCAGATGCAACTTACTACAGTCATTGAATTAAGAAGAAGACAAAATGATACTAGTTGATTTTATTAATAGCGCCACCTGTTTGGTTCTTTTTAAAGCAACCTGTTTAGCTAAGATACTGATTATTTCATTCCACAAATATCTTTTTTCATGCTTCACTTTTTTGTACTATTTCTTTTAATAATAGCCTATTTTAATAAAGAATATCTTATTTTCTGATTTGAAAAAGTCATAATTATAATTATTTAATTATTTTAATGGGTGTCTAAGATTTGTTTGAGAAAATAGATGGTCAGGATTTGGACTAAAATTTTTTTTATTTGAAAAAGTCATAATTATAATTATTTAATTATTTTAATGGGTGGGTGAGATTTGTTTAAAACAATGATTTAATTAACAATTTTAATGGTTGACTGAGATTTGTTTGAGAAATAGATGGTTAGGATTTGGACTAAATTATTTCTTGATTTGAAAAAGTCATAATTATAATTATTTAAATAATTTAATGGATAGGTGAGATTTGTTTGAAACAATTATTTAATTATTATTTTAATGGGTGATTGAAATTTGTTTGAGAAATACATGGTTAAGATTGAATTTATTCTGCTTATATATATATATATATATATATATATATATATATATATAAAGATTTCATAATTTTTAAATTCTCACCAAAATAATTTTTTTACTTAAAAATGTCCAAATTTTCTAAATTCATGGGATAACATTGAATGGATCCTTTAATTAAGTAATGGGACGAAACTAAGGTTATAAATGAATCAAATCAAAGCGAATAGTGTTGTATTCGAATATATTTGGTTTAATATTCAAATTCGTATTCGTTTATTATTCGAATTATAAATCTAATTCGTATTCGATTCGATTATATTATTTGAACTATTCGAAAGTATTCGAGTATTTGTATTCGAGATTCTTTAATTCATATTAAATTGAAGTTGCCTTAGAATTCGATTCGAAAATATGAACACATATTTTTAATTTTTTTAAGTGGAAGTTTATTTTCCAACTAATTTTCAAATTAAAAAATTATAATAAAATATATTCAAACAGATTTGAAGTTATAAAAATAAGATTACATCATTAATAAATAATTTTTCTCAAATAAATTGTATTAAAAAAAGCTTCAATAACAATAAATAAAATTTTCCAATCCAAAGTTGCATAATCCGTACCAAATCCATAAATACAGAACAAGCATTGTTTAATCAACTAGCATCCCACCATTATAATGGTAATATAACATGCATAGGCTCTTCCTTCTTCTACAATAGAAAAAAAAAATTATATATCAATTATAGAATATCAATTACTATTATTATATAAAAAAAGTATATTAATATAATTTAAGAAAAGAAAACTTACATAAGTCATTAGAGGCTTCTTAATCCCATGAAGTTGACGAACTCAATCTGCTCCACAAATCAATATTTGTTATTCGGGGATAATTTAGAACGATAAGGATCTAAAATCCGGGTCCCTGAACTAAATGTAGCCTCTGATGCCACTGTGCTAATAGGAATAGCAAAAACATCACGATCCAACTTAGACAAGAGATTGAATTTCAGTTCTTGAGATTTCCACCAACCTAAAGCATCAAAGACTACGCTATTATCTCCATCTTGACATCTAAAAATTCCGTCTCCAAATAAATATCCAAGTTTTACTTTGAAGAAATATCATGCTCACCAGTATTCAAGTACTCATCATACATAGATAAACCAGATGGTACAATTCTATCTTTAAAGGTATAACTAATTTTGCCATTTGTACATGCATTATCTAAATTGTGAGAATACAATTTACGTACTTTCATGTGATCAATTGTAACATATTCAGAAAACAAATCATATAATGCATTTCAAACCATTGTCACATTTGCACGTGCATCAGCCTCATTATATATTGGGGCTTAGGCATAAATGCCTATTCACAATTTTCTTTCAGCTAAAATGCCCACTTCCTTTTTAATAAAGCAAATCTGCTCACTTTAATATAATTTGACATTAATACCCTTTGACCTACCGTTTTTATTTAAAATTAAATACTTAATTTTGGAAAAAAAATTATTGATTCTGTCAATCATTAAATGATTGACCGACTAGAAGACCGAATAGAACAATATGCATTGACCGAATAGAACAAAATAAAGATTGAAAGAATAGAACAAAAAATAATTTATCGATTAGAAGACCGAATATAACAAACATGCATTGACCGAATAGAATAAAATAAAGATTGACATAATAGAACAAAAATAATTGACCGATTAGAAGACCGAATAGAACAAATAGACATTGATTGAATAGAACAAAATAAAAATTGACAGAATAGAACAAAAATAATTGACCGATTAGAAGACCGAATAGAACAAAAATGGTATGACCGAATATAATTAACTTACATTGACAGAAATAAAAAATTTTAATATTAAAATATTCAATTATTGAGTGGTTTGATGAGTGTCTGAAACATGTGAGTGATATTTTGGTAAATTTAAAAGAAAAGTGGGCAGATTTGCAACATTTTAGTCAAACCGGACATTTTTGCTTATTGTATTTGAGATTTGGGCAAGAGGGGGCAATTCCTCTTATATATTTTGTTGAAAGGAAAGTCAATCAATCTCATCTTGAACCTAGGATTAAGTACTGCTCCAATAGCCATCAAAAGATTACAATTCCCACAATATTTGTCAAACTTTACTTTCATCTTCTTAATCATATCTCTTACAAACACATCAACATATTTTTCATTCTCATTCAACACATGCTTGACTCTCCAAATGACAGCTAGAAAATATTAGAAGTAGGATAATCACTTCCAAATATTACTTGAGTAGCTTCATAAAACACCTTTAAGATCTTAACAACTTCTTCTACTTTTTTTCAATCTTCTAGGCTAGACAATGAGTGTATGATGCCTCTATATGTGAAAATATGGGAAATTCATCCTTAACTCTCATGGCCTCAACTAACATTTCATAGAATTCCAACGAGTAGAACAATAAATAATAAACATTTTCACAGGAATTCTCAAATGATGACTAATATTAGAAAATTTTCTCAACTTTGACTCAAATGAACCGCACACTTTCCTTTACATCTTGAATGATAGATTTAATTGTTGAAAGACCATCTTACACAACAAGATTCAATATATGTGCAGTGCATCTAATATGGAACAACTTACTATCCAATGGCAACTTACGACTCTTGGAGAAAGTTCCTTTAGCAATATTAATTGCTGTATCATTATATGAGTCATTGTCTACTGATACATGAAGACTTTATGTCCAATTCCCCAATCTTTAGTGCACTGTATAAGTCCATAAAAAATATCAAGTCCTACAAAAAGAAAATTATTTATATTAGTAAGAATATTCATATTAAAGGTAACGTATAATAATAATCGAATATAAAAATTAATTTAACCTGCATGTGGAGGAGGGAGAGGTATGAAACTAAGAACTCTCTTTTGAAGTTGCCATTGAGAATCAACAAAGTGGCTAGTAAAACACATGTAAGAGATTTTTTTGCACCTTAGACTTCCAAATATTCGTGGTCAATGATATCTTATTAATGTCTTTAAACATTAACTATAGTTTTTTCTACTCAATGTCATAAATATTTATGACATCACTCCTGACCATGGTACGAGAGATCTTATCAAATTGTGGCAAATTAACATTGAACATAAAAGTAAAGCCATAATTTTTCACAACGTTAAATGGTTGTTCATTCAGTAGAACTTAATGAGCAATAGCTTCTCTCTGCTTCATATGATCATATCTACCATCTAACAAATGTTTCATCTTAAATTTAGATTCTGAGGGCTGAAATTGCAACTTCTTTTGCGTATTTATATGAAGTTTTTTTTTGCAATCATGATCTCAAATGATTCCAAAGATGTGTTGTTGTTTTAGAAACTGGCTTACTAAGAAAACTCTTGCAATGTATGCATTGATATTTGTCTTTCCCTTCAGATTTCACATCAATAAAATCATCATGAGCTTTGGAAGTCTTCTTTCTTTTTTTTCCTTTCAAAATTGCTCTTATATTCTTCATGCTCATGATCTTTCCCATATTCTTCATACTCATGAGTTTTTCCCATCTCTTCATGTTCATGATCTTTCTCATCTTCTTCTCCTATTACTTTATCCATTTTCGCCTATTCACTTCTTTCATTTTAATCATTTGCATCTTCACCCCTTAAACCATAATCATTATTTTCATATTCAATATTCTCCGGTCCATCACAAATTATCTTGATTCTAGACCGCTCCTTTAATAAAAAAATATTAATTAGATCTTATGAGGTGGAAACAAATAGAATACACAATAGTAGATGAATATTGATAAAATATAATTTTTACCTCATGCTCTTCCATTGGCATGCCATTTACCATAAATTTTCGATTCTCTTCATCTCCAATACTTTTCTCTTGATGTATATCACTATCTTCTAGAGACGTTGATACGACCCACCTTACATAACTTATAATTCACATACTAATTAACATAAACATCATCATTATAAAAAATCTGTATTTTTTTCACATAATATATTCATAACTGTAATTATAGTCTAACATACGTCACCAGTCTCTGACACCCCATCAACCCACACCAAATTCACTACAAAAAACTCTCGGATTAGCGACGGAAATTTTCGTCGGTAATACTTGAAAAATTAGTCGGTAATAAGGTTACCAACGGATTACCGATAAAAATCGATCCGTCGCTAAAACCATCATCGATAATTTATTACCGATGGAAATTTTATTCCATCGGTAATTACCGACGGATCGTGGACATCGGTAAATAGAATTTTCCATCGGTAGTTATGCAAATCAAATTCTTCGGTGCTGCAAATTAGCGACAAATTAAACCGTCGGCAAATTACCGATGAAAAATCCCGTCGCAAATTAAAAAAAGCAAAATCATACGAAAGTTAGTTTACTGACGGTAATCCATCGGCGATTTAGTCGATAATTACCGACGAAAATAATTCGTCCAAATATTACGACGGAATTTTCCGTCGGTAATATTAGTTTTTCAAATTACATATTTCAGTTACCGACGAAAAGTTCCGTCGTAAATTTATGTATATATTTGAATTTTATATTTTAAAATTAATATTAATACCTGTTAAATAATATAAAATTCTAATTAATTAAATCTTCAAAACACAACCCAATATAAGATTTAAATTCAACAATCTCCACAATTTGAAATAGATTATCCAAATTCGACACAAAATATCAAATTCTACTCAATCCTTGACACAAACCATCTAATACAATAAACATGATCACAAGTCTTCCAAATCAGCATCAACCTCATCATCAACATTAGCATCGTCATCAGCATCAGCATGACCGATACCAGATGTAAATCCACCACCATAAGGAGAAGTCATTGTACTTCCACCTCGCATTATTTCCATAAGTTGTTGCACTTGGGCTTGAAGCACTAAAATTTCTGCTTGCATCTCAGTACGCACCTCCAAGATTTTTTTCATCTAACTATCTCTTGAACTCTGATTGTGAACAGACACCTTGAGTAACACTGGATTGGCTGCTTGAACTTCCTTATCCTTTTTTAAATCATCAATGCCGAAGATGCGACCTTTTTTTGGTGCAACAGTTTGACGGAAGATATCTCCCATATTAATCTCAGGAGCATCATGCATTTAACTCAGTTCATCTTTCTTTTGTTGGATTGCATTCTGTGAATTTACATGGTTAATAATGAATTATTAATCAAATATTATAGATTTATCATTTTACTTAAAATCATAAATACTTTAAAAACACAAAATATTATACTTACAACCACATTTTCAGCTACTACATAGGCGTACTTTCCATTTTGATCCGGAGGGTGGAAGTTTAAAAAGATGTCATACTCATTGGCTTTCTTTTTATGCTTTTTGGCCTTATTAACAAAGAAAACAAATTAAACATATTTGTATACCAACACAATCTACAAAAAATTTAACATATATTTCATACTGGTATTTCTTGCCATCAATTTTAGCCCAATCATTAAAAGGATTAATTAACACAATAGATATTCATAAAAGATAAGTGAATAAGAGATAGAAACTCACAAAGTTTTCAGCAAATTCACAAGCTCCTACTGAACCTCCTTTGTGGCGAGAAATACCAGTACCCTCTCCTGCCGGCTCGCTTCGACGATTTTTCTTATTCTGTTCAGCCTTTGCCATCTCTTTTGGATCTTACCAATGAGCAATAAAGCTAGCCCAAGTCTCATCAGTCATATATTCTGGGTTTTCATCCTTATCTTCCCATATTTTCTTTCAGTCGTGGACAGTGTCACCGTAACGACAAGCACATAAAAAGTTCCATTTGTCCGGAACTAATGCATCGATGTCTTCGCTCCACACACATTTTTTCTACATAAATTAAATAAAAGATTAATATCATATCAAAATAGAACTCTAAACTTTTTAATGCATACCTTAAACTCCTCAAAATATATACGTTTGGTCTCCGCAGATATCTTCTTCCAACAAGTTCCTCCTTTTTCAACCCGACCTAAAACTATCTCTCTAAACATGTGGGATAGTTTATGATGAGGCTGTAAACTACAAATTAAGCAAATCATGGTTACACAACATAACTTATAATTACACCCACTATAAGAATTATAAGGAAAGAATTACCTTCCCTTAATGATATCTACTTCTTGCTTTTTAGTCGTAGTTTGAGAATTCTCTACAGCAGGTGATGTTGATTGTGCTGGTGCAGATGGTATAGTAGGTGGAGCTGAGGTTGATGGTGCAGATGGTACGGGAGGTGGAGCTGAGGTTGATGGTGCAAATGGTATGGGAGGTGGAGCTGAGGTTGATGGTGTAGATGGTATGGGAGGTGGAGCTGAGGTTGATGGAGCAGCTGAAGTTGATGGTGCAGTGGAAGATGCACTACGTCTACCCCGTCTACCCCGACCACGTCCACCATTACGTCCATCAGTACGTCCACCTGTCATCTGAAACCCAAAAAATTATAATATATCCAATTTTTCAAGCTATAAAGTATATTAAATATTATAAAGTACAAATAAAAAGAAGAAGAAGAAGAAACTCACAAAAACCTTTATACATATCATATATCGTTTGAGAAATACATCTCAAAAATCGGTGTCAAGAGTTATTTTCTTAATCTAAATTATTCAAATTTTCAAAACTATTTTTAGATTGTAACTCTTCATCGATATCATCTTCCTCATCAATGATTTCCATGGATGCACCACTCTCATCGTTTAAACCTGACGGACCATCATCTGATTGCACATTGTTTGGCTCATCTATGAAATCCTCTTGAAATAGAGGAGGAATAGAATCTTCACAACTTTTGGATATTTTTGCAATGTGCAACTTTGACTTTACTTTACAAACTGGCCACCAATCACTCTTTGTTTTCTTCTCAGTTGGATATGTACAATAATACACTTGGACTGCTTGAATTGCCAATACAAATGGCTCATATTGACTGAACCTCCTTTTGTAGTTAATCTCGACAAGTTTATATCCCGAATGAATTCTTATTCCCAAAGGTGATGGGTCAAACCACTCGCACTTGAACAACACAACCTTTTTAACAGGTAAACCAAGATAATCTAATTCAACTACCTCATCCAACATCCCATAATAGTCACTCTCATCTGTAAGGTAATTTGTTCCTTTTATGCAGACCCCATTATTTGATGTTGATTTAGAAGCTCCATATCGAACAGTGTGGAATTTATAGGCATTCACATAATATCCATGATATATGTTAACTTTGCGAGATGGGTCATTTGAGAGATCTCTAATCATTTTACTATGAATGATTGGATTGTTGAGCACCTAATAATATAAGTCGTTGTAAGGAGATTTGGCCCGACTTGATATATTTCCACTCCCATGGAAAAAGTATGAAGCCTTTCATATTTATGTAGTACTTTACTACTTATATCATACTATGTAATATTTTAATTTATATAAGATAATACTTTTACCTTTATTATATATAATAATACCTTTAGGTGTGGTAAGTGATATAATTTGTTAAATAACTTTACTTATATGATGTAATATATTTACTTCTTACCTTTAAATTTGTTCATATTTTATATGTTTCATGTGATACTTTTTAATAAATTGATCTAATTATTGTATTTAATCGTGAAAATTTATCTTACACCATAGTAACACCATGTCCTATTTGTATGATATTTTTACTAATATTTTCTACCCATTGAATCTAGACTAGATCTACCTATTTTTTCAAATTATAAACCAGTACCACTAAGTTTAATTGTACTCAAATCTTGTTTTTCTTAAAATAAATAAATAAATAAATAAATAAGTTTACATGCTATTTTACAAAAAGGGGTCTATGCCGTTTTGTCAGCTTATGAAAATAAGTCGAACACTGTCGAGTACTGATATATATGAGATGTGAGAAAGATATTGAAATGAACGACTAAACATGCTTTCAGAGATTGTGATTGGATTCTTGAGTTTTGGGCTTCTTCATCTTTTGCTTAATCATTAATAGATGATCTTATACATGAGTGGGTGTTATCTTTATCGAAAATATTGGATACAGAAGAGCTAAGCATGTTTGCCACTCGCTAGTGGTTTATTTTATGGAGGCAAAATGAATTCATTTCATTTGTCCATCCTTTTAGTACACTTGAAATCAATTAAGAAGAAGATTACATTTCTAGTATTTATCCTTAGCAAAAAATCATGCAAACTAACAAAGAATAAACTCACATTAAATACCAACACTTATCCACACCACAAGCCAAATAAGAAAGAAATTCAGTAGACAATATACATGTTTCATATCAAGTAGCTTCAAAATCCAGACTAGAATAACTTAAATCACAATACATGAACAAATTCTTTCACAAGCAAAACAGCAAACAAAGTAAAAGTAGATTCATGAGAAACTAAAGGATGGAATAACTAACTACTAGTGAAAGCACAAGTCAAGCCCACCACAAATGCAAGAGACAAAGTGAACATCCCAAGAAGGAATAATTCACAGGGTAAGGATATCTAGTAATATTAAACAGCTTCCTATAATATTTTCAAGGAAGATTCTAGAACAAACACTTAAAGAAGGGGAAATTGCACTCACCGGCGGCAGCGGGTGATGGCTGAGCAGCAGCGAGTTGCCCTTGCTCGTCGAGGCTGCCGGCGGGTCGGGACAGTGCTCGTCGACCGGATGCTTGGAAGATCTGAATCAAAAATGCCTGTCGGAGCTAAGGACGGAGGCAACGCCACCGACACGTTCAACATGCCTGAGTATTGCAGGGCCAGCGACCGTCGACGTACTCGCAAGGGGGGTGGACCTCCAGTGGAGGAGGTGGCGTCGGGAGTGGAAGTAGAAGTGCGGCCGGCAGCAAGAGGGGGTGTTCCTCGACGATTTTGGGAAAACTCAATCTCACATACTAGACGATTTTGGGAATTAGGGTTCACGTTTATTTTTGGATCAGATATTGTGATTTAAGATTGGAGATGGGTTAACGTTTTTAAGAAACGTGTTTTGAGTTTTTTTTAAATTTAATTTATTTTAAAATATATATTAGTTAATTAATATTAGTAAAAGTTACTTCATATTTACCGACGGATTTTAATCCGTCGGTAATTAAAGACTAAAATTTTTTAAAAATAAAGATATATTTACCGACAGATATAATTCGTCGGTAAAATAAAGACTAAAGTTAATTTTGTTTAAAGAAAATTTGATATATTTATCAACGGAATTATCCGTCGGTAATTTCAAGACTAAAATTAATTTTCTTTTATTAAAAATTTTATATATTTACCGACGGCGTATTACGTCGGAAAATCAAAGACTAAAATTAATTTATTAAAAATAAAATTTAATATATTTAACGACGGAAATATCCGTCGGTAAAGTAAAGACCAAAATTATTTTTTTAAAAAACTAAAATTTAATATATATATCCGTCGGTAAATTAAAAACTAAAATTAATTTTCTTTAAATAAAATTTTATATATTTACCGACAGATTAAATCTATCGGTAATCTTTCGGGATTAAATCCCTCCAAAATACCGACGGATTTACCGACGGAAAAATCATCCGTCGCTAATTTCGTCGGTAATCCGTCGCAAAAACCGTTGAAAATTTTTACTGATGATTTTAAAAAAAATAAATTATATTAAATGAATAAACTATCGGTAATTCCGTCGGTATTCCGGTAGTTTCTTGTAGTGTTTGTAACAATACTTATTATATTACATAACCAAAATATCAGCGGAAACAAAATAAACCCACGGCCTAGCCCAACAGGTCGTCATCTATGTACATTCGCTCAAAACCCTAAAGGAGCTCCACAGCTTGCACAAAACACCACATATTTCAATCATCAGCAGGCTCACCTACAATGCATAAACTAGTGAGACAAAAATCTCAGTAAGTAGAAATCATGCATGAAAATGCATTTATTTTTCTATCGCCTATTTCCTAATCTTTCTAATTGATCTCTTTTATTTTGAAAACTGTTCAAGTTGTGGGATCCCCACGACACACTTATGATATGCACGCCAAATGAGTTCAATGGGGACGATTTTTCTGAACCCTGATAGAGATGCGTATATAGTGACCGCACACATAGTATCTTATTAATTTTGGGGAAACACTTTTCATGATTATGCATGATATACAACCAGGACAATTAAAAATGCATCATAAACCATTTACGATATCAATATCAACATTTAATCACAATAAAGCAACAACTTAACTTCAATTCACACAGATCCACTTCTCGAATAACAACTTCACCTCAATCCCATAGATCCATTTATAGAGTAACCACTTCACCTTGGATCACACGGATCCCTTTTTGGAATAATATCTTCATCTCGGATCACACAGATCCTTACAACTAATATCTTTTCAAGCCATACAAATATATTTTCAACAGTTTCCAATCACACAGATCTATATAGGACAATGATATTATTTCAAATCACATAGATTCACAACTTGTATCGCAAATTTATCACAAATAATTTATAAATTAATATATATAGTTGCATATGAAATCTACTTTTCTCAAATAATATAAATCCATAGCTTGTATCATAAAAATTAATCACAAATAATTCATAACGTAATTAAACTAATCACAAATAATTCATAACATAATTATCACATATTAATCCCAAATAATTCACACACAACATATGTTTATGCATTGTAGTTGGACTTCTACTTACCTGAACTCCGATAGTAATAATACCACAGACCTCGTGAGAACTGTAACTACCTATCTTCCGTCCAGATACGCTCATCTTTCTCATCCTAGATAAACACTCTTTTCTTTCTTCCTCCCTCTCCTTCTCTCTCCCTCTCCTTTCCTCTCTCTCTCTCTCTCTCCTTTTCTTTCTCTCACAATTTTTTTATTTTTTCTTCTTTTTTTTTGAACTCAGTTGCTAATTGCTGTTCACCCCAAATGGGTTCATCCCAATTTATAGGTGAAATGAGAAACCCACCACCGCCCTTATTTATTATTAATAGTAAATATATTATTATTATTATTACTAATAACATAAATCAAGCATGAATACAATTGTGAATAGCCACAATGCACTTACGTGTGAATTTTTTAACCAAGTGGTTTGTGTGATGACCATTACTGCCACGTACAGTAAATTATTATTATTATTATTATTATTATTATTATTATTATTATTATTGTTATTATTATTATCCATTTTTATTTATGTACAATACTTAATAACTAAGATATGATACATTTATAAACTAATACAAATACGTGTACATTTTCTCACCACTATTATTATTACGAGAACACGTGTGATACTTAATAATTAAGAAATAATATTATTTATTCACATAAAATAATTTAGTTATATATATATATATTCAAATTATTGCACGTGAATATTTATGCACACATATATTCAAATATTATCACCATTTTTATCACGGATGTCTCAAATAAAAATATAAAGATAAATAAAAATGTTGAAACAATTGCCACATAATTGCCACATTATTATCACATAATTATCATGAAATTATAAAATGCACATAACACAAATTAAATTATATTGACACATGAGTAGTGAGAAGCTCTTGTATCACAGACGTATTATCCTTTGTGATTGATGGATCCATTCCAAGACAAGAGATTGTATTTGACTAGGGCATTAAACACTTATTCATAGAGAGAGAGAGAGAGAGAGAGAGAGAGAGTCATCAAAAAATCCATGAAAGGTTTTGTTTTTAATTATATATTGTTGTTTACTCTTATACTTTATAAACCACGGTTAGTTAAAAGGAATTTTCATAAAGAAACATATGTAAATGAGTTTTTATCGAAACGAGATGCAAGCAACTCGTTGAACACTTTATTATGATAATTAAAACTAAGAACAACTGAGCCAAGTTGATTCATACTGCTCGATCAAGTGAATTTGGCAGTATTTGATCCAAAAGCTCATTACAAGATTATTATAATTAGAACTTTAAAAGACCCATATATAGAAAGCATGAGGAAAATTTGATCTTAGAAGAGGCACAATCTACTCCAAAACTAGCCTAGATGAAATTTTTGTCCGGTCCCATTTGCAATATGAATGTTTTTCCAAACTTGATTAATTAAAATAATATTTGTTCTTTTACTGAATTCCAAGGAGCAGCCATGTTAAAGGGAGCCCCTTAAAAGGTATACATTATGAAAAAGTATCAAACTACCAACAAAAGACAGAACTACTACAAATCTCATATATAAATGAAATGTAAACATACATGGGAATTAAAAGGGAAAGATTGAGTAGGTACCATATACCGATAAGAGAGAGGGAGAGAGAGTGTGCGTGATACCTTCAACTTGGTGGCCTCACCACTTGGAGAAGAAGAAGCAGTATCTCCTCAAATGCCTCACCACTTGGAGAAGAATAAATAGAGGGCAACAATGGCGCGACTGAAATCCCCTCACGGCCTCACCACTTGGAGAAGAAGAAACAGAGGGCGACGATGGTGCGACTACAATCTCCTCACGGCCTCACCACTTAGAGAAGAAGAATCCCACTTGGAGAAGAAGAAACAATGTGTGACGATGGTGTGGCTACAAGCAGATTCAAAATGAGAAAAGCCCTAATCTATAACTACATTTATAAAATAATATTATAATATATATATATATATAATTAATATATATAAAACATATATTATTATTATTATTATTATTATCGAATATATTCGTGAATATTCGATTCAAATACCTTGCATATCAATGATATTATATTCGATTCGATTATTTTTCGAATCAAAATTTGCATTCGAATTCGAATATTAATAATAGAATTCGAATATCGAATCGAATCAAAAATTGATTTGTTTACAATCTTAGAAGAAACTAATAAAAAAAATATATTATTTTGGGACGAAATTAGAGCAAAATTGAAAGATATGGGACGTAATTGAATGTCTTAACTATTTTAGAACTTTTTCAAATAAAATAAAAAGAAATGAGACTATTTATGTTTTAAATGGAATAAAAACATGTTTTGTCTCATAACTTTAACCATGTAAAAAAGATAATTTTTAGGGTTTTATCCTATTATCTTTTTAAGTTGCCCCGTTTTCGCTTGAAATTGAAGAAATTGTCTAAATTAAGCACGTGAATGTCATGTGACCCTCAGAATTGGGGCTTTTCGATGAGATAAAAATAGTTTTGTCCCATAACCTTGTTCATGTATAATTTTTGTCCAGAAAAAGATAACTTTTGGATTTTTATCCAACTATCTTCCATATCGCACCAATATTGACCCGTTTTGGCCAAAAATTGAAGAAGTTGTCATATTCGAGCACATGAATTATTGGATTATATACTAAAAGTCTAGCTTTTTGTATAAACAATGTTATAACAATTTATTTGAAATGAGAATCATATGATCAAATGATTGCGTCTTATAATTTATTTATATGTCCAATGCAATAGTCCATTTACTTTATACTGTAGATAATATGTTGTGCGACAACACTCGGAAGATCATATTATTGGTTTTCTTATAAAGTATGAACAAATGCTCACAACCGAGATAGACGGGGACTCTCTATCGGGATGGTTGTAGTGTGATTTGGTATTAGTTTGTCTTAACTATAGAATCACATTAGTGCACTTTGTGTGTATTGAGCAGGACCACTTGAGATTGATGCGCGTTTTCTTTGCACGCAAAATTAATCCCCAAGTATGAAGGATATCAGTTGCAGCTTAAGCACGCGACCAAGTTAAATATCGAAACCAAAGGACGGCGTATTATCAATTTAATTATTATCTAAATTAATTAAGACGAAAGACAATAAGAGTTGAAGATTTAATTATTAATCTACCAACAATTAATTAAAATAACAAGTAAAATAAATAAAACACTAAAAGAATACGAAAGTGTTTCAAGAATGGAGAATATGTAGCTCTAAGGTAATCCAGTTTTACTACTTAACTTCCCTCTCAAGTGCAGGCCGACTCTGCCTTGTGGACTATAGACTCATCACTAAACCATGCAAATCTACTCTGTAGACACAAGTAAATATGCGTGTAACACATGTGAATAACCTCGGAGCAAGAGATGTAATTTCACCCCCTTTCTAGGTACTATCAGCATCAATTATTTTCCACGTCTGGAATCTAACCCAATATGATCTCCCTTTGTATGTACTATAAAATTATCCTCATTATCCTGCTTACTAACCCGAATTCAATTCAATTAATAAACATTCATATATGATAGTTCTAATGAAGTTTCGGAGTCCCCTCACTTAGAATCATAACATGGAATCCTATACAGCGGTGAACACACTCAATCTACAACCAAGATATATATTGAGACTCTATATACCAACTGAAGATGCATAAAACGACCGTGAATATGGATTAAAAATGCATAGTCAAATATAAAATAAATCCACAAGTAGTGTTGTACGGAGGACATATAAGAGAGTTTAATTAATTCATAAAACCTTCAAAACCCTAGATCTACCAAAATGGTTGATTAGCCATAGTTTAGTGGAGAATGACCAATTCAAGAAATTATCGAACCCAAGGGAGGTAGGCACTAGTGCTTAAGCGATCTCACGTTTCTTATAATTTTATAGAGACTAATCATCAAGGGGAGGTTGATCAAACAAGAAATTAAATCAATCAAAGCAAGCAAGCAATGATTAGCAATAAAATAGAATGATGAAATGAGTGATTTCCAAATTGAGTAAAAGTGCGATTAACAACAATTAAGAAGTGGAAATCCTAGGATAAATGTATCAAATTCATATGATCATGGGTAATGACTAAGGGCCAACACTAAGTTCACCTAAGCTCTTTCTCAAGATGAATAGGATATGGAATGAAACTCATTGGATTGGTTCTCACTCAAACAATTCCAACTAGGTACTAAGCTTGAAATGAGAGTCCCTTCACATAATCTATTGACTTCTCAATCTAATAAATGATATGTTCTATCAAAGGGTTCTAAACTTTGAAGGACATCTCAATCTCTTCACAATCTATAATGCACATGAAGTGTTTGATGAAATGATTCACTTAATTATCCTAAATATGCAATTAACTTCTCAATCTAATCACATGCTTAAAACAATTAAACACACAAATCATCATAAACCTCAAGATCTAAAGCATCAATGATAGAAAATCAATTAACCCAATCAACATATGAATTTAATTACACAAATCCCAAAATTATCCAACAACTATCATGTTGCTAATCTCACAAGGGAGATTAGCCTACCATATTAAGAAGAAAATGAACATAGACATTAAGATCCTTACAAAACATGATGAAACTATGAGGTTTAATACAAGAAATAAATGGAAACTCCCTTGATGTCACTTCAATGGTGATTTCCTTCCTTCCCTTGTTATCTTCCTCTCTTCCTTGCTTCTTTTCTTCAATTGGATGAATGTTTTGATGGTTGGATGATGGTAGATCCAAAGGATGAAGAATGGATGAAGATGATGGTGTGAAATGGGAGAAATGGTGTGTGAGGTGTGTGTGAAAGTTTGGATTTCGGATCTTATTGTAAAATGTTGAATAAAGGGGTATTTATACCCCTTGGGAAGTTTCTAGAAGAATCTGATTTTTTGCAGGAATTTACACCTACACGGCTCGTGTGCTGCTACACGGCCCGAACACAAAACACCACCAAATAGTACATAAAATACGGATAAAATAATACGAAAACACATATAAAAAGGCACTAAAAACTAGGTGAAAATATCACTCATCAACGGTTCTAGCCCATGATGTTGCGAAGAACAATAATGGGTGTTGGATAAATCTTACCCATAGTCTGAAAAATCACAAGATAAATTAGGAAACGAATAAAACCCTAGATGCGGGAGTCGTCACGTCCTTCCCCATCTTGAATCCTGCTCTTGGTTCTCCTCTTGATTCCATAGACGAATCTTCATAGTGATGGATGGATGGAGGAAAGGATGTGGATGATGATTGGGGGATGATCCCCCTTGTGGTGGTGTAGGATGTATGTGCCTTCTCTCACATGAATAATGATGTAAAATATATATAGGTGTGAGAAGGGAATTAAATAAGAAAATAAAAGATATGGGTGAATCATGGAGGATTATGTGATAAGGAGATTAATTGTGCTCCAAGAAATAGGTAATTTTCGGAAATTTTCGAAAATTCTCAAAAATTCTCGCTGGAAGTTGCGCGACTTCACGATTTTGAGCATAATTTCCTCTTCAAAACTCCAATTTAAGTGATTCTTACGCTCACGCGATCCTATCTTCCTTGGCTTTCTATCCGCATAGAGAAATCCTAAAAAATCCAACATTTGGACATGTAACAAGTCATGCAAAGTGGAACAGTCGTGCTGAACAGGAATAGCTTGCACGATGTTACCACTTTGATCATAACTTTTTCATTTGGATTCCGATTGAAGTATTCCTTACACAAAAACGATCTCTTCTGTGGCTTTTTCAACCATGTATCATACTTCCAGTTCAGACCTCTACACAAATACAGAAAAATTACATAAGTTGGATGTGCGTTTTTTAGCATTCCTACACAAGTTGCACCTTTTTCTCCAACTTTGCACTTTTGATCCTTTTTCCACCTAAAACATAATAAAATACCTCAAGTGCACCTTTTTCTCACATATATAAAATATAAGACACTTGTGCTAATATATGACAACAATTCTCATCAAAAAGGTGTTAAATTGGACACTAAAACACGCTTATTTTCACTCTCATCAGAGATTGTTCAACTTATACTAACTATATAAGAGAACTTGATCTCAGTTATTATGGATGTTCATGCTCTTAATCCCTATACAATAATCTCGACACGTAAGCCATTATGTATTTCTTTGATTCATCAATGGGTGAGATTTACATGTAATTAAATCTACAAACTCAGTGAGTTGGGAAGTACTGCTGTCTCTATGGTGTGCTGTTGATTATAGAAGGAATCCGTGTACTATTAAATAGGTTGATGATGTCCCCTTGAGGAGCTCAAAAGGACTATCATATAAATCTTGCAAGTGGATTAATTTCGGCATGATAATGAGATTGAGTGATACTACTCTCGGATGAGATATTAATTAATAGAGTTGTCAGTAACTTAATTAATTAATGGGCATTGTATATCTTAAACATGGGGAGTCTGTCGGGCTCATAATAAAAAGGAGCGCATAACGTAATTATGGGATTGGAGCGGCAGTGCAATAATAATATTTTAGTGGACTATATTATTATTATTGGACTTAAGTATAAATTTTGGGCTAAACTTGGATACTTAAGCCCAATGGAGACCTGAGCCTAATTTCTCCTCCTGGCCCCTGCTGTAGCTTATAAATAAGTCATCTTAGCATATCCAAAACTCTAATCAGTCATGTAAAATCAAGAATGAGAGGGTGGAGAGCAGATTGAGAGGATCTTGAAGATCGTCGCCCACACGACGTCAAGATTGGACTTGGGAATACAACAGAAGATCAAGAGGTTGTTTGCTGCTGTTGTTCGTCAACTTCCATGATTTTTTCAAAATCTTTTGTTACTCCAAACTATTTGTGCTATACACCTTGGAAAGCCACGGAAGAGAGGATCGTTTTGGCATAAAGATCACTCAAATCGAAGATTGAATGAGGAAGTTATGCCCAAAACGTTGAGATCGTGCATGCTGCCAGCGAGAATTCATTCTCTTCTTCAACATACCCTGGTGAAAGGTAATATGATTTTATATTCTTGCTTCCGCTGATATAGAATTGTATGGAACCCCAACGGTTCATGTTAACTAAATGATCGAATGCTGTGACCCTCATAATTGGGGCTTTCCGACAAATTTGCTGACTTGATGAATACTCCCTCCGTCATGCATTAAGGTTTATATTTGTAATTTTGGTTTATCCCAAGTTAAATGATCGCTATTTTATTTAATGCGAACTAAGGAGCAAGTGTACTCTTATCGTAGTAGTTAGAGCCAACCAAGTTCAATTATCAATCCATGATAAACCAAACAATTTAGAGTTTAAACAATCATGAGTTTAATATGATTTTATAAGGACGACACAAGATGTGGATATAAGAACATATAAAATGCAAAGAAGTGAAAAAAAGTAATATAAAAGATAAAAGATATGATGAAATGATGGATGAGTGGATGAATATGAGATTGATTTCAAATGATGCAAGGATGAGATTAGCATAATTATGGCATGGAAAATCTAGAGTTTGTGCAACTAATTCTAACATGTCATAGGCAATGGAATAAAGACACTCAATATAATTCCACCTAAACTCTTTCGCAAGATGAATAGGATGTAGACTATTAAGGCAATCTCTAAAAGACTCCTAAGATTGTCTCCAATATTCACTATTCCATTCAAAATTTAATCTCCTATTGTGTTCTCTCACTAGTTCAAATACCTTCAAAAGTAGTCCTCACTAATATCCTATCACGATATTCTAAGCATGCATTGGACTTCACAAACTCAAGTCACATTTAATAGAAATAACCATAGGAAGACATGATTCAATTAACATCCATAACACATAATTCAGTTTACACTCTAATCAATATGACATGAAGAATTAACACACAAATCATCAAATGAATTAAGAAATAAGCATTCATGATAGAAATTATACAAAACTCATTCAATACTAGAATTAAATTGCATAAAATTCTAATCAACCAACACCAATCACAATTTCTAATCTTACAAAGGAGATTAGCCAAACATGGTCTCAAGTATCACAAAAGACTTTGATCTACAAAATTCCATGGATGAACCAAAGAAAATTACAAAATAAGAATATGCTTTCCTTGAAAATTTTCAATTGGAACTCCTTCTTCTCTTGCAATCTTCAACACTCTAATGCTTCCTTGATTAATTGGAGTTGGTGATGGAGGAATTTAGTTGATTTAATGGAGGTTTATGCATGGAATTGATGGAATGAGTGGAGAAATGAAATGGGGGAGAAAATGTATGAAAATGAGGCATAGAAGTATGTGTTTTCGTTCTGGAATTTTAAACTGCTTTTCTAAATAGATGGAGGGGTTAAATAGCCAAATTGGGGAAGATTCTTAAAATTCTGGACATTTGGCCACTTTAGACCGAACTCAGGTCGAGCTCGGAAACTAAGCTCGAGTCAAGTTCGGACATGGACTTCCCGTAGGGGTTGAGTTGGTGTTTCAAGTGTCCGAACTCGACCATCTGCAGGGTCAAGTTGCGCAACTCGACTCGAGTTGCGACCGATTTTCATCAATTTTGTTTTGGCTCGTTTTCCCATGTTTTAACTCCGAAGCTCCATTTTCTCCTACATCTTCCTTTACACCTCTTGAATTCATTTTTACCTGAAAATCATAAAAATTCCACCAAAATATCAATTCTCTAAATATTTACAAATATCACGTAATATAGGGCACTTAACCATGAAATTCAAGCATAATTATATAAAACCATGTTATAAAAGGGCCCTAAATTTTCACGAAATTTCTGAACTCATCAAACCCCCAAACTTAAAGTATTGTTCATCCCGGATCAAAGAAGAAAGAAAAAGAACATTAGGGGAGAAATTGAGTGAATTGGAGCATGGATTAATGAAAGAATATAATCATTCTTAACTACTCAATCAATCAAACCACATGAACTAAACATTAATAAACATATGCACAATACTCATTCTCACTAATCCTCTCAAGGTAGTGTATGCACTCACACTCAAAGTGAAATTGTCGACTGTTTATTCTCATAATCGATTAATATGCACGCATTACCATAGGCTTGCCACAAGTCTCAAACTCTTCACCACTAATGAAGTGTGTCAATCATTAAATAAAAAAGGACTCTATATTTGGATATAGTGAAGGCTCTTTGGTAAGTGTAGGAATATATGTATAAAAGTGACTCAAATATATGTGTGGATGATTAGAAGAGACGTCTTCCTTCTCGTTAAGAACTCTTTCTTGCTCTTGAATACACTTCTTCCTTCTCCACTTTTCATATACTTCATCGACCATTCCCTTTTCAACTCTTGAAGTTTAGCATTTGTTTTGTAGTTTTTTTCTCCATACTTTTTGCAATGCACATTTGAGTTTTTTTTTATTATTTTATTTTAGGGTTAATGGCATACAAAATAACAACCTTTGCTCTATCGGCAAATTAGTCTAAACTTTTAAATTTGGCAAAAATATTCATCACCTTTTAACTTTGTTGCAAATAACACTTCATGGTCAATATTTGCTAACTTTTACTGCTGACGTGGCAAATATTGCCAAATCAGCCTTCCATCACATTAAAAAGTCCCCTCCATCACATTAAAAAGTCAAAATTATCGTGTTCATCTTCTTTAGGTTCGACTGTACTACAAATCAACTTCTAAATTCAAAACCCAAAATCAAAATTAAGAAACAGAAATGTATTGGTAGTCCAGCATCTCCAAAATCTGAAATCTAAAATCAAAGTTCAGCATCTCCAATAGCTCGCCGGCGAGGCCAATCGTCCAGACTCCGTCGGCGATGGCGAATCCAGCCCAGCAGATGTTCCGCAGCACTTTCTTCAATTCGGAATCTTCTTTCCCAAATTCACCCCACGACTAGCAGCCGCCACAACTTCTGATCTGCGAAGGCTAGATCTACATTTGTATTTCGAAGTGTTGGGTTGAGATAATGAAGCTTTTCGGCTTAGATGGAGGCAACGGTGTATCCGGTGAAAGGATGTGTTGCGGCGAAAAGGCAAAAGAATCATTACGGCAATGAACAAATGCGTAAGCACTTGAGTAAATACTGCTCAACTTCCACCGCCATAGCGCCACCCACGCACGAAAAATTGGAGTTTACTGCCGGTCAGAATTTCAGCGAAATCAAATTTCAGAGAAATTAGGTTCATATTAGATGTAAGAGGTGGTGGATGTGATTTTTTTAATTTTTTTGAGGGTTGACGTGGCTGCCAACTCAGCTGTCAAAATTAATAAATATTGACCATGGGTGTTATTTGCATCAAACCTAAAAGGTGATGAATTTTTTTGCCAAATTTAAAAGGTTTGGACTAATTTGCCAATAGAGCAAAGGTTGTTATTTTTTATGCAATTAACCCTTTATTTTATTTTAGCTCTAATGCTCTTTTTATTTTTTAGAGTTCTCTCTATTTTTTTCTTTCTTTTTTTTTCTTTTTCTTTGCTTACACATCATCATTCACTAGCTTCCATTTCCTTTTCAAGCACAATTTTGTTCTTCCATTCATAATCTCCTTTAGTAATCATCTCCAACAATCACCCACATAAAATATTTTATGTAAAGGCTCAAGTGTGTTTCATTGTCTTGTAATGAGCTAATAATCAAAAGAATAGGCCTCCATAATCTCAAACTTACTAAAGAACAATATTATGATAGGGATATTATTTGGCTAGTGATTTCAAATTCAAGGATGGCCTAAGATCATTTTCAATAATATCCACACAAATGTAGTCTCAACTAAGACAAATGACAAGTTCTAGACACATGTACGATGCACACATGAAAGAAATGAATCGCATAATGTTTGTGCATTCGAGGCTCATCAATAGTAAAAAATAAGCATCACAGAAGTAAATTCCCAACCATAACAAGTACACAAACTCATATCTATTTAACCATATGATCAAACTCAATCTCATAGTCTCAAACAATTACCAAATAAGATCCACAAGAGAAGAATTAATAATAAGAGAATAGGGGAAAGCTCAAAAAAACAAAAAAATAAAAGAAAAACAGAAGGAGCAAAAGGTATGTCTGTGCAAAATGTATAACTAAGAACAATACGAGCATGTAATAAAATGAACCATCCCCTCCAAACTTAAATTTAACTAAGGGTTGAATTTTAGTTTGGAAAGAGTTTTGTTACCAATTTTGTTGCAATTCCTTCTTAACTTCAAGACCATCACCAGGAAGATCGCTTTGTATTTACAAAAGACAAGAAACACGATAAAACTAAAAACTACTAAGAAAGTAATAAAATGAAAGCATCAATCCACTCAAACACAATATTTATGATGCAAATGTATACTCTAATCATAACATATTCAAAGGCTCATGCATCAACTTCAAGCCAAAAGGTCAATTCATGAGTGAAGAGTAGAAAGAGCATACCTTTGCTTGCATGGAGAGGATATGTGCAAAAATTGAGTGAAAGAAAGTTCTAAAGTGGATTGAATGCACTTACCTCACCAATTGGCCAAGAATTACGGGTAGCAAGTGAGAATTTTCATTTAGTACGGCCTCACAGATCAAGATGAGCTTGGGACCGAAGGGGAATGAATGACAACACTGACCTAACATTCTGTTTTTATTCTGGATTTCGGATCGACTCGACTTGAGTTCTGAACTCAAGGCAAGTTCAGACACAGAACTCGAGTCGAGTTCGAAACTCGACCTCAGGATGGTTGAGTTGATGTCGTAGGCATCCGAGCTCGGTCCTGCAGGGTCGACTTACAAAGCTCAAATTGGATTTTCTGAAATTTTTGAACTTTTTCCCCTGTTTTCCCTGTCTTTATTTCCAAAAACTCCAATTCTATACAACAAACTCATCAAAATTCATAAGCACCACAAATATACCACAAGAATGGATTAAGATGCAAAATTTACACCACCAAATCAACCAAAACAAACCTCTACTCATGAGAAAATTTTAAAATTCACCCAATTTTACAAGAAGCCTCACAATCAATATAATATAATAAGCACACTGATCGATGTCCTTTTTACCTAAATTTTAGTATTTT
Source organism: Pogostemon cablin (assembly GCA_023678885.1). Taxonomy (NCBI): domain Eukaryota; kingdom Viridiplantae; phylum Streptophyta; class Magnoliopsida; order Lamiales; family Lamiaceae; genus Pogostemon; species Pogostemon cablin. The sequence continues at coordinate 26,601,864 of CM042983.1, read as the reverse complement.
TTATTATGTATTTTCTTGTGTTTTTGTTCATTTTGTATATCATTTGGTGATGTTATATGAAGATATGGAGATTTGTGCTTTGAAATGATAAATGTGTGATTTTCATGACTAAGTGCCTTAAATTACGTAATATTTGTATATTTAGATTATTAGTACATTGGTGTAATTTGTATAATTTTCAGGTAAAAATGGATTCTAGACGCGATAAGGAAGATGTGGGAAAAAATGGAGCTCAATTCGAAGCTGAAATGAGGGAGAACGAGCCAAAACAAAATGCTGAAAAATGCATGTCCAACTTGTGTAATTTTTCTGTATTTGTGTGGAGCTCAAAACTAAAATTTTGATACATAGTTGGAAAGCTACAGAAGAGAGGATTGTTTTGGCGTAAGAAACACCTCAATCAGAGTACAAACGAGAAATTCATGATTAAAATGGTGACGTCGCGCAAGCTGTTCCTACTCAGCAAAATTGTGCCACTTTGCATGACTTGTTACACCTCTAAATGTTGGAATTTTTATAAGTTCTTTATATGGATAGAAAGCTAAGGAAGATAGAATCGCGTGAGCGTAAGAACCACTCAAATCGGAGGTTGGATCTGAAAGTTATGTGCGAAATGGTGAGACAGCGCTGCACCAACCCGAACTCGACCCAAGCTCGGCCCGAAGTCAATTTTATAATTAGAACATGTTCTAGAAGCTTCCAGGGGGTATAAATATATGTTTTGAGTTTAAAAATCAGAAGGAATCATTTTGGATCAGTTCCACACATTTTACACCACATTTTCACATACTAACTCCATTCCATTCATCTCCATATCCTTCATCCATCCAATCCACTTGATCTCCTCAAATCCATCCATCCACCAATCTAAGAAGGGGAAATTATCATTGATTGAAGATTAAGCATGTTGAAGGAAGAGAATGCCTACTTTGAAAGGGAAGCCAACTTACCTTCGATTTGTGATTTTCTTCATTATTTGGCTCAATTGGAGCAAGCCATGGATTATGTTGAATTTGTAATGATATGTAGTGTCTAGTCCTCATGTGAGGTTAGCAATATGATTGGTTAGGGATTATGTAGATTTTGCACACCACATGTTTGATGAAATGATTGTTATGAATATTTTATATCATGAATGCTTATTCTCATTTTATGTATGATTTGTGTGGTTAAATACTCTATTCATAGTGTTAGGATGACCATTCAAATATTATGCTTAGTGTTTTAATTGAATCATTGATTACATTAGGTGACTTAGTTAGTTTGAGGAGAGATAAGCCATACCCTTCTTGTACTTAGAACCTTATGATAGGACATTAGTGAGGAACTAGTGAGGGAAACCCAACTTATGATCATAGTACCTTCATGGGAATTGAGAGTAAGGGACAATCATAGGAGATTTAAACTTGTATAAAAGTTGAGAACTTAATTGCCTTGGCCATAGGGATTAGGAGTACATACGTGATTGCCCCTAATATCATAACATGAAGACCATTAATGCATGTGTGTGTGTGAGTCTAAATGAGCATTTTCCATAAATTTTGCTTGCCTTACATACTTCTTAGATTGCTCACCTTCATCCATCTTCCATGTCCATTGTATCAATCTATCTTTGATTGCTTTCCTAGTTGTTAGTTTTTAGTGTTAATCAACCATCTCTTTATTGATTAGTCCTTCTAGAGTCAAACATCTTTCAAATACGGATACAGTCTACTACAGTCTACTACGCAATAGAGTACGCTTTCAAGTTTGATTGCTTTCGATATTCTAAATTTTGCACTTGGTCACTACAGTCTACTACGCGATAGAGTACGCTTGCTCTAATCAATTTGATACCAAAATTGAAACCAAGCTCACACACTCAAGTGGTAAGTCACACTTCGCACTCTCCCCTCAAACTTAAATCAAAATAAGAGTTGAGAATTAAAATTGACCTATGATGATTGAAAATCGTCCTAAATTTAGGCCAACGTTGGTTGACATTTCACTAAATATTGTTTGGTTTGCATTGAGCGAACATTTTCACCTCTTTTGTCATATCAAAGTCGAACATAATGTCTTCCGAGGTCCATCAGTAGAAATGGTAGGATGAGGGGAGCCCATAAAAGGTATCAAACTTGAAACTCAATAGCTACATGAAAGGAGAATCCTTACTCTAATGGCTCCCTATAATTTCCATAAATAACCATTGAACCTTATTGCCCAAGTTCACACTTAAAATTGATTGAAGATCCAGCTCGAGATAGCTATATATAACAATTTACACTGCAAGTCTTTTTCTAAAAAGCCATAAGACAAGAAGACAATGGTTATTTTAAGTAGGGAACAAATATCATTTTTTTGGCAGATCAACATTCGTAAGAATATACATGACATTTTGAACTCCAACCAATGTCAAAACTTGATTATTTCCTATGTACTCAACATTTTATCTACACAAATCATGTTGACACAAGTATTGTTGACCTATTAAATAAGGCACCAAATATTTTCCTATGCCACTTTGGTTTCACATCTCACATATTACTAGTTATATGATTGAAATGAAAGAGGGAGGACAAAATCCAATAATTGCCCCTAAATTTATGCTTTCCTTTTAAAATATAGTTTTCTCTTCTACTCTATGTGTCATCATCCATAATAAATGCCACACTAAAATGCACATGAAATCCGAGCCCTTAAACCAATACCCATGAATTATAGCTACATTCTAATGTCATGAGTGTGGTTTGACTAAGGTTGGATGCATTTTGGGTGAAGGGTTGGTGTGTTACTGTTGTATTAAGTATGAGTGTGAGTTTTCCTAAAGATATGAGTAAAGATTTTTAAGAGATACGATAAAATAAATAATTATTATATTTATTTATAGAAATATATATACATGTATGTATAATTTATAAAGTAGACCTAAATTTTAACTAAGATTAGATTTTCAAAACTAAATTTTAGCTTAAAAAATTTAAATAAACATGGATAAAACACATGATATTCTCTCAATTTTTATCATTTAAATTAATTTTTATATAAAATACCCCTCCCGTTTATTAATAGTTTACACCATTTCCTCTGTATGAAAAATTAAAAAAATGATAACTTTTAGTGATATTATGAATTTTTTTAAATAAATACTCCCTCCGTTCGCCCGAAAGGTCCACATTTTGCCATTTTGGGCGTCCGCACCAAAGGTCCACATTTCCCTTTTTAAATACATGGGACCCACACACATCACTAATACAATAAATTTATGGGACCCATACACCCCTCTAATACAACTACCAACTACACCTTAAATAATAATACTTCTTAATCTACGTGCAAAAAGCAAATGTCCACCTTTGTGGCGGACGGAGGGAGTATATAATTAATTATATTAGGTGTTTTAGGTGAGTGGGATTTAAAAAAAAATAAAATATATGAAGAGGATGATTACCCTAACTGCAACAATCTAAATGAGAACTATTAAGAAATGGAGGAAGTAACATAATTATCCCTAAAATTACATTTTTCTTAATCTCAAGTACCATGAAGCTTTAATAAGATGGAAGAATATATAAGGGCAAGATTGAAAGACTAATGATAAAGCTTATGATTGGTTGATTGGTAGGTAACATCACGTGTTGAGGCTATTGGCAGCGATGGCCGAGTGGCGTCCAAGCTGGCACAACCTGTGCCACGTAAAAATCATTTTGTTTTGTTTTTGACTGCCAGAAAGCAATCTCTCATTTCTCTTCCTTCCATTTATTTATCTTTTTCAATTCCAACTTCTTTTAATGGCAATTTTGATGCTAAACCCACCAAGGATTTCATTGAGGTGCTGAAAATGAAGGATCAGAAGAACAGATCTTCAAAACCCACCACAATCCATGCCTTCGCCCAGTCTGGGAATATCAATGCATTCCAGAAGTTGCTTCGCGACAACCCATCTCTTCTCAATGACCGCAATCCTGTTGTAAGATCCATGGATAATCTGAAACCCACAAATGCCCATTTCCTTTCGTTTTTGTCATTCGTTAGGAAACCCTATCTTTTAATAATTAGTTGCTTTCTTGATATATGCGTGAACCTGGATTTGATATATTTGTTTAAATTACAGCTAAAATATGGTGAATCTTGGGGTGCTGTTGTTGCCATTATGTAGTGTCTTTCAGTGGATAGTTAAGGTTATGATTTAGGCATAAATTTTTTTCTCCTATTCGTTGCTTGATGGAGATAATGGTTACTTGTTTATTCTTTAAAATATAATATCTAGGTCTTTAAGGAATTTTGCAGCTAAATATTCCAATTGTGATTTTGAATGCTTGTTGATGTTTCTTGCCCAACTAGGTTTCTTACTATATGATCTTGATCTTTAGCATAAATGGATTATTAAGTTTATGGCAAAAGCTCCTGTGCGCCCGGGGACACGGAAAGATGCTCCGTGTCCCCATGTGAACACAACCCTCCCCTCCAATCCTATTTAAACCTATGTATTGCTAGGGGTTTAAATTGTAAAGGGGCATGAAAATTGTAAAAGCGCACGGAATGTGTTCCGTGCGCCCGGGTGCACAAGAGCCTCACTCTAAGTTTATACTTATCTCTTTAACTTATGATACCTTTATAAATGCCAAGGTAATTATTTACATCACATTCGTACAGTTTGATTCACATTGAGTTAATATTATTCAAAGGTCTTTAAAAAATTACTATAAATATGGGAGTTTGCATACTAATTATATTTATATGGGTTTATATAACTTCTAAGCCCGTCAGTTAAATGCAAGGAGCTCGGTGGAATGCAATCTAAAGGGAGGTGGGTTACATTATCCCTTGAAATTAATAAAAATTTAGGGGAATTTTCATTGCCACATCTTATTAATAACATATAACCCACTTATTAACTCAATTGTACTAAACACTCCCCTAGTGATTAAATCATGCATATATTTGCCTCCCCTTTTACCAAGTATTTTCTACAGAAAAAAATATGCTTTTTGTGTAAAGATACTGATTTGGTGCATTGCAACTCTGTGAGAATGCTGCTATTCTTATTTGCTAGAAAAAAAAAGCATGGTCTATGAGGGTGCATCCTAAGTATTTAAGTCTTACAGTCAAGTTTCCAGGTGCAGCTGCCAAATGATGGCATATGATATCAAATGCAAACCACATATAATCTTAAATTATCTCGATGACCTTATTTTCACTGGGAGAAATGTTGCCTCTGTCTCATCTTTCAAGCTGTTATGTAATTCTCTCAATATTATATTTTTGTCATATAGATGGGACAAACACCCCTTCATGTTTCGGCTGGTTATAATAGCATTGAGATTGTGAAATTTCTTCTTGATTGGCGAGGACCTGAAAAAGTCGAGTTGGAGGCCAAGAACATGGTATGATGTTGTTCGCAATTTATAATAGTTAGTATTGTCCTTTTTATTCTGTTCAAGAGCTTGCAGAACGTAGCTTAATGTCTTATTGTACTCCTTCATTTATCAATTGTGCAGTATGGGGAAACTCCATTGCATATGGCAGCAAAGAATGGATGTAATGAAGCTGCAAAGTTGCTTCTTTCTCATGGTGCTTTTGTTGAGGCCAAAGCAAATGTGAATTACTGGCTATTCAGTTTTTTGTCTTTTTTTACTTTATCTTTTTTCAGATTGTCCATATATCTGACCTCATTGGGATTGTGGGAACTCTTGACAGAATGGGATGACTCCTTTACACCTTGCTGTCTGGCACTCCCTTCGAGATGAAGACTGCTCAACTGTTGATACGCTGCTAGATTATAATGCCGATTGTAGTGCTGAAGACAATGTATATTTTTTCTTTTGAGAATTTCATGCTACATGTTGCTTTCTCTTTGCTGATGCTAATTGTGGACAATCTGAAACGCAGGAGGGAATGACTCCTTTGAATCATCTTTCACAAGGCCCAGGTACTGAGAAATTGAGGGATCTCCTCCTCCGACATCTAGAAGAACAGCAAAAACGGAGAGCTATTGAAGCTTGCAGTGAGACAAAAGCCAAGATGGATGCGCTTGAGAATGAATTATCAAATATTATGGGCTTGCACGCGCTCAAGTTACAACTTCGAAAGTGGGCAAAGGGGATGCTCTTGGATGAGAGGCGCCGTTCCCTTGGGCTTAAAGTTGGAGCAAGAAGACCACCTCATATGGCATTTCTTGGAAATCCTGGAACAGGTATTCTACTCTCATCCTGAATTACACTACGTGTTTTGAATGTGGCTCTCTCACGTGAATTAAACGAATTAATCTGTCATGTATTGGATGAAATTATAGTGTTTTATGATGACTATTCAGGTAATTGAGTTTTCTTTATCTTAGGATGATCTTAATCATTCTTCTACAGGTAAAACTATGGTCGCTCGAGTTCTTGGGAAACTACTGCACATGGTAGGCATACTTCCAACAGATAGGGTAACTGAAGTTCAGAGAACTGATTTGGTTGGAGAATTTGTCGGCCATACCGGGCCTAAGACAAGAAGAAAGGTAAGGCTTCAATTTATACAAACTGCAGTTTTGTAAAATGTTGAGCGACTATATGTATAAAGCAGATAATCTCACTTTCTTAAACATATAACTTTGTAGATCCAAGAAGCCGAGGGGGGCATTTTATTTGTGGATGAAGCATATCGCTTGATACCAATGCAGAAGTCAGACGATAAAGATTATGGATTAGAAGCACTGGAAGAAATAATGTCTGTGATGGACAGTGGAAAAGTAGTAGTAATATTTGCAGGGTATAGCGAACCAATGAAGCGTGTAATTTCTTCAAACGAAGGCTTCTGCAGGCGAGTGACCAAGTTTTTCCAATTTGACGACTTTAGCTCTGAAGATCTTGCCAAGATTCTTCTGCTTAAAATGTCTAGTCAAGCCGAAGATAGTACATTGTATGGATTTAAGTTGCATCCGTCTTGCACTGTAGAAGCCATTGCTTCATTGATCGAACGTGAAACCACTGAGAAGCAGCGCAAAGAGATGAATGGAGGTTTGATAGAGCCGATGCTAGTAAATGCTCGCGAGAATTTGGACCTGAAGATCGATTTTGAATGTGTAGATGTAGATTCTTTGCAAACAATCAATTTAGAGGATTTAGCATCTGGTCTTCAGGATTTGACGCGTTGAGAGCTTCATCGTAAGTAGTTGTGATATCTTTGATTCATTATTTGTCCACATTTTTTTCTTTCTCATTGTATTTTCATGAGTATGAAATCCGTGTACTGATTTGTATGCTATACTTGACCATGATACTTCATTGGAATTGGCTGATTATAATTCAAAGAGTTTAATCAAGTGTGTTTTATTGAACCATATAGCCTGACATGGAAAAGATTAAATTGTTGTTATGCTTGTTTATAGAAATTCCTATGTCTGTTTCCAATTTTGTTTCTAGCTTTTAAATCGGATTTTAGGTTTTGAAAAGCTGCACGTATTTTAATTGGGTTCAAAACCACCTTTACATACATTTATATACTTTGTTAACTAAAAATAAAAAATAAAAAAAATAATATATATATAGACACTGATGTTTACTGTTCTAAAAAAGAGTTATACTCTTCTTTTAGGCAAAAAAAAAACTCTTGTGTTCACATGGCACAATAGTTTCACTCATTCTTTTATCCAATTTTTTATACATTTGGAGATATTTTAATATTTTTAAATAATAAATAAAGTATAAAATAATGTTATACGTATTATAAAGGAGTGACAAAATTAAAATTAAAGTAATTTTTGTTGTTGGATAAAATTATGTTTTCTTTTTTGGTGCGAAGAAATTTGTGGGACAAACAAATGAGGAAATTGTGAAGGATTCATTTGTGTCAATTATTAAAACAAAATTGGACTATAAAAAATCATTGTCAGCCAATATCTTAATTTCTATCATTTCTACCTTAAATGATCATTTTTGGATAAGAATACCTCCACATTTTTTTTAATAATTTAATTATTTAGTGTCGAAGCCCCGACACAGGATAACAATATCATGCCTGAAACCATCGTTATAACACCAGATGTCAGATTCGGTGTCGGTTAAAGCTTCCCAGATCCAATATAGGATACATATACCATGATCAATAATAAATCAGACATTCGATGCCACGACGATGGTGTCGGGTTCCTATGTCGAGTTCTGACACCGAACCTGGCATTCGATTATATGACAATAAAATCGAATATGATGTTTGTATCTTGTATTGGGTATTTGATGCTTTGACCTGAATTATTAAATAAAATTAAATTATTTAAAAAAAGATTGCGGGGTATTTTGGTCAATAAAATGTCATTTGAGTAGAAATAATAAAAGTTAATCGTTGGGTCAATGATGTCAAACTTTAAATATTGGTTATTTTGATAATTATTTATTATTATTATTTTATGTATTGTGAATATATATGTAGTGAGTTATATTGTGATTTTTACAAAATTTACCTTTGATATAAATGAATGTCATAAATTATTAGTAAAAATTTTTAGAGTATTAATTGTATGTGACTTGTGAGTACCCATTTTAAATAGAGTTGATCTCTTGTGTCATCGGGGCACAAGGTGTGTAATGGTACAACATTTTGTTTAAAAGGGTATATACTATTAATAAGGATACAATATTTTGTTCGAAAAGGTATACACTTTCATTAATTTTTTTTATTTTTTAAGAAAATAAAGGGTATATGTCCTCATACTAAAAGATATACTCCCTCCGTCCCCCGAAATACTTCACGTATTGTTGGACGCGGAGTTTAAGAAAAAATTGTTATTTTATGTATAAAGTAAGAAAGAGAAGAAGTATTTTAATTAATTTAATGAAAAAGGTGTGTAAAGTTATTGGAATGTGTGAAAAAGTGAGTATTATGTTGGGATGTGTGTAAAAAGTAGGTATTGTTATATTGTATTTTTTACAATTTTTAGTAAAAATAAAGTGTGAAATACTTTGTGGGACGGATGAAAAAGAAAAGTGTGAAATACTTTGAGAGATGGGAGGAGTACAATTTAATACTAAAAGGTATTTGGGTGGACAATATCCCCAGGAACACACAAGTTTTAGGCTTTTAAATAAAATGAAATTGATACTTTGGTGCAATGTTTGGTTTTTTTTTTTTCCTTTAAAGTTAGGTTTCGATATTTAAAGGGTATTAGTTAAAAATACCAATATTAATAGTTTATTTTGAAAAAAATGTCATTTACTGGAGTATTATATTTTTTTCGAAAAAATGCTACTCTTTTGAAATTTTATACATAATTAACCCAAGTCTGCTATTCTTCTGTGACGATGTCCATAACCCTACTATATATGTGACCCTGGCTTTTTAGCTCTCTTTTCTCATTTCTTTCCTTGTACTCGCTCCACCCCTTTAAAAGATTCATTTTTTTTTTCGTCGTCCTGCTCAAAGGTGTTTTTTTATTTTTTAAATACATGGGAGCCACATGCTCACTAATACAATTAAAATATGATGCTCACACACCCACTAATACAACTATCCACTATATATTAAATAATTCTTTAATTCACGTGCAAAAAACAAAATATCATCTTTAAAAAGAATAGAGAGAGTATAAATTAATACTCTTTCCATCCCGCTCCAAAGTTTACATTTATTTATTATATGGAGATTAAATAATATGGTATTTAATATGTAGTGAGCTTGTATTTTTTTTTTCCTCCAACTTTAATTTGAATAATGGTAAGTTGTGTAATATTATAAACTTTTAGGATTATTACCTTTAGGTGTAGGGTCACTTATTAAAATGAGGAATATAAATCTTTAAATAAGATGCGAAATAATAATGTGTGAATGTTATGTGCTGAGACAAAGAGAGTACATTTTACACATTAATTCTTGATAAAATTAAAACTTTAAAAAAACTTAAAACAATATGTTACATTTAATTGAGTTTTTCAAACACCATAAAAAAGCTCAAAACAAACTTTATCTTGAGTCTATGACAAAATATCATATGTAAATATGTTACATTTAATTGAGTTTTTCAAACACCATAAAAGCTAAAAACAAGCTTTAGAGTCTAAGACAAAATATCAAATGTAGCAGCGACCGTACACCCATATTCCATTCGTATATGTCTATTACTAAATATATACTCCATATTAGTTCATTAAACGTACGCAATAAATGAATCGAGTAGCGAATTTAAAACTTCATCCGTATTACAATAATAATCACGTATCCATAACCTGAGCGTCTCATCTTAATATTTATCAGGCGGCCCTGGAGCAATGTGGAGGTGCTGTCGCACAGGGCCCCAAATTTTTTTTTATTATATATATATATATATATATATATATATATCAGAGCGACCCTGGAGCAATGTGGAGGTGCTGCCGCGCAGGATATATATAATAAAAAAAATTTTGGGGCCCTGCGCGGCAGCACCTCCACATTGCTCCAGGGCCGCCCTGATAAATATTAAGATGAGATGCTCAGATTATGAATACGTGATTATTATTGTAGTACGGATGAAGTTTTAAATTCGAGTATATATATATATATATATATATATATATATATATATATATATATATATATATATATATATATATATATATATATATATATATATATATATATATATATTCATAACTTGAGAGCGTCTCATCTTAATTTTATCAGGGCCGGTCCTGGAGCAATGCCGGATGTGCCGCTGCACAGGCCCCAAAATTATATATATATATATATATATATATATATATATATATATATATATATATATATATATATATTAGTTATTTATTTTAAAGTTGATTTATTTATATTGATGTTGAGTGGCTTAGTTAGTAATGGTTCTTTTTCCTTCTGCCTGCCGACAAGCGATCGAATCCTAGTCATGCCAATTAATATTTTTGCTCCGCAAGTAACCACCTGCCAGTTGTATCATAATCTCATTATCTCCTAAAATTCCGTTTCTAATTATAATTGAGATAGATGCAAAGGTAGTTTATGATTCTATTTCAAGTACAAATTCTGAGTCGGTATTTGGAGATTTTATCTTAGGTTGCAAAAGAATACTAGAGCAAAGGTAAGTCATGATTCTATTTCAAGTACAAATTCTGAGTCGGTAATTGGAGATTTTATCTCAGGTTGCAAAAGAATACTAGAGCAAAATAATTCTTTTTCTGTTCGTCTTGTTTGTCGTACTGCCAATCTTGTGACACATTGTATTGCTCGGGCTTCACGTTTCTGTAGCGAGTCCCCATTGTTGGGTCGAACCTCCAAACTTTGTGGATGATCTTCTCGATATTTTTTGTTCATGTGACTTGAATTAATGTCATTTATTTTGCTTTAAAAAAATTATAATTGAGAATGAGACATGTATTGCCTTACATGATGCACTTATTATATGGAGAATTATATAATATATAGATTTTTTTTTGAGATATCAAATATATATAACATATTAATAGATATAAATTATATATATATATATATATTAATAATTATCAGTAAAAATTTCATCGAATTATTAACTTTAATTCTTTTATTTTTTTTAATTCTTTCCTGTTTTATTTATAACGAATATTATTAGATAAATATATTATATTATATATTTTATTTTATTTTTTTCAAGATAATTACACAATCACAACTAGATAATTTGCTCTAAAAAAATCTATTTATCTTTTCTATTCTTTTAAATATCCTCTTGATCGTTCTTCTTTTCTTAAATCTTTTCAATTCTTCATTTTTGGTGAGCAGAAACTTTGGCAACACATTTGAGAAGAATCATACATCGTTATTCTTTTGGAAAAGGTATTTTTAATTTTACAATAATACTTTTTATTATTTGTATTTTTTTATTCAATTTTTGTTTTGTGATTCTGTTGAATTGATTTTATTTTATAAATTATTCTTAATAGTTAATTGTTAATTTCAGATGCGTCCTCATCGAAAATATCCATTCGAATATGAAAAACGTAAGAGAAGAAGAAAGAAGAGGAATTTATTGAGCAATAGATAGATTTTTTGTTATGAAAGAACAAAAAAAGTTCATCACTTGAAGATTCAGAAAAGAATAAATTAATACAGACATGTTGCAAGATGATTGATGCGCGTTTTCTTTGCATGCAAAATTAATCCCCAAGTATTAAGGATATCAATTGTTGCTTAAGCAAGCGACCAAGTGAATATCGAACGGCGTATTATCAATTTAATTATTTACTAAATTAATTAAGACGAAGGATAATTAAGTTTGAGGTTTGGAATTATTAAACTACTAACAAATAATTAAAATAACAAATAAAATAAAGGCACTTAGAAGAATACGAAAATGAATCAAGTAAAAGAATAGGTAGCTCTAGGGAAATCCAGTTTCACTCATTAATTTCCCTTTCGTGTGTTGATGTCCGACTCTGTCTTATGAAATATGAACGCATCACTAAACCATGTATATCTACTCTATAGACACAAGTAAACATGCGTGTAACACGTGTGAATAAGCTCGGAGCAAGAGATATAATTCCACCCCCTTTCTAGGTACTATCAGTATCAATTATTTTCCTGGCCAATTGATACTCTAACCCGATATGATCTCCCTTTATAGATACTATAAAATTATCCTCTTTATCCTACTTAATAACCCGAATTCAATTCAATTAATAAGTATTCATATATGATAGTTCTAATGAAACTTCGGAGTCCCCTCACTTAGAATCATAACATGGAATCATGTTCAGCGGTGAACGCACTCAATCTACAACCAAGATATATATTCAGACTCTATATACCAATTGAAGATGCACAAAACGACCGTGAATATGGATTAAAAACGTGCAGTCATATATAAAATAAATCCATAAGTAGTGTTGTACGGAGTTTACACACGAAAGTTGAATTAATTAGATAAAATCTTCCTAAACCCTAGATCTACCAAAAAGGCTCTAGTCCATGATGTTGAGAAGAACAATCATGGGTGTTGGATAGATCTTACCCGGATGTCTGGAAAATTACAAGATAAATTAGAAAACAAAATAAACCCTAGATGCGGGAGTCGTCGCGTCCTTCTCCATCTTGAATCTTACTCTTAGTTCTCCTCTTGATTCCACAGACAAACCTTCAAAGTGATTGATGGATGGAGGAAATGATGTGGATGATGGTTGGGGGTGATCATCCCCTTGTGGGGGTGTAGTATTGTTGTGGCCTCTCTCTCACATATAATAATGTAAAATTATATAGGTGTGAGAAGGAAATTAAATAAGGAAATAAAAGATATGGGTGAATCATGGAGGATTATGTAATGAGGAGATTAATTGTGCTCCAAGAAATAGGTAATTTTCAGAAATTTTCGGAAATTCTAGAAAATTCTCTCTGGCAGCTGCGCGACTTCACGACTTTAAGCATAACTTCCTAGTCCGATCTCTGATTTTAGTGATTCTTGTGCTCACGCGATTTTCTTTTCCTTGGATTTCTCATAATATAAAGATCTCATCAAAAGTCTAATATTTGTAGATGTAACAAGTCATGTAAAGTAGAACAATCGTGCTGAGTAGAAACAGCTTGCTCGACGTCACCATTTCGATCATAACTTTCTCGTTTGGACTTCGATTGAGGTGTTCTTTATGCCAAAACGATCCTCTCTTCTGTGGCTTTTCAACCATATATTACACTTCCAGTTAAGATCTCCACATGAATACAGAAAAATTACACAAGTTGGACGTGCGTTTTTCAGCATTTATACACAAATTGCACATTTTCTCCAACTTTGCATTTTTGATCCCTTTTTTCACCTAAAATACAATTAAACACCTCAAGTGCACCTTTTCTCAAATATATTGAATATAAGATACTTATGCTAATATATGACAATAAGTTTCATTAACAATGTGTTAAATTGGATACCAAAATACGATTATTTTCACTCTCAACAATGATTCGTGCTTAAAAGATACTGATAATCTAGATAATGTATTCCATGAAGAAGACGAGAATATTAATAATTATTATAGTGATTGTGATGGAGATAACATTGATCAGTCTGGAAGTGACAACGATGGTGATGTTGATGTCACTAATGAAGATGCAGATTCCTCAATTCCTTTTGACATTTTTGATCCAACAAATTGGGATAAGTTAAATGATAAATGGAGAGATCTATTGATTGAGAAAGGTCCGATTAGAGATGTAATGATTGGAAAAGGTCCTAAAGATAAATCAAAAAGCGTTTCTCTTCAGAATTCTATACTCGAATTTTACCGAATGGTCAAAAACACCATAGAGATTGGTTAGTTTATCCAAAGCACTTGACAAACCTTTTTGTTTTTGTTGCAAGTTGTTTAAAAAGGGAACTCAACAACAACAATAGAGTCAACTAGTAAATGAAGGACATTGTGACTGGAGGCATCTTAGTATCAGACTTAAAGAACATGAGAAAAGTATTGAGCATGTGACAAATTTTGTTAGTTGGTCTGAATTACATAGTAGAATAGAAAAGGGTAAGACGATTGATCATGCCATCCAAACCCAAATTAAGAAAGAAAAAGAACATTGGAGAATGGTGCTACATCGATTAGTTTCACTTGTGAAATTTTTAGCTAAAAAAAACTTAGCATTCCGTGGCAGCAGCGAGAAACTCTATAAGGATAATAATGGAAATTGTATAGCTAGTGTTGAAATAATTGTTGAGTGGGACTTAGTAATGAAGGAACATTTCGATAAAAAGTACATCATCATTATTTGAGTCATAAAATTCAGAATGAGTTAATACATTTGGTAGCTTAAGAAATTAAGAATTCTATTCTTAAAAAAACCAAAGAAGCTAAGTTCTTTGCAATGATACTTGATTGTACTCTAGATGTTAGCAACCAAGAGAAAATGACATTAGTGATAAGATGCGTTGATGTTTCTATATGTCCCATAAAAGTAGTAGAATATTTTTTGGGATTTCTGAAAGTGGATGATGCATCAGGTTAAGGATTATTTGAAGAGCTACAGAATGTATTGAAAAGTTTAGTTCTTGATATTGATAATGTTAGAGGACAAGGATATGATAATGGAGCTAATTATATGAGAGGGAGCCACCAAGGTGTACAAATAAAGCTTTTGGATATAAATCCTAGAGCATTTTATACTCTATGTGGTTGCCATTGTTTGAACTTAACACTTTCTGACATTGCAAGTTCATGTGGGAAAGCGAAAGACTTCTTTGGAGTGATACAATGTATTTATACATTATTTTCACATTCAACAAAGAGATGAAAGGTTTTGATAGATCATATAACAACAAAAGGTGTAACTCTGAAGTCGTTGTCTACTACTCGATAGGAAATTCATATTGAAAGTGTTAGGCAATAGTACTTCAAGCTCAACAAGTTAGAGAAGCTTTACTTCAACTTGCTGATGAAACAGATGTTGACTCCAAAATAAGAAGTGAAGTTAAGTCCCTAGCAACTTATGAACTCGGAAATTTTGAATTTCTAGCTGGTATTGTTACTCCCTCCGTCCCCTTGATAAGTGTCCATTTGCTTTTTGTACGTGGATTAAGGAGTATAATATTTTAAAGTGTAATAAGGTGAGAGAAATAATATTTTAATATGTAGTGGGTAGTTGTATTAGTATTGGATTTGGGCCCCATGTGTAGTGGGTTGAGTATAATAATATTATTGTGTGTGTCACATCAATCCAAAAAGAAAATGAATATTTTGTATTAGGACGGACAAAAATGGCAAAATGGACACTTATTAAGGAGACGGATGGAGTATTTGGTATGATATATAGGTAGAGTTAATATTGTCAATAAAAGTTTGCAATCTAAAGACATGCTTATTGATATTGCCATGCTCAAAGTCAAGGGGTTAATCACCTCTTTTGAAGAATATAGAGTAACTGGATTCGAACAAGCTATGGATAAGGCAAAAAAGCTTTTTTTATCAATGGATATTGATCTTATTTTTCCTGAAAGAAGACATCTACATAGAAAGTGACATTTTGATGGGCTTTCTAGTGAATCGTCTCAAATGCCTCATGAGTCTGCTGAGGAAGCTTTTTGAATTCATTACTTTCTATACATAATTGATCAATCCCTTGGATCACTGAAGAAAAGATTTGAGCAGTATGAAGAATATATGAAGATCATTTTGGGTTTCTTTTTACTGCTGACAAGTTAAATGTACTGGTCAATGATGATTTAAGAGCTCGTTGCAAGAAGCTTGAGAATAAACTACTTGGTAAAGATGACACTGAAAATCATGTTTCAGATTTTGATGGAGATGACTTATATCAAGAGTTGAAGATGATACAAAATATTCTACCGAATGACATAAAATCAGCTGGTGAAATACTAAACTTTTTACACCGTATGAATTGTTCTCCCAATGCTTTCATTGCCTACAAGATATTATTGACAATCCGTGACTGTTGCGTCAGCAGAAAAAAAAATTTCCAGATTGAAGTTGTTGAAGTCTTACTTGAGATCAACTATGACTCAAACAAGATTAAATTCATTGTCTTTGATTTCAATTGAGAATATTTTCTAGAGAAACTCAATTATGAAAAATTGATTGGCTGTTTTGCTGAAAAAACGGCTAGAAGATCAATTTTTCATAGTTCGTTTCATATAAATTTTATAATAAATATTGAACCTCTTTTTACTTGATGAGTTATATCACGTATAATTATGTGACATATTTTATTATTTTTTGCTAGTTAATATTTTTAATTGTATATTTATATTTATATTATTATTTTATTATTATATTTATATGTTGGATAAAAATAAGGCCAAAAAAATATTTCACACCGGGCCCCTCAAACCAAAGGGCCGGCCCTGGTTAGGGGTCGGGGATGGGGGGGTATGTGGATGAGTATGGGGGGTATGTGGATGGGTATGGGGGGGAGGTAGGTGAATGGGGATGGGGGGTAGGTTGATGAGTTATAATAGATTAATAAATTTGTATGTTGACTTCTCTTTCTAATTGAGCAAACAGAATTGCTTCAACATTTATGTTTTCTTGACACTACTACATAACCCACGTGTTACGCGGGATATATATATTCTTTTAATATTTTATTTAATATATAAAATATGTTATATACCATAATTAAATATACACCCGTACATAATACATACTAGAAAAATTTACCATGCATTGCACAAGAATAAATTTTAAAAAAAATTAGAGCATATAGTAAATACTAGCGTTTAACCCGTGCAATGCACGGGAAGATGTTATGACAACATTATTAATTTATTGTGTAAATTTAAAAGATTTAAAATGAATGATTGTTTCTTATTGAGAATTTTATTTATATCGGCATATGCGTAAAGAAAGCGATTGTGGGTACGAACCTCCAATTTGATACTCGTTGAGTTAATAAACTATTAAGAGTTGTATCGCGTGAAACTCCTATTTACACGACACTGTAATAAAGTTCCTACCAGTAATTAGGAGCGTGAAAGTTTAAAAAACTTCTGAAGTAATTAATTTAAAGGAGAAATGACGAAGTAAACTCTACACCAAATGTTAATATAGAGTAAATTAGATAGTTTATTCATTGTATACGGCCATCATGATAAGAGAATAGATAAAGGCGAATATCATTTGTTGATAAATACAAACTTCAAAATCAATTAATGCTTTAAAAAAATTTGTTAAACTCTATCAATTCTATACATCACTGGTCAAGCATAACAAAAAATAAATCCAAGTGAAGATAAATTTTAATATAAATTCTACGATAAAGATTCAACAATATCTATATATCTACCAAATCAAAGCCAATATATCATGCACCAATTTTGCTCTATGTTGTCAATATACTACACAGGTCATTGCTAGGTGTTTTTCATTCAAATTTCAGACGATAGATTGAGATTTCAAATCAGTATCTAGACAGGTGACAAAATCTCTGACTCATTAGTGAGATGTAGTTAAACACCTAGTAAAATACCCATGTGTTGTACGAATATAGTTGTTTTAAATTTATGACATATTTTTAAGTAAATTATTCATATCATGACTAAATTGCCTTCTGTTTCAAAATTATTAATTAAACAATACCTCATATATTCCTAAAGACCTCTCTAAAAATATAATAATTCTTGTATATTGATTTCTTGTGCATTGATATATGCACCATCATTATTTTTCAATAGAATTTTCAAACTCTTAGCTCGTTGATCTTGATACTGCTGCATACATACAACTGCTCATGACTTAAAACTGATCTTTTCAAGAACAAAATCACGATTCATCACCACGTATATAATATGAAGTGGCATACCTATTTTCATATAATCCAAGGAACCATTTAAAAGGTGTTTTCATACGCTGATCGACAATATATGCCTTTATTATTTATGCATTAGAGAACTCAAAATTTATAATTACTTAAGTGAAATAGTCTCATTTTCCTTTTTAAATATATGAGCCCCATACATATCAGTAATATCATTAATACAACTAAAATATAGGTTCCATATACCTCATTAATGCAATTACCCACTATACATTAAATAATAATGCTCCTTAATACACGTGAAAAAAACAAATGGCAACTTTGCACGTAGACGAAGAGAGTATAATTTTTTTAATGATTCCAAAATTGATTCAATACCACAGCTTAGTTTTAGTGATTCCAAAACTGTTTCAATAATAAAACTTTGTTAGAAAAAAGGTACTTTTACACTATGTCATATCCTCTTAACAAAACTAATTCTAAGATGCATTGCTTTTTTACCTTTTACACCATTACTTTTTATTTGTAAGTAGAGAAAGAGAAAATTGCAAAACTAGTCCTACCCATCACGGTCCCATTTGGGTTTGGTCCCAATAATGGTCCCATACAATATTTTTTTTGCAATTTCGATCCTCAACCGTCAAAAACTAATGGAAGCCCCCTCACGTGCACACCTCGCGGCTGTTAAGTCATGAGAATTGGGATTTCTCTCCCAAATTCAAACCAATTCCCAAAAACCAAAACCCTAAATTTTTTCCCTAATTTACGTCTACCCTAATTTCCCTTCCCAAATCTCTTCCCTCCCGTCGAAGACTTGAACCTCTTCCTGAAAACCCTCCTCAGCCTTCTCGCCGCCACTGTCATGACCATGAATTATCTGCAAACGCCGGATAAGCCGCTCTAGCTTTTCACCGCCAGTCGTTGGCTCTCACGGTTAGCCTCAGTGCTTCTCGTCACCAGGCCAACCAACCCCACGCCGCAACACTTCTGGCCCACTGCCTTCACCCCGCACCCACTGACCCGTCTTCTCATGTCTTTCCTGACGCTGCGCTGAGGTAATTTCTTCTAATGGTAATTATGGTCGTCTCTGTGTCTCCCTCCTTTCCCACTTCGGCAACTCCGTCTACCTGTCTTTTTTAGTGTGCTGAATTCATATTTCATTTGCTGCATCATTCCCACCCACTGGGTGTATGACAAATTGCCTATTAGACTTATAGTCCCTGTAATTGTTTTGTTCTCGCACTGCCTTCGCATCTCCACTTAATCGTCTACGTCTTTATCCCTAAGTGCAATGATCTCAATAAAAATTTCGGTGGTCTTTTTGGTTCAATTTATTTGCCTGAATGGTTATGTGAGCACTTTAATATGGTATAATTTATTTGCCTACAGCTATCTTGTATATTATATCTTGTGGAATTCATGGTTAGAGTTCGTTTTCATAACTGCGTGGGGTTTAATTTACTTACCGCACATGTTGAAAAGCTAGGAGGAAGCTTATGTTTCACCATGTGGATCCAAAATTTGTAAGTTGTACCTGAAATATTTTTCTTCTTAACTATGTCATCATGCTGTCTCATTGATTTGCTCACTTTATATTTGGAAGAGGTGAATTATCGGTCTAGTCACTCTTGATGGAAATTTAGTTCCATTTAAATCTGTTGAAATATTAAGCTGAAATAATTAATGTTCTCAAATACATGGATTTTCATAGTTTCCAAATGTTGCTCTGTTTCATTTTGTGCATACTTTTTGTTTTTTTCATTGGACTCCTGGCTAATCCATTGCCTGCTTATCAGGTTCTTTCTTGCAAAATGGTTTTTTCAAGTAATCAGAAGGTTCCTAGATTATTGCAAAATGGTTTTCTCAAGTTATCAAAAGGTTCTTAGATCACATACTCTAACTGCTGATAAATCTTTCAGAAATGATAGTGAAACAAAGAGAGTAGCAGTGGGGTTGCTGCATGATGTAAGGGACCTTCCAGTTAGTTTGCTTCCTGATGCCGTCGTGCCGACAATTTATTCATTTCTTGTCAAGGACTGATTGTTCATTACCAGCTAAGCTTTCCAGATTCGCCTTCATGTTCCTTGTCATCAGCAAACTTTCTTGACCAACCACCATTATGCATACCTCTTAAGGATCAACTACTAATGCTTTCTTCTCATAATTAAAGTTGGTTTTGATGCTCGCCTATCGTGCGTAGTTTAATATTTTTAGCATAAATTATGAGCCCATATCGTATCATATAGTATCTATTTGTGATTATGCATTTTGTTAAAGATGTGACCTTTATTTATTATCAATTGTAATATATTGTAGCTGTTTCGGGACCAAAAATGCAAGATTTTTGCATTTTTGGTCCCAATATTTAAGGTTAAATCCAGTGAGACCAAAATTGCTAACGAGAATAATGGGACAGTTTGGCGGGACCACTATTGCTGAAAAAAAGGTTTGGGACTGAAGTCAAGACTATTGGGACTAAACTCAAACGAGACCGTGACGGGTGGGACTAGTTTTGCAATTTTCTCAGTAGATAAATTTATCTTTTTACTTGAATTTATATATTTTTGAATTATCTATCAAAAAGAATTATCTACATATTTTTATTTGAATCTATATGGAGTATTTGTTAGTTATAATCATGCCTTATTCGAATATAAATAACCTTGGTTTATTTGAATATAATATATAATCTTAGTATCATAAACCACAGGGCAAAGTCGTAATTTTACACATGGAACGAACACTATACCTTACCGATAAATGGTAAATTCTCTAGAAACATTATGCCATAAACCATTGAGTAAGAGTATATAAAAAACCACATGGTAAAAACATAATTTTACCACTAGAACAAACGCTATAACTAAATGGTAAGCCCTCAGGAAATATTATGCCATAAACCACTGGGTAAGAATATACCAAAAACTACTGGATAAAATCGTAATTTTACCCTCCAAATGAACGTTATACCCTACTGATAATTAGTAAAACTTTAGAGTACAATATGCAATAAACCACTGGATAAGAGTATACCGAAAACCACATGAGTAGAATCATAATTTTATACTAGGAACGAACACTATACCATAACAATAAATGATAAACACTCGGGCTACAGTATGCCCTAAACCACTGGGTTAGAATAAACCACAAACCACAGGGTTAAATTCGTAATTTCATCCTTGGAATGAAATAACTTAAAAAAAAGAAGAAGACCAAATAAAAAAAGTTACATGTTCAATACCCATAATATTGAGCTCAAAATAATCTTTTCTTTTTATGAAAATGCATTTGCATTTGAATTTAAAATCAAAACCAATGTTTGTATCAATTCACGTAAAGATGACTTAAAATCTATAAATAGGCCCTTCATTTCCATAATTCGTCAGTTGAAGAACTTGAACATTACTTGAAAATATTCCGAACACATTTCCATACTAAGAGTTTTGAACTCAAACACACATGTGTCGTAGATGTCCAATGAAGTTCGAGTTGCCTAAAGAATTCGTAGTGTATTCCTATGTCATCCTACTCCTAAGGTGAGTTCATAATATTGGTTGGTTCGCCGTATCTTGTGATTTGTAGTGCTACTATCACAGATGTGAGTTGTTGTCTCTTGGAAATGATTGCCATCAAACTGTAAGTACCAGAGTGGGGCAATTTCGTCTTAATAAGAAAGAGTCTAACTCTTGTCTCGACTCAATTCCATTGTTATTATTTTTTATCAATTTTTCTAATCAACACATTATACTGAATCCAAATATACCCAACGCATCCTACATTCTTTGTACATAATTTTTTATTTATCCAACATATATATTTCAATTTTAAAAAAAATACTAACCAAAGCTTACATGTGATAAATAGATTAATATTAGTCAAAACTATCAAAAATTGAAGACATACAAACTAAATTACTATATAGTAAAACCAAAATTTGATTCTTTAAAACTAAAATAACAAATTTTCACCTCTTTCAAACCTATGCGTTGCACGAGAAGTGATTTTTCACAATGTAACTTATAGTTTACGTTGCACGGGAAGTATTATATATATTTGCAATTTACACTTGTAAAGCCTCATGCACTTTTTAGAAATTAATTAAAGAATAATACTCCCTCTGTCCATCAATGCATATTTTACTATTTTGGTTGTCAACTTTAAAGATATCATTTTCTCTTTTCAGTAAAAGGGTCTCACATATAAAACCACTATCAATGTGCAAAACGTAAATAGACACCTTACCGATAAATGGAGAGAGTATAATATTGTGTCTAAACACATGTCCTTTAACAATTCATCACATTTCTAAATACTTCCCAAGAAATATAGTTTTTTCTTTCTATAATAATATCCCTCTTACAGTTCACCATGATGTTTTTACCCGTATGATTACACGAGTTTTTTACAATTTCAGAAATCTTTAAATACCTTATATCTCGTATCATACACATAAGCTTCTACAATATTCTTTGTCTTTATACATAGAATACAAATTTTGTACAGGATCCCATTTATAAAAAGAAGTAAAACTCAAATAAATTACTAATTATCAAGTACTTCTATGAAATAATTGAACTTATCAATGAATTTAAATATAAGTAGTAGTTATAACTTAAGCAGGATATCCATAGGTTAATTACAGCTCATTCGAACGGAATAATTAATAATGTCATTTCAATATTTATGTAAATTAAAACCAAGAACGGAAATGTAATAATACCCCATTGAAGTATTATAATGTAAACATATATTCAAAGTTGAGCAATGTATCCATTATATCTAAAAGTTCTCAATCATTTTTCCTACTCTCCTCATCTTTGAAATGAGATTGAATTGCATATCAAAGTCAATTAAATTGTCAAACCAAAAAATAAATTCTAGAAAAAAAAAACGAAATTAATTCCTGCAGATTTCTAGGCATTACACCGTCAGCTCATAAGTACTCATGCCACCTAAGTCTGCCATTAATTAAACTGGAAATAAAAATTACTTCTAAAAACCTACAAAGAAATTATAATAAAGATGGAACCTTTTACCCTTCTGGAGCCTTGAAATCGTATGAAATTGTACAGTGAGTTGTTAAATGCAAGGTATAGAAACCATTTCAAGAAAAAAAAAGAAAAAAAAAGAAGGTGTATTCAATTACCTTGTACCAGATCAATATGTGATTGATTGACAAATTACTTCCCTTAGTCCATATCTAACTATTTACAAGAAACACATTCTCAAGTCTTTGCCATTAAGATTTCTCATAGATATTAAAAAATCACATTGAATTTGTTAATTTAAAAAAAGAGAAAATGATTTAAAGTTGCACATTCAGTGAAAGACTAATACTTTGTAGAAAAAGTTAAATCATTAATAACAACAAATACCCACATATCTAAAAGTTGCAAGTCATTGTTATTGTTAATTTACAAATTAGCCAAAAGATATTTTTCATTCAATTGATATTTGCAACAATAATTAACCTACAGAAAGACCAGAGATAATGTATGGAAGGGGATATTGTGGCAATAATAGATGATATATTTACCCTCCAAGTTTATAGCAACATATTAACTTAAAAGGAAAATCATGGTTTCAAAATCAATGATAGCAAAAAGCCACATTCTGGTTTAAAAAAATTAATCAATCTAAATTGGAAAAAAGTAATACAAGAAAGCTTAAAATTTTATGATTCTTCCAAACAAAGATTTTTTTGTTCAACATGGATAATAAAGAACATTATACCACAAAGTAAGAGCTGGCTAATTCCATAAAGAAAGAGCTTTAGTTTCTATAAAACACGACATTTAAATGAACAGTTTTTTATCTAAAAAAGAATTAATAAGAATATTATACTTTTTATCTCACATTCTTCATAGAGATAAAGTAAAAAATACTTTGATTATTGAACAAAATATGATCTTGTTTTAAATAGTGAGAATGACATTGAAACTTCTTTCTCAGCTCTGGTCATCATCTATAACAATATAGTTTATAATTTTTTTGAAATTGTAAGTCAGGTCTTTTAAAATCTCGAAATATTTTCAACTTCTTTTGCCAACATTTGTTCAAGACTATATTTAGATGAGATTAAACTTCATAATATTTTCCCAACTTCGTATAGGGCAGCCCATAACAAATAAGTTGTTTGTGATAAGATTAAATGCAAGCTCTTAAGCTCTCTTTAAAACATGCTTTGATAATTCTCACAACAAAAAACATTAATAAGTTAATAGATTATTTAATTGAACACAAAATAAAAGAACTAAAAATATTATGAATCATAAAAAGCTGGAGAATTATAATCTTCGCTTCAACTGCTAATACTAACCACTTCATTATTCAATCATAATAGTAAATATTTACCTTGGTATATGTTGCAGTTGAGAATAGAGACTATTCCGCTTATTACATTCATGTCCTCTGAATTATGTTGATTAGCAAACTTGATATTATGCAGCTCATATTTAAAATCTCTCTATTATGCAACAACATCCCACACATAAATTTGTAATTGCTACAAATAAATGATAAGATCTTCTTCCGATAATACAACTTATATGGAATATCATCTTTTTTATATTTCACACAAAATATTTAATTAAAATCCGGTATATATTGTCTATTTTTACGTGTAAGGTACACATCAACACTTCTAAGATATTCCACAAAAAAAGAGAAATGAAAAGGCTGTTCAGCAAAAAGAGCTGTAATAGCGGGTGATCGTATGCGTAGATAGTGAGTTAATCAAACTGAAATCGAATCAACAAATCTGCTATATAAACTAGAAATTCCATTGATGTAGGGTGCTCATGAGATTTCAGGTCAATGGGTGGTGAAATTTTCTATGGCGTGTTATGAGGGTTCTTCATCTGTTTATTAATTTCTCCCCACAATTAGGAATTTCCACCTCGCACACTACACATACTCATATACATAAATGCTTAAACACTTCTCAATAAAACATGCAAATATATAACAAAAAAATAACACCATGGAATTGAAATTGGTGCATTATTATTGATTAAAAAAGTCATGAATTCATTACAAAAAATTTAATAATCAAGAAAATAAATCAAGATAAGTTGATCATGTTAAAAATAGTCTTATCATAGGTACTTGGGTTTGTTTTGTTGCAGAAAGATCGGATATGGTTCAGTAAGGGTTGATGCAGAACGATGTCGAGAGATGTTTGAGTAGGATTTTTGCAGAAAGAGATGGCAAAACGTAGGTTGTTCTGTTGATCTCTATAACCCCATATCTGAACTACCTTATCAACCTTGGCTTCGTTAGCAATAACCAATTTGTGCCAACCTAATTTCAACACCAATTTCTTTAGACTTTCCCATGTGGTCATATCCAAGTAAAAATTCTCCCTTTGGGATCCACAACATTAATCCTCCGCAGCCCATCTTTGGAATTTTAAACAAGATCAAACTTTTCTGATTTCAAGAATCCCTTCAATACTCCCATGTTGTTGTCTAAATTCAAGAACAGCCGATTCTGAATCTTTGTGACGTCCGACATCGTCAGCTTCTTCTGATATACAAATACGGATTCTAACCCCGCCCCCTCCCACCTTTATCTGTTGAGATAGGGCCAAAGGAATCAAGGGTGGCATTGATTCAGCAATATCCACTTTTCTTCTCTTCTTCTTTTCACCTGCAGTGCAGTCGCACCTTCTCTTTCTTGTGGGCTTTTCTTGGCTTGAACCCGCATGGAGGGGTTCCAACCTTAACCCCAACCCCAACCCTATGTGTTCAGACAGGGCGAAAGGATTACCACCACCATGTTGTACTTTTCTTCTCACATATTTTCTCTTCTTCTTTTCAGCAGGAATGACAGTAGGGTTTCTTGGTTTTTCTTAGGTTGAAGTCGCATGGAGGGGCCTAATTGAATGGCGTTGAATTGGAAACATGTATTGTTGGATTGGTGATAGAAGTGGTAGAAGACGAAGAAGAAGAAGTGCAGGGTACTTCAGGTGACAATATTTTTACTCCAAACAACATAATCGAGGGTGGAGGAGGTGCAGAATCAAAACTAGGTGGATGTTGTGATGAGTGATATTTTCACCTAGATTTTAGTGTCTTTTTATGTGTTTTCGTATTTGTTTATCCGTATTTATATGTTATTTGGTTGTGTTTTGTGTTTTATTGAAATATGTGTGAATGAGCTTAAACCTATGATTTTCACTTATTATTGGATGCTAGATATGATAAGGAAGACGTAGGAAAAAGCGGATCTCAATTCGGAGTTGAAACGAGGAAGAACGAGCCAAAACAGTAAAGCAAACAACACAAACATGGCCAGCCGAGTCCAGCAACACGCCCCGTGTCCAGTACAGCACACGGCCCGTGTACCGCGTATGGCCCTATCCTAAAAGGTCGTGCGCGAGCATCAGAAACACAAACACGGCCACCCTGTGACCGTGTGCAGAACACGAGCCGTGTCGCCGGCAGCAACACGAGCAGCGTAGCAACACACGATCCGTGTTGGTGCAAATTCTGTTAAAAATCAGAATCCTTCTAGAAGTTTTCCAAGGGGTATAAATAGCCATTTATTCAATATTTGAAGACCAGATCCGATTTCCACCCCTTCCACACACACCTCACACACCATTTCTCCCATTTCATACCATCATCTTCATCCATTCTTCATCCTTTGGATCTATCATCATCCCACCATCAAAACCTTCATCCAATTGAAGAAAAGAAGAAAAAAAGAGAGGAAGATTGTAAGGGAAGGAAGGAGCTCACCATTGAAGCACTTCAAGGGAGTTTTCATCCATACTTTGTATTTAAACCTAATAGTTTCATCATGTTTTGTAAGGATCTTAATGTCTATGTTAATTTCCTTGTTAATATGGTAGGCTAATCTCCCTTGTGAGATTAGCAACATGAGAGTTGTTGGATAATTTTGGGATTTATGTATTTAAATTGATATGTTGATTGGGTTAATTGATTTTCTATCATTGATGCTTTAGATCTTGAGGTTTATGATGATTTGTGTGGTTTGTTGTTTTAAACATGTGATTAGATTGAGAAGTCAATTGCATATTTAGGATAATTAATTGAATCATTTCATCAAACACTTCATGTGCATTATAAATTGTAAAGAGATTGAGAAGTCCTTTATTATTTAGAACTCTTTGATAGGACATCCGATTGGTTTGATCGAGAGATTGATTAATCGTGTGAAGAGACTCTCATTTCAAGCTTAGTACCTAGTTGGAATTGTTTGAGTGAGAACCAATCCATTGAGTTTTATTCCATATCATATTCATCTTGAAAAGGAGTTTAGGTGAACCTAGTGTTGGCCCTTAGTCTTATACCCATGATCATATGAATTTGATGCATTTATCCTAGAATTTTCACTTCTTAATTGTTGTTAATCTCACTTTTACTCAACTTGGAAAACCACTCATTTCATTCATCTATCTTGTTTGCTAATCATTGCTTGTTTGCTTTGATTATTTTCTTGTTTGATAAACCAATCCCCTTGATGATTAGTCTCTTTAAAATTGCGATAAACGTGATCTCGCTTAAGCTCTAGTGCCGACCTCCCTGTGGTTCGATAAATTCTTGAATTGGTCAACCCGACTATAAGTTATGGCTAATCAATGTGGGGGTGAGATGACTGCTCCAAAAATAACAATGGATCAATTACTCTCCATCTCTCACTCAATTAGGTATTCTCTCTGTCAAAGTATAATTAGTATACAAATTTATAATAGAACACGAGCCCTATATATAAGGATGAAAGGATGGAATTATTTTAAGTAAAACAATTTCACTTACCTTACCTTGGACCCCACTCAACCTCACCCCCAAATTTGCTAACCTTTCCTCACCCCCCCTCCCACCCCACCTTTTATAATTTTACTAAGGGTTACAATTACTCTACTAATTAACCCAATCTTAAATATATCCCAATATAATTTAACTATATGTACATTCATTATTAAACATACCCCATTAATTATATTTCTGCTCTTCATTAATTTAAACAACATACATATATAAGTCATATGGAACCTTTTCCCTTCTGGAGCCTTGAAATCATACGAAATTGTACAGTGAGTTATTAAATACAAGGTATAGAAACCACTTCAAGAAAAAAAGAAGAAGAAGAAGAAGGTGTATTCAATTATCTTATACCGGATCAATGTGTGATTGATTGACAAATTACTTCCCTTTGTCCATATCTAACTATTTACAAGAAACACATTCTCAAGTCCTTGCCATTAAAATTTCTCATAGATATTAAAAAATCACATTGAATTGGTTAATTTAAAAAAAGAGATAAATTATTTAAAGCTGCACATTTAGTGAAAGTCTAATATTTTGTAGAAAAAGTTAAAACATTAATAACAGCAAATACCCACATATCTAGAAGTTGCAAGTCATTGCTATTGTTAATTTACAAATTAATAGCCAAAAAGAGATTTTTCATTCAATTGATATTTGCAACAATAATTAACCTACAGAAAGACCAGTAGATAATGTATGGAAGGGGATATTGTGGCAATAATAGATGATATGTTTACCCTCCAAGTGAATGTCATAGCAACATATTAACTTGGAAGCCAAATCACGGTTTCAAAATCAATGATAGCAAAATGCCACATTCTGGTTTTAAAAAAATTAATCAATCTAAATTGGAAAAAGGTAATGCAAGGAAGCTTAAAATTTTATGATTCTTCCAAAAAAAGGTTTTATGTTCAACATGAATAATTAAGAACATTATGCCACAAAGTAAGAGCTAGCTAATTCCATAAAGAAAGAGCTTTAGTTTCTATAAAACACGATATTTAAATGTACAGTTTTTATCTAAAAAAGAATTAATAAGAATATTATACTTTTTATCTCACATTCTTCATAGAGATAAAGTAAAAAAAATACTTTGATTATTGAACAAAACATGATCTTGTTTCAAACAGTGAGAATGACATTGAAACTTCTTTCTCAGCTCTGGTCATCATCTATAACAATATAGTTTATAATTTTTTTTAAATTGTAAGTCAGGTCTTTTAAAATCTCGAAATATTTTCAACTTCTTTTGCCAACATTTGTTCAAGACTATATTTAAATGAGATTAAACTTCACAATATTTACCCAACTTCGTATAGGGCAGCCCACAACAAATAGTTGTTTGTGATAAGATTAAATGCAAGCTCTTAAGTTCTCTTTAAAACATGCTTTGATAATTCTCACAACAAAAAACATTAATAAGTTAATAGATTATTTAATTGAACACACAATAAAAGAACTAAAAATTTTATGAATCATAAAAAGCTGGAGCATTATAATCTTCGCTCCAACTGCTAATACTAACCAATTCATTATTCAATCACAAATAATGAAATTATTTGTAAATTTAATAGTAAATATCTGAAGTTTAATAAAGTTTTTACAAAGTTTTGATATTTAAAGTTAATAACAATAAACACCAAAATTAACAAAGTTTTGATATTTTTATATTCTTCTCTAAAAATTGAATAGTAAATATTTACCTTAGTATATGTTGCAGTTGAGAATAGAGACTATTCCGCTTATTACATTCATGTCCTCTGAATTATGTTGATTAGCAAACTTGATATTATGCAGCTCATATTTAAAATCTCTCCACTATGCAAAAACATCCCACACATAAATTTGTAATTGCTATAAATAAATGATAAGATCTTCTTCCGATAATACATCTTATATGGAATATCATCTTTTTTATATTTCACACAAAATATTTAATTGAAATCTGGTGTATATTGTCTATTTTTACGTGTAAGGTACACATCAACACTTCTAAGATATTCTACAAAAAAGATAGATGAAAAAGTTGTTCAGCAAAAAGAGCTGTAATAGCGGGTGATCGTATGCGTAGATAGTGAGTTAATCAAACTGAAATCGAATCAACAAATCTGCTATATAAATTAGAAATTCCATTGATGTAGGGTGCTCATGAGATTTCAGGTCAAAGGGTGGTGAAATTTTCTATGGCGTGTTATGAGGGTTCTTCATCTGTTTATTAATTTCTCGCCACAATTAAAATTTTTCATCTCGCACACTACACATACTCATATACATATATGCTTAAACACTTCTCAATAAAACATGCAAATATATAACAAAAAAAAAACAACACCATGGAATTGAAATTGGTTCATTATTATTGATTTTTAAAAAAATCATGAATTCATTACAAAAATTTTAATAATCAAGAAAAGAAATCAAGATAAGTTGATCATGTTAAAAATAGCCTTATCATCAGTACTAGGGTTTGTTTTGTTGCAAAAAGATCAGAGATGGTTCAATAGGGGTTGATGTAGAACGATGTCGAGAGATGTTTGAGTAGGGTTTTTGCAGAAAGAGATGGTGAATCGTGGGTTGTCCTGTTGATCTCTGTAACCCCATATCTGAACCACCTCATCAACCTTGGCTTCGTTCGAAATAACCAATTTGTGCCAACCTAATTTCAGCACCAATTTCTTCAGACTTCTCCCATGTGGTCATATCAAAGTAAAAATTCTCCCTTTGGGATCCACATCATCAATCCTCCGCAGCCTATCTTTGGAATTTTGAACAAGATCAAACTTTTCTGGTTTTAAGAACCCCTTCAATACTCCCATGTTGTTGTCTAAATTCAAGAACAGCCGATTCTGACTCTTTGTGACGTCCGACATTGTTAGCTTCTTTTGATACACAAATACGGGTTCCAATCCCGCCCCCACTCCCGCCTTTATCTGTTGAGATATGGCCAAAGGAATCAAGGGCAATATTGATTCAGCAACATCCACTTTTCTTCTCTTCTTCTTTTTTCTTGCAGTACGGTCGCACATTCTCTTTCTTGTGGGCTTTTCTTGGCTTGAACCCGCATGGAGGGGTTCCAACTCTAACCCCAACCCCAACCCTATGTGTTCAGACAAGGCGAAAGGATTACCATCACCATCATGTTATATTTTCTTCTCACATAATTTCTCTTCTTCTTTTCAACAGGAATGGCAGTAAGGTTTCTTGGTTTTTCTTAGGTTGAAGTCACATGGAGGGGCCCAATTGAATGACGTCTAATTGAAAACATGTTTTATAGGATTGGTGGCAGAAGTGGTAGAAGACGAAGGAGAAGAAGTGGAGGGTACTCTAGGTGACAATATGTTTACTCCAAACAACATAATCGAGGGTGGAGGAGGTGCAGAATCAATACGAGGTGGATGTGGGGGTGAGACGACTGCTCCAAAAATAACAATAGATCAATTACTCTCCATCTCTCTCTCAATTAGGTATTCTCTCTGTCAAAGTATAATTAGTATAAAAATTTATAATAGAACACGAGGCCTATATATAAGGATCAAAGGATGGAATTATTTTAGATAATAATTTCACTTACCTTATCTTGGACCCCACCCAATCTCACCCCCCCAAATTTGCAACCCTTTCCTCAACCCACCCCCCCCCCCCTCTTTTATAATTTTGCTAAGGGTTACAATTACTGTACTTAACCCAATCTTAAATATATCCCAATATAATTTAACTATATGTACATTTATTATTAAACATATCCCATTAATTATATTTCTACCCTTCATTAATTTAAACACCATACATATATAAGTCATATTTAGTACTAGTATTCAGTTCCAAAACTGAATAAAAACATTAATAGATTTAAAATCAAGAAAAACATAGACTACCCCGCGAAACAAAACATCCATCTATGCATGCGAAAAATGTAGAAAATAACAAGAAAAGTAAGATGGATGAAATAAGCAACGGCTTCCATCAGACTCCCTACGAAATACTCATCAATATACTCTCTTGCTCTTCCATCAGACTTCGTAGTTCCGGTCACGAAATGATCATTACAATTTCTATGGACCATGATCATCTTTGCAGATCGAACACACTTTGAAAAGAATCAGCTATTAGAAATTTGTAAAATGGAAATATTAAAAAAAAAGTTTTCTAAGTAAATAGCTTCCACTTTACTAAGTTTTTCTTTTTTCTATATGAA
The DNA here is from genome assembly GCA_023678885.1 of Pogostemon cablin. Classification (NCBI taxonomy): domain Eukaryota; kingdom Viridiplantae; phylum Streptophyta; class Magnoliopsida; order Lamiales; family Lamiaceae; genus Pogostemon; species Pogostemon cablin. The sequence goes on along the minus strand of CM042983.1, from coordinate 26,569,692 downwards.
ATTTCAAAAGGAATAATATTTATATTTTTTAATGTCCGAGAAAATATTTGTTAAATTTATACGGTATTTTATTACTTCATTTTGTATCACATTTTTAATTATTTTATTAGATTTCTTAAGATAAGTGCACCAAACATTTGCCATTTAACTTTTCTGATAATGTTTTTTTTTAAGAGTGGGTCAATCTCTCCTTAAATCCTCAAGCACCACCATTGCATCGTAATAAAGTTAAAAATGGTGTTGCAAAAGACGTTGCGGAGTATAAATTGGTTTTAAAGTAAATTTTAAATTCATTACCTCATAAACTTTCTAAATGTTCAGATATTTGGAGTAATGTTTGGCAACGTGCGGATTATATGGTTATTACTTGACATTGGATTGATAATACATGGACTATGTAAAAAAGATTAATTGCTTACAGAAACTTTGATGTTCCTCATACCACCGTAAATATTGCTCACAAAATTAGTACCATTTTGCAAGAATTAAATTTAGTTACAAAAATTTTTACTATTTCATTCGATAAGGCTAGTATTAATACTGCTAGTTTAGAAAGTCTTATTGATATTTGGAAACCCTCAATTGGTGGTAGATTTTTTCATGTTAGATGTATTTGTCATATACTCCCTCCCCAGAGCAAGGGTCTCTTTTTTCCATTTTAGTCGTCCCACCCAAAGTGTCCTCTTTCCATTTTTAAATACATGGGACCCACTCATCCCCTCTAATACAATTAAAATATGGGCCCCATACTACCACTAATACAACTACCCACTACACATTAAATAATAATACTCCTTAATCCACGTGCCAAAAAATAAAAACTACCCTTGTCGTGGGACGGAGGAAGTATTGAATTTATGTGTTCAAGACGGTATAATTAAGTTCTTTGAAAGAATATATTGCTCCTATTAAAGATGCTTTCTGGTATATAATGAGAAATCCTTCCGTGACTTAAAGGTGGAAAAGATATTGTATATCTATTAACATTAAACCTAAAAAATTTTCTTTAGATATTTATACTCGTTGGAATTCAACGTATAAAATGTTAAACGATTCTTTTGTGTATAAATAATATATTTGTGCTTTTTACTCACAAGATCCCGGTGGTCATTTGTTATTTGCCAAAATCAATGGGAAACGTGTACTACTTCATGTGAAGTTTTGCAAATTTTAGTGAAGCTACGGAAGAATTATCCGGTGTTTATTATCCTAATTTAAATTTAGTTGTTGATAATTGTGTTAAAATTGCCATGTTTTTGGTGCTAATGAATCAAATACGTTGTTGACAAACGCTATTCTTTCGATGAAAGCTAAATGGTTAAAATATTTTTTTAATATTCCGGACTTGTGTTTAATTGCTAAATTGTTAGACCCACATATTAAAATGGATGGTTTGGAAGAATTGTTAAAACTTTACTATGATTCCTTGTATGCTAATTGTGAATTAGAAGTTAGACAACAAGCTTCTAACCCTAAAGACATAGTGATTACTACTTATAATCTCTTAATAGAACTTTTTAAAGAATATAGAAAACAACAAGGTATGAATGATGATCAACCTAGTGGTGATGATTGTTGTGGTAGTGGTGATAGTTCTAAAAAATGTGATGCTCTTGAAAAGTTTTATAATTTTTATGATGTTAGATCTCAAAAACGTGCACGAGCTCAATCAAATCTTTTTCAAGAACTTGATTCTTATTTTACTAACACTTTTGAGTTTGAAACAAGTGGAAGTATTTTTGATATTTTGAGGTGGTGGTCAAGTAGAACAAAATCCTTTCCCATTTTATCATTGATTGTAAGAGAAGTCTTTGCATCTCCCGCCTCTACGGTCGCCGTCGAACAAGCATTTAGCCTTGGTGGACTCACTTTGGATCCGACACGATCCAATTTAAGTGTGTCAAATTTAGAAAATTTATGTTTGTTTGATGATTGGTCAAAAGCGGAAAAATGGATTCAACATGTAAATGATGAAGATGTTAGGGATAATGAATTCAATACGGAGGGAAGCGAGTAAACAAAAAAAAGACATCACCATCCACCGAACTAAAGAGGTAAGTTGAGGTAAGTTAAGATAACTACGTGGACTTTGATTCCTTTCGATGATAGTAGGCAACTTAAATTTAAGTTCGAACTTAAAATTTCGAGTTGAACCCTAAATTTAAGCTCAAGTCCTTTTTTTACTTTTTTTCCCCTCTTTTATTTTGTTGTTCGTTAATTTGTAAAGTTTGTGTAATGAACAAATTTTAATAGTTATACATTTGTAATATATATGTTATAAGATTGTATGATTATAAATTTAAATTTATTGTAATGACTAATGATAAATGACAATTGACATTTGTTATTATATTTTTTTAAATAAACGTCTTTTATCAAGTTCAAGTGTTCAACATTCAAATTTCTAATTACATATATCATGTATTAATAATTAAATTAAAAATGCTAATATATTTAATAATAACAATAGTGCATTACAAAAAAAAGTAGCCGATTGTGTTTGTGATCCCATGGAAATCCAAATGTTGTGAAATTTGAAAAGAACAATAAAATTTCAAAAAAAAAAAATAGAACCGGCGGTTCCAAAACTATAACCTAAACCGTCTATACCCCGGTATGGTTTTGATTTCCCCTACCTTGGAACCGAAACCGGAACCGGAACCGGCGGTTCTGAACCTTGAAGTATTTAACTTGGTATATGATGCAGTTGAGAATAGAGACTATTTCATTTATTACATTCATGTCCTCTGAATTATGTTGATTAGCAAACTTGATATTATGCAGCTCACATTAAAAATCTCTCCACTATGCAACAACATCATACACATAAATTTGTAATTGCTACAAATAAATGATAAGATCTTCTTCCGATAATACATCTTATATGGAATATCATCTTTGTGATATTTCACACAAAATATTTAATTAAAATCCGGTGTATATTGTCTATTTATAAGTGTAAGGTACACATCAACACTTCTAACATATTCTACAAAAAAGAGAAATGAAATAGTTGTTCAGCAAAAAGAGAATATAGATGGTCAATATGCATGAAATCTCTTATTTACCCTTGAAAAAAATTATTGAAAACCAAAATCTGTCATCAAAGACAACACGCCTGAGTTATCAAATATAAATACAAGTAAAATGCATAATTTTGATCTGGATGATTAGGCATATCTCTATAAAGAACCCTGAGTCGACAGAGAGAGAAAAAATTCCTATATATATGCAAGTCGACAGAGAAAGAGAGAGAGAGAGGAGATGGGAAGAGAGAGAAAGAAGAATGTGCTGAAAGAATGCATCAAGAGCAGAAAGGCCATGTGTATTTTCATAGAATGGGTTTTTTTCAAAACTTTTTGCACGGGTCCCAATATTTCTCTCTCTAGGTCCTAGGGCACTCTCAATTAATGTAGGAATTTATTAGTATTAATTTCTCATGTGTCTAGAGTCGTGGTCTTTATTGTCTCTTTTCTTCCCTTTTTCTCTTTCTAACTTCTTTGTTTTTCAGGCTTTTGAATTAGAGCTGGATTATTGGAGTCCTGTCTTTATTTGGGCTCCCTTTTAATAATATAAAAAAAGTCATCATTATTTTAAGAGCAAATTAATAGAAAAATTGATGCGGTGAAATTTACGAAATTCACCAACTACTTAAATGGAAAGTATCAACTCAATGTATGAAGTGAGCATACAAACTATTTAAATGGAGAGTATCATTTCAGAGTATGATGTGAGTAATGTGATTGAAAGTTTAGGTGTGGAGGTTGGGGGCAGGGGCAGGGGCGGCCCTTGGGCGGGGTGCCGGACGAGTGCCCCCAAATATATATATATATATATATATATATATATATATATATATATATATATATATATATATATATATATATATATATATATATATATATATATATGTTTATTTATTTATTTATTTAATTAGTTATATATTTTAAAGTTGATTTATGTATATTGATGTTGAGTGGCATTGTTGGTAACAGACATGCACGAAAAAATTGAAACCAGCGGTTCCAACCAGAAAACCGCCAGTTTTAACCGGAACCAGAACCGAAACTGCCAGTTTACAAATCGTGAAAAATAAATTGGAATCGAATATCCACGGTTTGGTTTTAGTTCAAAATTTTCCAAAATTAGAACCGACGGTTCGAACTGGCGATTCTCAATTTTTCTTAGGTTCTCGGTTAACCATCGTTTTTATGATTTGTGATTAAACCTCCGATTCATGTATTTTTTTAACGGCGTGGATTAATTAACCGTTTGAGATCGACGGCTAAAAAAAGACCATTGGCCGGTCGGAACTGCCGGTTTCGGTTCGGGCGGGTAAATCGGCGGTTCAAAAATTGGGCTCCAAAATTTTTGAATTTGAAATTCTAACGTGCAGTCCAGATCTGTTGACCGTTGAAGATCGACGGACCAGATCACTCCACGAACTAGAAGTTTTCGATTTTTTTTTAAGGACTGAGATTTGTGATTCTTGAATTTTAAAATGGATGGATGAGATTATATGTGCACCTCTATAAATACCCCAAGTGTGGGATCAATTTGCTCACACCACAACACATCTCAACTCTCAAGCTTAACTCTCAATTCTCTCATTCTCATTTCTCATCTCATTACTCAAATTCAATCTTCAAGCTCTCAAGTCTCAACTATTCTCAATTTTAATTCCTAAGCTTTCATATCTTATTTCTCTTCCTACTTACTTTTGTGATATACTACTATACTAGTGTATTTTTAGTTCATCTTATTTCATATCTTGTTTCTTAGTTCATCTATCCTTCAATATCTAAAAAAAAAAGCCAAGAAGAGGTTCTTCATCCGATACCTCATCTTTTAAAGATAAAACCATGGCCAATACCTTTAATTGTCCTCCACTTCCACCACGACCACTTCCAACAACTCAAGAAGATTTTGAAAATTTTTCTTCGCAAGAAGAAATTCACCCTTATTTATATGATTTGAATTATAGTAATATACTTGGAGATGATATCGCCTCCGACAACAAGGATGATATCCAAGTTGAATCACAACAAATGGAGAGTGGAAGCGAAACAGAACCACAACCAACCTTGGGTGGAGAAGGTGGTTGGGAGGCGGAAGATCAACCGGAGGCGGAGGATCAACTCAAAGTTCCTCACAAGTGTTACGTTCCGATATATTTTCCATTCACTTCAAGAAAGAGGCGATTGTGAATTCAACAGAATTCAAAGTTATTTGCAACTATTGTGGTATTATTTATAAATTCAAGCATGGTGGAGGATATGGAACTTTCATCAAACATATTAATTCAAAGCATCCGGACAAGATTGGCATCTCAACCAGCCAAACACAAATAGGACGAGGATTCACGGGGTCTTCGGGAAAAGAAGGTTCTTCGGCTTCAGGTAACAATCGTTTAAATTTAATAAGCCTAATTATTTGAGATTATGCCTTAAACTTATGTGCACCAAATATTTTTCATTTAACTTTTCCGATAATATTTTTTTCAAGAGTGGGTCAATCTCTCCTTAAATCCTCAAGCACCACCATTGCATCGTAATAAAGTCAAAAATGGTGTTGCAAAATTCGTTGTGGAATATAAATTGGTTTTAAAGCAAATTTTAAATTCATTACCTTATAAAGTTTCTATATATTCGGATATTTGGAGTAATGCGTGGCAACGTGCGGATTATATGAGTATTACTTGTCATTGGATTGATAATACATGGAGTATGCAAAAAAGATTAATTGCTTATAGAAACTTTAATGTTCCTCATACCGCTGTAAATATTGCTCACAAAATTAGTACCATTTTGCAAGATTTAAATTTAGTTACAAAAATTTTTACTATTTCATTTGATAATGCTAGCATTAATACTGCTAGTTTAGAAAGTTTTATTGATATTTGCAAACCCACAATTGGTGGTAGATTTTTTCATGTTAGATGTATTTGTCATATATTGAATTTATGTGTTCAAGATGGTATATTTAAGTTTTTTGAAAGAATATATTGCTCATATTAAAGATGTTATATGGTATATAATGAGAAATCCTTCCGTGACTAAAAGATGGAAAATATATTGTATATCTATTAACATTAAACCTAAAAAAAATTCTTTAGATATTTCTACTCATTGAAATTCAACGTATAAAATGTTAAATGATTCTTTTGCGTATAAAGAACATATTTGTACTTTTTACTCACAAGATCCCGGTGGTCATTTGTTATTTGCTAATCAATAGAAAACGTGTACTACTTTATGTGAAGCTTTGCAAATTTTTAGTGAAGCTACGGAAGAATTATCCGGTGTTTATTATCCTACTTCAAATTTAGTTGTTGATAATTGTGTTAAAATTATCATGGTTTTTAGTGCTAATTATTCTAATCTGTTTTTGACAAATGCTATTCTTTCGATGAAAGCTAAATGGTTAAAATATTTTTTAATATTCCGGACTTGTGTTTAGTTGCTAAATTATTAGACCCATATACTAGAATCAGTGGTTTGGAAGAATTGTTAAAACTTTACTATGATTCCTTGTATGTTAATTTTGAATTAGAAGTTAGACAACAAGCTCCTAATCCTAAAGATATAGTGGTTACTACTTATAATCTCTTAAGAGAACTTTTTAAAGAATACAGAGAACAACAAGGTATGAATGATTATCAATCTAGTAGTGATGATAGTAGTGGTAGTGGTAATAGTTCTAAAAAATATGATGCGCTTGAAAAAATTTATAATTTTTATGATGCTAGATCTCAAAACGTGCACGGGCTCAATCTAATCCTTTTCTAGAACTTGATTCTTATTTTACTAACACTTTTGAGTTTGAAACAAGTGGAAGTACTTTTGATATTTTGAGATGGTGGTCAAGGAGAACTAAATCCTTTCCCATTTTATCATTGATTATAAGAGAGGTCTTTGCATCTCCCGCCTCTACGGTCGCCATCGAACAAGCATTTAGCCTTGGTGGACTCACTTTGGATTCGACACGATCCAATTTAAGTGTGTCAAATTTAGAAAATTTATATTTATTTGATGATTGGTCAAAAGCGGAAAAACAGATTCAACATGTAAATGATGAAGACGTTAGGGATGATGAATTCAATACGGAGGGAAGCGAGTAAACAAAAAAAAAGCCATCACCATCCACCGAGCCAAAGAGGTAAGTTAAGGTAACTACGTGGACTTTGATTCCTTTCGAGGATAGTAGGCAACTTAAATTTAAGTTTGAACATGAAATTTCGAGTTGAACCCTAAATTTAAGATCAAGTCCTTTTTTTTCCCTCTTTTATTTTGTTGTTTGTTAATTTGTAAAGTTTGTATAATGAACAAATTTTAATAGTTGTACATTTTGTAATATATATGTTATAAGATTGTATGATTATAAATTTAAATTTATTATAATGACTAATGATAAATGACAATTGACATTTGTTTTTTTTTTTTTAAATAAACATCTTTTATCAAGTTCAAGTGTTCAACATTCAAATTTCTAATTGCATATATCATGTATTAATAATTAAATTAAAAATGCTTAAATATTTAATAATAACAGTGAATTATAAAAAAAAATAGAAGCTAATTGTGTTTGTGATCCCACGGAAATCCAAATGTTGTGAAGTTTGAAAACAACAATAAAAATTCAAAAAAAAAACCGGAATCGGCGATTCCAAAACCGTAACCTAAATCATCTATACCCCAGTTCGATTTTGGTTTTCCCTACCTTGGAACTGGAACCGGCAGTTCCGAACCTTGAATAGTAAATATTTACCTTGGTATATGATGCAGTTGAGAATAGAGACTATTCCGCTTATTACATTCATGTCCTCTGGATTATGTTGATTAGTAAACTTGATATTATGCAGCTCACATTTAAAATCTCTCCACTATGCAACAACATCCCACACATAAATTTGTAATTGCTACAAATAAATGATAAGATCTTCTTCCGATAATACATCTTATATGGAATATATCATCTTTGTGATATTTCACACAAAATATTTAATTAAAATCTGGTGTATATTGTCTATTTATACGTGTAAGGTACACATCAACACTTCTAAGATATTCTACAAAAGAGAGAGATGAAAGAACTGTTCAGCAAAAAGAGAATATAATTGGTCAATATGCATGAAATCTCTTATTTACCCCTGAAAACAATTATTGAAAACCAAAATTTGTCATAAAAAACAACACGCCTGAGGAATCAAATACAAATACAAGTAAAGTGCGTAATTTTGATCTGGCTGATTAGGCATATCTCTGTAAAGAACCCAGAGTCGACAGAGAGAGAAAGAACCCCCTACAAATATGCAAGTCGACGGAGAGAGAGAGAGGAGATGGGAAGAGAGAGAAAGAAGAATGTGCTGAAAGGAAGCATCAAGAGCAGTAAAGGGTCATGTGTATTTTCGTAGAATGGTTTTTTTTTCAAAACTTTTTCCACGAGCCCCAATATTCTCTCTCTAGGTCCTAGGGTTCTCTCCATTAATAGAGGAATTTATTAGTGTTATTTTCTCATGTGTCTAGAGTAGTGGTCTTTATTGTCTCTTTTCCCAGCAATCTCTTCGGTGGCGGATGCAATTCTCTCGATCTTTTCGGTGTCGGATTTGATGAAATCAACGAGATGGTCTCGTCGGTGGGCACGACTTTTTCCAGCAAACCCTAAGGAGAGCTGTGGCCGAAAACCTCGTCGGAATTCTCTGTTTTCAATTTCTGAGTACATTGTTTTATGTTAGAATTTGGAAAATTTCTTTCTCTCTTTTTTTGGTAATAGATGGAATATGAAAACAGATTTATATGAAAGTAAAAAATAAATACAGGTTAAATTAAAGGGGATTGCTATTCACACCCCCAAAATTGCTTAACGTACCCCATTTATATTAAAAATTAAAATATCTTTCATAATAAGACATAAATATCCCAGTAAAATTATATAATTAAAATTAACTAGGAAATTAATTATCTACCTCATCTAACATGTTCATCGGGTGCTGTAAGCCTGTAACCGATCTAATCCCAGGATTATCTGCCTTATCTCTTCTTCACTACTCATCCTGTTAATGGAGAGTTATCAGTTTCCTCCCTTCTGTGTCATACTTCCTCGGTCTGCCTCTCTTCTTCTTCTTCCCCATCAAATCCCCATTTCTGCCACCACGACCACCGCTGCTCAACACGATGGCGCCACCACCCATCACTCCGCCGCAACCACTTCCATGGGGGAGGGTGTATCGCCATGTACCCTTCTCCATATTCACGTTCATACGCGGAACCACGCGATGGGCACCGGTCCAGCATAATCACCGACGTTCAACGGCAGAGAATCCAAAATCAAGTTACCACTCAACGACCCAAAATCCGTGCTCTGTTTGTCTTCAACCTCTATTTTTGTCTCGATTTGGGACATCCATTTCTGTCTCGATTTAATGAGCTCCGTTGATCAAATCACGAAATAAAGATTGTATTGGAAGATTGGTAGGTGAAACAAATGACGGTAGAAAGAATTCAAGAATTGTGTAATCAGAAAGAATTATAGATTTTAAAATTTCAGCTTTACTTTTTGGGTAGAGAATTGTTCAATTGAGTTCCCTCCATTTTTGGGGTTGGAAAGATGAAAGAAGAAAAAAAATCTATAAAATTCTTCATCATCATTGTTTCTGTTAATTGAATTTACCTAAGTTTTTAATTTTTTTCTGTTCACGAGATCGGAGAGGGTGTGAATTGCACGAGTGTTTTATTAATTAAAAGGTTAAATAGTTTTTTTTTTTTTTTTTTAAATTGAAAGGGTAAAATGATTTTAAAAAAAAGGTATGTTTGGTAATTTATGTATATATTTCTTAATTTCAATGTGGTACGTATAGTTTTTTTTTTTAAATTGAAAGGGTAAAATGATAAAAAAAAAAATTGGGTATGTTTAGTAATTTATGTATATATTTTTTAATTTCAATGGATATGTTTAGTAATTTGGATACGTTTAAAAATGTTGGGGGTTCATATGGTCGCGCCCTAAATTAAATATGGATATCCTACTCACAAAAATATGGTCTCACAAGAGAATTTGTCTTGAAGATATACTATTACATTTATCTAGAAACACGTGAAAATATAACGTAGTTTAATAGGGCATGAGATGTTTTGTGACACTTTGATGTGACATTTCTCATAACATCTTCTCATTGTACGATACTTGGCGGGGTGGAGTAATCAAATCTCTTAACCTAGGGTTTAGGGGTTGACTTAAGGTATAATTTTATTTCTTTCTCCTGCGTGTCACCCATCCAAATCCAACGAAGTATCACAAGAGATGTCACACAAAAGTAGCACAAAGCTCTACAGATATTTTCTTTTTCTTTTTTTAAAAAATTTAGTAATCATCTTAATACCAATACCACATTATATCTTAATACAATTACCACATTATATAAAATTTATAGAAGTATTAATATTATATAATACACATAAAAAAGAATAAAAAATGAGTTGATATTAGCTGTAGCTGGGTGCTAGGGTGCATCCATATGTGTATAACTTTTTGTTCTATTTTGTATACATGTTATTCTATTTTGTATATGTGTTTCTTAATAATTGTATACTTTTTCACACTAATTTTTTCATTAAAAAAACTAGCACCCATATGTGTATAACTTTTTATTTAATAGTGTATACATGTTTTTTAATAATTGTATATCTTTTTACACTCAATTTTTCATTAAAAAACTAACAATTAAATTGTATACATTTTTTTTTCATAATTGTACAGTATATTTTTATTTATATTTGTATAAATTTTTTAAATTGATTGCACCCTATCTTAAGGTACACTTGAATATACATTATAATAGCCCCCAGGGCATAGCTCAAGTGGTAGAGGGGAGGGTGGACAGGGTGGGGGTTCGAATCCTGCCTTTGGCATGGATTTGGCCCCTTGCAAGCACAAGTTTAACAGTGAGCCCTCCCTATAAGCCACTTGAGGCACATCCTGCGATTTACCTCCTCCACCAATCCCCAGGGCAGGGGCGGTGGGGGCCCCTAATGGTGGGGTACACCATTTTGAATATACATTATAATCAATAATCTTGACAATTTGCTACGAACACCCAATTTAACATTGAGCCCTCCCTATAAGCCACTTGAGGCACATCCTGCGATTTACCTCCTCCACCAATCCCCAGGGCAGGGGCGGTGGGGGCCCCTAATGGTGGGGTACACCATTTGAATATACATTATAATTAGCCTAAAAAATTTATCCGGAAGAAGAATACTATATGCAGAAGAAAAATCGATAAGGATGAAAGTATAAGACCAGCCTGACAATGATTGGTTCCAAGTTATGTTACCGGCCACAAATGGCCGCCAGTACCTTTACATTCAAACCCCTCCAACAGACTCTACTCCATCTCTCCTCATTCTCTCACTGTAACTACTCTGCTACTACTCTCAACGCTTTCCAATTCCACATTCCCCATGATTCTGCCGCCCTCCACGTCTCGCCCGCAAACCACGCACTCATTCTTCCCGAAACGACGTCATCCAGAGACACACCCGAAGAACCTTCTAGAAATGGTGTTCTCTCCGTTTCTGCTGCTCAATTTCGTTCAGGTTTTTCTTCATTTGCAGGAGCAAGTGAAGGGGATGTTCGAGAATCTCCTGATGGAAATATCGGTGGCAAGGACGCTTTCGAGAGAAGGGTTGTGTTGAAGGATAGGCATGCAAAGTCAGGATCGGATTCTAGAAGAAGAAGAGAAGTGGGTAATGGAGCGTCTTCTATGAGGTTTAAGAGTAAAAATGCGGTGAAAAATACCGAAAGTGCTGGTACTTTGAGGGATGGGGAGAATTCGAAGCAGAAGGGGAAGAGGGGGAAGAAATCTAAGGTTGTTGATTCGTTGAGGATTGGGTTGGATATGTGCTCGAAACGGGGCGATGTTATTGGTGCAATTAAACTGTATGATTTGGCTAAGAAGGAAGGGGTCAGGATTGGCCAATATCATTATGCTGTTCTTCTGTATCTTTGTTCATCTGCTGCAACTGGGATTGTGCACCCTGCAAAAAGTGGCAACAGTACTCGTAGTTTGAGGGAGAATTCATTGGATGGATTAAGCGAAATGGTGAAAAGTTCAGGAGAACTTGAGATGTTACATCTCAATGGTATTCCGGCTGATGAGGGAATTAGTGATTTTTTGGATGGAGAGGAGGATTTAGGCAATTCTTCGAATTATTCTGTGGAAATTTGCTCACAGAGTTTAGATGGTTTGGTTGAATCCATGAAGAAGACTTCCGATATCAGAAATGTAGATAAAGATTATGGAATCCTAGTTAGTGAAAACATGAAGCAAGTAGCACTCCGGAAAGGATTTGAAATATATGACGAAATGCGTTTGGAAAATATTGCTATGAATGAAGCAACATTTACATCTGTAGCCAGAATGGCTATGGCTATGGGTGATGGTGATATGGCATTTCAAATTGTAAAACAGATGAAGGAACAAGGTGTGAATCCCAGACTACGATCGTATGGCCCTGCTCTAGCTATTTTCTGCAGTAATGGAGATGTTGAGAATGCATTTAAGGTTGAAAAACATATGCTCGAAAACGGTGTTTATCCAGAGGAGCCTGAATTGGAAGCTCTTCTTAAAGTTAGTATAGAAACTGGGGAGAGTGCAAAGGTGTATGATGTATTGCATAAGCTCAGGACTAGTGTGAGGCAAGTCTCATCTACCACGGCAGATTTGATTGAGAAGTGGTTTGGGAGCAAAGTAGCTTCAAGAATCGGAAAAAGGAAATGGGATCAAGATTTGATCATCCGTGCAATGGAGAATGGAGGAGGTGGATGGCATGGAAAGGGTTGGTTGGGTCAAGGAAAATGGAACGTCTCCCGTACAACTGTTGGTCCTGATGGAGTGTGTAAATGCTGTGGTGAGAAATTGGTTACAATCGATCTTGATCCAGCTGAAACTGAGAATTTTGCAAAGTCTGTGGCATCTATTGCTGCACAGAGAGAAAAACATTCGAATTTTCAGAAATTTCAAGTATATATTTAGATTCAATATCTTCTTTTAGTATTATTTAGAGTTGTTTACAGTACATTTGAAAAGAAAATACCCACCCTTGCAGAACTGGCTTGACTATTATGGACCTTTCGAAGCAGTGGTGGATGCTGCAAATATTGGTCTTTACAGCCAAAGAAAATTTAAACCATCAAAGGCAAGTGCTGTGCTGTACAGATGTTGTAGTGAGTTTATATGTATATTATATTATGCCCCTAATTTCTTGTGGTTTGGCATGCTGTTATCAGGTCAATGCAGTCGTGAATGGAATTCGTCAGATGCTTCCTTCTAGAAAGTGGCCACTCATTGTTTTACATAATAGGCGAATTACTGGGGAGAAGATGAATGAACCTTTCAATAGAGCATTGATCGACAGGTGGACAGATGCTGATGCGCTCTATGCAACACCTACTGGATCAAATGATGATTGGTAACTTTAAACAATATGATACCAACAACATGTTTGTTTGAATACTCGGGAGTGTTCGGTCTCAACTTCAACAGAGAATAACTTTTGTTTCAGGTACTGGTTGTACGCAGCTATAAAATGCAAAAGCTTGATTGTGACAAATGATGAGATGAGAGATCACCTGTTTCAACTGTTGGGCAATGATTTTTTCCCCAAATGGAAAGAAAGGCATCAGGTGAGAGAGATTAACTATTTATTATAGGTCTGAGGAGCCTACTGATAAATTCAGCCAATACATAGTAATGAACTCCAGAGTTATCCATTTATGTTATGCCATTAGTGTAAGATGTTTTCCTGGATATATACTGGTACTACTCAAACTCTAGGAAATTAGTCCTGTAAATGTGTTCCAGCTCTACTACGTGCTCCTATTATTATAGGACGAAAAGATCACAAAGCTTTATCGTAGTATGTGTCTGTATTCATTCTCTCCATGGCTTTTAGGAAAGAGGAGAAAGGGTATTCAATGTAATTATCTGTTCTCACGCTTCTTGTAATTGCATTATACTTCTTGATGCTTTTTTATATGCTCTAATTTATTGAAACCTCTAGTCTTTTGTCTTCTGTTTATCAGTGAAGTAATGTCTTTCTTCTATATATAACAATTAGAAACCTAATTGGCTGCCATTAGACATTCTATTCTTTTATACTTTACATGTTCATTGATCTTAATTGGTGTTCTTTATTCTCACTGAAAGGTTCATTTCAGTTTTACTGAATCCGGTCCAATATTCCATATGCCACCTCCATGTTCTGTTGTTATACAGGTTAGCTGTTCTTAATTCTTACACGCTTGCTCATTTTCTCTGACTTGTTCAGGGCCTTACTGTGTCTGAGCTTAGACATGGAAAGGCTTGAACACGTGTGTGGGGTGTTATGCTTCAAACAAATAATCAAGATTAACAAATCAGACATTCAAGTTCGACCTTATATCACGCAAAAATGGCTTAAATTGTAAATATTCTTGAGGGATATAAACGTACAGTATTTTTATATTCTGAGTACTCCAAAATAATCCTCTCCATAATGCTGTCTCTATTACTTGCGAGTTTTCTTGACTCAGTGAGATTTTGAGAAATTTGATTAAAAAATTTTTCTATATTAAGTGATATTGCACATTAATTGAAAATGAGAACAACTCATTTAGAATGAAATCCTATCATCATATTATAAAAGTAAATATAATTGTATAATTTTTTTTTCCTTCGCTTAATCCATTGACTGCTATGCTCCACCGAATAAAAAAGATGGACTTTCCTTGATGAATTAAGACAATCACGTTATTTTAACAATTCAACTAATTTAAAGAGAAAACACATCTGCTGAGCGATGTTGAAGTTCTGTTTGAATTATTTTCGGTGAGTTAATCATCATTTAATTCGGAATAAATATTCAATTTAACCTTCAAATGATTTTTTTTTTCTTAATGAAAATAATTGTTACCAGCTTTTTTTGTGTCTTGGCAAATAGAAAATATGTATTCTTTTGATATTGTAGGAATCAGAGAAAGGTCACTGGCATGTCCCTATTGTATCAGAACTTGAAAAAGAGGATGAGAGGAAATGGTTATGCTGTTCTCGTGGAAAATCAAGCTTGACTAACCAAGATTCTTCAGATGAACAAAAAGGTAACTGTTAAATGGTGCAGAAAAATGAATTTTCCTTATGTTCTTGGTGCTACCCTCTAAACCTTGTCAAGTCTCTTCATATCAGTATTACTCAAGCAAATGCTTGACACTGCATATAATTGAGGGGAGGTTGATAGTTTAATTAAGAATCAGTTTGTTCGGTTATTAATAGCTAGCTTCATACTTTTCTTTAAGTTAAAAGATCCTCTGTATTTCATGAGAAATGCAAGTTAAGTAAACTGGCAAGTAAATAATTAAAGGAGATAGAATTTGCATTTTTTTGCAAGCTTCGAGTGCAAGTAAATTAAGGTCATCTTGTCGTCCATAGGTTTTTTCAATTGGGCCTCTGTGTCCCTTGTTATTAGTAAGAGATATTGGTCTTGCTCTGCTATAAGAATCTGCTTAATCATCAAAGATCTTAGAGGCACAGTTGAAAAAGGTCCATATGGTTTTCCAATTGTGCCTTAATTTCACCAGGTCCTATAAGTTCGTTCATATTATTGAAATAATCATTTTTAAAAGATTACATAATCCTTTTAATAGCTGCATCTCTCAAATTGAGCAATGTCTCGAATTCAAGCGCCTTGTTCCCAGTTACTCCAAAGAAGAAAGCACTGCAAGTTTGAATTTTCCTTTTCTACTTTTTTCAGTGTTACATAGGAAAGTGCCATCTTTTTGTAAGTTATATCATATAAAATCTCAAATGTTTCAGACCCCTTAATTATTCTACAATCTCAACTCAACCAAACTTCTTGCATAATGATGGTTATTTCAGTTATAAGCTTTACTTTCAACATAATCGTGTCATTATTTGGGTACTAGGTCATGATTTTCAAAATAAATAGACATAAATGCATCATTATCATATCTTTGGTAATGTGACATTCGTCCTGATGACTTGCACCTTCAACCACTGCCCTGCCTATGGTTAGCTCGGTTAATATGAGTCTCTTTCGTTTTATCTTGTGGGTGCTTTGTGTTATTTTATAGTTTGTGTTTAAAAGATGATCAGATTGAGCACAAGTTACTGTCTTCACAGAAGCTAGCCCTTCTCACCGGAAGAAGAGAGAAACGAGAAATGGGGTCACTGGACCCCTATTGGCTCGTGATCACAAGCATGATTGCAGCCTACATCAAGAAAGCTCAACTGAGTCCGAAAATGGTTCTTCAGTCCTTACACAACTTGAGTTTGCGGAAAAATACGGTGCCTGTGTGATTGATTTCCAAATTTAAGGGGATGTAACTGAGCCATTCCATTAAATGTTGAGCTCTATCTGTATGTATTTAAAAGGTCTTTTATATTCTATGATTAATATGGTGTGATTGAGGAAATTAGAATGGGGAGGTGGGTGGGGTATAGTAGGGGTTGCTTATCTCACTACGGAAAGATATTAGATACTACTCCCTCCGTTCCGGAGTTAAGTTCACCGACACTGTAGATACAGGGTTTAAGAAAAGTTATTTTTTGATCAACTTTATTGACTTTTGAAGGGTATTGTGGTATTTTTAGGTAATAAGTAAATTATAAAGTATGTTATGTGTGTTAGGTGATGGTGGTATTTTTGAAATTAAGATAACTTTTGAGGTTGTTGGTTAATGTGAAGTTTTTTTTTTTGGGTGGTGAACATAAGTATGGGACGGACGAAAACAGAAAGTATGAAGATAAGTATGAGACGGAGGGTGTACTATATAGTGCCTTCTAACATGAAATCACATGCACTACAACAAAGGGTGGAAATAGGCCATACTATTCGATAAAAGCTTATGACTCGACCCATTAACAACTCAACTTGGTTCATCTTCTTTCACAAACGTGCAAAGATTTGTGTATGATCGTTTCATATAATTTATTTCATAAGACGGATAAAAAGTGATAATATTTTTAATAAAAAATTATATTTAATTAATAAAAAGTGATAAAGTGTAGTAAATAATTCGCTATTTATAGTATAAATAAAAAATGTTAACATTTGAATGAAAAATGATATTTTTAAGGAAAAGTAAAAACTAATTACGAAAATTTCACCATAAGACTATTCCAAGACCACCCCCAATTAAAGAATAAAAATACGACATGACATGAGTTTTTCGTGTTCTTACCGTGTCGACATAATAATGACACGAATTCGATAAACCTAAACACTAACATACTAATTTTCATGTCATTTTTGTGTTGTGTCTAAAATTGTTGCTCGCAACCTCAAAAAGGTTTCTTGAGTGTTTGATTTATGAGCTGGTACAAAAATGGAAATTCTGAACAGGTCAAAATTGCTCTTTTTTATACTGCATGTATATTACTATTAAAAATTTTAAATCATAAAACTTATATACTCTTTTCATACTTATACACTGCATATATTAACTTACAAAAAGCTTTATGATTTTTTAAAATTAATATTGCAGTAGAGAAAATAATAATGAGAACGAAAATTTGAAAAATAATGATCTGAGGTAATGTGTGTTTTCACGTTTCTTTTTTTATAATTGGACCTTGCTATTTGGCTCAATTTGATCCGGATCAATAGTCTTTTAACTAGGTCCAATTTTTAACATTATTGCTAATTTAGTTTATTTGAGTTCATTAATTAGATTAATTAATTTTCTCCCATAAATAAAATATAACTAATTTAGATTATTTGAATATCTTATCTTGGTATTACTATTTTTTTTGTTTCTTTTATATTATATATATATTATATTTAAAATTAATTTTAACTAATAATTATTTATTTAAAAATGAAAAAAAGGCATGAACGATTTATTATTATGAACATAATATTTATGTTAATTAAATATTTTAGTTAAATTATTAATTTATATAATTACTACTCTCTCCATCCCACCGAAAGGTCCACATTTTACTATATTAGGCGTCACACTCAAATGTCTCCATTTTTCCTTTTTAATAAACTCGATTCATTTTACTTAACGAGCCCAATCGAGCTCGACTCGGCTCAAAAATTACTCGAGCGAACTCAAGCTCGTTCTTAGGATAATTTCTTTAAAAATTACTCGAGCGAACCATGTTGCAACACATCATATTCATAAAAATTATTTATAGTAGCATATTCACAATTAGTATACATAAAATAAGATATATAATTATTAATTTAATAATTATATATATATATATATATATATATATATATATATATATATATATATATATATATATATATATATATATATATATTTAATATACTAAATGAGAGATTAATTTTGATGAGGTGACATGTCCACAATTTTTCTCAATTATTTTAATTATTAATTATAATTTAATAAAGATAAACACATATTTTTATTTTAGGATTTATACATATTATCAAATAATTAAATTTAATTCTTAATTAATATTTAATGTAGATAAATACATAATTATTTTTAAGATAAATACAAATAATTATTTTAAATTTAATATAAAATATTAATAAAAAAGTATTTAATTTTCATTGCGTATGAATAAGGTCAAAAATATTTTTCTCCTACGTCTATTTCACTTCTGGCAGAAAATTTTTTCCCAGGTTTCTTTCGGTTTTAAAGAATTTACTGTATACAATTTATTTATTTAATTAATTTATTTTATTTTTATAAAAACTTTATTTTTTTTCTCTTATTATTGTCGTGAGATTTTTCTTAATATTTATTTATTATGTTACATATGATAATTTTATTGTTTTTATATAGAATTGTAAATTTTTAACATGTTAAGTTTTTATTTTATTATTTTTTAGGTGTGAGTGTTTTTTATTTTTATGTTATATTATAAATATGAACAATAAGACTATTTTTTTTATATTTTTTATTTCACGTTGAATCTCCATAATTATTGTCTATTAGTATATTTTAGTTATTAATTAAAATTTAATGTAGATAAAGATATATATTTATTTTTATTTAGTTTGATTAATGTATATAATAAATTTTATTATAATTTTTTATTAATAAAAATATTAATTTTAATAATTTTTTTAATTGTCATTCACTTTTTATTTTTATTTTTCTTACTAAGTTAATTATAATTTTTCTTTTAATTTCTCAATTTTTATTAATTATTAGGAGTATTAATTATTAACTAAATTTCATTTAATAATATACTGAATTTTTTTAAATTAATTATTTAACATTTATAAATATTTATAGAGACTGTACATTTATATATATTTTTTTAAATTATAACTTTAAAATCCGCATAATACACGGGATTTGCACTAGGTTATATATATATATATATATATATATATATATATATATATATATATATATATATATATATATATATATATATATATATATATATATATATATATATAAGTGTATATAATTATTAGTATATAAATATAATTTAATTATTAAAATTATAAATATAATTATTTACTAATAATTATGAACCCATTTATATTTTAAATATTAATATATATATATATATATATATATATATATATATTATATAATTTTGTTTAATTAATAATGATAATTAGATATAGATTAATATTTATATTATAATTAAAATTATTTTATAAGACAAGTAAAACAATTAATGCATCTCATTAGTTCAATTAATATGATAAATTCTTACTTAAGTTATAATAAAAGGGTAATTTAGTCTTTGAAGTTTGAACATTTTTTATTTTTCAAAACTTACCATAACAACCCAATTGATCCGGATCAATTTGATCCATTTACATTTATCTTTTATAATTAGTCAACTTTTTTTTAGGTTTGGATGTCTTATAACACTTTAGTGTGAAAAGTCAACGTAACCTTGGGACAAGTCACAGTGTCAATTTTTGAAGAGATGGCACAGTAGATCTCACACTAAAGTATTACGATTTATACTGCCTTCGATCACTAAATTACTCTGGCATGATCACATTTTTCACTCTTTGAATTCGAACACATACACAATGTAAGCTCAAGCAAACACTTTGCAAGTTATTTGCCTACTATGGCTGATCAGGTTATAAACTTTTGGTTATAGTGTGCATGTGTATACACATTGACCAAAGGCAATGGTATGATTTATTGTAAATGCTATTTACAAACTCTGCCTAAGTTAATACTGGTGGTGTGATATAGTACAACTACAAACTTCTCACTCATTAGAGGAGGTATATACTTTGCATATGAGCAGTCATTCTACAATCTAATCTTAGTCAATTCTACCTATAAAAAGTTTCAAATCTCTTTAAAAGTCATGAGTGATGCTGAAAAACTATACTGTAAGATCAACTCTTGACTTGTATGTTAACATAGGTTAGATTCTCTCATGCTAATCTTCCTGAAAATTGAATGCGAAAAATATCTTGCCTTTCAGAAAGTATTCGAGCCGATTGACATGGCTTGCAATGAAGCATGGAGCAGCACTTTCTTGTCCATAATCTCTTTCTGGTGATGATCTAACACACGTGTTCTATACGAGCGAAACCACTTTATCTGGGGCCAAAAGGCAACAAGACAACGATTTAAAACAAAGGAGTGTACATTAGTGAGACCAAGAATCATGTTTCATGGCTATGGATATACCAACCACTATATATCATATGTTGTGTGTTCAACAAATGGAAGGAATGGCAATATATGTATACCTTAATGACGAGGTGTTGGACTTCGCAAACCACCAATGTCGATTTTATCTATGTAAGAGAACATCTTGGCAGATTTGCTCGTGAGGTTCTCTTCTTCTCCCACATTGTAAGACTCTAGGTTGCTGGCAGATTTATGCTTCTTGATTTCTGTCTCAGGTGGCTCCATGTTCCAGCCCATGAAATCAGAAAGTGTCATTGCCGATGGTGCGTCTTCAGTGGAACTCAACTTCTCTGTCTCGTCTCCGGGGCTAGGAAAGCTCATCAATGTTGGTGAATCATTTGACTGATTCCGAGTTGCCACTGCCAGTGAAGGATCTTGAACCAGAGAATCGGCATATAAGACATCTTGAATACGAGACATCACTGTGTTGGCTAAGGTTTCCAATACTCTAGAGTAGCTCTCAAGAATGGACAAGCCTACATCCTAGTCAGAAAGAAACACATTAAGAAAACATATTTCAGTTAAGATTTACATCCTCTGCTGCACACAACAGAAGCTGTCGGGTTTCACAACAGTACTAGTACTTTGTATGGATCCAACAACAGCTGTTGTTGCACATCAGAGGATGTTGTACCAAGAATAAAAACAGAAGCTCCTTGTTTGTGTTCTTTTACTTTGTTGAACTGGATCTTGCTTATTTCAAGTGAGGATTGAGGGATCCCTGGGAATTGTTGTTTGAGTAGAAGCAAAATCGTCTCGGCTCTTTCTTCGAAAAGCTCCCTCTTCTCCAAGCTTATAGCTGAACCCCAAGAAGATTTGGCATCCTTGTAAACCATCTTTCTTTTCCATATCACAATTGATGCCTCAATTCTGTTCTTTAGATCAAGAACTGCATGCTCTGATGACAAGTCCATGGTGGAAAGAAGTTGTAGTGGATCAAAGAATTCAACAGTAATGCTTTTGTATATTAATTCACCAAGGCTCGCTCTACCGTTCTACGACAATAATCAAAATTCAAAACAAAATTTATATCATTCTTTGGAAAAGAAGTTTGCTGAAATGAGGATGCACAAATCAGAGTTGTTCACGGACCTTGGGGAGTGATTCAATATAGCTATCAGGGATATCCATATCTGCAAGAATTTGAGCATTTATTGCCATTGAAGCTTTCAAAACTTGATTTACTGCTTCCTTTTGCTTTTGCAAAAACTGTCGCGAATCTTCTGATAGCCCGTTCGGGGGAACTTTGATCGTAGGCAACCACCATTTGTCAGACCTTTGGACCCCTTTCTCCGACTCATCAGCATCTTTCGACACGTATTTGAATTCTTGCTCTTCCCCAAAGTTATCCAGGATATCCTGCTCAGTACCATTGCATGAGGATTACACAACACATTATGATGCAAATGAATATGCATCATTATATACACATAATGGAAACAAAGAAAGTATTGAGTTCACTTATTCCTTACAAGAAGCATGACATCAAGCTTTCTTAACGCTGGAACGTTAAGAAAAAGGTCTCTACGTTGTTGTGTCACCATTATCTATAAATAAAAAGAAAAAACAAGAACATCAACCCCTTTGGCTATGATCTTTGATAAAATTTCTGAGCAAATTCTTAGGATAAATGGCCTAAAATATTGAAAAATGATTAGCAATACCTCCATATGTGATCCATCCTTTGATTTCTGTTGGGAAGGAACAAATTCCACTATATAATCTGTAACAGACAACAGCCAATCGATTTCCTTTTTCCATCTAGCCTTTCTCTTTTCAGACATTGGCTCTAATCTGCACTGTTCTCCAAAAATAGAAGCTGGAAAGATTTTGATTAAATGAATGTCAAATGTATGTTTTAAACACATCAAGTAAAATGAAATTATGACCATTTCCAAATACATTAAATTGAATCCATTTTTCATAATTACCAGCAATATTGGTGATGGCATTTGAGAGGGCCAAAGCAGAAGAAACACCCTTTCCACCACCTGACATGTCCTCTCCCAAAAGCAACTTACAAAATTTTTCCTTCATCAACTCCATATCTACAAATAACTCAAATGATTTAAGTACATATATAATATAAGGAAGCAATGTAATGAGTTTGGTATACCTGAAGGAGGGTTATCTTTCTTAGGTGGGATGGGTGCCTCCTCAGCCAATGGAAGAGGAGGAGGTGGAGGAGAAACAGAAACAGGGCTTTTGTTGTCCAAAACAACATCTGCCTCTTCATCTGGAATTGGCAAAGATTCTGATGGGATTTCTTGCACAATCTGTGCCTTAACATCAGAGGTATCTCTTCCAAGTCCATTCTCATGAACAAAGTTATAAGCTTGTCTCACAGGATTTATATCAAACATCTTCCGGAAGTGGAAAGACCCCTTTTTCTGAATGCCCCTTTCTTCTTTGGCCATATTTTCTATTGTTTATTCCAATAACAATAATAACAATAATCAAGATTCACATACCATAACAATAAGGAACAGACAATACAAACAAAGAAAAACCCATTTTGAAATTGTGAATTAAGGGTTTTTCTAATCTTCCTTTGTTGAAAACATTATAATGAAAGGATTTATGATTTTGTTTCACTTTCTATTTTTGTGAAACATGTTTAATCACCGGAGATTGAGAGGAGCAGGTTGAAACATGAAAGAAAAGAAAAAAAGAAAAATAATTGAAAAAATAAAATAAAATAAAATAGTGACAATGTAAAATTTGATTTTCGGTTAAATGGTTGCACTTTTTAGCGCTTTCCAAGGAAAATGTATGTATATTTAACCAACCATCTTCAACTCTTTTCCCAACATTTTATTTTACCACAAATAATACTTTTATGGGATAATTTCATTTTTAATGACTTTGATTTTCTCTATTGACTTCTCAAAGTCCAGGATTTCTTGCCTATAGGATCCTAGCATGAAATCAGTGTATGTGCTGTGTGCATGCTTTCTTTGGAAGTGCAGTTTTTTTTTTTTTTGATAGAATTATAATTTGTCGAGTAATACTTGTCCATTATATTAAAGAAAAGTAACCCTCCTCTATTAATTTAAAAAAAACTTAAAATGATTGTATGAAAACTTGTGTGCAACCTACTACACTTGATTTGTTTATTGTAAAGGTAGAATTCATCAAATTGAAAAGGATAAAACTTATACTCCCTCCGTCCCACATTTATCTTCACACCCCAAAAAATGAAACTTCACACTAACCAACAATCTCAAAAGTTACCTTAATTTCAAAAATACCACTCTCACCTAACACACATAACATACTTTACAATTTATGTATTACTTAAAAATATCACAATATCCTTCAAAAGTCAATAAAGTTGGTCAAAAAGTAACTTTTCTTAAACTCTGTGTCTACAGTAAGTGCGAAGACAAATATGGGGACGGAGGGAGTATGTCCCTTGCTCGCAATACGTTTAGATTAGACACTCTACGAAAATTGTAACATTTAATATTAAATATTGTGCCCTTTGGTATAAAAGCTTATACTTTTAATTTTTTCAAAAAAAAAAAATGCTCAAATGATAATACCATTCATATATCAACCGACTTTTTCATTGAAAAACTAATATCCTTATGAATTAAAATGAATATCCTTTAAAGCATATGGAGAGATCAAGTCTTGAGCGGTTACAAGATTTATGAGTCTTTAAAGGACCAAGTCTTTTAGATCAAAAAATGAATTGAAGAGATTTATTGGAAGAATCACTCGAGGATTCTCAATAACAATCATAAGACAAATGAACTTCTTATTCTTATTTGACCCAGGTGATAGAGGCCATACAAGACAAGACATTGCCTCACCAAAAATATCTTAAAGTGGGATTAGCTACTGGATCGAGTTGAGTTAGAGGATTAAATTTACACCTTACTCTATATGGAAGGTCACATCTTAAATTTATAAATTCATACGGGCTAATTCTGTATCTTAACACTCTAAACTTCGAAAATAGGAAACTCTTGATTCACTTTCATTCATGATTTAATTACATTTTAATGGAACCACCATTCATTAATCATTCATTCTACTTCTTCAATTGAACAGAAAATGTAATGATTACCTATATAGAGAAAATTTGATAACAGAGAGGTGCAACATTTCCGCATGCGTCATTTAAGTGTAGTCTCATAATGGCCTAATGGCAGTTAAATGATTCAATTATGCAGTATTTTTTGTTGGAGGTTTAAGTAGATTTTAAAAATCATAAATACTCCATCAGTCCTAGGTATTTTTACTCGTTTATACAGGCACGTGAATTAAAAATTATTTTTTTTAATATATAATTTCAGAAAAAATAGGGATAAATTGGTAATATTGAGTGAAAAAGTAAATAAAGTAATTAGGAATTATTATGGGTATTATATCCTTCACGCCTATTGGACCGGAAGCCCAACAAGCTAGTGCATTAGGAGAAAGGAGCCCAGCTACAAAGAGGTCCAAGAAGGAAGAGAAGGACAAATCAAGGGCTGACAGAGACCCAAACAGGAAGGCCCAGGCCCAAAAGATACACCTTAGAGAAGAACCAAGAAGAGGTCCTAAAGATGAGCCCATCATCAAAGGCTAAGGAAGCCCAGGAAGATGAGTCCAGGAAAAGGCCAAAGAGCAGAAAGCCCACGGAAAGGACATAAGACCGAGACCCCTTAGCAGAACACCCCGGCTCCAAAACCGAGGGGGATGTCCAAGAGCTCGGACGAATACCAGAATCTCTGGAATCGACCCACCCGAGATAGAGAGGATCATCAGAGCGGCTGGAGAAAGTACATACAAGACTGAAGGAACAACTAGTGGTGACATGCAAGAAGATAAGAATAACGGTAAGAAAGGATATCTTGGACAATACTCTCGGACTAGTGGGCAAGAACAACAGGCACGTCTTTTTTCGTTTCACCAATGAGAGGTAAGCAAAGGATAGGGAAAGACCTGTTGCACTCTGCAAGACATCAGGTGGCCCTTTGCACCAGCTGCAAAAAGTCGTCGGTGTACCAACAGCCTCCATTGATGGCAGCTTGTCTTCATCTAGGTGGCACGACGGGATTGGACAATCGTTAGGGTTTTGTTGGTAGTATAAATAGCTTCTCTCACAAGAGAGAAGTAGGTCACTCATTCTCAAACTTGACATTACACTTGTAATTGGGAGAGTTCTATGAGTGTTGTTCTTGTGGAGAGTAATAAAAATGGATTAAGTTCTTTGGTGGGAATTTGGTTTTTGGTTAGCTTTGATTGTTTATTTTATTGTCTCACTTTGTTTGATTGTGATCGTTCTTAGCTCAGTTACAGAATAATCCCTGTTTCTTAATTATAAATTAACTAGCCAAGAACACGCATCAACAGTTGGTGCCGTCTGTGGGAATGCTACATTTAGCTGTTCTTGTTCTTCTTTTTTTAATTGTTTGTTCGGTTCTAGTTATCCGATAAAAATTTCTTAGATCCCTGTTCTATTTTCCTAGTTTGGAGATGGGGGGAGAAGGATTTACAACTCTCAGAAATGAAGAAAGGGGGGAATGTTCCAGGGCTCAACGGCATGTGACAAGAAGTGGAAATAATGTACAAATCAGTGCTCCGGCATCAGAAGTGCCCACTTCGGAGAGGTTTATTCCTGTCCCAAATTTAGGCGACCCCCAAAAAACAAAATAGATGAATGAAAAAATTCGAAGGGTAATCGATGAGTACACAGCGAAAGCTCCCCCGGTTCAACTGGAGAGGTTGAGCTTTAGCAGTCCTCACAGGGGGAGCCATGGCGATCTGCGGGAGGATCTCAAGAGAAGGAAGGACGCCAGGAAAGAACACAGCGGAGGAGATGCAAGAGAAACTATCAATTTTATATGGAAGATGAACGCCGGAGAAAGAGAGAGCGTGAACAAAACTCTGGCAGAAGAAAGACGCAGTAAATATCTCTGCCGACCGAAAATGGGAGCCTAAAGGCAACCACAACTTGGAAGGAATCAGGGGACGAGAAATCCCCCACCCCAGGAGGTGTCCATGGGGAAAGACGCTTGGAGACAACCACGGTCCAGACGAAATCAAGAGGCCGAGCACCCCCTGCCAAGGGAAAGGCAAAGGGAAGAAGGATCCTACCAGCCTCATCTGCAAAACCAAAGGAGAGGTCGACCCGCAACCCAAGAAGTGCCAATGGAAGACAAAGCCCCACGAAGAACACCATCTGTTTCACAAAGAAGGCATAATCGGGGCAGAAGGCCAAGGAATCAAATATCCTATTCATCTTCAGCACCGTACTCACATGTGAGCCGAGATCCTTCATGGAAAGATCTACCCACGACTGAGCTATCCTTACCACGAAACAGGAGGAGCAGGAGACCTACCTCACGAGGAGGGGCGAGACGGATGGAGACCCAGGCAGAAATGTGGTCGGAGAATAGAGAAGCATTTCCGAATGCCCCAACCAGGGACTTACAAGCCTTGATAAACGAGAAAGTAAACAAACACTTCGCGGATCTAGAAAGGAAGATGTCAGTAACGGAAGAAGTCCTCCAACAGGCTGTGGCTCCCTCACCTTTCATGGCGGAAATCAGTAATGCCCCTCGGCAACAGGGAGTCAAGTTCCCCTCAAGTTTAATTTTCAATTGTGATTACGATCCTTATTCTCATATCGAAAAGTACCTGATGTGAATGAGGGCTCAAGGCGTGAATGAGGTCACACTGTGCAGGATATTCCCTCTGACCCTGGGAAACAAGGCCCACGTCTGGTTTAGAGTGGTTCCGACAGCATCCATCAAAGGCTGGGGAGAGCTGATGGAAGCGTTTTTGATGCAGTATTCATACCTTGGGGCCCCTAAAGAACCGAAACATAAACTTGCCAACATTCACCAGGGATCGACAAAAAGCTTGCAGGATTTTTTAAAAAGGTTCAACGAATAGAGGTCAATGGGAGAAGTTATGTGGGACGAAGCGTGCCTCATCATGGTGATGGGGGCACTTCACCCAAAAACTAGCTTGTGGAAAGCTGTACAGTTAAAGCCACCCGTGTCCTACGTTACCTTCTCGGTTATGGAAAATGAATATATCCAAGCCGAGGACATTTCCAAGATGGCGAAGAAGGCGAGCAACCAAAGCACTTCAGCAGAGCCGGGCAAGAAAAAGTAAGCACGGGAGGGACAAAGGAATATAAAACACCTACTACATTCAAACCTTTCACAGAAGATACCGAGGTGCAACAAATATATGAGGAGCTGAAGTCGGGCACGAATCTAAACGTGGCCGAGGTCTTCTACTACGTAAAGGATCAGCAGATCATTCAGACACCAAAGCCTGTATTACGAACATCAGAACTCACCAATCCTCAGAAATATTTCATGTATCACCTGACGCATGGACACAACACCGATCAGTGCCGAGACTTAATCATAAAATTATGGAAGCTATTCAAGGAAAGGAAGTTGAGAGGAATGCTATAGGCCCCGAGGCCGAGGGTTTATAGGAGGGACGCTAATCTTCCTCCCCCTCCGGATTGACAGAGGTCCCCGGACAGAGGAAGGAATGGAGGAGCGATGCCTCTACCCCCTCCACCTCTAGGCCGACCGCCGGTGTTCGATAGGATAGGAGAACAAGCTCTGAGGGGAGACAGACCTGAGAAAATACACATCATAGAACCTGTAGAGGAGATCCCTTACGCCAGAACCTCTCAGGCGCTCACCACATCATCAAAAAGGAGGAAGGCAGAGCTGAGAGACTTGAGCCAATAAATCCTTCAAATATGGTCATTGACTTCAGAGACGAGAAGGATAACAGAAGCCGACATCATCTTCATAGAGATGGATTTCTATGGGGTAAGTACTTCTCTCTTTGACCACCATTTAGTCATTTCGCATATGCTGTCAGGAGTCAAAGTGCATAGATGTCTAGTAGATATGGGTGCGTATGCCAATATAATCTTTAAAGAGGTATTTAAAAACTTGGGGAGAGAGAGTCACCACAAGGTGAGGCCTTGTGGTGACGAAATCAAAGGATTTGGCAATTCATTGACCAGGCCGACCATGGAAGTTGACTTATCCGTCCAGTTGGAAGGCTCAAAACGGAAAGAGTTGAATGCAGAAACAGCTAACGTTCAAGGTTGTTGATCAGGCCTCTACATACAACTGTATCCTAGGGCACTCGTTAATCCATGCCTTCAGAGCTATCCCGTCCACCCTTCATCAATGCCTCAAGTTTGTCACAGCGGACGGCAAGGTAGCGACGGTGATAGGAAATCAAAGGAGGACAAGAGAGTGTTCATTCATAGAAAAAGTAGAGGGCTTGAGCTACCATGACAAGGATTATGAGATGCTAAATTTTGAAGATATCATGAAAGGGGGAGAGTCATGAAATACAAATGGGAATCAAAGAACCACGAGAAGAGGAGCAAAGGGAGAATGAACCAGGTGTGGTCGTGGAAATTGAGGAATGGAGAGAAGGAAAGAAACAAGGGAATAATGTGCTCCTCATGATAAGCGAAGTCCAGCCAAATCCGATAGATCAGGAAATGGAAAAGGGGAAGAAAGTGGCAAAGGAGCCGAAGCAAAAGTCATTGACACCCGATGAGGATCAGATAACAAACATACAAGAAGGAGCCTCGGCGGAAAGAAGGACAGAGGTGGTTCAGCTGGATCCAGAGAATGCGGATATCAAAGTTAAGATCAGGACAGAATGGGAAAGCAAATTCAAGGAAGAACTGACCCAACTACTAAAAGAGAATTTGGACGTATTCGCATGGAACCCGAACGAAACACCGGGGGTACATCCGAAATACGCTTGTTACAGATTAAACATCGACCCCAGCATCCCATCATTTCACCAGAAGAAGAAAAAATTTAGCCCAGAGAAGAACGTGACTATGGAATTGGAAGTGCATAAGATGTTGGCGAATGGAAGAATCAGCGAATGCAAATACCCGATAAGGGTGCAAAATCCGGTTATGGTAAAAAAGAAAGAAGGGTTGTGGAGATTGTGCATCGACTTCATAGATCTAAACAAAGCATGCCCCAAGGATAGTTACCCCCTCCCATCAATTGACCAGATGGTCGATGCCACGGCAGAACACGAAGTTATGAGCTTCATGGATGCATTCTCAGGATACCATCAGATCCTAATGCACCCAGAAGACAAGGTGAATACAGTTTTCTTCTGTAGAAATAGAGTCTACGAATAGAACAACATGCCATTCGGTCTGAGGAACGCGGGCGCCACCTACCAAAGATTGGTAAACAAGATGTTTGAAGGAGAGATCGGGAAGATAGTTGAGGTATACGTGGATGATACCATGGTGAAAATCTTAGAAAGAATGGACCATTTCGATCACTTAAAGAGAGTGTTCAGAATCTTCCGACATTATGGAATGAAGTTAAACCCGAAGAAGTGTACGTTCGGAGTGAGCAAGGGGAGCTTCCTCGGATACTTGGTTAGTTCGAGGGGAATCGAGATGAATCCAGAGAAAGTGGAAGCGATCCTAAAGATGGATCCCCCGGGGCACATGAAAGAGGCTCAGAACCTGACAGGTAGGCTGGCCGCCTTGAATAGATTCATGTCGAAAGCATCAGATAAGTGCAAGCCTTTCTTCGACGTCATAAAAAAGGCCAAGTTTAAATGGACAGAGGAGTGTGGAAAAGCATTTGATGAGATAAAAAAGGAACTATCGGATCCCATGATTCTCTCTAAACCATCACTAAGTGAAACACTGCAGCTGTATCTAGCAGTGTCGGAAATGGCGATCACTTCAGTACTGGTCAAAATGGAGGAGAAGAATAAAAAATCGATATACTTCGTAAGCCAATCTTTTAGGGATGCGGAACTCAGGTATTCGGTAATGGAGAAAGTACCCTACGCTCTTGTTATGAGTTCGAGAAAGCTAAGATCATATTTCATGGAGCATACCATAGAGGAGCTGACGACATTTCCATTGAGACAAGTACTCCAGAGGACGGATGTAGCTGGAAGATTGCTCAAGTGGTCCGTTGAATTGGGACAATTTGATATCGCATACCTGCCGATGAACGCGGTCAAGGGATAGGTCATGGCCAATTTCATAGTAGAGCTAACTTTTGTTACGCCAAGCGGAGAAGAAAGGAGAAAACCCTGGGTGATGCATGTGGATGGATCAGTCACAGCATCAGCTTCAGGAGCCGAAATCATCATCCAAGCCCCATCTGGAGAGACCTTCTCAATGGCAGTCAGGTTTGATTTCCTGGCTACTAACAACGAGGCAGAGTACGAAGCCTTACTAAATGGATTAAGAATGGCATTAGCTATGGGCGCTAACGAGTTACTAGTTTATAGCGATTCTCAGTTGGTAGTGAATCAGGTGCAAGGGGAATACGAAGCTAAAGACGACCAGATGAGCCACTACCGAGAATTAGCCGCTAGTATACTACAGAGATTCAAGCATGTATTTCTAAAGTGTATTGATTGGAGGGAGAACATAGGGGCGGATACATTAGCCAAGCTGGCCACGACATCAAATGCAGAAGACCTCAACAACATCAACATTGTGAAGCAGGAAAAGCCATCTGATACCAGTGTTTGGGTCTTAACTGACCAACCTTCCGAAGAGTCATGGATGACCCCAATCAGAAACTATCTGGAAATAGGGTTAACCCCTTCGGATAATAATAAAGCCCATCGGATAAGACTCAGATCGGCGAGATATGTGTTGATCGAGGGGAAGCTATACCAAGAGGGGATATTCATCCCCACTTCTGAAATGCTTGAATCCAGAAGAGGCGAAGTATGTGTTGGCAGAGATACACGAGGGCATATGCGGGAACCATACGGGCGGAATCGCTTTGGTCCATAAGGTGATCAGACAGGGGTACTTCTGGCCAACACTAAAAAAAGATGCCACTCAGTACGCACGAGCCTGTGCTACCTGTCAAAGGTTAGCACCGATTATAAGAATGCCCTCGGAGCAATTAACATCAGTTTTTAGCCCTTGGCCATTCACAAAGTGGGGGATTGATTTGATAGGACCACTACCTACCGGGAAAGGCGGAGTCAAGTTTGTTATAATGGCAGTAGATTACTTTACGAAATGGGCAGAGGCCAAGGCCTTGGCGACTATCATGGAGGCTAGAGTAGAGAAGTTTATCTGGGAGAATATAGTTTGTCACTTCGGCATACCCTACGCAATTGTCACAGACAATGGCAAACAATTCGACAGTGCAAAGTTGAGAAAGTTCTGCGAGGACTACGATATCAAAAATGGTCTTCTACACCATACCATCCTCAGTCCAATGGCCAGGTCGAGGCCGTGAATAAGATAATCAAACATACTCTGAAGGCGAGACTAGAAAAGTTGGACGGGAGTTGGCCAGAAGAATTACAGAGGGTTTTATGTGTTGATGCTTAGATCGTTTGGTTAACGTGACCCGTTAGAATATCATGCGTTTCTATCACAGCGGAAGCAATAAATCATAGAAACGATTACCGTTCACAGGGTATGTTGATGAAGATTGATTCTCGCAGGCAGTCTGCGCAGTCCCACAATAATGGCCATAACTTCTTTTTCTGATGTCGGAATTGAGTGATCTTTGCGCTCAGATGATCCTCTCTTCGACGGCTTTCCATCAGTATATAATACATCAAAATCGGAGAACTATACGATTTTATATGAATTTTGTAACATGATGAACTGCAGCAGCAAACGACCTTCCGGTCTTCTGCCGTATGTCCCAAGTCCGATCTCGACGTTGTGTGGGCGACGATCTACGAGACCTCCTCAATCTGCTCTCAACCCTCATCACACGTGAATAATGAATTAGATTAGATTCGATTAGATTAGGGTTCCAGATAAACTGAGGTGACTTATATACATGGGCTACAGCAGGGACCAGGAGGCGAAATTGGGTTGGGCCTCCATTGGGCTTAAGTATCCAAGCTTAGCCCAAAGCTTATACTTAAGTCCAATAATAATAATATATCCACTAAAATATTATTACTGCACTACCATATCAATCCCAAAATTACGTTTTGGGCTCCTTCTTATTATGAGCCCGTTAGTCTCCCCATGTTTAAGATATACAATGTCCATTAATTAATTATGTTACTAACAACTAAATTAATTAATATCTTATCCAAGAGTAGTACCACTTAACCTCATTATCATGCCGGAATAAATTCCACCTGCAGGGTTTACATGATAATCCTTATGAGCTCCTCAAGGGGACATCATCAACCTATGACGGACACGGATTCCTTCTACAATCAACAGCACACCATAGAGACAGCACTACTTCCCAACTCATCGAGTTTGTTGATTTAATTACATGTGAATCTCATCCATTGATGAATCAAAGAAATACATACTACCCTACGTGTCGAGGTTATTGTATAGGGATTAAGAGCACGAACTTCCATAATAACTGAGATCAAGTTCTCCTATAAGTCAGTATAAGTCGAACGATCTCAAGCGGTCCTGCTCAATACACACAAGTGCACTAATGTGATTCTATAGCCAAGACAAGCTAATACCAAACCACACTACAACCATCCCGATAGAGAGTCCCCGTCTATCTCGGTTGTGAGCATCTGTTTATACTTTATAAGGAAACCGATAATATGATCTTCCGCGTGTTGTCGCACAACATATTATCTACAGTATAAAGTAAGTGGACTATTGCATCGAACATATAAATAAATTATAAGATGCAATTATTTGATCATATGATTCTCATTTCAAATTAATTATTATAACATTGTTCATATAAAAAACTAGACTTTTAGTATACAATCCAACAATCTCCCACTTATACTAAAAGACTATGCTGTCATGTCTTCTGCCATACATCTGATTTCCACTCCCACTACACGACCATTAAAAGCTCTCGCCTTAATATCCTTGTAAATGGATTTACTAGGTCATCATCCGATGCAATCTAGGCGACAACAACCTTCCCCTCATTATACGATTTCTCGTAACAGGTGGTACTTGCACTCCATGTGTTTAATTGTCTTATGGGCTCGTGATTCCTTCAAGTTTGCAACTGCACCAATATCATCAATATAAATTGTGATATCCTTGGGCAAACTTAGAAACACTTCGAAGTCCATCTTGAAGTTTCTAGAGTCATACAGTTACTTTGGCTGCCTCATAGGCTCCAATTTATCATCTTTCCATGATGGAGTCCGGAGTCTGAAATATATTTCTATATAACACTCCTCCACATTATGACTCGACTTCCTAAAATTAAATGCATAACCTTTGAGGTAGATTTACTGCTGTCCCTATCTGATTTGAAAAATCTGAATCTATGTAACCCATAAGAATCAGTGAATCTGTTCGGTAAGCCCACATATAGTTTCTAGTCCTTTTCAGGTACATAAGTATATGTCTTACCACAGTTCAACATTCTTATTTTGAGTTACCTTGATACCCACTGTTCATGCCATCGGCAAAACAGATATCCAATCTCGTGCATAGCATTCCTTAGATTAAGCTTCCTCATTTGCCGAAGCATAAGGAACCGCTTTCATCTTCTTTATCTACTTTTGTGTCACAAGACACATTCACTTAGATAAATTCACATGCTAAACGAGTAAGGATCGTATCATTATATGAAACTTGAGATAAGCATAACATCCTTTCTTGTGATCCGTATTACCGTGATCAAAAGGATATTTTTGTTCTTCTTAAGTCCTTCATCTCATACCACTTTATCAACCATACCCATACGCCCGACAATACTCTTTCATTGTGTCCAATGAGCAAGATACTATCTACGTATAGTACAAGAAATACCATCACGTTTCCATCACTCTTTTCAATACACAAGACCCATCCGATCATTGATTAGATCCATGTCACTGGATTACCTCATCAAAATGGATGTTTCATGATCTTGAAGCTTGCTTTAGTCCATGAATGGATACTTTTAAGCTTACTATCACAATGCTCTTAGCTTTTTACAATGAATCACTCTGGTTGCTTCACATAGATGTTTCCCTTAAGACTTCCATTTAGGAAAGCTGTCTCGACATCTATTTGCTATCCCTCATATTTCATATGAGTAGCAACAAATAAAAGAGTTTTCTAACTTGTAGTGCTTCATCGTATCCGTGGGTCCATTTCATGTTTTCTAGGGACCAAGTCTCACGATTTTCCTAAAACATGTATCTTACAGGTTGTCGAAGAACCCTCCTACAACGACAAGGCACTACATGCAATTGTGTATCAGACATGACACGCGTTGCAGTTTACCTTGTGGTATATCCTCTTGTATACTTGGTACTTATACTTTGTGTTTTTCCCTCTCACTTCCTTTAGAACAATTTATACATGAGTTTATGATTTAATACATAGTCTCTTTCCAAAAATCTAGTGTTTGTGTTAACAATCACCCTTCGATCTTTTAGACTAAATAAATCACCTTTATTTTTATAGCATATCCCACAAACAAACAAACATTCATACGAATGACTGTTTCTAGGGCATACCCATAAAATGAATTTAGTAATTCCAAATAATTCATCATCCATCTAATCATTTCCACAAGAGTACTACACCTTCTATCCACCACACCATTCAGTTGGAGCATGCCCGGTGTAAACAATTTGAGATTTAATCTCAACCTCTGATTAATAGCTCTTAATTATCCTAAGAGGTTCTCGCCATACGATTAATCCGTAATGACTTGATATATTTTCCATGACGCTTCACTGTACCAGCCTTGCAATTCTTGAATTAATCAAAGAACTTATACATGCAGTCCATCAAATAAATATATCGGTATCTAGAATAATCATCGATTGACGAATATTCATAACCACCTCTCGTCCGAATAATCTTAGGATCGCTTAAATCAGAATGAACTAATTCCAGCATATATGTCTTTGGCTCTACTCCCCATTGCCTTGAAAAGCAATTAATCATTTTTACTTCCAAGTAAGACTCGCAAGTCCGATAGTTTTCACTTCAGATAAACCTTACGGTCCATCTGCTATCAACTTTTGAATCCTACTCAAGTAAAATGATCTAGTCTTAGACGCCAAATGCATGTTTAGTTTATCTCCGAAGGTTACTTTCTCTTACTAAGATCAGAAGATGCATTATTAATTACTATTTGTTGCATCTGTGGAATATACATGATTTAAGAGTATACAAATTGTCCATCAACGTACCATAACAGATTACAACTCTATCCTTCATTATAATGACCATGTCATTTAAATGAAATGGAGTATCCATCTATTAATGCATAGAAACCGAAATCAAATTCTTTCTATGAAAATGTATGTAAAGATAATTTCACAAAATCAAATGTCTACTCATATCATTAGATAAATAAACAACTCCCACTGCAATAGCCACCACTCTTGTAGTTTTACCCATGTCTATAACAATCTTATCCTCACTTAGTAATAAACATTCAGTGATTCCAGTATCTACACACTTCGTGTCAGTAGATGCCATCACTAATCATGTTTAAACAACTAGCAAGTAAGATTCTATCCTTGTTCACTCCTTTTATGAAATTGGATTTCCTTTACCACATGTTTTGTCAGAAGTTTTCCACCATATACAACCTCTTGTAATTCAGGAGAAACTTACTCAAAACATCTAGGCAATTATGAAGAATAAAATTGACTTAGGTTTCCCCTTCAACTTCTATTCCATGTAGTTCCAATTTATTCATCAAATTCAATCATGACCTACCGCCTTTTAAATTACTCAAGTATCCGAAGAGTTACATGAGACCATCATATTTCTATGAACCTCTCATCTCTTCACTAGAGACTTTAATAGGCATCATGAGACGTCCTTTGTGAGAACACACATGTATTTTCTTAAGCAGTAAAATTCAAAATCAAGATTCTTTTCTAATCATCTAATTTGGACAAGTAAATATAATTTCTTTTAGTTAATAATAAGTGAGATAAAACCATTTGAAAATCAGAGAATCACAAATAAATATACCAATCAAATCTTCGAATTTTATCCTTTTATATTGATTCCCTCAAAACAATATAAAATAAAATTCACCGACATCTCAAGCACCGTGAGTCTGCAAGCCACGTTAGTGTGGACGTTTACAAACCCGAACATTTACAAGAGAAGGTTTTACCCATTAATTTCATTTGTCAACCTAACTTTATGACAAAATAATTAATAGTCGGTTCCTCTTTAGCCATGCAAATAATAGCAGTGACTCCGTTGGGGAGGATACTAATTATTTACACCTAAGTGTACATCATTATTTGATCCCAAGTCTGCTGCCCAAGCTTATATGTCTTACTGTTGGAGAAGTATACATGCGCTCAGATAACTTCCTATAACCATCAATTATATGAGTTTGTACCAGTGAACCGCATATAAACTCATCCTTTAGGGAGGAAGGCACTATAGCCAACGCGCAAGTCCATATGCATCACATTACAAACAATAATTATTTAAAGAAGCCTGTACTAGTGATCCGTGAATAAACTCATCCGTTAGGGAGGAAGACTCTATTGCCAACGTGCAAGTTTACCCACATCACTTACAAACCAATAATGGAGGCCGCGGGAATTAATTACCAATCCCCTCTCCCACTTAGTTATTTAAGACCGAGGGTTTTTACATGCATATAATATTTCAGAATAAAATATGCAACCTAGCATGCTCATACTTCCAAATATATAACAATAATTGACCAATAAAACAATTATAGCAGTTATATATAAGGAAATAAATTGCCAAAAATAAGTTGACTTGATCAACACTCCAACATACATGCATATAATATACCAAATATAATACGCAATCTAGCATGCTTCTATTTAAGACAATAAATCATAGAGAATCATGCATACATATATAACAATAATCAATTAATAAATCAATTATAACAGTTATATAACAGCGAATTCGATTGTTCACCACCAATTACGAATGCGGACAACTGCGATGGGGATCGACCTCCCAGCAGCCTGCTCCACCACTCTGGCACCCTGCCCGATCATATTGTGAAGACTCACGCGGAACCTGATGCAGACCAGTCGAACTTGATGCAAACCCGCTCGAACCTGGTGTAGAGTCGATCAAATCTGATGCAGACCAATCGAACCTGATGTGAATTCGCTCGAACCTGGTGCAGCATTGATCAAACCTGATGCAGACCAATCGAACCTGATGCAGACCCGCTCGAACCTGGTGCAGCATCGATCGAACCTGATGCAGACCAATCAAACCTGATGCAAATCCGCTCGAACCTGGTGCATCATCGATCGAACCTGATGCAGACCAATCGAACCTGATGCAAATCCGCTCAAACCTGGTGCAACATCGATCGAACCTGATGCAGACCAATCGAACCTGATGCAGACCCGCTCGAACCTGGTGCAGCATCGATCGAACCTGATGCAGACCAATCGAACCTGATGCAAATCCGCTCGAACCTGGTGCAACATCGATCGAACCTGATGCAAACCAATCGAACCTGATGCAAATCCGCTCGAATTATCGCTCGTCCAAGGGCCTACTTGCACGGAACCAAGTTCAGCCCAACGCGCAACATCAAACTACACCAACTGTCGTTCAGGGTTAGAAACTGTAGGAACAAGGGATCCAATCTCCACCGTCCAGAATCTACGCCTATAAGTTTTGAACATGCTGTCCAAATTACAGGTTGATCCAACGGTTAGATTGTGAGAAACAGCTCTTTTCCCTCGACTGCGCAGAACAGAATCGCCCAAAAAACTGCTTCTGTTTTCGGCGTATTCCTGACAACACAAAGCTCCAAATACGATCTTCACCGTTCAAAATGTACATCCACAAAATCCGAACGTGCTGACCAAAATTCAGCCCGATCCAACGGTTGAAATTCCGATTATTTCCTCTCCAATATCACTGCGCTGGATTTTCTCTCAATTTCTTCCTTCCATGTGAAATTGACGAACAGTTTTCGTCGAATCCTCTCACACACAACCATCAATGAATAGATATGATATAGGGTATATTTCACATAGGGATATTCATGGTTTGTGCAGTAAAACCAAAACCCTAAAAATGCGATCCTAATTTCGAAATATTAATCACATAAACCCTAGCCTAACGTGTCACGCTTCACCACGAAACCGAAGCTCTGATACCAATTGATGGCACTTGGATCATTTGGTTAACGTGACCCGTTAGAATATCATGTGTTTCTATCACAGCAGAAGCAATAAATCATAGAAACGATTACCGTTCACAGGGTATGTTGATGAAGATTGATTCTCGCAGTAGTCTGCGCAGTCCTACGAGAATGGCCATAACTTCTTCGTCTGATGTCGGAATTGAGTGATCTTTATGCTCAGACAATCCTCTCTTCGACGGCTTTCCGTCAGTATATAATACATCAAAATCGAAGAAATTACGATTTTATATGAATTTTGAAACATGACAAACTGCAGCAGCAAACGACCTTCCGGTCTTCTGCCGTATGTCCCAAGTTCGATCTCGACGTCGTGTGGGCGACGATCTACGAGACCTCCTCAATCTGCTCTCAACCCTCATCACACGTGAATAATGAATTAGATTAGATTCGATTACATTAGGGTTCCAGATAAGGTGAGGTGACTTATATACATGGGCTACAGCAGGGACCAGGAGGAGAAATTGGGTTGGGCCTCCATTGGGCTTAAGTATCCAAGTTAGCCCAAAGCTTATACTTAAGTCCAATAATAATAATATATTCCATTAAAATATTATTACTGCACTACCATACCAATCCCAAAATTACGTTTTGGGCTCCTTCTTATTATGAGCCCGTTAGTCTCCCCATGTTTAAGATATACAATGTCCATTAATTAATTATGTTACTGATAACTCAATTAATTAATATCTTATCCAAGAGTAGTACCACTCAACCTCATTATCATGCCGGAATAAATTCCACCTGCAGGGTTTACATGATAATCCTTATGAGCTCCTCAAGGGGACATCATCAACCTATGACGGACATGGATTCCTTCTACAATCAACAGCACACCATAGAGACAGCACTACTTCCCAACTCATCGAGTTTGTTGATTTAATTACATGTAAATCTCACCCATTGATGAATCAAAGAAATACATACTGCCCTACGTGTCGAGGTTATTGTACAGGGATTAAGAGCACGAACTTCCATAATAACTGAGATCAAGTTCTCCTATAAGTCAGTATAAGTCGAACGATCTCAAGCGGTCCTGCTCAATACACACAAGTGCACTAATGTGATTCTCTAGCCAAGACAAGCTAATACCAAACCACACTACAACCATCCCGATAGAGAGTCCCCATCTATCTCGGTTGTGAGCATCTGTTTATACTTTATAAGAAAACCGATAATATGATCTTTCGCGTGTTGTCGCACAACATATTATCTACAGTATAAAGTAAGTGGACTATTGCATCGAACATATAAATAAATTATAAGATGCAATTATTTGATCATATGATTCTCATTTCAAATTAATTATTATAACATTGTTCATACAAAAAGCTAGACTTTTAGTATACAATCCAACATTATGGTCGTACAGAACGACGACATGAACGTCTACTAATGAAACACCTTTCTTAATAGCTTTCGGCACCGAGACGGTGATCCTAGTAGAGATCGGAGAACCCAGTCCGAGAATAGCTTTCCATAAAGAAGAGGAGAATGACAAACTAGTTCAGGAAAGATTGGATCTACTGGAAGAGAGGAGACTGAGAACTGAAATACACAATGCTATATATAAATAAAGAGCCGAACAATTCTACAACTCCAGGGTGAAACTGAGGCGGTTCAAAGGAGTGGAGCTGGTGCTCCGGAAGACATTGGGCCCGGTGACACAAGGCAGTGGTTAGAACTAGGAAGGTCCTTACTTAATTAAAAGAATATTGGGAGGAGAAGCGTACGAACTGGAGGAAGTAGATGGCAAGAAGGTACCACATCCTTGGAATGCACAACATCTGAAGAAATACTACCAATGAGGTGGAGAGCATGATAAATGAGGTTGGTGATACAACTTTCGTTACAACTTTTAATCAAGGCACTAGGCCATACTCTGAGAGATTCAAGCCTTTAGACCAAAAGGGCAGGAAATCAGTGATTTATGGAAAAAAGTGGAAATTGTATGAAAATTCTGACTATATGGTTAAGGATATTATTATCATATGGTTAGGATATTTATTTTTTGGTATATCATTGTTCTTAGAATGTAAATTTGTAAATATAACCCCCATTGAGCGTACGAACTAGAGGAAGTAGATGGCTAGAAGGTATAACATCCTTGGAATGCACAACATCTGAAGAAATACTACTAATGAGGTGGAGAGCATGATAAATGGGGTTGGTGATACAACTTTTGTTACAGCTTTTAATCAAGGCACTAGGCTATACTTTGAGAGATTCAAGCCTTTAGACCAAAGGGGCAGGAAATCAGTGATTTATGGAAAAAAATGGAAATTGTATTAAAATTCTGACTATATGGTTAAGGATATTATTATCAGATGGTTAAGGATATTTATTTTTTGGGATATCATTATTCTTGGAATGTAAATTTGTAAATATAACCCCCATTGACTTAGAAAGAAAGCCACAAGCGTAAAATAAAAGGATTATAGAATATCAATGAATGAAATAAAATCGAAATTAAAGAATAAGTGGGCTCGAAAAGAAATGGCCAAAGTTGGAAATGGAAGGCATGTTAAAACAAAAAGAAGGAGTTGGTGTCAGAGTAAAAAGATACAACGTGGGTTCTCGAAACACCAGGACAACATCAGGAGGAAGGGGATCAGAATAAAGGTAGTTCGCTATAAAGGGAAATTTTGGGGATAGGAATAAAGGAAGTTCGCTATAAAAGAAAATTTTGGGGATCGGAATAAAGGTAGTTCGCTATAAAGGTAGATCCTATGAGCCTCAGCAGAAGAGGCTGGAATAAAAGTAAAAAAGTAGTTCGGAAAAAATAAAAACATCGGAGTCAGAATAAAGAAGCTAATCTTGGGACCTCTTTGGGATTGGAACAAAACTCAAAGTATCAGAATTGGGGGTCAAAACAAAAGTCAGGATATCAAATCGTAATTAAAAGGCTAACTTGGGAGCCTCGGCGGAATTGGAGTAATACAGAGTCCCAGCGATGCGGAATACAAATTTATTAAGGCAAATAAGGATCGAAAGAACTCAAATCAGAAAGCGTCAAGTCAACAAATACACAAATGGGAAGATAAAGCTTTGGAAAGGAACACAAACACGAGCGTGATCAGCAAACAAGATAAAGTCATAGAAGCAGAGAGCATTATCCAGAGCGATCAACAAAACCAAGAGAAGTGGAGGGAGAAGTACATAACTCATAACTACAAACCTTCACTGTAAATAAAGTTTTTATCAACACGGGAAGCCACAATAAAAATAAAAATCAACCGGCGAGGCTGGAGAAGGGGCATCAATCTTTCTTCCGACCACTGAGGGATTGGAAGATGCTAGCCATTTTGTCCTCCATTTCTTTTAACTGTGCTTCGGCATGAACCGCCCTCTCCTGGGAAGATTCGGGACGGGGAACAGATTGCTCTAAAGCTCGGACACGATCTTCCATTTTGACCAGCCTAGCTCTGGCCACGGTAGTTTCGGCTAGTGCAACATCCCTAGCAGTTTCTGTGGCCGCCAGAGTAATCCAAACTGAATCCAAGGGGCTTGCTCCAGTGTTAGATCAAACTCCATGCCATCTAGGCGTCGTTTCTGTTCATCAACGATAAAAGCAAGTTCAGCATTTTCAACCTCCAGGATCATTAGTTGTTCTTCTAAATCAACGGAAGATCCTTCGGAACCAGCAACCACTTGACTGGCAAACAGACGGTATTGATCCATAATATACAAAGAGGTAGAAAGAGAGGCAGCAGCAATCCCGGCCATAGTGGCTAAATGGAAGAATTCTGAGGAACGGAGCTCGGATCAATGATAATAGGTGCGTAATGGTTGAATTCATGAGAAACACCCTGAACGAAATCCAGATTCCCCAACTCCTGCAAATTAGGCTCATCAGACTTATCCACGAGGCCTTTCCTGCCCACACGAGCCCTCTGGCAGCTAGCCTTTCAGCCTCTGCTTCAGCAACGGCAGGAGCCGTGGGTACGGGGTCACCTTCAGGATTCGGATTAATCGGGGGAATGATCAGAATTGCCCGGGAGCTAGATTGAAGGAGATCGGTATTGACTCCCCTCTCAAAAACAACTGGGAGAGCAGCTCTCCTCTTGGGCCCAACCATCATATCATAATCTTCAGGTCCTGAATCATTTCCCACCTCGAGTTTGGAAGCCTCATTCAATTCTGGATCCTCTTCTGGATCTTCTTCCTCACCCTCGGATTCAGCGGCAGGGGGATCTACAAAAGGACATCTTTGATATGAATGCAAAGGACACAGAAAAGATAGCGAGGCACGAACCGAGGTAATTATTCTCCTCATCTCATTAGCAAGAATATCAAACTCACCAATAGAGGAAGAACGGCGAGCGACAAAATTGATACCGGGTCGGCGAGAAGATTCACCCTGCTCATAGACACCCCGATATCATTTTCCAAGTAACGATGTCGCCATAGCACTTTCAAAATCGGCAGGAGTAGAAAATTCGAGAGGTATAGCAGTAGAATGCCAGGATCGTTCATGAGGATGAGACATAGGAGGCAAATTCCTAACATGGGTAGGCTGCTCAACTTGAAGGTCCTTGTCAAGATGAAAGTCCCTAGTGCCGACCGACAAACCTTCAAACTCTTCATCTTCATCACGGGAGGGGGATTGAGCGGAGTAATCAAGATCAGCCTCATCATCGAAAAAAGTCATACACGTACTTGTAGCGTGTCAAGGACGAGCCCACGACGGTGACGGTGGATCCCACAGGGGATAGGGCATAACGAAGTTCATCTGAGAAATAAAGAATAGACGTCAGATGCAGAACGAAGCATCCGGACAAACAGAAAGAAACCACAAGAGAACGAAAAGAAGAAATACCAGCGGTGGCACCACGGTCGATT
Source organism: Pogostemon cablin (assembly GCA_023678885.1). Classification (NCBI taxonomy): domain Eukaryota; kingdom Viridiplantae; phylum Streptophyta; class Magnoliopsida; order Lamiales; family Lamiaceae; genus Pogostemon; species Pogostemon cablin. The sequence goes on along the minus strand of CM042983.1, from coordinate 26,526,079 downwards.
GTTGGCGTTCAATCGTTTGGTTAACGTGACCCGTTAGGGATTCATACGTTTCTATCACAGCGGAAGCAATAAATCATAGAAACGATTACCGTTCACAGGGTATGTTGATGAAGATTGATTCTCACAGGCAGTCTGTGCAGTCCCACGAGAATGGCCATAACTTCCACGTCTGATGTCGGAATTGAGTGATCTTTGCGTTCAGACGATCCTCTCTTCGACGGCTTTCTGTAAGTATATTGATCATCAAATTCTGAGCACTTTACAATTTTATATAAATTTCACAAGGCGGCGGACAGCAGTAGCAAACTACCTTCTGATCTTCTGCCGTATGTCCCAAGTCCGATCTCGACGTCGTGTGGGCGACGATCTACGAGACCTCCTCAATCTGCTCTCAACCCTCATCACACGTGAATAATCAATTAGATTAGGGTTCCAGATAAGTTGAGGTGACTTATATACATGGGCTACAGCAGGGACCAGGAGGAGAAATTGGGTTTGGCCTCCATTGGGCTTAAGTATCCAAGCTTAGCCCAAAGCTTATACTTAAGTCCAATAATAATAATATATTCCACTAAAATATTATTATTGCACTACCGTACCAATCCCAAAATTACGTTTTGGGCTCCTTCTTATTATGAGCCCGTTAGTCTCCCCATGTTTAAGATATACAATGTCCATTAATTAATTTAAGTTACTGACAACTCAATTAATTAATATCTCATCCAAGAGTAGTACCACTCAACCTCATTATCATGCCGGAATAAATTCCACCTGCAGGGTTTACATGATAATCCTTATGAGCTCCTCAAGGGGACATCATCAACCTGTGACAGACACGGATTCCTTCTACAATCAACAGCACACCATAGAGACAGCACTACTTCCCAACTCATCGAGTTTGTTGATTTAATTACATGTAAATCTCACCCATTGATGAATCAAAGAAATACATACTGCCCTACGTGTCGAGGTTATTGTATAGGAATTAAGAGCATGAACTTCCATAATAACTGAGATCAAGTTCTCCTATAAGTCAGTATAAGTCAAACGATCTCAAGCGGTCCTGCTCAATACACACAAGTGCACTAGTGTGATTCTATAGCCAAGACAAGCTAATACCAAACCACACTACAACCATCCCGATAGAGAGTCCCCGTCTATCTCGGTTGTGAGCATCTGTTTATACTTTATAAGAAAACCGATAATATGATCTTCCGCGTGTTGTCGCACAACATATTATCTACAGTATAAAGTAAGTGGACTATTGCATCGAACATATAAATAAATTATAAGATGCAATCATTTGATCATATGATTCTCATTTCAAATTAATTGTTATAACATTGTTCATACAAAAAGCTAGACTTTTAGTATACAATCCAACAGGTCGAGAGTGGACAACCCAGCCGAAACAAGAATAGGCTCTTAGAGTAGAAAAGAGGCACGATGGTGTTTCCACCTTAGGACAGAGTCTCATGAGGAAGCAAATGATAGAAACCGCCAAAATAGCCAGATGAAACATAAAAAAAGAGGTACTCCAACTCGAAAGGATCCTGAATGGTATGACCCAGAAGTTTAAACAAAGACATTGTGGATATCAGACGAAGCTATGACGAAGGTAATAGTTATCCGACAGCCATGTCCCATCTCTGCAGTAACAAGCCAATAACAGGAGGGATAGGAAGGCGCAGACCGGTAAGAAACAGAAAGTAATAAAAGGCAGTGCATTCAGGAGGAGGCTCAGAAATCAGAATATCATTGCTAGGAGGAAAGAAGACGACGTCAGAATTACCATACACCTGGTGAATCTCACTAAGGTGCTTAGCAGTGAGTCGGAAAGAGGGCACTCACTCGAGGCGTTGAGCCACACCGCGGAGTGCAGCCCCCATATCACCAATGTCCTGGCGCATCGGAAGATAGTCCGCCGAGTTCAAAGGCAAGAAGGCACCAAGCTCATCATCAATAGGTATCGACATACCTCCAGTAGCCACGGCCGGTATGATGGGAACTTCCTGCCAGTTTGGTGAGGAAACGGATGGTAGATTACCCCTGGAGGATGAGGAAGTAGACAGATCCCTCAAGTTAGGGCGAGGCATCCTTCGAAGACGATTGGAACTACGAACACCAAGTCGTACATGGCGCTTCGGTGTAGAATCAGAGGTATTCATCTCTTGAGCATCAATAGGCGGTGGGGTACCTTCACCAGACATTTTTTATACAAAGGACACAAGAGCTAGGGTTTGACAAGAAGAAGGAATAAGGAAAATCCCAGGGAATGACAGAAATTTGGAAAAATAAGGGGGAATACAAGAAAATATGCAAGAGATTTGAATTTCGAAAAACCAAAATCAAAAGATATCTGACAAAAGGAGGAAAGCACACGTTATGACTGGAAATGATGAGCCAAAAAGGGCAAAGATTGAACGGCTAGGATGCAGAGACTTTACAACTTCCAAGGAATAAGGAAGGCCCGGATGGATCCACATGGTGCCTGATCAAGGACGTGCCACACCACGACAAAAAAGGTAATTATAGTCTAAAGTAATGGTAAGATTACCAGAATACTCTTGCAAGCCTCATCGAGAATAAATAAAAATATTCCATTCCATAAAGGGCAGATTACAAGCGTTAGAGTTTACAAAACATCCTCCCATAAAATACAAGTAATACTCATAATAAACACCAAATAGGGGGATACATCTAGTTGACAATAGGGGCTCCATGAAGTTTCATTTGTTGGAGACGAGGGTTTCGGAGTCGGCAGCATCCATAGGCTTTGAGCTCCCACTTTTAGGCTGTACGTCTCTGGAAGGGCCCAAAGGGGCCTCAGAGGTCGTTGAATCCAATAGAGTGTCGGTCATTTCAGTGCTACCTGAAGGGGGAATAGTTTCTGGGAAAGAAAGAACTGGAGAAATAATAACAGCCTCGAAAGGCCGAGGTTCGGGGGCCATAGCAATAATAGCTTGACCAGAAGCACCCGCATCATCGAATTCGGGAAGTTTGAACTCAGTAGATGTGGGAAGGTCCACAAGGGAATCTTCAACCTTAGAATCAACCACAGCAAAATCAAGAGCACCATCGGTGAATTCCTCGTCTGACCCTTTTTCCCTAAACTCTTCGGAAGCTTACTCAGGAATATCAGTGATAAAGTTGGAATATTCACCAAGTAACCCCAAATCAAGCTCTTCCATTAAAGACTCGCCCGGAGACATCTTCTCTTCACTAAGGGCTCGACAAAGGATACCACGCTTGTCGTCCAAGCAGTCGGGGCAAGGTTTCTCAGAAGAAGCTTTCGCCATGGCAGCAGAGGAGGAGCAGAAGCAGAAAATCTTAGCTTTTGGGATGACGAATTCCCTGTAACAAATATTATTGGCCTCTGATAAGAGAAGCTCATCCTTTATATGATTCAGATCGGCTAGGGTCTCGTCTCGCTCCCTTAAGACCTCGGCAGCAACATCCTCAGCATCCCTAATCTTCTGATTAAACAAAGTCTCGGAAGCTTCCTTTTCCTGTCGTACTCTCTCAAGCTCTTTCTCAAAAAATATCTAAAGAGTGTGAAGACTGTTCTGGGCTCGGATCAGATCAACTCGGAATTGATCATCTTTTGCTTTAATCTCCTCCTGATGTTTAACCTCCAAGGCTACAACCTTATCCGAAAGTACTTTATTTTGAAACTCCAGAGTACTCTTCTCTTTCTCGGAACTAGCCAATAGACTATCATACTGGGCACATAGGGCCTCAAAACTCTCCTGGATCTTAGCTTTCTTATCCTGTTCAATGCTCAATTCTCCTCGAATGTGAGCCTCAGCAGTACTCGCCTCAAAAGCTTTATGTTCCTGATCCTTCACCTTTTGGATAAGCGAAGCAATCTCATCTCATAGACGAGAATCACGCCATTCTAATTCAGAGATACGATGCATAGCATTCGCAATATGAAGTGCTTGCCGACCGAGATAGCAGACAATATACTATGGAGAGAAGCTTCGGCGGACAACTCTCGATATGACCAAGGAGCTCTTTGGTGCAACCTTTGAAAGGAAAAGTGGCAGCATGAGCCAGGCAGGTGGGGGCATCACAATCGAATAAAAGCTCTTGAGTACGGAGAAAGGTTTTACTAGCCTCGTCTAAGTGTTCGTACCTCCTCAAAAGTTTCTGATTGACCATCTGATTAATAGGGAGATACGGAGTGGCCTCGTCCAACAAGGGTAAAGCAGGAGGAGCGGACTCAGTAGATGAACGATCATGATCCCAGAAACACAAAGGGATCTTCCCCTGATAATATCGCCAGATTTTAGAAGGAGAACAATGAGAAGCAGGGCTATCGGAAAAACCACCGAGAGGAACCGCCCTAAGGCTCGGACTGAAAGTAATGGGATTCTCGGAAGGTAGAGGGGAAGAGGTACCAGGAATGTCAGAAATACCGAGAGGAGATTTAGTAAGGGTTTCAAGGGAAGGAGACGAGCTGATGTCACAGACATCCACTGCTCCCCGAGAGGCAGTATCAGGCACAACGGGGGAACAAACATCAGCAACGCCAACATTATCATCCCTAACCTTCTTTGAGGGATGAACAACGGGAGCAGTACTATCACGGGTACCCTTCTCGGAACTCTCATCTTGCAAACTATACTTCCGCTTAGAGACAACTGACTTAGCAATAGTAGCCTCAGAACCCCCTTTCTTAGACTTCGGGGGCTTCCAGACCCTTTTTGGAAACTTTCTCTCTGGCACCCAAGGCCTTTCCCTTGGCAGTACCAATATCTCGCCTCGGAGAGGGAGGATTAGATGGATCACGAATCTTGATGGCTTGTAGGGGCTGCACAATAAGAGGGATCTCAGAAATTTTATCGAACGGGGCTTGAGGCACCCTCCTTTTTCCTTTTCGAAGAGCAATTTGTTTGCGAGCGGAGGGAAGAATAGCAATGCAAGCAATATCGGGAATGAGACATCTCTCCTCCCTAAGAGGTTTCTCCTCCCCTAATCAAAATAAAAAATAAAGATCAATACAGGAAAGAAGCGAGGATGGGAGGATAGAGAATACCATTACAGAGACACCAAAGGAAAGAAATAAGAAACACAGCAATAAAAAATCACATGGCATAGCTATAGCCGAAGAAGTAAAACCAGCAGTGAAAAAGTTAGCACCAGTAAGAATGGATTGGAAATGGCGTTCCTTCTCAAAAAGTTCGCAAACACGTGCGAGAGCGTCCTGAAACCCGATCGGCAACTTCTCGAGAGTGCACGATTCTCTTGCTGCATAAAATAAGAGGGAAAGGTTAGAGTATTCCAAATAATGAAGATGGGAGCTAAAAAAACATATACGCACTGAGAACGGGTTTGAAGAATGAACTCCTAGGGAACACTGTGGGATTTTGAGGGTCTTCGGAATCGAAGACGGCAAGCCCCCTCTACGGCCCACGAACCCAAACCAGTGATTTTTCCTTTTCTTTACCGAACTAGGCAAAGAGGTAACCAGGTTAGTGTGACGAGGTACCAAATAATAATATCCTTTTGTTTTATTATTTGGAGTAAGCCAATACAGGAATTTGATCTCAGAGGTATTCAAAAACGAATACTTCATCAAGCAGAAAAGAACTAAGATCCCCATAAAGGCAACCAAACCATTAGGAGCCAACTGAGCAGGGGCTATACCCCAAAATTTAAAAATATCCCAGATGCAGGGATGAAGAGAAAACCAAAGATCGAGCTCAAATTGAAATTTATAAACCACAACGGCATTTGGTGGGGTAAAACACATTCGAGCGTTGGCAGAAGGGAGGAGAAATTCAATATCATCTCCGCACTGGAATTTGCCAAGGGCAATAATGACATTCTTCTGTAACCAAGAATTGTCAATGGTAGATGGGAAATCCTCTGCAGAAAATTTAACTCCAGTCTCCCACTCAGGAAGCTCCCCGAGATGAGACACCAGCTCGGGACTGGCGTCGGTAACTTGGGGATTATACTTTAAACAGAAATTGAATTCAAAATTGGCAACCGTCTAGTCAAAGACGAGCTTAGAGGAGAAATGGGAACTCTAGCCCTCTTCCTGATGAGGAGGAAGAGACCCAGAACTCTCAAGTGAAGAATCAGTCGTCCGAGAAAGGATTTCGAAGGGAAAATGGAACCCTTGTGATCCATATTCACGAAAGGGTAACGAAGAGAGATTCGGTATACAGAAGGAAGGAGAAAGAGAAACCCCTAAAACAATAGCGACAAAAAACTCAGAGAAACTGGAAAATAGAACAAGGAAAGGAAAAAGAATGGAGAAAGAGGATACCTGGAGAAGGAAAAGAAGCGCGTAGTATAAAGGGAATCGCAACCGTCAGAGAGGAAGATGGAGGAGGAAAATTCGAAAGGCAAGATAGAAGAGAAGAAACAAACTGACAAATTTTTGAAATTTGAAATTCAAAGATACCCCCAACCTTGCAAAAATATCGCAACGACCTCAAGAATCGAGATACAAAAATAGGGTGAAATCAAGATGAGGAACTAAGAGAGGAAAGACAAAGATCGGGCACACTAAAACATGAGGGATATAACGCACAAGAATATGGATCGACCCTAGATAATCTTGAATCCTCAGATTATCCATGCTCGATGGGCTAATTTTATGGGTATTATATCCCTCACGCCTATTGGACCAGAAGCCCAACAAGCTAGTGCGCTAGGAGAAAGGAGCCCAGCTACAAAGAGGTCCAAGAAGGAAGAGAAGGACAAATCAAGGGCTGACAGAGACCCAAACAGGAAGGCCCAGGCCCAAAAGATACACCTTAGAGAAGAACCAAGAAGAGGTCCTAAAGATGAGCCCATCATCAAAGACTAAGGAAGCCCAGGAAGATGAGGCCAGGAAAAGGCCAAAGAGCAGAAAGCCCACGGAAAGGACAGAGGACCGAGACCCCTCAGCAGAACACCCCAGCTCCAAAATCGAGGGGGATGTCCAGAAGCTCGGACGAATACTAGAACCTCGGGAACCGACCCACCCGAGATAGAGAGGATCATCATAGCGGTTGGAGAAAGTACAGACACGACTGAAGGAACAACTAGTGATGATAGACAAGAAGACAAGAATAACAGTAAGAAAGGATGTCTTGGACAACACTCTCACACTAGCGAACAAGAACAACAGGCACGTCTCTCTTCGTTCCACCAATGAGAGGCAAGCAAAGGACAGGGAAAGACCTGCTGCACTCTGCAAGACATCAGGTGGACCTCTGCACCAGTTGCAAAAAGTCGTCGGTGTACCAACAGCCTCCATTGAAGGCAGTTTATTTTCATCCAAGTGGCACGACGGGATTGGACAATCATTAGGATTTTGTTGGTAGTATAAATAGCTTTTCTCATGAGAGAAAAGCAGGTTACTCATTGATGAGAGTGTAAATTCACGTGTTGTGAACTCTGATTTGCATGGAAATGGAGCATGGTTTGGTCTTTTATCAAGACAAATCGCAATGTTTATGGAAAATCAGTAAATCAGAGGCTACTGATGCTTTTTTAGCGTGTTTGCATAGGAACACAGGTCTTAAAGGCTCGCAATGGGAGGACACAAATTTTTTAAGGTTGTTCGACCAAGATGGACTTGTTTGACCAGCATCACTTTGGTCGAACAAGGGAGGTTAAGTCGAACAAAATGTGCAGGAGTGTCCAAAGAGCTTGCTCGATCAAATGAGTCCGTTCGACCAGAATCATTTTGGTCGAACAGAAGAGGTCTGGTCGAACGGAATTACCAGAATCTTACAGAAAGCTTGTTCGACCAGCATTCGACCTGGATGCTTTGTTCGACCAGTAGAGGCTTGGTCGAACGGAATGTCGCTGCATCTATTTTTAGCAATTTCGAGTTTTTTTTACCAAATTTGACGCATGTCTAAATTAAGAGCCCTTCCCAGAGGCACTTCCGGTGGGAAATTTTTCTGAAAGATTTTTCCGGCATGTCCCGGCACCCGACGTGGGCATCCCCAGCGTGCCCCGGCAACCGATGTGGGCATCCCCTGATGTGCCGCCGCACCAGACGTGGACGTCCCTTGTCCAGTAAAATTTACCAAATTTGACGTGTGTCTAAATTAAGAACCCTTCGAAGGCCCGTAAGGAGGTTTAACAAGTATAAAAGGGGATCCTTCGCAGCATAAAGAGAACATACTTCATCATCCATTCATCACCGAAACCCTACCGTCATCCGATGAAGCTGTGGAGAGAGGTTCGTCTGTCGAACCAAGTGAGAATCATGTGAAGATTCAAGATGGAGAGAGTCGCGACGGCGCCCGCATCTAGGGTTAACTTCGCTACTTAATTTATCTTGTAATTTTCAAGACTATGGGTAAGATCCTACCAATCACCATGATTGTTCCTAGATCAATCATGGGCTAGAACTGCTTCGGTAGTTCTAGGGTTATGAAGGTTTATGAGTTAATTGAATTACCATGTGTAAACTCCGTACAACACTACTTGTAGTTTATTTTATATAAGATTGTGCTTTTTAAATTCATACTCGCAATCGTTTTGTGCATCATTAACTGTTATGTAGAGTCTGAATACATATCTTGATTATTGATTGAGTGCGTTCACTGCTGAGCAGAATTATATGTTATAATTCTAAGAGAGGGGACTCCGAAGTCTTATTAGAACTATCTCATATAAATACTTGTTAATTGAATATTATTCGGGTTAATAAGTAGGATAAAGAGTATAACTTCATAGTACCTAAAAAGAGAGATCATATCGGGTTAGAGTACTAAGTAGACGGGAAATAATTGATACTGATAGTACCTAGAAAGGGGGTAAATTATATCTCTTGCTCCGAGGATATTCACACGTGTCATACGCTTATTTGCTTGTGTCTATAGAGTGAACTTGCATGGTTTAGTGATGCGTCCATAAACCACAAGGCAGAGTCGGACATCAACACATAGAAAGGAAATTAATAAGTAAAACTGGATGACCTGACGAACTACCTAATTTTTCACTTGATCACAATCGTATTATCTCCATTGCTTGTTTACTTTATCTGCTATTTTACATACTTGTTAATTAGTTACTTAAACTTCACAATCATATTCCAATAATAGTCTTAATAAAATAGAACTTAATTAAATTAATAATAATCTGTCCCTTGGGTACGATAATCACTTGGTCACCTATCGAAACTACAATTGATATCCTTATACTTGAGGATTAATTTTGTGTGTTGAGAAAACGCGCATCACTTATTCTCACACTTGACATTACACTTGTAATTGGGAGAGTTCTATGAGTGTTGTTCTTGTGGAGAGTAATAAAAATGGATTAAGTTCTTTGGTGGGAATTTGGTCTTTGGTTAGCTTTGATTGATTGTTTTATTGTCTCACTTTGTTTGATTGTGATCGTTCTTGGCTCAGTTACAGAATAATTCATGTTTTTTAATTATAAATTAACTAGCCAAGAACACGCATCAACAGGAATGATGAATAAATAGTAAATAAAGTTATTAAGATTGATGAATAAAGTGTAAAAAGTAGATAAAATATGTAGTGTATTTTTACCATTAATGGAATGAGTAAAAATGGAATGGCTAAAAACACGTGAGACTCCCCAAAATGGAAAATGAGTAAAAATATGTGGGATGGGGGGAGTAATAATAATTTATACTCTCTTCGTCCCGTGTTAACGTTGACGTTTGCTTTTTGCATGAAGATTAAGAGATATAATATTTTAATGTATAGTGAGGTGAGAAAAATAATATTTAATGTAAAGTGAGTAGTTGTATTAGTGTTGTGTGTGAGCTCTGTATGGAATAAATAATTATTTTGTGTGGACCCAACTTGACAAAAAAAATGTAAACATTAACTTGGGACAAAGCAAAATGAAAACGTAACTTTAACCTGGGACAGAGGGAGTATTTATTTTGGAGTTTAATATACTACTCCCTCCGTCCATCACTAATGTATCCATTTTGCCATTTTGGGTCGTCCACTCTTAAAGTATCAATTTTCCTTTTTTAGTATAAGGGCCCCACACATGACCCACCACTCTCCATTAATACAACTACTCACTTTATATAAAATCATAATACTCCTTAATTCACATACTAAAAACAAACGGATACGTTTGTGATGGACGGAGGGAGTATATTTTAACTTTATATTAAATTAAGATACATATGCTCTAAAAGAGAATATTAATTGATATGCGATAAAAAAAAAAGAAATAAAAGATAAAAGGGAGAATGATAGAAATGAGACACTCTCTTGTGAGATAGATCAATCCATCATTAAAGATGCTTATTGTATAGATACAATATGCTTATTTGTAGTTAAAATATGTTAATAATAAATCATATTATCACACGCTAAATCAAGTATATTTTAGAAAATATAATTTAACAACCATTAAACATATTTTATCTATACAATAAACATACTTTAATAATGAGTCGACCCATCTCACAAGAAACTGTATCGATAGAATAGCCAATATTTAAAGTTGGAAATTATTATAAGTCAATAACTGAACTTTATAACAATTATACTCATTTGCCATTGATACAAGATAATATATAAAAAATGAGTAAATTAGAGATAAATAGAATTTGAAATTATACGTTGATGTTGGTTTTTAAATAGTTAGTTTTGAAAGTGAAAAACCTGATTTTCAAAGCTTAAACTAAAGATAGCTAGCCTTATAAATCACTAACCCATTAATATATTGACATAAAAGTAAGATCAATAGTTTTAAAAAAAACTCATAACTTTTCATTTAAACACACACACACACACACTATGGTTTTCAATCCAATTAAACTTTCAACAGTTTCCAGTAAACCTGAAAACTCAGTTGGAAAAACCACCTGGATAAAGGAGGAAGTGCGACAACTGTGAAATTAACTATTAATCAAAAAACTGGCAATAATAATGATGATGCACTAAAAAATCTTGATCTTTGAGGCTACACTATGGTGACATGTTTTAACTAGTTGAGCACATTAGCTTTCCAAAATTTCAAGGGTTAGCAGCAGAACGACTAAAAGCAGAAGACCCTTTTCTTCTCCTTCGGCGTTTCTGCCTAATTTTCCAAAAACTCCAGAGCAGAAAAAGACCTGCAAAGACATGCCATAAGTTATATAACTGCAAGACACAGGACCATACTATCCACAATTCATTTCACAAGCACAAATGGTGTGCGTGGGTTTTATCCAGATCAATGGTGGATTATACTATGCGGGTTGGGTGGGGGAAGTCGTTCTAGACCATTACCAGAAATTGCAACAGCAGCAGGTACAAGCCAGTGACTGGCAACTAACTCTGGAAAATCGAGCTGCAATGAAAATAAAAGTTAAATTAAATCGCGGTTAACCTCTATAAGATGCAGATCAGTTAAATGCTATTATGACAACTGAACTTATCATGATCACACAATATGTTACTCACATCATCTCCGTATAAGTAGCCAAGGTACTTGTTCCCCAAAGAACTATCATCTTTCTTTATTGACTTGAATTTCTTAACTGGAACTTCCACTGCAGTAGCGTTAAGACCTCTTCCCAAATCGATAGATGTATAGCCAGGCAATCTCCGATTTCTGCCCCTGACATTTAATTCATAACCCATTGTGCCCCATACTTCAAACCTTGAGTCACTCCCACATATCAACTCTTTACTGACAACTGCTGAGTAAATCGAAAAATTCACATCTCTTCTGCGGGAAGGTAGTTGGTTATTGTCAAGGTGTAACGACTTATCTAGTCTAATTGATTCGGGGAAAAGTATATTATCTCTAATATTCTTCGATGTAAAATCTAATATTTTCTTCAGGAGCCAGTAGCAATTTGTCACCATATGACTGCTATCCAAACAGTTGGAATCTCCATAGACAACAATTCGACCTTCGCCAGCCTCTAAGAGACCAAGAATAGGGGAATCAGCCTGCATTGATGACAATCCATATTTAGAACATCACAATAACCTAGATATGAAAGGAAAAAACATCCTTGAATAAATGACCACGAAAAAAAGATTTAGAAATACTCTCGCCTTCCCAAAGAAAGTCAAGTTTCTGAATTATTTTTGGTCACAAGGAAAGAGCCATTTCAAAATTCAACCAACTAAATAACTTAAATGTGATTAAATGAGTCAAACACACAATTGCAATCCAAATAGAAAGTGGCAATAGACGCTCATATACATATACTAATTAGAATTAACTTTTCTGTAAAAATAGATTGCATTAAATATGATGAGTGGTGCAAGAGACGAGTCCAATGTAAAAAAGCCATGAAACATATTTCCTATCTCTAACTAAATTTTTGCTCATTAGAATATAAAAGCTCCAAATTAAACAATAGCTGTGTACCAAGATGAAGATAATAGTGGGAGTCTCTTCTTACCACTTCCCCTTGATCCTGCTATTTTTATTTATTTTTGTCAACAGTTAAAGTCGCAGTAAAACAGCATCACTCACCTTGCTCATGCCAGATAATAGGACATTCTGAGTAGCTCCACTTTCTGAGCTATCTAAGAAAGGGAAGCGGTGCAAGTATCCACCTTCTGGGAATTTTACAACATCAGTTCCAGATGCATATCGGGTCTGCTCTCCATTAATAACAAAATCACCATTCAGGATTTTGTCTCCAAAAGCTATTCCAAAAGGCATCAAAAGATCATTCAGTGCAGGTATATTGGCACCCCCAGTGACGGGAGTCCACCAGCTTCTCGTATTATCATCAAAAAACTTCATTTTCATCATGGAGTCCACATTGTACCAATCTGCAAAAACTGCAAGACCTAGCCCATTAATAATGACATCATCTTTCAATTTAGTCATCTCTTCGGGAAAGTACTCGTCCTCAAGATCTACCAGAAGAAGTGTCCCATATTGGTTAGCATCAAAGCAGGTAAAGGGAGAACCGAGAGTTTCCACGTAATACCCAGCATCCCTCAACATATTAAACATGATGTGGAAGTTTGTGTGCAAGTGGTCACCATGCCAATCAAGGATGTCATTTCTAACATCCAATGAATCTCTCGGGATATAACCTGGTGGGTATTTGATACTATGAAATTGGTCCCATAAGACCCTCTGAGATCTTTGAGGTGTAGGAACAGCTTGTAGTTTCAGACGAAGGATGCAAGTACTTCTTCGAGGGACTTTTTCACCTTGGGCAGGAGGGCTGTAAACATTAACAGTAACATTTCCTTGTATTTCACCAGAAAAATGCACCCCTTCCTCTTTAATTTGCATATGAAGTGCCAGATAACCAGTCCATGGCCAAATAACATCTGAATAGGTGAAGTGAATGCTCAAAAGATTGCCTTCCTCACTGTCAGGAAGCCATACAGGAGGACCATCTACATAACCAATTACACCCATTCCATTCAAAATGGTAACATTAAATATCACAGGCATCGCCCCTGCATACAATGGTTGACGGCAAAAAGGCCACGAATAGGGGCAATCTGTATAGTCAAGGATGCTTGGAAATATGCTTGCTCGAGGTTTATAGCTCTTCAAGATTTCATAAGATTCCAATCTGATATCATTCAATAATACAATCAATATTTGGAGCTTAAATTGAACATATTGAAAATAACTCAAGAATACTCACAGATCGACCCTGCCTGCTCCCTGCTCATACATGTTTGGACCAGAAAGCTTTGAAGCACCTTCAACAAGTGCCTGCTTCATACTGGCAGGATTTAAAATCTCTTTTCTCTTGTTTTCGGGAATGATGCTTACAAGAAGGCAAACTATTCCAGCAACCACAGGACTTGCCACGCTGGTGCCTGATAAGCTTTTACAACCTGTACTAATCTTGGATCCCATGATCTCCCTCCCATAAGCAACAACATCAGGCTTCACACGACCATACCTGTTAATGAAGTTACCATGATTATTTTTTATAGGAAGTTATCATGATCACAGAAACATGATCTTGGCAAAGGTGAGCTCATCTGAATTTTTATTCTGTATGTCTGCAGGCCTTCCCCATTACATGAAAACTTCTTATTTAGCTATGGATGCTCTTCCAATTAGACAGTTTGGAGAATGTACTATGAAATTTATTATAAAGTTTATCTAGTTTTGTTTTCGTTCTAAAACCAGCTGTCTGTTAACTTCCATACTTACACAGTTCTCTTCCTTTTAAATAAACATGATCTATTTATTGATTAAAAGTTATATGAAGGGCAAGTAATCCCTAAATGCCAGAACAATAATCAAATAACAAATCACCAACTACTTAATGATAGAGTGAATCAAGGGGGGTCAGCCATACCATTTTCATACTGCCCTAGTCATGCTAATCACCAATCTGGTGGATTAGCAAGAGCTTATTTGAGGGAAATCAGAGTTAACATTAATTATGTTGTTTCCATAAGAATACACTAGCTCTCAGATAAAATATTATAAATAAGGGGTAGAGAGGAGGTGAAGGATTGTCGAGAATTATCTTGGTGTCTACTATTGGCAGCTTAGGCTGACGAGAGTCATCCCAGGGGAATCTCATTTCCTTCTGATCACTTATAATATATCAATACCCATTTACATTATCAGCGTCTTTACTCTATCAATTAACATATCGGATACAGGAAAACTTTTCAAGCCATTATGATTCAAGACCCACTAAGCAACCCTAGAATTAAACTCATCACGTTCTTCTACCCATATCACCTACTAGTCCTCATAATTCTCCACATCTAAGCTAGCCTGAGTTGAACCAAGAGCACTAATAATCCAACTGAAAGTATTAAAGACATCCATCATATGAGTGAGATTGCTGCTATCTGATGCACTAACAAGGATGCACCTTGATACTGGAGTACTGTTCATGTTAGACAGAGAAAATTTTCTTTCACCAAGGGGACAACAAGAACATAATGAAGCAGCACAAAGCAGACTGTTAATCTCCAAGATGACTTACAATTATCTTATTAAAATATTTAATCCATAAATAGCTCATTTTAGAGGAAAGCTACATACTTTTTGGTAGAAAGCGCCCATAATTTGCATTCATGCATGTGACAATTTTCAGGTTCAGATTCATAAGTTGTACAACATTTTAATGATCGTTAGACTGATAGTACAGATTAAAATAAATAAATAAAATAAAAAATCAAATATCTTTACTATCAACTTTTACAAAAAAAGATACTTGACAGAAATGCAAGATAACAATCTTTCAGAAATGTAAGAAAAGAGTAAATAAAAGAGAAATTTAAGTACATAGAGCAATGCCGCAATCCACATAAAAAGTACAGTGCAAAAATACTCAGGATATAGATAAGAGTGGCTTATAAAGCCAGTACGGTACCCGTGAGGAATCTCCCAAGTACTCATGCCACGTGATGAAAATGATGCTATGTGATCACTATAATCAATGCCACCAACACCAATAACATCACTTTGATCTGCTGGGTTGTTTAGAGTTCCATACAGTGGACCATCATTTCCAATTGCTGATACCATGATAATATTATTTGCTGTGATTTCCCAAACCTGGTAGAAAAAGAAATATAGCACAAACCACTTTGAGAAGTAGGATAACTATAAGTTACAGTTTTGCAATAAATAATATATTCATAGTGCAACAAGTTTAGGTCAATGTAAGAACAATACAAACAATTAACATGGAATCTTCTTAGCACTTTACAAGGAGTTATAAAGGGAACTTTGAGTGAAACCTCCGAAATATATATATATATGTTTTTGATAAGCATGTTAGTTTCCTGGTCTATATTCATTAACAAACCTTCAATCGCCTCTGCATATCTCACTTAGGACGAGGGAATGCAAGCTGCATGCTCATGTCTTTACTTGTACTCTCTATAATTGTTCCTACTCATGGACAAATTCTTATTGTACTGCAAACCTTCTATGAACAGACAAATCCCAATAACTAGCATTGGCCTTAATTTCAGAAAAGGGATGGGTTTCAGTGGAAACAACTAAGGCACTTCTGAGCAGTTCGTAGGTTCTTTATGAGAAGCACAGACTATAGGATAAAACCAACAAAAGGAAGCAGCAACTCAGACAAATTAGTAAGCTAATGGAGGAAGCCAAAGAAAGTATCATGCAGACATGCACAGAAATTTCTATTGAAGTCATAGTTGTTAAAGGCGAGAGGCGTGCCCGGGGCGCAAGCCTCTTATACATGCCACCCTAATATTACAGCATATATACATAAGTAAATCTACTTACATCATAAGTCATAACTCATAGTAACTAACTAAATAAAGGTAAAAATTACATAACATCACATAATGATACATAATAACTCATAAATAGCATGTATAACACATAGAACATCCATAATTAACTTCAAAGATAAAATCTTCAATACAAAATAAATAGCAAGTTAATTAAACAAGTCTTCAAGTTTAATAAAGTAATTCAAATGATTATCCAAAAGAAGTCCAACAAAATCCCATATCATATTTAGATCAGATATCACATTTAATACTAACCCCATAAAACAAAGTCCAATAACACATATCATATCTGATCTAATTGAATATAATCTAATCTAAAATCCAATATAATATAATCTAATCTAATCTTAATAATTTAAAGAAATTAACAGACATTATAAGATATCCGAATCCCAGATTTACTTGTTCCCCCTTATCATGCCCATTGTAAAGATCCGCATCAAAACCCTATTCCTAATTGGTTAAATTTATAGTATAAATAAAAATAAGAGTTCATTTCCCCAAAAGAAGAGGTAAGAATTGATGTTTGCTAATTGAAAATGTGTCACGACTTTAAAAGAAATAACTAAAAAATCAATAATAGGGTAATCCAAAAGAGGCGCGCCATAGAAGGTGCAAAGAGGCACAAGGGCCTGAGCCTCCTTGCCTCTGCGCATGAAGTGCAGCGCGCCTTTAACAACTATGATTGAAGTCAAATGCAAAATTGCACAGTCGCACCTTCTCAACAAATGGGAGATCAAGATAATCAGGACCACCAATGCTCAAATTCAGCACGTCCATCTTGGTTGCAATAGCATAATTGAATGCATCAAGGAACCATGACGTATAAGAAACCTGCAATGAAGCTGAGAAAAGTTTCTCATAAACTTACTAAATATATATTTTAGGTAAGGGAAGAAAAGAGATTTGTTGATGCTTTTTTATGACAGATATGCTTTGACTTATAATCTACTAAACTAACATGTATCTTCTTCACATGATAATGACAAACACGAAGCAATCACTTATAATTTATTATGCATGTTGACTTTTTTGAGAGAGAGTATGCAGAATATATCACAAGTGTAGCCCAGTAGATTAAATAAGACAGGGAGGAGGACACTTCATTCAACAAATTGAGCACCTCAAAATATGATCCTTAACTTGATGCAAAAACACTGAAACTTACATTTGCCTACTTAAGGATATGATCATTGCAGATATGATTATTATTATTTCAGTAACTTCAGTGCAATAAGAAGGAAAAGACGATGACCAAGGAAAGTGATATAAAAAAAAATAGAGTGATCAGTGCTCCAGAAGCAGTAGTTTGAGTACCATAAATTTCTTTGACAATACATTGGCAGGAATTTGAATTATATTACAATCATTGGAACCATGGAAGAGATCTACTCAACAACATCTAGAAATCTCCTCAAACAAGTAAAACACTCCCATACACCAATCCTACTGATTCTTCTCACATACCGTAACATATTTTCTTTCTCCACCACACACACATCTGAAACCCCCAAAAAATTCTCCCAATTCACTTTGACCAGCAGAGTCACATCTCAACTGTTCACTTCATTTGGAGTCATTACAGGGCAGAAGAATAACAGCTCTCCCAATTTCATTCACCACTAAGCATGAAAAAAGATTTTGAGATGTGACATGAAGTTTGATATGACTTTTGCAGTTTGATGCGACATGCATTACATTTTCAATTAATGGCATGCATGATTTTTTTATCCATTCGGATATAAATAATTGAGAGTCAAAATAAAAGACAAAAAAAATCTAATAATAAATTGGAAAAGAAAACCTAAGGAGGTTGATAACAAAAGGAAACAAGAACAGATATAAGCACGAGTTACTACCAAACAGATAAAGTCTAGGAAACTAATTTTTAACTTAACTAAAGCAGAGGAAATTTAACATAATCATTCTTTAATGTGTTGAATTCATCTTTTTCAATCTGGTAAATATTATTTAAGCGAATATGCATTTTCTGCTTCAAATGACTATGTTATAAAGCAAAACTTTAGTTTTTGTTAGTGGTATGATTCCACTACTTGCATCATATCAGTACACATTTTGTAATTGTGAGAAGATGCAATTGTGGTAAGTTCTCCTCACAGATAAATACTATGTCATTCTTTCATATATCAACCCAGGATGCACGCTAACATAGCATTCAGAATACTTTGGAAGAAAATTTGGGGCATTGACTATTAGCATATGAAGAACCATTTCTGTTAATATGCAAACCAAAATACATAATAGCCTAATCCACATATAACAACAAAAACTACATCTCATATTTCAAGAGATTGAATTCTTGCTTACTCATGCAACAAAATTTACATTAATGATTTATCATAAGAATTTTGAATGAGAAAGTGCAGTTAAGTTGCAAAACAGCTAACTGGTTGAGCTTAGGATGTTCAGTCTATTCTACAGTAATAAAATATAGGCATGACGTACAAGTACTTATAGGAAAGTAGTAAGCATTAGCAGTCATATATAAACAATAAAATTACCTGTGAATCAGTAAACACCCGAAAAGCATAGATCTCAGTGTCTGGAGCAAAGCCAAGACATCCTGCATCTTGCCCAGCAATAACACCAGCCACAAATGTACCATGTCCAAGATTGTCATTTAATGTATCTTCATTGGTCCAATTGGTGCGCTCCTGATAATAGTTTAGCACCTACCCATTACCAACAACTAAACAAAAGCAAAAGAAAGAAGGGAAACACCTCATGGCAGCATTCCTCACAGCATATACGTACCTTGATATTACGGAAATGTGGATGATTTTCACGAATCCCTGTATCAAAAATAGCCATTTTCACTTTTGCACCAGTATACCCTTTCGACCAGAGAGCATCTGCTCCAAACAAGGAGGTAACTTGAGATTTCTGCAAGAATAAGAGTAGACTTTGATGGAATATAAGATCACAAGAGAATGGACAGAGAAATTCATTGAAGGCCTTAGCCCGTTTGTAATTCTGAAATTAGTTAAACAAGTAACACACTAGTAATCTGCAATATGCTGTACAGAGGTACTGCAGAAGCATGTCTAACCTATTTGAGCTAGCAATCATAATTTTTTTACAAAAAGTAAACCTCTAGCGTTCAATCAATATAAAATTTACCGAGGATAACTTCAGTATCATGATACCTAATCGAAAACAAACTAAACATACTATAAATTAGAAAATAAGCGTTTTAAGCCTTTAAGATCAGAGAAAGGAAAGAGTATTTTCCATTTCATCGGCCCTAAATCACTAGATGATATATAGAGATTTTCTCCAAAACACATGTTGATAATAATCAGAACTAAGCAGACAATCAGACACACTGAGTAAACTATAATATTGAGAAGAGTTGCCAATCATATACATGTATAGGTGTTTTATATTTCTCTAAAACTATCCGCGAGTAATCAATTATTTCCAAACTCGAGTGTAAAAATTCATGCAGATAATACAAGCAGTTTTTTGTAAAGAACAGAGCTTGTCAAAAACTAAATTCTCTTTTAAAAATGGTCAAATACTGTGAAATATAATTTACCCAATCAAACCAGTTGAGTTCTTGTCTCCAAAGTAGCGTGCTCTACACCTGTGTAGCTTTAAAGACTTGGAAGTTGGATTGGATCATATTCTCAGAGAACATTCTTTTTTCTTATGCATGTAAAACAGGGTTCTAACAAGTTGGGGCTGTGTGTTGATTTACTTTCATCATAAATTTGAGGTCTCATAAACAATAAAGGTCAAGAGTCACAGGGGATGATCACAGGAAACAGTATACAGGTGCACAGTTAGTGTCATAAAGATTTTGAATCATTTTTTGGTTTCATATATTGTCAGAAATTTGCGAAACATGCTTTCAGTAACAACGTAAGGGTCACTTCATTCATTTATATTTTTTCTGAAAATTAATTAGAAAATATTTCTTTCTTAATTCTTATCCAAAACTTTTTGGAATTTCCTTGTATCTCAGGTAGAGCACAGGGTATGTTCTTTTGAAAACAAAGGAGTCAGTGCCACTCTTTTTCTCTCTTTATCAACCCATCCCTGGAGCTATACAACTTTCCTGGTGAAAGTTGGCAAAAGATGCTAAGCAATGATTGCATGATCTCAATATATATTAAGAAGACAATATCAATATATAAGATTCCAGAGCCTATGCACATAATTTAGTATGACTCATTCCACAGTCCCCTATATCACCTCTTTCTACACCTAATCACCTGTGAACATCAATATATCAGTGATCCTAAGTTATTAGGACATGTTCTTTCTGGACTAATTCAGTAGGACAATTGAGTAATCCACGAGAGTTTTTGGCTATTTATGTGCACAGGCTCATCATGTAAAGTATAAGATTTACAAAAGGATTCAAGTGAATCATATTCAATCCGCAAGACATGAAAAAAATTCTCCCTCCATCCCTTTAGTCCTATTAGCATGGAAAGTGGAAATATGTTTTAAGAAAACTTTTTGGAAACACAAATAATTAACTAGATTTCCTAATATTTCCATATTTAATGATTAATATATATGCCAACTTAATGCTTACTATATAACGTATTAGTAAATGTCTTGATAAATGTAAAAATTGGAAAATATATATGGGACATCCAAAAAAGATAATCAGGACTAAATAAAAGGGACTGAGGGAGTATGTGACAATTACAATCTTCACAACATACCTATTGCTTTTCTTTTCATCAGCTTGCACTTAGACTTTTTATTATGGAGATTAAAGCCTACGTGCAGGTCAACATTTCTGGGGTCTACATACAGGAGTATAAGATACTATAAAGAAATAAATCCCAACTCAATGCTTATGCAGCTTATCTTGGGGCATCAGGTATCTCTACCTGATTTCTAATTGCAATCACATTTTACGCATTTCAAATAATGTTTTTGACATTAAATAACCTTCTCATGGGAGAAAGGAAGTACAGAAATTCATACAATATAACACGTTTATATTTTACAATTAATATAAGATGAAGTGACTGAAGCTCAGTAGCCTAGTGAAAGTTTTATTTTCTAAATAGAACCACTATTCTCCTCCACTAGTACGCAAGATCTATAATATTATCTATACCCCTTGCAGATGTCTTATTCTATCAATTTTTCATTCTTTCTATCTAAAGATTTCATATAACTTTCTTAGTTCATTTCCATCAACCAATACTGTCCTTCCTTAGGTATTCTTTCCTTTACCTTCTTCATCAACTGCTAATTAAATCTCTCGAAATTTGACTGTCTCAGATTCTTTTCTCCCTCCTTTTTTTCAGCTTCTCCCCTCCCACAATCTCCTATTCTTTTTGTAATTGCAATACATCTAATTAAGGATACAAACTCAAGAAAAGCTATTTAGTAATTGCTTGGATGTTGGAAAGAAGCGACTAGGACAGCATCTCAGGCTGAACAATAACACATTTTCTAGCTCAAGTAGCCTTTTCAATAGATGATGCTTTCAGATGTTTTCGTTAAGAAGATAACCTCAACAAACACATTAAAAACTTAACAACTTAAAAAGGCATAACCGCTAGTCAATAAGGCTCACCTGCATCATCAGATTTCTCCTCGCAGCACTAAAATTCCCCCCTGCGGCATAGTTTTCACACTCACCAAAAGACATGGCTGTGAAAATCTTGCCGGGTCTCTTCTTCCCATCTACAAAGGCTCCAACAGCTTTTTCCAGAAGAACCCCCCTTTGGTAGCTTAAATCCAACGAGACATCTTTCACCAGCTCCAATTTCCCGAACTCCCCGATCAGGAACTCCTTGTGAATTTCCTCGATCGCCACAAGGGCAAAATCGGTAGGGTACTTCGCCGCCGGGTTGTGCCTCTCGACCCATTTCCATCCTTTGGAATTCACATTATGCGCGAGATACTCCTTGAGATCCTGCGCATTCTTATATTGAAAGAATCGAACTATGTGATTCCTGAACGTAGGTTTTTCTGGAATTGAGCTCTGCTTTTGGCGGTAGAGCAAATGGTTGGCAGAGAAGGAGAAAACCAGGAAAACGAAAGAGAGTGTGAGGATGGAGGTGTTGGAGGTCAGACGGCGGTTCATGGCGGTGAAACCCGCATCGGAAATTCCGACACTGGGGGTTGGATTCGTCGGGATTCGCTGAGCAAAAATGTGTCTGGGTGTGATCGGAGGCAGAAGAAAGAAGAAAACAGAGAGCCGTCTTATAAGTTTCACTATAAACTATAAAGCCTGACGTTTACCCTCTTCATAGAGTTAATTTAGCCACCAAAATTGAATTTAATTTTAATTATATCTCTTTTATCTTGCTATCACTTTCCAGCGCAGTTGCATACAAGGATATAAAACGAACTGAGCAGGTGAACTTTTTTGGTTAGATTTGCTATGATATCATTCCAAATTTTGACAAAGGTAATGTGAAACGGTTAAAAAATAATAATATTTTTAATGAAGAGTAATATTCAATCACTTTAGTTAGTAAGGGTATAATTTTTTAATTAAAAACATCGACTTAAATATATATAGTATACTATTTGATAAAAAAAAAAAAAATTTTTCAAAAAATCAAGGGTAAAGTTCTTATACTAAAAGGTATATCATATAAGTATGCAATTTTTTAAAAACACATGAGATTTGGGGGGCATGGTGTCCTTGGGAAGACACGAGTTTTAAATACGGGTACCTGAGATATATATTCGTATTCTTCTCAAATTTTAATAGGATTTTTAAACTATTCGTACCCTTCTTAAATCTTGCTTAGAACTACTTGTACCCGTCCCAATAAAGTTCAGGTAGAACGGTACCGAAAATATTTGTTTCGTTGCCATCTCTACTCGAACCTTGTTGTCCAACACTAGTACATGTAAGTACTTTAACTTGTAGAGTTCTCATTAAATTAAATTCCAAACTCGTTTATTAATACTCGCAAATTAAAATTAACAGCTAAAAAGTGTACTAAATTAAAGATAATATTTTGGCTAAAATATATTAATTAAATTAAGAAGGAGTATTTTATAGTAAATATTAAATTTAAAATATATATGTAACAAAATTAAAATAAATTTAACAAAAATTTTGAGCTCTAAAATTAAATGTATATAAAAAATAAATTATCAAAATAAAAGTTTTATATATATTAAATTAAAATATATTAACTGTATCGATTAAAAATTAGTATATTGATTGATAATTAGTTAAATATGCTAAAAATATCTTTCATATTTAATAAATTTATATAATTAATTTTTGGCATAAATAGGGTTCATAGTTTAGATCAAAAGTATTAAATAGACGATTAAGATTAAAATTGAATGGTTTGTAATTGTAGTAAAACTGAAAAGAGAGAAAAAAATTGAAGATAAAAATAGAATTCGGGTCTATTTTTATATATAGATAGATAGATAGATAGATAGATAGATAGATAGATAGATAGATAGATTATTCTTTGTGTGTTTTCAAAAGATTTTTTTATATAATTATGAAATTAAATATTTTTAAAATATAAGATTATTTTAATTTTAAGAGTTCATTACTATTATATACAATTTATGTGTCTATATTATTACTAGATACACAAACAAATTATATTATTAATTAATACAAATTGAATGCATTAAATACTATTTTTATCCCTATTTTAATTGTATTAAAAAATTAATTTAAAAGGTGTGACGCAAAAAGATAAATTGTCCCACTAATTTCTCCACAAAAATAGGCGGAGATAACTATATTAGCGTGTCTGCATACAAAATATTTATGAATATACATGATACATTGCCTACAACTATTTTTGAATACATCGGATAAACTTATTTCTAAATACATTTAGCTATTTGGGATTATGATTAGCCACTGTATTAAAAAAATACCCCAAGAACACGTCGCCTCGATAGCTCGAATTCGCATTTGATCACATCCACATTATTTTTATGTTTAGTAACGTTTATGTTCAAATATATTTTTGTATATTTGTGTTCAAATAGTATGTATTCCGAAATTTTTATTTTCAAATTTTATGTATTAATTTTCTTTTTAATATATTTGTATTCAAAAATTATATATTTTTGTGTTCAAAAGTTAACTTAATTTGTTGATATTCAAAATTTATGTGTTTAAAAATATTTATTTTTAATATATTTGTGTTCAGAAATTATATATTTTGTGTTCAGAAATTAACTTATACATAATCTTCGAATCTATGGGGAGAGATATTTTAATGTGTGAAATAGTTTTGACATGGAAACAGAGAGAGAATTATAATGAAGGATATGATCTGATACAAAGACAACTTTACCCTTTTAATTAATCACAAAATTAAAATAAAAAACATGTATGAACGTTGATAAAGAACAGAACTGCGAGCGACTATTCAGAAGAGAAATGATAGGGAAGAACACCTATCCACCACAACCATCTATAAGTCTCCGGTAGCGACGTACGTCAGTCTTCCCGACAATGACGACATTTGGGAAATTTTCTTTAAAAAATTGAATTCTAGGGTTTGAAATCGAAAATTTTGGAATTGAATGTCGAATTGAAAATAATTTGATCTCCTCCAACTTGTTGTCTTTTATTGATTTACAACAACTTCTTAGTAGCAGAATTGCTGCAGATTAATCATCAGACCAATGCAATTGGGTATGCTGCTGATCTGAATGTAAAGTTCATTCCGTAACTTTTTTATTGCACCAATTCATCAAGGAGAAGTGAACTACACCTGGTGTACTTAGTAGAGGATTTGATTTGGGATATATATTCGGCTGCCCTTTGATTGAGACATTGCATCTGATAATTGAATTGGAAGATTCTTCATTTTCAAAAAAAAAGTGTTTGGTTATTACAACCGAGCACACGTATCTGTTCGATCGTTGAAAGTATGAGAAAAAGTTACTCAATCTGTTTAGTTGTAGGAAGCTAACGGAAGAGAAAAAATTCCTAACTGTTCGCGAAAAATTTACTCAATCAGTTTGGTTGTTGGAAGAAACAGTGAGAAAGAGAAAAAGTTTCTCACTGTTCACGAAAAAGTTACTCAATTTGTTCGGTTGTAGGAAGCGAACAGTGAGGAAGAGAAAAAGTTTCTCACTGTTCTTTTCCTACAACCGAACTGTTCGCTTCCTCAATATGTTCGGTCGGTTGTAGGAAGCAAACAGTGAGAAAAAGTTACTCAATTGTTCGAAGTCGAACATTTATTTTTTCAGATTTATTAATTATTTATAAAAAGATATTTACGTCTTCTCACATAATTATATTTTAATTTTATAAATTATTGGGGTTTGTCTAGGTGGCACCAATATAGAAATAGAATATAAGTATTGTTTGGTACTTTGATTGTTACAATCATTATACATTACCTGTTACTCGTTAAATGAACAACTGGGTGTTACATTTCCCTAAGGAGAACCGGACCATAGTGAACCATAATGAAAAGAGGAAGCTGAGGACTGAAGCGGGGCATTGCATCCGTTTCTAGTTGTCAGCAAATTTAAGGTGGGAAATTCCCAATTCATGTTGGCGTATCTTTTCGAATGTGCATGTGTTAATTGATGCTTGAATGTAGGAAATAGACTACATTTCTCGGAGGAGCCATGGCGGCGAGAAGCCTCCTCACACCTTTCTACATTCACAGCATTAAAACGGCGTCGCAGCCTGTATTGATGATCCCTGTCTTCAATTCAAGGCTCCGGTCCCAGTACAGAGAGAAGTTTGCCCAGAGACTGGCCATGGCGGGTCTCAAGCCACATCACCGCATTGGTCAGTAATTATTGCACTCTTATCTAATTGACTACTCTTGGAATCAATACTTATTAGTTTTGTTTAGTTTTGTTTGTACTGGTGAATTTTTGCTGGAGGAGTCTCTAAAATACTGTTAAATCATTCGTAAAGAAATCTAATGCGGCACTTCCAGGTGGGAACAAAATAAGATCAAGAAATCTTTTATTGTCTCCTTTTTGTTTTGTGTTTTGTTGAGTCTATCGCCTCAATAATAGGTTTTACTACAATGATTGGTTTTCATAATGTGCCTATCTCCTCAAGTACGAGAATGTTACTACAATGATAGGTTTTCATCAATTTTCTCCTATTATGGTTTTGCTATGTCATGAGGTGATTGATCTTTAGGGAGTTTGGTTGTTCTATCCAGCAATTGCTGTTTCTGGTGGTCCTGATAGCATTGCTCTGTGTGTGCTAACTGCTGGTTGGAAATCTGAAAACTTTGTTGCTGCTAACAAAGGAGACAAGTCAGTTGATGGTCTTTTAGCAATTGTTGTGGATCATGGATTACGAACAGAAAGTGCAGAGGAAGCAAACCTCGTCTGCCAACGGGTTTTGGACATGGGTAATATTATATTTGTGTTATCATGGGTGGTGTGAACTTATGAAAACAAAGCTTTCTTGAGGTCACTGGATGATTGATAGATCATGCTTGCTCTCTTTAGGAATCAAATGTGAAGTTGCTCAATGTGAATGGTTGGATGGTAGACCCAAGCTAGGTCACTTGCAAGAAGCTGCTCGCAATAAAAGGTATTCATTATATTTTTTTAGCTTTCTTGTTTTCTGCCTCATGAGATAGTAGAACTACCTGCTACTATTGCTTTACTCTTTTCTCTATGACCTTTAACTATCCAGGTATGAAACTCTACAAAGGATATGGGTCCAACAACAGATTGGCATACTGTTAGTTGCTCATCATTCAGATGACCAGGTTTCCAGCATATATATGTCTTTCTAGTTTCTAAGTTCACTTCATACTCGTTTCCTCAATGTTATTATTACAGTGCATAACATGGTTATATTCTTAGGGTATGTTAGATTTCGGTTATGATGGATTCTGAAAACTAGATTTTGAAATCCAAATGAATAGTAACAATATGATTTTAGGATTTTGCTTTGGTATATTAGGATTTTACTTTATGTCAATCTCAATACATAAGAGGAGGGTGTCGATGTGTGTAAGAAGGGCGGTGAGTGTGTAAGAAAGTATTAATTGATGTGAGAGTAGGTGAAAGAGGAGAGAGAAAAAAGTAATGTTGAGTGTTGATAGTGTTTAGAGGTATTTGTGGGTGGTTTCTGAAATCAAAACTAGTTTTTAAATTCCCTAATTAGAACAAGTCTATAATTTAAAAAATCTAAATCCAGTGTGTAAAACTGGGAAAAAATAACCCCTTAGGTGATGTCTTTGGATTCTAAGATTTATTTTTTAGCATTTTCAAATCCTAACTACTTAGAGATTTTGAAATCTGGTTTACAGAAATCATCTTGACATTTACCTATAAACCCTATTAATATGAAACTCACCCCCTCTATATATTTTGTTCAAGGAACATTTATTCTACCGTATTTCTAGGTTAGCTGTATTGCTTATAAGTTATGGGGATATTTAAAAGAAATTCTTTCAGCTTTTACACACTTTGTTAAAAAGCTGCCCCTCATAGCTTTTAACTTTCAAAAGTGATTTTTACTTAAGCAATTGCAAACACCCTGTAAGTTTGACATGCATTTTGGTCTTGTTCTACAAGATTATTTGCTAATCCAACAGATGCAATGTTATCACACAGAAATCTACCAGTGCCGGACATAAACTAATAAGCATCCAGATAATTGTCCAGCATACTGTGTTAGCAAATCCTCTCATTTGGTTAAAGTATGTCATTGTACAAGATACAGGCCTATTGGAAGAGGAAGTCAATCTATGCATTCAATTTAACAACTACAAAATAAATGCAATGTGATATTTACACCCTAATTTTAGTGCATCAATTTCTTGGTATGTAACAAAAGACAAACTATAAAAAGCTATTACATCATACAAACATAGTGTGATTGCATAAGCACATTCTATATGCAGGCAGAGCTATTCATTCTCAGATTATCTCGCAATAGTGGAGTACTTGGGCTTGCAGGCATGGCATTTACTTCTAAAATTTTCTCAGAATTTCCTGACTTGAGTGGAGAAGAATCAGTAGCTCATGGTATTTTATTGGTGAGGCCACTTCTGGAGTTCTCAAAGGAAGATATGTACAATGTTAGTCTTCGCTGTCTATTACCAGTATCAGAATAACTTCTAAAATTCAAATTTAGTTATTCATTTTTATTTATTTCTTAGTTCCCTTTTGAAATAGCTAGAAAATTGTTAGTGTTGCAGATATGTCAAGGTGGTGATCAACAATGTGTTGAAGATCCGACTAACAGGAGTCCCTTGTATGTTCGCAATAGGATCAGAATGTCATTAAATGACGTCATCTTGTAAGTCATAATTCTCATGCTGGTCATTGTTTCACAAAACAAACGAATAACAGATTATTGGATATTAATCATGATAAGTAGGAAGACTAATTGGTGTTAATTCATTTTAATCATAGGTACTTGCTGCTAAATTGTTTTCAAATTCAAAAGATACGCCTTCATAATTTATTAGATGTTTCATATGGCTGGTTTTTAACCATTTGGTCCTAAGTTTTGGACTTCCAGCCTTTCATTTACCAAATGAAAAGGTCCCAATCATTTTAGCTGATATAATTAATTTGTTCAATGTAGCTGAAGATTGATGTTAATGAATTCTATCTTTCAGTTTCTTAAATATTAATGATTTCTTATAGTGCTTGAAATGTTTACAGCTGTATTCAAGGCAGAGTTGCAAGCAGTTGTAGCAGAATGTCGAAGAACGCGAGTCTATGTTGATAAACTTTGTCGCCTGTTACTGAATCAGACTGTCACAATTGTGCCTGTATGTGTTTTTAACGTGGATATTATTTCACACATAGCTATCTCATGAATCTTGAAGCTGATGAAGTAACACTTTTTTAATTGTGGAATACTCTACTAAAAAATCACTGTGATTGGCTATATGAGATAATTTGTTCTCACGACTTGATTCCTAAAACACATTTTTGCCTAAACATCAATGCAGCATGGATATGCAGTGATTGATCTTGTAACTCTCCACTCTATGGAAATCAAGGATATCTGCCTTTCAAAATTTGCTTCTCTGGTGGTGCAGGTATGGCCAATTAGGATGCGACGATCGTGCTTATTCTAATTAAAAGAAGTTATTCACTACTTATGTTTACATTTTTATATTGGCCTTTCTTTTGGAGACATTAGTTTATCTCGCAAAGGCATAGACCAGTTCGAGGCAATGGAATAAAGTTGCTACTGAACTACCTTCGTACTTTCCCTTGCAAGGTTGATGTATATTCAAGCTTTATCCATTTTCTGCTGTGATATTTGCTTAGTAATGGTGGAACTCCAACCCTGTCGTCTCTTCAGACTTTGTTTATCTAAGAGTTTGTAATTGCATTTTTCCTAATAAATAAGTAATAAGTAAATTTTTAAAAAATCACTAATGGATTGTTTCTGCATTTTCCCAGACTTGTTTCACTGTATCAGGCTGTTACCTTTGTCCAGCTCCAGGATCCAAAGGAACTAAGGTACTCGCATGCTGCGCCGTGGATTCATGTACGCCTCCTGTACTCAACTTATGTCATGCTTACTCCAACAGGGCCCAGAATTGCTTTGCTACCAATGAATTAGGGCGGATTGTTTGGGAAATCGAAGCAAATTTGGATAAATCAATGTCACATGAAACTAATGTTCCATTTCTGGATGCAACATCCTCTGAGTCGGTTCTTATTGAAGCAAAAAAGCTTGGTGGCCTTAGCAACTCTTCCCATAAGACTACTGTTTCTTTGCAAAAGCAAGAAACTGAAATCTTTATCAAGCCAAAAGCCGAAGCAATCTCTGACTCAGAGTCGATACATAATTTAAGACCTTCAACTGCAACTCCGAGCAAATCAATTTCTCTGGGGCAAGTAGGATATTTTATGAACAGATTTATATTGGATTGGAAGGACGTCAATGCCCAGGGCCGATGCATTTGCAGCTGTTGCAGTAATGAGATGGTGGCCGAAGTGCGCTACATGGTAGAAGCTGATTGGATATATCTTTATGATCTGTCTAAGAAGATAA